>LR989929.1:15566600-16965023 GCA_905146935.1 Scaeva pyrastri | reverse complement strand
ATTAGAAGTTGTAAATTGATTTCTTGTGAAAATTATACAAGTTGTCAAAAACCTCACTTTGAGTAGGTGATATAAAATAATTTACAAGTTTATATAATTAGTGTCAAAATTAATATTTTTAAATTTTTGTTATGTGAAAATAGTTTATTTTTTAACTTGTTTTAATAAATAATAAACCCTTGGTCAAGGCCGTCTTTACCTTTTTGGTGGCCTTGGGGACTTTTCGAAAATGGGGCTGGGGCTCCTGTAGGATTATATAAAAATGTTATGTTGTGTAATAAAGGCATACTGAAACAATCACATAACTTTGAATTAATATTTATTCTTTTAATTTTTTAAATATGAAAATAATATTTTTTTCATTTAAAACATAAACATAAACATAAGCAATGTAATATTTCGTATAAAAATTAAAAATAAACAAAACTTAAATAACAGAAAATTAAATAATTCATTCAGATTGTAATTTAAAGAACAATATATTGATATGCAAAAAGTGAAAGACTATATTTATTCAGGTATAAGAGAGGAATGTTTATTGGATTAGTTTTTTTCTTGATTTGAGATTGGTAAAATTATTGATCACATAGTCAAAATCCATTTCTCTGAGGATGTCGCTTTCGATTGACATCAGCGAAAAACTTGTCAATCTCTCTTGAATCATTGTAGTTCTGGGTTAGAAGCATAGTTCCCCACTACAATTGGTCACCATCATACTTAAAAAAATTCTTAGTGCAATTTCAACATTTGGAAATTCATCTCCAATTTTATTTGTTTTTATAAAGTTGTAGAATATTATCAGTTTTTTAATTTTCGTACCGACTAATTTTCAAGTATTCTTTTAAATTCAGGCAATTCAGGATCTAGTTCATTTCATTTCCCATCTTCAGTGTAAAATTTAGCAAAAGATTTGCAATTTTTTTTTTAAGTCTTCTGAATTCAGATTTGTTAATCAAAAATAAAGTCAAAACGTTGGCTAATCTTCGCATACGAACCTAGTCGATGTTTCAAATGAAAGCTTGTAGTGTCGAAAATGGGAAGGAAGGTTTGAATTTTAAATCTTGCAACACATAGTTCCAGATTCTGTAAGAATGGTAAATTCAAGATTGGACATTTTTTTTTTGCAAAAATAAGTTCTTCCTCTCTGGCCTCCCGTTGGCGATAGACATCAAAGTTTCTTCAATTTCTTGATGACCCCGCCGACCATCTTGCTTGAGAAAGACTTTTTACAACTTTTTTTGGACCTAAATGAATAGTCAACACACTCCACCGATGAGAAGATACCGAAAAAATGTTATACAATTTTTGAATAATGTCAGAGAATGTGGTTGCTTCTAATGACACTCCCAGAGGCATGCACTCCTACCAAGTTTAATGTACATGGCACAAAAGTGTCAAATTTACATTTTTCTCTTATTCTTGCCTGCAGACCAGAAAACTTTTTCTGACATATTTGCCCCATTTCGTAGTGTTGGTTGTTGTTCAGCAAAGGAAGTACGAATTCTGATTATTCTTTATGCATCTAAAATTGTATCAAAATATTTTTTGTCTTGAAAATATAACATTAGAGCAATTTGGGAGCCCGTGGTGATTGCAGGGTCCTGGGCCCAGTGGTGCACTTTTTAATTTTTTTTTTTAAGTCCTTTCACGTCTTTCCCCCTTCATATGAGCGATTGCCTAAGTTCTTAAGTTAAGTTGACTTAAGGACGTCGATTCATTGAATTTGGTGTATAGAATTTCCATTTTAGGCTAAAGGACATTTCGTTAATTTTTTTTTTAAATTTATCAGTTGGTATTATGTAGCAAAATTTTTGATGCGTACATAATTCAATTTTTAAAATTAGAGTACAAATCTCAAAAACTGTAGATTATGTAGCAAAATTTTTGATGCGTACATAATTCAATTTTTAAAATTAGAGTACAAATCTCAAAAACTGTAGGTGTTTTTTTTTTAAGAGACATTTTCAACTGTCAAACCACCCGCCATATAGAAACTTCTCATAAGCTGCTAAAAAAAACACCCTATGTATCGCCATTCCTATATCTACTATGTAAGACACTTAAAAAAAAAATGTATGTGTTCCCATTCCCACCAAAACATGCTAAGCTACCTTAAGTTATTTTGACCAATAAAACTAAACTAAAAAAATTGTATAACTTTTATGTTTTTTTTTTTAATTTTGGTTAATATCAATTAAATCAAAATTGATTGCTTATTTTGTTTATGTTGTAATAACAATGTTGTTATTGATGTTGCTGATGATATCGTATGTGGTAACATTAAGTACTTGACTACCACCAGCTTACTTCCCATAATATTGTATTCTATAATCAAGGACTCAATTCAATCAAGGACAATCTCCAAAAGCATAATATGGGTTATAAACATGGTTGTATGTATGTTCAAGTGTCCCCGGTACGTCATGTATAGGTATGTTGTTATCATACTATGGCATTTACATATGTATATTGATTATTATCTAAAGTCCATCAATATTTGCTTAGGGTGTGATTAAAATCTCTTTTAACTCATATGAGCAGCAGGTAGACGACGACCGACGACGACGTATAAAACTGCTACCTTCACTACAAACGAGGATAAGCTCGTTTAAGCTCAAAGTTTATCATTATTTCTGTTATCATTTGTATTTAAACATTGTTGAATGAATAATTAATTTCGACAGCGTAGAATGAAAATGATTGATGGCTTAATCGATTGATTGAGATAATGAAGATTATTACATAATAATTAATCGGGTCATTGCATTCTGGTCCAGAAGAAAAGTGTTACATGTTGTTTAAGATTCGAGTACATCAATTTTAAAGACTTAAATTTATTAAATCAACGTGCTGGCTTTTCAAGGTCACACAGTCTTAAATTTATGATTCATCTCTGTTTCAATTGTAAATACTAAAATGTTAATTTAAATCTTCCATTTAAAATCTAAAATTTGTCTCTCTATCTTAAATGCTTTTTGTTTGTATTTATTTGAGTGACAGAACATAATTGTTATTAGCATTACCATGTTGAAAAATTATTCTGTAATTGATAACAATTAAAATTTCCAAAAATTGATTCAATGAATGACACCGACATAAATGACCCGAAATGTTTAAACAGTTGTTTCCATGAGATTAAAGCAGCTTGAGTCTGTAATTATTAAAATGTTTAATGAGTTTTAATCAGTGTTTTTTTTCTTTCTTTGAGATGGACTGTTTTAATCAATTAAAAAAGATTATGAAGTGTGATTTAAATTATTGTCAGCACGATTTTGAGGGAGGATGATAATTAATAATTTACTCGTAGATTATAATTCGTTGATTGGTAGGTACAAGAATCACTGAACTAGATCAGTTTAATTCTATAACATGGCTTTTTTGCGAGTTCAAAGTCTTTTACTAAGATCATCTTGTGTTCCTGAAATGTTCCAGCTAAAAAAATGCAAATTTACGACTCGAGGATGCTTATGTACGGAATTCTGAGCGTTTTAGTTTTTTTTTTGCGTTTTGTAAAATTTGGAATTTTGCGTTGAGAATTTAAAATGCATGTTCTTGAAAATTTTGATTTTTTATATTGAAATGACAACTGTTTTGTAAGACATCAGTAACGTTGCCATTCTCGAATGAAATTTGGCAGATGAGCAAAATGCAGGCAATACTTTTCTACAAATGTCACTTTACGTTTACTGAAACAACACATTAACTACAAACGATTTAAAATTATTGAATGAATTTAACTGAAATAAAAACACCTTAATAGATATTTAAATAATTTGAGAATAGGGTCAGGAAAATCCTCGGAAAAAATCTCAAAAACCAAGTTTAAAAAAGTGTCATATAAATGGTTCCTATTGAACCAAGTTTTATTTTATTTTTTGTCTAACATTTGAAAAAAAAGAACAGTGGGCAGTTTCTTTATAATATAAGGTATAAATACTTATTGTACAAAAATAAAATTAAAGTTTCGTCAAAAGAAATGTATTCGTTTAAAAATTAACAAAAAAAACTGTAAAAGTGAGACTGCATGAATCTTTTTAAATCTTTTTGTAATTTTTTTTTATTATATTCATAAAAAGCTGAGCAAAATTTCATTAAAATATTTTGTTTTTGAGATAAAAAAGAAAATCAAGGAAAAAATTAAGTCAAGAGTATGTTAACGGATACAATTTTCAAAAACTGATTTAAAGATTTTTTTTTATTTTCATCTTAAAATATTATCAAATTACTTTATGCTGCTTCAAAAATATAGTTTTTCCATATCTGTATAAATATAGGGTCTTCCAGTATTAACTCAAGATAAAAAAGATGTTTTTTTTATAACTTTAATTGTTGTTTATTAAATTTTCCCAATTTTTCAAATTGCAATTGATTTTAAACTTTTAATTTTATCAAAAAACATTTTGCAACTTTTTTTCTAAGTGGATATAGATTTTGTCCATACTGACTACAATACCCATTTTTTAACCTTTTAAAGATTAGTTTTTACATGTTTTATATTAAAACTCAAATTTATTGTTAAGCATACTTTTTTCTAAATTTAATTGGGGTGTGTTTGAAAAATGTATAATAAATTTCTCAAGTTGAATAAAAAAAAATGCATGAAATGTAAATCAAGTCGAAATTTTCATGAAAGTGCAGATCGAGTTGGTTTACAGTTTTCCTAACATTTTGATTTTTCAAGACTTTGATGAAAGGTGTTTCAAATTCAAGCAATTCTGAGAACAATAAATACATTCGCTTATATTTTAAGGAAAGACAAGATTTGGAAAAAAAGTTGCTGGCAACTCAAAGTTGCAAAATCATGTTTCAATATTTTGTTCAAATTATTATACAGTTAATTACAAATTCCATTTATTTGGTTTGTATAATTCTCTAAGAAATTATTTTAAAATTATAAAAAAAAACACTAAGTCAAAATTGCAGGAAGTTGTTCTAAGTTGCGTTGGGGCCGATGATAAAGCAACTTAGTTTGCTCAACGCGATAGGCTAGTTATTTTACCAATTCACTGATGAAAACTGGAATATTTCAGTGACCGTTTCCAAAATCTATAATGATTGAACTGAACATAACTTATTATTGAACGTTTACACTTTTTATTGCAACCTAAGTCTGCCAACCTTTGTTTATTTTTAGAACCACTTAACTGCCTTTCCTACATACAATCCGAGAGTGTATCTTCACTAAAAAAAAAACTTTTACTGACTATACTCACTTAATTATCTTAACTTATCCGTTCCATGTTCACTAACCAAAAAAAACACGACTAATAATTTTGTATGTAAAATTTTTTTTCTTCTCCTTCTAGCTGATGGAATGACCTACTCCTTTGGAATGTTCTATGTTGAATTCCTGGACTACTTCAACGAGGGCAAAGGCTACACAGCATGGATTGTTTCAATATTAGTTGGAGTCACATTAGCATCAGGTAAGTGCTAAAGCAACAAGAATACAAAAAAATATAATTAATTTCCAGGTAGGGTAGGTAGGCTTGTTCATCAGGACAAACAAAGAGCTTTAATTTAAGACGAAAGGACATTCAACAAAATTATATTATGACAATGTTGTTGTGTACTTAACATTTTTTTAACAACACTTGTTAGCCTTCATTCTTTTGGAGAGAAACTGTTGAATTTTCTAAAAATAAAATTAAAATAAAATACAAAAAAAAAAAAATAATGGAATCTCAACCTGAATTCTAAAAAAAGGAATTCTACAAAAACTAATTCATTGGGCAGACGTGTGTGAAAAGGTGTGAACTTATGTCAGTGTCAAAGATGAGGTACATTGTGTTTCATAAATGACAATGTATACATCATACATAACAATGACATTTTATTCGAAGTTCATAGAATTCTATGAGAATATGATTTGATTTTTCTTTTTAACAACATTTTACGGTAACTTTGGGTGTGTTCAAATTGACAGGTGTCATTTTTGAACTGTCATTTTTTATTAAGCAATAGTGCAATTTGTATTGCAAATAATTCCTTATTTTTATACCATGCATCCCAAGCATTACAATCAATTAAAATTCAATGATAATATTCATCAATTCGATATTTTTAAGTGTAAAAAAAAGTGAGGTTAACCATCTTGGTTGCGTTTTTTTCAAATCTCCTAGAGAGAGTTACTCAAAAATTACTATGTCAAGAAACTGACGAGTACTGTGTTTGGGCTTTGATTTTAGAAGCTTTATTGAGCTAATTTTCGAGGAACATTTTGAAGAATACTTAAATTTGTCAGAAATTGGACATTTATGAACTTTTTATTGTTTAAACAATGTTTTTGAAATGTTTTTTTAAAGTTAAAGAGTCCTTTGAGAAATTATGTTACTGAAGTTTTTTAATCCCAATTTTGACAATAAGTTAACATACATTTTTTTATTCCTTATATAGGTCCGATATCATCATCGTTTGTCAATCGTTACGGATGTCGACCGGTGACAATAGCCGGATCGATATTAGCCTCATTTTGCATCTTCATCAGTATGTTCGCTCAGAACGTCCTCACTCTCATATTCACAATTGGCATCGGTACCGGCCTGGGATTTGGACTCATCTATCTGCCAGCCATTGTCAGTGTTACGATGTATTTTGAGAAATATCGTTCTCTGGCCACAGGAATTGCTGTATGTGGTTCTGGATTTGGTACATTCGTCTTCTCACCACTTACCGAAAGTTTGATTGGAAATTTTGGATGGCGGGGGGCGATGTTCATCATCTCGGCGATAGTTTTGAATTGTATCATTTTCGGTGCCATGTTCCGACCACTTGAACCACCCAAGAAAAACATACATCAGGAAAGTGCTGAAATGGCTGAATTGGCACCACTTAAGCCAAAACAAAACGAACAGTTCCTACAGACACCACGAAGCGATACGAATTTATCGCGTTCGTACAGTGTTGGCCATGATTTTGGCTATGAATTCCATGTAAGTGTGTGGATGGTTTTTTTTTTAATAATTTTGTTTTCTGTTTGAATCCTTTTTGGTCCTTTATTAATCCTTAAAAATCCTCATCAATATAGACAACTAATCAAAATGGTAAATTATCCATTCCGACGATCAGTAGCAATAATAACATCCGTGGTGCAACTAGTCAGCCTCACATTCCAGGTGAGGCTCAGCAACAGCATCAGTTGAAAGAATCACAGGAGAGATCAGGCAGTGGACTGATGTACCGACAGGATATCCTGTATCAGGTAAGAAACCGTTTTTTAGCATGACACAAGATGGCAGAGTGATAACTTAGTTTTGTTTTATTTTTACTCTTGCAGGGTTCCTTACTAAACATTCCCGATTACCGCTCAAAACAAGACCTAAACGTCAATCGATATGGATCACTGAAGCATAGTATACATGCAGCTTCCAATCAGGTGAGACTACATTAAGATTCAAATTAGAAAACTATCAAAATTATAAAATTGCTTCTTTAATTTGAAGTATAATATATCACTTTAACATTAGAAATGTCAGGAAAAGGCTTGTTAATGAACTGTTTTGGGTGTGTTCCACTAATATCTATTAATAAAGTCGTTTTAGTGTGATATTAGCTAGTAGTTAAGTATCAAGTTTCCACTTAAAAATTAGTCCTTTCATTTTCTTCTGGCCAAAATATAAATACCTACATGTTTGAAGATTAACATATATTTATTACTGTTATTAATATTAATTACATATTTAATTATAGTTTAAGTTTAAGTTTATAATTTAAGAAGAGTTTAACTTGTTATTAATTGATATTCATTTAGATAATTCATTGTTCGCTCATATATTGCTCGACCAATTACAAATCCAACAATTCCTTTTAAAAAATTATAAGCCATTATTTTCCTACAAAAATTTAAAAATAAAAAAAAATCATTTGTTATTAATAAACAACAAAAATTATCTAATGATTAACTTACGCTCTTAATATTTTCCTACATCTCTCAATACTCGAATCAGGTTCGTTAAGTAAGAATTTTCTGCATCCTCTCATGTTATCATGAATAAATAGCTTAACTCTTTCTTTTGACTTGGCATATTCGAAAAATACTCCAATATCAAAATCAGTTCTAAATTAAAAGAAAATTAGAATAAGATTAATTTTAGATCTTAAGTTAAACAATAAAAAGTATTGTGATATTTTTAATTGACATACCCTTTGGCGATTTTTCGCATTTCGTCAGCATCTGTAATTCCATCACTTCTGCTTTCATTTTCAATGAAAAACGCTAAGGCTTTTCTTGTTAAATAAATTTTCCTTTGTAAAGCCATCATAAATGGTTTTACACTAAATATTTTCAAAATAAAGTCTACTAAAATTGCCGGAATCAATTGTAAGAATATCACCTAAATGGGAAGAAATGATACTTTAATTAGAAATTATTACACACTTATTAAAAATAAATAGTTTTTAATGGTCCAAAGCTTGTTATAATACTTAATTAATGAACAAAAATAAGTAGTCAGTAGCTATGTTTTATTCACTGCTGGGTAGCTAGCGCAGTAAAATGTACCCTTTGCAAACAACAACATTTTGATTGCTGACGAAAAAGAAGCCAGCAGAATTAATGACCGCTGTACTGGCGATGTATGTAAAGTGAGTTTGATCGTTTTATTCACTTATGTAAATGCTGCACTTTTTATACAGCAGTGAATAAAACACAACTATCAAAAGTATTTTAGTGAAGATAGAGTTTCGGATTGTGAAATGTAGGAGGCAGCTAAGTAGTGCAGGAAATAAATAAAGATTGACAGATTTGAGGGTGCTTTCGTTAATATGTTTATTCTTCTATGCTAAGGCTACACTACAAAGTGTAGACTTTCCACAAATTACTGAACAAACATTTTTTTAATGGAAATATCGCTTAGGTGAGCAACTTTAAATTTTTAGCAGTAGACCTTAGACAAAATAACTCCTTTTTTATAAAGTTTTGCTCTAAGGCAACGCGGACTACATTTATGTAAATGAAAATGAGAATTTCAACTCGATCCATATTTGCATGCATTTTTCAACTTTCATTGATGTTGGAGTATTTGGAGAAAATTAAAATTGTATTACTGAGCAAGCTAAAAATTACCAATAAAACGAGATTATTCTAGATTTGTAGAAGATTGGTTTTAATTAATTATCACTAACACTGATTATCAATATTTTTTAAATAAATGAAAAGTGAAACCAAATGCCATTTTTCTGATATCTAAAGTCAACAGTAACCTCATTCAAATTCTAAGAGTTCCGTCAATTTATTGTTAAATAAATTGTCCTGAATTAACTTTGAATTTGAAGATTCCGAATTTAAGTGATATTTTGCTAATTTTGTATGAACTTATCAATGCACTCCTAAGAAATTCAATAAAAACTAATAATTGTTCTCTTAATAAACTATAAAATATATTTATAAAAAAAAAAATGTAAGGTCATAATTCTTACCAAAATCCAATATAAAAATGGACAAGTTGTCACTGTGACATTTGGTATCCAAAATGACTTCTCTAATGGATATTTTTGAACAGCTTCTGACAGAGTTCTAATGTATTCACTTAGTGGAGAGTATACCATTGCAAGGGACGAAAATTTGCCAACTGGTGTAGCTTCAATGAATCTTTTATGTCACAAGATAAACATTTTTTTAATAAATATATTTATAAAAAAAAAATTAATTTAGTTAAAAAAAAGAAGAAACTTTTTGTTGGTCTAATTTTTTCTGCCTTGCCTTTTTGTTTTTTTTTTTTTTTTGTAAAACTTACTTTTCTCTTGGTAACTGTCCTTTAAGTGCAGTAAATAGAAGAACTGTTTTAGTACCCAAATCCAGAGGTGTAAAATCCAATGCAGTCTCGAAATCTTTGACATAAAATGCTTGCAATAGACCAGTTCCCCAAATTGTCATTAGACCCATGATACCAGTCATTGTTTCTGTGAAACCATCTTCTGGTTCTTCACAAGCACCAATAACTTTAAAATTTAAAAAATAAAATCAATACATATTTTTAAATAAATATTTGTTTTTGTTTTTTAATAATTTACCAATTGATGGCTTATAAATGGCAACTGGAACTTTTGTACGAAAATCATCCACAAGTTTTTCACCCAAATGTTTTGTGAATATATAAGTGTTTGGAAATCCTGTTATGACTCTGAAAAGAAAATTATTAATTATGTAATTAATTTCAAACATCAAATAATTTACAAGATATTTTACGTACTTATTTGTAATAATATCCAAAGTTGGATCATTGTCGTCTAACTCCAAAATTTTGAGGGCAATTCTCCAGTCAAAAACGGCAGGATAAACCTTAAAAAATTATTTTCCCTTTAGTAAAAGTTTATCTTCGGTGATTCTTAAGACATTTTAACTGCTTTTTTGAACAGAAAAATATGTCAAAAAAAAAATCAAATTTTATGTATTTACCTTATCTTCTATCAATTTTAAACTTGGATTACTAAAATATGTCGAAACATGTAAGAAAATTTTCAAATGTTTCATTGTTTCGGCAATTTTAAGTGCTTCATAAGTTGATTTAAGATTTAATCGAATTGCAGTCTTTAGTGGATCATTAAATCGTGTTGATGCAGCTGAATGGAAAAATATTGTGACATTTTTCAAACGATCCAAATCAGCTGGTGATATTCCAAGACCATCTTCTACAATGTCTCCAGATATTGCCTCAAGTTTATCCAATTCATTGGGCTTGCATTCTTTGAGAACTTTGAACATCTATATCAATAAAAAAAACAAAAACAACATTTTTGAAAATGAGTGCTGTAAATGTTAACCCTTTTTGAGACACTTCAAAAAATATTGAAACTTAAAACAGATTTAAAAGTATGCAGGTCACAACAGTACAAAAATCTCTATAAACTGACAGATTAAAAGAATGTCCTTAATTCTTTGGGACAAAAAATAATAAGGTCCCACAATTTGTCAACCATCAACCTTCTTAATGGAAATTAGTAACTCTTTGATTATTACTAAAAAATTGGTATTCTGACGAAATAGTAACTCAAAAAAAATGAATGTCAAAAAATTCATTTATATCATTTCGACTATCTCAATTATTCTAGTAACTAAATGTTAACTATGCTATATCCAACAACAACCACTAAAAAATTGTTTAGTAATTTTTTATTTGTTTTTAATTAACACACAAAAAAATACTCTAACATGAATTAAGGACGCGTGCTATGCGCCCGGTCAAGTTGTAATTAAATTATTTTGTCTAAATTGAATTGTTTTGTCTGGAAACATTTGTTTTCTTTTTCAAAACTGCAAATCAAAACATAAAAAAAAAACAAAACACAGTTTAAAGAACCGTGATGTCTAGTTCGAATTGTATGAATAATTAAATGGGTTAAAAAACCTTAAGATACTGAAAAGTAAAAAAATGAGGTATTTTTATCATTAATTATATATTTACATAAATGTAGACACCAACGACGCGACGATTTCCTACAGGAATTAAAGACTATTTATAAACTTAATTTAAACTTGAATTAAGTTTGCATTATTTATAGTAATGGGAGTTCTCGTTGAAAAAGATAAATGTATTTTTTGTGAAATGGCAAATAATTTATTATTCATCAATTATCCCTCATTAGAAAGTCACTGAAATAATCTTTATAGGACGTTGTTCAGAGGTTCGAATGGGAGGTATATTATTTCGCAAGTCATGTCCTTCAAAAATGTTGAAAATGGATTTTACATTTTTGCCCTAGTAACTTGTAAAAAATTTCCTTTGAGTTTTGAAACTAAGACAATGATGCCAAATAAGCTCCATCATTTTCAAGCCAAAAGCTAACACATTAACATATTTGAAATAATCACAAAATTCATGTATACATTTTTTAAAATAAAATATTCAATTCAATTCGGGATAAGAATTGACTAAGGTAATAAATGACAGTCAAAGTTGATCAATTTGGTCTCTATAAGGTCTAATGTGATTGTCACAATTGATAACCAATTACAGAGTGATATGGCAACAATAATTTTACAGTCAAATTCTAGTAAATATGGACAGAGTTACCAGACGCAAGCAAAAAATATCCCTCATTTTGTCGGTTTTAACTTTTTTCCATTAAACAAAAAAGTTCACATTTTATCATAAAAAAGTTAATGGGAACTCTTATTTCAACGTAATTTTTTCACTGTGGTAAATTTTATTTTTACAATTCATATTGAAAGTTGTTGAATTAAATTGAATTGCATTGAACTACCTTACGGAAAAGGAAAGCTTGGAGATAATCAAATTAGACTATCGAAAATATAACGAGTATACATTCTGTATACAGGGGCGGATTGGAGATTTAAATAAAGGCCCTCAATGAAATGTATTATCTTAATTTTATACATGACAGAAAATAGTATAAGTAATCTCAGAAACAACTGATTTTTTATTCTCTTAAAAGTTCTACAAATCGAAATATAAATATATAATCAACTTAGAACACATTTTTGTGAATTCAATATTGACAATATTATCGAAAATTCAAAAGGAGAAAAGATGAACTTTTTGAAACATTCAATGTAATTTTAAATTTTTGCCAAAAATCCCGCCAATTTCCGTCATTTTCGCCTTTTCTTTAGAAAGTGAAAAATTTAATACCTACAGAAAACAATAACAACTGATTACTGAAAAAAATTAGTCAGTAGTTGAATATTTTAGTGAAGATAGAATTTCGAATTTAGAAATGCAGTAGGAACAAAAAATATGAATGAATTTTTATGCATTTTTAATTTCGGCATTAGAAAAATGTATTACATATTAATTTTTCGAACACATGCAATTTGTAATTGTTGCTCTTATAAGTATCGTATTGACAACTAATGCAGAGATACAGAATTTGAAAGTTACACACATTAAAAATGAGTTAAGCGTTTTTTTGGAATTTGTATTACTGCGTTAGCAAAAGATAACCAATAAAAAATGGCAATCGGAATATTAAAAAGTTGAAATATGGTGATAATTTTGAAAATCTTAAAACCTGACACATTTTTTCTTCCCCCAATACTTACTCTGGAGTTTTTTATTTCCTCCAAACGAATGTCATGAGGCACACCCTTCTTCGATCTCAACAAAATGTAAATCTTTTTCACATTACATGATCTCAGTAATTTTTCAATCACAGCTTTTCCAACAACACCTGTAGGTATATAAATAAACACAATCATAATAATTTTCCGATTAAACACTGTTTTTCACTTTCACTTCAAAAAATAAAAATTCTTCATTAATTACCCGATCCTCCGGTTATAAATATTTCACAATTTTCATAAAAACCAACAATCATGTTGAATTTATTGCACTTTTGATAAATTTTAGTTTGTGTTAAAAAAAAATCACTAATTAACACCTAATCAACGACTAAACCATGCACGAGAATGGTCAATTCGAAACTGATAAAAGTAACGAATTTAAACAGCCTCAAAACATTTATTTATGTACAAGAATTAAGAAGTAGGTACCTACTTTTGCTTTGTGACTACTTGAGCTATAAAATTCCTATATCCGTGTATATTTTTTGTTTGGCATAATAAACCCCTTATAAAAAAAAAACTATATATATATACACATTTGCAATAAACTTTGGTATACGTAGATAACTAAAACAATTTAAGGTACACAAAACCAGGTGTCATTGGGTTCAATATTCAAATAATTTGGTCGTTATACATCAGGAGTCATTATAATAAATTGCCCATAACCTATATTCTGGTTGTTTATACAAATATTTCCAATCCCATTCTAGAAATCCCCTTTTTTCAGTTTCAAAAATTTATTTTTTGAACAATGAAATAAATACATATATTGCAATAATTTTATATTTCCAAGTGTTTTGATATTCGGGAATTATTAATGCAACTTTTGATTGCTCGCCACTACATACGAGTAGCTCAACTTACTTTCGGTTATCGTAGGTAAAGAGACGGTATTTGATTTGTGTTTGTAATGGAAGAAAAGATCAACAAAATATGTTAATTTAACATTTTTTTAGTTAATTGTATAAATTAGTTCACCCTTTAGTTGAATAATAGATAATAATGTAAAATTGGAGCTTCGCACGTCATATGTCGAGATTTGACGTATGAAAGAGTAAACCTTTGTAACGGTTTAAATTCATGATTTTTGTATTCCTACACAACATGAATACTAAATACAATTACTTATCGGTGTCAAAAAAGGCCAGACAAACCTAATTTCGCACGTCACTTTTTGCAAAATTATGCTAACAATTTGTAGATAATGTTTAGACTTTATTTAAAACTATTTACATTTTGCGTTACGTTTTGATTGAAATTCATTTGACTTTGATTTTTGAAATTAAAATTCGCGTGTTGATGAAATTTCACAATTTTAGGCAATTGATAACTTTGAAAACTTGGAATTTTTTGGAAGTATGTTTAATTGAAATAAACATATTTTTTTTTTAATATTTTTTTCTTACTTTAAGAAAATTGTCATTTTCATTCTTGTTCTCAACTTCTCGAGTCAAAAAAAAAATTTACCAGTTTTCGGTATGATTTTTGTGTTTTTTTTTTCGTTTTAAACTGTCAATTCGATTTTGTCAAAATTTTAAAAAATTTTATCAGTTTTATTATGTAGAAATAAAAATGAATTTGAAGTCAAGTGTTTTGTTGGTGGAACACATTTTTGAAGATTGCTTCAGTAAAAAAACTCTGGATGAGTTTTTTTTGAACATTCATTTATAATTTTTCAAGTTATTGTCTATTTAAAAAACTTGATTTGAAGTCAATATCTTTACCCATTCTTGAAACGTTGTTTAAGAAAAAAGGTTGAAAAATATCTTGCATCAGAAAAGCATTGCAAAAACTATCATTTTTAAAAAAAATTTTTAAGAAAATGTATATTCCGAAAAATTTGTATCCGAAAAAAAGTTTCGAATTCTAAAATGTTGTAAATTGATTTTTCAAAAAAAAAATATTTTTTGACAGTGTTGTAATTTTTAAAAAACTAGGGGACCCGACGAACTTTGTCAAACCCCAATTGAGTTGTTACAACACGCCTAGTTGTCAGATTGGTCGACATGTCACCTCTCTCGGAACTTACAAAATAGACTGAAACACAAAAATTTGACTACCAACATTTTGTTTGCCCATAAAACAAATTTTGTATTGTTTTACTGTCTTCCATGCAATTTGTCCATATTTTCCCACTTTTTAAACCTTTCCTGGATAACGACAAACATTTAAAAAACAAAATCAGCCAAATCGGCCAAGCCGTTCCCGAGTGTTGACGAAACAAACAAACAGTAATTGATTTTTAAATAGGTACATACATAATTTTTATAGAAAAATCATTAAGCCTTCTATACTTTGACGTACAATAAGATTTTTTTATTCAATGTTACGGGACATTTGCTAGTATTGTCGTACTTTCGTCAAAATCTTAAATTATCAATTTTATTTTGGTCCCATGTCTTTTTTTGTAGAAAGTTTAACTTATTATAGTCATTTTTGCTCTCGATTCCTAAAACAAATTAACAAAACAAAATAATAATACAAAAATTGATTTTGCAGTTCATCAAAACTGTTTAGCTATTCTTCAATGAAATTTGACAGTTAAAAACTATCACTATGAACAAAAAACCATATTTTTACAAATTGGATTTCATAATTTTTCAATTAAAAAGAATAATTGCGTTTTATTTGGAAGTGACTAGCCATCACAGTAAACAATCCATTAGAAACAATAAAGTAGAGTGTGGTGTTGCAACTATGAACTTTTGAAATTAAGAGGGCGCTGCATGTTATTTAACAATTCATTTTGTGTAATAAATATTGCTGCGTTCTCACACAAAACAGATTATATTGAAAAAAAACAAACAAAACACTCTAAAGTTTGCGAACATACCCCTAAGATTATTCAACAATTTAAATGACATTTGACAAGTTTTTGCTTTGAATTCATTTTTATTTTTTTTTTTTTTCTTCACTGCTTAAAGATGAGTCTAAGAACCATAACAAAAGCATTAAAAGAAAATTTCATATTTAAATGGAAAATAAGTACCTATTTTTATCGATGATACACTTTTGACATTAGATTTTGATAATTAATACCACGGGTACCAACTTTAAAATATCGTTTATTGAAATTAAGTGAGTAAAGCGTTTTATTGGGACTCGTTTGCTGCGCTGAGCACTTACCAAAAAAAAACACTTTAAAGATTTTTCAATTTGAAACTTAAAAGCTTTGAACTTTTAGTGTACACTCACCCTTGAGCTAAAACTTAACATAAACATCCCAAATAATTAAATTTGAAGAATAATTTAAAAATCAAGACTTGATAATATATTAAAAAATATAATTTTCTAAAATTAAGTTAACTTCATGGTATTTAACACATTTATTCATTACTTAACCACCTCCATTCTCCAAATATTTCAAAACTGTTTAACTTTTCAAAAAAAAAATCCAATTCCTACATAAATCTCTGACTTTTTAATTTCAGGAAGTTGAGAAAATCTGCGGTTGCGTATCATGTTCGAAGGAAACCCGCGACACTCTATCGGAAATGATGAATTTCTCTCTGTTCAAAGATTTGGTCTTCATCATATTTACATTTTCGAATTTTTGCACAAGCATTGGTTTCAACATGCCTTATGTGTACATTGCTGCTCAAGCTGAAACCCTAGGCTTAGATAAACAACAATCGAGCTATCTTCTAGCTACAATTGGAATTGCCAATACTGTCGGAAGAATCGTATTGGGCTACATATCAGATAAACCTTGGGTTAATCGTTTGTTAATCTATAATCTTTGCCTTACTATTTGTGGAATAGGTAAGTTTTTTTTTTACTTTGATCTTTATTAATAAACATTAATTATGTGTATGTTTAGCCACTGCCTTATGCATCTTCTGCACGGATTTTGCCTCGCTAGTTGTTTATGCATCGGTGTTTGGGTTTACAATTGGTGCCTATGTTGGTTTGACATCTGTCATTCTGGTCGATTTACTGGGCTTGGATAAGTTGACAAATGCTTTTGGATTATTGTTGCTCTTCCAAGGCCTGGCTTCGTTAGTGGGACCACCAATGGGAGGTGAGTTTTTTTTACTGTCCTCTATGTTTATCGTTGTTGTAACTCATATTTAAACCGTTTAGGTTTCTTCTATGACATCACGGGATCATATGGGCCAGCTTTTGTTTTGGCCGGTGTCATGATTTGCATTAGTGGACTGATACTCTTCGCCATTCCACCGATTCAGAGGTATAACGCTCGAAAGGCTAAGAATCAGCAAAAGCACCAAATGGCGAATGGCAACACCGCCTTGTAGAAAGAAGTTCCCAATTGTTTTTATTATTTAGTTAAGATTTTTGTATTTTGTAAAAAAAATACATTATAATTTTAAAATTTTGATTTATTTATGTAACGTTTTTTCCTTCAACTATGTATGACCTTTATAAGTATTTTTCCAACTAAGGTCTGTTATTTTATTCTTTTCTATTTGTTTTTGTTTAAGATTAAGAACAAATTAGAATTAATATTAAAAATAAAACTAATAACAAAAAAGACAAAATGAACTGATAAATAATAATAATTGTTAAATTATTTGAAAAAACGGAACCGTTAGAGATTTTATATATTTTTTGTTATAATTTACTTATTTGAGATTTTTAATATGCAGCACCTGACATATTTAATTAATATTTCAATTTAAATCAATATAAAGGGAATGTTTTCAATCAAAAAAATATTTATCTTAATATATTTTATATAAACTGAGATTTTTGCTGAATAGAAATAATATTAATTATGTACTTGAATGTATGTACCTTGTTAACTATAAGTATACTCAAGTAAATATAATTTTAAACGTGTTAAATATTTGCTTTGTATATATAAAAAATATAATGTAGGTAGATAAATATTTATAAATAATTACCTATTCTATTGTTTGGTATTGTTTCTAAATTGTTAATTATAATTATGAAGAAGATTGATTTAAAAAATCTTCATGTAATTGTGTTCAAAATTTGTGTTAATTATTAAGTTTAAATAAATTGTTTATATATATTTTTTTTAATTTAAAGGTTGAGTATAGTTTTTATGAATGTTTTATTTTTTACACTTAGATAATTGCTTAAGAAATTGAAAATAAATATTTTTTGATTATGTTTCTTTTTTTTACTGAAAAGTATTTTGCCAATTAAAAAATTATAACTTTTTCTATTAAAAATTTTGAATCAATTTTATAAGTAGGACTTTATTTTTGAATGGGACTTGTCATAGCATTTTTATTTTGCAAAACTTTTGATCGTATCGTTTCGATAGATCTCAAAATCTAAAAATTCAGTCTTGTTGAACTTGTAAGATTAGTCAAGGTCTTGATTTTTAATTTGATTTTTTGAACCATACCTAATATTAACTAACTAGAGTCTCGAAACTTTTTGGCCTTAAAATTGAAAAAAATCTTTTTTAGGTAATCTTTTGTGTTTTAACTGATCAGAAAAGATATATTTTTTGTTTTGAAAATCATGTTTAATGTTTCCAAAAAATCTTTAAATATTCTTTATTTTTAAGTACATTAATTATAACGCCATCTGTAAGAAATCTCAAATCACTCTAAAACTAAAACAAATTTGGCAGCACTTATTTTTCAAACTGTCATCAAAATGAGATTACTTCCTCTTTCATTATTTAGTTACTTTTTTGTTTTATTGCATTTCAAAGTTAGTTTTTCTATTCCTTTATATGCATTGATCATGCCTGAATAATATTGGTCCAAAATGACTACCCTGCGGTACTCTTGAATGACCACTATTTTATCTAAAACAATGTATCCCTATATTTAATTTTTCTGGTCATCTTTTGAAACAGTCAAAACAAAAACTATTTTATTTTTAATATTCGTTTATTAAAATTTACGCAGGCTAAAACTCATGATTCTATTGGATTAAACATTCTTCGATACATATAACTTCCGACAAGATAAAGTCCACAAAGTCGTATGATGTTATAAACAATTTGTTTTCTAAAATACAAACAGAAAAACTTAAAATAAATAATTTTCAATTAAAACGAAATAAACTTACATTTTCAAAATTTGTCGACATCTTGGCAAACTTGATTCGTCTTCGTTAAGTAAAAACTTTCGACATCCAAGTAAATTTGCTTCAAGCACATAATTCAAACCTTCATCACCTTCACAACAATGTTCAAAGAATGTCATGTCGAATTCTGTTCTGTTTTTTGACATAAGAACAAAGTAATTTTTTTTATAAATATATAAAAATTTTAACATTTACCCTTTAGATTCATTTATAACTTCTCTAAAGTCTGTTGTTCCATCACAGGCAAATTGATTATTTAAAAAGAATGACAAAGCTTTTGAAGTGAAATAAATTCGTCTTTGAAGTCTCATCATAAAAGGCTTTTGACCAAATAGCCTAAGGAAGAAATCTAATATGGCAGCTGGCAGCAGTTGTAGGAAATATATCTAAAAAGTACATTTTGACATAAAATGCAAAAATGTCTTTTGATATTTTTTTTTTAGGTAAACTTACATAAACCCAAAAGATAAACGGACATGCTGTCATTCTGACATGGGGTATCCAAATGGCTTTTTCCAATGGATTTTTGAGAACTAATTTTGACAAATACTCAGCCATTTTGCCAAAATTATGCCGAAGTATACCCCAAGATGAAACTGTTCCAATTGGAATGTTTTCTTCAAAACTTTAAAAGACAAAAATATGAATTAATTTAAAGTTGAAAAACATTATAACGTTTTTTTTTGAGACAAAGAAGTTCAAAAATGGTATTTAGTACTTGTACTTACACTTCACGTTTGAGCTTAGATGTTCTTTCAATAAATACAAGCATATAATTTGTGCATGCATCCAAAGGCATTAAGTCTAAAACTATTTCAGGATTACCGAGCATAACTTGAATTAAGCCTTAAAAAAAAATTGTCAAAAAAAAAATTAAAGTTCGTTAACGTCTTTTATGAGAAAAAATAATTTACCTGTTCCCCAAATTGTCAATAATCCCATTACACCAATCACTGTCTCAGTAAATCCAGGTTCTGGTTCACGCAAGGCTGCCATGACTTAAAGAAAAATATGAAATGTCAAAGAAGATTTGACACACAAAAGGCTGATGACTTTTATGCCACCAGGTGACACTTTAAGGTACTTCGAGGTTATAAGTTAAAATTTTATACTTACCAATTGATGGACGGAATATTGCTACAGGTAATTTGTGTCGATGATCATTGACAAGTTGTTCCGCAAGGTTTTTTGTAAAAATGTAGGTATTTGGAAATTCGTCTAGAAGTCTGTTTTAAGGAATGAACATAGTAAGGTTTTCTTAATACTTTTATTTAAACTTATGGTTAAAAATTTTGTTAAAAAATACAAATTTTCTTGAAAGTATTTTAAACATCCCACAGGAAATTTTGTCAAAAATGTTTTTTTTGATTAGTAAATATGTTATATCATAAAATTTAACACACACAAAAAAAACAACAACGAATAACTGAGTAAAAATAAGTCAGTAAAAGTTTCGGATTGTGAAATGCAAATTGTGTTTTGTTAGATGTGTCGTTTTTAACCTGGCAATTCTTTTTTTGGAGTTGGTCATTTTGACAGTTGTCACTTTTCTTTACACTTAATTTGGTTTGCCATTTTATAAACAATAAATTTAATTCAGATTTATTACCAAAATGGACCCAAATCGAGATGGCCACTGATCCGGATTTTTACAAGATTTTTACAAGAAGACTGTGTTCAGCGATGAAGCTTTGCTCATTTTTGGTTGAATGGGTACGTTAATAAGAAAATTAATTCATATTTGAAGTAATCATAATCCACAAGCCATTATGTAGTCAAAAAGTCACAGCTCGGTTTGCTCTATGGGCAGAGGTCCATATTTTTTTTTCAAAAATGAAGACGGCCTTAAGGTTATACTCATTGGGGAAGGCTATAGCCTCCAAGATCGTAAGATTTAACACTACTGGATTATTTTATTGGGGGTTATGTGAAGTTACTTGTCCACACACATAAGCCCGAGACGTTTGATGCCTTGGAAGATAATATTGGCTAAGTTGCTAATCATCGTTCACTTGGCAACTTCGAGTAACTTGTCTAAATTGTTACTTATATATCTATTAACATTAAATAAAGATAAACTCTTCAAATAAATAGCCTTAACAATTAATTGCATAATAATTTGAAGAAAATATTGAACCACGATAATGCAACTGGACCTTAAGTTGCAGGCAACTTATTTCAATAGTTTGTTCTCTCTCACATAAACAAATGTAATTGAACCATTCTTTTTTTGTAGGTACAGTTATAACACTTATCTAATTTTTGAACAATCATAATTGTTACCCTCAAAATAAAACTTACTTATTTTCGATTGCATCAAAAATAGGCTCCATTTGATCGTGCTCCGAATCTAACAGTTTCAAAGCTGTCTGCCAATCAAAAGTTGAAGGATAAACCTGGTTAAATGACACGAAAATAGAAATTAACTTATATAAATCAACTATACGCCCAAGTGACACTTACCTTATCCTCTAAATGTATCACAGATGGATTACAAAAAAATGTCGACACATGAAGAAATAATTTTAAATTTTGAAATGTTTCAGCTAATCTCAAGGCTTCACGTGTTGACTTCAAATTACATTCAATTGCTGTACGTAATCGTAAATTGAAATGTGTTGAAGCAGCTGAATGAATAAAAACTGATACATTTTTTAATAACAATCTATGTTCTTCGGATAATCCGAGATAATTGTTTGTTATGTCACCAGGGATGGCAGTTAATTTGTCCAATTCATTTGGTTTGCGTTCTTTGAGAACTCTGAAAATCTAAATTAAAAAGAAAAAAAGAAACTTAAAAATAAGAAGAAGTAAAATTAATATTTAATAAGATTATAAAGATCATTTTGAAAACCCGAAAATTCTTCTTACTAACTTAGTATCCAAGTTCATAATGATCCCTGAAAACGATCTTTCAATTAAACCCCGTTTAATTTCCGTTCATTTAAAAGCCTTAAAAATGTTGTCTACTTCCAAAGATTGAGGTGTAATCAACAAACCTTGGATTTCGTCATGAAAACAAAAGTTTCAAAATACCTTTTTGCATATTCAAAATCAAATAATGCAAAACCACACATGTGTCCAAAAAAACAAACATTATACTCACACCACCACTGTTTGGCACGTGTTTTTGAAAATTATACACCTCAAGCGGATCATAGACGAAACACTTGAATTAATTGACAACCAAAATAATTAATGAATTGCAAGTGCAAGCAACTCAGACAATAAAAAAGTAGGAAGTTCATTTTAAAAGTCATGAATATTATAGGTGTGTTGGTTTTGGTCAAAACAAAAAGATTATTCCGAATGTATACATTTTTAAACGCAATTTTTAAAACAAACAATATTAAGGTTCGTAATTAATTTACTTAATTAAACTACCCAATATCTTATCGAAAAGCCTCAAGTTTAAATCATTGACATTGACAGCGAACTTGGGAAATTTTTTGACATACCCACTACATGTTTTGTTTTTGTTTTCACTCTTTTCTTGACACCTGTCAATAGTCTTTTGTATGAGGTTTAGATCAGCAGTGTCAATTTAATTGGTCCAAAACGGACAGATCTTGCCGGTGTGTTCAGTGTCATTGTATTGTTAGAATACTCATTCAAAAGCCTTTCACTTCGTTCTTACCATTATTTGGAGTAGAAGGCCACCTATTACAGACAGACCTTGATTTTTAACAAAATTTATGTTAATTATGCTTTAACTTTTTCATAGAGGTCTGACGAAAACATTGTTCTTTCGCCATTTTTCTGCCGGACAGTTGTTGAGCTTTTTGAAGGATCCTAGAAATAAGGTTCCTTGCAATTAAATGCCCTTCCGAAATCTTTCTAATGGATTTCTTCAGCCACAGGAAATTAATCAGTTAATCTTACCAGAAAATCAGCACTGAATTGAGGCAACAGTTATGAAAGATTTTATTTTGTGGTTAATTCTCACAGACCAGCGACTTCAAGGTCAAATCGCACGATCTTTAAGACCATCTAACATGTAAAAGAACTATCAAACTATCAAGGACTTTTTTGAATGCATTTTAGACTCTCCAGAAAAATTTGGCTCAGTTACCAACTGCTCCGAGTCCACTTATCGAACACTTTTTGATGTATGATAAATGATCTAGTCAAGTTATAATGAATGTCACTCTCATGAACTTTCATTTCTGTAGAATGGATGAACCTCTATGTTTTTTCAAGCAGAACTTTCATTATTATTTCTTGAACGCTAAGTCGAAATAGGCTGAACAAATGACAGCCAATTTCACACAATGTCACTTTAACGATCAAAGTTTGGCAATTCTTATGGAAAGGTCCTTTTTCTTGGAGATAAGAGGCCAAAATTGAAAATTTTGCTTTATGTTTTCAAGCTGACACAAACCTTGTCAAAATAGTAATTTTGAACACAACTCTACACATATTAGTTATACATTACATACATATGTATGTACATTAAATCAACAGTTTAGAAAAAGTGGAAATTGTGTCAAATTGGCTCCTCTGTATAATAAATTTCTACACAACTCATCTCGATCCTTTTTGCACAAAAAAATGTCAAGTCAAAGTCATTTCGACAAAATGAATGTTTAAAAATATTAAGAATAAGTTTGAAGATCTTTTCAGTGACAATACCTCTTGTAATCATGATAAACGATAAGTTGTCAATTTGTTTCAAATTCAAAATCATCCCACTAACATTAACATTGTTTTGTTTCGAATTTTCAATTTAAATATTTTATTTTTTTTTATCAAAACTTACTTTTGATTTTTTAATTTCAGTCAAACGATCTTCGGGTGATACATTTTTCTTCGAACGAACCAAAACATAAATCCTTTTTACATCACATGATCGAAAAAGTTTTTCTATTGCTGCTTTTCCAAGGACACCTTTACAATTAACAAACAAACAAAATAAAAAAAAATAGTCACATAAACTTCCTGTGTTCCATTCTTTAAAAAATAAAAACCGATAATTACCAGTTCCACCAGTGATAAATACTTCCGAGTCCTTATAAAATTCCGTAGTCATTATTATTTCTACTATCAATCTAAAACTACTTCACAGCTTATAGCTCAAAAAACTACTAAAATTCATCAAGAAATATTGAAACTAAATAATATCAACAATTTCAAAATATTCTGATAAACTTACAATATTTTGACTTGTTAGGACAAATTTCATTTATTAATATTCATAATTTTCTATTTGTTATTTTTTTTTATTAATTTATACATTTTACGCAGTCAAGGTGGTATTTTGAACACGCGCCGTTTTCAAATGGAATTAATAACAAAATTACGCAAACGCATACATACATAGACATTATTATATGAAGTTATTTAAGTCTTTTCTTTAGTAACATTGGCGTCAAAATTACGAAGGCAGAAAAAAAATAATTTACATTTGACGAAAACAAAAATTTAATTGCATTTGTAAAGGGTTCGTTATGTTGGTAGGAGACAAATTTGTTTTTAACAATAATTTTGTTTGAACTTTTTTGGACCTCTATTTGATCTAAAAATTTATAAGCATAATTAGATTTTTTTTTTGAATTTGTAATTTTATTATGTTTCAAAACTTGGAATACATTATTGAAGAAATTTCCTATCAATCTGTAACGTTTAGAGGATGTAACACAGCTCAAAATCAAATTTACCTATCACTAGTGAAATTTAAATATAAGTTCTCATTTTTACTTAATCTTGAACATCTGGTAGATTTTTTATATTTTACAATTTTTACATTCACTGGAAATATAAATAAAAATAAAGTGTTTACGAAATAAAAATTTAATGAATTTTTGAAGAATTTCAAATCATGAATATGTATCTCATAGATAACTTTAAATCTCTTCCCAAACAGATCTATTTGAAATAATTTTAGTTCCTAAATCTGAAAGACAACTGAACGGATTTTTACAAAAAGCATCTGAAGATCTAACTTCACCAAATTGAAAACAAATGTTTTTGAATAAACAATACATTATTTTGGTCTTCCTGGCTTTTTAAACATATGCAATTCACCCAAATTCTTTTCAAAATAAATTCAAAAAAAAAATTGCACTGTTACAATTTGAATTAACTTAACTTTGTAATTTGAACTACTATGTCTGTGTAAGAGTAAAATATTCAGTACAACAGTACTGACAGCTTTATAGTATTGCGTCACAAAAGCTGTTTTAAAAAATGCTTTGTTTACAGAATATTAGAAAAAAACACATACATATTAACTCTAGCTTGACGTACGAGTACATAATATGCTGATGAAAACTGACGCATGTATTTTTCTTTGAAATTTACGTTACACAAAATTGAAAAACAAAAATATTTTTTAACTGAATTAGATACTTATAGTTATAAATTCATAAGAAGTTGCTTAGCGAAAACTTCGACTTTAAGATCAGAAATATGTATTGTGATTTGCTGAGATTGAAAACAATAGAGTCAATTGATTTATGAGGTTTTTAGATATAAAATTTTACCAAAATCAACAAAAACCAACAAAACTTTAGAATGTTAATATAGCGTTAACAGAGGGATAAATATTTCAAAATTTATAGAAAAAAGCAGAGGTACATAATGACCACCCTCAGGTTACCCATATTTTTGACTGTAGAAGATATTAATTTGATTTGGAAAAACCTATTTTGGATAAAAGTTAGTTGAGACGTTATTTATAAAATAAGCATTCATGGAATTTCTGCTGGATATTTCTTTCATTCCAAAACGATTAGTATTAGGTAATTGAAAACAAAATTTACCAAATTATAGAATTTCAACATTAGACAGTCTTAAAATTTAAATATTTTGAACTTTTAAGTTTTTGGAAAGTTTGGAAGTTCGTGAAGTAAATATTGTTCGAGGGGGTTGGGTAGGGCAGCTTTTACGAGCGATGAACTAAATATCAATACATATTTTTTTAATTAAACGAAGTAATATTTTTTTTTCTTATTTAAAAGTACCAGTACCAAATCATAGAATTAAAAATAAAAACTAAGAGGATATTGAAGAACTTACGCCCCTTCAGATATTTCAGTTTTTTTTTTGACGGTATAACCAGAAACTAGGCTGTCTCGAAAAATTAAGTAATGATTTCAAATTACATCCCATGGTATATCCTTCTCCTTTTGTACTGCTAGAATTTTCCATGATTCTTCAAGAATTTAAAGTAGCAAATTTTGGAAAAATTTCCTAAATTTGTATTCTAAATTTTGAAAAACTTCCTGAAAGTATTTTTCCGCTTTCTGCAAATTTTTAAATGCTGTATCTTAGAAACCACTTGTGTTGAAGTATTGAATTTAATAAATTGTATGATACCATTTCTAGAATACTAAACATTGAAAAGCTATAAATTTTCTAAATTTATTATTTGGTTGGTTGGTGGAATCAAAGACATTAAAAAAATATATGAGTTTTGACAGCTACTAATTTTAAATGAAGTCGAAAAATTATTGGATTTTAATTCCAAGGAGTGGCTTATTATTTAGGAATAGTTTTGTACCAAATTTTAAACAGTTTACCATCAATATAATTTAAGGTTTAGATACAAAATCCATAGTATTCTCAATTTTATTTAAAACGCTAAATTTATTTATTTATTAATATAAAATTTAAGATTTTATACTTTTATCTTTTAAATTATTCATTTCAGTTCTACAAAATTTTATTTAATTTTATTTTAGGGTAACTCCCTGTCAATACACCAATTTTGTATCGCATTTAGCAAATAAGTGTTCTTAAAAACACAATTAACCCTCTCACTCCCTTTTTTGTATAAAAATTATATTAAAGAAATAAATCAAAACCAATTTTTTTTAAATTATTTATTCTTATACAAAAAATCATAATTCCAAATAATTTATCACTCTACGATAAATATAACTTCCGAACTTGTAGACCACAAAAACACGCAAGATATTATACAACAACATTTTTCTAAAAATAAACAAAAAGAAAATCATAAATTAAAAATATTTTTAGTTAAAATAAAAAAAAAAAAAAAACCTACGCCTTAAGTAACTTTCGACATCTTGGCAAAGATGATTCATCTTCATTGAGTAAAAACTTTCGACTTCCTTTGATATTTTTTCGTAGTACTTCTTCCATTCCTGCATCATCAGCACAACATTTTTCAATTTCACCTATATCGAATTCAGTTCTGTAAAAAAAAAAATACAAGAATTTTAACAAAATTTTAAAATTGAAAATTTTTAAAAAATATAATTTCATACCCTTTACTTAATTCCAAGTATTCGTTAAAATCAGTTGTACCTTCACTGGGAAATTCATGGAAAAGGAAATATTTCAATGCCTGAGCGTTGACAAAGATTTTTCTTTGAAGTTTCATAAAAATTGGTTTTTGACGAAATAGCATCATTAAAATATCGAAAATCATTGCTGGCAACAATTGTAGAAAGAAAGTCTAAGGTAACGTACGTTAATTTGTATTTATTCCTTATTCTAAAATAATGTACTTCGAGATATTTGTAAAAAAAAAAAGAAACTTACATAAATCCAAAAGACAAATGGACATTCGGTCAATGTTATGTGCGGAATCCAAAATGACTTTTCATAAGCGTTCTCCTTAACTTGGTTTGATATCATTTCGCCAATTTTAAGCATCGAATAAGAAAGTAAGTTCCTTGACGAACACAAACAAATTGGAATTTTCTCTTTGATTCTATGTAAAAGAAAAAATATCAATTAAATGAGATTTTCGGAAATAAATTAATTAAAAACCAAACGTTTTCTGGCATCAAAAAGTGTCAAAGTGTCAAAACTTATTATATACATATGTACATAATATGTATATACTGTTAAAGTATAGTGTCGTTTTTTTTTTTATTTTCAAAGATATAAAACCAAACTATTTAGTATTATATTCTTCCATAGCATATTCAAAATTTATTTTTCGTCAAAAATTAAAAAGTAATTTTAAAAAAATAGCAGAATGACAATAGCTGTCATATTCAAAAGTCACAGTTTCTATAATTGTCATGCAAACTCTCTCAGTTGAAGTTAAGAAAATTGCTCCCAAAAAAACACATGCTTATGATATCAAGTTAATGCTCAGTAGCTTAGTTAATTTAAAATTTGTTCGCAGATGGCGTTCTTATTTTATAATTTTGTCAATGGTCAAATTTTTTTTAAATAAAAATTACAATTTACAAATTGTAAGCTTATAAATTTAAATGATAAAAATCGGAAAATAATATTACAATAACTTCGGAGTGTATTTATTAAAACAAAAAGTTAATTTTAAATATTATTAAGTTAGATATTAATTCTAAAGTTGTGTTTGCAAATAAAAAATATATTTTTTTGCAACATTCAAATTCAAACAGTGTTTTTGAAAAACAACAAGAAATTAGTTTTTTAGGTTATATATTTTTTATCATTATTTTTTCAGTTAGATTTTCAATCATGTTAAATTTTAATCAAATACTTAAAACAATATATAAACTTTTTCAAAAAAAGATGTTGATTTCCCTTACGAGTTTTCGAAATTTTGGCATTTACTGATATGTTTGTTTTTAAATAAATTCAATTAATTGTTAAAAACTTTAATTTTAAATTTTACTTAGTTGAAAATAAAAAAAGAAATTTACATAAATAATGCTTGTTCCTACTAGTTTTAAATAAATTATTTTGTAGTTTTTTACATTTATAGTTAGGAAATTGATATTTGAATGCTTGTCAAAATTGTTGAAGTATTTGAATAAAAAAGAAAACAATTTGTATCACTATTTTAGAATGTGTGTGTCAAAATCTTACCAGTTTTTAAAAAATCAAGTAAATTTGAAATCAATTTGGAGTCGAAAACAATTTTTACCATTTTCTTGTAACTGTTCGTTTTTTTATTTATTAAAAGAAAATGCCAATTGAAAATTATACTACCTGTCAAAAACTTAATTTTTAGTAAAACAATATTTTTTAAGTTAATACCATTTTTTTTTCACTATTTCTGAATTATTGTTGTACAGAAAAAAAAATTCCATTAGTAGTGAACCTAAGCTGTCAAATGCTTTCTAACATTTTGAGAACGATTTATTTTTTTTTTTTCATTTTAAGTATTGAATTTTATAATGAAAACTTACTTTTCTCTATCCAACTGTGCCGATTTTGCGGTAAACATTATCAGTAATTTATTGCTATAATCCAAAGGTGTAAAATCTAAGACGATCTTCTTTCGGCTCATGAGCACTTGAATTAGACCTGTTCC
The DNA here is from genome assembly GCA_905146935.1 of Scaeva pyrastri. Lineage (NCBI taxonomy): Eukaryota > Metazoa > Arthropoda > Insecta > Diptera > Syrphidae > Scaeva > Scaeva pyrastri. The sequence continues at coordinate 16,935,744 of LR989929.1, read as the reverse complement.
CCAAACTACAAATAAGCCCATGACACCTGTTCTCGTTTCTGTAAATCCCATCTCTGGTTCTTCAAGTGCTGCAACAACTAAAAGGAAAACAAAATTTTTTAATGACACTTTTTTTAAAGTTTATAAAAAATAAAAAAAAAAAAAACTTACTTATTGATGGTCTAAAAATTGCTACTGGCAACTTTGATCGATAGTCATTGACCAATTGCTCTGAAAGATGTTTGGTAAAGACATAGGTATTTGGGAAGCCCGAAATGAGCCTGTTAATCGAAGATATGGAAAACAAAATTTACAGATGAAAATTAGATTTTTTAAATGATAAAATTTTACAAAATCTTACATAATTGAATCATAAGTTTAATCATATCAAAAGTTGTATTAAAAGTTCTTTGATTTTGAAATGTGCAAAAATATGCTGTAAAAGTTAAGTCTCAACTTTAGACATTAACTCGCAAATGTAAACCAAGAAGACTTACTTATCTGTTATCGATGTCAATGTTGAATCAAGTCCATCATCAGGATTATCCAAAAGTTTCAATGTCGTCCTCCAATCGAAAACGCCTGGATAAATCTTAATTTAAATTTAAACTTAAATTGTTTGCATTTTGTTTTTTTTTTTTTTTTTTGCTTTTTTAGAAATCAATTTTTTAACTCACATCTGGTCCTAGCTTTTGAACAAATGGATTACAAAATAATGTTGAAATATGAACAAATATTTTAAGATTTTTAAATGTTTCAGCTAATTTAAGAGATTCAAGTGTTGACTTAACATTAAATGCAATTGCTGTTCTTAAGGGTTCATCAAATCGTGTTGTTGCAGCTGAATGAAAAAATACTGAGACGTTTTTCAATAGTTTGCGGTCTTCTGATGAAATTCCGAGACCTTCCTGGGTCGTATCGCCGGGAATGACTACAAGCTTATCTAATTCGTTTGGTTTGACTTCTTTTAAAACTCTGAAAATCTATTTATTAAACAAAAAATCCATAAAGTTATAGATATATGAATTAAGTTTTAAAGTTTTGTGAAATTAAAGAATATAAATGTATGTCTATGATATGGGACACATGAACCCCTAAATCCGTAATTTTCAGCTAATTTTTCTTTAAATTACAATTGCAGACTAATATTCAGAAGTTAATTTGGAAGTATTGGGGGTACCTAAACGCAGTGCCTTAGGGCCACTTCTTTTAATCTGAGTTCTTAATGATATACCTCTTTTAGCATAAGGTAAAGAGCTCTTCAAGTTAGTATCTAGTGACACATTACTTGAACCTGCATTTAAAAATCCTTAATTATCTAGAATCATATGGAAAAGTCAAAATCTTTGAAATATTAAGGACGGTTCTTATTATTATTTTGTTTGAGAATCGAATAATTTAAAATGTGCTATTGGATGGCTTCTCCTAGAGGTGGCGCATTTGTCAGATTTAAAAATAGATCTGAAATGAAATTGGTTCAAGCCAATTGGGGTTTCTGTGCTGAATTGGGTCCAAGAAATGAACCATGGTATTTAGGGGTCATACATTTAGGATTTAGGGATATTTGGGACTCAATTTTCTGTATGTGGTAATGTAGTATTTGAGATTTGAAATGGGGTACACATTTTATAAAGTTGTGTTGTAAATTAGTTTACATTTAAAATTTTGCAGAATAAACTTTTGTGTCAAAGACGGTATTTGTTTATTTATTTATTTTTTTTTTTTTTGTAATTTGGTATGAAAATGTAAATGTGCTATTGGCTGGCTACCCCCCTAGGTGGCTGCATAGCGGCGCAGTGCAATTCGTCTATTACATTTAAAAATAGTGTAGTCACGATGTTAGTTCAATTGTACATTTTAAGCTGGGTCAAAAATTTTTATTAATTGAGTCTAATTTATGATATTTTAATATTACGGATCTAGGGATCTGTGAATATTAAATAATAATTATAAAGTCAGTTCTCATCAATGATATGAATTTTAATAAAGAAAAGACTTGTGTTTTGTCAAAAGTCCAGTGAATTACATATATCCTCTACCTTAGTTTTTGTTTATGAATATAGTTTCACCTTTGGGTAACCCCTTTTGAAAAAATCTGTAACTACGCCAATGTTTTAAAATGAGTTCGGTTCGATATCTTCACTATACGAGCACTGAGCAGTGACGTAAGGTCGATTTTGTCATTGAATAAAAATAATATACGTCTTTATGAGGTTGCTATGTTTACAAAATTTGTCCTTGGGGTTGTAAGTCGAAAATTAAAATGCAAAATGGCAAAAGCAACGCGATATAATGAAATAAAAAATAATTTATGCATTTCATCACAAATTTCAAATTCCTAAAGGATGACAAAAATTAAAACTTTAAATTTAGATATAAGATTTACTGCATTTGATAAAATATAAAAAATGTTTTTTAGTGTCAAAGGTCATATATTTCTGGTATGACAATGTATTGCGCTTCAGGTTTTGACAAACAGTTTCAAAAAAAAAAAATTAAAAATGATGTTAATACTCACTTTAGAGTTCTTGATCTCTTCGAGGCGTGATTGAGCACTCTTGCCCTTCTTGGACCTCAACAGCACGTAAATTACTTTAACATCACATGATCGCAGAAGCTTCTCGATTGAAGACTTCCCAACAACACCTATACATACATATAGTACACATTAATTAGTTTTATTTTTAATTCCCTAAAATCCATTTTTTTTGTGTACTATTTTGTGTATCAATTTATCTGGCTTACCAGAACCACCAGTTATAAAAATCTCCGATTGATTATAAAAATTCTTTATCATCTTGAAAAACTCTTAATCCTTTATCTTTAAAAAAAAAAAAATAATAAGATATTTTGGTTATTTTTGAAACAGCTTATAATACTTTACTATGACAGACCTCAATAACTACTAAATTCCGCAGAAACTTAATAAATGAAATTTATCAAGTTTTTAAATTCTATTTTCTTTTCAAATTACGTTGCATTAAATGTTAAACAACAAATGGAATGAAAAATAAAAAGAAAGAAAAAACATTAAATGTATTTTAAACGATTCAGTTTTGAAATTTATATTTCCTGTTGCATTCGTATTGAAAGTTTAGTTCGATGTGTTTGTTATTTTTCTAAATTTTTTTTTAAATTTAAATTTGATTTAATTATATGCACATTATTTTTGCATTAACTTTAAATGCACACTGCATAGAGCCCTTATTTTAAAAAGTTGATGCAGTTTCAAGGCTTTGTTTGTTGTTTATGTGTGGGATGTGAATGTGAAAATCGCGAGTTGGATTTTTCGTACTAATTTTACAAATTAATTGTATAAGTAGTAAGTAAATAAATTTACTAAACAAAAATAACACAGGACTGGATTTAGAAGGATATTGAAGTTTTTTTTGACTAGAGCTTATCGCTTGGCAGCAAAGACTTTTCGGTAAAATCAAAAAAACAAACAAACACGTCTTAAAAACATAACTTCTTAAATCTGATCATATTATTTTATTTGAATGTTAAAAATCTTAAAATCCTCATCACATCAAATGAATATTTTTTACTCATTATATTCAACTATTCTGGACGCTTTTTTAATATCTTGCGATATAGCAAAATTGGGCGTGGCAATGGAGATACTTCACCCTTTTTAAATGTCTACAAAATTGATGCTTGAAATTACTACTGTGTTAAATTTGTTCATACAAATAATATTTTTCTAACAATTGCGTTGTCTTATTTATTACATTAACCAACCAATTTTTCAAACATCAACGACTAAACTATTAATTTACTTACATAGGTAAAATCAAATTAAATCAAATATTTTAAAATGTTTTCTTAAAAATTAATTATTAAATCTGAATAAATAAATATTTTATATGAAGAATATTTAGTTAGTCAATATTGATTTCAAAATAAGGTTTTATATTTGAGAATAAAAAAATTTAAAAAAAAAACAAATATATAATTAATGTTTGAGTGGAAAAGTTATTATAAGACATATTAATTTTAAAACAATTTAAACATTGTTAAATTAATTTTTTTTTGTTTTTATCTTTTCATGTAAACTACTCAGAACAAAATAGGGTCTTTCCAAAATTTTCGCAGAATGTATTTTGTATGTCTGTGGTAACAAGGAAAAACAACACAAGTCGACTTATGTCGAAATTGAGTTTATTATTCTTTTGGATGTACATCATTCTCCCATATTTTTTTCGTATTTTTATCTTGTATAGTTTTTGAAATGAAGCCAATCAAAACAAAAAAATATAAGTTATCTTTAAAAAAAAAATCACAGGGAAAAATAGCATAAGTACAATATTTTCATTTTTATCTTCTACTTATGCAGTTTTGACATAATTAAAAAATATATAACTTTATAAACATTTATATACATATACATTTTTTGACAACATAAGTCGACTTGTGTCGTGTTTGTTGTGACTTGTGTTGTTTTTCCGAATTACTTTCTTGTTATAAGAAAATCAGAAAAATATAATGACTTAATCCCGAAACATTTACAAAATTACATTGAGAAAAAATAACATTAACTTTTAAACTGCTCTCCTTAAAAACTACAAAAGTGACTTATGTTGTTTTTCATTGTTACCACAGACATACAAAAAACATTCTGCGAAAATTTTGGAAAGACCCTATTTTGTTTTGAGTTGAAAAGACCCTCTTTTTTAAGTAAAAAACTCAAAAAAAATATATGTGACAAAAACCTCAAGAATTAAAGTTGAAACTGATTTTCGAATATAGTTACAAAAAAAAATTATTTGACTATTAGTTAATAAATATAAAAAGTTAATCAACATACCGGGAACTTTTTAAAATAAAATACCATACCAGTAGCAGTTCTTATTCCCTATGTATTATTAATTTCTTATAGTAAGTCATCTCAAACATACTCTCCATATTGGATGTGTTTTATTCACTGCTGCACAGCTAGAGCAGCAAAAATTCCCTTGGCAAACAACAACAAACAAGCCAGCAATAAAATGGCAGCTGTGGTGATGATATAAAGGAAATTGTTTGATCGTTTTATTCACTTGAATGCTGCACTAGTTTTGCAGCAGTGAATAAAACACAACTATTATTTATGCAATTTGAAAAAAAAAATGGATAGTCAAATGATACATTTAAAACAAAAATAAATTTTTCCAAATTTCTAATGAAAATATTACTTTAAAAGAAATTACACATGGATACTTATGTTTAATATTTAAATACTGATTATATTCTTAATAATAATTCTACTTAATACATAAACTGCACCACAGTCACTATCTCACAGAAGTCAAAATATTTAAGAGAAGTTTCTTCGTTTTTTTTTGCATTTACAACCGTTTTTAGGTTTTTTCTTAACATGTCCTCTTTACTTGACTATATTTTGTTGCATATATTTTTAAAGATACAAATTTATATCCCCTAAAATCTTTTCCATATTTTTCTCATTTTACTTTCTTATGCGATATTTAAAAATAGACAATTTAAAAATTTCGTCTTAATTTTTTATACTTTTTATTAATTGTGAAATATAAATCTATATACAAATTATTATATTCAATAAATGTAATTTAAGTTATAAAATCATTATTTTTAAATGAAAATTCATAATGAAAATTAAAAAGTAAATATTGTTGACAAAAAAAAACAAAAAGTACTAATACGCCATGGTGAACTTAAAACATTTATGGACATTACAAATCATTATCATTACTTTATTTAAGAAAAAAAGCATGTAATTCTCTTAGTTAAAAGGCTTGAGTTTAAATCAGTTCTTTTAAGAATAAAAATCGAATGAATTGATTTTTTTCAAACGCTTGAGATTCAAGAATTAATGGTAAAAGTAAATACACTAAAGTATTATTATTTGAATTCAAATATATGTATGTATATATTTAAAAAAAAAATTCCCAAAATCACTTCTGATTCTGACTTAGCACGTTTATTTAATTAAAGGAGATTGTTGTCAATAAAAAGGAAAATCATTAGTGTTTATTTTAAATATTCCGATACTTCAAGTACTTGGATATCAATTTAAGAAGGGAATTCACAAGTTCTTGAAAGTACTGTCGATATACTTAACATCTCTAAAACTTTAAAATGTTTTTTTTATATTTTGGCACTAATATTTTTTAGTTTTTCCTTGCAAATGTCAAAGAAAATTGAGGACCTAGGAACTTTAGCAGCGTTTTTTAGAAAAATAATTAAGAATACAATAATTTTTATATCTTAAGTAGGTGAAAAAACATTGTTTTATTTTTAAGACATTTATTCTAAAAAAAAAAAATTCTTCTCTAATTAAATATCGAAAGCAACCCAATTAAATACAAATTAAAACAATGTAATGACAATGACTATTGTTTTCACACTTGACAATGTCTTGTTGTGTGCCATTATTTGACTTATAAATATGTAAATGTCCTAAAAATAAAATATTCCTCATTTATTACCAAAGGGCGGTATTTTAAATTAAGCAAATCAAAAAAAAATTATAATTCCCAACACTATGCCAATTAGTGACATATTATGTATGTGACACTGAAAAATCTTGTCCAATTATATTATTAAGCCGGTAGGTACCTTACTTATTATTTATGTTTATTGAAATTCAAGAATCTTTAATTTAAATACCACTCTGAAGATCTTCATGCGTGTGAATAAAAGATCACATGAAAATGTCAAATTTAATCAGAATGTTGACATTGCACTTCAGCCATTAGTATGTTTTATTTTATTTATAACCATTTAATTAATTTGTTAATTGCCTCCTTGTCCGCGAAGGGATATTTATTTATGTAGGTATGTCGTATGTGGTATGTGGAATGTGTTATATGAGTTATGGTTGTTTTTTTTTTTTGATTTTTAATTAATTAACAATAAGCATAAACCTTGTTCTTCATATTGAACTTTGTTTGTTAACATAAAAAAACCTTGAACGTGAGTTTGATGAAATTATTGTATTTTATGTAATTTAGTATTCGATACCTATTTAAAGTTTGCAAATAAAAATGACAATTGAACTTTTCGTTGTTTTGGAATAAATTTGTTTAAGTTCGCACAAAGTTTTAATTATGCAAGCAGAGTGTTGTTTACTTTGTTTAATGCTAATTTACAACAAAAACAAAAATTCTGGATTTTGGACATATTTTTAGAATGTTTTTATGTCAATTGTTTTAAATGTTTGAAGTTAAGGAATTTGAGCAGAAATAAGTTAAGAGTAAAACTAAAAAAATTTAAGCTAAGTATACTTCAAAAACAAACCTTTGGTACTTCATTATCCAAAATTAAACATGACATAAAGCCTAAGACATACATAGCCCAAAAATGTGAAAAAAACGTTTCAAATACACCCAAAACAATGTCAAAAACGCATATAAAATTTTCATTTTGACATTAGTTTTTGCTGCCCAAAGTCCAAAAATTTATTATAAAAGTATTAACATACCTTAACGTCAAGTTGCTAAAATCATGTCATTTACCAATTGATACCATTCAAAATAATATTGGAAAATTGTTTCAATTCTTTTTGGGATATTGTGGCAATTTAAGCAATTTTTGGGCGTTTGACATTTTCAACAAGTTACATTTATTTGTTCTTAAAAATTGAAAAAGAATTGAAAGTAATTGAATGCTTAATATCTTTCGAAGTACACAGGAAATTAAAAAAATAATTCACTTCTTATAGTTTCCAGTTCAATTTCTTTTCAAATTTGTAATTTTATCATAATTTCAGATAAATAAATAAATAAATACTTACCATCATCGGAGTAACATTTCAATTTCAAACAATTTTTGTTAAATTAAGTTTTTCAGATTTATTTTTAATTCCAATGTTAAAATTTGATTGATTCTAAAAATTTAACTATATTTTTTATATTATTAGTTCTGTTTAGCTATGAGTGAAAAACAATTTAAATTCCATTTTTTTAACTTTATAACATTAAATAAAAATATTTAAATTTGCATTAAATTAAAAATATATAGACAAATAATTGCAAAGAATTTTTATTATAAATTTTCAATATAAATAAAAATGGAATTTTATTTGTATTTCACTCTATGTGCATTTTTGTCATTTTTTTTATTTTAAATTTTTGATGTTCAGCTTTTATTATGTTAATTATATTGTTTTATCCATTTTATTTTGGTGGATGTTTAGAGCTGAAAATTAGATTTAAAATAATATAGTTAGTCAAGTTTTAAATCACTTTAGAAAACAAAGAACCATAAAATACAATTACTTGGACTTTGTGCTTTAAAGTGCTCCAAAAAAATTTTTAAACTCTGTAGGTGTAGTTATTTACTTCATACAACAATTTTTCTTGAAATAAATTTTCAAAAAAATGTGCTTTCAAAATTGCATATAATATTATTTACTTGTGTTATTGACAAATACATAAACACAGTGTGTTATAATTACTAAAATTATTTTTTTTAGTTAAATAATGCTTAAAAAGCACCCATAACAACTTACAACTCCATTTTGTAAGCATCGTTCTTCTGCTTCTTTCAAAAAATTTTACTTTCTAATGTTTTAGTTAAAAGTTTTGTTAAAATTTAATTAAGAATATTCAGATACTTTTTTTCAAAATTTACTAAAATATGTTCTAATTTTTATAATCTTATAGTAGACAATTTTAATTTTAAAATTCATTTGAAAAAGAAAAAGATGTAATTTTTTTTTTGAAAAATTATGTCGATAAAGAAATCTATTATTTTTTACTGCTACGTTTTCCGGTAACAAATTCTTTCATTCCAGCATCTGATTCAAGGTCAATACAGTTTTGTCTATATGATACATAACCCCCCCCCCCTCCTCCAACAATTTTAATTATCTCAAGTTGTAAGTAACTTAGTAACCAAAACAATTATTATGAAAATTGTAAAACAGACAAAAAGTATTGTTACAGTTTAAAAAATAATCTATGACTAACTGACCCAGTTGACGTTGTTCTGGACTTTTCCATCGTGTCTTGATTAAATCTCGACATAAATGTCAACTTAATGTTGTATTTTCTTTTTGCCACAGATTTAATAATAAATCATAAAATGACAATAAAAATATTTTATTAACTATACAAAGATGTGATGATTTTATTTTCATTTCAGTTTTAAAAAAATGAAATTAAAGAAACTTTTAATAAATGACATTAAAAAAAATATCTGAATTTTTAGTCGAATACCTATAATTTGTTTGTGTTTTTAGTTTTCGAAAAAAAATTCTAGTTATGATTTTTACAAGAACCTCTTAATACTTACGAAGAACGAAAATTTCCAGAAATTATTTAAAATTTTGAACAAGGTGTACCGTGTACCTTATGTTGCTTACGTTGATGGAATTTCATTCACAACACTATCTGCTTTTTGCCGCTTTCAAATGTTAAATTCATATTAATTTATATCAAAAAATATGTATGTATATTTAATAGCAATCAGATTTTGTGTATGATCTGATTTAAAACGATTCTCCTTAAATAAACTTATTACTCTCTCATTAAATCTAAATTTAATTATTGTGATGCTTAAAGAAATAAGAAAGAAAATAATTTTTTTTTACTAATTTTACATCCATTTATTTTCTTATCTATCTTTTTGTTAAGGTTTTATAAATTTTGAACCAAAATCTCAGAGTTAATCTTCCAAAACTTGTGAATTTTCGTTAATCTTAAAAATCTTACTGTTAAATAAAAATCTTCTTTTTTTTGTAAAAACATTTCCCTAATTAATTGACATGGAGTGTTATTGTACTTAACAAAGAATATGAATTTATTAATGCTATTTATGATAATTTTGGAATTTGCTTTGCAGTGTTTGCTTTCCTTTGTCTCGACGAAAGAGTAGATAGAAAAAAATCACTGCACTGCTTCAATTTCAGTTTTATGAATTCCAATATTAACATAAATAATAAATTATGTTAGTCCAAAAATTATTAAAACATTTATAAGACGTATTAAGAGGCTAGGAATACACATTATTCACTTTGTGATTTCTTTTAATTATAAATTTCAAATAATTCCCATAATCATAAATCCCGATTCCCGAATAAAAAATTGATACAAGACGCAAAAATAGTCCAGAAGTTTCTTGGCTTTATTAAAAAAAAATGACAAACCATTCATTATAATGTCATATCATTCAATTGCGAGTTATGATGACAGATAAGCAAAAAATTGTTAAAACACCTAAAACTGACTTTTAAAATAAATTGCCAACTCAAATAATGTCAATCATAAAAATAAGTCTTTAATTTTTTATAATCAGAATACTTTAAGAAATTTGAGAATGAATTGTCAAAACGCCCAAATTTTGTGCCATAAATAAAATAAACGGAATATTTCGAGCAAAATGACAAATTTTGGTATCATAACATTTGACAGTTGTATGTTTTGAACTCTATATGACATTACTTTTGATTAGATTTTTAAAATGAATTTTTTTGGCAATGTGTCAGCTTTTTGATGCCTTGACATTTTCTTAACTATAAATCGTTTTTTTTTTTTTATATTAACACGTCATTAAGTCCAAAGTTTTTTTTGACATTTTTAATAAAGCGTTAAAATTTTAGATCGTTATTAAAAAAATGTTTTGAAAAAATTATTGTTTTTCCAAAATTGCTTTTAATTTTAAAAAATTATGTTTTTTAGAATCCAAAAAATTTGTTAAAAAATTTTTTTTACTCAAAGATTTTAACAAAAAAAAATTAATGCGAGTCGACTTAAAGATACATTTATTCTACAAAAATTGACAGCGTTAAGAAACCTGGTTACATTTTGAAACAAATCTGACAGTTTCTTGTACAAAAATTTAAAATAAATTGGTCAAATTGTTTTTTTTTTTTTTACTCGAATATCTTTAAAATAAAAAAAATTTTTACTTCGTCTTCAATTTATTTCGTACAAAGAACTTTCTAAATATTCTTTTCATTTCTAATATTGAACTGAAACACCATCAAATACGATTTTTCTTTGCCTCTTTTTAACCCTATTTTTTGCGACTAATTAATCGCTGAATCGAAATCACATGCATAGGATCATAAAAATTGTGTATTTTCCCAGCCTTTTAAGTTACAATCTAATTAAAATGTATAACAAAACGTCTTATTCAATTTATTATACAAATTTCTTAGATTGGCGGTTTTTATTTTTGGCCAACTCGAATAAAAGCATCAGCAATAAAATTAATTGTTTCAAATAAATTGTGTCGTCATTTATATCGATGTTTATGTTTTTGATCGCTGCCCTTCGTGTGCAGTGGGACAGTTTTCGATTTTATTTATTGAAAACCGTTGGATTCGTCGCTGCAGTGACGTCATTTTCAGTCGGTGTTTTGGTGCAAAATCAAATGACAAACAAAACAAAAAAAAACAAACATCTCAGTGCAGTTATAAGGTACAATTTGAATAGTGTATTTTTTGTTTTTGTTTTTTAATTTTAATTTTAAATAAAACTTTAACAAGAAAATAATTTTAAAAAAAGAACGAAAACAATCGGACGAATTAATTTAAGCTCACTTGATTTCGTTTGTTATCAACTTCCGAAGAGTGCAATCTCCGGCCTCTAATTTGTCGAGAATCTCAATGACATCCTTGCAATATTGATCCCTCACCAGGTACTCGTCGTCGGTGTAGTCGTCGTCGATGCGTTGCATGCGCCAGATGACGTTTAATTTCGCCTCGACAAGGACATAGTTTGACGGCGGACAGAACCTTGGACAAATATTATTGATGAAATTTATCATATCACGGACGGAGCAACTGTTTATTTTGTTGTGAATTGCACTAAGGGTGAAGTCCTGGTATTTGCCCATTTTGGCGTGACTTGCAACGACTTCGCATTTGCTGCATTTCCAATCTGGTTGCATGGCGGTCGTATGGACGGGTATTGTCCAGCCTTTGCAGTTTGGTTCGCGACAATAGAGGGCGGCCAGGTAGGTTCCATTTTCCTGCGAATAAATTTTAATAAATGAATAAATTTGTTTAAAAAAAGAAAACGGTTCTGAATTAAAAATGTATGTTTGTGGCAATCAAATGAACGTATACAGTTTGTTCAACTTGAATTGTCTGCAGTTATTGGTCGTAACATTGGTGAATATTAATTATATGATGGGGTGAGTTTCTGACAATGAAAAAAATTACAAATTAATTCAATTTTTTATTATTAACTAGAGGACCCCGTGAACTTTGTTCGGCCCCAATTAAGTTCTAACCAAACGACCAAAATTTTGAGTTGAGTCTTTTCATTGGCTTTTTAAGACTAGTAAATTTTAGAATTTTAGAAACTGCATAATGGTGACAGAATGACAGGCCACTTTATAGCTTTTCGTTAACGTTTGACAGACGTTTCTTTCTCTATTATCCGGAATGACGATAGAAATTAAAAATGCACAAAGCAAAATACTGACACATAAATGACAGGAAGGAGGTTAAGATATTCGTTTTGAGTTGTGCTATGTATCTTAACACGTCACATATAATTTATGTCATTTTTGTTTTTGGCGCAAAAAATTGTACAGTGTTCAGGAGGTATGTTAAAAAAACAACAATCAAAGATGTATAGTTTTATTGTAGTTTTTTCGAATGCACTCTTTCTTGACTTAAATAAAAACATCACATGTGATTTATTTTTATTTCTGGAGTAATTAAAGACTATTTTCGACTCCAGTTCTTTAGTCATTGTTTTTTGATCGAATTGATATAAGATTGGAAAGTTTGATGTTTTTGAACAGCTTTTGAACTGAAAAAACAAAATGATGATCTAGTTAAACCAAACAGATATTTGATTAAATCCATTTCGGTTGTATGAGAATACTTTATTTTAATTAGATTTATCATTTATATAGTCATTAAATTTAACAATATCTAACAATATACATTTTAAGTGTGGACTTTTTAAAATAAAAAGATTTTCTAAAATCAAAATGAAAATCTGTTTAAAAACAATCATAGATAAATCAACTTTTTGTCATGAATTACAATTATTTCAAAATCCTGAAAAACTAGCATGCACTTAAAATTCTTTAAACTATTTGTTCAGAAAATACTACGCTTTAAGCCTTTCACTTTTCTCTTTTGAAATTTCACTACGTTGCAATCTGTAACTTTCAACCGTAAAAAGAATAAAATCAAGTAAAAAGAAAAAACTATACCAATCGAAATCAATACTTCCCCTGCTGAAAACATACATAATTGGATTTAATGCAGTTTTCTTTTCTTGTTTACGTATTTTTGCCTGGTTGTATTGGAAAATAAAATATAAACGATGTTTTAAAAACAACAACAGTTTTATTTTTTAGCCTTGTTAACAAAGGGTAAAATAGGGAGAGGGTGAAAGTACTTTACACTTTTATACAAAAAAAAAACATGCAAAAATCAAACACATAAAATATAATAGGGGCATATGTACATATTTTTACTTTTAAACTTAAACTTTAAGCTTTTTTAAAGGTTTAACATTTGCTCAACTTCTTTTGATGCGGACATAAAAAATAAAGTAAACGTTCTTAATAAAATAAAAAATACATAACTTTGGACAAATTTTTGAAATTCGCATCAAAGTTCCAACGATTTATATTTTAAGGAAAAATAATAAACCAGTGACAGGTGACACTTGACACAATCATGACAGTTTGGGATTTTGAAAAATCAGATTTTAATTACGTCTCAAGATATTTTTTTCATTTTACTAAAAAGCCGTATAAAAGTTAAAGCGTGGATTACCAATTAGTTAGTTAATATACCACACATACATAAGTAGCATTTGTATGTTTTATCTGGTGTTCCTCAAGACAGCCATCTTAGACCCTTACTTTTTAATTTTTATTAATAAATAATGGCTTTAATTGGAACAACTTGTTTCTATATTTTCTACAGTGTAAAATAAAATAAGTTGACCTATATGAGACTTATAACATTTAGATTCTTGATTCTTAATTCGAAAGTTGGCAACCCTAACCTATTTAACGACAGGCAACTCTGACCTGTCAAAATGAATTCTTAGTCTTTCTTCATGTTTGCTTACGCCGAACTGTCAACAGTCAAATTATTTTTCCTAGTTGGTATTCAAATTGTACTGTTTTAAGTCGATTATTATTGACATTTTGTGAGTGAGATAAAATGCTACGACGACGACGCGAAGTCGAAATGAGCCACTCGACCTTCTAAGGTAATTTTCATTTTCTGATACCCTTTTAAATAATCCTTAAATCTAAAACTTTATGCTTAAAACATTTTTACTCAAAAACCGTCAAAAGCAAAGTGTGTGAATGTTTGTAGACACTTTCTCAAATACCATTTTGTAATAAGTCTTCTTGTAGGTCTAGTCGTCTAGTATTTCTCAGCAGCCCTCTGCAGTGTGTGTACTTAATTAATGTTCTTTCTTTACAATACTTTCTTTCCAAATGTCAATCTTTATATTTTCTATTATTAGACCATTCACTATAGTTTAGTATTTAAAATACAAAAAATAAAAACTTACATTCTGGGCTATTCAAGAATTTGTAATTTTTTGGGAAACAAAAAACGAACAATTTTTTGATTTTGAAATGCTGAATGTTGAAAACTAAACATTCAAAATAGATGAAATGACATTAATGAATTGTTGGACATCTTTTCTAAAACAATACTCACAGACATTTTTACTTCTCATATTTACAACACTTTAACATAAATGGGGAAAAATTTGTCTTCAAACATTTTTGATAAATAGTTAAATAAAGACAGTTAAACAAGAAGCCCGGTTAAAATGAATAGAATACTTTGTTGATTTTAATATTCATCATTTATTTTCAATTGTTAAATTTCTGACAATATTATTGCAAAATGTAAATTCTGTACTGTCATAATTTACTAAGTATACTGTAAAATTAAATTGAACAAAGAAGAATAGGAATTTTGTTAATTTAACAATTCCATCAGGTTAAATCCAATCAAGTGAATGTTTAATAACAGTTAACTAGTTTTGATAAAATAGCCCATCCTGAACCCCAACTGTAATTCGGAAGTGGATTCTTCTTTAGTTGATCATACTCAAGTTTGCACCACTATAAATATATGGTCTAAATTTTGACAAAATTGTTTTACATCCGACATTTTAAACCGTTCTCTTTCCACAAGCAACAATATATTTGACAGTTTGCTTAAAAATTGTATGAACTGAAATATTGGTTATTTTTTAGGTAATCTTAGGGTAAAATGACACCTAGAAAACATGTCGCATAGGGTAAAGTAGGGTAAAATGACAACTGAAAAAAACCAGTGTCTTTCCCAAATATGGAAGAATCATGAAACTCCCAACCCAATTGGGACGGAAAGTCAAATCACTTTTACCAAAAAAAATATAAAATACACACTTGGCACGGACACATCCTTAAGAGACTATAAAGCAACTAACCTAACGGTTTTTTGAACACGCACACACATTTACACTCTCACACATATACTCTGCTAAACTATACAAGTATGGTTATTTTTAATTCACTTAAACAAGTCTTCTCATAATTGAATAAAGTTGGTGACATCTGACATCCTTGACATCAATAATTCCCAAGGGTAATAATTTAAACTACTGCATTTTTTATACACCGCACCTCATCCTTTTTGTGAAACAAGTGAAATCCTCACACATATAGCGTCACATGTATAACAAAGGTAAAAATATGCACAGGTATTTGTTTAAACAAAAAAAACAGAGTAAGTACTCACAGTTGGGTCCTTACAACGACTACACTCGCAAATAAAGTGTTTCGTCATTTTCAAAAATACCCTCCTCATCAGATTGCTCCACAAGATTTTGGTGTAGGTCGTCGTTATTTCGCCACCTTTGGGAATAAATTTGGCCGCTCTGACAATTGCCAAACTGCCGTCTTCGAAATAATGGCACGCATTCGGGGTGCATTCGTGATTCATGACCGCCGTCAGGGGGAAGAGGCCGCGCAAAAGTATTTCATAGCCATCGACTTTTTTGGGCGCCTCAAAGGCATTCGTATTGAGCACACCGACCACCTTCAGCAGGAAGTCGAGGATTTTCTTGTCCGTTGGAAAGTTGCGAAAGCCTTCGGCGGCTCGACTGATTTCCTTGCGATAGCCCTGGTCGGCGTTTGCTTGCATGGCGAATATCAAGTCCTTTTGATCCTTGCTCACGAATAAACTACGAACGGCTGTGAGTATCCTCAGAGTCATGGGACTGACGCCACCCACATCGTGGGGCTGCCAATCCCGGAAGAGCTCACATTCGGGCCTGTGAATTTCCGAGTCGACACACTTTTCGCACACCGGAAGCGTACAGCCTTTGGGGCAGAGGAAGTCGGTGACGTCGAGCAATTTAAAGCAGGCCACACAAGTGTTCAGAGCAGATCCTTTGCGGGCGGTTGGACCCATGACCACGGCACGTTCCCGAAACAAGAGTTCGCCCTGTTCGATGTCTCGCAAGGCGAACACTCCACGACCGGCTACCGGGGACCAATCGACCTTCCAGTTGGGCTCGTCCGTTTGCAGGTCCCCCAGATGAATGTTGACCAAACGGGCCAACTTCGTTGCGGACATTTTTTGCACAAACTTATTTATGTATTTTAAAAAAGGATATTCCTCAAAAACAGAAGCAGCAGTAGCAGTAGCAGCAACAACAACAACAACGACAGCAACGGCAGCAACTTCGACTGTCAATTGTCCCAAACCGCGACCAATCGAATCGAATTTACACCGTCGACTGGCCTAAAGGGATACTCGCTGGTCATTATTTTCATTTTCTGCAACAGCAACGAGTGCCGGGAAGATGGCACGGCGGCGGCGGGGCATGAAGAGACGTCGTCGGTGGGGGTAGGGGGTTCACTTATGGGGAAAGCTTAAATAACATTAATTTATGCCACGCTTGACGATGTTGTGGATGCTTAAGGAAGGGGCGAGGGGGCTTGCAGTTCGATTTTTCATTTTGCCGCACTTCACAGTGTGGCAATATTATGCGCCACGATACGACACGACGACAACACGACACCACGACGACGACACAACGACACCATGCCACGACACGATGCAATGCCACGATGCCATGATGCGATGGTGTGTGGTTTCTGCTTTTCTTTTTGGCCTTTGCATATCATTTCATGGGGGGGGCGGGGGTTCATTGCTGCATGGGGCATGTTATTTTAGACTTTGACGTGCAACAGGTTGCATATTTATGCCCAGAACTCAAACTGCAGAGACATCGTCAAACACGCAAACTGACAGATGGATTACAGTCGAGTAGAGTCGCCTCTTTGTGTGCACCACTTCCAACCCACTGTGCAATCCCCTGCACTACATACGAGTATTCTGCACTTGGGTTGGGGTTGGGGGTCAGGATTGGGATGGGACATGGGACATGGGACTGGTGCTTGGGGTAGGTTGGTCTTGCTCTTGAGTCTTGATGTTTGTATGTTTGAAGGTGAACATAAGAGAAACACAAACCAAGGTGCATGCTGTACACTGCACAGCAAGGAGTCGAGTCGAATGGAATCGAGTCACAGTCGTGTGTCAGGACAGGAAACGTGGATTGAGATAGAACATATGTATATAGAAGAAGAAATTCTAAAGTGCAGATTTTATGACATAGAATTGAATTGTTTAAGTTTTAGTTTATTTATTTTTTATTTTTTTTATTTTTTAGGGGGGTGGGGTGCTGGCTTGAATTTCAAAAGACATTCAATGGTTTCCTTTACGAGTGAGAGGTGAACTTGCTCGTTTACCTTCGAATTCAATCTAAGGAGGTTTTCATCTATGGGATCTGCATCTGCGGAGTATCACATAGTAGCAACATGCATCCAGAAGGCACGTTTGTCTACTCAACCAAAATCTTTTTCGAATGGGTCATGGCTATTGTGCTGGAGTTGGTGCTGGGTTCTGCTACTGTTGCTGTTGTTGATATGGTTATGTTATGGTGGTGATGGTGATGCAGTATTGGATATCCACAAAAGGAAGTTCATGGCCTCTTTTGAAAAATACTCTTTGTGAGTGTGTGGAAAATAGGAAGGCAACGTTTCAGTTAGAGGTGAATGACGTTCCTATATAGACAATATGATGCAGAAAAATTTAAGTTTTGGCCCAACACACACATATAAAGATTTGTTGTTTGGTGAGGACTTGGGAAGTGCATTTGTTATGGGGAATACCAATTTCTGTTACTCGAGTTCTTAGATTCCTGGAATTTAGTTTCAGTTTGTAAGAAGTCCCATTTTGTGGGAAACCACTATTGGGACAGGATGTAGAATGAATTTAATTAAATTTAAAATTTTTAATCAATCTTACCAAAGTCTTCCTGAAAATAAAGTTCTTAAACAAAATTGGTTTTGTAAAAGTTGATAGTTAAGCGTACCGTATGACATTTTATTGGATTCAATATTAAGCTGATTAATAATAATTTTTGGAAACAAAAAATCATTCACCACAACGAAAGCTTCTTTCACATGTCAGGAGAAATAAGAACTTATTAAGCCCTCCAGTGTGGAAACCCCACCACAGAGTCAACTTTAAAGGATGTAATTATGATTCGTTAATGGGGTTGAGGATTGTATTCCCATCATTAACTGCAATTTCATCACTACACACCGTAAAATGAACGGTTAACTATATTGCAAAATTTTTAAAATAAGAAAAAAATTACGTCTACGCCACAGTCTTTATTCTTTTAGAGTATATACATTAAATTTAATTATATATGTCTGTAATTTTTGTATTTTTTGTAATAATTATATTAATATTTAGTCCTAGAGTCACTTTTGGAGAATGTCACTTTTGAAAAATGAAAGAGTCTTTCCTTTCGAAAAATTTATTTATGAAATTTTATGATGCAAATTCATGAAGGCCTTATAAGAAGCAAAGAAGAACAGAATCTTTTCTCAATAAAAATATCCTTGATCTTATTTTTGCATAAGTTTTTGCACTTAATGGTTTTTATTATTTAAAAAAAATATATTTATTTATTTATTTATTTATCTACAAGCTTAAAGCTACCAGATTTGATTCTAACAGCAGGATTGTCACATTCAGTGGTGCACTTTATTTGA
The DNA here is from genome assembly GCA_905146935.1 of Scaeva pyrastri. Classification (NCBI taxonomy): domain Eukaryota; kingdom Metazoa; phylum Arthropoda; class Insecta; order Diptera; family Syrphidae; genus Scaeva; species Scaeva pyrastri. The sequence continues at coordinate 16,916,736 of LR989929.1, read as the reverse complement.
ATTTGCCAACGGAAAAAAAAATTTAGAAAAATTAGGCTCCAGAATTTTTTTACATAGTTTTCTGCATTTGGTTAAATCACCAATACATTATTTTTTCAAATTTCATTCAGAACTACAGTAAAAAATTTCTAAATTTTTAGGTACTACACACTTTTTTACAGGTACAAATTCAGCCGTTTTTCGACCACCCTCTAACGTCAGAACCAAAAAATTAATGAATAAATCATCATCAAATTCGCAATATGTTCTATGACAGACATGAACCTAGCCCAATTTCAAATCTATAGCAAAGGTGGTTCCTGAGATACAGGACTTCAAAGATAAAAAAGCTGACTTAAGTATCCAAAAGACTGCAGTCTTAACAGCTCTGATATTTGAGTACTGGCAGAACTACCGCCCTGTACAAAAACCGCTAAGAAGTTATGGTAAGGATTCTGGAATCAAACCGGCTAGTCGTCCCCGTGTCTTTGACTTGAGGCTGCATACGTACAAAATCCAACTGACAGAAGGGCCTCATGAAACTGAAGTATGTTCACTGAATGGGCACTTGGAGGAGTTGGGGAGTAATCCTAGTTTTGAATTTATTTAAAAAAAAATGTCAAATTTGGGACATGACCAGTATTGAAATCCAAAAGTATAATAAAAAGTCGAATAAGAATAAGATGCGGTTTCAATAGGAAGGCAAAAATTTTGCAGGTGGAAATATAAGCATGTCACGATTACCGCTCGATTTTTCTTAAATATTAAATCTACAAAAAATATGAATATTTCGAAAATCTAACAATTTAGTTGAAACATGATTTTTATAATAAAAAGATACACAAAAAAATAATAAAATTTTTTGTATATTATTTAATTTAACTTAATGCTGAATAACTTTGTTAACAATTGGTAAAGTTTAAAAATAAAATTTAACTAACCAAAAATTGAGAATAAACCTTAACACTAATTTTAATTGATTTAGATTTTCTAAAAAATATTCATAAATTCATATTTCTCAAAAACTATACAAACTATACAACTAAAAAAAACTACAAGAAAGTATTAAAATTAAAAACTGTTTTTTAGTTGATAAATCAATTCCACAAACTAAAGCACCAAAAAATACTTTTTAACATCGCATAGGAAATTATTGTTTTTAGATTTTTGAGAACAATTTTGTATACAACTTAAATTCAAAAATTTTAATTCAAAAATAATTTCAGCAATATCATTCGACATAGTTTTGCAATTGTATGTTTTTTTTATTGCGATTTTTATTCAAATTCAGGTGGAATATGAGAAATCTTTTATCACTCATATTAAATGAATTGTTTAAACAATTTTTATTAATCGAAAAATCAACTAAAAACATTTAAACACCACACATTTGGCCTGAATACACAAAACATAAACGACGACGCGCATCTCAGCAACGGTTTAATTTCTCAAAGAAATAAAAAAAAAATCAAAAACAACACAAAAAGAGAAAATGTGCGTTTTCCAAAAATAAGTTATGGAAAATTGTTCTATTTTCGATTTTTTTGAGTTTCTAGTTTTCTCACACGTATTTCAGTTTTTCAAAAAATTAAACAAAAAATATTTTCAAACACTTTTTTCAAAAATCACGTCAAAATCATTTAAACACTCACAGTTGGATCCTTGCATCGGGAACAGTCACAGTAGAAATGCTTGGTCATCTTGAGGAAAACCCGGCGCGACAGATTGCTCCACATGATCTTGGTGTAAGTCGTCGTTATCTCGGAGTCTTTGGGAATAAATTTCGCCGCCTTGACGTATATCAGGTTTCCGTTCTCGAAGTAATGACACGCATTCGGAGTGCACTCGTGATTCATAGTCCCGGCGAGAGCGAACAAACCGCGTTGCAGGATCTCGTGTCCCTGGACAATGCTCCGTGCCTCGAAGGCATTCGTATTCAACACACACACCGTCCGGTAAATGTAATCGATGACCTTTTGGTCTTTGGGGAAGTTCTTGAAGCCTTCGGCGGCCCGTTCGATTTCTAAGCGGTAATAGCGATCGGCATTGGCCTGCATCGAGAAGAGCAAATCCCTTTGGTCCTTGTTGAGGAAGAAGCTTCTCACCGCAGTTAGAATGCGAAGGGTTTGGGGATTCACGCGACTCACGTCAATCGGCTGCCACCGCTGGAATAGGTTGCACTCTATCTTGTGTTCTTCTGCATCGGAGCACTTCGGACAAGTCGGCAGTGCACATCCCTTCGGGCACAACGGGATGTTCTCGCTATCGAGCAGCTTGTAGCATATAACACAAGTATTGAGTGCGGTTCCCTTCCGGGCAGTGGGACCGATTATCAGAGCCCGTTCCCGGAAAATTAGTTCGCCGGACTGGATATCCCGATTGGCGATGATGCCACGACCTCGACCGGGCGTTGGGGAGGTATCAACCCTCCAATTTGGGTCGTCATCCTTCAGATCGCCCAAATTCTCATCGATCAGGCGAGCCAGGTGCTCTGCCGACGCGGTCATTCCGATTAAGTGTTCCGCGAAGATGCTAATCTCCCGCTAGTCTCAACCAAATTCGACAAGTTTGCGACTAATTGAGACGAATTTTCAGCGGCAACTGATCGAAAAGATTTTCCCGATCCCCATTAGAGCATAATTTTCTTTTTATATTTTCCCACAGCCAACAACAATTTCGAAGGCGTTTCTCTTGATTTTCTTTTCGATTACTTATATTTTCTCGCGGCTGCTATCAGCTCAACTATGGCGTAATAAAAATGAAAATTGAAAATAAAAAAAAAAAATTAAAGGAAAACATTAATTGGTGCCGGTCGGTGGGTCAGAGGCTTTTACAGAGGACCACACCACTGCCACTGGCGGCTTTATGGGCCAGCGATGATGAGCGGAGGAACTGTGCCAGCAGCTGTACGAGCATTCAAACGCAAATATACGAGTTACGACTACGACGAGTAGACGCGCGAGAAGTGTTTATAGCACGTGCTAGAAAAGGTGTCTATTGATAGATTGGGACAAAAGATTCCAATCGTAGGCATTCATCCAATTAATTGCCAGAATAAATCATTTGTGGGAATCACTGTTTGGGGTGCGTTTACCTTTTTTTTATCAAACAGGGTGGTTCGTTTTTAAAGTTATTAATTGAAAAATTATTTCATAAGAAAACGAAATGGAATTTTGTATCGATTTTGGAAAAGAGATCACATCTATTCTAAATATATTGCTCAAAAGTTACAGTGGAACTCAGAACTTATAAATTTGGAAAAAATGTATATTTTGTGAGCAATTGGAACTTAAATTGGTTCTTTCACCAAAACTCCTGACCTCTGGTAAAATTTATGAAAAAAAATTGACAATTTTTACTGCAAAAAAATCTCCCAAAAGTTGGTGAAAAATGTTTTTTTGACTTGAATATATCTAGAATGGGCAAAGATTTTGACTTCAAATTTCTTTAAGTTTATACAAAATACTATTATATCCTACAATTTTGACAATAATATCAAATTGACAGTTTTTGTACAAAAAATATAAAACTAAAACGAAAATTAATCAAAAAATGTCAAAAGTTGTTTCTTGACTTTGACTTTGACTTTGACTATATTGAAAGTGGTAAATCATTTTAACTTGAAATTTATTTTATTTTTTATATAATACAACTGTTTACATATGGTAAATTTTTGCAAATATCGAAGTGACGGTTTTTACGGAAAATAAAAATCTAAAACTAATATTTTCACAACTAGCAATATTATTCACTTAAAATGTATTTAATTTTCATTATAAATGATAAAATGTTGACGAATTTCAAATTGATATTTCTTACAATAAATTTAAAGAACAAAAAGTTCTAACTAAAATTGGTAAATATTGCTTTTCCGCTTCAATATTTGGAGACATTTTTTAAGTCTGACAATTTTTTATGAATAATATTTTTTTATCAATCAACATCAAAAGATTAATATCAGGAATTCCAAGTTTTCAAAAATATGCACGATGGGAAGTTATCAGCTTGGGTCGCACCCAGCCCCTTTTTTGAATTTAATAAGTTCTAGCATTTTGAATAAAATCTTGGATTTCATTTTTAAAAAATACGTCCTTACTTTTGTTTTTACAAAAAATGTCTTTTTTTCGTAATTGGTATTTCGTAATTTGTTTTGAAAGCTAACTACTAAGTAACAATCTACATTACTAAACTAAAACTTTACACAATTCCGCTCAAACTATTTTCAATGTATACTTTTTCAGTTGATTATTATGTCAACACAAGTGAGTCTATCATATGGTCAAGACTCCACCACATATTTAAGGTCAAATTAGCGTTATTGTTTGTAACGACATTCTAAAAATACCCTGTTATATTATTTTCTCCATAAATACGATATAATTACCCCCCTCCCCTCTTGCATATTTTGTCGCAGTGGTAGACTTCTGCTTCCTTGAAGTAAATTTCAAATTCAAATTGAATAATTTATAACATACTAAAGTACTCGTTTCCTGTTTTATTAACTGTTGCATAAAATCAGTTTAAAAAAGAAAACACTGTTCTTTGGCGTACTTGTTTCAACTTACTCAAAGTATGCAAAGAAAAATGTATGGAAATTTACAAAATTATTACTCCTAAAAATATGTTTTATAGAGATTATAAAAGTGTGTAATTTGAAATGGCTTTTTGGTAAGCAATCATGTTTTTGAAATAAATTATTTATTTATAGAAATTCAAAAATTTTAAAATGGTAATGTATGTTGCAGTTAAAATATAAAATAAGTAACAATAATCTTGTAATTTTAAGCTTGATGTTGCAAAACATTGTAGTCATAAACACAACTGCTCAGTTACTCAGTTATATCGAGCCTTTACCGCCAAATTATCGTAAGCGACAAAAATCAAATTTTACAGCAGAATATTTTGTTTCAATATTTTTATTTTTAAGCAGAAATGTACAAGTAAGTTAAAATTGTACATATAAAATTATGTTTTTAATATATTTAGATATTATTTTGGAGGAAATCGTAAACAGAGGGATGGGTCCAGGTTGTTTTTTTTTTTCAAATTTTACCCTTCTATTGGTACTATTGGGGGCAGAACGGAATTTGTCATTTGCTCAAGAAAATTTTTCGATATTATACACCACCTAGTGAATGAACTCAGGTTTTACCTTAACCTCAAACATAAAATAAAATTGACCCTAAGATGTTTATTAATAAATCTAAACTTTATCAATTCTTGTCTCAGCACAGTTCCAGGTTATTCTACAGTTTCTACAACTTCAAAATCACTGGGTTGTATCCAATATTAGATATTTGCGAAGATTTAGTTTCCTTAATTTTGGACCAAAAATTGTCTATTTTAAAGAAATTTAATCAAAATAAATCCATAATGATAAGGCCTGACCTCAAATAACGTTCGATGTATTACACCTCATTGAAAATGATTTTAACTAAGCCTTAAATCCTACCCATCACATTGCTATCGCTAGCCTGGTGTCTTAGAAACCCGAAAAAAGTTTTTGTATTCTTTAATTGCATAAAAGATAGCTATATTGTAATGTTTAACAAATTTAAATCAAGACACATTTGACACATACGATTTCAAAAAAAAAAAATCTTTCAGTGCCGTTCGACCCCAGGGTAGAATTTATGAAAAATACTTCTTAATTCCCACTAAGTCTTACATCTTATACATTTGTGTATAAGATTTTGAACATCAATTTTTAAGTTTTAAATAGTGTTTTTATAAAAATTAAGTTTCAAAGAGAAATGTGTACTCATTTTCAAAAAAATACAACTGCCTTTTTTTTAATGAAAACGGAATAAATTTTTTATATTTTAATGACAGTTTAATTTTAAAACTTTTTTCAAAATAAAATTTAAATTATTATTAAACCTTGAACAAAATAACAAAAAGAAATCAGCAAATTCTTTGGAGTCATTTGTTAAATATCAAACCTATTAATTTTTTAGTGCAGTATAAGACTAGCCATACCTAGATCAAGATAATTTATGCTTGAAAACTTGAAATCATTTATATAAAGGTTTCTTAAAGTTCTCAAATTCGTGTTAAGTAGAAAAAATAAGGACCTGACTCAATTAAGTCAAATGATTTAATTTATTTATTTATTTATTTAAGTAGCGATATAAATTATTTCTTTTACAATTGCTACTATATTTTTTTTAGAGATAAACTTTTAATTAATTCATTTTCAGAGAAAAAACAATTTACATAAAATTTGTCTGTTAAATTTTCAATAAGGCATGAAGCCTGTTAGTTGAATAGCACCGTGGTAAATCAAGCATCATTTTGAGAATTTTATTTTGACTCGGTTCGGGGGTTGTTTTTAAACCTGGAATTAATGACATTATTGAAGTCACGATTTTTTGCTGTGATGTTACATACTTTGTACTTCAATTGTTTTTTCTGTTAAGCCATGATTTTTAATTTGGCCAACATTACCCAAAAAAAAATTGAAGCAATCTTCGGTTTTTGTTTTACATTCAAAATAACGGAACAGAATGTTACCACAACTAGGACATAAACTTCGGTTGTCCTGCCGCTCGATCCACTTTTTTCCAAACAGGCAATGCACAGCAATTTAAAGACAAGACCATGTATTTTGATTTTTTTTTTCAAATAACTTAGACTAAAGTAAACTTTTTAATGATCGGATTTTTAGAGTTTACATAAGAGTTTGTAATATAATCAGCCTTTTAGCGAATGGAGAGTTTTAATATCTATTGGATTATTGATACGGAGCACACCGGGCCATCTAGAAACTATAAAAAAATTGTACAGAAAATAGAAAAAGCAACAGAATATTTGTCCATATATAGCGAGACGAAGTTCGCCGGGCCCACTAGTAACCTTATAAAATATAAATTTGTGAAAAGTTTAAAAATCAATTTTTATTTCTTAAGCATTAGAAAATTTATATTTTCAAGAAATTTTCTAAAAATTATCAACTATTTCAAAAACGAGGAAGAAAAACTTAAATTTTTTCACGTTTTTGTAGTGCGCCCACTTTACACATGCGGAACACACATTATTAGTTCTATCTTCAATCTCGAGATCCAACATAACCAAACAAAATGATTGTCAAGATCATTGCTAGACATTGATTCCATAAAATCGTCCTTCATTAAGTTCTTTGTGAAGGTCGCCATTTATACAAAAATTATTTTTTTCAAAGCGATTTTTTTTCTTATCAAAAGAAATAGCTTTTCTATTTATAACAAAAAAACGGCGGCGGAATTTACTCGACTTCCCCATCCCCAGTTTTTTTTTTTTATTATTTTGAAAAGAGGAATTCGGTCTCATTTAAACATTTATTTGAATATTTATAAATTCTAGGTAAAAAAAAATAAAATTAAAATAATTTTCATCTTTAGGTGCGAACTCCCGGACGGAATTTATCACTTTCACAAATATTTGTCAAATAGCTTTTAGTTTGATAAACTACAGACTTCCATCACTACGCGGCGCCACTCACTATAATCTAACACCGCTACTTACGATTCTTGTTGATATCGAACTGACAGCATGTGTCATGTTTAAAGTCAATGTATATGAAAAAGTGTCCAAAGTCATTTGTTTTTAAAAATCAAGACAATCAAAAAAAAATATATTTTCGAAAAGCTGTTGATCTGCAAATTACCTCACTTTCTCACTTGTCCATGCAGAAACATACGGAAACAACTGTCTGGGGGCATGATTAACGAGATCGGTGTTGGCCATAATGATTCCCGAGGGGGGCCGTTTTGTGGTACATTTAAAAATACTTTGTTGAAAAATGTGTGTTTTTATAGCTTAGTTTTATTGTTTCAGAAATACATTAATCTTACTCAAATTTTGTGTTAGTAAACAAACAGGATGTCTTTGGAGTTTTGTTTTTTGTTTTTGTTTAACCTCTAAAAATATTCTACATATTTGACTTTTCTTTTTTAATTTGTTTTAAAAATAAATACTATCGCGCGAAAATACATTTTGGGTTTCTGTTTATTTTTTCTTTTTCTTTTTTCAATTTCATTTTGTTTTTTAATTATAATTTATGGTACATATTTTTATAAAAAAGAAATTTATAATTTTAAGTGTTTTTTTTTAATTTTTATTATATAGTAAAACAAAATCCCTACTTAACCTTTTCAGTTTCTAAATATGTCCTCATGGGACAATCACCCACTCCTAATTTGTCTAAAATTTCTAAAAGATCGGTACAGTAGCGCTCCTTGTTCTTGTATTCGTCTTCTGTGAATTTGTCCTTTGATTCGCTGAGTTTTTCGATTATTTGAAGTTTGGCATGAATTACAATATGATTGGAACTTGGTATAAAATTGGAGCTCTTCTCGTTTATGTAATCAATGACCACGCTAAGAGAATCTGCATTGAATTTTGCATTTAGGGCTCCCGAGGCAAAATCTTGACTTTTGATCATTTGGCTGTAGTTTGACTTTTGTTTGCATTTTAGACAATTCCAATCGGGATGTGGCATATTTTTCTTGCCTGTTTCTGGAACAACGAGACCCTCGCATTGTGTGTTGCGGCAATAGAGGGCAGATATGAAGGAACCCTTTTCCTATGGATGATATAAAAATAGTAAGAAATTTATTATTTACGGGTGTGTTAATAACTTAATCTAACTTATATAGCAAATTAAGTTAAATAGCTGAATTATGGAATTTTTTTCAATCCTGCAACTACAGAATTATAAACTTCTATTTACTTCTATCTACTTTTGAAACATGTGTAAAAGTCAAAATATAAAAATTATTTGTAAAGGATCATTCGTAGTTCAAACTTCTATAAGGACTTGAATTAGTTGAAATTAACATTTATTTGATGATGAGAAAAAAAAAACAATACATTGCACTTTTATAAAAAAAAAAAAATAATTGAATTCCAAAGAAGAAGAATCATGGATTGAAGTTCAATTATGACACAAATATTTTATCAAAGACACATTTTATTCACTAATATTTATTTTGGTTTATATAGTTTTTTTAAGAATAAGTCAATTAATCGTTTTGACGCGTTTTGAGTTATTTTTAATTATTTTAAACTTAGAAGAATTTGAAAATTATACATAACTAGCGCCAAGTCCACGCTTCGCACCGGATAGATATAGATAGTAATAGAAAACCACATCATATTCAAAGTAGTTTTCGAGTTAAGTCAAAAGTCGGTTTATTTATAATATCTCTGTGTCAAATTTTATCCAGATCCGTTCAGCTGTTCTGGTGATATTGAGCAACAAACATCAACTCACACAAATTTTTCCATATATTAAAATAGTAGGATTGGAGAATTTTTATTTAAAATAAATTGATCAACAGAAAATTTAGAATTCTTTCACACAATTTGAAACTCAAAATGTATGCCCTACGTCTTTTTAAAACACACAGTTTAAATTTTTTAAATGCAATTCTTTAGAATTTTGTATAAAAAAGGTTTTTTTTGCGAAGTGTATTTTCTTTGTGGGAGTAATATTTTCTATTTTTTATTTATTTTATTTAATAACAAATCTAGTTTTTGCAAAATAAGAAATAAATAAGTTATTTAGCTTATTATTATAAAGACACATTTACAAAGGTAATTTTCTTTTTTTTAACTTTTTCTTGCAGACTCCGTATCTTTTAACTTAGTTTATTATATTTTAAATTGTTTTTGTAGATTAAATTAAAAATATTTTCGACATTCATTTCAATTTTAAGGCGTTTTTTCTTTTAGTTTGTTTTTCATTTTAATTAGAAAAATGTAATCGGTTTGAAAATGAAATTCACTAATGAAAAAGCACATTTAAAAATAATTTAATAAAAAATAAAACATTCTAAAATTTGTAAGTCTTAACTTTCGATACTTGCATAAATATGTTAAAAAACGAAGCAAAATTAACCCTAAAACTCATATTTTGAAGAATTTTTCTGCTTTTTCTTTTAATTTACGAAATGTAAGAAAGAATTAAAATTTTAAAACAAATAATATTAAACTATCCTAAAAAACTTAAGTAAAATATTTAAAGTTTATTTAAAAAATGTAGCACCTGTCTTTCGTAACGTTTTTGACTGAAGAAGAAAATAAAGTTTTTATTGTAATTTTTGCTCTCGAATCTGAAGACTTAATAAGGTACAAGTTTTTGAAATATCGTATATATTTTGAAAAATAAAAAAGATATTTAAAACTTTTTTTTTAATTACTGTTAGTAATTGAAATTTAAAAACAGTCAATTTATAGAAGTCACATCTTAAAAAATGAATTCAATTTGTTTTAAAAGTTAACACAAATTTTATCACATAAATGTACAAAATTTAATATTTTTCTTTTCTCTTCATTAAATTAATATGAACCAATATTTTGTTAAAATTAATATATTCTATATTTTTAATGTTTATTTTGTTTTCCTCTTAAGTTTTAAAACTTAAAACACAAAACATACATAAATATTATTAAATTCTTTTGCTATTATCCTTTTCGAACAAAAATTTAAAATCTTTGAAACTGTTTAAAAGAAATAATAAAGTCTTGGATTCATTTGTGCAATTTAAACCAAAAATATAGTATTTTAAATTTGCCAGTTAAAATTGTTTATGTTTTAAGAAGAATATTTTTGTCTTAAACTAAAATTGTAGTTTAAATCAATGTTACTACACGAAAATATTAATCAAAAAATATTTTGCCTAATAAAGATATGTTTTTGTAATATAAATTGCTAACAAAAAATATGTAAAGGAAAAAAGTTCTACAAAACTGCAATAGAAATTCACATTTTTAACATGTTAAATATATGTATATGTCAGAAGATTGTTCATGTCTTGAAAAATTATTTCTTTTGTTTTACTTAAAATGTCACAGGAATTTAAATACTATACATTTTAAATAACAGACAAATATTTCGAATTCTGTTTTTTTTCGCAATGCTTTTGGCAATGATACAATAATTGTAAATTTTAGTAGAGGAAATTTATATGGTAAACGAAAAATTAGTAAAAATAAAAAAACACTTCACAACGAAGTTAAGTTTTAAAAAATTATTGATAAAAGTAAAAACACTGGGAAATCTATTAAAATCCTTCTCACTTCATTCTTTTTTTTTTCAAAAACCTAAGAAAATTTAAATGGAATATATTCCGAAAATTTCTGTTCGAAATATTCTTTTTTCAAAAACAATTAATTGAAAAAAGACAAAGTTATTAAAAAAACTTACAATTTAATACAAATATCCGTCGGAGATACAATAATATTTATTTTTATTTATGTACATACAGCGAAGTATGTATCAGTTTTATTGTGATTTAAGTTCATAATAATAAAACAGACCTCAAATTTAATTCAAGCTACATATTTAAATGACTTCACCTGGGCGCCATTAAAAGCTCTCTTTAAACTGACTTTTGTCCAGTTGTTGATGATGATGATTTTAAAAACATTATCTGGGATTCTTTTGGTGTCATATTAATGACAGTAACTTGCTGTCTATAAAAAGACAGAATGCGGATTAATTTTGGTTTTAACTTTCTTATTATTTTTTATTCAGTTTGCAAATCAAGTTATTAGTTTCATTTTTACACTAAAGTAAAATCGATTAAGTTTTCAAAATGCTTAAAAATAAATTGTTCATAATCAGGAAAATTAAAAAAAAAATATTTCTATAAAACAAAAACAAATGCAAATGCATTTTTTCAAAAAAAAAAGTTTCATTTTTATTTTACTAAACAGAAAAAAACACAATTGGACTTCCTTCTAAAAAAATAAAAAAAATATTTATATATTTTTTTAATGTGCTTTAAAAATTTTATTGAGTTTTTTTGGCAGAAGTTTGAAGGCTTGAAATGATTTTTTTTATTTTCTTAAACAGAGCTAATGAAATTTGAATTTTCGAAATAAAATTGCATTTTTTAAATATTCTTACAAAGTCTTTTAAATTTCCATTTTTTAATGACGATTTAAATTGAAGAATGAGCCCGAGAGTCTGAGCCTGAGATTTTTACTCAGAACTCTAGAAAGTTCAAAACTAAATAAATTGTCAAATTAAGATCAATCTTCAACACTAACTTATCAACTGTTTGTCAGAATTTCTCAAATTCTCAAAGTTCTATGTATAAAAAATCGATTTTTTAAATTTCAACGAACGTTGCTTTTTCAAAAGATTGTATTTAATTCAACAAAAATAAAGTCGAAAACGCTCACAATTTTCCAAAATTCCCAATTTTGATATTCTTTCTATTTTTATTGAATTGCTCAAATTGATCCCCACCACTTACCGTTGGATCCATGCATCTGGGGCACTTGCAGACGATTTGCTTTTTAGTTTTCAAAAACTGATATCTCGCAATATTGTTCGAAAACAACTTGGTATAGGTCGTAGTCAGTTCGGTGCCCTTGGGAATATCCAATGCAGCCTTAACTGTCATCATGAATGTCTTTGGATCTAAAGTGTAGGTGGTATTGGACACACAATCGTTGTTCAGAACTCCGAATAATGGATAGAGCGATCTGTGCGGACACTCCTCGTTATTTGTGCACTTCTCACGATTGGCCGCATTGAATCCGTATGTCTTGACCGCCGCCACTGACCGATTGATGACATCTATGATCTTCTTGTCGGTGGGGAAATTCCTAAAACACTTGGCCGCATATCGCACCTCTGTCCTGTGATTGTTGTCCAGACTCGCTTGCAGTGAGTATATCAAATCCTGTTGCTCCTGTGTCAATAAAAGTCCCCGGGCCACGGTCAACAGTCGCAGAACCTGTGAATTTGCAATGCCCGGCTCGTTGGGCTGCCACGACTTGAACAGCTCACACTCGTCCTTGTGCTGCTTTTTTTTCCCACACGCCCCACACACTGACAAACCGCACCCTTGGCGACACATAAATTTTGTTTCGTTCAGAACCTTAAAACATATCGAGCACATATTCAGAGAGTCCTCATCTTGGGCGGCGGGCCCGATAAGCAGGGGGTTTTCACGAAATATCACTTCACCACGTTTAATATCGCGCAACGCGAATACTGCACGACCTGCGACCTCCGAGGGCGCGATCTCCCAACAGGGATCTTTCTCGTGCAACGGGCCCAAATGGAGCGCGACTAATTCGGCGAGGCGTTGCGTGGAGCTCATTTTTTTTTTTTTTTTTTGTCTTGAAGTCTTTCAAAAACGCTAATGGGTTATATAAATTTTGTTCTTATGGTTTTTCAAAATTTTTCAAAACGATCGGTTTAACGTCTTCTCGAGAACTGTCGTCCGTTGTCCAGTGTAGCTCATATTTAAAAGTATTTCGGATAGCCACGCATCGATCGGATTGCTGGCGGCGCGGTAGGTGGTGAAAGTGCTTTAGCAGTGGTGGCAATTATTCGAAAAATAGTTGGCCCAGCGCCAGACCATCAGCTTCGAATACTCATACTCATACTCACCCACCGCCATCGCCACCAACTTGCGCGCCGCCTTACAAACGTTTCCGAATTTTTTTCTGTTCGCTTTGCTTAACAATTGCTTGTTCACCGCCACCGCCGACGACGACGACGACGACGACGCCGCCGCAGCGGGCTGTGGTGATATGGCGTTACAATTTTTTTTTTAATTTTTTTTTCTTGAAATGATATTTTCAAGTGGTTGTGAGCGTTTCCAAGTGGGTTCGAAAATTAGCGCTCGGTTGGAATTGCTTGCTGCAAATTGCACCCATCCGGGGGACAGTTCCGGTCAATGGTGGATTTTTGAAATCTGCGTGGCATTGCGTACGGTTTTTTCAACCGCTCGCGTAGGCAAATAAACTCACGAAATGATGGGGTAATAATTAACAAAATGCAGACACGATGTCGGCCCAGTGGCGTGGCGGGAGCGGGACCGAGAGTTTTTAAATGTGACTGTGACTGTGGCACGATCGGATTTTTATTTTTCTTGGACGAGAATGGGATGTGAATGTGAATTCGTGAATTGTGACATGTAGAAGAGCATTTTTGAGGAGATCGGACAATTTCGGAACAGAATCTGAGTGGACATGAGATTTGTTCTTAATTGGCTTTTGCATGGCAATGCAAGGTGACATGTCCGTTGACAAACAGGCCGTCGCGTCGTCGTCGTCCGAGTCCGAGTCCATCCAAAAAAGATTTTCAACACGAGGGGGCGCTGCTGGCTGCAGCAGGATTTTCAGTTTTGTTTTTTGCAATTCGAAATTATTAATTAATATTTTGCTGTGGGTAGGTTTTTATGATTTATTTGCAACGGCATCAGCATCGGCATTACAATATCGAAAATATGGCGTTTTTACACAAAAAATACAAAATATTAAACAAATGAAAACAAAACATACTCGACTCGTATTGTGTGATGTTGTTTTTGTACTGATGTTATTCAACAAGAACAATCTTATGGATGGAGTCAAGGCTGTGGCATTGGGGCTTTCATGTTTACGGCAATGTCTTGTTTAATGTAATATTGTAGTACGGAACAAAAACAAAAAAAAAATGCAAAGTACGGCTAACGGCGGCGGCGGCAGTGGCGGCTGGTGGGAAAAGATCAAAGGCTGTCGGTTTTAAAATTATCTTTGTCAGAAATGCATAATTAAGAAAGTGACGAATTAATTGGACGGACTTGATTTTAGAACATGAGATAAATTTGTTTTTGTTCGAAGTACGTAAGGACATGCTTTGTTTATTTATTTTAAACAAATAATTCATTTATACTACAAACGAGTATGTTTAAAAATATGCAAGAGAAATATTCTCAAAATTTAGTAAAATAAGTCATCATTAAAGTAAGTCTTTGTGCTTTGAACTTGAATTTGGCATTGAAATTTTACTCCATGATTATGGAACTCTTTGTACTATTTTTGGGGATCTCTAACCATGGATGAAATTTTGAAAGTTTTTAAAAATGTTTGCAAACTTTTATATATTTTTAGGAAGCTACCATCACTGCCAGGAATCGCCAAGAAATACTTATAGAAATTCGCTTCAGAAAAGTCAGTGGTGTCTTTGTATCAGCCTTTGTCCTTTTCTCTGAGTTTTGTCAAGATTTAGTGTTTTCATTCCAAAATAGTTTAAAGTATCTTATAATTCAACTGAAACCAATATTCACTTACATAGATACTAGTATCTCAAAAAAATCTGCATTTTCTGTTAAAAAAAAAAAGTTTTAAAAATAACCATCTCATGATAAAAATAAACTTTTTACATTTTCGAAAAAAATTAATTATACGCCACAGTCGACTTTTTTTTTAAATATCAGTCAAAACTCCGTGGTTTTCGGGAAATGCTTGACTGTATTCTGAATGATTAAAGCTTTGGCTATTTAAAAAAAGCTTTTACTAGAAAGCATCTTTATCTAATAAGTTAAAGCTTATTTTTTCGCTAAAAATCTAGCTTTAACTTAAAACTTGAATTTACTTTACGAAACTTAAGTTTAAGCTTAAGCTTGATTTTTATTTACAAAACCCAATGTCTAGCGATGTTTTTCTTTTAATAAATTTTTGTTTACGAGTTACGTGTGTTAATTCAAAAAATGGCGCCCAATACAAATGGACTAGAATTCCACAAAATAAAATTAAGACTCATGTCCTCTTTTAGTTTGAGTTATTTTAGCTTTTATTAAGATAAAAATGTTATGTTTGTCCCAGAATGGCATTCTTCCAAATTGTGACGGCATCTTACTCGTATAACTAACCAAATTTTGTTTAGCTCCTATTTAATAAAAAAAAATAATATTAAGAATAGAAAACAAAGAACATATTCATACACAATTAAATTCCAAGCTTAATTTATTACAAATTCATAATTTTATAATTTTGACATTTGCCGATTTATTTAAAGTATATTATACTTTTTATTAAAAATATTTAAAAAACATAATTCTTTTGTTTTATGAATGTTTTTCATTAAAAATAGGGTAAATTCTACTGTTATAGGTTCCACGACATAATTTGTATCTAAGAAGATTTCTTATGACACAGTAATTCGTTATGTTAAATTACTAAAATAAAAATTGCACTTTTTTTACATAACTAATACGCCACAGTCAACTTTATTTTAATATCAATCAAAATTCCAATTTCAATTCTGGAAAATATTTATTAACAATAGCTCTAGAAGTTTGGCTATTTGGAAAGTTCTTAAATTTTACTTCTAAGAAGAAGTTCTGAGTTGGAATTCGATGACAAGATTCAGGGTATTGTGCTTGTGCTTTAAGTGTAACTCATGCCTATCGAAGAAAAGGTTCATTCATATTTCAAATTCGTTTTCTAATTTATCTTTCCTTAAAAATAATGTATCGTTCTTGAAAAATTAAGTCGAAAACCATTAAAATTTCAAACTTTTTGCGAAGGTTAACAAGCTAATAAACTTAACAGTGCTTAAAAAACATAAGAGTGTGACAAAGCTTTTGAGATTAAGTGGTCCTGACATAAGAGGTTACCCTACACTAATAAAAAATTAAGATGTTTGTTTTATTAAAAGTTATTATTTATGATTATGTCTACACGTTGACACATCTGCTTGAGTATTTTTTTTTAATTTTTTATTTCTAATCACTTAGTTATTCACAGCTGTATGTTTTTTGTGTTTTTACTTTTTTTTCAATTTAAATAATATAAAAATCTAAAAATATTAACCAAATAAAATATTATGTATGTATGTATGTATGTATCTTTTTTAAAAGCTAAATATTGTGTGGGAAAATTATTACTCATGATGTGTTATTATGTGTTGTGCAAAAATTCTTATTCGCCTAATTAATATAAATGTGATTTCTCAAGCGTGTGATTGCTTTGATTTCTTTTTGTATTATTTTTTTTTTCTATTTTTAAAAACAAGAAAAACAAAATCACCACATGATCGATTTGATAGTTTTGACAATTTGACAATTTTTGCAAAAAAAAAATAAAATCAACAGAAAAAAAAAGATCTCGAAAGGTTTATGAGATCTAATTGCCCTTTTTGTTATAAATACGGATGTGAGAAATAAATCAATCAATTTAATAATTTTCTTTTATTTTTTGTTTGCTTAATTTTTATGAGATTTTTTTTAAATTTGTTTGTTTTCATTTTTTTTTTCTTTTTTGTTAACACGTGAAATATTTTGATTGCCTTTACCTGCTAAGAACATTTAAAGATTTCCGAATACGATCATTGTTTATCTTTTTAAAGTTTTTTTTTCTTTAAATTAATTGTAAGGTAAAAGTTTTGTTGTTTTTTTTTTGAGTTTCCATAAATAAATAAAAGGGAATTCTCGTATTGATTTCATTGTTAAATTTATTTGTCTTAAAAAAGAAACTTAAATAAAAATCTTTGTTTAGTGTTTTAATTATTTTGATTTCATTGAGAAGATCTCGGATATTTTATGTCTTTTGAGGAATTTCGTTTTTTTTTTTTCATCAGGTATTTTATAAACATAACCTACACCTTATATTATTATTTAATACTTATTGCTTCTTTTGATTCAGTTATGTATTTGGTAAACATTTTCTTTCAACTTAAGAAACAAAAAACTTATTATATAAACAAAAAATAAAGAAAAAAAAGAACTTATCGGGTAATAGTATTGATCTTAGAAATATTTTAAAGTTTAGTGAATAGAGAAGCGTCTTGCAGTCTGTTACGCAGAATTTGAAATTAAAAAAGCAGTCTGCTTTTTTATTTTAAACTAACTAAAAATATATCAAAAATTGTATGTGAATTGACTTCATAGGGAATATGGTACCATTCCATCAAGCATTTGGCTTTAAAAACTTACATAATTATTTAAACTTTTTCGAAGACCGACTGGCTTAAATGTAAACCACAGAATTTTCAAAAGTCTGATACATAACTATTAGCAGTTAAGTTAAATAGCCAGTTGTAGCTTTCATTGGTTTCCATCATTAACATTTTTTGACAAGTGGTTTATAACTGACGACATACGTCAAAATTCACAACAGATTTAAAGTTAGAATTGATCATTGAGAAAGAAACTGACAGGTTGGGAACACATATAAAATGGAACGCCTTCAATGAAACGTTTTTGTTCTAAATTTTAAAATCGTCGAACAATTTTCGAGGCTCTCGACTTTTGTAGCATCGAAAGTTTAAGGACTATCGAAATAAAGGATTTAATCTAAAATAAGCGAAACCCTTTTTTAACATTAAGCTATTAACAGAGCAACTTTAACAACAACTTTGACAACCACACCACTCATTTTAGAGCCAGTGGTTTTAAATGGCTTTGAATACAAACAGCAACATCGACATCGACATGAACCCTAAATTAAATGAAGTTTATTAACACTTAAAAATGAATGTCAAAAGCGCAGTTCATGTTATATTTATAATTTGTTTCACTTGACTTGTTTTCTTTGCTGTCAAATTTTAATACATATTTATGAAACACACTTAAGCACTGAACTGCCAAAAGCAGTCTGTAACTGTCATACCACATGAAAAAAAGTGAGTTAATAGCGCTCATCTTTTTACTCCATTCGCTCGGCCATTTTATTTAGAGCTCATGGAGTGCGTTCCGAGATAACTCCAAATAAAAACACAACCTGAGCTCTCTGATGTGTCTGAGCTAAAAAAAAAAACACATCTTTTTTGACAACTCAATTCTCTGCTCTGAGCTCAAAAAAACGTATATAATTTCTAACTCCTAGAAAACCCGAATTTATTATTTAAAAGTGACATTATGTATGCATGCAACGAAATATTAATTGAACGTCAAGAAATGATTCTTGCTTCTATTAAAAGTCAAAAACTGACCAATCGCATTCAAAGATAGCTACGAATTCGATTTTAGAGTTTCGAGGTGACTTTAATTGCGTTTTAGTATACATATGATGTAATCTGAATAAGATCCTGAAATAAAAACGATATGGATCATATTTTCCCTTTTCTTTTTTAATGATGTTGCCAGTTCTGGTTATTAGAAATAAATTATATTTCGAAAAAATTATCTTACTTAGTTACTCACTAGGCAACTTAAGTTTGTTTATTTTTTTAAGTTGCTATGCGATAACGATTCTAAATTGAATGATTTGAGTGAAAAACATGGGTTCTGGCAATGCTCTTATTTGACAACTCGGAAAAAAATCACTAACACTTGCAAATGCAAAATTTCCCTTCTTCTTGCTGGTAGGATCAATTTTGGATCACGAAAATTGACCCAGAAAATTGTCAAGATCTTGTGTAATCTAGATCTTTATTATTTTATCTGGATCTTCAAGTTTAATAAAAAACTGCTATTATGTACATTTATAAATGTTTAAAAAATTAAAAACTCGGGAAGTAACGAGTCTTCAAGTTAAACTCTTCACGAGAAAACACAATAAAACGAAACCGAGACGAGACATCTCAGAACCATCGAAGTATAGTAAGTGCTCATCTAGAGTTTAAGTAAAATGCAGTGCAGTAACAACTTTTTTTATATTTTTGCAGTCGGTAACTTAATATTTTTTGAATCTTTTTTTGTTATTGATCAATACTTTTTGTTTACATGTGTAAATATATTCACTTTTTTTTTGCTAAATATCAACAATAATTCTTATTTTTCTTTTCTTTTAAATAAAAACAAAAACAAAGTGAATATTTCGCCAACGTAAAATTTGTATACGCATAGTATTTTTGTGTTTTCTTTGTTGTTTCAAAGTCTAGATAGTATTTATGTATACGTAAATGTAAAAAAAAAACACTAATTATTATCTATCAATCAATTAGTTGTACTCTATAGAAAAAAAAATAAAAAGAAAAACAATTTTCTCGCAAGTTATTTATCACTGATCGTAAATATTATTTTTATTTTTCATCTGTCAATTTTTCACTCATAGGCGTAGATATTAAAATAACAACATGTTTACTTATTGTCACTATTCAATGATATATGTTTTTTGACATTCTTATAGAGGAGTTGACAGTTTTTATTTTATATTATTTTTTTATTTAAATACGTATGTATATATTTAAATAGTATGAAAAAATTTTTTTTGTAGGTACATAAACATAAGATACAATGCAGTTAAACGTCCAAGGCTAATGAGCAGAGAGACATTTAGAAAAGAAAAAAACCTAGTTGGATATTTAATAAAACAATATTCTACAAATAAATTTTTTTAATATCAAAAAAGATAGCTATATCTTTTATAGCATTATAGTAGCATTGATTAATGAAAAGCCACACATAAAACCTACGCACTTAAAACGATCATCGTAAATAGTCTTAAAATGCCACTTTGAATATATAAAAAAAAAACAACTATAATACAATAAATGTTTGTGTATCTACTCTACATATATTATTATTTCGAAATTAAAAATATACAAAATAGCAAATTTAAAAATCGGAGACAAAGTCTTTAACATTCCCATTTCATTCGATTTATTTTTTCTTTAATTTAATTTTGGTAACAAAAAAAAAAACATAAATAGATCATTGAGGAATTTGGAATTTAAGCATTTTTTCCATAGATACGAGAATTAATTATTTTTTAAATGTCAAGTATTTTTTTGTATTATCCAAATGAACGGATTAATCTTTGGATAATTGATAAATTCTTTTGCAATTGCTTGCACCAATTAAGAAATAGGTTTATTGTACTCGATTGCTTCGCATCGCAAGAGAGGTTAATCCTTTAAGACCGCCACAAAATTATGAGTTCGTTTTTAAAATTTATAATAAAATGGTATTTGAGATAATTTTAAGAATAAAAAGTTCCTGAACTTGACCATGAGTCATTTTTGATTTCGAATATGAAGCTACAAATACATTTTTGAAACAAGTTTTTAGTTCATGCATAAATACGAGTATAACTAGACATTTTGTATGTGTTGAAATAGAAATAAAATAATATTATGGATTAAATATGTAAATATATAACTTTTTCATTTTATATGAAATAAATCCCACAAGTTAATAGGCGTTATAAATATGATCCTGACTGAAATTTGACAGATAATTGACTGAACTAGTAAATTGTATTACAACTTTATATTTATTTATTTGGTTAACCCTTTACAGTGACAATAGGTAAACCGATTTCATTTATTTGGTTTTTAATTTTGAGCGAGTTCAATTGTCGCCAATTTGTGGAACGTGTTTTATTGTTGTGAATGTCAAATATTAATTTGACAGTTCGTAAAAAAATTTGATTGGCCTTGTAAAGCCAAAGTTTTAGTTCAAAAATTGTTGAGTTAATTATTAATTAAAACTTTATTATTATTATTATTATTTATTTATTTACACATCAATGTACAAAATTAATACTTTAAAAAACTAAACAGCTCTAGCGACAAGGCTTTCGGCTGGAAGTAATTAAAACTATCCACAAAAAATAAATGTAATCATACCTTAAAGAACATAGTTATTTACAAAAAAAAAACTCTTGTGTTTTATTGTATACTACATTTTTATATAATTTAGAAATACATCTTGTTCGATCTGACTCAGGATCTTCAGAATACAAATAGAAATGGAGCGATTAACAAATCACTTAAGTAAGAATTCAAAATTTGAA
This sequence comes from Scaeva pyrastri, assembly GCA_905146935.1. Lineage (NCBI taxonomy): Eukaryota > Metazoa > Arthropoda > Insecta > Diptera > Syrphidae > Scaeva > Scaeva pyrastri. The sequence continues at coordinate 16,895,307 of LR989929.1, read as the reverse complement.
AACTAAATATTTTTGGATGCACCTACTGTCAATTTAAATATTCTTGTGCAGAAAAAAAACACACTATAAATCTTACTATCCTGAGTTATCTTTAAATGAAATTCTAGCATTAAAGAAAAAATTAACTATAAGTCAAATAAATCATAATTTAAGGTTATTCTACTTTAAGTTGCTCACTTGAACAGATTTAAGTTGGTTCCGGTTCAAGAACATTAAATTATTTTAAGGCAGTGTTTACATTCACATTGGAAATTTATGAGGCGACTCATTTTGACGTCTCATCATCTAATTTCTTTTACACTACATGGTTACAAAGTGACGGAAGAAGAGAAGTTAAATTCAAGCTGTCATTTTTAAAAGGTGAGAGGAAGCGAAACGAAAAAACGAAATGTAGAAACTTCAAAATGAGCTACTTCAAAAGAGTCCAATTCCCATGTGATCGTAGTCTAAGCGAATCATCAATATTGAATTGACTTTGTTTTGCAAAAATAAATTAAATCTTGAATTTTTTTATTCTTGAAACATGGTTAAAAAAAAGTAAACTGTGTTCCCACTTGAAAGTATAAACTAAGCTAAAATTGGCAAAACTTAGTTAATTTGCAACTTCTTTTATAAAAACAAAATTTAAGACTAAGTAAACATAACTGTGTATTACAAAAATTTAAGACTATGTACATTTATATGTTCAAATAAACTAAACAATCCAATTTTTGTTTTTGAGAACAACAAAGAAAGTAGACATCATCTGGTTGGTAAATAGTACACAAAAATATTTTTCCTAGAAATAGAAATTAATCAGAATCACCTTTGAGTCACATGACCGGATTCCCCAGTACCACCTTCGTATGTATAAAACGGATATCTTACAGATATTTCGTGTTAAAATAATATGATTATTATTTTTGCACTAGCAACTACTAACAAAGCTTATTTTTAAAAATAGCCACACTTTTGCATTCAAAAAGTCAAAGAGTGAAACAGTGAAATAGTGAATGCGCCAATATACATCGTGGGAATTCTTTTGAATTTTGCCAGAAAAACCAAAACCAAGTTATACACCTTTTAATTGCTAACATTTCTAAAATCACAGAGAGACACATTCATTTAATAATATCGTAGGTAGGTGCATAGCCTATACATAATCTGATTCTTATGACGCCAATTACAAGCTGCATTCCGTGAATTCTACCACCGCAACCGCATCCACGATCCATCTCCACCTCCACCTGCACTCCACTCCATTCCATTCAATGCAAATAGATTTTCATTTCAGTTTTTCTAATGATTTTCTAAAGACTCAATTTTCTTACACGAAAAAATCACGAATTAAAAACAAAATCAAAAACCACAAAACAAATCCGAAAGAAAAAAAAAACTGTTATGCGTTGAAAGAAAAATCTTTTAAAATTGTATTTTTGACATGATGTACATTTGATTAAATCAGTGAATTTTGATTGCACAACTTTTCGCAACGTTTTTATAGCTGATCTGATTAATTCAAGCGAAACAGTTTTTGGCGCTGAAAAGGAGGACAACAAAATTCTGCACTGCACTATTGCATGCTGGTTATTTTGATAAATTATTAATTTTCCATTCAGTGATCTGCCAGATCAGCGGCTGGCTTTGTCATCATCGTCGTCGTCGTCGTTTGTCGTCTGCTATCTGTCCTCTGTCCACTTCGACTTCCACTTCCACTCTCACTTCCACTGATCACAAAATTCAGCGGCTGCAATTCTGTACTGTCACTGTCACCCAAATTTATCGCCACTATATTTTCCTAATTAAAAATATGAATAACGGTTTTCTAATATTTTTCCATTTTTTGATTCAGGTAGGTATTGAAATCGAAATATTTTTTTTTACATTTTGCGAATAGGCTTCTACATACATAGATACATATATAAAAATGTTTAGCTGCTTTCGAGGTGCGAAATGTATTTTTGATGTTCTTTGCAGTGACAGTTGGATTTATAGTCGCCATCATCTGTCATTTTGATGAACCGAGCAAATGTCTCTTAATGTTTATAAATATTTTCTGATGTTTTTTTTTTTGTCTTCGTTTTCAAGAATACATTAGCATTAGGCACTTACTCGTACTTATGTACATATTTCGATTTTTTGATTTTGATTTTTAAAGTTTATCTAACTTGTCATGGTATAATTCTAATTATTCGCTGTCAGCATGGGCCACTTTATAGAAGAGCAACAATAATTTTCGTTGTTGATGTCAATATTTGTTTTGGCCATAACCCATGCCACCAACTACTATATACAGCATCCGTTGGTTTGCATAGGGGTCGTCAGTTTTCTTTAATAATCTGATGGAGGATTTAGAGCAAAAACATGTGAATGCAATCATCATCATTTAGTTGGTGTACATACATACATACATTTATTGGAAACCGAATGAAAAAATAAATAAATAAATAATTAAATACAAAACAGATTTATTCTCGTTTTTAGTATTATTATTTTTTCTCTTTTTTTGTAAATTTTAATTAGAAATTAAAATTCATTTGCATTTTTGAATTTTGATGATGTGTGTCTTGGAACTGCTCATTTCGTTACTTTGTTAATAAGAAATAATTATTATTTCTTTTCGATAAAAACTATGGCATTACTTTTTCAAAATTTTAACTTAGAAAGGTATTTTTTAAAGTATCATAATATTATCTGCAGAAATAACTACTGAACGGAACTTAACGCTCCTAACACAGTTTATAAACGAACCTTTTCTGGCATTCAAATTGTCAGCGCTAGCTAAGCAGCAGTGAATAAAACACATTTTTTTGTTAGTTTTTTTTTTTTTTTAAACTGAGTCATAATTTTGAATCTTCCTCTGGCGTTTTTCATTTTTGTGCTCTTAGGAAATCCCTGAGTAATCAGGCCCATGCTCTGAGCAGATTATATTCAAGTCCTGTAATTCTGTATGAAACACATTTGAGAAGCGAACTGTCATAAAAAAAGTGAAGTTGGCTTCGCTTAATTTGCTCGGTCGTCATATGAAACTAGAACTTGATTAAAAAAATATATGTAACTTCAGTTTTGAGGTGTCAGAATATTACATTTTCAACTCAACTTCTATAATATGAAAGTGAACATTTTTTTAAAAGCCAACTTAAGAGATATAGCTTCGAGTCAAAGTTCAGAAATTTCTATTACCTCTATAAAATAATGTCCGAATTTGAAAACAAACTTAATTTTCAGAATTGTAACAAAGACTGCAGTGAAGGTAGCTACGATCACCTATCTATTCTTTTAAAAATTTATCATATCAGAAAAAAAAAGAAAAAAAAAATTGCGCAACCATTGGGGAAATTGAAAATCACTTAATGCGCGTGTTGACAGAAACACTAGACTAATATTAATTTTTTGGAAAAATTCCATGCTTTTAAAAAAATAAAATTCTACATTACCTAGAATACATACATACATATGTATATACATTATGTATGTATGATTGTATGGATATACTTTTTACAGACTTTCTACTTAGGTGTGCATGTTTTTGTTTTGTTTTGCTCATAAGTATTTATTAGTGCGAAATTGGTAGGAACATACAAAAACGAGTCTTTCTTAATTGAAACAAATATATCATCTTTTTTTTGACAACTTTTTTGCAAACATAAAAAAAACAGCTTGGATAAGCATGTATCTACTTATTGAAAACTATTAATTAAAGAAAAGTGGAAAAAACGTTTGTGTCTTTTTAAATTCGTGAAAATATTTATTTTCTTAATGCACATAAATGAATACCGTTTTTGTAACTGAGTGATTATCGAAAGTTAAAAATTCCGACAAGTTTCGTTTAAATATGCGTAATTTAAAAAAAAAAACGAGTTCTCAATTTCATGTGGAGCAAAAACTTAGTTAGGGGGAAGGTACATACTTAAAATGTATAAATAAATGACCCGTGAAAAAGTTTGGTGAAATGCGAAAGATTTTAAACTTTCTTCGATATTTTATGACACACAAGGTATACTTTAAATATTATTAAGAGAACTACGGAAAGATCATACAAAAACAATAAGAATCCATGATCTTGAGTTCTTGACTTAGATTTAAATGTGGATCTTCTTCAAAAAAATATCTTTTTTTAATTTTTTTTAATCAAAAAGGATTTTGATTTTACGTACATTTATTCTTACTTTGGACTTACTAAATAAGTAATTCTTAGTAAAAATAAAATAGATCAAATATTAATGCCTAAAAATGAATTTCAAGCATTTTTTTCAATACCTAAGATTTTCACAGGTTTGTTCACTGAATTAAAATAAACCCTTCAGGGCTATGATTTGAAAAAAAAAAACTTATTTGAAAAATTAAAATATTAAATTCTATAAACATTCAAACTCAATAAAATAAATACTTAAGTAAACTTGTTCGATGTGAATACAAAAATTAATTATTAATTTCGTATCGAATGAAAGCACAACCTTATTATAATTTAGTTCTCCCCACGACCACTTGTGCGCTACAATAGATAAGAAGACAAAACGAAAAAACACATACAAAAATCGAAATGACAGCTCAGCTTTTATTCTGTGTTGGTGTTCTGAAAAATTGAAAAATTTTTCTAAACCACAACATTTTCAAGAAAATACAAAATAAATACTTCAAAACTCATTTAAATAAAGAAAATAAATTGGAAATTGAATAAAAATACATAATAGTATAGGTATTCATTGAAATTTAAACTTTTATAATGGATAAGAAATCCAAGGAGGCTCTGCGGCGTTATAAAAAAGCCCGTGTTGCCCAATCTAGCTCGGACAGTTCGAGTAGTTCCGATTCGGATTCTGGCTCCAGCAGTGGGTCGTATTCGTCATCGAGTTCTGAAAAGAAACCTGGACATCGCAAGAAGAAGGGACGTGAAAGCAGCTCGTCAGGTGATGAGCGTCGCAAGCGAGACAAGAGTCATTCCTGTCACCAGAAGAAACTTGAAGCAAAGCGAAATCACTTGAAGAGAAAGCTACGTGAAGCAAAGGCTGCCAAAAAGAGGGCGTTAGGCACTACTGCGGTGCGTCGTCGGGCAGGCAGCACCAGTCCGAATAAAATCAAAGTTCCGGGCGACAAGAAGCATGTTCGCACGGATAGCAAAGAGCGGCTGCGTCACGCTGCTGAGCGTGAAAAGATGCGTGCCAGGGAGCGTGACCGCATTCGCAGTCGTTCTCCAAGAACTCTAGCCAAATTGGAGGCAAAGATGCGGGCTAGGAAGTCACCAGTTGCAGCTGTATCACGGCATCAGATGTCGCCTCGCGAGAAGATCATCATTCAGACGAGAACTCGTGAGCGAACTCCCGAAAGGAAGCGTGATTTGAAAATCCGATTGGATGATTCGAGGGAGCGAGAACGCAGGGACAGAGAGCGCGCCGAGAGGGAAGCCGAGCGTCAAAAGGAACGTGAGGAAGCGCTAGCCAGATGCCAGGAGAGGCAACGAGAAAGGGAAAGACTCGCCAGGGAGAAGTTACGTAGAGAAAAGGAGAAAGAGTATGCTGAACGTGGTGGTGACCGTCTGCTCCCGCGACCAGCTGATCGGGAAATAGCTTTGGCACAAGCCAGAGGTTATGGCAGTCGAGAAAGGTCATTGGAAGACGAGGGCAGGATTCGCCACGGTCACACAAGTAGGATAAGGGATCCGGCTTATGAGAGGGAGCGCGAGTATTTGGCTTCTGAACATCATCGAGTTCCGGGTATAGAACGTGATGAAAGGAGGGAACGAGATTACTTGGTTATGAGACGTAGGGAGGTCCTCAGTCCCGGACACTACCGTGACGAAAGGGATTTATATTCCGAAGAAGAGAGGTTAGTGACAATCGCTTTACAATAACAAAAGGATACATTTTTTCTATCATATTCATTTCAGAGCTGCTTATGCACGTGCTTATGCTGAAGAGGAGCGGCGTCGTGACCCCAGATGGGATCCCAGAGAGTTGGAATTACTCAATGACCGTGAGCTTGAAAAGCTCTATCCTCCAGTTCGTCGGGGTGAAGATTGGCCAGAAGAGGACCGTTGGGATGAGAAAAACTGGGGACGTGGCAAGACAAATCGCCCTCCATCCGAGCCCGACTGGGATGCTGAAGAATTTGCAGGTGGGTCTCGTCAGCTATGGGAAGAGGCACGAGAAAAGCGTGAACGTGAACGCGCTCTAGATCATGTTCAGTCTCCCAGTTCGGGTCGCTCTGGACGTTGGCCTCAGCAAGACTGGCGTGGTGGACATTCGCAGTCAGGTGAGTCGAGCAGCAGTCACCGTAAGGGAGCCAATTATCGTCACGGGGGTCCACAGGTGGACTACCTGCACGATCGGCAGAAATTTCGGCCACATCCGCCACCATTAATGGCCATTCATAGTGGCTATCATCCGCCGACTAGGCAATTTCCGTCGAAACGTCAAATGACCTACACAAATCCCAATTTGAAAAAGAAGCTAGGCGGCCCAACCACTCCTGGAGGAACAGCAATTCCATCGCTGTTGGCCTTGCCGCTAATTCCGCCGCCGACTATAAGCGAGTTAGTTGCAGCTGAAAAAGAGCAACAGCCCCTCATAATGGAAGTGAATCAGCCAATTCCAGCAATGATTGTTCCAAATGCCGATGAGGCACCCAAGAATATGGAAGATGTCGAAAAGTCAGAGACCGAAGTAAAAGCTCAATCTGAAGCTGAAAATGACGAAGAAAAGGTACCAGAACCCGAGGAGGAAGGTGCTTTACCTGAAACTTCTTCTGAAACTGAGCCCGTGACAGTAAAAGAGAATGAGTCCTCGGAAGGTACACCCAGTTCTGAACCGGCTGCTGAGCAAGCTCCAACTACAGCTGCAGTTGCAGAGGAACATCCAGCTGAAAATGAACCAGTTCCAGATGATCTAAGCGAAATATCCGACAGCGATGATGAAATTCTAGACAAATTGGAGGACAGTAAGCCTGCAGGTGAAAAAACTGCAGCTGGAGAAAACGGCGACGCTGCCGGGGAGAACCAATTAACTGGTAGTCCAATAAAGGATGCTGACGACTCCAAACCGGAGGCAATGGACGATGATCTGTTGGATTTTGAGGAAATTTCTGATGGCGAGCTGGAAGAGGATTCCCGTACAAAAGGCGTAGGTGATGCTCTTGGAGTGGATTGGGCCTCGCTTGTCAAGGAGGCCAAGGTACCCACATTAGCTCAATCTGAGAGAACAACAGCCAAGGAGAAATGGCAGGCGCATAGAATCATACTGGATGTGGGTATATCATTGAAAATGGCTGGCGAAGAGTTTGGCAAACGCATTCTTACCGAAGCCAAAGAAAAACTAGACTCTGAACTAGGCGAGACAAAACCGATAAAAATGGAAATCAAAGAAGAATCGACAGAAGAGGCCGTCTCTGACGAAGCAGACGACACCAAGAGTAAGATAAAGTTAGAAAATGGCACCACAGACAACAAAGACCAGCAGGATTTCGACGTTAACCGCCTACATCCCTTGGCATTTGCCCAAGTTGGTGAAAGGTTAAAACGCGACGAGAAGAGAGCTTTGATAATTGGTGCATGTGGACCAAACAGTCGAGCTCTAAGTGCAAGATATGATTTGAAGCTGAGACGGCAACTATGTGGTTTGCCAACGCTGGAATGCGACTTCCGTCGTCCCGCAAGTGAGAAGATTAAGTCTATTGCTTTGGCCTTATTCCAGAGGACAATGGAAGTTAAATAAAGCCAATAAATTGGTTCGAATATAAATTGTATGAATTGAACACCCAAATATTGTTGTTCAGAGTATTTAGAGGGTTTTTAGTTGTTAAATAAAATTAAGATTGATGTGTAATAGAAATTTGTTGTTGTGTCATTATTTAAGTTTTGGTATTTTAAATCTTCTGTAACCATTTTAAAAGTTAAAATGCTACAAAACTTATGCGAACCATCGGCTTTTATGGAATTTTTCGGACTATAAAAAGATGCAACACAGCTTTTACAACCATTCATCCTTTTAGCCATCGTCGTCAGCGGTCCCATTCTTGTGTCCAGCAAAAAGTCTATCCACTACTCTTTGGTTGGCCGTAGTCATCTAGTTGCGAAGCTTAGACATTGTCTTTCTTTATTTAGCCTAGTGAACATAATTCTTGCAAAAGTATTGGATTCGATGTACATTTTATTGTTCTTATAACTTTTGCCATCCGCATTTAAGAATCGTTTCGAAAAATAGGGCCAAATCATCTTAACCTCTATCCGAAAAAGAAACTAAGTATTTTTTTTACGTCAATGTGGTATCAACATTGCTTCCACCTACTTAACTCGAGAAAGCAAATATACGATAACACTTATCTTTAACATGAGAATCATTTTATCTTGCGATCGCTTAGGGCATTATCAGCCACTATTTTGGAGCATATTCTGAAAACAACAGACCTCTAGACGAGAAAGTTAAGGTGGTATCATTTTCTTATCAAACTCATTTCATAATTCACGAGAAACAAAATGATTATACATAAATAAATAAAAATTGTATTTTAATGAATCTTTATTATTTTCCAACTTATTAATTTTAATTTTATGTATTTTTTGTTCCGGTCTTTTATCAAAAAAGATAAAATATAATACATTCTTGTTCATCTTATTTTTTTTTTATTTTTAATAATAAGAAAAAAAGCTTAAATTTAATTTATTCATTTTTAATATTTTAACTACTATTCAACTATAACTATGTTTCATTAAAATATATAAATTTACAAAAAGAAAAAAAGGTATTAAGCATAGTTAAACATAACTTTCTTAAAGATAGTATTTGGTGCATTCACATTTTCGTCTCTTATAGAAAAAAAAACAAACAAACAAAAGTTTTGTTCAATTTTAATTTAATTAAGTTTACGTTTTAATTAATCGAAAAAAGCTTTATCTTCTATGACGATCTATTTTGTTCTTTTTTTGTTTTTTACTTTTATTCTCTTAAAATTTGTGTTGCATTTTGTCTACTTCTTGTATTTATAAATAAGTATAATTTTTTTTTAAATTATTATTCTTTTGAAAACAAAATGTGTGAAATAAATTATTATATTTTAAGTTTTTTCTTTTAAATTTTAAAGTCTTAATATTGAATACAATTTTTTGTGAGTGTATGTGTTAAATGAATGACTTTTTTTTTGTTTTCTAATGCAACAGTGAATCCAAAAATGTGACTCAAGAATATTGTGAAAGTATTTTTTTTTGTTTTTTTAAAGAAAGGTACAATTAACTTCCATGAACGACACGTGTCTACTTGTGAGAAAAATTTGCCAATTTTTTTAAGTTTTGCTTTTTAAATAGAGTTCTCCAAAATAACAACAATAAATAGTAATGCAGATAACAATTGCTTTTGTTTAAAAGAGTTTTTTTTTCTTGTATAACAAATGTTACATATTATAAGAAAAAGGTAATGTACAATGATTAAGGAAAAAGGAAACTTATAAATACACAGAAAAGAAAAACTAATTTTAATTATAAAAAAATACTTTACAAGCTAAGTGAATACCGCAGGCATTACGAAGTTAAGGAGATGAGATGAGGTTGTGGATGGTCGTGTGTGAGTGAGGGTGTTAATTCGAAGGCGTCCTGCCACATTAACACTCCAATACTCGGATGTCTTTTTGTACAACATAGAATTTATGTTTTTTCCCAAATAGACCCCAGATCACTGCAACATTCTCAATGACAATATTCACTGGAATAGTGCAAATGGCACCCATGACACACAACAGGAATCGCAGCAATCCAAAGCGATATAATGAAAATGATTTTATGACGCCAAACACATACATGTAAATGTTGACGGCTGCAATGAAAGCGCACACAAAATCCATTAGATTTGGACACGGAATCGGATAGAGTCCGGCAAAAATGATATTTGATGTGGACAAGGGCATAGTGACCCATGAATAAACGCTAATGCCTAGCAGGAGTTTGTGCTTAAGAGGGATGATTTTTGAATGCACTACGAGCAGAATTCCCTGGAGCCAACGTTTGCGTTGTTGCAGGAAGTCCAATAAGGTGAACGGAGATTTCTCGTACATTTCACCTTCGATAAAATTAAATGAATAGCCTTGGGCGAAGGCACGCATGGCGAAGAAACAATCCTCGGCCACGGATCCGTCGATGCCATTGTCAAAGGAGACTTTACGTTCGGCGCCAACCTGCAAGTAGAGATAATTTTTATTTCAATGTATGTATGTACATAAGTGAAAAGTTCAATTCAGATTATTGGGAGTAGGTAGTTGATTGTTGTTTCCTAGTTGCGAAAAATGTAATGATTTCGTAAATTTCTTTAAATTCACTGTACAAGGATAAGTTTTTTCCTCTTTAACAATCTATGACCATTAAAAATAAAATTAAAATCCAACCATCTGCCATGCGTCTTCCTGTATTTTTAATAGTTCTTCAATTTGGATATAAATTCAAGACTTACACAAACACTATTGAATTCCTGTTTTCTATTTTTACAGGTAAGTTACAGTTAATTCCTAAAGGAATTTCATGTGATTAATTCGTGCACTTTACTATTGAAAAATCTAAACCGATAAGAATTTTGTTTAGTCTATAAATTGAATATTAAGTATTTTTTTTTTAATAATTCTCTTTATCAATCTAGCAATAGAAACTAAGTAGACGTTACATAACTAAAACTCAGATAGTAATACAATAATAATAATAATATCAATAAAATTACATTAACCGTTTAATTAATATTAATTTTTGAATCACCAACAGTCGATGATGACGAGTTAACAATAATAATAATTAAATCATCCGCACTATAGAATACACAATTCAGTGTAGATAGTTCTTTTTTTTCGTATCATTTTCATTAAACAGCTCACCAGGTCAAAGCTCAATTTATTTACGTTACGCTAAGCAAGTGGTCATTTGTTTGAAATTGGAATTAGACAAAATATGTTTTCATTCTCCAATCTTAAATTGGACAATTGCCAAATTTGTAAAAACTATCTATGGATCTGTCTATCTAAATAAATGTGTATTCTTTTTGGTTTTTGTTTTAATTTCTAAGTTTCAATATGAAAATGTTATAATTTCTATATTTATTTGTGTACTTATGTATGTATTTTTGAAAGATGTACAAAATAAATAATCATTGGAATAATGAGTTAATTTAATTAGTAATATAGGTTTCTCAATTAGGTACTTGTATCTGTTTGATTTTGGTCAAAAAAGAATTTCTAGAATTAAATCGATATGACTAATAAAATATTTGAGTGTTTTGATATTCATTAACGAGCTGATAAAGTTCGATTTTGTTCCTTTTCGAAGAATATTTGGCCCTTTTTGAATATATTTTCAAGACTTATTCCATTTCCTAACATTTTTAAGTCTTACTCAAACTACTTATATCTAGAAACCAATAAAATAGTAGAAATGTGGTATATATTTCCAAGTATATGTTTAAAAAGCGATTTAATAATCACCTGTCTAGAATAATAAAAACCATTGAGAAAAACAAACAATGATAAAACGCCATCTATAAAGTAAATATCTTGAGAAATATCTCTATATGTACATAAAAGTCGGAAAGATAACTATTATATGTTTACGTGCGAGTCTAAAGTTTCTTTTTTTATTATTGTCTGTAATTTATAATTGAAAACGACCACAGTCTTGCTTTGCATGCTAAATTAGCTAGAATGTGTAAAATCTTAGCAGTTTCTAGGAAAAAAATTACGAATTAATTTGCATTTAAATTTGTGCAAAATTGAATGATAAAATTATTGCGATTTTCAGATAATTGATAGATGACAATGCTGTGCAAGGTCACTTTAAGAAAAGAAAAAAAACTGCGCAGGTTTGTAATGATCAAAATAGATGGAATAGTTTTGCTGAGACAAAATGTTTATAACAACAAAGTTTCCTATCATAAATCATATATTTAAACCCGATCAAAGAAGCTTGTAACTAAAAATGGCGTCTGATGATTGAGTTGGTAGGGGAAAATGTAAAAATAGAAACAATAGCAGCTACAACACCCTTAACAGGAACATAGCCCAATTTTGGACTGGGAGGAAGTGATCTAATTTGAAAACTAGGCCGAAAGGGAAAAACTTTAAAGTGAATCCCCTGGACTAAGGAAAGCTCACTTACTACTTGAAAACTACATTCGAAAAAGGTTTTCATTTTTTAATAGCAGCCTAACTAAGAAAAATCTAATTAATGGTCAATGCAAACTAAATAGTACTGTAGAATGAGCAATCTCACCCAGTTCCATAGAAACGTCACTATAGATCTCAAGGTCGCAGTCTATCAATAGCTCATACATTTATTCATTACTTTAAGTGGAGACACACCCTTTCTAAATAGAAGGAACTCTCGAGGAAAAGAAAACAAATTACTACGAGTGATTCATGAGAGTTTTTCTTTATAGATATTTGGCCATTTTTTTTACGAGTGTACTAGAAACAAAAAAGTTTTCATTTTTAAGTGTCCCTTTTGAAACAAAACTCATTATTATAATAACTATAATGTAACACTTGAATGACGGGAAATTCAATCTGAGTCACATTATTTGATTTCAAAACAAGTGCACACAATTTATGACTTGATTGAAAGGGCTCAGTGATTAAAGGGGTTAGGTAAACTTTAGTATAATAACATTTGAACCGAATCAACAGAGGTTCTCCTATTTTTTTTTTTATAAATCGTACTTTATCTTCTAACTAATCACTGATTTAGTGGCCTAAGCTAATTCAATTAGTTAGGAATTGAATTGTCTCCCAATATATGAATGGAGAAATTGTTTAACGATGGATATAAGTGACTTCGACTCGAAATGATGATTGCTTTTTTCTTAAATTGTCGACAACAATGATAAGTGATGTTATGCTAATCCACAAACAGAAACCAAAGGACCTATTTTGCTATGAAAATAAATTTCAATTAAATTTTTGTTTTTAAGTTTCATACATAATATACATTAAACTTACTTGAGTAACGACATAACTTCCTTTCCAGCTAAATAATGGTTTATGGAATAGCTTGAATTGCAATCGCAGCTTCCCCATATCATCACTCACACGAAAACTATCCGCCAACGTTGTCAACCAATTAACAACATTCTCATTGGCATATGTAATTAAACCCTGACCAAATGGATGTTTGCCATCGAGTACAAAATTGATAATACCTCTCACGCAATTCTCGGTCAATAAAGTCTCCTCATCGAGATGCACGATCCAATCGTTATCGTTCAACACATTTACATTGTCCTCGAGACAATATTGTAATGCGCGTGACTTAAACAAAGCACCGGTTTTTGTCTTGTACGTGTTCGGCACCACAATCTCTCGTATGCGTCGGTGTTTGGCGAGATTAACAGCCTTATCGGTTACCACTTCTATGAGGAAGTTTTCCAGTCCCGTATCTAGACAAATATTCATGTTGCGTAATACATTTGTCTTAACTAATTCGGGAAAATCACCACGCGTCACTACCCTTATGCATATAAAGGGTGCAAGTAGTGGGCTACCTTTGAGCACCACTTTTTCGGGAAAGGCATTATAGAAGACCAAGCCGCAAAAGTTAAATAGCACCTGCGGCAGAGTGAGGAACGTGAGGAAACGCAATAAGTACAAAAGTATCGTTGGTATCTGGCCATATTCAGTCCAGGGATCGACCAGGGTAAAGGAGTCCTCGTTGATCTTGATCCCGCCAGAGAATATCTCAAAGAAGATTATCACAATGATGAGCAGGGTGCAGTGCAGTAGATGTCGTGCGTTAGAATTCATAATTTATTTTTATTTGTTTTGATTTTCTTCGTTTTTAATTTTTAAGTTTGTGCTTGTTCGTTTTTCTATTTGTTTTTGTTTTTGTTTTGTTCTATTTCTTTTTGTTTAAATAAATTTGTTGCAGTGCTTTTGTGGTTTACTTTCTATTTGCTCTAAAGTCTATGTGATATTTTTATATCGTGGACGAATTTATCAATGTTTTCTGAACTTAAATTTAAATTTGTCCGTTTTCAGCTATAATCTCTGTTTTTTTTTTTTTTTTAACTATTTTATTTTGTTCAAATCTGCAAGTTAGTTGACCTTGCAGCAGTAGTGGTAGAATCAGCAGTCTGTTTTATCCTAAGTATTAATGTGGACACTTCTTGTGACATCAACAACAGCACACGAAACGACGTCGGTTCGGTGCTGGGTGGTGGCCAATTCTGGGACATGAGACGATGAATTGAGGCGCCAACTTGAAAATACTATTCAAATGACGAGCGAAGATGGTTTGTGATGAAAATATGTTGGTATTTTATTTTGTTTTGCTTTCCCCTTTGCGGTATAAGAACGTCAAGCAATTCAAGATGAATTACATGAGTGTTCTTGAGTGCAATAATTCTACAGCATATCTGCAATTGAAAAAAAGACAAGAAATTGATAAAGTAACAAGACAAAGATAAATAAAATACATGTTTATAATATTTTTTGTAATAGATAAGAACGAAGGTTGCAGGATTTGTGGAATATGTATTCGCAACTGAAACCAATTTGAATTAAGGGAAGTTTGGAGTTGAAGCTCAAATTAACACGATGACTGATTGGAATCCAGATTTTTGACAGTATCTTCAAGTCATTGATTTCAGGGCTTTATACAGCATTGGTCAGGCCATAATATAAGGCTTGTAGGAGTTTTTAAAAACGTTGGTCTAAAGATGTCTGCAGATAGTTTTAGAGAGAAATTAAGTGAAATTCGTAAGGGTTAAGTGAGAATAAGAAAAATTGCTGACTTGGTGAACATTTTTTGGAAAACTTTCGAAAGTAGAATTTTGAGTAAATACTGTTTCCAAAATTAATTTAGTTGTTTAAAAATGAATGTGTGTTTTTCATCTAACGTCCATTTTTCGTAAGTTCAAAAATCTAGATTAAATTCCTCTTTGTGCCATGTGAACGTTCTTTGCACGGGTATTGCATCTAGCAGGGAATTGAGGAGTCGTCCAGGAATAGATAACGTCATGTATTTTTTAAAAGAAGTTGTTTGAATTAGAGACAAATTGTAGGGTTCTACTATTCCTGGCATTACTCGCTTACAGGAATGATGAAGAATGGTTAATCACTAGGACCTGTGTTTTTTTTTAAAGAGTCTCTGATCGTATTTGAGTTGAAATAAAATACACACTACGAAATAAACTATTACCAAACATATACAACCATTTTTGATTAGGTTTGATGTAATCAGCATCGGCAAGTGATTAAATAAAAAAGTTTCAAAAATTCAAATAAAAAGAATTGTCGATTTATGACATCATCAATTTTTGGTATATTGAAGTCTCGTTATAATGATGCAAGGACGCCTATCGAAGGTCAATAAAACAAAATAGTATAGGTACGTATTTATATAAGTGGCTTATCATATAGCTGTTTGGTTCTCTATCACCTGATAAGTTTATGTTTACTTAAACTCGCTAAATAATAATAAAAAAGCTATTGTT
The DNA here is from genome assembly GCA_905146935.1 of Scaeva pyrastri. Taxonomy (NCBI): domain Eukaryota; kingdom Metazoa; phylum Arthropoda; class Insecta; order Diptera; family Syrphidae; genus Scaeva; species Scaeva pyrastri. The sequence continues at coordinate 16,879,882 of LR989929.1, read as the reverse complement.
ATTGCTTTTGAAAAAAATGCTTCATTATCTAACGTTGCAAAAGTATAGATAAATATTAAAGAGGTGTTGATTTTATCACTTGTGGGTTAAGTATGTTTATTTATGAAAATGAATTATGATTTATGAATTTCATGTGAAAAAAATGAAAACCTTTGGTTCATAAATGTACATTGTTTTAGGTACACACGTACTCGGTTTTGTAGTAAGCAGAAAGATGAAAAAGTGTATTGGAATACATTTAGAAGTTTATGAAACGATAGGATTAAAAAACTATTTTTAAACACAATAATCTAAAGGTCGTTAAAATGAAAACAAAATTACAGTTTTTTTGGGTGCAGTTTTAAAATTATTATTGGAATGAAATGAGCAAAATTTTGTTTCTGTCTGAAATTAAATAATAAACTGTTTATTTTTTTTGATTAAAAAACATTTTCAATTTACAATTAATTGAATGGAATTCTTTCCATTTAAATGCTTCTGAATTATCCTTGTTAAAAATTGGATAAGGATATTTTTTATTATTTAATTGAAAAAGACATTCGTTTTAGAGAAAAAAATCGAATAAGAATTAAATAAAACATGGCTAGATACTTCTTTATCAACTGAGTTCCGTTGAATTGAAATTTTTTTAAACTTCGATTGTTTCTACACGAAACAACTTAAGCCAATAAATCTTTTAACAATTCATTAAGAAGGAAATACGCGGAGGTACTTTCCTTGATAAGACGGATTCGATTTGTTGGTTTTGATTACAATCACGAGCTAATTTTACGATAAATATCTTGGTATACTTCAATTGTTATTATTATTATAGGTAAACAAATTCTAAGAAATCAATTACTCAATATTTTGCAATTTATTTATTTTTGTTTAATTTTTTTCAAGAGTTCGATGCGGTTGTTAGCGCCAAGCTAAATTCAAGGTTCTTTTTAAAGTTCAGAAAACATAAAAAAAAAATCAAGTGAAATTATAAGCAATTTGAAAGAAGATAGTTTTTAATATTTTAAATAATCGTTAAAGTTTTAGATTTTCAAGTCTTCCAAATGTTTGTTTCTATGTTTCCAAGAACAAGAAGAAATGGACTTAAAAAAAGTACATACATCTTACAGAATATGTAAATATTTAAAAATGAGGAGAAGAACCAAAAAATTCTGTGCTTACTTTAAACTTAATTAGTATACTTAAAAGTTATAATTTAATTAAGTTCCACTTATCTTTGAGAAAATGGAACAAACTTATGGACATGGTGGGCCAGTTTTACATTGAGCAATTCAAGAAATTATAGTATACGCATGGGAGTGCAAAAGAATGTCAGAAAATTGGCTAAAAGGTGTCTTACACACATAACCTATAGTAATTATGAAGATATCACGTTTTTGAGAACCTCCTACAACATACTTGGGTACTATAAGTCCAATAGCTAATTTTGGGTATGAATTTATAGCTTAATTAAGTGTACATGAAGTAGAAGGAATAAACGTCTTAATATATGGAATACAAAAGTCGTCAAGTGTCCTTCTCCGGCAATTTTTGGTGATGTTTAGTGGTTCGTGTTTCTTATAGCTACGATGATGGTAGGTATACCCGATACGTCGGCATATATACGTAATTCCTCTAAGCATCCTTTTCATTAGGTAAATTAGGTTATTTCAAAGCACGAGGTATTTGTCTGACGGAACTAATACGTGTTTAGATGTCCCTTCCTGTAGTGGCCACGTTAATTGTTGGAGGTCCTTTTTAAGCAATTATCTTCTAAAGCTGTCTTCAAAATTGAAAACTATATCACCGGTCGCAGGAGTTGCTCGTCGATCAGTATCAGCGTTTGGTCTCTAAATTGGAGCTTAAATTTAGGCATCTCTTTGAAGTGGATTCTCAAGTGCTTCAGGCTCCGCTTGTTGGCTGCTATATAGTAGTTCTGGGTATTATTGGCTCTGCTTTGAAAGCTAGCTTAAAAAGTATTGATGGGATAAGACAAATTCCCATTTGAAAGTCTAAATTCTTGAAAAATTGTAAGATTGAGCTTACAAAAGGTCCTCCTATGAATAATTCTTCGTTCCATTTCTTTTTTTCAAACTCCCTCGGGTTTAAAAAAATATTCGTTAATTTTTTCAAAAAAAATATTTTTTTTTGACCCTGACCTATACTTTTTTTTGGGTAAACGAACTTTGTTTACTTCATATAATAAAATCAAAAAAAATTCTTATCTCTGACAAATAATCATAATATTGATTCCCACCTTAGGCTGAACTCAAATAATGTCGATTATCGGTGCAATTGAACTCGAGAAATGATATCAGGTGCGTAATATAAACAAATACATACCTAATAATTCCGTCAGTCAAACATAAAAATGTTGAAAACAGATATCTAATGTACATATGTATGTATATATTTAGAAATTTTGGGAAACAAAACCAAACAATTTTACATTCGAACTCGGTCAATTGTGAAATAAGATTACGAGTTTTTTTTTTAATTTAATTTAATTTCATTGCTTCGTCTTTTTTTTTGGACAATTAACTTGGGGCGGTCAAGTGATAAGCTTATCAAAATTAAATTAAACATGTTTTCTTGGAACTTGACTTTTTTTGTGTTGTAAAATGCCTTAATTGTAATCACCCTGACACGAGTCACCTTTTTGGACCTTTTGTGCGTCACTAGTTTTTTTTTTTTCATTTCAATTGTGTTTTTATTTGTAATATGAGAATAAATTTCAGTGAATCATCGTTGTATGTGATATTTATTTTTTATCACAATCAAGCGCTAGACTTCCTCTAGCCTCCTCAGAAAAAAATGCTCAAAGTTTACTCATAAGGGAGTATATAAATAGACATTCAGTAATTTACTGCGATTCTAAAGAAGTACAAAATTATAATGTGCTTATGTCTACCTAAGTCTATACTAAGACCAACCAGACATCATACTGGAATTCTTTTCCAAGTCAAAGCTAGTGTAGTCGTAAATTAGGGGGTAGAAAATAGCTTATCAGCAAAAAGATAAAAACTAATATACCTACTTTATTGTTGTTTGAAATCTTTAATCGTACATATATAGATAGAGATAAAAATATTTTTTTTTCAAAATGTGTGTGTTTTAAGTGTGCAAGTAGACTTTGTAATGAGGAACAAATTTCAATCTGTTGAGTTTTGTTAATTAATTATTTTGTTTTTGATTCAAGATTGTAAATCTTTGAATGGTTTCTTCCGATTTTTATTAATTTTTCTGAACAAAAAATCGAAATTATTTAATTTATTGTGAACAAAGATGATTGTTATTTCGTATAGTGTTTTTTTTTTTTTTTTTGAATGTGTCATAATTCACAATGGGTAAATATTTATAAAAGTTTTAACTTTTATATTTGTCCAATTGAACATTGGTCATTGCATTGCACATTGTGCAAATCAAACAAAACACCGATAAGTTGGATAAGAAATGATAAATAATTTTATGAATTTACATTTATACTTATACATATGTAAGTATTTTGTAGTAAAAATATAATAAGTAAATATATACATACTGAGGATGAGATTAGTTACACAAGAATATTAAAATTATAATCTTTTGCAAGGTGTACTTTGTTTACATTGATTGTATGTTATATTTTTTTATATTTTTATAGATTATACTCAATGTATAACCTGCGCCGTGTCTGATCGGGTAACTGTTGATTGCCTATAACTTGGCATAGGCCAGCAGCGCAACTTTCAGACACGACGAAGTGCTTACTTTACCTCCCCGTGGTGGTCCCCGGTAATTATTTTTGTATACCAATATACAAAAATAAGCTAAAATTGTAAGTGCGGAGCTCCCAGCTTTCTCTGGGATAGGTTACGGAGGTTAGCATTCTTCGTAACTGAAAAAAACCTGCTACCGAAACCGAAACTACGCCTCGGATAAGGAATGATCACACGTTGACGACTTTTGGCTATTGTACCCGGACAAAGATAGGTTTCTGGAATGTGAAGACGCTCCTGGAAGCAGGAAATGAGGGTCCACACAACTCCAGATTCCTCCAATTAGAGAAAGAGTTCATGCGGTATGGGTTGGATATCCTAGGGATCAGTGAAGTAAGATGGCTGGGATCGGGCAAATACAAGTCTCCAACGCGTAACACTGTGCTACTCTATTCCGGAAAACCACCTGGAAGCGCTCGGGATGCTGGAGTTGGGCTGTTGCTAACTAAAACGGCTATCAACGGTCTAATTTCATGGGAGCCACTAGGTGAACGCATTATTAAGGCCAGATTCCGGAGTAGAGTACGCAATATCACCATCATTCAGTGTTATGCCCCAACGGAACTCGCCCCAGACGAAGAGAAAGAAGGCTTCTACAGTCGGCTAAGTGCCGTATACAACAACACACCGCGCGGAGACATCATATTGGTAATGGGAGACTTAAATGCCAAGGTTGGCAGTAACAACGAAGGGCTCAGGCACGTCATGGGAAAGCATGGAGTTGGCAATTGCAATGACAATGGCGAAAGGTTCGTGGATTTCTGCAACGCCAACCGTCTTGTGATTGGTGGCACCATGTTTGAACATAAGACATGCCACAAAATAAGCTGGGTGTCGACAGACAGACAAGCTTCTTCCAACCAAATTGACCACTTCGCTATTAGCCGTCGGTTCAGAAGCAGTCTCCTAGATGTCAGGAATAGAAGAGGTGCTGACATGGGGCTTGCCCGCGATCACCATCTTATGGTAGCTACCTTAAGATTACGTACAGCTGCAATTCGGAGATCGAACTCGAACATCAGAATGCCCAAGTTTAACACGGTCAGACTAAAGGACCCTAGCATTCGACAACAACTCAGGGACCACCTTTCGCAACATATGAGTTCAATCAGCAGCACTGGACACGAATCCATAGAAAACCAATGGAGTGCTGTGAAAAATGTTCTCATATCAGGTGCTGAAAGAATAGTCGGCCGTGTGCAAGGCAGCAGTAACACCTGGCTGTCGGAAGAAACTTGGGCAAAGATCGACGAAAGAAAACACCTAAAAGCTCGTTTGGCAGCTGTTAACGGAGAAGAAAGAAACGAGCTTGAATCCACATACCGCATGAAGATGAAAGAGGTCCAGCGTAGTGTAAGACGTGATAAACGTAATCACACCAACGTTCTGGCCCTAGAAGCAGAAGAAGCTGCAAACAGGTGCGACAGCAGAACTCTCTATAGAATAACCAAAGAACTCGCTGGTGTGCAGAGCTCAAAACAACACCCGGTTAAAGATAGAGATGGAACCCTGCTGATATCGGATGAGGACCAACTCAGAAGGTGGAAGGAGCATTTTGCCCTTGTCTTAAATCATGTTTTTGACAGCAACATGCAAATGACATCTTCCGAGTTGCCCGATACAACCAATTCCCGATTACGCACCGCACCCCCCAGTAAGGAAGAGATATGTACCGCCATCAAAGCACTGAAGAACAACAAAGCGGTAGGACTTGACGGCATTCCCGCAGAATTGCTACAAGCAGCGCCAACAACATCCAGCGAATTGCTGCAACCGCTCATAGAGACAGCATGGGTCTCCGAATGCTTTCCCGAAGAGTGGAAAAAGGGAATGATTGTCAAGCTCCCAAAAAAAGGAGACTTGATGAAGTGCGAAAACTGGAGGGGTATTTGCGTTTTGCCTGCAGTCGCCAAAATAATAGCAAAGATTGTTTTAGATCGCATAAGAGAACACCTCGAAGCATCGCTCGACGCTGAACAAGCAGGCTTCCGCACTGGGTCCTCCTGTATTGATCACATAAACACCTTGAGGATCATCATCGAACAGTGCGTCGAATATCGATCACCACTCCACCTGCTGTTCATTGATTTCGAGAAGGCTTTCGACAGCGTCAACAGGGAGTTTATCTGGCTTGCTTTGCGGAGGAGGGGTATACCAGAGAAACTCATTGCTATTATCAAAGCGACTTACGATGGTTCCAAATGTCTCGTCTTACACGGAGGTAGGTTGTCTGAAGAATTTGAAGTCCAAAGCGGGGTCAGGCAAGGCTGCATACTGTCACCAATCCTGTTTTTATTGGTGATAAGTGATGTACTGCGGATGGCTTTGACAGGAAGCGGAGGAATAAGATGGACTCTGACAACTTACCTTAAACATCTCGACTACGCTGACGATGTTTGCTTGCTTTCCCATAAGATCATGGATCTCCACCAAATGACAACAAGGGTGGAAAGAGAAGCAGCAATCGTGGGGCTGAAAATCAATACGGGAAAAACAAAGATGTTCAGCCTCGGGAGCTCGCAGTCATCCGCTCCGATGAACATTGGTCAACAAACAGTAGAGAAAGTAGAGAGCTTCCAATACCTTGGAAGCATCATCTCTCCTGAAGGAGGTACCGAACTAGACATCGTCAGTCGTATCGGAAAAGCAAAGGCTGCTTTCGGGATGTTGTCCAATGTTTGGAGGAACAAATCTCTCAGCTTGAATACAAAGCTACGACTGTTTAACTCCAATGTCAAATCAGTTCTGCTATATGGATGCAGCACCTGGAAAATAACAACTACAATAACCAGAAAACTGCAAAACTTCGTCAACAGGTGCCTTCGAAACATCTTAAGGGTTTTCTGGCCTAATCGTATCTCGAACGAGGATCTACATAGACGAACAGGTCAGGAACCCATAGACACCATTATACGAAGGCGCAAGTGGCAGTGGATTGGACACACGCTTCGAAAAGGTAATGACTGCATTGCTGTCCAGGCAATGCAGTGGAATCCGCTCACACAAGAAGGAAGAAGAGTTGGTAGACCGAGAAGCACGTGGAGAAGAACAGTCGAGGAGGAATCTGCGAGATTGGGAAAGAGCTGGAGGGAGCTCAAACACATCGCTGGAAACCGTACACGATGGCGCGTAGGTGTAGTTGAGGCCCTATGTCCCGCTAGGGAACACCAACGGACTTCATAGGTCTGAGGACCTAAGTAAGTAAGTAAGTATACTCAATGTAATGCCATTTCAAATAAAATATAAATAAAAAATATAGAATTTAAAAATAAAACAAAAAATATTAGTTTTTAAAGAAAAAAAATCTTAAAAACAGATAAGACTAATTTATTAAATTTTTTTGAATCTAAGGTTTTATTGAAAAATTATTAATATTTCACCTTTTGGTTTGAAACATTTGACACGCTTTTAGATTTTACATGAAAACATTTGAGGGTTAAATACAACTTTCATTTAAAATTCTGATTTTGAAGCATTTCTCTCAAAGTTTCGAGTTGATACTCAAGACTTTTATACATTTGGCCTCTAAATTTATTATTTAAATGAGAAATATATTAACGTATATGACGATTAAATGTATTTATAATAAATTAGATACGAGATAGTTCCAGAACCAAAAAAAAATTTGCTGGGGTCTTATCCAAAAATTTAGCATTTAACAGAAATGTACAATCCTATGTTCAAGATATCATTTTTCGTGGACGATATCTTAAGAGCTAGTAGAGATATCGACTTCAAATAATTTTTTTTAGCAGGTTATAACTTCAAAAGATGTAACATTTGACAACCAACTGACAGCCAAAAATATGTTGTAGCTATAACAAATTGTAGTTTTTTTTACTGTCTTTCTCGGGATTTATCAATATTTTCTCACTTTCTAGACCTTCCCTGGACTACGACAAACATTTCAAAACCGAAATCAGCTAAATCGGCCAAACCGTTTTAGAGTTTTACCGACACAAACAAACAGAAATTGATTTTTATAAGTACACTAGCGGGCCAGGCAAACTTCGTACCGCTTTAAATGATTCTAGATATTATGTACATATTTTGTATATATCAACTATTATATATTTGCAGTTTTTAAAAGTAAATGAAGTATGGAATGAAACGCAGTCTAGAATGACATTTTAAAAACTAATTTTTTAATTACAAACATCAATTATCGTATATGTTGCAGCTTTTAAGAGTAAATGAATATGGAATGAATTATAGCCTGACTGTAATTTAAAAACAAATTTTTTTATTGAAAAAACATTATCTGCATATTTATACTATACATATAAACCTTTCTCTTGAATCACTCTATCTATAAAAAAAAAAACGCATCAAAATCTGTTGCGTAGTTTTAAAGATTTAAGCATACATAGGGACAGAGAAAGCGATATTGTTTCATACTATGTAGTGATTTATAACCACCAATATGGATCACTCTCTTTCAATTTTCTCATTCAATACTTTAATATAATTTTATTATTAGAATTATGGACATCATTTTTAAAATATCGTTAAATAATAAAATTAATTTTCTCTTTCAATGTTAACAGTTTACTACGCAAAAAGGTTGGAAAATCCAATCTGGTTCATCCTTTAAATTGACGTGTGTTTTTTCTGGCTTTTATAGTTTTCAATTATACAAATAATTTTTTAAGTTGAATTAACTACACTTAAATAACGAACAATAATCCATAATCCATTTATTTTCATTTATAGCGCAATTAAATGTAAATACATTTAGATATAATCAAAATCAGTGATTAGTTAGATTATTATTATTCTATGTATATGTTAATCAATAAATTTGCTTGTCCATTAAATTCTCATTTAAACGTTTTTGTCCGTATTATTTGTTAATTCATTTTTAATGAACTTTTAGTATATCTAAAAAAAAAACACAATAATTATAATCTATACTCATTAATGATTGAATTCAAGCAAGTATATAATACGTACATATTTTTACATTAATGAAATACCTTAAGTTTAAATAGACGATTAGAAATAAATAACTAATTAAAAAAATATTAATTTAAACATTTTTCTTAATAAAATCTTCCTTGCATTCAAAACATTTTTTAAACTTTTAACTACTTGAACTATTTTATTAACAGAAAACATAAATCATTGACGTAGTTTTGAAAAAAAAAAAAACTACTAAAAACAACTTCCTGTCGGTGAAACTGTTCCAATTCTACTTAATTTTTAGCGTGAGTTCCACCACCACCACCGTCATCGTTGACTTCAAGGTCGAATTATAATTATCATACCCTCACCGATTTGTGAGAATTAGTTAACTTGGTCAACATCACCTCCGTCATCCCCATTTCCCATTATCCATGAAATTTATTTAATTTTTCAAAATTTTTATTTCTCACACACATCCATGTAGCATATTTTCTAAATTCATTCATTTCGTCTAATGATGTCAGAAATCATCTCATTTTCTTTTTAATAACAAAAAAAACACAATTTAAAAAATATTAATATTTTTGTTTTGTTAAATACTACATCTGTTCTTATTGCATAATTTTTATTATACAATTTTTATGAAGAACATATTTCATTAAATATTAGCTTCCATAACTTAGAAATTTATATTAAACAAAAATAAGGAAATAAAAAGGTGAAACTCAATAAATGTGCAATTTGTGTACAATTTGTTTCAATTGATCGTGTGTGTTGCGCGGCAAATTGAAAGTTCATTCAACTTTGAATGGTCATGCTTTAGCTTTTCTACCTGATAAAATGCTTCAGGTGAAAAATGACGCACCGAATAATAAGCTGCTGGCACTGCTGGCTGGCTGGCTGACTGTTTAGACCTCAATCAGATGCGCTGGCTGCATTGTTTTGGTTCTTGTTTATAAATAATTGTACTTTGATATCTGTTGCGTAAGATGTTTTCATTTGATGGTTTATAAGAGAACTTTGGCAAGGAAGCAAAACCAAATAAAACTGCATGATTTGTTTCAAATGATTCATTTTCCTTATATAAGATCTGACACCTTTATGTAAACGGCTTAGCCGATTTTGATGAAATTTTTTTAAAATAAATTGAATTTCACATTAAAAAAGACCTTTGTGTAATGGAATTGAAATAAAGACATCCATTACGTTCACTTACAAAAGTTGTAACAATTTAAAGGCAATAAACTTTCGTCGTTGATTTGTTAATAAAAAAAAAAAACATAATAAACCCAACTAACAAACTTCTTTTAAACTTTTAAGCAATTGGGTGCTAACCAACCGAGATTGTGTAATTTACACTTAAACATTTTTCTGTATGAAGTGGAAACACTTGTTTAACTGTGCTTCTTAACTGTCATTAGATGTCACATAGCTATGAGTAGTTGACATTTAAAATCATATAGAAATGTCGTGTTTGTGTTCTATACAAATACAAACAATTGTGGCCCATATTCGTATTTCATTTATGTATGTACATATATCGTATCTATCTATAGAGTATGTCACCTCAATTATAGTTGGTAACTAATCTTGTTAATATAAAACTTTATGATGATGAGTCAAGTTTTACAATGAAAGACAAAAATGATAAGTCACTGGAGTATGACTGAAAAATGGTATTTAAATAACAAAAAATAATGATACAGAATTACAAGTAAGTGGTTTTACAAAATAAAATAAAAAACTTTGATTAAAAATTACAAAACAAAAACAGTCACAACCTCATAACTTGGTCACATGCATTTGCTTTTAAGTATTTCACATGAAATAATAAAAAAGTCATTAAATTGTTTTTGAAAAATTTCGATTTTTTTTTATTTTTTTTAAACAAAAAAACCTTTTTTTCTATTTTAAAATATTAATAGATAATACATAATACCTTTAACTATAATTCGTGAAAACATTACGAAAAATCCAAAAACACGAGAATGAAATTAAATTTGATTAAATACTAGTGAAATAATTAAAAGTGCGTATACGCCCTGTGCACCATTGCGGTAGATACGTTTTGTAGAGAGATTAAAGTCTAGGAAATCTGCACAAATTGGCTAACAACCTTAGTGAACTTTTGTTGTACATTTGTTGGTGCCAATATTGTGATAAGAATTACTAAATTATTGCTAGCAATTGGTTCTACATTTGTTTTATTATCGTTTAATAGGTACTTCGAACTTAAGTCTTCAAATCATAAGTTTAATTTGTTTTTATGAATCCGTATCTTGTCAAATGGTACCTTTATTTCGTAAGTAAAACCAAAACAAATAAACAGATTCCTGATATACATACATAATAAATATAATATTAAGACGAAATTGCATCAATGATATCAACTACAATTTTTATTTCAATCGTCTCAATTGTAAAAAAAATAATAATAAATACAATGGTATTTAAAATTGTCAAGTTTTGTGGGCGTATAAAAATTAGTATCAAAATTAATTATTAAACAAAAAATTTACCACATTCAAATCAGTTTTATTTTTAAGTTCTTATAATCGTTTGGTCAGAAGAACTTGCTCCTGTGGTTTGAGTTGCAATACTAAGTAGAAGTTGATTTGTACTGCTTGCATGATTCACAACTCATACAATAATTTTATTCATTATAACAGAATGAATACCTAATTCCTTGAATTGATACTGGTGTATTGATTTTACTGGAATATCATTGTTTCAAGCTAATAAATGCAATGAAAAATTGTCCTTTTTAACTGATAGTAAAAAATTTAAGTAAACTTTCAAATGCCCCATGTGTTTTATTTTCATCTATAAATCAAACCTCACAATGAATCACCCTTTTTAATATGTAATTGTTTTTTGACATGTAATTTACATAAATATCACGCTTCTTGGCATAAATAATTGTTGAATGTTTTAAATGGAGTGATTGTAAAAATTCTTCGAAGAAAACTCCATTTAACTAATATGTTCGTGAAAGTACTCTTTTCCTTCCCTTAGTCAGATCAAAAAGCAAATTAACTTGTTAAAAAATATCTAGTAAAAATGACAATCTAAAATGTCTTTATGTCTACTAGGCCCGACGTATCCAACCTTATCAGTAATTCAGTATCTTAATTTAGTTAAAACGTCTATCAGCAAGTATACTAAATTAGAAAAGATACTACATTTAACTAAATATGTATATATTTTAAAAGTTTATCAATAAATTGAAGAAAAATCTAAAATATTCGCCAAAATAAAAATCAATAATAAGTAACACATGGTAGACGTTATATCGTCATCACATTAGTTTCTTAAGTTCATATCTTCGCGTCGTCGTATGTTGTCATTAGCCGTTAATATAAAAAATTGATTAGATTAATGAATATGTATGACAAAATGTTGATTAAGCCAAAAAAAATTTTAGTTTTAGATATAATTATAGCTTAATCATAAAATCAGCAAAAATCCCATACACATGAATATTGAATATGAAATACCAAAATTAACGTTAATTTTAAAGAGATTCGCAAACAATTTTGTTTTTTTTTTTTATAATTAACTTGATCATCTGCGAACAGTGTTGTCGAAGTGAAAAATTGTACTTTGGAGGATTTGTTTTTATAAATCTTTTATGAAAGATTAAAAAGTGAAAATATTGTTTCTAAAAATCTTCCGAACAAATCATATATCAATGATTATACATAATTAAATCCTTAGACTTGTAAAAATAAATAAAATCGATAAACATCAAGAAGAGAGTGGAATTATCTGTTTGACAGCAGTTTGATAAAATAAGTTCTGTCAAACATTAATTTAATTTGAGGTGTCAAGATGACATTTTGATTGTATTCATTTCCAGTTGTATTAACACAAATGTAAAAGGATCGTACATAAGTACGAAGGTGTCGAAAAATAATACTAAAGAGTACTTTCAGCAGCACTGCCTTAAGATTATGTATTTTTTTATTCTAAGTATGTATTAAATTGGTAAAGAACAAACATCGTTTATCAATATCTGAGAGCTCTGAGATATTAGTTTTTTTTTCTCTTAATTTGATTAGGTTAAGTACAAAGTTCAAATTTCAACACACAAAAATTATGACGGTTATCAGCCTAATTTTATAAGAATTTTACACGGAAGAGAAGTTTTTAAAGATACATACATAATTTATTTTATGATTCAGTAATAGCTTTCATTTCAGCAATAAAACTTGAAGTCATAAAGCAATTAAAAGAAGTTAATTAGAGCAATTTTTTTTTTTAAATTACAATTACTGACATTTTTCTTGTCTATGACCTTTTTGTCAGCCATCATGAACTATTTGAAATTATGACTACTATGACTTCTTTGAACTTACTTGCATAACTTATTTAAATGCAAACAAAAACAAACTTCTCTACACAATATTTTTATTTAAAAATCAGGACCGGATTTAGATTTTTGTAGCCTTGTTGTGTTCATAATTTTATTACTTCAAAAAAAGAAAAAAAAAATGAATTTAAAAAGTAAAATTTCCAATTCTGTATTATGATTTATAAACTAAACCCTTATATAATACAAAATTTCTGGGCCAATATAAGGTGACAGACATATAAAGTTGCACAGAATTCCCGATAAGAAACGACAGTTAGCAAAAAGTAACAATTGAAGAAAGACATATTTTCGAAGTCTCATTGTCTGGCAATTTAATATTTGTTTATTAGATTCGACAAAAAATTTTCAACTGAAATTCAAACTCCATCTTACGAATAAGAATAATCACAAGTTTTTTGAATTGTGACGTTTACATTATGAAATACTGATTGCTGAAAATAATGTTTACTTTTGCTTTATTTTTAATTTATAAGTTGACTTTTGTCTTTTAATACCTTTTTTAATTGAATGAAGAGATTGTTTAATGTTGTAATTGCAATTTGAAGAAAATATAAATGAAACTGGCCTTTAAAGTTGCCGGCAACTTTGTCGAATGTAATTGACCTATAACTTTGAACTGTGGGCGGCTGAGTTGAGAACAAAGTTTCATTTCAAGTTCAACAGTCAGAAAAACTCTAAACCAACTCAATTTCTTTTTCCGAGAGTATTTCAATTCGATCTGAATTTTCATGAATTTTTCAACTTCAACTTTCAAGAATGTCTTCGAAATTTGTTTGAACAATAGCAGAGCCTTATCTTAAAAGTGAATAAAGCGTTTTTTTATATTACAGCGATTTTTTTAGTATAACCAATATAACACTCATTATAAAAGTCAACAAATTATGCACCTATTTTTTTAAAGCTTTGTTTACTCGTTTTTGGGTGTGGCTCTTCTGTCATGGAAGTGTCTTGAGCCTGAGCCTAGTTAGAATAAATCTCAACCTGCTCACAACAAAATACAACTCATAATAATTAATAAATTTAATCACACTAAAAAAGTATTCTACTTAAATAAACAAAAAAAACAAATCCACCTGTGTTTTGTTCTTTAGAATTCAAAGTAATAATTCCGCATTGTAAAATTTAAATTTATAAAACGTACGATTAACTATAGTCTAGGTAACATTTAAAATAATATACTACATATTATTATGATTTTTTTTTTCTCTTTAATTCCAATAAAATTTCTACTGAATAAGATTAAAAAGAATTTTAATTGAAGATTCGTGTCAAGTGCACATTCGTTAGTTGCGTAATTAGTCGTTTGTTGTTTGTACATTTTTTTTTGTTCTCTGTGAAAACACAGAATAAAGATAGAGGTACCTACCTACCTAACAAACCTGCCTATACTTTATACGGCTATATAGCGTTAATTAAATGCAAAATAAAAAAATAAAAACACACATCATACACACAAATCAAATAATTGATAGAGAGGAAAGAATCCCCTATGTGAATCACTGCGTGTAATTGAATTATTATTTTTTTTTATTTTTCTATTTAAAGGCAGAGATGACAAACTGCCTACCTTTTTAATATACATACATACATATATAAAGTAGACTTTGATTCGGGTCACTTAAAGCCGGCTTATCTGAGCTTATCAGTCTTAGGGTTTGAACAGCTTTAACCTTAAAATCAAATCATAGTACTATATCGCATTTTTTTTTTAAATTCCATTTGTAGGAGAACCAGGGTTGGTGTTCTTCTTTTTTTAATATTTTCGTGACTTTTGAAAACTTTTAAATTGAATATTGTTATTCATTCAAAATAAATTTCAAAAACAACGAAACAAAATTTAGTATTGTCAACCCTGTGTTCGAAAGATACCCCGATCTCCCAAACCGATCTGCAAACCGCATATACATTCCTATCTTCCTATCTCCTACCTACCTGCTAAAACAGAAAACCTTCAACTGAAATTACCCGTTGCGCTATTAGATTTGTTTAAATGTTCTGCTGATAGTTTTTAATTTGTTTAATGTCTAGTTCTATCTGTTTTAACTCGAATTTGTTTTTTTTTATAATCTCCATTAAATACATCATTCACGTGAAACGCTTTATTTGTATCTCACAGATAGAAAAAGTACTCTGATGATGACTACCTAATCTAAATGGAGCTGCGTTTTATTTGCAAAAAGATTACCTTTAGGTTATTTGTTTTTTGTTTTATTTTTATGATCTGAAATTTTAACTGACACTTGTTTTTCTGATTACAAAAACAAAAAAAAAACAAGTTAATGATTCACTGTTTTTTGCATACGTATCAGTAAATCGGTTTGGATGTTCGTTAAATGAATCATTCGAGCAAATTATTTTTTTGAAATTTCAAATGGTTACATTGACATACATAGTTTTGGTTTGGTTATATTATTTTTTTTAATCATTAGAAAATTCAACTTTTAGGGCTTCTAAAAAAAAATCAAAGAATTGAATTATTGTATAAAAATTTGTATAAGAAATTTCACATTGACTTTTTCTCTTATTTAAATCTTAACGTGTTCAAAATTTTAATTTACCAAATTAGTCTGATTAAAGAGATTGTACTGTAAATTATAAGCACATACGGACATACATATGTACGTACTTAATGGATAAAAGGACAAGTCAACAATATCTGTGGTTTACTGACGATATTTTATTTTTGTTTGTTTGTTTTGTTTTGTTTTTGTGATTCATGACATTGAATCGATTTTCTTTATATACCACTTTATATATGACACAAAAGAGGAGTGCTACTGATGGTTACCCATTTCCTTATAAATCCAAACAATGGGTGTTGGTTCAAGAAAGGATAGTCTCAATTTCCGTCAGAGTACATATGTACATACATACATACATACAATATGTGTATATGTATAGGTAGTCCTCGATAAAAATAAAATTGGGTGCATGCAATATTGCTTAGTCCCATGTCCTATATATCCATGCAGGATCATTATAGGCGAAGTAATAATACCTTTTTTTATGTATTTTGACGTACACTTTTGTAAATTATGATACATGACATGTTATACATTGGACATTATTCATATACATACATATAATAAACTGATGATTATCTTACATGAACACTGAACTTGGTATAGTAGGTAATAAAATAGAGTCATTATTTATTATTTAAATTTAATGTTTTTTGCAAGTGGACATTATAAAATGTAGAAATATGAAAAATGAAAACAGGTTTTTGAAAATATATTATACTCCGATCTATGGGTTTTTCTATGATGATACATCTAGTTGAACTGAAATTATATATTTATACATTATTCATGACAATTATAAAGTGAAAAAGGAGCAGAAACAAAACAAGAAAAAAAAAACAAAAAACAAATTAATCTAGCGTCATAACATAATCTAAAATAATAAAAATGAACATTTTACGCCAATATGTACATACATACATACATATGTATGTGTATATCAAGCCACGTAAGAACTCAAAAAGAACCAAGGCGTAATGACGAACAATTATTCTCAACAATTTCTATAATGTTAATCTTATGTTAGGAATGACAATGTGTCATGTGTACTTAAATGCCCCATATAACATGTTAACGATAAAACTTAGTTCAAGATTTGAAACATAATTAAGCTTCTTTTTGAATAAAGTAAATGAAAGCTTATAATTTATGCCAATCGTATCGTAACTACTAATGTAAAATTATCAAAACAACGCCTGACGGGTCACCTAGTCATAGGTACAAAAGAAAACCATTAACCTTATTCAATTAACATCAATCCTTATTGAAAATTAGTACGAATCCACAATTTTCCAAAGTACGAGTATCTATAAATTCAAATTAAAAATGAAGTCTTCAAGGCTTGTTGTGGTTGACATTAATCTCATATTAATATTTTCTATTCTTCTTTTGGGTAATTCAATATAATAAGAGTATTTTATGATTGGGATCATTTTCGATACACAATTCCTGGTCTGATAAATCAGTAATATTTTATAAATAATTTTATTTGGTAGTCTCATTATATTTCCGGGTGCCCCTTTAAAGCATCAACAGGTGCCAAGTTCTCACACAACCTATCAACACCCCTCACTTATGTCTGTGCCTCACAATCATTTATCTATAACCATCCACATCTACATGCAACATTATGTACATATATCTTATATTTAATGTTCGTCATTGAAAATTATAAAAATAAAACACACAAATAATGAAGAAAAAAAAAATAAACAACAAAAAAATATTTTTATCAAGTCAAGTTCATTTTCCTAATTTTCAAAATAAATTTTATATTTTTAGATGTTCACAGAGGAATTTTGTGAGATGCCCATGACAGTGTTCGCTGCCTAGATTCGACCATCATATTATGAACGGCAAAGGACCCTTAAGACACAATAAATTGTTTATTATTTTTCGTTTTATAAATTTTAATTTAATTAAATTTCACTTCTCGACAATGCTGTGAAATAAAAAAAATAATATATTTCTCTCATGAAATTTGTAAGAGCAACAGGAGGCAGGCAAGACAGGCAGCGTGCAAGCACATATAGAAATCAATCAGCAGCTAATTAAAGGCCAACAGCTGCCATCACAAGTAGAACACACTTGTAGAGTTATCTATCATAATTACTTGGCTTAGTTTGTCACTCTCTTTAAAAAAATGAAATATACATACATAGTTAAATATTCCATTCTTTTATATTTACATAACGGTATGTATTAATTGTAACAACTTTTAACAACTATTTTCATATGGGTATTAGATACTCTAAATTTTTAAATGAATTTGTGAATTTAAAGTTAGTGTTACTTAACGGCTAAGGTAGAATAAGACTCCAATTGTCATACAAAATGTCAAAAGATTTACTTTGTGGGACATAGGCATTCACTTTTTTAAGCGACATCGTGCTACGAATGACTTACATAACTACATGTTTAGATTGGAAACCCTAATATCAATTTGTAATTAGCTAAATAAAGTTAGTACGTTAATTTTTATATGTATACATGCATATGTACATAGGTCCCGGATTTTTTTTTTTTTTTTGTAAATCACTCTGAACGAAAGGTCTTTCTCTTCTCAAGATGGGGTACTTTTATATAATCCTCCACCTTAAAAGTAATTTCAGCAAAGCAACTTCCAAAAAAATGGACGTTGCAAGAAATTACTGATTGTTAAAAACCCTGTTCTAAATTTACTTTGCGACTGACCAACAGATAAAAATAAAAAGCCTCCTATCATCATCCATTGCCGACTCAACAATCGGGGTCCGGGTATGGTCTCAATAAGTTCCTGCATTTTTGCTGTCGACTTTGTTTCTTCCTCGTAATAATAAAACAAAAACACCCTATAGTCTAAGTGAACATCATTTTTCTTAATTCCATGATATGTTTTTTCTGTTACAGAGTTTTGACTGTTGTTCGGGGTGAACATATTTTTTTCTTTTTTTGTATTATTTTATCATTTAAAAGGTTATCTTTGAATTGTCGCTTTCTCAACTTAAATTGAAGAGAGAGAATCTACAAGCAATTTGGAACAATTAACGCGATATGGGAATAAGAGATCCCACAGTTTTGAACAAATGGGCATATTATGTTTTAATTTATTTTTAAAATGTTAAAAGTTCAGTACAAAAAATAAAATACACACAATTGAATCACACGAGTTGAAACTTATGGTTCAAATTCAATGGACAGAGTCATTGCCATTAAAAGAACTTTGTCATTTTAGAAATACATATGTACAAATGCATCCATGCACTGAGGTGTGGGAAAATGCGAAATATTCTACACGAAAAACATCTAATTAGTTTTTTATTTGATTCTTTTCAATAGAAAATTTATTGAAAACATAAAAACTCACAACTAATTAAATTGTAAATTGTTGTTTCAATTTTACATTTATTGTTCTTGACAAATTTCAAAAATTATCATTACAACCAATGAGACTAATTTCGAGTTGAGTGGTATAATGATTCTCCATCATTGTAATCTGCATATTGACAAAAAACTCAAATTTACTTTTACACACAAATTGAATTACATAAATGAATTAGTACAAGACTCGCTGTAATATCGTTTAAGTTTGAATACTATAAACATCATACATAGTATAATAAACATACGACTGTAACATTACTAACTAGAAAACAATACCTATAATTTTCTATTACAAAATTTTATTTGCAATTTACTGAATTCTCTCAAGAATTTTGTTGTTTGTACAAAAAAAAAATTGTAAGCGGATGTACAAAATCACAATACATTGTGATGTGTTTTTTTTTATCTAAATTGAATTTCCAAGAAATGAGGGAGTATTATTCAATACAATGCCATATGTTCACATATTGATAAAATTCAATCTTTTATCTCGAAAGAAAAAAAAAATAATCTCCATCTTCATAAACTTGACGACGACAACGACGACAGCTTGTTTCACGTCTACTTGACTTCCTTTGGATCAATTCTGTTCTGCCTGTATCCCAAGTACTGCTCAACTGTTTTTGTGAATTTCCATTGAAATATTCTAAAATTGATAAGAATCCTTAAAAAAAACGTTTGACTTATATATAAAACAAAATCAACAAACCGAGGGACATGTCGATGTACTTAAGGGTCATTGTGATAAGACACACACACCCAACATAAGAAGTGGGTGGTGGGCTATTCGCTTTCCTCCTCCGGATCATTAAAACATCAAGAGAAGCCAAGTCACAAAAACAGTCCATCTAGTCAACAACAAATGGTGTTATATAACACCAAGGTCAACTTTCCTTTTCTCTATGACAGAGATGCTATTGTTGTGGTAGCAGTTCTTCAAATTCACACAAACTTATCTCGAAGGTCGTAGTTGAGATGAGGCCATGGAACTTAGCTAAGAACTATACGACCGATAATTATTGCCGCCTTCGTTTGGTCAAGGTTTTTCTTTCTTTCCATTTTTTTTTGTGTTGTTGCTGTTCGGTTTGTGGTGTCTTGTGTAGTCTTATATAGTTAATTTAGTCAGGGAGGCAGAATCTATTTATACAGACCAAGCTATTCTCAGAAATAAAAAATAAAACAACAGAAGAAAAAAATAAAACCCAAGTGTGATGTGTTCTTCTTTGACTTATAAGTTGTAAGAATAAGAATTAGGAATAAAAAATAAAAAAAAAACAATAAACGGGAAATGAGTGGGTGCCCGATATGTTGTCAGTCTTGGTCTTGGCACAAGTGTCTGTGCTCCTGGCTGATGTGATGCTGTTTGTCATGTTTTATGTTTGTAATGTATTGGAGGGGTGTTTGTTAGCATTATTTCTCGAGCTTATGATAATTTGTTCAATTACACTAAAAGCATGCACGACAATCTTTAGTTCTGAAGAAAAGAAACAAAAATGAAAAAAGAAAAAACCAAATCAAATTGCAATGAAAAGAACGATACTCAACTCCCAGCATCTTTTATTCAGTTACTTCTTCATCAGGCTTCAATAACTACATACATAAAAATATACAAATGTACATTCATAGATATCTAGAGCATTGTGGAGAACGTCACTTATTGCCATTAGTTATTTAAACGAGACATTTGATTGTGCTATGTGCCAGAGTTGAAGAATCAAGAAGAAGAAGAAGACTGGGGTTTTATTTTTGTTTTCGATTTGTGATTCAAATTAAAAGAAAATACCCAAGAAATACTCCTCAAATCGTAGTCTGTTTTCTCTTAAATTTAGCTAATAGACACTTCTAGTCATGCGAAACATTTAAGTATAAGAACGTGAAGAAAAACCAATCAAAACAATTTGCAATGCTTTATCGTTGAGCTCATTTATCTGTATACTAAAGCCGCATGCATCTTTTATTTGGAGAAATTTATTTTGCTTTCATTTAGAGAAGAAAATGCAATGAGGTTTTTGTGTAATTTTGCAAATGAATGTATTTAATTTTTATGGACTTGAATCTTGAAGCAACGGGACCATTTTTTTAATTGAAATTTAAATGATGAATTTAGTTTTCTTATATGGCCACGAAAGTCAGCAGCTAACAATTGTGTCTGGAAATATTTAATCTATGAATTTAAATTTTTCCACAAGACATCTGAAATGAATTGTAATAATTAGAGTGCAGCAAGTTTAGTCGTTAGGAACAGGAGCCTAGTGACTTACAACTCTCAACCAACAGCTGAAATACATAAGTATCAAGAGTTGCACAGATTTGTCGATTCCTTGCTCAGGCAGAAAATGAATCCAGACTTTCCAGAAAAAAATAAATACAAATTTAGCATACCAGTTGACTAGTTTAACGTCTAATAATAGCACATCAGACAAGTATGTAGTTAAACTCAATTAAATAATCTTCCATGAGCTTGTTAAAACATACTCTGTGTTAAGGGCGAACTAGGAAACTAGCTATTCACTTATTCAACACAAAGCTGGAATAGCTTTATACATCTTATATGTATATTTGTCTGATGAGTACAGACAATCTTTTGTGCAATTGTTTACGAGTTTTTTTTTGTTATAGAATGCAAGAGCTTTGTATAAGATTGCTTTGTCTATACT
The DNA here is from genome assembly GCA_905146935.1 of Scaeva pyrastri. NCBI lineage: Eukaryota > Metazoa > Arthropoda > Insecta > Diptera > Syrphidae > Scaeva > Scaeva pyrastri. The sequence continues at coordinate 16,858,323 of LR989929.1, read as the reverse complement.
CGTACTTTCTCTAGGAAAAGTAGGAAAGTATAAAAAAGCCTGAAAGAGTTTTACAGTATGAGGCATAGAATTAATTTATTAGTATGTGCGATTAGATCGTGCGATATCACTCCATTGGACTATTTTTTCAAGTCTTCAGGAATAAGCCAGATAGGATTGACGGTGACGGTTTGGAGACCAACATTACTAAAGTCACTAAGCTTGAACGAAAATTAGGAATTCTGAAAGAATCAAGTTGTAGTGGCCAACATTTACATGATATCATTTCTAAAGAGTAAAATATCTTTCTTATGTTTAAGGAATATGCAAAGAGGAAAAGAAAGAAAGGAAAATATATAAGAAAGACTCTTGACTCTTTGAGTACACAAATATTCTATCAAAACGATGTCATGTTTTGATGGATGATGACACCCAACAACTTAATTATTTTCTGTCTTTTTTGACTGTCATTTTTTGACCCCACCTGATCGTACGTGCGTGGACACATACCTCGCCCAGATCCCATTTAATTTGTCCAATATACTTTTGAATTCCCTGACTATGAACAAATCAGTTTCAGACATCTGGTTTCATTTATGGCAGCTTCTGGGTAGGGAGGCAGCTTTCAATATTAACAAAATTAAGCTCTATAGTAAACAATAACTGATAAAGGTCAGTGATTTATTATTTCAACAAGATATTGTTAGAAAATCAAAGGAAATTCAAAACAAAAGCCTGTCTAATGATTCATTTTCCCCAAATCAATTCAACAATTAAGGAAAATTACAAATATCTAGTGAGTACATCGACAAGAAAACAAAAAAAAAAAAAAAACAACTCGAAATAAACCTTGAATGTGGAAATGTCCTTTGACCTACAAAAACACGTACACCAACTTCAACTACAATAAGTGTATGTAGGTACCTACTCAAACAATTTTTTCACATTTTATAGACAATAGAATTATGAAGGTAATGGACACAAAGTCCAATTTTATTGACCCACGAACCTACCATATAATAATTAATGTATATTCACTCTGCCTGTTAATCAAACAAAAACTCAACAAAACATTCTCCGTCTAGTCGTCATCGTCATCGTGGTGGGCCGTGACTGGAAACAACAAAAAGCCTGAAAATTATATTTCATTAGTCATAGCAGAGTCAACTACATTCCCTTCTCCTTGTTTCCTGATTCTATACTTCTTTGGTATAGACACACTGCGCATAAATTAGGTCAAGCCACGCCACAGGACTTCACTTCCTTTTTCAAGTGGATCGTGACTATGAATAAGTAGGTACACAGCCGTTTTCCGACTTTCTTCTGAGAAACATAAACCATCCTTACATTATTCATGCTAAAAATGCAACGATACACAAAAGTAGGTAAAGCATTTCAAACAGCCACCGCCTAAGGATGCCAAATAAGGAAACAAGTCAGCATTTTACATACTCGTATGTACTATGTATGTATATTGTGTGCCATCTTCTTTTGACTCGGATACGGGTTTAAAAAGAAAACTGCTCAAAAATGGTTATGGTTGCAACATTAACGGTTGACAACCATAACTACACAACACCACAAAACAAAGAGACAACAATTTTGGCCAAAATGTTAAAGAACATCTCCAACTTGGGGATAGGAAGTGTCGCATTAGAATCGAATTGAATGCGAGAACTCGCCACCGCAAAAAAAAAAAACAAAGTCACACCCAAGATTACTCGCGAAACCCAGAACCAGATTCAGATACCAATTTTTTTTTTTCGCCACAAACAAATCGGCAGAAGCACTATGTTGATGTTCCCCAAGTCCAATTGGAATCCCAGTTTTGGAGAGCAGAAAAGTTAATGAAAAATAAAAACCAAACTCATCGAACAAGTTTTTTTATTTTAAAACAAACCTTTACCTTTTTTGACAGAGACGCTCGTGATGTGTTTTCTTTTTTGTTGTTTCTTTTTTGGTATTTGTGCAAAAATTCTGCTTTTCACCTCTCGCTCTCCGTTGGTAGTTGGATTTGGACGCTTTTGTTGTTGGTGGATGCGGCGTTTAATTTCTTTTTATTTCTCGGAAATTGTGTGATTTTGATTTACTAGCCTCTCGACTTCACTTTCAATGGAATTTGTTTAAACAGAAATTAGGGAATCTTTCTTAATTCAACAAATCTCGTCTAAACAAAACAATAATTAGATTATTCCAGTTAGTGGGTTGTTACTTGTTACTAGGAGACAGAGACGGAGTCGCGCGCCCGTTGGTGTTTTTCCTTTTGCTCGTTTTTAGTTTTATCTTTTTTTCGTTTTTTTTTTTTTTTTGAATTTCTATTCTGTATTTCTCTTTTCACCTTTCACCATCGGGGGTAAGAAGTGTGACTGTGAGCCGTGAGGCGATGGCGACGAACGAACGAAATCGATTTTTTGCACTTCGTGTAATTTATGCACTTTGTGAATTTTGATTTTGATTTTGACTCGGATTTGGATTGAATTTTGATTTAGATTTTTCAACAAACACACATACACACACAAACACAGAGCTCTCTCTGTCACTGGTTTTTGGTTTGATTTTCTTTTGATCGAACACAAAATTTAATAAAATTATTTTATTGGATGCAAAATTATGTTGATGAGAACTTTTATCTTACTTTTGAATGGATGAATTTATATTTTGTATTATTTTATTTATTTTTTTTTTCAATTTCGTTCGGAGGACGCGAAATAAAAGATAAAACAAGAATTTCGTTCGTGAGAGGTTCACCCGATGCGGCGCTCTGTCACTCTGTCAGAAAAAAAAATTGACATTTGTGAAAGATGGAGAAGAGAAATTCGTTTGTGGTGGAATTATAGTGTGGTGAATATAGAATGGCAGAAATAACAGGGATGCCATGAGATTAGTGAAGTTCAGAACTTCGAACATAGATGGCAAGCTGAAATGAATTATTGTGAGACGTAATTTTCTATGAAAATTATATCCATTCCGAAGTAAATTGAATTGTAAATATAATAACACCGGTTTACTGACAATAATACTCATTTCCATAAATTAATGTTCAATTACATATTTATTTAAAATATGTAAAATATCTTTCGCAAAGAAATAGCTAATGACACGTTTTTAAGGGATACCTAACACACTTGTGGATTAAGTAAAAAAAAACATTAAATTTATTGCTAACAACTGTTTTAATAAAAAGACAATTTCCTCTAGTACTAAACTATGGATTTAGAGTTAAGTCGCAGGTTGATATTTCATTATTGTAATAAATATTAGTAGTTGAGTTCCACCTTAAGATTTAAGTGACTCGTTTCTTCTTATGAATTAGAAAGAGAAAGAGACACTGAATCACTCAGTTAACAAAAACGTCAAAAACTATTGAAATATAACATTTAACAACACGCTCTGATGTGTTTTAGCTAAAACAGAAACCCAAATTTTTTTTTGACAGCTCTGTTTCTGGCTCTAATGTCGTTTTCAATTGGCAAATCCGGAATGAGAAGTAGAAGCAGAATCCCAATTGAACACTTTTTGTGAATTCTGAAAAATTTGAAGTTTGGTGTGACTGTATTGGTAGTTTTGCAATCTTGGCTTTTTGGAAAACTCCTGCAATAGAAAATTAACTGCATCACTTGCATCGTCATCACTTGATGAAGAAGATGAGGAAGACGACTCCAACAATGTTTCTAACAAATTAGGAACAATTGCTAAGATATTGTCAATAGTATTATCCATTTTTTTATAGTTTAGTTTTAATTTCAAGCAATCACTTTACAGTTTGCACAATTTGTTAATTCAGAAATATGACATTTGTCAAGTGTGACATGTAAAATCTTTGAATGTGTGAGTGATACTGTTTTTGCTTCTGACTTCAAATCCAGAAGAGAAATTTCTTCTTTTTCAGAATTAGAACTGTCACTTTTGCCCAATTGAACGCTTTGAGAATGCTTTTTTCTGATTCCAGATTGCCAATTGAAAACGACATAAAAAGAAAAACGTCTATTGTACTTAAGTAATAAATTACAAAATGGTTACCAACTTTGGTTTATTGTGTGAATATGATTTGTACCTACCGTTTGACAATTCACCATTTTTTTTAAATTGCTTAACTTGTTGTCACAAAAGCAATGGCTATAATGAAAATTAAAATACATAAATATGACTTTGTAGATTTGTTTGTTTCAAATTTTGGAACGTTATCTATCATTTATATAATGTAATTAGTCAATAGACTACACTCATATGACAGATTTGAAGTACATTTGTAATAGTATGAAATCACTTAAAATATCAAACTGCTGGAGCAACTACTGTCTGACAAAATCTAAGTCGAAAAAAGTTAAAAAAAAACACTGCAATAGTCTAAAGTTTGACAAAACTTATTTGCACTCGATTTGATTGAACTCGTATGTTTTATAATGCAATTTACATTAAAATTGATAGAAATTTTAAACCAACACCATTACCACTCTAAAAATTAAGTAAATATTGAATAAATTTGAACCAAAATTAAGCCAAAAAGCTTTCAGTTGTTTTAACTTAAAAGATTCCCTTAATATGTGTTTAGATAACTCGTATGTCAAATTTTTCCAATTTTTTTTTTAGTTAACTTAACGATTCTAAAATTCAACTATACCACATATAAATATAACCCTATTGCCTTACCGGTGGCTCAATTCAACTTCAACTTCTGTAAACTTTATTATTTCCAAATATCTTTGGGCAAAATCCAAAAAAAGAACTTCATCCGGAGTTCCGTAGAAAAAGAAACATTATTTAATTTTAAAAGTTCTCCAACACCAAACCTCTTCCAGATGGTTCATCACATACCTACTTGTCTTCCAAAAAAAAAAAAAAGAAACTGCACACCTACTCAAGGCTCAACTCAATGTTGAACGCACCTTACCTTGCAGATACTTTATGTAGATACTTTTGCAAACAGCAACAACAACTTTCCAAACTTCGCATAACTATCTAAATGTTTTATAGATACACTCGTCCATGGATAAAGTGATTTATATCGAAGTTAAGTAAGACTTTTCTTAAAGCAACGGAATACAGAACTTTCCATATTTGCATCCAAAGAGGATTACATGGACGTAATTTGAATTTACTGGAGACTTACATTCCGGACACACTCGTATCTGACTTATAGAAAAACCATTCAAACTAAAAGTTCAATTCAAAATCGCTGAATTACAACTTACAATCCCTGTTCTCCGCCGCATGTCAATCCCTACAACGGAAGAAGTCCCAAGTCCTGGATCCTGTATTGCAATTTTAACATCGACATTCACACAAATATCGAACGATGGATGTACGTAACGTATACGAGCATAATTGAAAGTTTTTAGCCTCGAACCGGAAACACACCCGAAACATAAAAACAAAAGGATCAAGGTGCCACAGAAAGTTCCTGGATGGGATGTAGTAGTAGCAGTCCCGAGTCCTCGTATAAGTCCTTAACTGTAATCAAGAATTTTGTTGTTTCGTTAGATATTCATTGGTTTTGTGTTTAAGGCGATCGAATTCGCCAACAAATCTGAATATGTAATTGGTATTGTCGGAGAGGCGGAGAAGGGTTAAATTTCTGGCTTCCTTTTTTTTTTCTCCATCACCATCACCATCATCGTCATCATCATTTTCAACGTCCCATGGAATCCCAGGCCAGTTCCAGTGGCAGAGATACCAGACCAGAGTCAGAGACAGAAAGAGGATGTGATGTTTGCTTGGGATGGAAAGATATCGAGTATTTTGCCGGACATGAATGTTTCTGGTTACAATAGTGATAAACTTGCCTCTTGCAGTCTAGTACCTATAGTACCTAGACCAGGCCAAGCCTGGATAAACTCTATAAGGACTCCTAGTGTCTGTTCGGTTGTTTGGAATTTTGACTTCCACCACCACCGCTGCCGCCGCCGCCGCCGCCACCAATGAAGCCGATGCCAATACCCCATTTGATAGGTTCAATTAGAGCTCAAACACGGCACCCCGGTATATCGGTTTGTGTGTTAACAAAGAGTCCTTATTCAGCCAGAAGGTTCATAGTGTTGGCTTAATCGGTTTTCAGGTCAAAAGGAAGACCGAGGACTGTAAGGCATTGTATCTTACTATCTTATGTCCTCCTGGCATGAATATACCATATATGCATGTGTGTTCTCCGGAACTTGATTTTCGACTATCATGTGGGATATTTGTGGAGAACTTAAGAAAAGTAGTGAGGGGGCAATAGGTAAGTAATAAAAAATCAATGGAATGTAAGGAACATTTTCAAGGCAAAACGGATACCATTTTGTTTGGAATGAGTGCGGTTTGGGATAGTGTTACACAGTGTTCCTGTTGCGGTATAATGAAGGAACAATGTTTAATAAAATATATACGGTATATATAAAAGGATCCTGTTACACTTGAGGGCTAATGACGTTGTATTCTTCTTCGATGAAGATTAAATTGGAGGATGAATTCTATTTTTTTTTCGTTGTATTGTAAGGGATTTTTTATTCCTTTCCCTTTTTTTGATATGGGATATTGGCAATTTTTACTTTCAATTGTTTGCAGGATAGGATTTTAACCAATGCAACTTTTATGACGAGTAATATGTTGACCATTGTTGTCTATTGGAATTTATGTAGTTATACGATAATATGCCTGCAGTTATTTTTAATTAAAGTTTCTATGTAACATAATAATTTTATAGACTAACATGCAGTAATGTGTAGATCCTTCGAGAATCTATATGGCTACAAGAAGAGAAAAAAGAATGCAGAAAGAAGATTAATTAAAAAGGTACATGATATGCACGAAAAGTTTCCATTTTATATGAATTCTTTCATAAAAAAATATTAAAGGTCTTGAATCTTTTATAGAGCACTGGCATAGATCTCATCTTTCAACGTGAAAGTTTCAGGTGGCATCACGGAAATAAGTCTAAGATCTTGATGGCCAACCTCTTTGAAAACTATCATGGTCAGGAAACATTTCTTCTTGGTGAAAATTAACGTCGTCCATCAAAATCTTCCAATTCCGGCCCTAAAAAACCTTAGCCTCCGAAGAGAGAAGGGGGTCTCATCACTGATTTTATGCACTTCAAGGAACTAATCAGAAAAGATATGATGTATTTGGTGATGAACCGGCTTGAGTCCTTGTGTTAATTGAACTTTAAAAGCCATCAGACACAAGTCTTTGTAAAAAATTTGGTGTAATAAATGTCGATTATGAAATGCCCAAGTCACTTCAGTAAATTTGTCTCAACAACACTCCAAATTATTTCCACAAAATTTAAGCATGGCCTTTGTTAAAATGATCACTCCAGTCTCCTAAACTGATATGTTCAAATGGATATCGAAAACTGTATCTTATATGTTTGTCTTTATCGACGCCATGTTGTCCTTTTATTGGTATATCTGGTGTTCCATAACGCAACCACATAGGTCCTCTTCTTTTAATTTTTCAGATAGAAATTGCTAAAAAATATTCCCATAGTTTACTTAACGCTTTTGAAACTATTTCACTGACACATGGCTCTTCTCTTTTGTAACCTATAGTTTCCCAGTTTTTTTTTTTGAATACTCAAGTATTTTTTCTTACTAACGCATAAACATTTCAAGGTTTGCAAGCTCATAGAAACTTCCTTCAATTTACCTTTTGAGGACCTATTAGACAGTCTCTAATCAATCAATAGTAAGATTTTGAAGAGAGAATAGACAACATGTCTTTCGACAGCCTTATGTTGGGTTCTGTTGACTCCATTGTACTCTAGAACTCCGGCTTCTTGAAACCTAAACCTAGAACAGGCGTCTTCTTAATCTATATTTTGTACATCTTCCTACTCTTTAAAATACAGTCTCCATAACTACCATCACTTGGTTTAAAATAATCCAAAAACCTGGAGGGTCATAATCACCCTAAAAACAGTGTTGTGCACTCAGGCGTATACTTACTATTTTTATTTAATTGTGTTTTGTTTAGATTTTCCTCCGTTTTTTTCTTGTTTCACATTTCTAAGTCAACTTCAATTACAAATAAATCTTCAAAATACTAATTGTATAAGAATATTTTTCCACAAAAAGTTGAAAACCCCTTTTTTATTCAAAAACAAATCAGGCTTAAAGTGTTTCTTTTCATTAGTGTGATATTCAACTTAAATATGCTGCTCTGTCCAATTAAGAGAACTCTTATAAGAGAGCAACAATTTATTTAGCAAAATAATGCACAAACAATGCTACTAACACTTCTAAATAATAAAACTAACATAAAATAGTGCGAACCAACGAGTAACGACCTCTAAAGAGTTCTTACAACTTTCCACCTAACTCGGTACGTTTACCTTGGTTTTTAACCTTTTATTTTTTTTTAGAAGTTGATGTACTTTATTTTTCAAAAACTTTTGTGTAATTATTGTTCCCCCCACCCCCCAAGATAAAGAAAAAAATATTTCATTACCTTGTATACAAGAGAAACTACTCGTAAGTGAGACGAAAGGGGACAGCAACAATTGTTATTTCATAGTCATCTACTTAACTCTCCAAAATATTTCAATTATTCTGCACCACTTCAACGCCAGCGTCAACGCCAGTTTCAACTCCAACACCATCTCCATCTCCTACTCCAACCATTCCTCGGCCAGGAGTAAGTTGGAGTGAGTTTTGCTCAAAGTCTTTTAACCAAAAACTTTTAGTAGCCGAAGCACCTACAATACATAATATACACTGCGGGGCTTGAGCGGCGGCAGCGGCAGGGTAGAGTTGGCGATTGAGAAGCGCGATGGTTGAATGTCTAAGAACTTTTCGAAAAGTGAGTCAAAGTTAATTAAGTTAAAGCAAATGCTCTCTTAACTGGGTCATCCACACACACACACACACACACACACACACACACAAATACAACATACACATTCATGAATTTTGTATTTGTATGCAATGTAAATAACTTTATTTCTGTCCTATGGTTGTAGTTCGGCTAAACGCCACTATGCGGCATTTTCCTGGAAGGAACTTTCAAATTACACATCGCCGGAGAAGTGTAACGTTTTCTTAGAACACAAAAACCACAAAATAAAAGGCTATACAGCACCTCGGGTATACTCCTGCTCCTGCTCCTGTTCCTAGCTGTGTCTCCATTCCGCATTCCATGGAGTGCGGTTTGTATTGGGGTTGAAGAAACTTTTAAAATGAGATGTTTTGAGGTCCTCAAATTCTATAAAAAAGTTTTTGTTTTTGTTTATGTTTTTTTTTTCAAACTTATTTTTTTTTGTGTGTTGTGTTTTTGTTCTTTACAATCAAAAGTTGACAAAATGTTGAGAGAAATAAAACCAATTATACCAACTCTGCTGTCTTAAAACATTCGTCGTTAAGGGATGCTTTTAATCTAAGGGCTGGTTATGTTTTAGTGGAGTATACGAGTATAATAGGAGACCCCAATGTGGTCGTGGTAGCTGGTGAATGATTAGATCCGCTCAGTGGTACACGAGACACATAGGTAGTTTAAAAGTTTTAAAATTCACAAAAGTATAAGCGCTTTTTTGTATCAACAGTGAAACGAGGGGATTAAGAATTGAGTTGAAACAATTAAAGTTTATCACAAAAGTTTAGAGTAAACAAAAAATCAATTCTGTTTTATTGACAAATAGATACCTAAAAATTGTAATGGATTGGTGTTTATCTGGGTTTGATTTGAGGAAAGTTTTTTTAAGCCTTATAGTTATAAGGGCTATACCTTAAGCTGACTTGACATTCATAAGTAAACCACTGTAATATATGCTTTATGACATCCTTAATGTAAGAAAAACTTTGATAGTAGAGGAGGTCCGATTTGTCAAATTGAAATTTTTAAAAATCTGGACGTTTCTAGAATCTAGTCATTTGTAGATATATGTCTGTGTGAGCTTTTTTACGTAAGTTCGGAATACCCTTTTTCGTCCACGGTATCTCTAAAACCAGTAACTTCGAAAAATGCTGAAAGGACTTTCATAAAAATTTAGTGAGTCGTTTTTTCACTATAGCAATTTAAAAGAAAAGTGAAAACTGTTTGGCAGCAAATATCTCAAAAACGGATAATTCCATTGACTTTAAATAAATTTTATTGTATACATTGTAATGTGATAAAGATTTAGTAAAAATTTAGAAAATTTTCAACTTACCGTTATTTTTTTTAAATAGAAAAACTAAACAAAAAATGTTTGGCGCTCAAATATACATATAATGAAAAAAAAATGATATTATATTCAAAACTATGTTCTATTATGTGAAATGATGTTTTTGACATCTTGTGAAAGTTTGACAAAAAAAATCAATTGACTGTTGTTTTATAAAAAATAAAAAAGTAAAAAGAATTCAACCAAATGTTGGTAAAAAATGATTTTTGACTAGAATATCTCGAGAACGGACAACGATATTGACTTCAAATTTATTTTTTTTATATATTATACAACTGTTAATATTAGGTTTAATTTTGACAAATATTGAATCAACAGTTCTTTGACAAAAAATAGAAAAATAAAATAAAAATGTGAATAAAAAATGTCAAAAGTTGTTTCTTGGCTTGAATGTACCGAGAGTGATCACTGACCAATCATCTTAACTTAAATTTTATTTTGTTTGTTACATAATACAACTTTTAGAATATGGTACATTTTTGACACACATCCATTTGACAGTTTTTGTACAAAAAATTTAAAAAAATGTCAAAAATTCTTTTTTGACTCAAATATCTTCACAACAACAAATAATATTGACTTTTATGTTTTTAATTTTCAACATAATACAATTCTCAATAAGTCTGCTATTACACGACGACTCATGAGTCGTGACTCTTTTCGAACTACGTTGGTCCAAGAGAGATACAAAATTCGAAAAAATGAAACGGAAGAAAATTTGCCCTGTGAGTCGCGGGCAAATTTTCGACGACTCATTTTTGACATTTTATTTTCACTCATTTGTTATTTTGTTTTTCCTCTTTATTTTTTTTCGGCGTGCTCGAGTTCACATGTGTACCCTTATAGTTGAAAGAGCGAGACAGAATATAAGATTTCCCAAACAACGAAATTTGAATTAAAGAAAGTTGTCAAATTAGAGTCATGACTTAAGAGTCAAGGTGTAATAGTGTTCGACTCAAAGGATGAAATTTCAAAAGAGAATTCGAAGATGAGTCACGACTCATGAGTCGTCGTGTAATAGCAGACTAAATTATAAAATGTTGAAAAATATCAAACTGACATTTTGTATAAAAAATAAAAAACTACAAAACGTTATAGGAAAAATTGTTTTTCGAGTAGAATATCTCGAGAAATTTCTTAAGTCTGATAATATAATTTTTGTATCATTAAAATTGTTATCAAACAACATCAAAAGTAAATCGATTAATATCAAGAATACTCAGCCTATTTTTTAACTTGAATTTGACTGGACTCCGTGATTCTAAGTTTATAAAACTTTAAAAAATTTTAAACTATTGCAACACCTATTTAAAGTTTTTAAGAATACGAAAAAGAACTAGAGAACTACAGATTACTTTACTTTACCTTAACAGGCTCCCGATCCATGTAGGATTTGAGTCTGAGACACGATGGCCTTCCATCCTCTGCTATCCCAAACACGTTGCTTCCAGTCATCCAGACCAAGCGTTCTGGCATCCGCGATGGATTGGTCTTTAAACCAGACGAGGTTCGGTCTTCCTTGTCGCCTCTAACCAGGTGGCTGGGATTCGAAGATTCTCTTAGATGGAGCGTTGTTGTCCATTCGCTCGATGTGGTCGAGCCAATAAAGTCGACGTGTTTTAACAACGTCCACATCTTTGTATAGCTCAAAGAGTTCCCGGTTGTATCTTCTCCTCCATTCGCATCCTTCGCTCACAGGACCAAATATTTAACTAAGAATTTTTCTTTCGAAAGAGCCCAAATAGCAGCTCTCCCTTTCTGCTTATCGTCCAACACTCCAGCACCATATAGCAGGACCGGCAGTATAAGAGCTTTGTAGAGAAAGCATTTTGTCTTTCGACATAGGAGTTTTGAACTCATTTGTTTTGCTAAACCGAAGTAGCCGCAGTTTCCGAGGGTAATTCTTCGCCGAATCTCCACTAAGGTGTCGTTTGTGGAGGTGATGTTGACTCCGAGATAGATGAACTCCGTAACTACTTCGAAGTTACTGCTATCAATAGTGACATTGTGTCCAATCCGGTGAAAGGATGTGCTTTTGTTTGTTGATAGCAGGTATTTCGTCTTGTCCTCGTTATCTTCAAGACCAACTAGTTTCACCTTTTCTTCAATTGCGCCGTAAACGTCTCTATAACGGCACGTTGGGAACGGCCGATGATGTCTATATCGTCCGCATACCCCAATAGTTGGATCGATCTTTTGAAGATAGTGCCCTCCGTATTGACTCCTGATCTACGCACTATCTGCTCCAGAACGATATTGAAGAAGTCACATGTTAGCACCTCTCCTTGCCAAAACTCTGTACAAGTTTGGAAGAGTTCAAAAGAACTATTTCCTAGTTGTACGTTGCATCTTGTATTTTCCAGAGTTACACGACAAAACTGGTGGATCAGTTTTCCCGGGATCCCGAATTCGTCCATCACACTATAGAGTTCTTGACGATGGATACCTATCATATGCTGCTTTGAAATCGATGAAAAGATGATGTGTCTCGACTTGAAATTCGTTGGTATTTTCCAGGATCTGTCTGAGTGTGAATATTTGGTCTATAGTCGATCTGCCAGACAGGAAGCCACACTGGTATTTGCCGATTATAGTGTTGCATACATAATACGTTGGATAGGATCTTAAGTAAGTAATTTCAACAGGACATAGGATCGCCTTTTTTGAAGATCGGGCATATGAAGAAGATGGAAAACTCGTCGATAAGTTAAAAGAAGTTGGCTTAAGCAAAGGGTAAAGATGATTTTTAAAAATGAACTCATCAGGTCGATGTAAAATTTCATACAAATCCGTTCAGCCATTTTGGGTTGATTGAAAAAAATTAAAAGAAATCCATCCCCCAGGAACTATGTATGTATACATTTTAGAGGGATAAAAAGGATATATGTATAATCTATCTCTGATAAAAAATTTGGTATTTTAAAAAATTGATGACTTGTTACAAAAATTACTTTTAAGCAAAAGTATTTGTAAATTTATTTAGGTAGATCCATTAAAGTCATCGTTATCATAAGTGGAACTCTAAAAATTTGAATCCTTTTTTTCAATTTCAAAATCGGACTTATCCTAATTAAAAAAAAAAAACATTTAATTTCATAACACAATTGCTTTTTTATTAAAAAAAATCATTTCTTCTAAAATGATTCTAATATTTCAAAAGAAGCCAAAAAATTTAAATTACATATGTACAGAGTTAAAATGGTCTAAAAAATCTTATGTATTGCCTAATATATCCTTTCAAAAACAACATTCTCAGAGTTAGGACAAAATATTCGTATGTATTTAAAAACAACAACAATTTTTTTTAAATTTTTCAAAGTGATAAGCTTCACAGGTTTAAAAAATCATTTTCAAATTGAAAATTCAAACTATTTTCAATTTTATTTTAAAAACAACATCGCTTGAAATTAAATATTAAACTTGTCAGAATTTAATATACTCTATTTACCTATTTAAAAAAAAAATATACACAGGTAATCTATGTATGTGTATATGTTATCCAATATTCTTACTCGTGTGTTAAAGACCTTCAAGTGATTTGTGGCATTTATAATTTAAATTGAATGTGATACCGTCAAGTGGTGTCAGAATGGGTGTATTATATTTCAAAATACCACACATCACCTATTTAAAAGGATGTGAGACCGTGTTACGTTGCCGCATTAAAGGAATTCCAGTTGTGGTTAAAGGAAAATAATGTTTTACCTGAAAATTCAAAGGGTGCTTGTAACTTAAGTAATCTTAAACCTTTTTTTGTATAAAAACCAAAACAAAAACGTCTTTTAAATTAGTTTTTTTAAATAAGTTATTGAAAAGTCCTTTTTGAAAATTCGTAACCTAAAAATTTATCAAGTGGAATAATTCACAAAAAAAAATCTCTTCAAAAAGAGTAAAGTTATATAAAATAAAAATTAAATTAAATTACATAATGTGTAATAAATTAAGACTTAAAATAAATGATAGCAGGCTTATTTTTAGCATTTTTTTATAAATTAAAATCCTGAAAGTAATGAACATAAATTAAATTCAAATAATGTTTTTGAACCATTAACAAAAAACACATAAGGATTAAGTCTAATTCTAAATCACCCTGTAATTTATGTATTGTAGTGAAAAGCTCATTTTTGAATCCTATTCGCTTCAATATAAGCATTAGGTTAGGTATCAAACCGAAATTAAAAAAAAAAGAAGTAAAAATAAAAAGACTCAAAGAAGGAAAAAAAGACATACAGCATGGATCCTTTTATATATACGTATGTATACGTAAAACAAACACAAATAACAGTGTTGAATGACTGTGACAACGAAAACGAAAACGAACACAACACAAACAAACGGAAGCGAGGTCTATACGATATGTCTTGTTTCACTTAAGAGTCATGTAAGTTGCATTTATCAATTTAACTGTCATATAGAATGAGCTGAGCAGGATACATGAGAACTCAACAATAAGACGCATTCCAAGTGTCTTTCCCAGGATATGGGATATGTATGTCGTTCAGCGATATTTCTAAAGCCGATGACGATAGGGTTTTGTTCTCTTGTGTTTTCCGATGTGATGTGACGGTGGAATAGGAAAATAATAAACGAAAAGGTTAAGAGTTTATGGTTGTCTCTAGACGTCTATATGTATACACGATTGTGTGAAAGAAAAAGGTAGGTACAGGTAGGTAAGGTATACCTTCTTTTGGAGAGTATTTCACGTTACAGGAATTCCTCGTCCTTTATCTTTTAGACCCTGATGAAAATGGATATGCAATAGCTATTAGATAAAGCTGATGGGATCACAATGGCATTTTGATGGCAATATAAATGTGCAATTTTATTATTATTAGATATTTTGTGTGTTGTGTTGTAATGGAGACTTGAAAACATTTGAGGAAAATATAGAACATGACATCTTATATCCTGGGTCATATACGTATGAGTTCACCCTAAGTTCGCCGCAAAGGATATAAGCTTTCCTTGAGCTTGAGAGGATGTCCTAATTGCAATGGAATTTTATGATTGCATTGTAATTGGATTTCTTTATTAGTAAATCGTTTGTATTTGTACACTCACTTAATTGTTTGTTTTAAATGTTGGACATTTTGAATAATCCACTTAAAAATTAGACGTTACAAGTAGGGACAGTGTTTAAGTAATTTTGTGCTGTCTTGTAAAGTGACATAACTGGTTGTCGTAAGTAGTTGAAATTAAGATTCTTAAATTCCTTGAATATTTAATCAAAACAAATCAAACAAGAATTTACCTAATTTAAGTGATTTTAAGTTATTAACTTTCATTCAAAACACTATTTTGTGATCTTTGGAGTTTAAACCGAAAGGGCTTTGCTGAGGTTTCAGAACTCTTGTCGATTAATGCTATTAAAAATCAAAATTCTAAGATTTCTTTGTTTCAACTTTTGACACTTTTGACACAATCCTTACATTGTTGTATGAATGTTCTATAAGTAAATATCCTGCTGGCACTAATTACAATAATTTGTCTTACCACTTCCATTAACCAAAGGTAGATGGCAGGCAGTATACATACATCTACTCTTCACATATAATTCCCTTTTGTTTGGTATTATGATAAACGTATGGCCATTAAGGACATTATACTAAATGCCATTGTTAAAATGAATAATGCAGTCTACTAAAACAATATACACACATTTAAACCAACTCTCTTTCGTTTATGAATAACAAATGGCTTCCAATTAATTTTAACAGCTCTTAAACACACAATCAGTGTATAATGAAATTGAATTTAAGAATGTTTTTCTCACAATAAAAATACAGGTAAACTCACTCGTCGTCGTCGTTTGTATGGTTGAAGAAATGGTAATAAATATTTAGTACCTCATTAGATTTTTAACATTCATAAATATGATTTTTTGAAGAAAGATGCGGTATTAAATTGATTTTTATTCATTTTAAGATTAAAACTTAAGAAAATACATCCTTACGTCAAACATAAATATTCGCAAATGATAAGTATCTGATTAGGTTCAAAACGGGCCCTTAAGTTTTTTGTCGGCTTTTAAACAACTATATATTTCAATCCATAAGTAGCCTTCTACCATACGACAAAACTAGGGACTCCCACCTTCAATCGACTGCATTACCAGTTACCACTAAATACACAACACAATTTTGAAATTTCAGTGTGAACGAAGCGTTAAACCAACTGTCAACCAATCAAACTGTCAATGTCAAAATAAAAATTAATAAAAACAGTATTTTTGTCATGACGATGACGGTTTTTCTATTTCTTGACCTAAGATCAGTTATTTTTCAACGTCAATAAGCCATCGGTATTTGAAGATAGAGTTTCCAATTTCGAAATGTAGGAGGCAGTCAGTGAGTTAAGTGGTGGAGAAAATAAACAAAGCTTGGTAAGTTTGAGGGTGTGTTCGCTGGTATTTATTTTTTATAACTCGGCTACATTAAAAAATGTCACAGAACAAAAAATGTTCTGCAATCATTTTTGAATGAAAAAATTCATCATTATAAATTGATGAACAATAACTAGCATGTTCCATTATTACAATTATTTATATCAGTTAACTGGTAAAATAATTAGGCGATAGTTTGACATTCGTCTTGAGTTATTGGCCCTTAGAGTTGCCTGCAACTTATTTCCATAGATTGTGCTCGGCTAAGAAACTTTAAGTTGTGGTCGTCAGATAAAGAACCCTTTCCAAAGTTTTGCTGTAAATTTAATATTATGAGGAAAACTCTAAACCAACACGGTTTGCATTTCTATGAATATTTCAAATCGATCTACATTTCATGCATTTTTCAACTCGACCTGTGAAATGTGAAAGTATTTCTATCTTAAATCTCAGTTACGAAATATCGATTTCTATACGAAACTTTCATTCGCATAAGAAATATTTCACCGACTTTGTATCCATAAGCTTTAACTCAGTTAAACTTTGTATAGGGACATTTTTCTGGTGTCTAGCCTAGTTGACAATTATTTACAAGAATCTTATACATATCTGCCAACAATCTCAGAAAGTTCCCTTAAACTTATTGGGCTGTAACTTTTCTGGGGTCTATACTCTTATATCAGTCTACCAAAGGAAGGAAAAAGGAAAGGACACATTTTATCAATAAACTTTAAATGACACTTCAAATGCACTCATAATTCCCGTACAAAGAATTTTCCATCGTTTGGAAAAAGTTCATCATATATTTCATTTTTTTTTTTAAGCTTAACTCTTAAAAGTACTCTTTTGGAAAAAGAACAAAATTCCCTCAAGTGTTCAAATCATCAGCCAATTTTCAGTAACAACTTCATCCTCTCCTGTCTTGGTTTTCCAAAAAAGAAAAATAAATAAAATTCATAGGAAAAATAAAAGAAAGTTTAACGTCATCCGAAATTTCATACAAATAAATCCACTTTTGCAGTAAGTTTTTCGTATAGACGTAGTAGGTACTTGTGCTCTTCACTGCATTTTTTTTTGGCTGAAGTGAAGTGAATGAAAAGTTTTCGCATTTTCACAAATTGCTCGATTTTTCTTTGCTATTCCCTAAAGTGGCTTCATTTGTCATTGCCAAATATTTGTGTGTGGGTTTGTGTGAATATTTTTGTCTGAGTTTACCTACATTTATATGTACATGTTTGTATTTTGGAAAATGCATCAACTGGTGCTGAGGTGTATCAGTGCGTGAAATATGGACACAGTCACTCATGTAAGATTTTACTCTGTTTTGGTTTCGTGGAAAAGTTACTTGGTTTGGAATGTGTCTTTGATTATTAGGGTAAGTTTTTTTTAAAGTATTTCTTTTCCAAAAAAAAAAACGAATTCTAATATACGAAGCAGACGTTTCAATATCTTCCTTACATTTTTAAATCCTTTTGACTTTTTTGGACTTTTTTTCAGTTCAAAAAATGTATTCAGAAGAAACTATTCCTAACTTTCTATTTAAATCACCAGACCTATCACAAATAATAAGACTCCTTATGTGATTCTACCGTAACGGTTTAATTATAGTGAGTAAAAATATGCCCACGTGATATTAAAACGGACCAAACGGCTTTAGGTGTTTTGGTGTTAATGCCAGAAGAATTTTAGAATTATATAACTAAATTTACCAGACACTTCATGGAAATGGGATGAATTTAAAGATTTCTCAACACCAAAGAAACTGTGCGCAATTTATATAGTAAACTGTCAAACAGGTTTTTTTTAGCTTATTCCACTATTTAAACTATGTTTCTTTTTTGTATTTGGCTTCACAGGTATCCAAAACTGTTTATTAACTTCTCATTTGTCAAATTGAAATTTTTGACACATAGTACCTTCGGTGCAATATTGACGTAAATGCAATATTCCTAAATGTTGAGGAATTGCGTTTAAAGTTTTCCTGCTTATTCAAAATACAATAACGTACTTAAATAGGCCTACAGAATAGACTTCACAAGCTCTTAAAGTAGCTGTCTATACTGTGAAATAGAATTAATAATACTAATATTACAATTGCTTCTTTTTTGAGCTTTTTCAGAGTTTGAGGGATCTCAAATTCTCAATTGCGTCATTTTAACCCTATGTTTGTAATTTGTTCTTGTTTTGACAACTCAGATATTCACTCATTTATGTACTTTACGTTACAGCTTTTTAATGTTTTTTTGACAGCTACCACTACCATTTATGAAATATCGCGCACAAGTCGCAACTGACATTAACGGCTTTAAACCTACATAGTACGCAGATCGGGACAAATCTTAATCTTGTCTCCCATACAATTTTTGTCCCAGGACAAATTTTGTCTCAGTTTTTTTTTCAGGCAGTACGTTGTTTGCGCGCAAAACTTGACATTTGTGACATTATGGCATTCTTAACTCAATTTAAAAAAAATTGCACTTACGTCGATATTGCACCGGAAGTGCTATATATAGACGTTTTAATGTATAAAAATAATATTAACATAACATTAGTAAAAATAAAAATAAATACAATAAATAACTCAAAACAACCAAAAATGCGGTAGGCCAATGAACAAGAACATCTCCACCTCATATTATTTCTCACCACCCACCAATTCCCATCCCATTAACATTTATTTTTGTTTTCACCTCCAATCTAAGTGATTGTCAAACTAAAGCTTACCACACCCAATAACAATGATAATGACAATTTGTTTTCTCCTTTCCACCATTTTGAAAAATTTCTCCCATAAGGGGAAAAAGAAAAAACACTGAGAATTTAATTCTTACCTCACCAATACCTGTAAATTTTAATTCGTTCGCGCCGAACTCTAAGCTTTCCCATTCCCATTGTATTTTAGCTCGGCTAAGTGAGAAAGAAAGAATAAGCTGAGATTTAATATAACGGAAACGGAAACAAACTAACAAAATAGAATAGACAGAGAAGAGCTAAGTTTTTGTTTCGTATTTCTCTTTCTCAATTCAATTAACTCAATCAAAAGTAGTTGAACTGTTGAACAAAGTGCGTCGTCGTCTCTTCATGTTTATTCATGTATTTTTTCGCGCTCGGTAAAAGTGAAAAAAAAATAAAGTTTGTAAATTTATGTGAAGAATTAGATAAATAAATAAATTTAAAATAAATGTATGTAGATAAAGTGAAATTTTTAATATAATTGAAGTGAATTCATTGATTGTAAGAGTAAAGGTTTGTAGGTACATATGTATGTAGCAAATAATTATATTTTTTTGTCTTTTTCAGAAATGTTTTTATTTTTCTTGAAAACAAAACAAAATGGAATTAAATGTTGAAAAAATATAAATGAATTTCCTATTTTCTTATACTTATAATATTATTATTCCCATGTAATTATTTGCTTTTCTTTCTTTTTCAGTGATAAGTTTTAAACGCAGAAAATCAATGGACAATGGAGAAACGTGTGATATTGTTAGTAGGCCATTTGCAGGTTGGCTGAAGGTTTTTTCTAATAAAAAAATGGTAAGTGAGTTTTTATATCTATCTATGATACATGTATGTACATTAAAGAAAGTCATGTTAGTAACACAATTAATAACTCAAGAACTGCTGAACCGATTTGGCTTCAATTTTGCACAAAAAAAGATTATGGTTTAGAATAGTCTATGGTCTCCTTTTTATCCGGTAACTTGTATGATTCCCCTGTGGGATAGATTTCTTTTCATACAAATTTTCAATCACTGAACGGATCTTTATGACAGAGATGTTATTAATCAACAGACTTTTGACACAACTCAATAACTATTATTAATAAATTATTAAAAATTATACACTTGTAATACATATACCTTTTTGTATTTTTATAAGACAATTTTGTTTTTGATGTTATCGTGTTTGTTAAATTTAAAAATTAACTTTGAGAATGTTTATGTTTTGATGTTTGGTGCATGTTCCTCTTATATAGGTCGACTTCTGGGAGCGGTTTAGTTCCTTAATAGATCTCCAAACAACTATTATTATTATTTTCATAAAAAATTTGACAAATTTGTCCCTTCTCTTTTTTTATGAAGTATACCTTAATTTTTGTGGATGTGTTTTGGAATACCGTAAAATGTGAGAAAGCCTTTCGTTTTGCAAATTCATTTTTAGAAAACATGGAATTCTGAAAATTTTAAATATTTTTTCTATTTTATTGCAAGTGAATGAAATAGTTTGATCCGCCAAAGTCCTAAAACTCATTTAGACTTTAGTTTGATCAAAGTCCCAAAACTCGTTCAGAGTGTTCGTGCGGAATTGTAGGACTCAATCGGTTTATCATCGTCGTGGAAATTGCCAGTACATTGCTCGTAGTTTTCTTAGATAAAAGAGTCGAAGCATGAGGAAATTCAAAGCTGACTCATTTTAATTGATGGTATGAACATTATCACTGATATGATTCTTCACACTAATTTATCCACAAATTAATTACTTCCATTAAGTAAAAATATAATATTCCATTATTTCCTTGCGCAAGTTAGTGACGATTAGAGGATAAATTGTTTGCTAAGCTACAAAACTCCTCCGTGTTTCACCTAAAACATCCTACAAGGATAATTATTCATAAATTTACCACAGCCAGCACCAGCCTCCTCCTGCACCCCACAATTATTTTATAGGTATACAACAAAGTTCAATGTATGTAGGTGTTTTTCTTATACTCGTGTAGGGTCTTCCAATCCAACCACAACCCGCGGGCTACGAGCCACGAGGCCACGAGCCACGACCAAGTTGTACCATACTTCCACAGAAGAACGAAGTAACTTTTGTGGCGCAGCGGATACCAACTGATGTGTCAGAGTGTATAAGAGCGGGAAAGGAAGAGGAGGCACTATATTATTTGAGTTTCGGAAATTCTGCAGAGGAATTATAAACCGTCGATTTCTTGGCATGATATTCAGATTTATTTGATATGCAATCATGTTCATCATGAGTCCTTATACAGTGGATTGTAATTAATTATCCTCTTTTGGAATCAGGTGCCATAATATTGTTACAGAGTTTACATAGCGGTACGAGTATGTATTTGGCTGCTGGAGCAGCTGGAATAAGGAAGATTTGGAGAAGATTTTTCGGGATACCTACGCTTAAAATGTAAAGTAATTAATTATGGAATTTAACTTTGTCGAGGTGAGGGAGGATGATGGAATTCTGTACTCGCTGACGGTAGATTATGGAGTATTCCAAGAGAGATGATATACTTTCGTTATGAACTTAGTACACATTTGAATGTGGGAGTATATCTTTTAGGTGGATTTTGAAATATTTGATTTGAATATTAACGAGAAAGAGATAACCCAGGAATGTCTTGAGATATAAATGAATATTGAGGATCAGTGACAAGTTTTCTTTTTTTTTTAAGCTTATGGATTTGTAAATATTTGACAAATAATTTAAGCCAAGTTTTAGGTTGAAAGCTCTTAAATTTCATATTTAGCGACTGAAATATTAAAATCATCTCAAATTTATTTAAAGAGGAAATTATTATCAAGTTAAGTTTGTTCGGGGAAGTGACACTTTATGGAGTTATAAGAACCTCTTTTATGTTTTTAAGGGAGACGTTTTATAAAGCCATATCTAATCTTATAGTTTGCCTTATGCAACTGAATTCCCGGAGCTTGAAAGATTCGGACAAAAATTTACTTGGGTGCACTTTGAGGGAATGCTTATTATTTCAGTGATTAATTAAATCTTGATTAAAGTAAAAGATTTATGGGGGTGTTATTTCTATCGTTGGCTATGCTATTGTAGGTAGATTTAAAGTCTAAAAATAGATAGTAAATTAGATTAGAAAATTAAATTTTAGAATTTATTTCTTTTCACAACAATATTTCATTAAAGTTAAGTTTCTTGGTTGTTGAAGGAAAAGTCTATAAAATAAATACCCAAACTACTTGAATTTACAATCCTTTTTCAATTCATAAATCTTAACTATTGTCTCCCACTTTTATTATGGTTTTTTCCCCTTTTCCCCCAAGTATTGAGTGAATTTCTTTCTAATGACAAAGAAATTCTTAAATAATTGAATTTCAAATGAAAACACAAATACACATAATAATAATAATCATCATATTGAAATAAAATCCATCCCATATAAAACAAAGCAATCAAAACTTTAAGAACAAACGACTCTCCTCCCACCGCACCATCACCATCGACAACTAAACTCTGGAACTAAAATCCCTATCATAAAACTTTTTCCAAAACAAATCTATGCCCCAAGGAACTCACGCCTTTTTTATAGTTATTCAAAATAGTAATTTTGCATTTCTTATAAACCACCCTTCCCTACCCACTACAAGCCTATGTATTGAAGTGTTATGGAATAGGTACCGTCACTATTATTATTCCCTCAGGAAGTAAGGGCCAACAGCTTCAATTCACATTTGCAGCCGACGACGACTCCTTCGAAAGGGTAAACAACATCGTCCCTATACCCTGTTTACCATACATACATAACTGAAGACAGGACATCACTAAACTCAATATAAGAGCACAGGCACAATAGCACAGCCTTAAGGACTTACTGCGGCATCTTTATGCCATCGCCAATCAACGAACTGAATTGAAATCAGGTGCTTTTTATAACCACTTCCCTTTGTTGGCCTACCGCCTTAGCCACCAACACGTCTTATTTGTGGAGATCTCCCTGAAGGACATGAAGGAGGCGATTTATGTGCGGGACTTTCTCCATAGTTTGTTTGTTTTTTTTTATCTATTATTCTCCCATCTGTCAAGGGATAGTCGAATGTTGTTTTTGTTGGGTTGGGTCTGTAGGGTAGGGGCACCGGACCATATTCTTGATCCTTATGAGGAAACACGCGAACCCAGGATGAATATATGGATGAGGGGATTTCCTTGTTTGTCCATCGTATTTTCAATTTTTCATCGGATTCCTTGTTGTATATATATTTGTGTGGTAAAAAATCTTTTATCTGTAGGGAGATCTCATTCTGTGGCGACTCTCCCCCTCCCCCCTCTCGCCACTCACCATGGCAAGTACATTGTTATCCTTTCGTTGACAAGATGTTTGGCAAGGATAAACTTGTGGATTCTCTATGGGAACAGGATAGAATAATTGTTTGCAGCTTACTATAGCTGGTTTGTTTTTTGTTGTTGTTTTTTTGTTCGCTTTCTTATTATTTTCCCTATTTTTTTGTCTTGTCTTGTCTTCCTTCCTTTAGCTATTTTGTATGTGTACAAGTAATGTCCCAATGATGAATGTCCTGGCGTCGTTGTCGTGTCGTTGGTTGTTGCGCTTTTCAAATTGATATTCATGAGGATAATGTCGGAAAGGATATTACTAAAGATATATGCAAATTATCCTTTTTAATATTGACTTGACTGACTGGCGCTGGCTGCAGGCATAGGGATATTTGAATAATGGACCCTTCGGAAGGATGCGGCATCTGGTTATGGTCGCCGCCGCATTGCTTCCTCTATTTGTATGGTTGACTTTATTGATTGCCTGTATCTATATGAATCGGCTGTCTAGGGACGTTTCTATATTTTCTATTTCCTGTTTTGTTTTTATGAGTAAGAAAAACTATTTTCCTGCTTTATTAACTTTTGGTGTATTTATTATTTTTTTTTTCTTTTGGAAAGATGGAAAGAAATCATTGGACGAGTTTGAAATACAAATCATTTCGAATTTATTACAAAGACAGAATAACCATATTTTTTGGATTTAGTTGCGACATTTTAAGGATTGAATATGAATTTGGAAGAAATTTTTAAATCAGAAACACCACAAGAAATTATTTTAATGATCAAATATCAAAGAGAAACTAAAAGTGCGGGTTGTACCCCAGACAAAGTTTTTTGTTTGTAGAAGTTCATTAAAAAAATAATAAAAATTAATTATTTTTAAGTGGACAGAGAGAAAAAATCAATATTGATATAATTTATCAGTCTCAAGGATACTTGACCTTCAATTTAAATTCATAAATGTTTTTATGGAAGTGGAAACCATTCAATTTTTTGTTTTAACTTTTTTCTTTCTTAATGAGTTTCCAATGCGAAATAAAACATGACTTCGATAACAGTTTTTTACTCATTTTTAAATATGTACTATATCCTTGAATAAAAAATAAATCAAAATCAAAGAACCTTCATCATTTCGATCAAAGGAACTTGCACAATCACCCATTACAACTAAATTGTTATTTTTGCAACACAATATAAGTAAAATCACAAAGGGAATAGCTATCATTTTACCAATTTTCCAATATCTCCTTCAATATCCATTCACACATCCACACATTCCACAGAACCACACACACACAAACATTCGATCCATTTTTGTTATGTCCTTTATTAGAATGTCCCACTATAAGCAAAACTTAAATCCTTGAAACTATACGACAAGTGGTCTGTGGGCTACATCAAAAGTTTGTATGTATGTATATGTGGAGCACCACACAACAATCCCACTCCATAAACACTACTCTGAATTTACCTTATCACTGTGTGTATGTGTGTGTGTGTGTGTGTGTTCCAAAAAAAAAGACTATTCCATAACAATCCCTATCATTTATATACCAAACATTCAATACCCCATAATATAGCAAAGCTTATCCTAGAATATTGTGTTGTCTTTGCATACTGTTCCTCTCGTGCTTTGCAAGGACTTTTATTTACACTCAACAAAGATACTTTCTCTTTTCAGTTTTTTTCTTTTTTCTAAAAACAAAAAAGTAGAACAATTGACAAAAACAAAAAAACAAAACAAAACAAAAATTCAAAAAAACATTCACAATTCAGTATGCAAAATATTTCCTCTGCTAACATAGCTGAAGTTATGGAAATATTCAGGACAAAGGGAAATATACAAAGCAGGAATCGAAAGAGTCCTTGCACACATACAACTCTGAAAAAAAAAAATGAAACAACAATCATCACGGGGCGAAATGATATTTCATCAGAATGGAAGTTGCTGTAATGTTTTCCCAGATAAAAATTTTATAAATTGATTCTACATAATACCAACATACATTATTTGTTGATGATTTAGAATAGTAATTATGCATATTAATTTAAGGAAACAAAATATGCCTATTACAAAGTATAATTCTTGAAAATACAAAAAGGATCAGGAAAGAAAAACAGAAACCAGAAATATTTTCATAACAATGTTAACAAAAACAAGAACTGGCAGGAATTGGAAATATAATTTTTTCAAATAAAAAAATTGGACAAATTCCTATCGAGAATAGAAATAGTGTTCCAACACTTGCACCAGACTTGAAATTTCCGACAGTTGTGGAGTAAAATGATGACTTCCCCTTGGTGCCTTAAAATTCTTTTTGTAATTTACAATTTCAATATTCAAAGAAAACACGATTTGATTATTTTTGCGAATTTTTAATTTTTTTGTCAAAAATTACCAATTTGTTCTTATATAAAATTGATTAGCGGGCTCGTCGAACTTCTTCTCCCTAAAAATGTGGTTTATTTGAATAGAAACGAAAACATTAGAGAACGATTTTTCAATTAGTTTTCCAGTACAAATTTTCCACGTTTACGTCGTCGTCCAAAATTATCAAATCATATACGATAAAATGCAAAATTTTGTCAAAAAAGAATTAATTTTGTATTGATTTTCTGGAATTTGTCATTAGGGATTTTCTATTTAAAAATCCATTTCAAAATTAGGTGTGTTCGAAAAATATATAACATATTTCTTAGGCCGTTCACGTATTCATGAAAATGCTGTACAATTTTGGAAAATCACTCAACAACTTACTAACAATTTACAGGACAGTAATTCTACTAAGTTGCGGGCAACTTTAAGTTTCACCAGTTTATTTATCGTGCTTCAATATTTCATTAGTGGTTCAACACTTACACTTTCATGTAAATCAGTGGTACCATACTTTTAAGTGACTTTTTTTTTTATTGATGAGAGTATTTTTCAAAAATTAATAAGCTTAAAATTTGTCTGATGGGCTACGAATAGCAATTCCGCTGCCTTAGCCCAATTATTTTGACAATTTGAAGATGAAAACTTTCAAGATTCAACAATAAAACATCATCATCATTATTGGCTTGACAACATTGTAATACATTTCACAGGCCTAAACGTAGATCGAATTGAAATACTCATGAAACTTCGGACTGAGTTGGATTACATTTTTTTGACATTATTGAATTTGCAGCAAAACTTTGAAAAAAGGCGGTATTTGTTCGTAGTTGCTATTGACAATTTTACATTCGCTTACAGCACAAATTATGAAAATAAGTTGCCGGCAACTTTAAGGACCAGTTGCATAATCGTAGTTCAATATTTTCTTCAAATTTACTGTACAAAATCCCTTCATTCAGTAAAAAGATATTAGTTGGGAAAAGTTGCCTTCGAATAAAAACAAAACACAAAGAAAAAAATTCCGAGATGTTGCTTTGAGTTGAAGTTGCCTAGAGGGCTTTGATAAGAAAATTACTTTGCTCGACACCATAATTTAAATATTTTGCAACTTTACTTTTATTATACTGTACAAGTTTTATAACTTAGGGCTTAATCTTGATTAATTTCTTATTAAGAAAATACTAAGTTGCATAAAACTTATTTGTCCATACATAAATTGTGTCCTACTACTACTTCTCAAATTTTGAACGAAATATCTCCCCTTTTAAACACATTGTTGAAAAATAATACTTTAATATTTGGTTATTAAATTTCTTAGCATTTTTGTAAATTTATTTTCAAATACTCCAAAATAAAATTTCACACCAATCAAAATGGCGAAATCCGTCATTTCAGCACCTATATAAAAG
Source organism: Scaeva pyrastri (assembly GCA_905146935.1). Classification (NCBI taxonomy): domain Eukaryota; kingdom Metazoa; phylum Arthropoda; class Insecta; order Diptera; family Syrphidae; genus Scaeva; species Scaeva pyrastri. The sequence continues at coordinate 16,831,000 of LR989929.1, read as the reverse complement.
TTGTTTGTTATCACAAAAAAAAAAAAATCACATCGTTAAAAGGGCTTACAAAGGGTTTTATCAAGTGATATACGTCAAGAAACCGCAGGGTATTTGGTGACTATCACCTACCATAAAACTTATTTATCCATCTTTGGGTAAAACTCTCCTAAACTCTTCTAAACTCTTTGGAAAATAGAACGGGTGCGACGTACGACGACGACGACGTACGAATATGCCCTGAAGTTCTTTAGGAACTTTTCATCAATATGTAATTTTCCAACCGAAATCACATTGATTTCCTCTGTTTTGTTGTAGATAGAGTATCTATGTATGAGTATAACGATAACGATGAAATCAACGAACAACTAGATGCCAAGTTAGTTTACGATAATTTCCATGTGAAAAGCTTTTTTTCTGATTATTTTCAATTATAATATTGGTTCCAAAGACCCTTAAGGGGCTTACATAAGTTCATCGCAGTTAGGTACTCTTGAACCACAATCTCAATTCAATCATTCTTAGTATATCTTTTCTAGTTTTTTTTTTTTTTCTTTTTAATTTTCTACATCTGTGGATTCATCACCTGCAGCAGGATGTTCCTAAGCATATACCACCTGGAAAATCGTCAAGATGAATGAAAAGGATATACGAAAGGAAATAGCAATCGGGATATTCTGCATTTGCATGCGATTGGGATTGGTATACCTTTTAAAGGTTAAAAGAAGATCAGCCTAGAGCTACATACGACGACCGACGACGTTCATAGCAAGGGGTTAAAGGGTGAAAAAGTTCAATTGGCGGTGATAGCTTCGTCGTCATCGTTCGTCGTCTGGATAAAGAGTAGAAAATGTTGAATATGGAATTGCATAGTTACTCGGATGAGTTGACAGGAAATTTTCCTAGAATAGAAGTTGTTGTGTGTTCAGAATTTACATAGTAATGCAATTCATCTATTTTTAAAGTGATGTATGTTTCTTCCAAAAATGACATCACAACAATAAAAATGTAAATGAATCCAATTTCTATAACTCATGATTGAAGAGTATTTGATAGCTTTTAATGTCGCGTTTTTGGAAATGAATTTGGTTAAACGTTGAAATCATATTTCAGAAAATTGAAATGCCACATGCTATGGTCCATACCAGCCACGGAAGTTCTTCCTATTCGTCCAAGACATGACGCAGTCTGGTTTCATTCATGGAAAATCAAAAACAGACCGGATTTTTATCATTAGACAGGCTTTGAAAAAATGTATAGAATTCATTATTCCAACTTACGATCTTTTTATTGACTTAAAAGTCGCATTCGTTTTAAAAATGACGAAATCGATTTTTCGACAATTGGCAACTTAGATTATTAATTTCTTGTAAATATTTATTTCACTTATTTTCTATCTTTTTTTTTATTGAATAGAGAGTATGTTTACTTCTTGAATAAATGCACATTATAACTTTACAAAAGTTGCTCAAACCTGATCAAAAATAATGAACTGCTACAGTGTAACCGATTTTTAAAGTTGCCGGCAACTTAATCTCATAGTGTGCATTTTTCCATATAAACCAATAGAAGTAGACTGTGAAATTCTTAGGTGGGTTGTGAAGGTGAAAGCTTCCCATAATTTTGCCGTAAATTTAATGGTGAGAAAAATTTTTAAGCCAATCGCTTTGCATTTCCCTGAATACTGCAACAGCATTTTTATGCATTTTTTTTTAACTCGAACTAAATATGAACTGCAATTTTATCAATAGTGCTCTAGCTAAAGTTTACCAATAAAACACAGATTATATAACATTTCCTTCCAAATTTCACTCAAAATTTATAAAAATTGAACTTTTTTGGAGTAAAATTCTAATATTTTCAAATCAAGATCTTTGATATTGCATTTTTAAAATGATATCCTATGTTTAGAAATGTTTTGAGAAAACTTGCAAATATTTCTCGCATCGTATTAAAAACCACATTAAAAATCAATATTGTGTTATAAATTAATTAAAAGTTATTAAAAACACCCATTCCCTCCTCAAAAACAGCAAAACGGAACTCATATTATCCAAGTTCAGAAAACATTCCTAGTAATTCTGCAAACTAACCTCATAAGTCCTTGGAAATTCTTAAACCATTACAAAGTACGACTTTCAATCCAGTTTTGCATTTCATTTTCATAATCACAATTCCAAGAAGTCCTGATTAACATGGATGTATCTTCTGTTTTTACATATACAAACTCATTCCTATCCTATACATCCTTGGTATTTCGTAAAGTTTTATCGCAGGATCTTTGCAATGATGGCTGCGCTGGCTGTGAGGCATTTAGCTTCTTGCAAAAACCAAACCAAAGCCAAGTTTCATTTTATGTACGAGTATGTTCGCCACTATAACATCGTCGAATATAATACACACGTTTTATGAAGAAACTTTTCCATACTTAATTTTTTTTTTATTTTAATTTTCACACATTTCATGTAATAAAAAAAAACGGAACTTTTTTTCTCTCGCACAAGGATTTAAGGAAAATTAAATTAAAGAAAACTTTTTTCACTCCTTGTTTGTTGGTGAATTCAATCTGCAGATCCTTTTTTCCACTCTACAAATTGTGTAGGTATGAGTTTTCCTCACATTACTGCCACACTGCATACAGCGTAGCGAAATTGAATCACTTTCGCTTGCTCTGACGCACCCACCCACAACCATCGACTCACACCCACACCCATCGAGTGGCTGTAATGCGTAAAATTAAATTAAATATTTAATTTAAATTTTTAATAAATATGTTTTTACATTGCCATTGAAGATAAGATAATAGATATTAATGCAAATTGAAAATCCAAAGTAACACGAATGAGAAAAAAGGGGGGGCCAAGTAAACCGAAAGACAACGACGACGACTACGCCACTGTGCTGGCTCAAGTTGATGTTGATATTTAATTCAGAAGTAATTTTATTTCCATTGTTTTGTATGTGTAGCTATATGTGTATGGATATAGGTCCTTGTTAAATATTTGGTTTCATTTTCTGCCTTAATATACAAATCTGTAAGCTCAAATTTTCATTAAGATATTATTTGGTACATGGTTCATATTTGCTTAGTATATTATATTTTTTTTTGCAGTCAAAGTTAAATATTTAATGATGTAAGCTTTGCCACATTGTGGCCAGGATTTTTATTATTATCAATTCTTAATATCAATTTTAATCCAAGGTCACAAGTATGTATGTATTAATGTTTAAGTAAGTGATGAAGGTACTTCGGGAAATCTGAGAATTGGTATAAAAACAAAATTGAGATTAAATTGGATTTTGATTTTTGACGTTGAGGTAACATAAAAGTTGATCAAATTTTAATATGTGTTCTTTGGTTTAAGGAGATTGCCCAAAAACCTATGGAGGATTTCCTGTTTAATGGAATTTTAGTAACGATATGTTTTACACTTGACAGAATTTTCAATATTTTAATAAAAACAATAACTTGGGGGCACGTTTAGAAGTTTTTCAATTAGGTTTTTTTGAATTTTGACAGGGACCATTGTTAAAGATACATCTGTTGGCTGTTGATTGACAATTATAATGAATTATTGCAACTTTCGAAAACATGTATTTGAATATTGACTCTCAAAAATTTCCAAATTCGAAGAACTCAAAATTGTCAAATTTTTGTTATCTATTGTTTCTGTAATTTTTACAGAAAATCGTCAAAAATTCGTTTTACATATATTCAATTATCTTTAATCAAAAATGTATCATTCTTAAATATTTGTTTGTACTCGTATGTATTTATTATTCCAATAAGAAGCTCCGTTTTGAAGAGCCGCTATTATATTAAATTTTATTGATGTTTAGACATTTGACAAGTGAAAACTGCGCCATTTCTAAATATTTAACGCGCTACAAACATTCCATTAAAATTGTTAAACTTTACTGTCCATGAAATTCGTCAAAAATAGTCATCATTTTAATAAAACGAAATCACTTTTTAAACATTTTTCCAAGCTCAATTTAATTAATTACTTTTGACATTATAACAACAATAATTATCCTGTCAATCTGTCAGTCAAAGTTCGATTCAATATGCGTAAATTAAAAAAAAACAATACATTTCCCTGTTTCAATGAAAAACTTGTAATCATTCCAAGTTAACCTGTTCCAGAGTTTATACACAATTTCTTGAACATCATTTAAAAAACATACATATTGTCAAACTTAAAAGAAACTAAAATGTCAACTTGTCGAGAAAAATTAAACGACATTTTCATGATCGCTCGAAAATGCGGTGTAATTGTTGGCGCTGATGTATTCGATCCGAATTACCGTTTCACTTTCATGACTTATTTCGTCATAGCTGCAACGAATACCTTTTTCGTCCTTTCCGGTTACACCATCTATGTGGCAATTTACATTGACCACGATTGGACTGCCATATTACAAGCCCTGTGCATGGTAGGCAGTGCAGTTCAGGGCATGAGCAAATTGTACACTTTCACAAAATATCAAATAACTTATCGTAAGATATTCAATGAAGTTGACGAAGTCTATAAAATTTACCAGGAAAAGAATCTGGACTATCAAAATGCCCTCAACAATACCACGAGTGTCATTTCGAAATTCCTGAAATTCAATGCTTGTCTGTATTTGGTTGGAACTTTGGTCATTATTTCGGTGCCACTTTTCTATTTGGTTTTGTATGGTGAAAAGATTTTCGTCATGCAATTTTTAATTCCTGGAATCGATCCGAAAACCGATATTGGACATTTAATGTTGATTGTTGCTCATTCGACGTGTATACTGATGGGATCTTTTGGCAACTTTGCTGGGGATATGTATTTTTTTGTGTTTTTGCTGCAAGTGCCATTGTTTAAGAATATTTTGAGAATCAAATTCGAGGATTTGAATGAAGTGACAACTGATACAGAGATTGATAATACTGATCTAACTTTGCCCTTGTTGAGGGACATTCTGAGATGGCACCAGAAGTACTCGGAGTAAGTAAGAATCATGTTGTTGGTCAAAATTAATAGAATTTCGTATTACAGCTTCACTCAGACTTTGAGTGATGTTTACTATGCGGTTTTGTTCATTCAAACTTTTACTACTTCATTCAGTATTGGCATGACAATCTTCATAACGTTTATGGGAGTCTGGCCAGCTGGCTATGCGTACCTGGTTTATTCGTTCATAATGCTCTACACGTATTGTGGCATGGGAACAGTGACGGAGATATCAGTGAGTTACTAATGTCATAATTTTATTGACGGTTTATGCCAAAAATATTGTCATTGAATTTTAGAATGACGATGTTTGCCATTACGTGTACAATACCTGTCTTTGGTACAGATTGTCAGTGGGAGAACGTAAGATGCTGATAATAATGATGATGAAGGCTCAGAATCCGACATTGTTGACAGTGGGTGATATAATGCCACTGTCAGTTACGACCGGGTTGTCATTGACCAAAACTATTTACAGCTTTCTAATGATGCTGCTGAATTTCACAGAGGAATAAACATTAAAAGTCTTAAGATTTTTATGTCTCTTAGATTGACAATGTTTAGTAGTGTTAATTTCTTTAAAATTTGAATTAAATGTTTAACGTATTGCAATGTGTGGTTTTATTTAAAATACTTTCAAAATTTCAATACCCAGTTGAATTTTTGAAAAATATTGATTAAAAAAATATTGTTTCACTCGTGCTGACTTCTTTGTGAAAATTGTTAAAATCGTTACTTTAAATTCTTGAGATCATTTGTTCAAAACTGTATTTTAAAATAAACTACATAAGTCGTTCAGGAGTGATAATAAATATTGTTCATTGATTGGTTCCGATAGAACTATTGAAAAGTCTGGAGTTCGATTGTTTATTTTTTTAAGAATCTAAGATTTTCTTCATGTTCAAATCATTAAATAAAGAATGATGAAATTCAATTAAAGGTTTGACCTACAACGTTGCATAAGAACAACTTAACATACGTGTCCTTTCTATCAACCAATCAAATTAATTCAAATAAACAATCAATATACAATGCCAAATGGCATACGTGTCCTTAGACTTCCGTCTTAGTCATCCTTGTCGAATTCCATAGTATCAGTTTGATTTTGAATTGTTTCAAAGGCTTTAATAAACCGGAAACACATTCCTGCGGGAATTGAGTTGAGTTTAGTCGGTTTTCACCAGCCGGGTTGCACATCATTTTCTGAAAATTGTTTGTTCGGAAAACTCCTAACGCAAGGATTTTGAGGAACTTAACTGTGGAAAGTATTTTTTTTGTCAATGAATATCCAGAAAAAGTGTCCCAATTCTGGAATGTAGAGTTAACACTTAATCATACATATGTAATAGCTGCTAAATATAATTAATTTATTGTGTATCTTAACTGTTTTTCAGTCAAAATTATTTAATTTGGTATTTTGATGTTCTCTTTTCGTCAATTAGTTCGCTATGCATAACCTTATTTTATTTTCAAAATGGCTGCAGTTTTTTTTTTATCAAAATGGCTTCTTTTGTGATAGAGAAATAAAAGTGGAAATATATTTTGTTTAAGGTTATTAATTACTGAATCGATATTAAAAAAATATTAGCTGTCTCAAAATTTCGTCATCTGTTCAAACAAAATTTAATATCGGTTTCGTAAAGTTATATTTTGAAAAGACGATATATTCCGCAAAAGTGAATAATTTTTGGACTCGAGGATATTATTTATATAATAGAGGCAAGGATCCTTTTTTTTAAGTTGCTTTTGAAAAAAAAAATTGTTTTCCAAAAATCGAAACCAAATTTAACTATTTCTGCCAGATTTTAAACCATGACTAAAATTAAGGGTAAACCAACAGTGAACAATTTTTTTTTAATTTGTTCTTTAATTTTTTGTAATCCTTGAATTTTTTTAAATTAATAAAATTTCAAAAGAAAATCGGAAAAAGAGTTCTTCACATAGGTATTTCGATGGTGGGTTAATTTTCCATCTCAAAACGTAACATTAACTTTTCATAACATTTTAATTTTTTCATCGATTAAGAAACATTAAAAGTTTTGTTTTCTTGTTATCAAAAGTTTGTCTATTAAATTTAATAATTAATTTTATATTCAACAAGGACAACTTTAGGACTTGTGTACTTTCGTTTAGATTTTTACAACATTTTTAAGACCACTTCTTAGCATTTCAACTTTTATAGCTTTGATTTATGAGATTGGCTTAGGTATACTGGAGAAAGATTGATTCGAAAATGTCTAACTGATTTATTTGTTTCTTTACATTCTACAAAACATTTTTGTTTTATGAAACCTAAAAAGATTAAGTGAGTCTTAAAATAAAAAAAAGTTCTATATAAATATAAAATGTTTCTCTATTTTTAGAATTACGATAATAGCTTTGGGTTCTATGTCAACCGTCTCTGGTTTGAACTTTAACTGATGTTGATGAAGCAATCCAGAATCCAGGTTTATTGACCGTGACATAATATAAACATTTTGTGTAACGATGACGTCACCGACATGAACCTTTATATTAACGAAGAAATATTTATGGGTTATTAATGATATATTTCACTTTTACTATGACGAATTGAGAAGTAACAAATGTTAGGCATTTAAAATTCACTTTGTTAGTATTTTTTGTATTTTGAAGTAACTTTGTGCACGAATGTGTTTTAAGTTTTCAAGGGCGAACGAATTTCGATATTTTGAAAAAAAGTAAAGTTTTTTTTTTAAAAAGGACCCATAAAGATATAAAAGTGAATATTGGCAAATAAAACGCAAACACAAAAAATATTTATCGCAAAACTCAACAGAAAAACTTTATTTTTTAACACAATTATTTATTATTAACAATTTGTTTTTCTATGTTTCAAAAACACTCCAGAGGTAATTAAAAAAAAACAAAAAACACAAAGTTATGATTTAGAAGCAGTCAGCCAGAAACAAAAAGTAAAACAAAAATGGTTTTATCAACTTTAATAATAAGCATTTTAAAAATGCTAATTAAAACAGTGCTGTGTAGAAATTTCTAGCAAATCCATTATATAATGAATATCTCACATTTTAGGATAGTATTTCTTTTTACTTTGACAAAGAAATTTAAATAAAATATTCAAGAAAGAATGAAACTTAAATATGAATACCTGAATTCCAATCGTTATATTTTAATTTAAATTTTGAAAATTTAAAAAAGGAGTTTAATATCAAATTTTTAAACATTTCATCCGTCTGCTTGAATATATTTATTCATATTTAGTGTAATTTTTTACAGAAGATTATTCAAATAAGAAACAAATTGTTTCGGTGGGATTTTAATTAAATCCCTAAAATCATCGCCCAATACTCAAAAACTTTCCAGAATTATTACTTGGTGTTATTTTTTTTTTGTAATTTTAAGTTAACTTTTTCTAATATTATCTTTTTTCTTGAGCAAGGGGAGGTTTTTAATTCAATGTCGATTTTGGAATTTACTTTTTAAGTTGCAGGCAACTTATTTCGATACTCTCTTAAATAAGCGAATGTAATTGAACTATGAGTTGCTCGGGTAAGCAGTTTAAAATTGTTGGGAGCAGAACTATGGAAAAAATAACTGCAAAATTTGCAATTGTTTTTAATATTGTTATTTTAATTTAATTTTGCATCACAGCATTGTGAACAGCTCCTAAAACAATCAGATTAACGGATAATATGTATGTATGTGTTTGCCACCACACAAACATGAACTGCCTGACAACGTTCACTTGAGCCTTGAGCGTCAAATTGTAATGAATATTTATGAGAGATTTATTCAACATGTCCCCACATCCTGCTGCTATTATAGTCCCTTCGTCTCTCACAAAAACAAACAATAACAACAACATGCAACATACATACAACATTTTGTCGCTTTAGCACGAGCAAAGAGCATCATCACATCATCACCTACTCAGAATTGTCATTAGGGACACCCTGCGCTACGTCCAGAGACTTTTACTGTACGTAATAATACCCCGACAGGAATACGGATACGAGTATATGTATACGTATTCTGGGATGATCCAGGACTATGGCATTATAATTTGACAATATTCCATGTTCCATGTTGTGATGTGCAAATTGTTGTATGAAAGGTTGAAAGCTTGATGTCGGTTTGTTTGCAAAATGGAATGATTGATGAAAGTGGAAGTAAAAGGAACTGAAATCAGCATCCAAGGAATGGAATAGATAGATTTGTGAGGGGGACAAGGGGAAGCAACAAATTTTAAATACATAATTCGCTAAGAAGCATTTCAAATTTAATATAATCTAATGTAATTAAAATTCCGGAGAGTCTAAAAGAGAGAAGCCTTAAATTCATCTAGCATTGACCTGGTGTCCTTCGATTGATTATATATTGACAAATTGATGTCAACTCCGTGAACCCTTTAAAAAAACACAAAAACATTAAATGCCAAAATCGAAACTGTCAAAGAAAAATTAACAAATATAATTAATGACAAATTTATCAACAAAACCACTTTGACATTGCTAACTTGACACTCATTTAAAAGTCACTTAAGCTAAACGAAGTATTTTCAAACCCTGATCCTGACATTCCAAGTCTTGTGTACGAGTATGTTTGAAATTATCCTTATTTAGTAAAAGGTCCTGTTTTTTTTGTTTTTGTTTAGCTTTGGGAGATAAATTGCTCTAAGCTCTAACACAATGTAAATCTTTTTTTGTCAAACAAAAAACAAAAAAACAAAAAACCAACGAAATAAAATTATATTTCTGCTTTCATCTGACCTATTTTGTGGCCACAGACAGACATTTCCATTATCCTCGTTATCCTTGTTCTGTATAGCTGTTGTTGTTGTTGTTGGCTACATCAAGCAATTTAATGTAAAATGTTTATTCGACGTTACCGGATGTAAGCGTGATTTATTTGAAAATAGAAAAACGTTCTAAATAGCACCGCATTATATAGCTTATATACATACATACTCATATATACAAAACATATAAGCCAAAGCTATTTGAAGAGCAGGCGAGTCCTTTGGTCATTCGAACATCATTTGGTCATTTAATGTTAATTCAATTGCTCAATCCATGATGCGATGCTGGCTCTGACTGGGACGACTGGCCATTAGGATGTGTAATTTTCTAGATGAAATAAATTTGTTTTCCAGTAATTTTACCTGCATATCCTTGAATAAGGATTCCAGAGTGAGACAGATAAAATATTTATGCACCCACATAAAATATTGTTGCAATGTCAATATATATTTAGAATGACAACATGGAAATATTTTTTAATTTGAAATATTTATTAAATTGTTAATTTTGAAATCCGCCCGCAGGATATTTTTTTTTTGTATTTTTTAATTCAACGGGAAATTAAACAAAAATTCTTTGTTTTATTTTAAATTATACGAAATTAGTTTTTGGCAACATAATTTTGTGGTGTGAATTATTTTAATGAAGTTTTGCTAATTTTACAATCCATAAGAGATTATTTATTTTATATTCAATAAAAAGGAATTAAAAATTTAAATAAAATGCCATGTGATCAAATTGTTGTGTGTTTTGTGGTGATTTAGATTTTTTTCTTTTTTTTTACAATAATTTCCAACACAGCACAAGTTGATTTCTCATCAAGTAATAATCTTTGGAAGCTCATGATGTTGAGAGGGATTTATTTGGCAATTAAATAGAATTGATCAATCGTTTAAATCCCAAATGTTTAGGGTTAAGTGAGGATTTGTATGTTTGCTTATGTACCTACATATATGAGAAATAAGCGGATAGAATATTTAGTTTTAAATGTTGCATTTTTAATTTTAGCAATTCGATTTGTACTCAAATATTTATGGAAAATATGAGCAACGTAATTAAATTGGACTTTTGGTTTAGTCTTCTTGCTGTCATCTGTTTTTTTATTAAATGGTTTTTGGGAATTATATAAAGTGTCATATTTTAATTCGTCATGAATTGAATTATCAATATTAAAAGATCTATTTGACAAGAGATGCTTAGAGCTATGGTAAAAATTAACCAATACACACTTAAAATTAATTTGTTGATTGTATTTCATCAATACTTCATTATTTCTTCTATCAATTTATTTGTATTTCATCAATACTTCATTTCTTCTATCAATTTATTTGTATTTCATCAATACTTCATTTCTTCTATCAATTTATTTGTTAACTGTCAAATAATTCACTTCCTATCGGAAATTGCTCATGTCAATTGTTTGGGATTGAGTTTTGATTATTTTGCCTTGGAAGCAATGTCATTCTTTGTTTTCGTGAACATGTCAAGTTCAAGAAACCGACTTTTGGAATAAGGGCTTTTCAAAATAAAGACAACCATTTCGTTTTCTTTTAAATATTACATATATGTTAATTAATATAGAAATGTTTTTTAAAGTTATGGGAACAATTGTAAAATAAATCTAATTTATGTCTCGATATCTCATTTGAAACCTGTTCTAGTCCTGTTATCTTATTCTGCACTGTTTTATATTATTGTCTTGCGTTGTATCATCTGATAGGCTTAGTCACTAAGGTGCAGTGACTTTATGAGTGGATATATAATTTTTTTTTCGATTTTTGAGATAGAATTATTGAACACATGGGCACATTTAAAACGAATGATTTCTTAAACTCAAATTTAAAAAATGTTTCTTCAAGTTTTTGAATTTTGTTTTTGCATACTTTTTGTATTTATACAATTACATAATTAAATGTATACAAATGAGAGATTCATCAATTATTTCAAGTTTCTAGGGTCATCCACGAAACGATTTCATAAAAATTGATTCTAAGCATGAAAAAATCCGAAAACATGTTTTCAAAAATTTAAAATTCTTCATGTTTAATCATCTTTATCCGAGTGAATGAATGAAATTTGACAGTTTATGAAACACAGATATAATATAGTCTTCCGAATGTCATTCCAAAGCTACGGAATCGCTATTTTGGCAAAAAATACTCAAATCCGAAAAACTTAGAAACTATAAAACTTAAAAAGACTGACGAGATTTGCGTTTTGTACAAAACAGTCTCGTCTCGGTATTGCTTCGAATGCTTTTATAAGAGGGTATCGTCTTTGTCACGATTCCATCATGGAGGAGTGGGTCCCCCCATCACTAATCATGTCAATCTCTGTTGTTTTACCTGCCCTTTGTTCAGTAATTTTAAACTCTCCATAAAATAAGAACTCAGTCTTCTCCGTGTTACAAAACAATTCAACACACGTGTAAAATTTGTTTCAATTCAACCGAGAATAACATGATGATTTATTTTGTCGTTCATCTAAGTTTACATCTTGAATAATTTCCATTTTCTACAGTCTACTACACTAACATTCCAATAGTTTTCTACTCATACAATTATACATCCAAACATAAATTACAAAATGTCATAAGATTAAGTATGCAAACCAGGTTTGTATGTATGTAGTTCGTATATAGCGATTATACGTCCTTGGAATAGAAAATCCCTTTAGGAGTATGGAAGAATACCTCGATATTGAACAGCTGTACGAGCTTAAGGACTTATGCTTCCATTCTTGTCTATAAACTATGAGATATGTACATCCATTTCAAACTCTGACTATCTATCTATCTATATGAGAAGTACGAGTATCTTCTACGAGTATGTATACGGATACAAGTATCTAAAGGATTTATTAATGTTTTGTATTGAAAGAGCAGAATGAAAGTCTGTCTGAAATCATACATACATTGTATCTGTACAAGTTCTAGGAGTATCTTTTATTATATATTATGTATTTTTCTTGCACTGGTCATGTTAGGTATTTGGTGTTTTTATTCGGATTGATGTGTCTTTTTTTTTTACAATACTTATAGATACAATGTGTTGTTGGTTTTTCTTGTGTGATTGACATTTCAATTTCATTCTTGATCGTTCAGCTGAGATTATTTCAACCAGATTGCTATAGGGAGACAAATAAATGAGAAATCGGACTTGAATTATTTTTCCTTATTCATATGGTATGTTATTTTGTATAAAAGAATTCTTATAATGTTTTAAATTAAAAGCATAAGAAAAGTCGAAGATAATCCATATTAAATCATGATCAACAGTGTTCTTCTATTCAATAGGTTAACAACCTGTAAGAATTTTACTTCATAAATAATCTTGAACATTTTTGGTTTAAACAGTCTTATCTTGTCCTTGTCAATAATTCCTTTATGAAGGGTGAAAGTGCTCAATGTAACTACTCTGCGTTAAGATTTACTTTTAAAAATTAAATGTCCACAATTTTTTTTCGATTCATGATGAATTTTAGATACTAAATAGAATTACATATCAACACAGTTTGACATTCTCAACTGTCAAACCATAGACAACAACCTGCGATGGGTTTATTTTGTACGAGGCTGAGGTAAGCTTGTGGGTGAATAGGGTTTTACCCGAAGAAAGCAAAACTACTTAGAGTTTCAAACACGAATTCAGCAACAACTTTATTTCGACGTTAAGAACTAAACTATTAAGTTATTTCATATATTCGTTTTTCTTATTTCTAATGCTAACAAATTATTTCATATACATATGTATATAACAAATGATAAAATTTAATAATATAACATGGTATTTCATATAAAATAAGTGTACCTACCTACAATACTAATGGTGTTCCATCCCCTGTCCTTAGCACCAAACTAGAGAAAAAACGGGCGGCCAAAGCCTTGTTCGTCGTAGACTTAGAAGTAGTGGATAGCGGAATAAAACAGGTCTCAAATTACCTTCTTGTCCGTGGCAGCAAACCAGCGGTGAAAGAGGGACATAATGTCTTGTTCTGTGCTACGGAATGAAGGGTGAGGTTCCGTCCTCTGTCCCTAGCACCAAACTAGGGAATAAAAGTGTAGACTTAACCCTTGTCTGTCGTACACTTAGGAGAAGTGGACTGCGGAGTACATGGGGGAAAACGATTTTTAGGACCCAAACATTTCTACGAGACAACCCTATACTCAATATTGGTACACAACGGATAAAGGCAGAAGACCAATTCTTATCCACATTGCACTTCCCTATATGATCTTTTGGGTTGGAAGTGGATGTGAATCTATAACGTGCAAATGACAAAATACCTTTTAATTCCGCACCACCTAAGTTCTTAGCTAAGCTATTAGTTCTGGTGTGGTGCTATCTTCGGAATCGGTATCGTGCTTCGGTGAGGTGAGGGAAGTGTAACGTTTCGTTACATACCATAAAACGTCTCATGTAAAAACAAATATTAGCTATGTATTTTATGTACAATAAAAATTATTAGATTTGTCAGTTCTTTCCAAAATTGAATTTCAGATTTGAGTTAGTTAATTTTAAATTTTAGTTATCATCATAAAATCGCTTAGTGACTATATCTACGATTTTTACCGAATAAACTCAAAAACTACTGGAAGGATTTTGATAATTCTTTCACCATTAGAATTCTAAATTATCTCTGACTTGTTTTTACTATAAAAATAACTTTTAACTTTTGAATTCCTCTACTGACTTCACCTTAATTTTTTTTTCATTTAAGAGTACATTATTTCTTAAAATATTTAAAATTAAATGTCTAATACAAAATTAGTATTTTTGAATTATAAAATGATTTCTGTGCAGATTTTATTATTTTTTATGTTGGAATAATTTTTAAAATTCTTAAATTTCTCGCATTTCTATAAAATTCAGAATGTGAAAACAATTGAGGATACATAAAAAATACCATACTGTCCCCAACTACCCTCTATGACCCTAAATGTACTAAAATACAAAACAATTTGATATACTACTGATATAAATATATACATTCAAAAAAACACGAACACGAAAACAACAACAACGACATATTGAAGGAATAACTCAAGGCTGCAATAATTGAATAGAATTTTCAATAACAATAACAACCATGCATGCAAAGGAATTCCCTCTACCAAACCAAAGTCCTTAAAAGTTTAGTGACATAACTTTGGTCCTTAACCATCCTTATAGGTAGGTTAGGTTAGGTTAGGTAGGTAGGTCCTTCGTGTGGCTCTAATGCGGAATACCTACTGTGTCGCCGTCGGTCGGTCTTTTCGTGTGTAGAAATATTATTTTGTTGTTGTTGTTGTTTTGTGTTTTTATATTATATTTAAGTTTTCCAGTTTCAAGTTAAAAGTTATGGCTACCAATTCGTATAACTTTTTTGTTGTTGTTTTTGTGGGTTCAATATGAGTTATTTTGTATACCGTTGCAAGTCGTAGAACCAAAATTTAGTCGTTTTTCAATGCGCCATAATTCCGAGGGGTTAAAGATAGGGAGCAGGGACAAGGTTATGTTTTATGTTTGATTCAGTAACGAAAGGGAAAAAATAAAACTATAAAGTATATGATTTAGTTGTTTTGGCTCGAATGCGTATGTAGAATTGTAGAGTCATTCAAAATCTGTTGCTATGCAGAAATTTTGAAATTATGAATTGAAAACTTTTGTTGTTTATTTTTTTTGTTGTTTTTTTTCTAGTGGTGTCATTTTTTACTGTATAAAACTAGGAGATTAAATTTAATATTTAGTTTACAAATTCATTAATTTAGCTTTTGAGGCAGATTTAAGGATCTTCCTAAGGGGGCTTTAATTGGAATTGTGGTCACATTGCTGAATCTATGTAATAATTCTGTCAAATTAACTGTCATTATACCGCATAATGGAATTTTTATGAAACTGAATCTTTAGCACACTTCAGAGTTTCACTCATTTATAAATGGATTTGTTAGACTCCAACATAGAAGGACTACCAAAGTAATCTCAAAATCAAAAGGACGTCCAAAGTGAAAGATTTTCTGTTTTTCAATTTAAAAATCACCTCCTGAATTTATGTTTTTTTTTTGGTAATATCAACTATGTTGTGACTTCGTCGAAAACGGCTTTAACGATTTTGATGAAATTCTAAGAATGTGTACGAGTATTCGATAATTCTTTGATGAACAGCGATACCACCGTAGATATTGCAGTCTTGGGCTTATATATTGTTTTTCACTGTTAATGGGAAACCTTTGTCCCTGCAATAAAACAAACATACATTGATTTATTTTGAAAAATACTCTCTTTTATTTTAATATTAAAATTCCTCTTCTTGAAAAACCCTATAGGTACAGGGTTTCCTTTGATGCCCGTGTAAACAAACACTTATGTACATTGAATTGTCTTCCTTGTAACAAAATTTATTAAAATCAAAATGTGCCTCCAAGAATTCCACGTTCAATTTTCAACCATTACGAATACACAAAAGAAGCCCTTTCAACTTAATTAAACGTTGCTTGTTGCTTGATCTGTTAAATTTGAATAAAAAAACAAATGAAATTAAATTATTCTTCAAAGGACTCTCTCATACATGCACACATTGAATACAAATAATAATAACTTTTATTCAACCAAAGAACGAAAGCTATTTTTTTTTTTGTGTAAAAAAGGATATGCAAAAGTTTATTTTTTTCCCTCCATTTGAGTTTTCTGATTTTCGAGATAAATTCGTATTGTGATTTGTCGAGATTTCGAATACTTCCTGTTTCTACCGTCGCGTCGCGTCGTCCGTCGGTCGTCTGCGGCTCCTGAACGAATCACAGTCTTATATATTTGTATAAAGGATTTTTACCATTTTTGTTGTTTTTGTTGTTGTTATGAATGGTGCAAGGACTGGCAGGGACATTTTTTTTAACGATTCATAAGGATAATTTATTATCTTCTTGTTTCTGCCAAAGATGATGTTGCAATAACGATGCAATATTTATGCCCAAAAAGGACGATAAAACTCACACGCATCATGTAAAACTTTATATCTCAAGAATAAACTTGTGATGTTTGTGTGAGTGTTGTAGTTGTTGTTGTTGAGTCTGTGTCGGTGCAGACATTTATAGTTGTTTTGATTGTCTGAACAAAAAAGTTATGGTTATATCCTGGGCTAGGTACTTGTGGTTGGTTGAGTTTTATAAGCGCCAGGACACATATTTAAATGTTCACTCGCTTGTCCCTTTGCCAGGATATGGATATGATGCAAATTTCAATTCTCAGATTTTCTGTTGTAATCCTTAATCGTTTTTTTTCGTGGTTTTGGTTTTCTTATTTTATTTTCAATTTTTTGTAGTTTCAGGTTTTGTTTTCACTTTGATTTTGGCGGTGGAATTGATTTCTTTTTTCGTGTGTGTGTGTGTTTTTTTTGCCGGAAATGTAAGGAATGGGCGTTAAAATAATTTATGTTGCGTTAAAGCATCCGACTTTTGTGGCCAAAATTTATGGCGGATTCTTTTTTTTGTTTTTTGTTTTATTCATTTTATTCACTCTGAATCTCTGGTGGATGTAAAATGGTGAAATAAAGTAAAAACATTACGAGTGCAATAGGCATGTTATTATACACATACATGATGTACATGATATGTTGTCCTTTATTGAAGGTGTGGGTGTTTGTGTGTAGGATTATACCCCTATATAGCATTAAATAAACGGGCGGCTACTGCCTGTTGTTGTTTTTTTTTTTGTTTTATTGTCAATATGAGTGGGTTTATAAAAGTTCTAGAGAATTGTGTTCTGAGAAAGTAATATAAATTCACAAACGTACTTTTAATAACAAGATTATTAAAGTGCTCTATGTTCGAGTGTCTGTGTATGTATTTAGAATGAGTACATGAGAAGTTCGTGTCGCAAATTTGAAACAAAGGAATTGTTATCTTGAAGCTTTTATTATTAACTAGAGGCCCCGGTGAACTTTGTCCCTCCACAATTGTGTTCACGCACGCCTGGCTGTTGAATTTTTCAAAATGTCACAAACTGATAAAAATTTTAATTATTCACGAAACTTACAATAAAAAAATTATTTGAATTTTATGGAGTTGAGATTCGTCTTTTCTTTGGCATTTTAAGACCAGTGAGTCTCAAGCACTGACAGGACAAACTGATGATAAAAGATTTCAATAACAGTATAATGGTGACAGAATGACAGGCAACTTTATAAATTTTTGTTGACGTTGGACAGACGACTGAAATATACAAATTTGACAACCAACTGACAGTCAAAAATATTTTTATTTGCTGGTAGAAAAAACTGTATGGGAAAATTGAAGTTGTTTTTATTTACTGTCTTCCTAGAAATGTTTCCACATTTTATCACTTTTATACATTCTCTGAACTGCAAAAAACATTTCAAAATCAAACTCAGCAAAATCGGCCAAGCCGTTCTAGAATTTTACCGACACAAACAAACCAAAATTGATTTTTATACATGTAATAGATGATGTACAAGGTTATTAAGTATTAGAATAAAATTTTAAAAACTAATTTTGTTATTCAAAAATAACTTATCTATTTAAACATATAAAGTTTCCTCTTGAATCACTTCATCTTAAAAAAACAGCACCAAAATCCTTTACGTAGTCTTTAAGATATAATCAAGCATACACAGGGAGAGACAAACGATTTTATATTGCTATAGTAAAAAATCTTAATACAAATAAAATTAAACAATCAATTTTTTCAAAAATTGTAAAATAAAATATTTGATGGTTGTATTTAACATTTTAATTATTTTTAAAATGAGAAAGAATTTACGAAATAAAAACAGATTTATAAGGAATCCAATTTAGTATTAAAGTTTAATCTTCTTCAAAAAATTGGTTGCAAAATGTTCTCTTTTATTGGGGATTAGTATTTTTAAATTAAAAATAAATACAAAGAAAAATGTAGCAAGATATAAAAACTGTATCTTAAAAAAAAAAACCTGTTCAATTTATATAATAATAACACCTGCAACACTTTTATAAAAAATAACCAACATTTTCTGTTACCACAAATTATGTAAATTTCGAAGCAGCCAATCGGATTAAGTGCGCGGACTTCCGATAAAAAACTTTAAAAATATATATTCACATGATGTTAACATAAACCGCTATCATGGCGATTGTTGCAACAACTCTAAATTATTCAATTTATTTTTTATTATTTATTTTATTTGATGGCTGATGTACCAACCAAAATCTACCTTTATACCGTTAAAAAAACGGATTTATTCAAATAAATTTAAATATTTATTCTTATTTTGTAAACCCTTTCAATTAGTGCAGGTATCGTCAATGTAAACATCGATATGAAAGCGATTGAAGTAAATTTACAATATTAAAAATAAAAGAAAAAAAAATTGCTATAGAAATGAATATTGGTAATTCAATTAACTAGGATTGTGAAAAAAGGAAAAGGAATAATTGAATTTCACACCTGTATACAGTGCATAAAGTGTGGTATTGTATTTTTATTTTATCCCCCAGGATCATTCATTTATGTGTATGTAGTTGGGTATTTTGTTCAATTTGAGTATAATCTATTTTGTTTTATTATTTTATTTTCTTTAATTTATTTTTACATATTTTTTTGTTTAAGTTAAAAAATATTCATCGGTTGATAAGAGATCTTTTGAATACAAACATTTTTACCATATCTTCTTTCTGTTATGGAACATATTTTGTGGATTAAATGTTAAGGAAACTTCTTAAAAACATCCAATTCGGAATTTTAGTGAATTTTAAATTGTTTTTCTCTACCATAGAGCAAAGTATAGAAAAATAAAAAAAAACACCAAGAATAGTTTTGGGGTGAGGATTTTTTGCCAAAGTCAAATTGTAGGACATTTTTGACAAAGTACTTTATTTTCAAGCATTAACATTCTTAATTTAGTTGAAGAACATTATTATTTTTACTATGTAGAATAATTTTTTTTACATATACATATGTCAATTACATATAAAAAGCTATATATATTTTAGAAGGAAATAAAAAAAGTACGTATACGCCCAAGTGAACATAGATAATAGTTTTTTACGTAAACGTTCATTTAAGTGCATTAAGTTCAGGTTGTGGTTAATTTTATGAAAGTTTAACCTTTTTTTCGTTGTTTGTTGTATGTGAAGCATAAACCTATTTACTTATTACATATTTCAATATTCACAGCAATTTTTTACTCTGATGTACATAATAATATATCCGACTTTCTATTCAATTCAAAGCGATTAAATGTTCTTATGTTAAATTTTTTGAAGGACTATTTGGAAAATGTAATTCTGTGAGTCGTATTTTATGACGATAAAAATATAACATGTTCCTGTTCACTTCCCAAATGATTTTATTAATAATTCTGATTTGCAAAAAAAAACAACATTTTTTAGAAAAATTATTTGCCAATAACAACTCACTCATATTACTGACGTTATAATATCCGTGTTTTATTGGAAATATTTAGCTAGTCCAATGAAAAAAGTTCCAATAAAAACCCATTTACTAACTCTTATGATTATTATGTATTCGAAATTATAGAGTAGAAAAACATTTTTATAAGGTATTCTGATATTTTTTAAATTTTTTTAAGAAAAATGATCGTTTACGGTTTTTGGAAAATAGATATATATAGTCATTAGATAGATAAATATAAAGATAGATAGATAAATCTTTATTCAGTATAATAATAATCAGTTTTTGAAAAATATTTTGAATTAGAGGTGCTTCTGACATTGGGCATTAAAACCTCACTCTAAGTGACCATAATCATTCCTGTGTTGTAAAGAGGATATGGGTGCTGTATAGAGGAAAGGACTCTCTCAAGATCAGATGAGAACATTCAAGACGGTTTTGAAAAAAAAAAAAATGGTATAGCTCGGAGAGTCTTAAGGGATTTTAAGTTGAGTTACCTCAACCATTTTTGTATTTAATTGAAAATCTTTAAATTTTAAACCTATTATGCAATTTTTTATTCCCATCAAGAATAAATAAGCCTTAAGAAGTTCCAAAGACACACGTTTTTGGGCTTTTGTCATTATCAAACATTTAAAGAACTTTGATGTAATTAAAAAAACAAAAATCTATCAAATGAAAATGTTCATAGATTTGAAGAAAAAAATACTTCAAAGGATAAAACAAAAAAATTAACGTATATTATACCCAGCAGAAGTATACTTAACAAATGGTAATGAAAAAGTATTATGAATTAAAAAGAAAATCCCACGCGTGTATGACAAATCTCATTTTCGACATTATGTAGAGATAATAAAAATGTTGAGATTTCATTGAATTCACGATAATTTACATGCAAATTAAACAAGAAAATTCATAAACTTTTAAAGTAAAAACCAAAAGCTGCCTCCGTTCATATGTACATCCTTCCTTCCTTCATATTCATACATAAAAAAACCTAAGCCTCCAATTTCCTATGTGTGTGTTGTAACTCATAATACTAAATTTGTCATTGTAAACTTCCTTAAAGATAAATAAAATGTTACTTTTGTTGGATGTGTGCGTCGGTGTGTGTGTGTGTGTCATCGAAAATATCTTGTTTTTAGCAAATAAAACAAACTTGTGCACAATATACGCTTAGTGATGTTTGTTCCCATAAAAAATAATTTCATTTAAAGAAAATTCAATTACAAGGTGTTGAAAATGAATTGATTCAAAATTTTCCAAAATTTTAACAGACAATTTTAAGAATGATATTTCATTTTGTTAATATGGAAAAAAAATCAAGAACAAGTGTTGCCATCTAGTTTCAAACAAAAGGGTTTCACCCACACTCAAAATTTCACACTATTCTAAATTTGGTAATTTTTGTAGATTTTGTTAATTTTTTTTAAACTTGTAAAAACAACTTTCATTGCATTTGAACCAAAAAACACTTTTACAAATTTTTTGGTAAAATTTTTTGTTAAAAAATGTCAAATTGATATTCTTAAAAATCTAACTATTTTTCAACAATTAAAGTATGGAGGAAATTAAATAAATTTGAAGTCACTCTTCAAGATTTTCAAGTCGTAATATAATTTTTAACAATTTTTGAAAAATTTTTTTGAAGTTTTTTTTTTCAATTTTTTGTTCAAAAAATGTCATTAAATGTAAGTAAATATTGTAAATTAAAAAAGTGTTTGCAATGTTATTATCTAAAACACCCTGTTCGAGAATAAATCAACAACAGCATGACTTCTCCATAAATTTATTCAAAAAAAAAAAAAAAAAAAACATCCAAGAATATGTGTGGAACATCGAGATTTATTGAGTTTCCTAAGCATTCTCTCCAGTTGCGTATTAAAAAGTGTTGTTGAAACTTTTCTAAGCCATTACAGTGTTGAAACTTTAAGAACCATTACAAAGCATTGTTTTATTTTATTTCCTATGATGGATGCGGGAACACTTGACTCATTTCGTCTTCCCGCTTCATACATCGTACATCGTAACACTTACATATGTACTATACATTCATATAAAGGATAACCTATTTTTGAAATGAAATAAAACCCAGGTTCTGGGACAAAAATTGACTTTAATGTCTGTGCAGACAGACAACAGCTGGGACAGATAAGAAATTGAGTGCCTTAATTGTTGAAATGAGTTAACGACAGCTTGGAGTTGAGATTTTATATGTGATGACAACTAAAAAATAGAATGAAAAATATTATTATTATTCATCATTAAAAAGAGAGAAAAAAACAACAACAAAAACAACTTTAAGCAAGCCTCCTTGAATTCTTGATCGTATTTCCCAAGATAGAGAGAGAGAGAGTAAAGATGGGATTTATCTCAAGGCAACATTGATGCATAAAATTTTGGTAATAAAGTTTTGGCTTATGCATCGTAACATGTTTACATGAGCATATACTCGAAATACTCATATACTCACACTCGAGCAAATACTTGTGCTCTTAAGTGAAGAAAATTCCTGGGATGGGTTTTTTTTATAGGATTTTTATTGCAACACCCTTGGGCTCGTTCAGGTTCATTATGCCCTGAAGTCACTTTGCTGAGTGAGAGGATAGAACATTTAAGAGTTATAAGTTCATATATGTATGTATATGTGTCGGGTGTAAAGTGGGTCTCCGTGTGTGATGCAGGAGGAAGAGTATTTTTGAAAATCGTTCAAAGTCCTTGGGAAAAGTCGGCGGCGTGGCGGCTTCGGCGGTGGTTGTGATGATGCTCTGAAATAAATGAAAAGTAATGAAGGTCTAAATTATGGCAATGGGTGTTACATTACATTTTTGAAATTTTAAGGTAATTGAAATTTGAAAGAATATACATAAATGATAAATATGGAAAAGGAGTACAATCTTAAGATCCAAATTTTCTTGACTTATAGAAATAAGCTGGGAACCAGGCAATAAAAGGGTTCCCCATTGGAAACTGCTTTTATGGATTAAAATGTTTATATTTTTGATGTATCGAATTTTCCACTAAAGGACTTTAGAATTAGAATAGGTATATTATTTACGCGAACATCTTTTACACCACCGGAAAAAAATTGGATCTTGTGGAGAAGAGGAAAAGATAATTTTTGGAAACAAGGAAACTTGTATAAAATATAGGTCTTAAGGTGTTAAGTTTTCAGTGGCTGGTTGGGATATACTTTTAACGTATTTAAAGGACTCAATTAGTAGATGTAACTAAAATACTGTTAAATGTTCTACCAGATTCACGACATTAGTTTTCTGTCACTGAACATTTCTCAACAATTTTGTTGTTAGTTATTTATCGTTCCATTTTTGTAAATGACATATTTTTAATTTGTCAAAAAGAGGGCTGTTCAAAATGAAGCTAAGAAATATACAAAAATTAAAAAAGAAATATTGATTTGTTCTGCTTTAATAATTTTGTAATTTTCCATCTACAGGCAGGAAAAACATTCTGTGGAGAGTAATATTGAAAAAAAGTAAGTATACGCCACAGTGTAGCATTCTGATAATCTATTTTATAATCTTTCAAAATTAATATTATGTCTTTTTTTGGATTGAAATATCGTTAATTAATTATGTACATAGATAAAACCGTGTTTTGTTTCTGTTTTTTGTTTTTGTTAAAAAAAAATTCAAAACACGTTTCTTTCAGCTAGAGTGTTTTTGTGAACAATCTGACTCTTAAAGTATTTTGCATCTACTGAAGGTTGAAATTCAGGATGCTTTTTATTCATTAGGTTGTACAAGGAGATCTTCTTATTTCATTGATGATAACCAAACTTATAATCAAAATAAAATATGTATGTACAAAAAACCTTAACAAGCCCAGATCAATTATAGTCAAATGCCATAAAAACAAAACAAATCTCCTTAACAACAATTTGCTTGATACTGTTTTTCTTCTGATAATTTTCTTAGAATTAGTTGTATGTAATTATGTTTTTCTTTTTTTTTTTCTGACACTTGAATGAATTGACACAAGAAAAGAAGAAAAAATCAGAAGAACAAAGCATCAATCGTATCTTCATCTCAATCAACCACAATTACAGTGATTATTACTCAGTACAACTCAAACGTATAATCTGGGAATAATTTAGAGGTGTCCAGAGAAATTAAGGATGATGAAAAAAATATGGGTACCTACTCCTGTAATTGTTCTTATCTCATTTTTTCTTATTATAGCTTTGAGAGAAAGAAAATGAAAACAAAGACGAATTATTTATGTTTTTGGTTTTGTCTTTTTGTATTTTGTTGATTGTTTGCTTTCGTGGGTTTGTGGTTTCTAAGTTTCAAAAAAGTCATTTCTGTATGAACTTGCAAAACAGACTATATCATATTTTCAAGTAAAGACGATGAAAGTTTTAAGGACGAAATTTTCAAGCTTTAAAGAAAGTTATTTGAAATAATAGTTGAGTAAAAAAAAAAACTAAAAACAGGTTGGCCTAAGACATTAAAAAAAAAAAAGTTTATAATGTTTTTCGACATTAATTAAATTTTATAAATTAACAAAAATTTTATTACTAACTTGTTGTCGTACCAATTTACATACACTTTATATATAAACTTTTTTTCGTCAAAGGTATCCCAAAATCGAATAAAGATATGGACTCAAATTAAACTTTGTTTGACGGATTATAACTTATTGTAAAATTGACTATCAAGAAATTATTGGAGTGGTTCTTTTAATACAGTAATTTAAAAAAAGGGAACATTTTTGTTGAACACAAATATCTCAAGAACATACTTCAAATAAATTTAATTCTGCACTTTATGATAGAAAACAGATTTGGTATACATTTTTAAATATAACTCAACATATCTTTATTTTTTTTTTAAATAGAAAAACTGTTTAAAAATTTGTTGAGAACCAGATATGTATAAAATCAAGGAAAAATTATATCATCTTCAAACATTTTTTTACTATGTAAAATGAAATTTTTGACATCTAGTAACATTTTAGGAAAAAATCAATTGTACAAGAAATAAAAATTATAAAAAAAAATTACCAAAAATTAGTAAAACATGTTTTTGGGCTCGAATATAAATTACCTACTTCTGATAATTTTTTTTGTTAGAAAAATCAAGAATAAATCAATTGCAAAATTTTTCCAAAAAAAAAAAAAAACAAGAAATATTAAATAAATTCAAAAACTACACTGGAAGCTTTTCTTGATGTTTAATTGAACATTATTATAAATGTGTTGAAGAAATAAAAATAATATTTGTCAGCTTCGTCTTTTTGATAACACAAACTTTTTATCATTTCATATCGCTTATTATTAAAAGACCACAACTATATCAAAAATGTGCTGGCTGGATGCCTTACTTTGGATACTTATCAAAAATACCTAAAAAAAATGTGTGTATACAACATACTCCTTTAAGAAATAATCTGAGTAAACTTTAATAATGTCGATGTTTAAAAATGAAGTGATTATTATTAATTTTTATTTAAAAACTACTAGAAAGGATTCTTAAAATGTATTTTCTTAGTACAAATTCATATAAAACATTTCTACATAATTTTGAAGAACTTTGCCTTTTAAAATGGTTAAAAAAAACTCTTTCAAATACGATTCCAAATACAAACTGCTTTTGCCATTCATTCTCACCTTATGGTTGTAACTGAAATTCCTTATTTCATTCCCCATAGATTTTTCAATTTAATTTCGTTTCGAAGCCAAAAACAAGTTCCATCATAAATCTTTTCAAACTTTAGACAAGGTAGTTATAAAATTTTATATTCAAAAGTTACAAAAACAAAATATTACAAAGTCGATTAAACTACACACATCATAAATTTATTATAATTTATATAATAAACCCATTTTCTACTTTGTCAGTTAGAAGTGTAATAATATTTTTCAAATTCCACAAATTATTATTTTTCATGTGATGATGGATATTTTTTCAAATTTAAATTTTTATTTCTTAGGTGAAGTCGGTGATATGAAGGGAAAGTCGAGATCGAAAAGCCAATAAAAGTTTTTTTTTTTAGTTTTTGGAAATTCCAACATGTTCATAGCTAAGTTCATTCAACTTTTCTTTTACCCTGGGGACTATATAGAGTATGGAGCTCTCTCTTAGATGAAGATGATGAATATTCAAATGGGAAATAACGTTTTTCTCTAAAATATTCGTTGAATGAAAATCGATATGGTTTTTTCCTTGAATAATTTAATGCAATTTTGAATTAATTGTGAAAATGCAGTAGCATATGGCAGGTGGTATGCTATTGAGGAAAAACTGCAACTTAAAAGTTAAAGTATTTTTGAATTTAATTCGTCTGGCAGCTTTTGATTCTCTGTTTTAGAGTACCTACATATATCAAGTTCTTGGGTTGACTGCGTTGCATTAAATTAACTTATGATCAATTTTTTTATGATAAAAAATTAAACGTTTGTCAAGCTTTTCTCCTACCATAAAATGTACAACAAAGAACTTTCCGAGCTGGTTTCCCTTCGCTCGTGTTATCTAGGTGACCCTGTCTACCGGAGTCTGCCAAGCTAAATGATTGTAACAAAGTTCGTCGTTGTCCTAATCGCCTTCCTCACATAATGAGCCCAACAATTCTCCGTAAGACGTTTCCCCTCTTGAACGCATCTAACAGCTTGAAGTCACCGATCCATATGTCAGAACTCGCAGAAGTGTTTCTGAATTTAAGGAGCTTTGACTGACTATAGAAGGCTCTGTTGGGCATTGTCAGATGTCCAGTGTCCACCTATTCTTCTTCTCGAAAGAGACGTCTGCACTTGTACAGCTTGTTCGGTTCTCCCAATGATGTGTCCATATTGTTGACATAAGCTAGTATCTGGCTTGACTTACTGGCGATGGTCTCTCTTATTGGAGTGCCAGAATCATCAATTGATGTCTCAAATGCCAGGTTGAACAGGATACCAGCCAAAAATGGCCTTGTTGGATTCTGGTGTAGATGTTGATTGGTCATAATAGCAATCTGGCTATATAAACTTGGCTTCTTATATTGGTCATGGTCAGCCAAAATATTTGGAATGCCGAATCCACAGTATATAAACAGATAGAAAGTTGGACTGACAATTTATTATCATACAATATTTATTGAAAGTTTTGTTTTTTCTAATCTAAAAAATAAGTTATATTGATTCCTTCCATAGGAAATTATCTTTTTCCAAATAAACACCTCTCGCATGAAAATATTTGACTTCCGAATAAAATATTAACCCAACAATCAAACAACCATAAATCAAAATTTATCATCTCCTTTCATAGTTATATGTAGTTATCTATGTGTTTGTGTTAAATCACAAATCATATCCTTGCTATTATAATCAAGCAAATCAATTCAAAAGTAAATTAATAGTGAGATGTGTTTTGTGTCTATAAATTATTTTAATATATCACATGAATTTTGTCTTCATCTTTTCTTATAACAAATAAATAATAATAAAGTTTATATCTATACATCGTATGGTTGTACATATATGTTTCTATAGAAGACCATTAATATTCAATATTCATTTTTGGCCATATCTGGTCAGGAGGATTCGTCGATGTGATGAATTTTTTCCTTATACAAAAATTAGGAATTCCATATTAGTGTTTTTTTTTATTTTTTTTTTGTTATGTTGATGAGGGTTTCCGGTAGCCTGTCATCATTTTGGCAACAACGATACTAGAATCTTGATCAGATTTATTGATTATTATTATTTATGGTTTTTACAAGAAGGTTTATATATACAATACATACATTCTACATAAGAGGGGATTTATGTAATATTGATATTGATATGAATTTAATGAGGTGAGTAAAGATGTGTGTGTAAGTTAAACTTGCTTACGGACATTGATATAATTAATTTAAGGAAAAGTTTTCATGGTCAATGTCAGTGGAATAATTTTATTCAATTGAATTAGATTACGATAAAAATTGATATGAAACATTATTTATTTATGTTATTTGTTACAAAATTATTAAATAGACAAAAATTAAATAAATAAACATTAATATAATAACAAACTAAGTGAAAAAATTCTACTATCCTATTAATATTATAAATGTGAAAGTTTGGATGAGTGGACGTTTGGTGCTAAATGTCTTAAGAACGGCTGAACGGATTCAGATGAAGTTTTCTACAGAGATATATTATACTTTGTAATAGGAAAAAATTATGTTGTCTACTTTAAATCGCTGTAAAATGTATGGCTCCTGTGAAATGGATTTCTTTTAATTTTTCCAATCCCGCCAGAATGGCTGAATGAATTGGTATGAAATTTGGCACAAAGACATTATATGTAAATAAACAGACTTTTTACTTAACTCATAAAACTACTGTTAATATGATATGATTTTCTATTATTTTATCTATCTATCCCGAACACGAAATTAAAGATACATACGACACGTTGACAGTCTTAATTTTCACGAGACCAATATTTATCAATTGAGTAATTGGGAATACATACCAGAATTCTTTAAATTTTTTGTTAAATTTTCTATCCATCAGTAATGTTGTCATGAGCTCCAAACTTTTAACTAGTAAACTTATTTTAAAAAATAATGGGAATTTTTATTAAGTTCACTCCCAAATACATCCCTATTGTTTACATCCTCTTGAATGTCCATTAATTCATTTTATTGTTTCCTGTAATATCAGACTAGGACAAGAATTCATTCAGGTTGGTCATTTTTATATAAATCTTCTATTTTTTTGAACAGAGGATGTTTAGAAAATCTAAGGAATTACTTTTTCCTATATGATGTAAATGAATGAAAAATTTCTCATGGATGAACATTTTACTCAAAGAGTGATAAGAATGAATTTTCTCTCATTTCCGAATGAACTTAAGCTTTTGTCATGATAAAAAAGCTTTCTCAATGTATTTCCAACAAAATAAAATCTGAATGAATGAATGGATTTAGTTAAAGAAAACGTTTCATTTGGAGAACTTGCTGGTTTTTTGTTTCTTTTCTCAAAAAGGACGAACATTTGGATTATATATTATTATTATATCGATTTGACAAAAGTGTTTTGAATTATTTGTTTAGGTTTCTGTGTTTATGTTTAGAGGATAAGAAAATTTCTATAAATTCAAAATAAAATATAAATAATAAAAAAAAGAACTCATAGTTTTAATCAGTTTTTGGGAAGAGTTTGGAAATTTTAAAATCCATTACTGGGGCTTACCTACGGAGTACGTATTTTAAAATTACGTGGATTTCTCCTTTCATATATTTAACATGTATGTGTGGTTAAAGTCACATCACATCAAAGAAATCATATCCTATAATTTAAATAGTTTTTTTTATGTAAAAGTAACTAGTTATTAATTGTGATTAAAATTTAAATAGAAATCGATATTTGTGTGTAAAAAATATATTTTGTGTAAAACAAAATAAAAAGTAAATTTTTTAATTTAGTACAGTTAAAAAAGTAATGAAAACTCATGGAAAAAGTTTATGGAATCATGTTACTTTCTATCAGAATGAAATTCAAAAGAATCTAAAAAATGTCGTGTGGAAAAGGGTGCCATTAATCAGTTGATTTTTTTTAACAATTTAATAATTTTAAATAAAATATTTCCACGATAAATAAAAACAAAATTGAATTTTTAAAATGACACAAATATTGACAACCTTTTATTTAAAATCAATTTTTTTAAATAACGTTAAAAATATTTCAATTTAGTTTCAAAATGTATTAATTTAAACGAGTTTCAGTTTATCTAATTATAAATTGTTAGGATTAGATTAGATATGTAAATAACTTTTTTTTTATGTAGTTCAAGGTCAAATCATTTAATTAAATTTTTTCTTTAAATTTCTTTTTTTCTATATAAAAATAAAGTTTTCCTTAAAATGTAGAAGTCAAAAGTATTAAGTGCAGTATGTATTGAATTATAAATCACGAGGATAACATGATATTCAACGATTCATTTCTTCATAACATTGACACGCGTGGCTTTGAAAACTTTAAAAAATTGTTGTTTTTTAAAGAAATATTTTGAATTAAATAGAAAAGTCAAAACATAAACATAAATTCAGTTTACTTCATGCAATGATGTCCAAATTTTAGGTCTTAGAGTAAGCCAACAAATATACACTCTGTTAACATGTCCTCCTTAATTTTTCATAAAGTACGGATCAGAGTTTTTCAATAAAACAACAGAAAGCAGTATTTAAAAGTTTTACAATTACTCGTAGTCTTAAAAGTGTTTAAATCTTAAACTTCGACGCTTCTGAAACATAAAGCTTCTTTACTTTAAGTAGTAAATTTTGAAGTCTCCATCAGTGTTCTAAATTTAACATGATCTTTCTGACAGTATTATTTTTTAAGCTTCGATATACATAATTTTGAACTTAAATTCTTAAAGTTTCAAATTAAAAACAAAGGAACTGATCATAGCAACATAAGAGTTCTGATTTTTTTATGTGAAAAAATTTAAGATATTATTGATTTCTTTTCTCGAATAAAAATATTTAGGTACCATTGGAGTTAGGTATGTCATGTACAAATTTAATCATAGTTGATTTGATGAAAGAGTTCCAAACATCTCAAAAGTGCACACGTTTTCTTATAAAAGTTTCAAAATTCATCAATTTGCTTTTAAATATGCATTTATGAAGTAAAATAATAAAATGTTTGGTGATTGCACTTCTGGACCTATGTACTTCAACGATAAGTCCAAGACTGGCTCCCGTTATCGCATCAAAGTAAAACTTGGTCAACCAAGGCCTAAACTGCGCCACTATAAGTGACAGTGACAGTGAAAGAAAAAAGACACACAATTCTTTTTAAAATCCAAATTAACTTAATCTTTTTTTTGAACATAAAAATAAAAATAGAAAAAAAAACTACTAAAAAGCCCCTAACAGCTTCCACCAAAAAATTTGCTTATGACATCTAATTTTCGTCTCTCATTTTTTGATTTGTCCAAATGTTCATCTTTTTTTTCTCTTAAAGACACAAAAAGCCAAGAAAAAAAAAATTGACATAAAGACATTTCGTCAATGGCCTCGGAAAATTGAATTTTCAACGTCAATCGATGTTTTATATGCAAAGTATTATTAACCAACCTCGAACCTCCGACCTCCCCTCTTCTTTTTTGAACTTTGTTAATATCCCAATTGCTGAAATCAAATCTGTCCAAAATGCTTTCAATTTCGACATGACAATGCCCCACTCATACGCTTTTCCTTTTTAAGAGTTCATTGCCTTCATTAACTCGCACTAGCTTACGACGACGACCGACGACGACGACGATGATGATGAGGATGATGATGCTTTTCACAAGCCCTCTCGTTCATTACAATTCCCCTGCGTTTTTCACCAGAAGTGAAATAAGTTTTCTTCTTGTTTTGTTTTTTTTGTTTACTTGCCTCGGATTATAACAAATTTTGCGTTGCTATTTTCTCATTTTCCCTGATTGTGAGACCGTTGCGTTCGTTTGGAAAAATAAAAGTTACAACAACAGCAGCAGCCGAGCAGCAGGGAAAAGTATAATAGGGGAAGAAAACGAAAAGGGTGGTCGGGGGAATCGGAATCGCTCCGACTCGACTCGACTGCGGGTCATATCTTGTATCGGCTTCCTTCGAGCGAAAGTAAAGTGTGCCATGATATGGTAATAGCGCGTTTAAATGAATTACAATTTGCATACAAGTTATATCACAGCAGGAAGCGTCTACATGAGTATGGGTATAGAGGACGAAAAACTGTGTGATGTATGAGTGAGTGTGTATGTGTGTGTGCGTTTGCAAGGACTATTTTGTGTCCTCGGCGTCCGCATCCGCATTTGCCTTTTTCATGTGAAAAGTTTAAAAAAAAAAATATTCAACTTTTTCCTTGTTGCTTTATCGTGGTATTTTCTTGGATTGCGTACTTAGTGCTTAAATTATTTCGTATAATAGATGTTTTCCAGCGTCCGCAGGATTATACAATTGGGACCGGGATGAATGCGGGAATGAGCACCGACCGTCATAATGGGGCGGGGACAACCAACGACGACATAGAGGACAACAATGACGATATGGAGAACAGGATTGGCGTGGAAGACTCTCTTGAGTGCGGATTTCGTGTTCCGTTTTGCATTTGGCTTGTTTCAAGTAAATGGCAAAAATATTTTTATAACGTATTCTAGAGAAGAAAGACAAAAAAGTTAAGTGAATGGAATTTATTTTGCAGTAGAATATTAGTTAAAATAAATTCCAGCTACCTATCTCGGTATAAAATTTGTAACAATTTTTTTTGAAAATATAAGCCAATGGTAAAGCACTTGGTGTTTTTTTTTTTTTAATAGAAAGCGTTATTTTTAAATATTCTAAGAATAAACGGTGCCAATCTGTTTTGAATTGTTATTCATGGAACGTCTTATTTTTTGTCGGGGAAGAATTTATGGAAGATTTGTTTGATTCTGTAATTTCGTCTTCTGAATAAGAAAAAAAAATGTCTGAGACTTGAATTTTAAAGTAAAGGTAAGTTTTTTGGTAGAATAAAGTCTTAATCTAACTTATAAAGGATTGTAAACGATTTACATATTTTAAAAATAAACTTTATTTTTCAGCCTAAAAATTCATTAAAATATTATTTTTTAGATGACTTGAAATGTTTTATTTTTGATTTTTTTAAATCGATTTTTTCGAGAAAACTGGGAGTAAAAAATCAATCAAATCAAATAGTTTCGTCCTTTTTTCAATGACAATATTTAATCAGATTAAAAAAATTGCAAAATTGCGACTAAGAAATAAGCAAAACCAAAATTGTAGTAGTATTTAATAGTGATATGAAAAAAAACACAGATCTTTCACGTCCTTTTTAGTCCCACTCTAGATTAAGTGTATCTTTAAGGACATATGTATAAATAAAGCTCGCAATCAATTTTGAAATTTTTTGGAATCAAGGAAACTTTTTGAACTAATTTTCTTGGACAAATTTGTTCCTAAAGTATTTTGGGCCATAGCGACGGGCATACATTTTTTTTAATCAGCTGAAAAAATCGATTTTTGAAAAATTAATTTCTCTTAGCGTTCGATAAATCAAAGGGGAAAAGGCGAATCCTAGATGATTTTTAATGGTCAAAAGAAATTTTCTTCAGACAATTCAATTTACTTTTTATGCTCATTGATAACAATATTACTAAAAAAAATTGTGGGAGATGTTGAAGCGAAAAAACAATATTTACAAATTTTTTGTATTTGTTGTAAAAAATGTCAATTTGATATTCGTCAATATTTTATCATTTTTTAGGTATTGATAAATGCATTATGTTAAAAATAAAATACAGTTGAAGTCAATAGCATTGCTTGTTGTGAAGATAGTTGTTAAGCCGAAAAATAATTTTTGACACTTCGGTAAACTTCACTTTTGGTTTTTTATTTTTCAATAAAAAAAAAAACTGCCAATTAGATATTTGTCAAAAAAGTACTATATGTTCAAAATTCTATTATGCAAAAAAAAAAAATTCGAAGTTAAAACGATTGACCACTCTGGACATATTCAAGTCAAGAAACTACTTTTGACATTTTTTGGTAAATTTTTGGTTAAGTTTTTTATTTTTTATAAAAAGGCTGTCAAATCGATATTTTTCAAAATTGTAGCATATATTATTTATTGTATTTGTTTAAACATAAATAAGTTAAATAAGTTTATAGTCAATATCGGTGCTCATTCTCGAGATATTCAAGTCAAAAAACACTTTTTACTAATTTTTGGTAGAATTTTTTGTACTTTTTATTTTTTGTAAAAAACTGTCATTTCAATTTTTTTCAAACTTTCACCAGATGTTAAAAACATCGTTTTACATAATAGAAAATAGTTTTGAAGATAATATCATTTTTCCTTCATCGTATATTTTCGCACCAAAAATTTTTTTTTAGTTTTTCTATTTTAAAAAAATAACGGTAAGTTGAAAATTTTCAAAATTTATTCGAAATGTGTATCACATTACAATTTATATAATAAAATTTACTTGAAGTCAATGGTACAATCCATTCTTGAGGTATTTGCTACCAACCAAAAATTTCACTTTTTTTAATCCGCTATAGTGAAAAAACCGCTCGACCAATTTTTATGAAAGTTCTTTCTGCATCTTTCTAAGTTATAACCTGTCTAACAAAATTTAATTGGAGTCGATATCTCATCTCGTTCTTGAGATACCGTGGACGAAAAAGGGTATCCCGAACTTACGAACGTACGAAAGTATGAATGTACGAACGTACGAACGTACGTACACACGCACACACAGACATCTCTCAAGAAATGATGGATCTAGCTAGATTCTAGGAACCTTGAAAAGTCCAGATTTGTAAAAAATTTCAATTTGACAAATCGGACCGATTACAATAACTCCCTATGGGAAGTTAACAAGATCAAGTTATAAGGTAGCCAGATTGCTATAAAGACCACTGAACATCTTGAAAGGACTCCGAAAGAAGATGATCTCTGGACTGCCATGTCTTCTCTTTAACCTTTTTCTGAAGACAACAATCCGTCCTTCTGGCAAACCAACAAAAGGGACCCTCGCATCGTTACCAGGTTCTTGAATAGATGACATTGACATGATCGAGAGAACCGAACAAGCTGTAAGCGATTCCTCTGTTCAGATCAAGCAGGTGAAACAAAATCTAGGTCTGAACAGCTTTTGAAAGAATCAAAATAGCGGAGTATTAATTTGAAGTAGTAGAATCGTTCCAATAGTTGAAGAAGGATTACGCGTTCAGCTTCTCAGAGCAAACAGATCCTACTTTAAAAGATAATCCAACCCCTAAGTACCGTTCGGAAGAAAGATTTTATGGAGAATATTTGGGCTCTTGTGTCAAGAAGGCAGACGTTACAATCATTAAGCTTGGAAGTCTCCGATGGGCTGGTTATCTAGATCACATGAGCGAATTGGAACCAAAGCGAGAAGTCCTTTATAGTTCTTTTTGTTGATCACAGTTTGGCAGACTATGCTTAGGCTAGAGAGATGGAGTAGACAAGGACATCCGAAGATATAGGATGCGCAATTGGGTGGTGTGCGCTCATGATCGAAATAAATGGAGAGAATTGTTGAATAAAGCTAGAACAAGATCTCGGTTGCTGAGTAGATGATGATGATGAAACTCCTTTTTGTTTTAAAAATATCATTTACGATAAATTGACAAAAAATGGTAGAAATCTTTTTCTTCTAGAAACAATGAAACTTGGGTATTTCGTAAAATTTTCAATTATACAAAATTGACATATGTACTCGTATATTCGTATACTTCCAATCAGAAATCAACAATAAATCTCAATCCTTCTTATTATATTCAAAAGCGGATTTTATTTAAATATTTTATGAAAATGCAACAGTTTCATACCAAAATGCAAATTATAACATTTTTTCCAAGGATCTATAGTTCATAAGAATTTCAAATCCATGACATCTGTTTTTTTTTTTTTTTCGTTAATATGCAAAGGAAAACTGAAAACAGAATTATTCTACTAACCTTCCTATTTTTTCAAGGACGTTAGAAATAATTCAAAGTCAACATAATGTTTAACCAAGTACCTACCTACTGTAAATTTTCAAAGACATTCATTTTTATACTTTAAACTATACATTGTATGTGTAAGTATTTTCCAGACTCTTAAATCATCAAATAAAGGAGCATATCGTGGTTGTAGGTGACTGCTCGATACAATTTTTATTATGTTAATTGTTAATACAAAATTGGTTAAGAGACAAATTTATTATGGAAATGCTTAAGGACTAAATGTTATTAGAAAACTGTAATATTTCAAAAACTCACCACAGATTGATTTGAATAAAGTTACATTTTCATTTTCTACGAAACCAATAAACAGTGTAGAAAATACAAAAATATCACTCATACGCCCGAGTCATTATACTAAAACGGTCTGAGTTTATTTTAATTTAAGTTTTATGTTTAAATTTATGCGCATAAAACCAACCATCCCCGCACTTATTGCACATAGTAGCATCAGCCACAAAACGTAGAAACGTAGAAGAAAAAAAAAATTATAATATAAAAAATGTTTTATTCATGATGCGTTGCTATACTCTTATGCTCGTTTATGATGCACCACTCCTAGGTCCTCATTTAAACACTTCCCTTAAGCACTAACTGTATGTCGTTTATAATTCTGAGATTTTTGTTTGTGTTAGTTTGTGTATGTGTCGTCTGTTACACAAAAAACTAACAGGTGTCGGGCTCTAAGCAACTTCTGGGTACATAACCCGCAGATATTACTTTTGGTGTGGTAAGTTCAAGGATTTAAAGTCTGTGTGCACTGGATGCTGTTTTTTTATTTTTATTTGTAAAGGTGGGTGGCAATTCTGTACCTGTGAAAGGTGCTCCTGCCCACTTGCTCCGCTTGCTACCTCCGTTTTCTATAAATTCCTTGCGAACATGGACAAAGCACAAAGGATCTATTTCAAAATAGGTGAGTGTGTATTTGTGTGTGTGTGTATTTGTGTGCAAAAGCGGAGGTGATGGCAGAATGAGTGTAAATGCTGTTTACATTATTGCGAGCACAAAACAAGGATGAAAATCCTTTCAGAAATCTTGTGACCCACTTGATTGTTTTGTAACACAAACATATTGCCTGTGGTGGAAGCTCCAAAAAGGAAATTTACGATTTGTATCCTGTGTGTGTGTGTGTGTGTTTTTGTGGAGTAGTTGGAAAAAGCGAACAGATCTAGGAGCCCTTGTGAGATTCTGGTTCAACTTGTGCAATAAGAGGTGGATTTTTTTTTCTTTGGGGGGTCTGTGTGTGTGTGTGTTTTGTGAAATGTAAAATTGGTTGTCTGTCAAAAAAGGATTTCGGTAAATAATAATGGTTTCAAAATGAGATTAAAATTTAGATTTTATTGATATTTGAAGTACATTATGTTTTCACATTCCAGTTGATTCACAAAGTATAGGGGTTACTTTTAAGGGGGGGGGGAAATCTATACAAGGATGTAAATTGTATGCAAAGATTCAATTTGATAGTCTAATAAGAGACAATTTTGAAGAGAGGAATGTACGAATATTCTGCATAACAAGAAAACATAAAAAAGGAAATTCACTTTAAAATGTGAGACGATGCTAACAAGTGGAAGGGTAGATATGCAAATGAAAAAAAGAAAAACCCAAAACAAGACAAATTGGGTGGTTTTTGGATGGCATAAGAGAACCTGTTAAAAGGAAGTATTTTGATTTTAAGAAATTTAGTCAAGATGGTCGCAATAGCCACAATAGAGAGTGGTCAGAATTAATGTACTGGATATGGTTTCCAGGCTAAGGGTAAGTATTTCCATATATACGTACACTTAAATGAAACTTATTTAAGGACCTCTTGCTCGAAAACTAACTTCTTTTTGCAACTTAAACTATTAAAAAAATAGGCTTTTGAGGTTTCTGATGAATTTTATAATTATTGTTTAGTAATTTTATTTTTCAGAGTTGATTTTACTTTAAAAAAAAATCTTTGTCAACTATTCTAGGTTTTCGAGATTTCGGACTTTAAGGATTTTTGGTTTTTGTGGTTTCGATTTTCAGGATTGTGTCCTTCTCTCCTTAAGAACAAAAAATAACA
Organism: Scaeva pyrastri; assembly: GCA_905146935.1. Classification (NCBI taxonomy): domain Eukaryota; kingdom Metazoa; phylum Arthropoda; class Insecta; order Diptera; family Syrphidae; genus Scaeva; species Scaeva pyrastri. The sequence continues at coordinate 16,793,319 of LR989929.1, read as the reverse complement.
CATTTAGAAATAGTGTTATGTTAACTATCTCAAAAAATAATGTTTTCACTATTTTTGTATGTAAATAAAAATAAAAATAAAAATAAGAAAATCAAACAATTTTTGTGATAAAAAAACTTTTAACTTCCAAACCGTGTTCCCGACTAAGTACATACGTGTGCGGCTCATTCACACATTTTATTCTCCTTAAAAAAATACTTATCATCGATTTATGTCCTTAAAATAAAAATAAAAAAATAACGCTTTTCCTTTCAACATTCCCCCAGACTAGACGCATAAATTCAAAGCAATATAATGGCTCGCATTATATCCGTTTAAATGAATTTCAAAGTGTTCAACACCGCAAATAAGACGATTACTTTCATAAGCACATTATTTCAATAAAACCTTCAGCATCAGTTTCGTTTAATAACGAGATAACTTTATACCATTAAAGGCTCTGTTTGAAGGTATCAGTGCCATCTTGGGGCGCGATAACTTTTCAAAAAAAAAAAAACCCAACCAAACCAACAAAAAGAAGTGAAAAAAAACTATCTATTCTACGTGATGACCACTGATGTCACGAAGTTTTCCTTAACATACATATACATATACATACTCGTATACCGTTATACCTTTGCTAATCTTTTTTATCCTTAACAATACGAAAGTAAAAGTAAAAAGGAAAAGCCTAAGGTTTAGATTTAGTTTTGCAAGGTTTGATGAAATGGAGGCTTTTTGTAATGTGATTTTTTTTTTTTTTTTTGTACCAAATCCCAACATGACAACTTCAAAGGAGAGTATTTTTAAATTAATACGAACGGACGGACGACGTAGGGGAATTTAATGTTTCACATTTTAGAAGAAAGAAAATCTCAAATTTAACACAAAAGATAAATGTTGGTTGTTTTTCGAGTTCTTTATTAGATTGGATTTGTTCTCATTAGTGACACAATGTTTGTTAACTTCGAATTCGAAAGAAAGAAAAATTGAAAAAAAAAGATTGGATTTTCTGAAAAAATTCACAACTTATTTAATTTTTGACCTTACCCAAGACCTTGAAAAAAATTTAATTCATATACGTATCAATTTTTATATAAAAAAAAAACTTAAAAAAAATTCACCCTTAAACTATTCTTTAAGGCTAAATCTGTCCTGTTTTTGGAAAATCAAGTGTCTTTTAAAAATCAAGTACATTTTTGCAATTATGAATTTAAGGATGTTGAATTTATTTTTTTGCATACAGTATTTTATGGCATTAAAAGTTTAACAGTTTGTAACTAACTACTTTACCTTGGCCCTCTTAAGTATTGCAGTGGAGTGTGGTTGAATTTATTACAAATTAAAAAAAAAAAGGAAATATAAAAAGTTTTTTTTTTTGTTAACTAAACTATTGCAGAAAATACCCTTGAATATAAAAGTTACAATTCAACTAAACAGCAAAACTTTTCATTACCTTAAAACTATAAAACAAAACAGAAAAAAATTGCATAAAATGAGTCGCACGTACTCGTTTATACAGTTAAAGTATCCATATTGGAGTTTTTTAGATTTTAAAAATAAAAAACAAAATACATATTATATTGAAAAACTTTGATTATTTAATCAGGTAATTATGAAAACTAATCCAAAAAAAGGTAAAAGTTTGAAATAAAAAAAAAGCATTATGCATAATTTTTTTTTTTAATATACTTTTAACATACACCACTTTTGTAAAGTTCATCGTTATGATTTTTGATTCTATTCCAAAGTTTTTTATTTAAAAACTTAGCTTAAATTAAATATTATGAATTAAAAATTTCTAAATGTTCTCTCAAAAGTCTTTAATGTTTCCGGTATAAAGTCATATTATGACAATTTGTATTTTCTAAAACTTAAGAAACAACTTATTAACAAATATTCTAAAACTGTATTTTAAAGTCTTGAGATTTAATTGCCGGCCCTGTTTAACTGCACTTCATGAGTCTTACATTTGGTTGATCGAATAATTTTTATGCCAGACATCCCAGACATCAGGAGAAATCTCATAACTGTTATTTTTTTCCAGGGTCGTTATATAATTTCCCAAAACAATGGCTGTTACACGGCATAACCTTAAAGTCAATTTAATTTAACAAAGAAATTAGTTCCCAAAACTTGATACTTATTTAAATTGAAAAGAGATATGGATTTTTTTGTTCAGGGTTGTTTAAAAGAAATCTTAAAAAATCCTTTTTTTACTTGGAAATTTAAAATTTCTGTTGAAAAGATATGTAAAAGGGTTTTCCCATAACAAATGAGGTTTCGTTTCGAATATATAATGTTATTTAGATAACTGCCAATTTTTGAAGTGTCATCTTTTGACATTTGACAAGTGAAAACATCCCCATTACTTAAAATGCATTGAACTTGTTAAAATTCTCTACAAAAACGGTAAAAACTTTAAAGTCACAATTCTCAAAACTGAAAATTTTTGGGTCGTGTCGGAAAGAACCTTTTCGGACGGCTAGAGTAAAACTATTTTTTTAATTTTTGTCAACTCGGAAACTATATTAATAAGCAGAATGGATTGTCGGATTTGGGGATTTGAAAATCGAAGAATGATTTTTGAAAACGCAATTGGTGTGATTAGACCTTACTTTTTTTTTTAAATTATTGTTACGATGAGTAATTGATATAGTTAATAATTTTTATGGCTGTTATTGGAAGCTATTTGTGTGGACGACCCAATTTTTCAAGAAATGTTTTCTGGCCGTGTTATTTTTAAACCTTTGCAAACCTTTCTTTTTACAATAAAATAATCTTCAATTAATATTTCCAAAGATGTTTTCGTTTTTGTAATATCAAAATTAAATTTCAAACTAAATTTATCAAAAGTTTTATGTAAACTTCCTTCTTCCTTCTTGTTTCAGGAATCCCAAGTTCGTCTAAGGAACATGTTTTAAATCGTTCTTAAATTCACTTGAACAATTTTAAAATTACTGAAATACTTTTCTGATGGTTTTTTCGTTTATGGATAATTCGCAATTTAATTGTAATTCCAAAAGTTACCAAAAATTGGAAACTTTTTATACAAAAATATGAAATACATTCTTTTTTTTTTTTATTTAAAGTCCCAAACAGTGTTCAACTTCAAGTTCAAGTTTATTCAACTCAGATGGTCACATTAAAATTTTTTCGAATATGAATTCAATTAGCAGCATTGATTTTTGTTTGTATTTGCCAAAATGTAATCATGTTTAATTTATCGAGGGGGAGTGAGTATTTTGAAAGCCACCATGGATGGATGGGGTAAGGGTGGCGCGCGACAGGCGACAGGCGGTAGACCTTAATAAGCCCAAACGACTGAGGAGGTACTTAATCATTCATTGCTTTCTGGATTAAGAGTTTTCATTTAAACGAACTTGTGTTTTTATTTTCCTCTTTTAATAACATTTTTTTTCTTTTTTTTTTTGTCGAATCGAAATAAGTTGATCTTTGACTGTGAAATTCGATTGATTGCCACCCTCTATATCGCCTGAGAGAGTTTTGTCGTTTATTTAATCATTTCCGATTTCATTCGAACGACATTTATTTTATTTCCATTCGCCGCCCGAGCGGTGCGTATCTTTCGAGTATAGAGTGTTGTAAATGGTTTACAAAAAAAAAAAAAAAAAATCGAATTTAATGGAAACAGATTTTTAAATCGAGGTCAATTGGTGTTCTTGTATTTGATCAATTTGATTAAGATTTGTGACTGCCTACTGCTGTTTTCAATAGAGTGGGGTTGTTTGGATAAAATTAAGTCCTTTCGATGATGGGGGAGGGGGGGTTATACAAAAGACTTTATTAATGATGATGATTAACCTTATTATGATATTGATTTCGATTTGATTGGTTAAATACAAGTTGAGCGCGAATTCCATGGGAGATATTTTGAATTAGTCTGTGAGGACTTTTTTACATAGATAGATAAGTGTAAAGTGGAACGAGGGTCATTAAAGGACTTGAGTTCAACTTAACGCTAAGTTTTTTTTAAAGACTTTTCAAGATAATAAACAAATCATATTTATTACCCTCTATTCCTAACAAAAAAAATTATTCTGCTCATTCCTAGAAGATACATTGCTTCCAATTAGTTTTCCGCTCTATCAAAGAACGCAAAGATCTCTCAGGTAAATTAATTATAATTACAAAAAAAAAGTGAAATCTATGAGTAAGATAATTCTAATTACTTTAGTATTCTTCGATGTTAAAAGTTAAAAGGAGTTGAAAAAAATATTTGTGGTCTTCCTCTTTATGAAGTTCCAGTCCTTATTAGTATTTAAAAGGTAATTACTGATTTTATAAGTTCAAAGTAACTTAAAGCGACTTTGGAACTAAGAAAAATGATACTTAACAAGAATAATAAATTGAATTACACAACTGTGTCTCTTAGACTTGCTTTTATATGTACTTAAAGTTGCTTGCAATTTTTCATGAATTAAAAAAACATTATAATCCAAAAATCCTCTTACAATTAATACCATCTAACTGTCACAATATTCCATAAGGTTTGGCATTTCTTCTTGAATCGTTTCGGATGTTTCTGAAATCAAATTTGAGTTTTATCATTTTGAGAAGAATTTACAAATTTGTTACCCTTCAAAAGTACGTAGTTTTAAGAAAATAGCTCTAAAATGATGTCACCAATAAACAAAAAGGCAAGAAAGTAGGAAATTCCTCTTTTTGACATAAAATCTGTCAAATTTGTATTGACGTTTGATTGAAAATGGCTTTCTTTAAATGAAGAGAGCGTCAAAATTCAAAAAACGACTGCTCAAAATCTAATCTTTGACATATATCACCCATTTTGTTCCTTAGCAAGCGCTTTACATGGGCTTTTTTCAAGAGCAAGTATAAAATATTTCATAAAGGTGGCAACACTTAAAATCCACTACACTCACTAAAGTGTATGTGTTGAAATGTCAAATGACTCTTCCTTTAGTGTGTATTCCTTGCTAACTTTTAAAACCTGTCTCTTAAGAATGGTTTAAATGTGAGTCCTTTTTTTGAAAAATAGCAAATACCTTTATCGCCTCGATGTTATATTCAACTGCCCGTAACGTCTAGAAACTTTTTAACACCGAAATACAAAATTCAGGTAATACAAAGTCTAACCTGTATGACATAAACTTTTTTTTCACAGATTATTCACTCACCTGTCAGTCACACTCTTACCTGTAGGATAATACATATTATTCCGTTGCAAGTTTCAATTTTGTTCGCATACAAAGATACGAGTATATATAACACGAACATCATGCATCCTCTGAGCGACACAGATAAGGATTACGCTCAGACATGGTAATAGTTTAAGAATGTCAGTGGAATATTTTCAATTTTAGGTGCCAGGGAACAGGGAATAGAATATACTCGTACATGATATGCATGAAGGCTATGATCCTGGTAAAAAGTTCAAAAAATAAAAAGGAAACTTTAATATATATACGAGTGGAGCTTAATTTTATGCGCATATATATATAGAAGGAGTAGTTCTCTCGCTCCTGATGGTGATAGAGGATTCATTTTTATTTTATGTTGTAAGACCCAAACCTAGAGCTTATTATAACTCATGTGGCTCATGGGTAGATCCAGTATATAAGCTTCACGTATCTAGAGTCTTGAATATTAATTTTGAACCTCGAAGGGTTCTTTTTCTTTTTTTTCTTTTCTATTGGCCAATGTAAAATAAAGTTAGAAAAAGTTCGTGAGGGATAAGAAATCAAGAGATAGATTTTAAAAACGATGGTATCCTTTTTATCCTGTCATCGTTATCTGCAAAAAGTCCTTAAATCTTCGGATGAGACAAAGTTTATCTCATTAGAATTTATTTATTTGACAAATACAATTAAACATTTGAATGCTTTTGTTCAATTGTTTTTATTTAAATTAAATTTTCTTATAATTTTGATTCAACAACCGTTAAAAGGAAGTGTTTTCATTAATCCCACGACTTAACCTACCTACACACATTAAATTTCAAGCCATCCAAAATTGTATAAATGTTCTTTTTTAATAAAAAACAAATAAATTATAAACAAACTTATGTACTCATTGAAGCCTACTCTATTAAGGTTCTTATATAAGTGGTCCCATTGTAAATGTTTATTTGCGTAGGTGGAGTCCTTACACATAATAATTCCCAAAATAGACACAAATACTTGTCAAATAAAACATGTTCCACCATTCATTTCTTCCTACATCCTGTGACAGCAACACCCTCTCCATCCAGTCACAAGGATACACAAAAAAAAAACGACAAAATAATGTGTTTGGCAAGCAATTAGATTTGATAAGTACATAATTTATCATCCAAGCCGCACTAAACTCAAGAATTTATAAAACCATTAAGCAAAGAAAATACCATCATCTACGAATTTCATACATGATCTTTATGAAGATTTTACGTAGCGTAGCGTAGGCCTTTTCCAGGAGTATATAATATACTGCCAGTAATATACATCAACCATATTTAAAGTATGTTACACAAAAACAAAAAAAAGGATATCTCAATGGTAAGGCGGGACATTTTAAGTCCTATGAGTAAGATATGAGATATGCGTAAATGAACAGGATAATGGATTTTGCGTGAGTAGACAAATTAACAAAAAAAAATAAATATAGAAAGAACAAACAACAATGATATATTGATTTTAAATGGCACTTGAGTTGAATGTTAAATTGAGAAACATTGCGAAGGACATAAAGTAGGATATCCCATCCCATTCCTATAATTTGGATTGTAATGGAGAAAAAAAAAACATTTAAGAAGAGGAAATGTCTGTCTGGTCAAAGAATAATGTCAAGTTTGAAGTTTGAACCTATGACTTAACGAAAGATTTCGTTAAATTTTCTTCAAGAATCTCCAGTAGGCAAACGGTTACAGTAACATATCCTTTTTATGACCATTTTGCCCATATACAGTACTAAGTCCTCGATAACTTGACGAATTATATCTTTAAGGACTTGAATTGATTGTGGAGTATTGGCCTTTGACCTATTTTTCACTTGGCCTCAAAAACAGAAGTCTGTTAAATCACAATTTCTCGGTGGCCAATTTTGATCATCTCTTCAGGAAATCACACAGTCAGGAAGCTTTGCTTGTAAGATTCTTATCGTTTTGTTGTTTGTATGGCACGTAGCGCCATCTTGTCATCAATAACAGTTACACCAACCTGAAGTAAGGTCCAATCCTACCGCCAATCCAAAGTTGGTTGAACTTACATCAAACACAGTGGGGTTGTGGAGTTGTGTGGAGTTCCACAAGGTAGCCATCTTGGACCACTTCTATTAATTTAATATATTTGTAAATGAAATTCTATTTTTACTTAAATATTCCTCTTGACTTACATGTGTATTATATGCAGATGATATTAAATTTGTTTTTGTGCATTTAAATTAACACAGAATTGAGATGTTCTTGTGCTCTCGTTTTTTTTAATATTTAATTAAGAAAACAAGCAATCCAGAGGAACTAATAGAGATTTTCTAACAAGACCACCGCCACCGTCGTCGTCGTCATGCCTTCACCGCCTTCTCATTTCCTATTCATAAGAAAATCCTATCTATTTTTACTCAATCTACGTGCTTATCTACTTCTTTCAAGGATGCATTTATCCTTGCATTTATGCATATTGAATTGAACACATACATATATACTGTAGGTACTGCATTTAGAATACATATGTATATACTGCGGAAGAAGATCGCAGTATGAGAGAAAACATTTAATTAAGTTATGAAGTCGAAGAAGGTTATAGATACAATTTCTTGTGCTTGTTTATGCAAATGAATATTATGTTCGAACTTCTAAAATATTCTTCTTCCATATGTGGGTTTTGGTTTTGTTTTGTACCATTTATGAGCTCTATTTTGTGCGGTTTAAGATGAATTTTGTAGAAAATCAATACAACAAGAAAATATTTGCCAAAGGATAAAAAATGAGTAAGCGTAATAAACTTAAAAAACTATTAAAAAGTATTGCTTGATGAAATGATTTATATGTCCTTAAATGGGTTCACTTCTATACGTATGTATGTTTATCCTTTTTATTAAAAGAAGGTATTCATATAAGTCGAATCGAAACACTGTCTTAATTTTATTCGATTCAAAAACGACAATAAAACAAAAAGGTGCGCTGAGGCGTATACGCACTATTTTTGTGCCGAGGAAATTAAATAAAGAAAAGAACTTAAATCAACCTCACACCTTTAAGTCAACAGTCATGTTAAATGTATTTATTCACAAAAATATTTTTTAAATCGAATTTAAGGAAATTTATTAATTTTTTAAAGGAAAAAGGATGCCAACCATCTGAGAAAGTGTTTCTCTGTTCATTCATAAAATTGAACGAACCCATTTACCCTACCAAAGGATCTCTGTGAAAGTAATTATTATTATAAATATTAAATGAGAAAGCATTATACGTTGTTGTATGAAATAAATAATATAAGAAAAAAAAGGAAATAAAATAAAAATTTATTTCATGTGTACGAGTCTACGAGCATTTAAACTTTTTCTTTCGCCAATCAATGGAGGAAAAAATTCTTCGAGTTCAGTGAACTTATTTAATTCGAAATTCAATTCTTGGTAATTATAAATTAATGAGCAAAATTAAGTCAATATATATGAATTATAAGAAAAAGTGATGTTAATGAGGATTTTAAGTCTGAATTTGAATCCTTGATGTGTTTCTTAGAATTGAAATGCAGAAAAAAAAATGTACAAACAGACTCACACAAGCGTTAAAGAAAAAAAGTGAACCTTTATACAGAAGATGTAGGTCGTGACATATTAATTTATATTTAGACGAAGACTGACAGTTGATCAAGACCGATAATGACATTTTCCAGGAATTTTGTCTGACCAGCTAGCTGCTATGAAGTGGGAAATTCCTTAGCTGTCAAGGACTTTTTCTGCTTAAATTACATGAAATTCAACTGAAAAAGGTGTTACTTTTTTTTTGAGGAAAATTCTTTTAAAGTCAAAATTTCAACGCATTAAACAAAAAATAACCATTCTGAGTAATTACTTTTATTATACTTCAAATTACTGCAATTAATTTATGTTTTTGTTTTAATCAAAAGTTAAAAAAAAAACCAATATAAGAATAATGACAACAATAAGAGAATTACAACATGGCTGCTTGCTGAACAAAAGTCTGGTAATGATGATGAAATGATTTCAATTTAATTGTTGCACTCGAAACACCTACCTTTACCGAGTTACATATAAAAAGTTGGATTCATTCTGCCGTGGGAGTGTGTGTGTGTTATGGTGATGGCCATCTCTGAATTTTTATTCAACGAATTTTATTTCATTATCTGCCTTTTGTTTGATTGCAATTGTTACAAAATCCGATCCGTGTTATTAATACAATCGTGTATCGTACTTACATACACACATGTGTTTGTGTATGTGTTGTGTGTATAATGGGAAAACTCAATGCACTCGACATGGGAAAGTGGTTGGAAAATATGTATATTTCCATTGCATCAGTTTAATTAATTCACTTGAATTCTTTATTCGTCTGAAATTAAAACAAAAATGAAACATTGTAAAAATCTTTTTTAAGTTCAATTGATGAGTTGGGTTGTGGTGGAGAATCAAATGAAATAATTTGTCTGTAAATTTTCGGAAACTGATATCTCAAAATTGTATTTCACTTTTAATTTTTAGCAAATCGGTGAAAAAATTATTTAAATAAACTAAGGTCAACCTGATTATATATATTTTTCGGAAATTTAATTAACTGATTCTTATTAAAGAATAAAAATAACTTAATTAATCAAAAAACACCATTGAAATAATTTTACTTTTATTTTTAATATGAAAAGTATTGCACTAATTGTGAAAATGTTTTTTAAAATTTTGAATACATGTGTAAAATTCTATTTTTGGTACATAATTTATTTTCGTCTTCTTTATGGTTTGTGTCTCTTTAACCGATTCAAGAAGATTTAAATGGACCGGTTTTTAAAGTTGAATAAATACCCAGAAGTCCTATGGTTCTGAGTCAGGCTGAACGGTAAGGTTGAATGGTACGGGTCAAGTGTTTTGACGAAATGATCACCAATAAAGCAAAACTTGACTTGCTTCTAAAAATCGCTATTTTGCCATGAATCCTTGACACCAATAAAGATGTCACTTTTCTGAGGCCAAATGGTCAATCAAAACGGTTTTTAGTGATCATATTGATTTTCCATAAAGGTGTTTCGATAAGTTCAAGTTACTGTCGATCAATTTTGGAGCATCGATTCTTTGATTTCGTTGACGTGTCCTGGCCGGTCTTCCAGTGTTACCATCTGCCTATAATATTTTTAATGTTTTGACAGGAAAATTTTCATTTAGCACACAAAAATTAATGAATGAAACTACGTTTTTGGAAATGTTCAGAAATTTAAAAAAAAAGTAAAATTTGAATTTTGTCTGTTTTAAAAGGAGACGCGTTTCTCAAACTATAATCAATATTTTGACTTGTAATTTGACAAAAATTTATGTGACAGTAGTTTTGACTAAAAATTAAAAACATTTTTAACTATCGGAATTATAAAAATATTAATATTTAAGTTTCTCGTCATTTCTTTTTTCTAATGAATTTTCACAATTATTTTTGAGTATTTTTTGAATTGATTCGATTCTTTCAATTAACTTTTTTACTTTATGTTTAAGCTTATGATTTAATCCATTAAAAAAAAACAATTTATTTAAACTGCAAACTGCCACGAGTTTGATTTTTTTTTCTTCTAAAAATCGAAATGAATCCAGAATTTGTTTTCATAGTGAAAGGTGTGATATTTATTTAAAGGATATCTAATATTATATGTGTGTACGTACATACACACACCTGTCCTAGTGTTGTATTTGTGTTTATTTATTCGACAACACGTGTGTTTTTTGTTGTGTCCTGTGATGTATTTCGTCAGTGAAAAAGACGATTATAACCATAAAAGTGCGATGTATGTAGTTTCAGTAACCAATACTCCTGATCTATTACACTCATACACACATACGAGTACATGTCCTTTGCTAAATGTTATACAAAAAAACATTATCTCTCCACTCACGTCCCACTTGAGAAAGAAAAAAAGCAATTAAATGTTTTTCGTATTTTTACTGTCCTCTTTTTTTTTAAGGTCCTATTCTAGTACAAATATAAGCCTAACCCATACTATTGTATTTTTATACAGGTATGTATGTATTTGAATATATATCCTTTGAAAAGTTGTCTCCTGCTGCTGTTATGCCATTTTTTTTCTTTCATTGTTTTACCCTCATAACTGCCCCTATAGGCCCAAAGTGAACTTTTATTTGTTTTGTAGTTTTATTAGCCCAGCTTACGAGTAGGTATCTGTATGTCTGTGTAGTTGTATATGTGTGTTGAAAACCACTACTTTCCGGTTAACGGTTATAGGTTAAAATCCTTGAGATGGCTACTTCACAATAACACACAACTACCCTTATGTGTTATTCCTTTAGGCATCGTTAAAAGGGTTTTTTTTATTTCATTTCATTTCTTTCTTTTTTTTTACTTTTACTTTTTATTTTTTATATTCGTTTATGTCACGTCCTTACCTTTATAGTAGTTTTTCTTGTTAAATAAATAAACCGAATAGAAGCTGTGAATCTCCTTGTGGATGGCGGACGGATATTTGAGAGAAAATTGATGGAAACGGAAGTTATTCCATTTCATATAGCCTCTATAGTCCCTCTATATCCGTGTGAGACTGAACTGGACTGACCATTTAAAAATTATAAAAGTTTTACAATAACCTTATGGTGTTGGACATATGAGGAGGTTTAAATGACCAAATTAAAATGGCTAGTAAAAATTTCAGCTTCGCAAAAGAAATGGCAATGTTCTTAATTAGGTTATATAAAATGGAAAACGGAAATGGTTATCGTGTTGTCCTTAACAAGACGAGGTATTGTTACATTTTATGATATGAATGAAGTAAGACGAATTCAATTTTGTGTCCGAAAAATGATGACATTGAAGTTAGAGAAAGGAAACACTGATCAAAATTCAGAATATTGAAAACTTGTCAAATTTCTTGTTTCACTTTAACAATTATCAAAAACTTGATAGATGTTATTTTATTTTAATGATAATAGCCGTGTTTTATTGGTATTCTCAGTAATAAAATGCTTTATACACTTTATGATAAACTCTTAATTTTATTTCCAAAATTGGTATCCCTAAATTAATTGGCGTGAGTTTTTGGGAGTTTTGAAATCCATTTTTCAGGTCGAGTTGAAAAATGAATGAAAATGTAAATTGAGTTGAAATGTTCATGTAAATGTAGATTGAGTTAGTTTATAGTTTTCCACACTATTGAATTTTGTTCTAATCTATGCCGGGCACAACTTAAAGTTGCTCAACAGAATCATCAAGTTCCGTTCTGCAATTCGGAGAGACAATACTTCCAGGATATTGGAAAACTTCTAAGGTCGCTGGTTCAGAAATATTAAGTTGTACTAGTGAGAAAGTTCCAAAAAACGTTCATATTCCGGACTTTTAGTTATGCATTATGTATTTTGGGAATATTCAAAACCGAAATAATGCAAACTTTTTAAACTATTGTCGTTATTTCAGCAGAATTTCTGATAGTATAAATTTTCTCTAGCAACAGGAACCTTAAGCGATACACATACATGTACGAATTATTTCATAGACATGAATTCCTCCTTAAGTTTCAATTCAGATATTAATTCCACCTTTTCTGGTATACCTGGGTTAAGATCCTGAAGAAATATTAGCATTGCATTAACCACTAATTAAGTGTAAGATCTTAACACTGTCGTACAATAGTGCCTGGAGGAGGTAAATCATAAGGATACGCATACAATTTAGTGCATACAGCGCGGACAATGTCCTTGTCGGCCACCCGCCAGTGTCAAAATTGACAATGATTAATTTTCCTCATCGCTAATTGATTGTATTATTGATTTAATTGCAATTAATTAACAATACGTAATGTTTGTTTGATGTATGTACATAGTTGTTGTTTTAGACAAATCAAATTATCCATGTGAATTGAATAACCACAATATGCATTTATTTACCATATAACAACAGATGCAATCAAAGGCATTCATTTCGGGCATAGAATTAAGATATTTTTGATTAGAGAGGAATTTTGGAATATTGTCGTTAACATTGAAAGGTGTGTCGGCTTCCTTAACCTTCAAAGTAATACAAAAAAAAAATGCATTAATTAACAACTTCCAGAGATTCTTTCTGCATGAACATATTTTTAACTACATAGGTACTTCCAATAAAATAGAAAACTTTTCTAGACCCTTTATGGAAAAGAAAAAGGAAAAACATTGAACTCAAGTAAAAGTTTGAAGAAAATTTATTTCCACACTGAGCAACCTGTGGGTAAGTTTCAAAAAATTTTAAACAACTTAAAAGTTGGCTTTTATACCTCAACCTCAACACCAACCCAGAACAGCCACACACATAAAACAACATCATCATTTTTTAAAAACTCAAAACTATAAGTTTCCCTATGCAAAAAAAGGCAGGGAAAAGAGTAATCTTTCAAATTTTATACTATATGCAGTTAGTTAGTCTGTAACTTTTGTCGAAAGTATAAGAGGTATATTATGTTATACTTTACATAGTTTTAGGTATATGCAAATTAAAAAGAAATTGGGAATGTGGGGGAATTTGAAGAGGGAGTTCGTCATAAGTTCCGGAAGGAGAAAAACAAAAAATATAAAGTTTCTCTAGTTCATTGATGACTGGCGATTTTTGGTTTATAGTATGATATAAGAATGGGGTTTAATTGTTGAAAGCTGCTCATTTGGAAACTCCATTTTTTTATTAGAAAGATGGTGAAAGGGGTAATAAAATAATGGAGTGCCCCTTTCCCCGCCTTTTTATTCATTCAGGTCGCCTCGCCAATGACTCAGGTTGTCTTTGTTTTTGAATCAGCAATTTTATTAAAAAAAAAAACTATATTTCATTTCTGTATCAAAGCTGTATCTAGGCAAGGAAAAAGGGGTTTGAAAAGCCCCAATGCTTAATCTATATCTTAATATATATAAATCTCGTGTCACAATGTTTGTCCTCAATGGACTCCTAAACCACTTAACCGATTATAATAAAATTCGCACACCATGTGCAGTTCGATCCAACTTGAGAGATAGGATAGTTTAAATCTCAAATTATAGTCGCAATTTTAATTTATTGCTAATTATTTGTCTGTTATTATTTGACAGTCACAATTATATGTTAGCTCCAAACGATTTTATCAGATAGCGACATCTGTGCACTGGATTGAGTAAGTTAAGAATTCAATAGATGGCGCTATGTCAAACGTCCAAACGTTTAATAGATGGCTCTATTTCAGAAATATAGTGTAAGTTCACAAACGTCAAATTTTGCTGCAGTGAATCGGCATTACTGCTGTTTTGCGATGCTGATGCTAATGCAGCTGTTGCTGATGCGATGCCGACTAATCACGCTGTCGTAGTGATGCTTTTTTGTTTAGTTTTTGCGCATCAGTTTATGAAACTTTGCAATAATGAACACTTGACGAGAAAAGTGATGCCAGAATCTGGGTTTGTGAACGTTTGACTTTGAACATTTGGGCATCATTACTGCAGTAATGCGTTTGTGAACTTACACATAGGTTAAATTTATTTTGTAGTGAAACGGAATACAGTCAATTTTATTTTTCCAATTTTTGGTGTTAGCGTTACGTATTATCAAATAGTTATATTGGAAATATAATATAGAATGAAATTTGGCACAGAGATAGATTATAGCCTTATAAAGCACGTAGACTAATTTTTACCCCGGTAAAATGTATTTTTTAGGATTAAACATTGACCACGTTGTACATAAAATTGAAGTAATCTGCGGTTACAACGAAACCGATATTTTCAACAACTTTGGTTGTCCTGCCAATCGATCCATTAAACTTACGAAATTCACCGGGCCATTTGAAAAAAAAAATTATGGGAAATCAAATAAGCAACAACAATATTTTTCCATAGCTTGAGTTTCTGCATTTCATTGGGGCAAGACGAAGTTTGCCGGGCCCTCTAGTATATATATATAAAATTAACCCTATTTTCTTCTGGTCACGCTATAACTTGAGAACGGATAAACCGATTTCGTTCATCTTCTTTTTAAATGTTTTTTTAACGTTTCGTAGAAGGTTTGTCACTAAAAAAATAAAGAAAAGTGCACAGAAACTATGAAAATTAAAAAAAAAACTAATCAGGTTGATACCCTATTTTAAACTTTTTTAATGTTTGAAATAAATGCCAGTTTGATGAACCGGAAAATTTATTAAAAATATTAGTGTTGCCAGAACTGTCAAATTCTAGTTTTTTTTTTTTTTAAAACATTTAGTTCTTAAGTGATTGTAAATACAAGTGGAAAGGAGTTGCTCAGCTATATATTCTATACATAGTATACATATATAATATGTATTTCCAGAAATCTTGATAAACCGAATAATGAATCGCCATCATCGCTTTTCCAGGGAATTGGTTATTCTCTTAATTTTGTAAGTCGAATGTCAAATTTTATTTTAACTTTTAAAGGTGATTTGAGCTAAGTTGAAAATTACTCTAAAAGGATATGATAACGTTTTGGATTGTTAGAAGAAAAGTTTGTGAAAGTTCTTAGGTTCGGTGTCTACCTTGAGCCATTGTGAATTTTAGACAATTTCATGATACTTTTAATTTCCAAAAAAGTTCGAATTAAGCTCTGATTCCTTCTAAAAAATTTACGATTTTTCTTAATTTCTCAAAACCCATAGTATGTCGAGAACTTTAAATTTGACGTTTCATTCGGATAAAGTAGTAGCTGTCAGGTTTTGATCAGTTTTTACGCATTTCCGTCAGTATTGCTATCTTGGGGGGGAACAACGTAAGATGTTTGTGTGCGTGAACGTAGCAATTTTTAGCAACGATCAACCAGTTTTGACTTAATTGAGGAAATGACATCTAGCGCTCGATGAAGATGTCAATATTTTTGGTATATAAAAGAAAGTCATGTTAGTTATACAATTTATAACTCTAGAACGGCTGAACCGAATTGGTTGAATTTTATCACAGTGACAGTTTATAGTCTGGAAAAGCAAATAGGCCGATGGTTTCAACAACTTGGACATGAACTTCGGTTGTCCTGCCACTCGATCCACTTTTTAATAAACTTACGAAGTACATCGGCATCAGGCTATCTAGAAACTATGAGAAAATTGTATTTAAAATTGAATTAGCAACAACAATATTTTTCCAAAGCTTGAGTTTCAGCATTTAATTGAGGAGAGACGAAGTTTGCCGGGCCCTCTAGTGTTTAATAAAACAATTATTAGTCATTAGTCATTCTCTGCCCTCTTAACTCTTTCCACCATCGATATTTATCGTCCTACCAACAGACGTAAAATTTCTCCTTCATCACCGCCTAGTAGTCTCCCTTCGCTTAATTTAAATTTTTGCTTCACATTGATGAGATTATCCATAAAGTCAACTCTGCATTAGGTGGTCTAAAGAATTCTTTAACCCTTATGTGACCCGATTGCTTTACTTGACATTTGTCTGACCCTTACTTGAATATGCATCTCAGTCGAACTTTAACGAAAATTTGCCTGTCATTATGTCACCATATACTGTTATTAAATTTTTTATCATCAGTTTGTCAGTTCCTGAGATTTACTGCTCCTAAAATGCAAATTAAAAATACAATTCAAAACATCCAATCATGCTATTAGAACTCAATTAGGGCAGGACAAAGTTTGTCGGGTCCTCTAGTTCATAAAATATTTCTCAGGTCGTATTGAAAAATGTATTAAAATGAATCTCGAGTTAAAATAGGAAACTATATCACCCCTACCCCTCTTCTCGACACATTTCTCTGACTACTGCCTTGTTTTCTGTTAAACACTATATTACATAATTCATTACACCAGTTTGACATTTTTTTACATACATAAGTATAAAAAATAAAAATCAATCACATGTGTGTTTAATTCAAATTTAATTTAATAAACCATTTTTTTTTAATCTCTGATGTGATGCACTTTAATAAAAAAAAAGACATATAAAAGTTCATAGAAAATAATTGAACACTGAAATCAACACAACATGACATCATAAAATATTACACTAAAACATTTGTAACATTTTATTTCAAACAAAATAATTAATAATTAATAAAATTTAAAATTCATCCTATTACACAACAAAACAATTAACACATAATTCAAACAATGTACAATATTTACACACAATTCTATGAAATTTAAATTTTATATATACCTGTGTCCTTTATACACAAATTTAAATCACTTTAATGGATACTTTTTTTTATACAGGTAAATAATTGAACAAAGGGATATTTTGTGGTTGAATTATATTTAACAAAAAAAAAAGATTTTTTTTTCAATTTATTTTAAAGTGCGGTTTTTAGAATTTGGTTTAAATAATTTATTGCATAAAGCTCTTAAATATTTTGATTGTTTTTCTTAAATTAAAAAAATAATTTTAAACAAAAATTTTAAATTTACTAAATTAAGTTTGATGAGTGATGATAACTTAATTAATAAAGCAGTCATAATTAAAAAAAAAAAAAACTGATTATAATAAAGTGGTCAATCATGAACACTTAACTGACAAAAACAAAAAAATGTAAATTTCTTTAAATTAACCAAATTATACCCACATAAATATTAATCTTCCTGACACAAGGCCAACTGCGTAGCGTCGTCGTCGTCGTAGGTAGGTCAGCAAGGATTCAACGAAAATCACTACCTATACTTGACATTAACAATCATGATGGAACGTAGAAAAGGGACACTGAGGAGCCAAACGAGGATGAAGACGCACGGCAGAAGGAACAATCAAATTTCATTGGCCAACAATTTATTAGCTACGACAAATGAGGCAAAATACCATCATCAAGCATAACAACAATAAATTTCGTTAATTTAAGGCTCGTCGGTGGCGGCGCGGCGGTGAATTCTGACGGTTTTCTAAGAATAATTGACGCCTAGAGGGCTCGCTGCTCGGTGGTCGATGCGGAGTTCGTCGTCCTCGGGGGATTTTATTTGCTTGGAATACGATTTTTAATGGATCCTTAAACGTGGCAATTTGATGAGAATACGGAAATGAATTCAATGAATTCTGATTTATGTAGGCAGCGGCGCGGAGTCGGTTTCGTTCGTTCGCGTTGCGGTACGTCAAGTATCCTGAATTGGTAAGGTAGTTAGTATATAGTTGTTATAAAATTGAATTTAAATTTTGTATACATACATATACATACATCTACAGACAACATAAGAAAGGAGCTTAATTTAAGGATTACAAAATAATGTTAAGAGAATGTAGGTAAACAACTTAATGCCTTGCCTCGAGACTTTGATAGATTTTTTTTTTTGTTCTTTTGTTCTTTTGTCCTTTAGATGTTTTTTTTTTTTATTATTTTTATTTCAAAAGAAAATTCTTAAGTGATTGTTCTGTTTGTTTGTGTGTGAGTGTGTAGACATTGTTAGAGCCACTTTAATATACATTAAGGAAACCTTTTTTGATGTTGCTACAAGCTGTCGGTTGTAGGGAGATTTTTCTATGTTCCTAATCGCAAGGACCTTATAGCTAGTTAGTCTAAGTAGTACAAAGATAGGTATGGTTAGATACCTTTCCTTTTTTTGTGTTGATTCTATTTTAAAAATAACATACCTACGACCTATACACTTTAACCTGTTAGCTGTAGTAATCTAAAATCGAATTTCAGGAAGTATCTTTCTAGTCATGAAAGGCTATGAAAATAATAAAAAAAAAGCTTAAGGCTAGGATATCAGATGGTGAGAATACATACATACGAGTGTGTGTCTACAATATATCCTAACGTGTGTATTTGTTATAGTATTAGCATTGAAATGTCCTTTAATATGGTATCATGTACAGTATGTAGGTAGGTGTAAGATGTAAGTATACCTAGTGTAGGGATAGAGAAGGATAAAATGATGTAGTATTATGGTAGATTATCGGTGAATCATCTCAAATGACATCTTTGTCAATGTTCAAGTTAATTTAAGTTGCGGTATTTGAATGTTTTTTAACTCCTTCAGTCCGTGAAATTGGTTTTTTTTTTGGTCTGTCTTATTAAAAATTTATGAAAACAATTTTAAAAGGATCTGATATGTGAGAATGAAATTGTATATCATGAGGCATGACAGGATATAATATTTATGTATGTAATTTGAAAAGTTCTGTTTTATTTAAAAGTTGAAGCTTGTAATTAGTTATATGAAATGACCTACACGAAGCATGGCATTTGGGCATTTTTGATAATTAAGTACCTATTACTATCGCCTATTATAAAATCTACTTCGAAGGACTTTTCGAGCTGGTTCCTCTGCCAGTTAGATGACTATTCCATAAAGATATCATGATATATGCTTCGAGGTAGAGTCTTCTGAATCGTCCTTTGATATATCCTCTTACCAATTTTCCTCTCGATTCATGTTTGAGAACTTACAGAGTCATATTGCCCTCTATCTACAGCAGCAGCTTAGAAAAAATGGTAGGGTTTCTGAGTTTAAAAGAGTATTGACAGAAAATATAGGCTCTGTTGGATTAAATGACGTTTAAAATGTCAAGCATTTTGAAAAATCACACCTATTTTGATTTATTCCAAGTGATTTGTTTATATTGAGTTAATTTCTGGAAGAATGAGGAAATGAAGAAGATTAAATGATATCGGAAAATTCTACCAATGTTAACTACGATAACCTTAAAAGTTTCAACTTGTGAAACTAAGGCACTAACGTGCTTATCTATTTCCCTTTAGTTAACTCGTTTTATTTTTCACTTAAATAATTCTCGCGAAATTTAAAAAAACAATATTTTTACTCCTTGGTACCTATATTGAAGAAGCGTTTTATATATTTCATATGATGATGAAAGATTCAACATCAATTTCAACAGTTTTGTTTTATATCCATTTAGATATATGTATGTATATGAGTACTTCAAATTCACATTATGCCAGATCATTACACATTTATTCAAACTATCCTCATCCAACACACAACACTTATATGTATGGTATTTGTTACGACACATAAACTGACAAGGACATTAGAATGTTCTGCCACTGCCACCCGTTAGTTCGTCGTCGTCGTTGCTGTCAACGTCACCGTCACCGTCACCAGCACCATTCCCTCCACCCACCGCCGCCGCCGCTATGAACCTTTGATGCTGACAGGAAAGCAAAGAATACAAATTTCAAGAGTTGTTAAGTTTATTTCTTATAAATATTCATGAGATTTACATTATTTGAAACGTGTCACATGATTCATGAGGTGAGCTTAATACAATACAAAAACCCTTCATATAAATAATGTCACATATAGCTGTACCGGCACCGGTACCGGTACCTACCTGCACCATACAAATATGTATACTTAAACACATACGCACTTCCTGTGAAATGAAAATCGCTTAACTATACGTTTGTATGTGTGGTACAAAACAAATCCTCGTTATTATCCTTTACCTCATTTCTCATGTAAATGTTATCTTAGCGAATAAATTGCTTCACCAAAATGAGGCTGGCGTTGGTTAGGCTTGAGAACTACACTAACTCTTCCAATCTCCTTTTAACTCATACTCAAACTCAAATAAAGATTGTGTAAGTTGCGTCAAAAATTTATTCGTATAGGTAGATTTTGTTTCAAAAACAAATTTTCATATTTTCAAAATGTATTTCGACTTTTTATTTTTTTTTATTTTCCCGATGACACAATAAGGACGAAATATAACCTTTAATTGTTTTGGTGTAGACGTAGACGTTTTTGAATGTTTGTTTTCCACCTTGGAGGAGCTCAGTTTACTGATATTCCACATGGCCACGAGCCCACGAGTCATGATGTCAAATAAAATAAAAACTTCAACCTCGTCTGAGAAGTTTTGCAGATAAACCTACATGCATATGTATGTACATATGTATATATGCGAAATCGTTGGAGTGCAAAAACGCTTAAAGTCATTTTGCCTTTTTTTTTTTAATTTTGACTTTTATGAACTCCGACATTGCTTTGGTTGGAAATGGGAATGAAATTAAAGACGGCGCGGCGGGCGAAGGAGGCGAGAAGGTCCTAGATACTCTCAATCAAAACACAATAAGAGACACGTACTTTTGGAATTCATATTCCATGCATGAAAACGAATATACGAATAGATTTGAGAACTCAATGGTTTTGGATGAGGACACAACATTGTTTGAGAATTGAATTTTTCACTTTCAATTTCAAGAACAATACTTAAACTTATTTACACTTTAAAATTTTAAATGAAAATGTATTAATACGGTATCTCTCATTGTACTTGAATTTTTTCTTAGGAGATACTTAAACAAATGGTGCTATTTGAATGAAGTACAATTACCTTTGTATTTTAAGTACTTTACTTCAGTTATTCTGGGTTGATTTTCAGTTCTTAAGGATTTAACATTCCAGATAACATGGCTTAACAACAAGAAAGAAGAAGTGATCACTGAATCCAAAGAAAGAAATTTGACCTTCGAACCATCATAATATTGGATTCCTAGTAATTTAGTTCCAAATCAGTCTTTAGCTATTCTCGTAAATTTTGCTGGATCTTTCCTAATCTTACAGCAGATCTAAAGATCTTTTTTTTCGCTAACATTTATTTTAAACTTTGACTTTTCAACACCAAAATTTAGATAAATCCTTTTGAAAATTAACATAATTTAAATATTTGCTGAAAATTAAAAATAGGTGAGGTCCTAATACATTCCCCTGAGGAATACCAAAATTATCTATCATAAAATTCTAGCAGTTAGATCCAAACCAAATCATTTTCCATCATCATTTAGAAGTAGAAATCCTAGTTTTAAAATTAAAGTACCAAAGCCCAAGCCAAAAGTCTTAATCCTGAAATCTTACCACAACTGTTTTTTTTTATAATTTATTGGAACAGTTGCAATTTAGGGGTTATGATTACCCTTTAAATGATCTTTACGACCACGTGCTAGCGTAAGGAGTGGACAATTATTATTTTACACGGATGGCGTCCAGTATAGAAACTGAAGTAAATAGAAAAGAGACAAGGCCTAGAACTGGGTTTGAACTCACTGCCTCTAGATAAGCAGTCTAGCACCACTGCATCATTGCCACCCGCTAACTTCTAAGTTGCTGCTATAAGTGATAATACTTTTACCAGTTCCTATATATTGATCCGGGACCTGGGTGCTTAGTAAAAAAGGCACTTCGACCTATTAGCAGCATTCGAAAGAAAAGAATAGATGATCCTGGAATGTGAGAAAGAACGATTCCAGAGATGTTACAAATATGATTTGGATATAATCAACTTCGAAGCTGATATAGTGAAAAAAAAACTTCTTTTATGGGCTGCTCACGTAGCTCACATCAGCCAAGACGAACTAGCTCTGAAAGTCCTTTTCAGTACATTTTAGTGAGCTAGACCATGCTAACGCTGGAAAGATGTAGTAAACCAAGACACCCGAAGTGGTAAACGTACAAGTCGACTTATGTCCCTTATGTCTACAGAAATACATTTTATCTCTCAACTATTTTCCTAAAAAAATCCCCGCATGTTTTTTAAGGACGACCCAGTTGCGCATTGAAGTCTTCCAACCATCAATAAATTGATCTAATTCGTGAACAGGGGACAAGATTACAATATAGAATTACCAGGGCGCTATTGCCACTTCTGAAATCATTTCACTGATATTCTTTCTAATTTTTGGAGACATTTCAAACTTCATCACCATCATTCTCCCACATTCACTTTTCTTAGATCTAATTTGAATAATTTCTCCCTCCCAAAAAAGTGTCACTGATATACATTCCCCTATCGTTTCATTATCCGTTACGTAATTAGATGTTACGACTCGCAACTATTGTCAACGAATATTTTCAATTCCCCCCTTTAAAAAAAAATTATCAGGTAAGTCATCTTCAATATAATGTAAGTCATACTTCAAATTCATCTCCAGTGATTAGAACCGAGAGAGAGAGGGAGAGACAGATAAGGATAACCCCAAATTAGTTGAAACAAGGGCACACGATTTGGGGGCAAAATTAGGTATATAGTATAAGTAGGTACTCGTAGAAACAGTTAAGGGTTCCGTTTTCATTTTGCGGTCAGGTGATTGAGACAGAGAGAAGTCAAAACAGCTTATATACTTATACAACGATAATAAGGTGTGATAATCCTGCGGGCAGATTGTGTGAATTTTCATACATATAACGTAGGGAACGATGACGATGATACTCTACGTCTACTCTACTCTCTGCTATATACACTCCCTTTTCCCTTTTGTTTTCTCGACATGATAAAGACTCCTGCAGCAGCAGCAGAAGTTCCATTCCCCTCATTTTCGGCAATTCTTCAGTAATTACAATTTTACCCTCTGATTAAATGCTGGCAATAAAGAGATTTTTTTTTTTTACGTTCGTCCTTGTTCTGCCTTATTCCCATTTTATTTGCTTCCTAAAAATAATATCTAGCTACGCACAAGGGATCCATAGATACTACGTTTGTGTTGAATGTAGGTTAGATACCGTAATCCGTTTGTATGTAGGTATGTGTGTGTTTGCGAACCAAGGATATAATGACAAGGAATCTTTATGAGGTTTTTTTTGGGTGTCTCAGCTGGGTTTTTGGTTGTTTTACTCCTTGATTATACCCGGAATGTGAATGGAATTAAAATGAATTCCCTGCAAATAAAGGACATCACAGAAATGACCAATATTCCAGAGTGAGAAACAGAAAGATAGAGATAGACAGAAAGATGGAGTATCTTTGTGTTTGTACCCAAAATCCGAGGTATTTTCATGGCAGATAATTAGACACCAGACATCTTCCAAAGGGGCTGATTCTGATGCTGGATATTATTTGTTCTATATACGAGCCTTTTGGCCTTAAATACTAATTAGGAAGTTGTGCGCGATAGTCTTCAATCATTTTGATGAATTGAAGTTAAGAATTTTATTATAATAAGTGGCTAAAGTGGAGGAGGTGACATTTGGTATTTGTGTGCTTTATTGTTAATGAAGCGAGATTTCACATTTTTAAAATATGTCTTATTTTATGATGTCATATAAATTTGTTGCCTTTTTACAATTTCTACTTCTTTGGGAATTAGCTAGGTCTTCAAAATTCCATATGCAAATTTGAATTCCTAAATGTCAAATATATTCTACTTATGTATGTCAAAAAGGTTCGAATATCAAAATATGTATCTCAAATAATATTCATATTCCCTTATGCAAAAATACGCCGCCTAAATAATCCGAGGACATTTCAAACTTAAAGATCATTAAATTATACTCATACCAATATTCGCATAGAAAATGCATAAATTATCATATCCTTATACAAGAAAATCAAAATGAAAATGAAACCCTTTATTCATATATATATAAAATCTATTTCAATACTGTAGATACTGTATATACAAGAAGTAAATTAAACTTTTTGATAAAGGAAGGATAACCTAAAACATCTTAATTGAGAGCCAAGGGACTTTAACATAAATAAAATATTTTACATAAAATATTGTCTTGATTTATGTTATGAATAAATAATTAATTTTGAAATGAAAAGTTTTCGTCTTTCTTAACTAGCTTTGAAGAAGGTATACCTATGTCTATGTTCTAAAGTTGACACCACCTTATCATATGAGACGTATAACATTAATGAACATATTTATGAGGGGCATTCATTTTAGTTTACTTATATTTTTATTAACTCGGGAATGGATGTTTTATTTATATGTTAAGTTTTTGATGACTTCCTCTAAGTTTGACAGTTAAATACATGACTAACTAGTTAGTTAACCCTTCTTTTGGGATGTGTCGTTGGAAAAGGGACTTTTGACATTCCATTTCCTAAGAATATTTGTCAAAGTAGTACTTATAATTTTTAGCAGTTGGTTCCATATGAATTTTCTTCTACGATTTTGAGACTTTAAAAAATCCTATTTTTAAACATTCTCCGAACTCCGAATTCAAACTATGTATATAACATTTCAAGGTATTTCCCTTAAAAAAAAAATTCAAAGAAACACACATACAAAAATGTGGTGTGCTTAACTCCAAAAATTCCAATTCAAAATTCAAAAATTTAATATTCATAATGTACTCGTATTCGTACTCGTACTTATTTGCTCACTAAGTTCACTTTAAAATCTTTGACATAAATCCAAATCAATAGTAACTCCCACTGGTAACCCGCTTTGTGCCTTATCTGCTTACTTTTTGCGAGTCGTGACTTCCGGTTTCATATATATTTTCTTCTCTAACGGTAAACGTGCACTTCGACACAAAATTCTACTTACATGGTCGAATGACTTCCGTGTTCCATGCAAATCGTGAACTAGTACTTTATTGGACGGGGGAACATTGAGTTTGCATGGAAATTGTCCTTCATATTACAGGGTTGTTATATATTTTTTTCATTATTTTTAATACATTGAAATAAAATTAAAAGTATTTAGAAATCGGCTTAATTGATTTTAGTATGACTTGTCTTAAAGTTCAAATAATTTTACAAAATTAAGGTTTCTTAAGTAACATATGACAAATTTAAAATATTTGAATATAACAACCCTGTTCATGTTGTACGTAATACCTTTCATATTGTTACGACGACATTTTCGTGTTGTGCAGTGCATTCGTAGTTCAAAACGTGAGAACATTGCGCTATTGCATTGTAGGAAACATTCAGAATCCTTCAAGGGGTCATCATGTTATAGATGTGGGCGAAATGATTCAAGGAATTATTCCAATAGCAAGGAATTTTGAAAACAACACCACGCATCAAAGTCACAAACAACAACACATCATGTTGTTATGTTGTCTGATAACGATGACGATGAGCGACGTTACATATGTTGTCAAGTTTTTGTTTTAAGATTAAAAAAAAAATAAAAAAAACGAATGGATTTGTTGAGCTCAGAATTGAGGAATGTTTCTTTTTTTAATAAATTCCACAAAATGTGACTTTGATCGAAGGTATGGAATACAAAATTCGTCAAAAAAAAAAAATAATGATTTATGGGATTGCTTGATGGAATCACACAACTCCTTTGAGTTCAATTTCAGTCAAAAGGACATTTCAAAAGAATGCCATGAGACGAAACCAAATAAGGTTTTTGCTTTTTCGTTAATATCGAAATATGTCAATCTCGGATTATTTTTACGTGGAAATATGTGTAATCTTTTTCGTCTCATGTCGAGTTTTCGAAACCTGCAAATCGAATATTTATTTCCTCGAAAATCTTAAACACTCTTTTGTAGGTAGAGCAATAAATTAAAAAACTTGATTTTTTGGATTCTTCGGATTGCTTTTAATTTATTAAAGTCTGAGCAGTTTTTCAATGAAATTCGATAGTTTTGACATTTAAACTGTGCACACAATTTTGTTTTTTTGACATTCAAAAACATCAAAAGAGTCTTTTCGGAGTTAGGTCCTGTAATGCATTTATTAAAGTCTGAGCTATTTTCCAATAAAATTCGACATTTTTGACTATTAAACTATGTACAAAATTTTGTTTTTTGACATCTATGTGATATTTCGTTCGAAATTTTAGTTAAAAAACACAAGAGTTTTTTTGGAGTTAGTTAATGTTATCCATTTATCAAAGTCTGAGCTATTTTTCAATGAAATTCGACACTTTTGAGTATTAAACTATGTACACAATTTTGTTTTTTGACATCCATGTGATATTTCGTTCGAAATTTTAGTTCAAAAACACAAAAGAGTCTTTTCGGAGTTTTGGTTCTGTGAACCATTATGTCGTTGGTGTTCATATCAGCCTGGAGTTTTTAGCCTTAAACCAAACCAAATAGTGACTTTTTCGTCTATAATTTTGTCAGTCTTCCATATGGATGAAAAATTTGACATATATAGGTGGAAGTCTTTTGCTTTTGACCTTTTGACGGGACAGTTGAATTTTTCATGGACTTTGTAACAATGCTAAAATGGGTCAAGTTGTTGGCTCTTCTCTGGGACAGAGGTGATATTTTGGGCAAGTCTTGCATTTCGTCAATGAATCTTGGTTGATAATTTACTTAACCAGTGAACTAAAAGTTGCAACCGTAAAGTTTGCGAATCGATTGGAACAGTACCCTTCTTTTTTTATAATTTACATCTATATTAACTAACGTTATTTGCTAAACGTAGCTGTAAAAACACAGCCACTATTAACTGTCAAAGTTTGAAAGTCATAATTGGAAAACCCTTTAGTATATATACATATGTACGTAACTAGGTATTTACTGAATAGTGATTGATACAATTTTTGATGCCTTTGTACGATAAAAATCAATACAATCGTTTTTCTTTCGTATCTAAATTGCCTAACGCCTTATGAACTGTGACCATTTTATTTGTAAGAGGTTTTTAATAGTACCCCAAGGATTTAGGATCAAACCTTTACTATATATACGAGTATGTATTTACATCATGTGAAACTACTTTTTGGGTTTTGTCATAATAATAATGGTTGGAGTATATGTCCAACATGACCCAAGGGTGTAATTTAAAAAATTAAGATCCATGAGGCATGACTCCTTAATAATAGATTGGTTTCCACTCGATTGAAAATTGTATTGGAAAAAGGGATTAAGGATGAAAAATTTTAAATTGTGTATAAAATCAATAAATAACAAATCTTAAAACTATGCATTATAAACTTTTATATAGTTACTTAGTCTATTTTATAGATGGAGACCTTGCATTAGACCTAGTAGTTCAAATTTTCGGCTGATGGATGAGTTAAGAATATTCAGCTTATTAATAATCCAATTTTCAAGACTCAGGGCCCAAAAAAAAAACAAAGAAAATTTTGCGCTTTTTTCGATTATTGGTTAATTTAACTTTACATACATAGGTATACAATTTTTTTAAAGCAACTACTTATTTTTTAAGCTTTTAAAAATACTTAATTTTGAGTATAAGTCTTTGTGTTCAAAAGTAAATTTCTTAAAAAATATTTTTCTTATAGAAAACTAAAAACTGCTCCTAGTTAGTTTAAAAAAAGAGGCTGGGTGCGACCCACACTGATAACTTCTCATTATAAATACATACTTCGAAAACTTGGCATTAATGACATTAATCGATAAAAATTGTATTAACAAAAAAATTATCACACTCAAAAAATGTTCTCAAAAAAATATCTACCAATTTTTGTTACTTTTTTTATTTTTACTTTTTTTCAAAATTTTACCAGAAGTTGAAGACGTCATTTAACATTGTAGAAAATTGTTTTGAACATAATATAATTTTTCCATCATTGTATATTTGAGTGCCAATTTTTTTTTTGGTTTTTAAATTAACAAAAATTAACAGTATGTTAAACTTTTTCCAAATGTATATAATAAAATTTATTTAAAGTCAATAGCATTATCCGTTCCTGAGATATTATTTGCTATCAACCTAAAATTTCTTTTTTTTTTAACTGCTACAGTGAAAAAACCGCTTGAAAATTTGTTAAGGAAAGTCCTTTCTACATATTTTGAAGTTATAACCTATCGAACTAAATTTAATTGGAGTCGATATCTTTAAGTTGGCAACACCGACATCGTCAAACTATAACTTTTTTTAAAGACAGATATTGAATCAAGTGGTTACCTGCTACAACTTTTGATTGTTGATGAAATTCAAAAAAGTCAAAACTTAAAAATATTTTGTTTATTTTTGAGAAAATTAAGCCTCAAATACTCCACGTAGTCTCAATTCTAAATATCTTATTCGAATCGAATCAATTTTTTTAAGAGTTTTCACGGTGTTGTTCTTTACAATTGAATCAAATTTTCGATCTCTATTTCGAAACGGATCATGGACAAAAATTGAAGAAGAAAAAAAAAAACGAAAATACATCGTTTTTTTTTTGATTGGCGATTTAAAAATGCATAGAATATTTTTTCACTATAACTTCACTTGAAAGTGTTAAGATTAAAAATGATTCCTAAATTTAAACCCTATAGTTAATTCAAATTTAAAAAATTGGATTTATTAAAATTTCAAAAAATAAATAAGAGCAAGTTTGGCTTCAATAAATTTGAGATGAAAGAAATAAATACAAATTTCGATTTTATATTTTCCCAAATTATAACCAAAAGGCTTGGGTAAATTATTTGCATTAATAAAAACAACAAACAATTTTGTCAATTAAATTAACTTTAAAAATAATATAATAGCCAGAATGTTTGCAAAAATTTCTGGTTTTTGATTATACAAATAGTAATTTTCAAAAACCGGTGAAGTTAGTTCCAAAGTCGATAAATTATGAAACAAACGATTTAATTTTTAAATTCAAAATTAAACCAAAAACTTGCTTTATTTCTAGATAATTTGTATTCTATTTGTTTATACATATCTTCAAAAATAAAATCATATTGGGATTATAAGGAGAATAAAATAAAGTAAAATTTTGAATTGTGTCTTAATCCGCTTGGCGTTATTTCAAGTCACCATTCACGACGATTGACCCTCATTGCTGCCCTATTGACTCTGTCATCTTTCTTCTCTTATGATTATTATTTCTTGGCTTCAAAATAAATAATCATATCAAACTTCATACGTCAGTTCTAATTGAATTTAATTTTAATGAATCATAAAATTTAAGGCCAAAACATTTAAGTACAATCAAATTGTTCAAAAGCCCTCAAAAACGGTATAAAATCTTCGAAAATTCCATATTCAAATGTAGGTACAGTTTATTTTATTAAATTTTCGTCAAAATAATAAAAAAATATTTCGTTAAACCTTATTTTCTGATAAACATTTTTACATTCACCAAAATAGAAAAAAGGCCATCACCCTCACACAAATACATTTATATGCACTGTGAATACATCTAAAGTTTATATAAACTTATAGTTGAACAAATACATGAAGATTTGTATGAAAAATGTTTACGTGTAATCTAACATTTTAGTATGCCTACGTGTTTTCTTTTTTTTTTCTAAATTGTTTATTTTATCCTGCTAGGGAAAGTATTTTTAGTGTGGGAACTCTGACACACTATAAAGGATTCACTTGCTCCTCATATGAATGAATACATACGAGTACGAGAGTATTTTTGTGTGAATCACAGGATTTGCTTACACAAATGAAAATCCTTTTAAGCCGAAATTTCTTTATGGAAATCGTTTTTTTTTTGTAATATGTATGCAGGGGAGAACTTTTGTAGTTATGAATGAATGAAAGTTTTATTTTGTTACTCTTGAAATAAACTAAAACAAAAAATATTTTTTAATTTCATTTTAAAAAGTGTGAAATCAAAAACAAAAATAGCAGAAGAGGCTGAAAGTTGGTGCTTTGGAAAATTTGGCATTCATTTGATTTCTTTGTGTTGAAACTTTTGTCAGTCAAAAACAAAAAAAAAAATGGTAACAGAAGTAAAATTTTTATTTTTTATTTCCAATTGTTAACAACTTTATTATGCATAAATAAAGTCATCCCAGAGTCAATATCATAAATTAAATTGAAGAATTTCGAATTCGACATTTTTTTTCTAAAATGTACAATGAATCAAAAATTCATTTCAACTTCAACATAACTTCTTTTAACTAATTTAAAAAACGTTTTCGAAAGCTGGTAAGATTTTCGAAAAAAATGAATCGACAGTTGTTTTTTCAAAAAAATTAAGAAATTCGACTGAAATATCTCGAGGGTAGGCATAATATTGAATTCAAATTCATTCTATTTGACAAAAATATTGAAATTTCTAAAGTCTGATAGTTTTTCTTTGCTAATACAATTGTTATCAATTTGTATGGAATATCAAAAATGAATTTCTGTTGAACAATGTCCGATGTCCGTATTTTTTGTAACATAAAAATGACACCTCTTAAAAATTCAAAAAAGATTTAGTACAAACTGTTTTTTTAACTAGAAACGTAATTTTTGAGTTATAAGAATACAAATGCCATTCATTTTCGTTATTTTGACTCTTAATCAACATGATTAACTTTAGAAAATCGTAAAGTTATAAAAACGTTATTGTTATTTTAAGATCTTTAGTCCTTCCTGTCCTTGTATCATTTAGTTTAAAAAAAAAATAGACTCACTCAAGGAGCAAAGTAATTTAAACCAAGTTAAGTTATACACAATTAAAACAACAACAGATCCTTAGTTTTGAGAGTGTTGCTCACTTCAAAAAACTACTTCAACTATGCATATAAACGTCCGCACATCCATTAAAACTCTCGGAAAACAAACTAGATTTCTATCTTGAAGGATACTTCAGGATGTTTTTTTTTTTTTTCATTCCCAGGTAAGTGAATTTAATTTTATATGCATAGCAGGATGCACATTTTGAATATTCATATAGAAATTTGAGGTATTTAATTTTACATAACTCGTACAGCTACGAGTGGCTACTTGGCCACATTAATATGCGTTTTAAAGTAGATAAATCTTTGTTATCCTGCAGCTTTATGGTTTAAGGATACTCTTAACGCATGACTAGCAAAATAGAACCAACAATATAAATTTATTCACGTATTCATAAGTTCGCGAATACTTTTTCATATCGAGCACATAAAATATAATTATTTACCCTTAATTCAGGGTTAATTCGAACTCAAAAGAAAAATTAATCTTTATTTTATGTACTGTGCGTTCTAGTTACCATATTTTTTTTTTTTGACCATCTCGACAAAGTTCTTATACAAAAATACAATCGTAATATGATTGATAGAGTAAAAACGGAAAAGGACTTTTTAACAAATTGAACTTGCAAACAAAATAAAATCCTGAAAGCCATAAAGATTTTTATGTCTTAGTTGGGTAAACCTACTACATTATTTATGTCATTTCTTTGTGTGTAACTATAAGTTCAAGTGTGTGTGTTCGAGTATATAGTGAAACGGGTGTGAAAAAGTTTTTATCGTTTATTTTGTTTTTATTGTTTTCAAGTAGAGAAAGGGATTTCTTTTTACACTTACAAACATACACACATACAAATATAATATTTTATAACCAAAAGTTTTATAAGGCTATTATAGCTTTGAGTAAGTCTCAAATTAAGTTCGAGAAAGTCAAAATAATTATTATTGTTCATAAAATAACAAATAAACTTTTGGACAAAAATGATTTATGTTTTGGAAAATAAATAAAAAAAAAGTAAATACTAATAACTTGTGTTTGAAGATAAACACAAAGTAGTCCAGACAAAAAAATAAAAAGAAAAAGAAAATTCGTTATTCAGAATGACTTAAATAATATTTAAATGTACATATCTATGTATGTATTTATTATTTATGGACGTCAAGTTAGTATCCAATCCGATTTTGTAAATTGAAAATTTGGACACGTTTAACACTTTTCAAAACTCTATAGAAACTAAATACATGGAAGTATGTATATTCGTAGGCTTTTTCCATCATCTTAATTTGAAGAACGGGCTGAAGTTACAGGTTAAGCTGAAATTAAGTTCTAGATAATATTTTTAACATGTACTGAAAATATTTTAAATTAAGTGAGAAGTTTTCTTTTAACATTAATTTGAAAAAGGTAATAAAATTGTTTTTTGTAAAATATGTACCACTTACCATTACCAATAATGATTTGATTTCAAGTAAATTTTTCTCTACAAGTGATGACGTCATAAAGATTAGGTATGAATTTTTGATGTTGAAAAATAATCAGACTTTAAAAATTTCTCCAGATATTGTAGAGGAAAAACAATATTTTCTAATTTTTCTTAGATTTTTTTGTAGTTTTTTATTTTTTGTAAGAAAATGTTTATATTCGTCAAGAGTTTTTTACTTAAATATTGACAATGCATTATAATAAAAATAAAAAATAATTAAAGTCAATATCATTGCTTGTTGTGAAGATATTTGCGGGGAAAATAATTTTTGACAATATTTCAGTTTAAGTTTTTTATATTTTGTAAAAGAGCTGTACAAGAAATTGTCGAACATTTTACCAGATATTAATTAAACAAATGTTTCGAAGATTGTTTCCTTCACTGTATATTTGCGAGCCAATTTTTTTTTTAGTTATTCTTTATTCTTTTTTTAAAAATAACGGTATGTTCCAAATCTATACCAAACCTGTATAACATTCTAATCTACAATAAAACTTATTTGAAGCTATCCGTTCCAGAGATATTGGCGACCAAATAAAATTTTGCTTTTTTTTTAGATTGCTATTGTGGAAATACCACTTGACAATTTTTTTTTTAAGTCCTTTCTGCATCTTTTGAAGTTATAACCTATTGAGTCGATATCTTTATTCATTTTTAAGATATCGTTAACAAAAAAGGGTATCTTGAAAAGGGTATCTCTAAAAATGACGGATATAGATTCTAGTGACCTTGAAAAGCCCTGATTTGTCAAAAATTTCAATTTGAGAAATCGGAACGATTTATTTGATGTTTTAAAAAAATACATGAAAATAAATTTAATTACAAACTAGTACCTACAAGTTTTTTTTTTTGGGGGAATTGATTTCAAAAACACATAAATTAATGGTTAGGTTTTGAGAGACATAAATGGACGATTAAACTTGGCCAAAAGTATTTTTTTATTATAAAATATAACTTGTTAAGTTTTTACTATTTAAAAATACAGAAAACTATTCAAAAGTTAATAAAAGTTAATTCAAAAGTTCAATCGAGCAAAAACTGAAACTTCAAAACTTTTCTGTAGCTATACTTTTCAAGGAAATTCGGAAATGCTGTTGTGGCCAATTGAACTTTAACTTCATAAACATTTTTTATTCTTTGATTTTTTGGAAATGATAATAATTATTTTAAATGTTTAAAAATTTCAATGATAAGAAAAGTTTGATATTATGTTTTTGTAAGCAAATTCAAAATTAATTAAATAATAACTTTAAGAATAGCACTTAAGTTATTTGGTGTTTAAAAAAAAGAATGAATAATGTGATGCAAAAAATTACCTTAACAGTTTGAATGCAATTTGGTCTGTTTTGAGAAAATTTTGGTATTGAATATTACAATTTTCAATGTATATTTTCATTGTGAGTTGCATCCCATCCTTTTTTATCCATTATTTTGTATATACTTTTTTAATTAGTATTTTG
Source organism: Scaeva pyrastri (assembly GCA_905146935.1). NCBI lineage: Eukaryota > Metazoa > Arthropoda > Insecta > Diptera > Syrphidae > Scaeva > Scaeva pyrastri. The sequence goes on along the minus strand of LR989929.1, from coordinate 16,759,263 downwards.
GGTTATCCGAACAACATTACCATTTGGACACCCTGTAACCAATTCAAGTTTGACTATTACGGGTGTGTGAAAGCGTTTATAAAATGTATAACACCTACGACGACGATGCAGGCCACTTGGTGCCACCTAACTGCTCAAAACTTTTTTTTTTTCTTTTTAATTTTTCACATATTAATTCCTGATGACTGTTTTATTCACAATTATTATATTTACAAACCAAAAAAAATCATAAATTTTGCAAATAACCAAGAAAAGAATAAATTTATTTGTGCTGATTTCTTGTTATTTTTATGCTAAACATTTTTTTTTTTAAATTTTATTTTCCTTATGAGGGAAAGGGCTGTCATTTGACTAACATTTCCTTGATTTGTGTGGGCGTGTAATTTTTCCTTCAACCCTAACTCATACCAATATTTAAAAAAATAAAAAAGAATTTTTAGGTAGGCATATAAAATGTTTATTTATTTTTTTTTACCCACGACATAATATGTGTGCGGTGGATAAATATGTGAATTAGGGATCTGATTGCCTTTAATGCAAATTTTATAATGTATGTGTGTATGTGCCTTATTCCCGAATTACTCGCTTCGACGATTTTCAATTTCACTGGAAAATTCAATATCCGGTGTGCGTATGGAGTTATGGTTCGTTGTCGTCCTCGTCCTTGTCCTCACCGTTGGTTGTTGGCATTGGCGTTGTCATCGTTGCGGGGGTGTGTGTTTTTCAAAAGGATATTATCAAAAGCTGTTATTATGGAAGTAATATACAATTGTGCATATGTATGTAGGTGATACTTATTTGAATTCTCCCACAATGGCAATAATTGATGATGGTAAAGTGATGGATGTGCCGTTAACGTCTGGTATCCTGATGATTTCTCTCTTTTCTATTTTAAGCTAGGGAATAATTTTGTATGTATAAATACGCTATAAACGATTCCAATGAAGTTATGTAAAAATACATTTAATAGCATATCTTCTATTTAAAAAAAATAATGATTTTTACATACCATTAATAAATAAGAGCAACTGCCATCGACACCAACAATCCTATTGAAAAAAACAATATCCTACAGATTAACGAATTATTTTTAAAATCCGCACTTTAAGTAACATCTACTTATTTTTCGATTAATTTAATTTATTTATCAATAAATAGCTCATTATATAAAATAAATACAATTACATATAACTTAAATTATTCTGTCATCACCTCAACATCTGAATAAACACTCTTTACTTCCTATTCCCCAAACACCTTATCCATGATATCCCTCGAAAAGAGGTTCAAAAACCAGTGGCTTATTATAAACACAAAAAAAATAAAAATAAAATAAAAATAAAAACCTTATACAAGTATGTATAGTGGAATGTGAACATTTTATTGTAATTATATTATTTCTTATACAAAAAAATAAATATCGATTCTGAAATGAATTAATAATTATGTAGATATCTATATGTTGTAAATTTTACATTATATACATATTTACAATTCGTAAAATTTTTATTTAAATTTTAAAAACCCATGGGAGCAAAAAGATTCAAAAAAAAAGTCATTTAATTATATTTTTGTTGTTTGTAACTCTCACATAAAATGTCAATTTAAATCAAGTAAATATTTTTTTGTCGATTAAGGATTTTTTTTTGTTATGCAAAGTAACATTATGGTAACTGAAATATGTTTTAACAAGAGAGTTTAAATTATATAATTTTTTTTTGACGGCTTTAAATTTGATATTGAGTTTAAAAACGTTTTGTATTTTTTATTGAGTATAAAAATACTTTAAAATTTAAGAATCACATGATTTTTTTAAATCATTTCATTAAAATCGGTTTAATCAAAATGTTTGTGATTAATTTTGAACAAACACCTCAGTTTTGGAATTTTAAAAATTCAAAATTATGAGGTAAGAAATACTAATTAACTAAGTATAGATTTTTGACAAATAATAAATTAACTCAGAACTTAAAATAAATAAAAAATATTCTTTTTGAAAACGACGAAACACAGTGGTTTAGAGGGATTCAAAAAATGATGACATTTATTTGGTAATTCAAAGATGATACCCAGGTCTTCAACTCTATTATTCTTACACAATCTTCACTTAGGCCCAGATTTCAACTTCATAATCTGGATATATCGTCTGCAAACATAACTGGTAAATTTGCAGAAAAAAGAAGAGGTCCAAAAATAGATCCTTGAGGTAAGCCCTCTGATAGAAAACTCCCTCGGAAAGGTATGACAAAATAAGCTTTTCTGCACAGCAAGGCAAATTCAAGATGATCAATTAGTAAGATCAACTTGCATCAACGTCTAGACAAAAAGCCAATGGTGGAATTTTAAAAGGTTTCTTTTTTAATGGTCCGCTAGTCCTTTATTAATAGAAACAACCAAACCATTAATACTAAATTTATAAATTTCAAACTTCCCCAAATTTCCTCATTATATGATCTAAAGTTAAATATAAAATCATATCTTCCACCTACAAATTTTCAATTAAATCCGAAATAAAGTGTATCAGTCAAAAAGGTTCCTTGAACTCAAATCACAAACTATAATTAATCTCCGAGAAACATCAAACATTAATAGACCCAAAAATAATCATTAGTAAATCAAAATTCACAAAATAAATACCTTAAGAATTATTATTACAATATAACATCTGAAATCTTCATTAAGTCAAAAGTAAAATCTTAAGGTCTGCGGCATCGCATCTTTAAATACAATTTTAAGACAACAATTTTGATCTGGAATCTTCAAGGGATTGAATTATTTATTTAGACACATTTTACCAATCGAAAGCTTGCTCAAGCCACAACACAACGCACCTGAATTAAATTAGTCTCCGGTTAAAGTGGGCAATTATTTTCAATGTCCTGGCCTGGTCCTAGACGGACCGTCCTGGTATCATCGTCGTCGGTCGGTCGTAGGTGGGCTGTCTAAACCATTTCATCTCATGGAAGACCCCCGTTTCCATCTAGCTTCAGTTCAGTAACTTACCTATACAACAACTGTCAACTCTTTTGATAAATTATGTTTCAAGCTGAATAAGTGATTAGGCCTTAAACTTTGAACAAGTCCATTAAGTTGTGAAAGTGGTCTCCCATCGCCGCATCGCATTCGCATCACATCACCCATCAGAAGCCCCAAACTAGAGCTGGTGTTGCTGGCTGCCGAGGTGCCAAGGCAGGAGTACACCTTCTGATGGTATCAGGACAGAAATATATAAGGCAGTTAGGGGAAGCTCTTTACCATAATCACATTTCGCAAAATAAGGTATTCATCCTTAATTTGTCTCTGAGGGTGGAAAATATAAAAAACATCCAACATTTAGGCAAAGCCATAGGAATAAAGTATATTCCTGTCTGTCATGGTGAGGAACCTTGGGAATATGGTAAATGAAAATGAATTCCCAAAAAAAAAAAAACCAAAAAAAAACTTACCTACTCGTATTTTGTGACAAACATTTTGTCTACACGTGGTCCTCATGAAAAATGAATGAATCCCTTTTTTTTCCATCATATACTCGTATAAGAATAAGAAGAATAAGATAATGTGCGTATTGCTCGACGAATGGATATCATTAATTTGGTTTAAAAATGAATAAATCTTAAATCTTTCTATAGACATACCTACCTGGCTCCAACTTTCGGGCAAGAGGTGGGTCAAAGTTATTTCTCTTTAGACACACACAAATTCACACACATACCAATATGGATTGGATGTCCTTTATTTTTGGCTTCGTTTGTTTTTTTTTTTGGTCTGAATTTTTGTCGGAAAAGTGATAAAAGACCATTCATCCTTTTTGTGTCACTACGAAGACGGGTCCAACTCAATAACATCCCTGGAAAAATAAAGAAAACTAGGGATTATTCTTTTGTTCGATTTAAAGGTTTTGACGATGAGAGTTGTAAAGGATAATGGAGGAATGATGTTTATATTGAATTGGTTGAACAAACAAAATAATCTAATTGAAAAGTAAAGCTTTTCAATATATGACAAACTTGTTATGGCTTCTGGATACGAAGCTTAAGTTTTAACGTTTAGTATTCAAGGAGGGACTTTTAAATATTGAATTTCTTACGATACGTTGTTAAAAAATCTTAAACTTTTCATTAATTTAAGGTGAAGTGAAAACGGGCCTGAATCACTGTGCAAATGGTTTGTTGATAATAATAATCGGCTCATTTTGACACAATTCAATGACCCAATCAGCAATGATATGACATTTCTTGTGATAGGCAGCTCTTGTATTTGAAATTTAAGAGCTTAAAGCTTCCAAAGCTCCCAAATCTCAACGAAGATCCTAGGTTTTTGCCAATATCTCGGGCTAGAGTAATAATAATGATAATTATTCGTTCTTGAGCGACGCACACGGTTTCAGTTTTTCTTCACATCACCAACTTGTCCCAAAAGCTCAAAAGCTTTTAGACATTACAAAAGTAATTAGTACTTTAAGAACTTTTACTACTGCAAAATGTTCTAACAATTAAAATGCTTTCTTGAGGCGTGTATCGTTCCATTTAAGAGCTTTTACTCGTCAAATGTCAAAAGATGACAGCTTTAAGAGTGACATTTGACATTTGACTTCATTTTAATAGTGGGTTAGTCAAATTGAACTTAAAGTTTATTAAATTACCAAACTGTAAATGAACGAAAAAAATATCGTGACTTGACAAAAATTTATTTCTAAAATTTCAAATTAAGATTCATGATGATAAAAATTTGGTCAAAAATTTAAAAAATCATCAAAGGAATTATTAGAACAAAGTATGAGACGATAAATTTTGCAATATGAAAGTGGATAGAACCTCGGTCATTTACGCAAATTAGATCCTTTATATTTATGATGACGACGACGAATGACGGTAATGATGAGGTAGGTGCGTAGATATTAATTAAATTTTATCGAAATTCATTATTTCTTACTTATATACGTTTGCTTACCTTTTTGTTATATAGTAAAGAGTTATTTAACACTTCCGTCGCCGTATAATCTGCTTACGTATGTCTTTTTTTTTTCATCCCAACCATACGTTCAACTTTTGAGTCCATTTTTAATTGATGATCTACCCGCATAATAAATGGAATTCACTCAATTATCCTTAAAGGCAGTTAATTATACGCAGATCCTTTTGAACTCTATAACTACCTTACACCGTTATACAATATAATATTTAAAAAAAAAAAATTGCTTAACCTTTTTTTTTGTTGTGAATTGTGGTGTCACATTGACCAATCCACAATGACCAGAAATAATTTTTGTTAATTATTTATTCAACTGCGACTCGGGGGAAATTTAATTCCAAAAAGAATTTCGTTTTTGTTGTTGTTGGTGTTGGAGTGGTGGTAATTATCTCATGAATTCGATTTAAAATTGAGAAGGTAAACCTTCGTTTTTAAATTACGGTGATGGTGACAATGGTAAATGAAATACCACCATGGAATGAACCATATGGACATTGGACAATAACCAGGCTCACTGGAATGGAATATCTCGAATATCCTGGTTGTGAATCATCAGATTTTATATCCACGTGTGAAAACTTAATTCCGTCGCGTCGTCATCGTCGATCCTTGTGAGGTTGGGAATATATTACTCGTATGTAAGTAGGTATGTTTCAAAATTGACAGGTTCATTTTGGTTAACTGTGGTTTTTCGTGTTACAATTTAATTATTATTTCAGTGGTGTTTTATTTTGTCCTCTTTCTAAAACTTCGTTATTTATTTGGAATTAAATCTTCTATCTAAAATGATTTAAATTACAAATCAATTTTCTGGTCTGGTGCACTAAAATATTCCATAACAAATGATTAAATAAAATAAATAACTTCATATGAAAATAGCATTAAAATCGTGCGGTTTTCATGGAAATTTTTAAATTTGATATAACAACAACAATCCAAAAAAAAAATATCGTCACCAAAAACAAATGGTTTAGTGTTGATGGTTAGTATTTAGTAACTATTTAGGTTTTAGGAATTCAAGACACATATTATTTAAATATTGATTAAAAAAATGTATGTATTTAAGTTTTCAATTAACAAAAATGTTTGTTGATGATGATTCTATACACGTACAGTTTATTCAATTATTTTTTGTTGTTATTCAATGCATTGCCTTTTGGAATAAAGAATTAAAAATATTTTATTCTTTTTTGAGAACTTAAAAAATAGCTTTAAAAGATTTATACATTTTTTTTTTCAATTGATTTAACGATTCTAAAATTTTAAATCTATGTTAAAACGTAATACAAAAAAATGAAAAATTTAACATTTGATTCTTGAACGTGCTTCCGTTCGACTGAATGATTTAAAGAAAAATATAAAATCAATTTTCAAAACCCAAGTAAAGTGGGAATTTGCACGCCGACAAAAAACAAAATACACACAATGCTTTAACTGCCAAATGTTCGGGCACGGAGAAAAAAATTGTCATATCAAGACCCACTGCGCGATCTGTTCTGACAACCATGAGACGAGTAAGTGTAATTCGAAGAACATTAAATGCGCTAATTGCAATGCAACCCACAAATCCACGGACCTCTCTTGTATGAGTCGAAAGAGCTTTTTCGAAATGAGAGAAAAGCTTTCTTCGAAAAATAAACGTCATGCACTTGCTTCAACAAAATTGCAACAGGTATTCGAACCCAACGTCTTAGATTTCCCTCCTCTCCCAAACAATAGAAGGGGGTCCACTTTTGTAAAACCGGTTTCAGTACCAGTGACAAACCCTGTTGAGTGTGGAACATGGGCCAACAACAACATTGTCAACGATAATTCCACTTGCGATCTCTTTTCTTTGGAGGAAATAAATAAGCTTACTGCGGAGATGATAACATTGCTGAATAATTGTAAATCGAGAGCAGATCAGTTCAACACAATTGCACAATTAGCTATTAAATATTTGTATAGTAAGAAATGAATAGAATAGCCATGAAAATTATATGTTGGAATGCTAAAAGCATTCGATGTAAACAAGTAGAATTTTTTGCTTTTCTCAATAAGCATGATGTAGATGTAGGATTAATATCTGAGACTTGGCTATCCTTTAAAGATAAATTATGTAATAAAAATTATGTTTGCTATCGTCTTGATAGAGATGAAAAAAAGGGGGGCGGTGTTGCCGTGGTAGTTAAAAATACTATTCAACATGAATTAATTCCTATTATAAGTACAAAATTAGTACAAAACATTGGAATTAAAATACCTTTTGAAAATGGCTCTTCACTAAATATTTTGTCTGTGTATTTTCCCGGTGGTGGTCCAATTACCCCTACCAAACGTTATTATTTAAATAATGATTTAAGAAAATTAATTAGTCTAAATGGTACTTTTTTGATTGGCGGCGATTTTAATTGCAGACATACGAGTTGGGGTTGCTTGCGAGCAAATGCATGGGGAAATATTCTTGAAAATCTTCATAGTAGGCATCCATTCAACATCCTATTTCCTCCTCATCCTACTTATTATCCACCAAATCGCAGATCGAATCCCTCAACAATAGATCTATTTCTTACTAATATGACCAATCTTTTTGACCAGCCTATGATCCTAAAAGAACTGAGTTCCGATCATGTTCCAGTGGTAATCAATTCTTTTTCATCACCTTTAGTAAGAAAAATTGAAATTTTAGACATGAAAAGAGCAAACTGGGTTAAATATAAGCGGGAATTACGTACAAAATTGTCAAATTATAGTTCAAATTCAAATGATTTTCACAACGAAGCAGATATAGATCAAGGTATTACATATTTCACAAATGCTGTTTTTGAAAGCATTGATAAATCTGTTCCTAAAATAAAAAGTAGTCCCAAAAGCGTAAACTCACTACCACATAATATAATCAATCTTATCAAACATAGAAATTTCGTTAAAAGAAAATGGATAAGAAACCGAGAACCTCATTTCCTTGCTGTATTAAATACACTGAATAAAATAATTAAGGATGAAATTTTCCAATATAGGAATGGATCTTGGAACCGGAAACTTGAGAGTTTAGATAAAGGAAGTAAGCCTTTCTGGAGTATAGTTAAAATTATTAAGAAAAAAAACACTCACATTCCAGCTTTTAAAATAGGAAACAATATTTTAGTTACGAGTAATGAAAAATCAAATATTTTAGCAGAAACTTTTTCTGCCAACCATAATGCCAATAACAATATGAATAATAGTAGTATTGAATCCCTTGTCAACAACTCAGTTGCTACAATTAATTCATTATCTATAAACGACTACCAAATTGAGGTTTCGTTGGATGATATTATAGATATACTTCGAAATCTTAAAGCAAGAAAATCATCTGGTCTTGATGGCGTTAAAAATACATATTTAAAGAACTTACCAAAATTAGGATTAAAATTTTTGCAAGCACTATTCAATAAATGCCTTAAAATTGGCTACTTTCCAAATAACTGGAAAACTGCCAAGATAATACCAATCTTAAAACCTGGTAAAAATGCTAATTCACCAAACAACTACAGGCCCATTAGTTTATTAAGTTCAATAAGTAAATGTTTTGAACAAGTAATTAAAAACAGAATAAATCTTCACTTAACAAATAATAATATCTTACCAGCTGAACAGTTTGGCTTCAGAGCCCATCACAGTACAATTCATCAAGTACATAGGATTGCTAAACATGTAAAAAGTAACTTAAGATCTGGTAAAAGTACAGGTATGGTACTTTTAGATGTTGAAAAAGCATTTGACACTGTTTGGCATAATGCGATTTTACACAAGCTGTCTATACTCAACTTTCCAGTCTACTTAATAAAAATCATTCAATCATTTTTACTCGAAAGGAAATTTAAGGTTTCAATCAATAACTGGTTCTCTGAAACATATAATATAACGGCGGGTGTTCCACAAGGATCAGTCTTAGGTCCTATTCTATACACAATATTTACTTACGATTTTCCATTGCTCCCTTATTGTGAAACGGCAATTTTCGCTGATGATACTTGTATCTTCTCTTCGGATTCAGTTGGTTTCACAATCGAAACTAATCTGCAATCTGCACTGAATGTTACACAAAGCTACTTTCATGATTGGAAAATAAGAATCAATGCTTCAAAAACGCAGGCAATCTTTTTCACTCGAAAAAGAAAACCCTGCTTTTTACCAAGCAATAATCTTCTTATTGACGGCACAAGTATAGAATGGAGATCTGATGTAAAATATCTTGGAGTTCATTTAGATAAAACATTAACATTTGGCTTACATATACAAAAAACGATTCAGAAAATAAATTCTACCATTAAAATTCTCTATCCTTTCATCAACCGCAAATCAAAACTAAGTACCGAAAATAAGCTTCTGATTTATAAAGTTGTGTTCCAAGCTATCATGTATTATGGTTCACCAGCATGGGGTAATTGTGCAATCAGTAATATACGACGACTACAGATAGCTCAAAACAAGGTTTTGAAAATGATTCTGAAGCTTCCGTGGTCATTTTCAACAAATGAACTACATTCCATTTTAGCTATGGATATGGTATCAGAAAGAATTGCCAAACTTAATGAGCGTTACCTTACATCATGTATTATGTCTGATAATACTTTGATTTCAAACCTAGCTCTACCATAACATTTTATTATCTTTATTTAACTATTTATTTATTTATTTATTTATTTATTTATTTATTCATTTTTTTATTTATTTATTTATTTATTTATTTATTTATTTATTTATTTATTTATTCATTTTTTTATTTATTTATTTATTTATTTATTTATTTATTTATTTATTTATTTATTTATTTATTTGTTTATTTATTTACTTATTTATTTATATATTTTGTTAATTTATTTATTATCATTTGTATTCTTTGTTTACTTATTTATTCTTTTATTTATCTATTTATTTATTTATTTGTTTGTTTACTTATTTATTTTATTTATTTATGTGTTAATTTATTTATTTTTATTGTTTTATTTACATATTTATTAATTTTTTGTTATTTATTCATGTATTTTGTTATTCTTTCCATATATTTATTTAGTTCTGTTTTTAATAATTATATATTTTATCTACTTGTTGTAAAACTCAAAGCTTGGTTTGAATCTTATTTTCACCGCCCTCCTTTCTTTCATTCTCTTCTTAAGTTTTTTTTTTTTTTTTTAATGAAGGTTTTTATGTAGCTTTTCCTTCAACATTATTATTTTGTATTTGTGTTTGATTAATTATAATAAGTATAAAATTATTGACAGTAGTAAGGTAGCTTTATACCACATCTCTGTAAATTGTGCAATTTAGTTTAAGAAAAAATGTTAAAATTGATGCTACAATAAAGATATCTATCTATCTATCTATTTAACATTTGAAAAGTTTGCAATATGACTGACAGAGCCTCAAGAACAGGTAGAGATATCAACTCCAATTAAATTTTGTTCAATAAGTTATAACTTTAAAAGATGCAAAAACGACTTATATACAAATTTATCGAGCGGTTTTTCAACTATAGCCATTAAAGAAAACGAAAAGGAACTGGAATGCTATTGACTTCAAGCAAATCTTACTATGTACATTGTGGTGTGATACAGATTTGGTTTAAATTTGGAAAATTTTGACTCTACTGTTATTTGTTTTTAAATTAAAAAACTAAAAAAAAAATGTTGGCACTCAAATATACAATGAAAGAAAAATGATATTGTCTGTAAAACATTTTTTAACTATGTCAAATGACGTTTTTAACATCTGGCGAAATTTTGGAAAAAAATTAATTGAACTTTTTTTTGTAAGAAAATAAAAACGTAAAAAAAATTCTATCAAAAATTATAAAAAAATATTTTTTGACTCAAATATTTCGAGAGCGGACATTGACCTCTTATTTATTTTTTTTTTATACATAATACTGCTTTTAACATATGATACATTTTTGAAAAATATTGAATTTACAGTTTTTTACTAAAATTTACAGAAAATCGTCAAAAATTGTTGCTCGGCTCAAATACCTTCACAAGAAGCAATGACATTGACTTCAATTATTTTGAATTTTCATTATAATTCATTGGTCAATATCAAACTGTTGACGAATAGGGAATTGAAATTTTCTTACCAGGAAATAAAAAACAACACAAATTTCTGCCCATATTGGGACTCAAATTTATTATCTTGACAACGAGCAATAATTTCGACTTTAAGTTTGGTCATTTTAAGTTGATTATATTTTTACGAATATGAACATTTCTCAAGTGCTATCCATTTTTTTTTTTAACATAAAAAGAAATGCATTTTGAACTTTGGTACACTTAGGCGTAAACGCACTTTTTCGAATTTTCAAATAAATTTCCTTCAATCCATGCGAAGGTTGTTTTTATGTTGGTTATTTTTATTTTCGACTTCTCTAAGCCACTTCGACGTTTTTTAAAATTTAATCAAATAATTTTATAAATTCTAAGTTTTTTTGTAAATGTCATACATTTACTTTTTTTCGTTTTTTTTCTAGAATTTCGGCTTACCCAACCAAATGAGCCAGAGAGTTAAAATCCCTTAGAAACTTTTAATCTAGGGCCATCTTTATTGTATCCTAAGATTTGTTCATAGAATTTAAAAAATTCCCATTTTTGGCTTTATTTAATTCTTGATCCTAATTATTAGTAACACCATCATAAGTTCATACGAAAAAAGAAGGACTTTTATTTAACAAAGTCTCCTTTTGAATACTTTTTAAAAATAATAAGATTAAAATAATACTGCAGAACTTTGACTTGAATTATAAGCTTAACCAAGACCTGATTAAAATACAACGCGTTTCCAGCACTAATTTTGAATTCCGCTGCTAAATGTTTCGTTCTAGCTCTAGATCAAAATAACCGAATTACGTGCTACATTTTATATTTCTAACAATTTTGTAAAACACAATTTTCAGCTCTATAAATTTCCCTCGACGTTCGTTCGTAGTATAAGAATTAAATCCTCTCAAAATGTAAATATAATTGCATACAACAGTTAAGGGAATTACATCTCTAAATGGCAGCTATACATTTCTAACTACATAGGTACTATCCAACCAACAATGATAGCTTCCAGTTCCACTTTTCCTAACACCATAAGAACTACAATATATACAAACTACAAATATTTTAAGATAGAGAACCTAGAAATGTATAAGGAACACACCCATTTGGATGCATTTATATTTATATTTATTAGAAGATCGTTTAAACTTAGATTCATTAGGTTATCTTGCATTCCAGGTAATTGCAAAAATAAAGGACCTTTGCAGAACTATAAATAACTTTTAATTACAAAAGGATAAATTCGAAATGTTTTATTCAAAAATTACTTTCTATTTATATGAACTCACTCAAAGGAAAAGCCATTTTAATTGGGATTTAAGTAAAATGTCTTTAAAAAACTAACTTCATATTATAATATCCTTTATTATCCTTAATATTATAGAGAATTTGTGGCCTAATTCAATCTCAAAACTAAATAACCTCGTTTTGAGTCCTTTCTGGCCGCTTATGCACATCCCTGTTCATTTCAGTTTTACTCGTCTAATAGAAGAACATATTATGAATATTTAGCATTCTTCCTGTTTCAAGTATTTGGGTCAGGAGGGTTGCATACTTACTTACACACTTGGCAAAAAAATAAAAAAATAAATATCTCTCCGAAAAAAAATATAAAAATATCTGTAAATTTTTCATACAGACTTTCCTCACAATTGCAATGCAACTAAATCAGCTGCCTGCCTGCCTTCACTTCCGTTTGTAACTGGGCATCCTTTACACGGTGTAAGGGCATGGAATCACACAATTTATAGTCCGTCTCCTCGAACGGATGCAGGATGTTGAGATTGTGTGTATGTATGTAGGTTGTACGAGTCGGTACGGTATATGTAGGTAGGTACGGTCGCTGATGTGGTTGTGTCAGATTGCTGCAATGAATTATGGTTCGGTTCATTTCACCTGCAGGAAATTCACCCATCCCACCGCCCAGCACGAGAATTTACAAAACCGAACAAAAGCTACAAGGTTTGATGTTATTCAGAGATACTAGGAAGTCCCTACCCCTATAGCCAACATTGTTGTTGGCCAAAGTACAGCAGGGTAAACTAAAGTAGGTAGTGTATATGGAGAGATGCGCTAGGGCCTGGGAACGAAGCACAATGGGATGACTCTCTGGTGATGGCGAGTGCATTTTGGGATTGCTTATTATAGATAATTGTGTCAAATTTATTCACGAGAGTAAAAAAAAAGGATTTTTTCTGTTCTGGATTTCAGTTTCAGTATCCTGTCGGAGTTTAAAACTCATATCGGATGTTCGTTAATGTATACTAATTGTTTGTCGTCATGGCTATCTCATGGATGTTGTTTATTTAATAAGCTCTTTTTTCGTTTTTTTTTTTTCAGAGGATGCCCACTTTGAAGCTGAAAATCTTACTAATAACATCCTTTTTTTCTGTCTCTCTTTCTGTCTCTTTTTTAAGTGAAATGTAATTTAAAATTAAGTTCCTTTTGCAGGAAACTAATTTAAACAACAAACATTCTGTTATCCAGAGAACTCAATTAAAAGACTTAATTTGTACTCGAAATGCATCAGGAAAAATTTTCTTTAAATAGCAAAGAAAAAAATCTGGAGGGAGAAACGGAACAATGAGATTTAAGAAAAGTCTCTTTTTTAAGATTTTGCAAGGACAAATAATTAAGAGCAAGAAAACAAACATCTTAAATCTTCAATCTTAAATCTTAAATCTTAAATCTTAAATCTTAAATCTTAAATCTTAAATCTTAAATCTTAAATCTTAAATCTTAAATCTTAAATCTTAAATCTTAAATCTTAAATCTTAAATCTTAAATCTTAAATCTTAAATCTTAAATCTTAAATCTTAAATCTTATATCTTAAATCTTAAATCTTAAATCTTAAATCTTAAATCTTAAATCTTAAATCTTAAATCTTAAATCTTAAATCTTAAATCTTAAATCTTAAATCTTAAATCTTAAATCTTAAATCTTAAATCTTAAATCTTAAATCTTAAATCTTAAATCTTAAATCTTAAATCTTAAATCTTAAATCTTAAATCTTAAATCTTAAATCTTAAATCTTAAATCTTAAATCTTAAATCTTAAATCTTAAATCTTAAATCTTAAATCTTAAATCTTAAATCTTAAATCTTAAATCTTAAATCTTAAATCTTAAATCTTAAATCTTAAATCTTAAATCTTAAATCTTAAATCTTAAATCTTAAATCTTAAATCTTAAATCTTAAATCTTAAATCTTAAATCTTAAATCTTAAATCTTAAATCTTAAATCTTAAATCTTAAATCTTAAATCTTAAATCTTAAATCTTAAATCTTAAATCTTAAATCTTAAATCTTAAATCTTAAATCTTAAATCTTAAATCTTAAATCTTAAATCTTAAATCTTAAATCTTAAATCTTAAATCTTAAATCTTAAATCTTAAATCTTAAATCTTAAATCTTAAATCTTAAATCTTAAATCTTAAATCTTAAATCTTAAATCTTAAATCTTAAATCTTAAATCTTAAATCTTAAATCTTAAATCTTAAATCTTAAATCTTAAATCTTAAATCTTAAATCTTAAATCTTAAATCTTAAATCTTAAATCTTAAATCTTAAATCTTAAATCTTAAATCTTAAATCTTAAATCTTAAATCTTAAATCTTAAATCTTAAATCTTAAATCTTAAATCTTAAATCTTAAATCTTAAATCTTAAATCTTAAATCTTAAATCTTAAATCTTAAATCTTAAATCTTAAATCTTAAATCTTAAATCTTAAATCTTAAATCTTAAATCTTAAATCTTAAATCTTAAATCTTAAATCTTAAATCTTAAATCTTAAATCTTAAATCTTAAATCTTAAATCTTAAATCTTAAATCTTAAATCTTAAATCTTAAATCTTAAATCTTAAATCTTAAATCTTAAATCTTAAATCTTAAATCTTAAATCTTAAATCTTAAATCTTAAATCTTAAATCTTAAATCTTAAATCTTAAATCTTAAATCTTAAATCATAATCTTTTTTTTTTCCAAAACCAGTACCGTTTTCTTTTTTGAGTTAAATGTTTTCAATAATTGTTACATCCCTGGATAAGAGAACATCGCCGTTTTGACCCTCCATTTTAAAAAAACTTTTCAGGGTATAATGTCAGCTATTTAAATTAATGAAGCTAGAAAGTATGGCTTATTGAAATTCTAAGGCCACAACTTCCTTCCACAGCTTATAAAGCTCTCTCAACTTGTAAACATGAAAAGCCCTTCTAAATCCACTTTCATCACTCTCTACCCATATATCCTTTTTTTCCAGAAATCCTTCAATGGACCACTATTCTCAAAAATCTCTCATACAACCTTAGCTCAATCTCAATCATAAAACGATTTGTCATAACCTGAAATATTTCCGGCTCCATTTAACTTTTAGGTTAGGTGCATGGAAAATCTTCTTACAATTAGATTATAAAAACCACACTCGTTTCGAAACATTTCTCAATCCCCCCGATCCAACAACAATAGAATCAAAGCTCTTCCTAACATACTACAAGGATTATTACACAAAAGGTGTGGATGTTATTCCAAATCGGATCCCATTAGCATAAAAATATGTAACTCCTTTTAGCTAGCTGTTCCTAGCTGTTCCAGCTATCAAGAGTTGAAATAATTTGGAACCCTCTCTATTTCTATTGTTTGGGTATGAGTGGGGTAGGATGCGGTGTAAGGATATGGCAGGATATGCTATACTGAATGTCACTATAGCGCACACAGATTCAACAGTTTTATTATCGCATTTTGGTCTTGAGCTACACAAATATTTTGGTACTTAAGTGAACCTAACCTCTATATGGATGTGTGTGTGTGTATACAGAAAAAAGGAAAATTCCATAGAGATGGGGGGAGGGGGTGGTTGAAAGAAGAGTTTTTCTGTAATACCATTAAATTTTACTATGGCATCCTTAAGGCAGCACCTGAAGTCATAGTAGAAAATGTTTTTTGATGGTTATAATGTAGGTATAAAGGAAGTTGCTAAAATCTGGAATTGGCCATTTTTCCCTCTTGGCATCAGAGTGAGCTATTCTCTCTCTCTCTATCTCTATCTCTGTCTAATGGCATTGCAATTCGAAATGTAGTGAAATTAAAATGGAATCTACATTTTTACATCAAGCTTAATGTTTTCAAAAAACATTTATAAAATATTCATGTTGTTCACAAGTAAAAATGAGAAACTGCGGAAATGGACTAAATGACTATATATTTTTGGCAAAAGTTAACTAAGGTAAATACAAATGGATGGAACAGGGTTCTTAGTGATAAAATTATAATGTCCTTTTTTCGTAGAATGAGATCAAAGTATTGAGATACTTTCACAATTATGCACTTTTGTAATAAAATGTTTCTTTAATTTAATGTAATTGAAAAACACCTTAAAGTTAAATGTAATTTTAGGTTATGTCAAAAAATGGTACTCAAGAACCTTAAACAAAAGACTAGAACTTGGAAAACCATTTTTACCAGCAGATCCATATTTTTGATTTAGACGACAGAAAAATCCTTTTCATTAATTGCTTCAACACGCCACACAAGTTTCTTAGCGTGTTTTGGTAGAAATAGACAGGGCCAACATTTTACTCGAAGCATTCGTCAATTTCTTGTAAGATTAAGAGGACATACCTTAACAGTGGTACAAGTTCTGATGGCATGACTTTTCCATACACTGACGTTTTACAAAATTTACTTAAATCTAAAAAATTAACAAATTGGAATTTTGATTTTATTAAGAAATTACAAAAAGCTTAATTTTTGGTTGATTATTTTAGTAGGTACAAATAATTATATTAAAGTCAGAATTATGTTTTTGACGTATTGTATTTTTAATTTTTAAAAATAAAATTACTAAGACCCAAGACTTTTCTTACACGAAAACATGAAAACAAATTTGTGAAAATATTTGTGTCTTGATTTTTTCTTCTAATTCAAAAATGTTCAAAAAACAACGATAATTTTTTTAGAAAGTAAGATAAAAGCATTAACAATTATTTTTCCGTCTTAACTTAAACACTTGATATTTATTTCTCTTAACTAGCTGACCCCACAAGCGTTGGTTTGTTCTTTTTTTTTTTGATGAGAATCATTCAATTCTGATTGTATAAAAATTAGTATTTTTTGAATTGGAAAATTTGTATACTTTTTTCTTGTCTTAATAAATAATAATAAATCAAATGTGAAATATAATATAAAAATTTTTAGCATTTAACATTTCAGAAATGTTATACAGATTATACTAGATCCCTGGACAATAATCGGTAGAGTAATAAGTTAAAATCAGACTTACTGTTCGATAAAAATAATATCATCAATCTGCATCCGAAAAATGTGAGTTTTTCGCATCAAAAATTCAGATTATATACAGGTTTTTTAAACCGTCAAGATCAAAGCCATCCTCCAAAAGAATTTGAAAGTTTATGGCTTGACAGATGGACAACGTCATATATTTTGGCGAAAATATGATATTTCCTGTCAAAGGCTCTAAAAACGTGTCATTCTGGAGCAGAAATTAAATCCGAAAAATTTCAGTTTCAGATTTCAAATAATAATATCGAGAATCATTTCTTTACCAGCAATTGCAATAACTGCGAGCTAGTAACTTATATTTGAAATACGTAACTTCAAGATCTAAAAGTTCCAGCTATTTCAAAATATTAAAAGAATAACCGGTAACTGTTAAGTAACTTTGATGCAAAATAACTAAAAAATCTAATGAGTTATTTTGCTACCAGTTATTCTAGTTCCTCCTAACAGTTACCGATATATCGTTTATCACTACTCCAGAACCGTGAAAAAAAGACACTGCCAATCTAATAGTTACAATTTGCACCAAAACTTTCCCTAAAAATATGAATATGAAATATGAACAAATATAGAATAAGAGGGGGAACCAAAAAAACTAACTTCTTCATAACTTCTTTATTTCTCAATATTTTAACACTAAATTTGTATCACCTTCAAAGTATTCCAGCGCACTTCTCCAAACGACCCTTCCATTGATCAAAACAGTTTTTAAATTCATTAATCGGGATATCCTTTAATCCCTTCATTCAGGGTCCTCTCGGAGTTGATTTTGAAGCTCCCTTTGCTCGTCTGTGAAAAGGCGCGGGACAAATTTTGCTGCACCCCTTCTCATGTGCAAATCTTCGAATAAAATTCTCTGAATTGAACTCCACGACATTCCCGACATCTCACAGAGTTGATCAATGGTTCGGTGACGTCCTTCACGAACGAGGGCATTGATTTTGTCAACGTTTTCATCAGTTCTTGACGTTGAGGGGCGCCCTAAACAGAGTTGGTTTTCAATAGACATTTCTCCATTTTTAAAACATGGAAACCAATCGTGTTTCTAAATTTATACAAAAGTAAAATCATACAAATATTAACTAATTAACATTACAGTCAATAGATTGATATTACAATTCAAAAATATCGAATAAATTCCAAATGTTTACCATTGTTTTCTTTTTATAATTTTTTTTTTTCAAAATGTCTTCTATTTCATTGAACCACGTCAGAGGATTATGTATATTTTGTTCAACTACTAATACAAATGAATAAAAACACAAAATCATTTATTTTCTGATATTTTCTTATCTCAAAATCCTTAACGATTATATAATTTATGTATATCCTCTTTTTTTTCTGAATTCTTGAAATAAATCACTCCTTTTCCCCATCCAAAAAATAAAAAAAACAAAAATACTTCTTTTCCAATTTTAGGGAAATCCTTTTTGGTTCAACGGAAACACTATTGAATGGAATTGATTTTAAGTTGCTATCCACAGTAAAAATAATAATAAAAAAAAAGGTTTTTTTTCCTGATAATATAGCAAAAGCAATAATTCAAATGTTCTTCAAGGGGGTGCGGTGGTGGGGGGGTAAATAAAACACAAATTGAGAGATATTATAACCACTTTCATAAAGATAAAAGGACTTTATTTGTCAGATGAATACATACTTCGTAGCTTTTTAGTGTGGGTGTTTTTTTTTTATCTGTCTGCAAATTATTTTTAGACGATTAAACACGACTACGACGGACTTTCATGTTAACTGACCAGCACAATTATTTAGAGGGTTTTTGAACTTGATGTTATACAGTCACTCGATTGCTTTCAAAAGAAGTCAATAAGTATTGAAATATTTTGGAGAAGAGAATGAGAAGGTTATTTTAACGGTAAGTTATTTTTATATTTTTGGTTTACATTCAAAAATCAATAAATAAAATGGCTTTGGCTAAAAGCTGTTAAGGTGGTGATGGAGAACACTATGAACTTCCAGTATCTAAGTTATTAACTCTGATTAGGATAAAATAGTGAAAGATCCAAATTTTGTCGAATCAATGATGGAAGTTGAATGCGAATCTTGGAATTCTTTAGGTTTGGTTATGACAATAGAACTTCTAGAAATAAGGATGCATTATGATGAGTATCCACTAAAATCCACTTCCTGAACTTGCATTCAAAACTGAATACCACAAAATTTTGGTGATTTTACTTTGAAACAAAATGAGAACTTTCATAAATTCTTTTATTTTTCTTAAGAACCAAGGACACTTTTATAGACTTTTAAAATAAAGTCATTTGTTATTACAAGTTATTATCCTTTCCATTTGGTTGATAGTCTATAAAATGAACAGCTATACACTTATAAGTATATGTCGATCAAAATTATTGATCTTATGGGTATTTAGCTTAAAATGTAATTGAAGGAAGTACTTGAAGCCATTTACCCTCCAATGAATTACATCCCCAACAAAAGCGACACTGAATTTTAAATGCCATTCAGTTCCTTTCAAACTTATCTTCATCGTTATACTTTGAAGACCATTTAAAATCGTCATTTTCATAAAATCTCATTGTCTTGCTTACCATTTTCAGACTTTTCACATGATTAACCTTAATTTCGTTTAATCCTTCAATTAGTAGCTAAGAATCCGTGCCCGAGAAATTAGTTTAATTCATCAAAATAAAAATATCTTCGGTTGTGTGATTTTGTGAATCTTCTAAAGTGGAAGAAGAAAAAAAAAACGACCCTTGACCTAAAACCTTGTAAAAACAATTCTAACCTAATCGATAGAGAAACATAACAACCCGACACCCTATTGAGGTCATCCCTTTCCCCTTATAGTGAAATGGCCTTGAAACATTCTTTTAAACGATAAAAACGTTTATAAAACAGTCAAGAAAAAAAAGAAAATACGTGTACGTATTAGTACTTAGCTATTTAGTTGTAGTTGTAGTGCTCTTCAATTTCTTTCCGTTTTTATGTTCTTTTTCTCTCTCTCCTCTATAGTCCTTGCAAAATAGCTATCCTCGCAGCAAGTCCCTCAGCAGCCATTAAAAGAACCAACCAAATGGAAGGAATTCGAAAATAATATTTATGTTTCAATAACAAAACTAGAGATGCCTTATGTTACAGTTATTTCTTCTTCTTCTTCTTCATTTTTTTTTTTTTGATCCTGGTTTGGTTTGCTGAAACGGAAGGATATCGAGGGTGGGTTGGGTTTGAATTTTTGTTCTGGTAAAAGTGCAATCATATTTCTTATTTTGAAATTCATTGCGAACTTGTACGTTTTGTATGCTCTTACATCGAACATGGCTATATATCCTTTCCTTATAGGTATACCTTATACTAAATGCAACTTGCAACTTATGTTCTCACACACATTGATTTTTATGACCTTTGGAAGTTTTTATTTCTTAAATGTTGGCAAAATGATGAAGCGGAACTTTAGTGCAGTTATCGATATCGTTAACGTTATCGTGTATGCTCTGCGCTCTGTGCTGAACTGGATGAACAATTAAACCGATTTCAGTTCAAAAATCATTTTTGACTCATGGCAGGAATTAAAAGGGATATTTCAAGATATTTCATTATCGAAGAAATCAAAATTACATTTTAAGTTTTGGATTAAAGGTTCAGAAGTTAAGGAGAGGATTTGATAAAGTTATTCTCTTTTCTTTTAATTCAATTCTGACAACTTGTTGGCATAGATTAAAGTTTAGTACTGTCAAATGGTACGTATTTGACACTTGGTTGGACTTGTGATATTATCTTCTGGCATCTATGTACGCATCCTATTGATATTTATTAATGGATGTAACTTGAACGATGTGTCATTAACAATAGAAAATTGTTGTTCGGAAACTCTAGGAGCTCAAGATTTTGTTTCAAATTACAAAATGTAAATGTCTCAGTAAAAAATCTGAAGCACCGAATTTGACATAAGATTTGACTGAAATAGTTTCAGAATTTTTTTTAATGCGTATTTATTATTTAATATTGAATATGGTAAATCGATTATCAATTCTAAATCTGTTTTGTTTTGTTTCTAAAGAAAAACTTTCAATTTATAAAGTTATAAATTTTCTTGAGTCAAAATATTGAATTCCAAATGTCATTCTAAAGTTTTTAAATCTGCTGTTGTCAAAAATTATCTAAATCTGGAAAATTTTGATTTCGGAAGCAGATATTTTTTTTAGACGACTTCGCATTAAGAACATTCCCATATTTATTTCCAAAATTCATATACATAAATTATGTTTCTTTAACTGTAGTAATAATTATATTAATTATTGATATTGTTCCTACTCCTAATGGAGTCCTTAACAACATTTTGATGTTATATATTCAACAAAACAATTTTTTTTTGTAACCAATTGATATTCTGAAATACAGAAGCATTGAACCAAAATTCAGTTCTAAATTTATAAAACTCATACAAAAATTGAAAATAAAATATAAAAGTAAAAATTCCTTATTAGATACATTTATTTATCAATTTTTAAGATCCTCCTCTCATTTTTTAAAAATATTTTTTGGATAAAGTGTTTCAAGTGTTTCATATTAAGTTGAAATGACGATGAAAAAAAATGATGTAAAATAACTTTTTTACGCCTCTTGCTTTTTTTTTGTGAGTCGCACTCTTATGTCTCGTCCTTATGAATTTTTATGTCTTCCTTCGAATTCTGTTGAAACTTAAAAAATATGTAAATATTTATATTGTAGAGGATTCCGCGAGTAGATAGTCTTCTGTCTTCCTTCCGTCAACTATACTTTTTCAACATGGTGTCTTCCAGTTTTTTTTTTTTCAAAATAAAATATAAGGAGTTAAGGTTTGTCGTACCTATAAGCAAGATAAGGAAAAGTTTTTGATTTGCAAAAAAAAACATTTCTTGATAAAAACAAAACAAAGTTTTTTTTTAATAGTTTTTGAATTGAATTTTCTTTTTAAACAGATATACATCAAAATAATATATATATAAAATTATATATACTTATAAAATAAATAAAAAAAAATAAAAGTCTTACAAAAATTTGGCCAAAATATACATTCTTGTCCTGATCGCTTTTAGAATAATTTTAAAATTTTACCCCAAACTTTCATTAGGATTATTTTGTAGAAAATTTAAAAAATTCTTTTGTTTATTGGATTCTAGTTAGATCGTAAGCTTTTTTGTTAAATAATCCAATTGTTGCCCAAAAAAGAAAATTAAATACACTTTGCTTTAATTTAATACATGACTTTTAACTAAGATAAAAAGAAGTGGCCTAAAATGAAAACCCTTAGTGAACTTGATTTTGTTTTTTTTGAAAACTGAATAAAAAACTTAGTTTTTTCTTCTACAAGTCGAAACCTTTTGACTTCGCATCTGATACGACAGCTTTGGTACCCAGAATGGCCTCGTAGAACATTTGTTTTAATCATCATAAACATGCGACCCACTTTGTTCCCTTATTTGTTTTTATGAATTGCCAAACATGCATTAGTAAATAAATTCAATTTGTTTTTACCTTCGATGAAAATAAGAAAACCATCAAAGCAGATTATTTTTTATTGTATTTATTTTGGCTCTGTAAAATAAAAAAAATACATAATTTCTGTTCGTATATATAATAATGTTATTATGTGTTCGAAAATTGTGTAAATATTGAGGTTTTTAAAATTTGATTGATTTTTGTTTTGTTCGTATCTTCAAAATTTTATACAGCAATTTAATTATTGTGTTTTCTTTTTTTAATAATAATGAAATTTTAAATTTTCAATTTCTTTTTTATGTTTTGAGATGTGAAATTAAGTAAAAAATGTTTAAAATTTAATAGATTAGATTTATGATGACAATATATTTATAATGAACATTTCCACACATACACCTGCAAATTGCTTGCATCTCTGTATATATGTATGTTTGTTTATTGTGTAGGCAAATCCTTAGTACACAATAATTATGTTTAACCCTTTAAAGGATTCTTCTAAAGCTCCAAATGTATCGTTTTTAAAAAAAACTCCCCTGTAAATAATGTAGAATATCGGGTGTTTTATTGACCAAAAATATCACTAAAAATAGTTTCTCGTCTCAAATTCCTAATAATCATTCATTATTTTATTTCAATATGTAATTTCATAGTTCTAATTATAAAAATTCAAAATATTAAATTCGTTTTCCAGTTAATGATGCATTCAATTGTATATCATTTGAATATTGGTTGTAGTTGACTGCGGTATGAAAATTTATAGAAATATGTATTAGAATGTATATTTATCTAGATATTACTTTAAACAATAGTAACAACTAATTTAAGTTTCCATTTCATTAATTTAGGCCCAGGGTATTATGTTACTACTCTTTGATAAATACATAATTACAATATTAATTGATAAATAATTTTCATCTTTATATCGTAATTAGTATGAAACAAATTTCAATAAAATTACTGGTTTAAAATTTCATACAAATATTAACATACACGTTATGATATAATTTTGTTAATTCATATTTGATTGGCCATTTACATACTTTCTTGCTCTCTCACGTGGTATTTTCAATCTAAAGACCAAATGTATAAAATTGTTCAAACTTTTCTTTCAGCAACCATAAAATGTACTTTCAAGGACTTCATGCGAGCTAGATAACCAAAATCGTCCTTCCTCCTATACGGGGCCAACTATCCAAGTTAAGACCAAAAACCCTCCATACATGCCGGCCTGAATAAAAAATCATAATTTCAACTGTTAACTCCCATAAATTTCGTATGATCCTGAAACATACCCATTTCTAATATCAAGTCTAACTAATTAAATCTTAGCTCATGAAATTAAAAAGTCAATCCTTATTATTTCTCATACATTTCAACTCTTTGACAAGAAGACAATAAACGGCAAAATTAAATTAACCAAAAACCAATTCAAATTTATTGTCCTTTTTTTATTTTATTATCTCAAATCCTTCAAAAGTTCCACTTTCATTTAAAAAAAAGGGACTTTTTAACAAAGAAGTCAACAAAACATTCTTTTTTTTCAAAGGCTTCAGTTCATGGTTATTATATTTGTACCGCCACCAACGCCGTCGTGATTGTTGCCTCCCACAAACCCACCACCACCGCCTTCAATTCTTCCATATCGAAATTGAAGTCGTTGTTCCATCCTAGACAGAGACTCAATTGTCTAAATAAAAGGATAATGTGTGGGCTTTTGTAAACGACATCATTCCCGATATTTCTACATCCTTGGATTTTCTTTGTCATACACACCTACACACAAACATACATGTATGTATATATTTATATATTTATTTAGAATTTGAAAAACAACGAATGTTCTTAAAAAAAAAAAAACATCGAAAAACAGACTCTAATCGAAAAATTCCCCTTGCGGTGTGTCTGGGGCACTTGTGGGTTGTTTCAGGCAAAAAACAGACTTATTTATACACACATACATACATACATACATAAATATACAAACGTTATTTCCATTTTACTTAGTCTTGAATTCAAAACGAATTGTGTGTAAAAGTAATCATGAGCTATGTACTCCTAAGCTGCGCCTGAGATAATATTGTAACAGAGAATATATTAATGAATACATTAAGGTTTGAATAAATTTACCATTTATTTATACATATGTATACTTTGTGGTAGCTTTTAACCACCTACATACAAAGACAAACATATACAAATATACATATGTACATATGTATGTATGTAATAAGCCAAAATGTTGGACATCAGAGAGGTTATAAACTAACTGTATATTGCTTTGTTTTTGTTTGTCCTCCATAAATAAACCTGCATAAGCGAATAAAACTCGTAAGCATTAATTTGTACATTTGTACATAACAAAAATGTCAATAATGTACCTTCAAGGCTAAAAGTTGTTTTTCTTTTTGTTCGACGTTTTTTTTTTTGGTTCTTAGCTTAAACATGAACATCAGATTTTTTATGCAAGATTCTTTGATCGTAATGTACATGTACATATGTACATATGTGTTCAATATTTTCGATGTTTTTTTTTATGGATTCCTTAAACATAAAGATAGAGAAAGTAACTTCTTTTTTTCTGAAAGTGAAGTATTATTTACCTTTACTAAATGCAGTAGTAGAGATTTCTATGTGCGATGTTTTCTATGTTTTTTTTTTTTTCTTAAAATCATATGGAAGTGTTTAAAGTATGTATATTAAAATGTACGATTACTTGGATTTTATGATATGAATATGCAGTTTTTTTTTCTATGTTTTCTATGTTCTTTTTTTAAAATTTGGTTCTCAAAATTTTGATGGAAATCATTTTTTATTATGTTCATAACATTCTTAAATAATTTATTGTTATGTTTCGAATTTGTATAGGTACTTATGCTATGTTTTCTATGTTTTTTTCGAAAATGTTAAATCATCCTTCAAATTAGCAAACAATTAAAAGATACAAATTGTAAGGTAAAAGAAATTTGGAGAACCCCAGAGTTTGGAAAAAAAAAGTTAGTAGATCTAAATCGAACACTGTTGGCAATGCTGTCAAAGTTAAAAAGTATCTATCTCTGCAAAAGTAGTTAAAAGCTCAGAATAAACAGCTTTAAGAGTTTAAGTAATAGTTAAATTTAGGTTCCTATTTCTTAAGCTGAGAATGTTCCACCATTTTATCTTAAAAAATCCAACCTTGTTAAATATGAATGTATGCATAATAGCAGACTCATACAAAAAATATTCGAATCCTTAAGCTTCTTTAAAATACTGCCCCCGTGCAGTGTGAACTCATTAAACTTCAACATTTCAAATTAAGAGACCAATTTATTACCTAAATACAAAAATTAGTTTGCACCGCGTATTAATGCTAATAAGTCCATTATTATGCAAACTCATCTAAACTCCTCTTGCTTATCAAAGTAATATGGCGACGACGTGACGCGACGCAACGTATTATGCGTCTGACAGCTTGAAAATATGCCCAACATTGCGCCTAGTCGTCACTGTGCCACTGGTTGCCACCGTGTCAGTCGTTCGTCCTTATATGCTAAACATTAATCTTAAATTCATTTCCGGTTAAATATGGATGTTCTGATGCTATAACATTAGACACAAACTCCATCCGGCCATTTCTCCTTTTTGGACATCAATCGGTTTCAAATTAGCATATCAATCAATATAAACAAAAACATACACACCAGCATATGTATATCCAATTAATACTCGGAGTATGCACATCAGGATTCGCTCCATAGGGACAATTCGCAAAACAGGAAGCCGATTGTATTATAGCGGTCACGCCATACCAAATGATGCAGTTCTATCTTTCATCGTCCATCTTGTGTTGCAGACAAGGCCCGCATTGTTACCAAGGATCATTTAACTATCATGTCCTGTCCTGTCCAGAATCCTGGCCATCTCTCTGCTCTTCTCTTCCAACTTATAGGTTAAACAAATTTAATTTCATAGCTAGTTAGCGTGTACTACGAGTATAAATGATGGAATTCCTCGAATTATCCACCGGAATTGCAGTTTGCAGGAAATTGATCCCAGATCCAGGCCAGAAGTTGTTGGCACCGAGGACGAATTATTTTCCTGTCACCCTACCATCATAATATTGTACGTTGCAGGGGGATTGTTTGAATTTGAAAAGTGCAAATAAAAATACTCGTCCTTTAGACTGAATAAGGCAAAGAGGGTCTGTCGCTTCCAGGTGACTTTTTTTCTTTTCAAAAATTCAAACAAGGACATTATTTGATCGGGCTTAGTTTTTGTGCATTTCTATATTATTTGTTCTTTGATGCCAATTTATTGGAAAACACATTAATATTAAAAACCAATTTTCTATGCTCGGCTCATATTTGACCATAAGTGAATTTATGTATAAGACAAACAGCAGGTTGTGTGTAAGTGTGTGGGTGTGTGTGGGATATTTATATCATTTGGCCTAAAATTCTGACCACGAAATGCGATTATTTGGAGATTTACATTTAGTATTGGTATTGGTATTGGCCAACCACACGAGAAATTGTATTCAAATCAACAAATGCTTACCCGACAAAGAAACCCGATTTTCAGGGATTTTATTATTTGTAAAAGAAAATGCCTAAAGGATACGAATACTTACATATATAATATGTATGTATGTGTGATGAAGAATGGAGATTAAAAGTCATGGATATACCTACTACTACCCACAAATAAGTTAAGGATAGAGAAACAAGGATTTTATTCATTGATATGGATGTAAGAACATTCACAGGTTTTGTAGGGTTTTGTTGATATGAATATTAACATCCGAATCCGATGATGATGGTGTCAATGTATGGAGAATGGGACATGGGGAAAACAGGAAGATTTAAGGCTTAATCAAAATAACCACACACATTGTAGATATTCTCTGTTGTGATGTTATTTCAATTCGACACGGAAGGAAATTGATTAAGTAAGGATTTTAGGGATGTGTCAAGATAAAAGTACTTACATATCTTTCTTATTTATAAACATATACTAAACACATTGTAAGTATATGTTTGTGAGGTTTGTGGTTGGGAAGGATGTAATTTGTTAAGGTAATTTTAGTTTTTCCTTTCTCTGATGGATATAGATTCGAAAACTATAAATGTTGAAATAGCAAAATGAACAATTCGGATTGTTGTGTTTATTCGGAGAAGGATATAAATCAGATAAGGTAAGATATCCAAGTCAGTGAGTTAATTTCTTTAATTAATGTTTACATGGTTTGGTATTTTCGTAGTAGGTAATTAAATCCTCTTTGTTTTTCATTTTATTTGAATAATGAATTAGTAACAGGCTTATTTTTATATATAAGGGTAAGTTTAAAATGCTCCAAAAATTTCTTACTTGAAAAATTAATATTTGATTTAATTTTTTTTTTTTCAAAATATGAATCAGTTTTTAGAATATGATTAAATTTGTAATTTTGGTAATAAGATATATCTCGAAAAAAAATCACAAGACCCCAAAAAACATAGAATCTTGACTATATGAAGTTTTCTAAAAAACAAATTAATAATTAATCCTTGGAAATATTATTTTCGTCAACTCTTAACAAATGTTTTAGTTTTTAAAAATTTAGAATTACTTGTTAAAATAAAGTTACAAGTTACATTCGTGTTTTATGAAAGCTCAATTTTTGCTTTAATCATCTCTTAAACTTTGGACATTAAAACAATAATTCAATTACACCTGTGAGACTGAAAATACTTAATTTTTAATTTACTAAAAGACAACATTATTTTCAGTCATTTAGTAAAAATTCTTTTGAAATGAAAAAAATAGCGGAAACCCAGTTCAATTAAATTCTCAATGGAGTTAATAATTTATCAAGATAAAAAAATATATACATATATAAAATTCTTCACTAATTTTTAAATAAAAATTGGATATGCTTTCCAAAATCAGTATTCTTTTTTAAGCTTGAGTTTTCATTTAGGCCAATCAAGATTTTGTTAGTAACATATTTAATTACACAAATAATAATTGTTTTTTTCTAGTTAAGATATCTTTTTAATTTTTGAATGATTTTTTGTTACTATTAATTTTAAGCAATTTATTTAATTTAAAATGCTTTATTTATTTTCTGGATTTGATTTTTAATTTCTCATTAAAGAAAAAACGACGCACGCTTATATCGCTTAAGCAATTTTTTGTTGAACTTATTATCTAGTTATAACAATATTACTATATTGATATTAAGAACATTACCATTAAACAATATTTTTACTAAATAAAAATATATTTCCATAATAAGAATATTTATTTTTAAATTAATTTGTTCTTAGAAACATTTTCAAGAATTATTTTATTTCTTGCTTTTACTGAGGAATTTTATTTCTTGAGAAAAACAAAGGAAATGTCAGAATTTTATGCAACTAATAATATTTATATTTCTTTTGAAACAAGTTCAATTAAGTCTTGAAAAAAACATCTCAATTTGGACAAAAACTAACATCTAAAACCGAAAATTGTAAATTTCCACTTAAAATTCATTATATTCATGAAATATTTTATTGATGGAAATTTAATTTAATTGTTTCATTCTTAAAAATCAAAGGTTGTTATTTGTTAAAGATTTAGTTTCTCAAATACATATCTCTTTGTTCATTTCACATTTTCGAGGAAATAATATTTCTTGAATATTTATTTCAGAATTTAATAAATTCTAGCCAAAAACTGCAGATCGAATCAATTTTTTCCATTTATTAATTTTACTTCCACATAGCTAAATCCAAATCCATTTTTAATTTTGTACGAATTTTGTTAAAACTAAATACTCCTTGTGTGAAAATCAAAAATAAACCATTGTTCAGTATTCACAATATCGGATCAGAACAAAAATACATCACAAATGCCTCTTTTGAATAAATACTTTTCCAAAAAATGGGTAAACACAGCGTTGATGTAACGTGGTATTCATAGCGTAAAAAAATATCCTTAAGCCTTAAAAAAAAGACTAAAAACGTTTTAAAAGTTTAATTAAGTTATTTAATTCCTCAAAGTCAACACATTATTGCATCAACCTTACTCAATTCATACAAAAACAATTTAAATACACACAAAAACCAAAAATTAATATTTTTATAATTTGCATCCATTCCATATATGGTATCAATATCATGCTCTTTTTGTTTAAAAATAAAATATACACCCAAAATTAGGTTCAATCCATTTAACACCAATTTTACGGCTACTCGTACAAATTAAAAAAAAAATTATGATAAAAACAGAAGGAAAATCATTAATCGAAAATAATATCGATTGCAATAAAATCGAATATGTTTGACAATTTGTTGCCACAACAGTCACCGCCATTGGTAATTACATTACAATACATGTACGATTTAACATACATTACATACATACATTATATATCCATGTCTGATTTTATATTGTGAATTAATTGGATTTGAATTGCTTAAACACACATCTGGTGTAACAAGAGAGAATAATTATACAATAATTTAGGAAACATAAATTAAGGAGTGTCACAAGCTATCAAATGAGTAGATAATAACAAAAGTAACAGTTCTATATGCTTTTCATGTTTTCAATGAAATTTTCTTTAGTCAAAAATTATTATTAAATATATTATATTAGTAACCTACATCCGTTACTTTGGAAAACACATACAAATTATAAAAAAATTATTGAATTTTTCGGAAAAAAGTATGTAGTTTTTAATATCTTATTCTAAATTCCATTTGTAGAGGTACAAATTTAAAAAAAGTTGATTTAGTTTTTTGCTAATTTTAGGTTTTCAGAAATTCAAAAATAGCTGTTGACATAAAATTGCCAAAAATACCCGAGATACTCTTTTTCGTTAACGATATCTCAAGAATGAATAAAGATATTGACTCGAATTAAATTCTATTCAATAGGTTATAACTTCGAAAGATATAGAAATGACTTTTATAAAAAATTATCGATCGGTTTTTTCACCATAGCAGTTTTAAAAAAATTGAAAATTTTAGTGGGTCGCAAATATCTCAGGATCGGATAGAGCTATTGACTTCAAAAAAATGTTATTGTGCAGATAAAAATTTAATACAGGTTTGGTATAAATTTGAAAATAGTTCAATATACCGTTATTTTTAAAAAAAAGTAAAAACTAAAAAAAAAATTTGGAGCGCAAATATACAATGAAGGAAAAATGATATATCATCTTCGAAATAATTTTTCACTATAGAAAATACTTAACATCTGGTAAAATTTTCGAAAAAAATTCAATTGACAGTTTTTTTTTTACAAAAAATAAAAAAGTACAAAAATTTCGAAGAAAAGTTGGTAAAAAGTGTTTTTTAACTTGAATATCTCGAGAATGAGCACCGATATTGACTTCAAACTTATATACGTTTCTACAAAATACAATTATTAATATATGTTACGATTTTGACAAATATCGAATTGATATTTTTTTACGAAAATTAAGAAACTAAAACCGAAATGTTCAGAAAAGTGACAAAAATTGTTTTACGACTTAAATATCATCACAACAAACAATGATGTTGACTTCAAATGTATTTTATTTTCAACATAATACATTTGTCAATAACTAAAAAATGATAAAATGTTGACGAATGTCAAATTGACATTTTTGTACAATAAATACAAAATGGGAAGTTATCAGTGTGGGTCGCACCCAGCCTCTTTTTCTCATTCATTGTATATTTCAGCACCAAATTTTTTTTAACCGTTGGCGTTGTTCTATTAAAAAAAATATCGTTGATTTTTCCAAATTTTTGACAAATCTACATTAAATTATAATTAACAGAATAAATTGCTCAGTGAAAAAACATCTCAAAATTTTTTTTTTTCTTTTTTGAAAGTCCCTTCTGCATCTTTTGAACTTATAACATGTTTAAAAAAATTAATATACATAAGTCCATGTTTAAATTCGTCCACGAGATATCGAAAATGGTATCTCGAACGTACGATACGTACGAATGTATGTATGCACGTCTCTACAATTGACGGATTTAGATTCAGTTTGACAAATAATTTTTGGAAACAATATTGAGATATATACAATATACATACATATATGTAATACATATGTATATGAGAAATTTAGAATTAAAAAACTGTAATTTTTAAATATTTTTCAACAAAATTTCGGAATAAAGCGAAGCAAACCCGAGAAAATCAAAAAATCTGGTAGCATCCGCTGTAGAAATGGGCCTCATCAGTTCATCACACACGACCAGTTTTTGATGAAAAGTCGGTTTATTTTAATGCACGACGTCGCTAGTGACCGATCGTCTCAAGTTCTTGTATTAATTCAACTTTAAATGCCATTAACACCTAAGAATATACGGTGTAATGTCGTTTGTGGCGTGTCTAACCGGGAAACCTGGGTATCCGTCAACTGTACGGGCTACATTAACAATATTCAAAGTTGTTCTTGAGCGAAGAAAACTGTTCTGCATATCACTAACTTATGCCCCAACAGCTGAAATTTTTCTACCAGTTTCACTCTTTCGGTGAAAAAGGTGCCTCAAAATGACACAAAGTGCTTCAGTTGCTAGCATGGTAACTCGAAAAAATTTTCACAATTTTTGTGGTTAATTTTAACAATTTCAACGCGTTACGAAAGAGGGGTTTGTTCCATTTTTAGTTATGGCACGAAGTATTTACTTGTCAAATGTAAAAATAAAATTTCCTATTATAAAACTTTTAACTTTAAATTACTTTATGAAAAATATTTTTTAAAATAAAATCTGATTTCGAAAAATAATTTTGTTTTTGACTACATACTGCTGTCAAATTCATTGAATGAACCCTCCAGGTTTGTATTAGTTTTGTTGTTGTTTTCATCTATTTGATGGGAAAACTTATTTGCTCCTACCTATTCAAATGCACAATTCATTAATCATACATTATGATAGGTCATCGAAATTTTTTGCATTCGGATTAAATTTATTGTATTTATTTCAAATATGTATATCTAACTGTCATCCAATCATTATTGCATAATCATTTCAATACTTTGATATAAAACATTGAATTGACATCAAAATCGTTAATTTATTTAATTTAAAGCAACTTTCAAACCCCTCAAAGTAAAAATGGATGACGTATGTTTTAATTAAATATTGCATGTTTATCACGAGGTACCTAAATCAAAAGTTCCTGAAATAGAATAGGTGATGACAACACACTTAACTTTCTGATTGTGAATTGACAATCATGTCTCTTACCGTCACTGCTTTTTCATAAAAAAAAGCCTTTGACATCCTCGCTGTTACTCAACTCCCTTATAGCTTGTAGATAGGTAAGTAGGTACGTTTTGACAGAATCACTCATAGCCACATGATACGTGACTCATGTCTTTGATGATGTTATCCTGGAATCACTTAGTTTATTTGACTAAAACCCAAGCCAGACCCTCATTTGACTTAATTGCTTTACTTGCTTTGTGCCAACACCAACAACAAAAGTCCCAACATTCGCAAATAATGCATTTCATCCTACAGTCTGATTGAAGATGAAATTACTACGTGTGTCATCTATAGATACATTTTTATACAAACTTCATGACTTTGTGTGAGTGGTGATGATGAAAAAAATGCAATCCTTAATATCCTTGCATGCCAGTTGACAGTTAAAGCTCCTTTTGTCATTAGTTGTCTAGGGATGTCATCACAGTAATTATTTCGATAGCATTTAACGTCAAACCAAAAAAAAGAAGAAAAATAAAGTTAAAATTTACTCCTTCGTGTAAAAGTTCCATCATATTGTATCCTTATATTAATTTATGTATTTTTAAATATTGGCAAGATCTTAAAGGACTTCTAAGGAATCCTTAACCAAAATAGAAACTTAATCCGAGGGAAAACTTGAAAATTGGAAAAGACCAAATCACTTAGCAGATTTTTGGAAAAACTTTCACTCTTTTTTTTTGCGATGTGCATACAATTTTTGGTGTTTGTATTTGGCTCACAAATTTATGCATCATTTGTCCCGAACTTTGTTAGGACAACACTCTCTTTAACCCTCCGCCTTTGGCTGTGACTCTTGCCTTGGCCAGAACAAAGTAGTAATTTTATTCAACAAGTAGCTGGTGTTCCATTAGCTGTAAAGTTTTTACTTTGTTTGCATAGTTTTGCAATTCAATTAAACAGTTTACTCAATGGATTATGAAAGTTCAAAAACGGTTTTTTTTTGTTTTTTAATCGCCCGCTATTGCTAACAGTCAAAACCAAGTATAGACTTGGAGAAAGTATTGTTTAATTAAGAAAAGAATTGAATATTTTGTTTTAAAGTAAACAATTTTTCAACATAAGTAATTTCATTGTTTTTAAAACCAAAAGGTAATTTTTTTTTTTTGAAATTGATATTTATGCTAAGTCAAATTTCAATTTGTTATCTAAGGAGCTACCAAAGCCTATAATTATCTTTATCGACATATTTCAACCAAATGTCTACAAAATCAATTAAACACCTAACCACAGGAATTTATTTATTGATGAAAACCGCATGAAAATCCGTTTAATAGTTTTTGAGATTATAACAAAAAAAAGACAGATAGACAGTGACATCACTCTAAAATACGAATAGCAGTTTTGTTGCTATCATTTTTGAATAGCAATCAAAATCATTGGAAAAGGTTCTTTTGCCAGTTTCAAGTTGTCAATTGACTTAAGGACTGTCAAGCTTCCTAATTTAACCGTTCGGATTGGGAAAAAAATGGTGGGTCCACTTATTCCTGTTTCCTGTATAACTCACACAAGGAAGTTTTTGTATTTTAAAGTCAGTATTGGGTCTTATGGCTGTTTCCTTTTTTGTTATTTAAAAATGTTATAAGTATTTTATTTTAACAATATGGAATTTTGACTGTCGATAAAATTTCTTCGATTTTTCAAGTTTCTGATATTTAACTTATTTTGTCCTTCTTGATATTAAGTAAAATTTAAATGAACTTTTCGTATATTAACTAAATTAAAAAAAAAAGGACTCTTACGACAAAGTTCTCCGAACTTAAAAAGTCCCTCCACTATTAAAAACTTTAATTTGAATAAACAATCAAATGCACAATTGTATACTTTCGAGTACCTTCATACAAAAATATCGAAAAATACACAGAATTATTTAACTATTTTTGGCAAGAGTTCTAATCCAATATTGAAAATAAAAAACAGGACCAAAAAAAACTCGAGTCCCTGACTGAATTTTGTAATAATATTTCCTACTATTTCTTATATCCTCGTTTTTTTTTTTGTTTTTCCTTTTTTTGTGTGCTCTGCACCTCCTCGTTTCTAGAAAAATATCAGGAATTGCACTTCAGGTGGACCCATATGTGTGTTTTCTGAAAAATTTTCGCCTCAACAGCAAAGTGTATAGGGTAGGGTGAAGGGATAGAATATTCCCATAAGGATAACGATATGATGGTGGCACACAAAAAGAGTTGTGCAATATGACTTCACATAGCAACGTGACCAAAATTCAGTGAAAACATTGTCTGGGAATTGTTTGATATGTTTGTAACCTTTTCCCTGCTAAACTCCCCTCACCCTATAGACCACAATATAAGATGACTTTATAGTTTTTGGTTTCTGAAGCTTTCCCTGGGGTTCGTTTTGTAAGGGAATTGCATTTTATTTCTGAAACAGGAAGAGAAAAAAAAGAGAGAGAGAGATGAAACTCCAGTGATCTGATTTAAAATGTGGTGGAATAATAGAATCAGAAATAGCAATAGAATCATATTTTGGTAAACTGCAAAGGATTGCAAAGACGTATACTAATACATATATAGTAAGGAATAGAGATAGGGAGAGTTTACGAAGATAGATTTAAAGGATAGCAGTAGATATAAAGAATTCCACGTACAATTTCACTTCAAATAAAATAATTATAAAGAGGTTAAAGGAAGATAAGGTGTTCTTAAGGAAAACATAATTAAATAAAAGAACACAAAACACAAAAAAAAAAATTGTTTTAAACTTTGAATTAACGTAAGCCATGTACATTGTCTGGAAGAAGGAATCATACACAGCTTCTTCGGTTCTCTCGATAATGTCATGGCAACAAAATTTTCTCCTGTTGTTGTACGAGAGTCACGGTTGCGGATAGCTTTCTCCAACGCCAGGTTTAAGATGACACATCCGTTGTAGATGTTAATTGGTCAGGATATTGTTTTCGTTATTTTCCAGGTACTGCAACCATACCTAAAACAGAACTGATTCGACGTTAGAGTTAAACAGTCGTAGTTTTGTGTTCAAGCTGAGAGATTTGTTCTTCCAAACATTGGACAACATCAGGAATGCAGCTTTTGCATTTTCGATGCGTCTGGCGATGTCTAGTTCGGTTCCTCCTTCAGTAGAGACGATACTTCCAAGGTATTGGAAGCTCTCTACTTTCTCTGCTGCTTGCTGAGCAATGTTCATCGGAGCGGATGATTGCGAGCTCCCGAAGCTGAACTTTGAATGCAGTGTTTCAAAAACCAATAAGCATCCTTATTTTCCAAGTTCCTTCAAAGTATCGTTATTGTTTTAATATTGAATAATTTTACATTTTACTTGCGATTCAAGTTTCCAATTTAAGCTCATTTTTTTAGACGATCCTTTTCAAAGTTACAATATTATTCCACGCTAAGCTTACGGAACACACGTTTTTGATTCGACCTTGAACTAGATTTAAATTGAAATATTTGTTTTTTTTTTTTTATTCAAAAGTAACATTATGTGGTTAGGTAAAGGATTTTGGGTTACCCGTTATCACATAAAATTTCCATAAATATAACTAATCCGATCATAAAAAATCTGATGCAAAATAAACACTCACTCAATCATTTATAATAAACAGCATACCGTTACATCTGCCTACACATACACATACACATAAACTCTGTATGTATATTAAGCAAGTATTTATTATAAAACACTCCTAATCCAATAACAACAATCCCCAATAAGGCACAACCCATGCACACAAGTTATAATAAATCAGTTTTCTTTTTTTTTCTTTATAGATACGTTCGCTGTATATGGTGATGGTGATGGTGTTCCCCCCACCCCCTCAACTCTGACAACAGAAAAAAAAGAATAACTTTCGCACTATAAATCACATCAACAACGGGACAATGGAACAGAAAAAGGTGCTGCTGTGCAGCCAGCACAACAAACCAAAACCGAAACCAGGTAACACATATAAAACACAAAAAGCATAAAAAAACACAAACACATAAAACATTCTCACACTGCAATACGCTGCCCCTGTGATTTATAGGACAAACTTTTTTTTTCCTCTGCCCATTCTAAAAAAGTCCTGGTTGTAAAGTTTAGGTCTTTTTTAGTGTTTTCGTTATTATTATGTTTTTTTACTGTTACTCTTTGAATCATTGTAAACGCCATCCACCGCCGCCGCCACGTTTTCAGGTAGATCCTTTTAGTTATAGTTAAATTTACATTCGCACAAACACAAGTACATAGGTATACGAACAACACACAGTTGTAGATATTAAGAACGACAAAATGTCCTTGGAAAGATTCTTTTGTGTTGAGTTTTATGAAGTTGCATCGCGGAAGAGGAGTTAGTTTGAACACAATATTGTATTATTTCGAAAATGAGTTATGGAGTTAAAAAATATTAATTGAGTCAAAGTCTCATAGTAAAACCGAAAGTTTGAGTAGGTGTTAATTAGTGAGTAAGATGATAAGAATTTAAACTTCGGACAAATTAACAATACATACAAATTATTTTGCAATGAAATATAATTTTGCGAAGTTTTCATAATGAATGAGAATGTCAAAGGATAAAAGGGATTGGTATAGTGCTTTTGGCGTATTTCAAAGATTTAAATAGGATTTTGTTTCATTTATGCAATAACAAGTTTAAGGGGCCTTGAAACGGATTATAGAAAGCTTATACACTTTGCAGCATTTTTGTATTCGAACTTTAAAAAGAGTGTTAAAGAAATTTCATCATTTCTGATCTTTGGTACAATATTTGACAGTTTTAAATTGGGGTGTGGCCTACAGACTATACTTGAACATATTTATACATACCATGTGCAACGACTTGTAGATTTTTTGAATTAATTTCATTGTCATAACACAAATTTTGAAAGTTCAATTTCTTACACAAAAAAATTAAGTATAAGTGAACATTTTTTATTTTAAGAGAACTATTGGATCATTTGACCAGTTATTGGAAGAAATGAAGCTTTGATATTCTGCTGAGTAGTTTATGTAAAGCATATAAATGATTTAGTTAATTAATGTTTACCAGTCAAGAACTGTACAATAAAATCAAGACTTTGTGTTAAATGTTCTCTAAGATACAGATATTCAATTTAATTTTAAAATAACTAAAATATTAATATGTAGTAGTTTTCGAATTGAGTCAAAAGTCTGTTTGTTTATAATTTAATCCAGATCCATTCAGACATTCTGTCGTGATTGGAAAAATTAAAAGAATTCTATCCCACCGTAACTATACATGTTACTGGTTTAAAAAGGAACTTATGTGCTACTGCAGACTATATTATATCTTTGTGCTAAATTTAATCAAAATCCGTTCAGTTGTTCTGGTTTTATTGAGCAACGAACATTCTTATACGTACATAAAAATGTTCACACTTATAATATTAGTTGAAGTAAGATTATTATTTTCATGAAATTCTCCATTACCAACTCATATATTTTTTAAGATTTTGAAACAGCTTCCCAAAAGCGGAATATTCAAAATGGAACCCCTTATTAAAGAAAACCTTTATTTTTCACAAGTCCAAGAAGCATTTGTAAGTATCAAAAAGTAAAGATTTTGAATCTTATACCACCAACAAAATTCGATCACTTAAATCACTTTATGGAAAATAAATATTTTATTAAAAATATTAAGTTAATTAAAAAATATTCCTAAGTTTTATCAAAAAAGTCAATGAAACACTCTTAGAAAGAATTTTATGCGTTTATTGGAAATTATTTTAAGTATTTAAAGGTTAAAATGTACTACTGGTTGTTTAATAATGTCAGTGCCGTCTTGACCGTTACATAACCTTTAATGTCATATAAACTACTGTACATCTAAAGGGCAATAATTTTAACACTTTTAATACCACATTGCATTTCATTCCTTCAAATATAGATATTGATTTATATTTTCATAAAGTGATGTAATTTTATTCAAAAAATTTGATTTATAAAGTATGATAATAATATGTTAAATTTAAAATCCCTTTTATACACTTTACTCTAGGAACATAGTTCAAGCTTCTGTCTTTCTCTCTTATATTATTTTAAATATTATTTTCAAAATAATTTGAATAATGCTCTATGATTATTGCACATGAATTATTATCATTGGACAAAGTTCAAATATTATTCTAACAATAAATCGTATTATTTATCGAATTAAACTACACATACAACGATAATAAGCTTAAGCTTACGTAAAATGTCAAAAACCACTTATTTGGCCACTAACTTTGCCCAAGGGTTCGTAGGTATAGTCATATCAATTTTGCCAACATAACATCTAACACCGATTAGATTGTAAATGTTTTGTACATCGTGATTTGTAACTGTCAATTCTACCACAAAATCCGAAAATCATGCATCACATTGCAGAATCCATTTTAAATGTTTTCATTATTGTTCGATGTACAAAAGGATATGCGGGGAACAAGGGGGGCGTGTATATAAGAATCACAAATGTGATTTGTAGGGTGTTTTACACAAAACCTAAAATTAAATACTAAACAATTAAAATATTCTTTCATTCAAATTTTTCGAAAACTAATACTAGAAACTAAACTATTGACAAAAAATGGCATCAAGATTTAAGACTAAGACTAAGACTAAGACTAAGACTAAGACTAAGACTAAGACTAAGACTAAGACTAAGACTAAGACTAAGACTAAGACTAAGACTAAGACTAAGACTAAGACTAAGACTAAGACTAAGACTAAGACTAAGACTAAGACTAAGACTAAGACTAAGACTAAGACTAAGACTAAGACTAAGACTAAGACTAAGACTAAGACTAAGACTAAGACTAAGACTAAGACTAAGACTAAGACTAAGACTAAGACTAAGACTAAGACTAAGACTAAGACTAAGACTAAGACTAAGACTAAGACTAAGACTAAGACTAAGACTAAGACTAAGACTAAGACTAAGACTAAGACTAAGACTAAGACTAAGACTAAGACTAAGACTAAGACTAAGACTAAGACTAAGACTAAGACTAAGACTAAGACTAAGACTAAGACTAAGACTAAGACTAAGACTAAGACTAAGACTAAGACTAAGACTAAGACTAAGACTAAGACTAAGACTAAGACTAAGACTAAGACTAAGACTAAGACTAAGACTAAGACTAAGACTAAGACTAAGACTAAGACTAAGACTAAGACTAAGACTAAGACTAAGACTAAGACTAAGACTAAGACTAAGACTAAGACTAAGACTAAGACTAAGACTAAGACTAAGACTAAGACTAAGACTAAGACTAAGACTAAGACTAAGACTAAGACTAAGACTAAGACTAAGACTAAGACTAAGACTAAGACTAAGACTAAGACTAAGACTAAGACTAAGACTAAGACTAAGACTAAGACTAAGACTAAGACTAAGACTAAGACTAAGACTAAGACTAAGACTAAGACTAAGACTAAGACTAAGACTAAGACTAAGACTAAGACTAAGACTAAGACTAAGACTAAGACTAAGACTAAGACTAAGACTAAGACTAAGACTAAGGCTCATCTAAGGAGACCAATATCAGGATAAGCTTGAAAATAATTATTAGACTATGAATGACAATCATCTCATGGATGTAGTTATAAACATTAACACCCTGTACGTGGTTTTTGTCAAAACTAAATCCCTCACACGTGTTCTGTTCAATTCAACTTTTGGACACATTGATATGAAACAATTTCAATTGGATGATGCTTTTATGTCTATGTACTGTTATATCCCTAATGATGTATCAAATCAACCCGTAATCAGATTAAAGCGAGTAGTCATGTGTACAAATCGACATTTTACTTATATGTAGGTACACATTATAATGTTTATATGTGTATTTGTTCAATGATAAATATCCACCAGAGGACATTGTCCTCATGGGGTCATTTAAAGTTTTTGCTTTTCAAATTTAATTATTTATACGCTTTGGCATGAAATGATGAAAATTTGTCGTTGATATAAAATTTGTCAATATGATGCTTCCAGAATTAAAAGGTCTTCATGATAGATAGGGAAACAATGGAAACGTTTTTGGGAATTATAAAATAATCTTGAATGGGTGTGTTGTGGTGTCGAGATTTAACGTTGAGTATAAATTAAAATAAGTTAAATTAATGCAGTTATTATTTGAGGAAATTTTTTTATCATAAAAGAGAATAGCGTGCGATCTCTGCTTCCACTGAGTTAAGAAAACAAATTTCAAATAGTTTATCAATTTTTTGTAAGAAAACTAATCTCGTAAAGAGACTTATTTTACCCTGAAAACTCTCAAAATCCTTTAACTAAATTTTTTATAGGTTTGACAGTCATTATGAGCTTGACAACGTTTAGTTTACAAAAACACCATCTCCGATAAATTCCACCATTATATTTTTCCCCAGAATATCAAAATTACGTCTTCTGTCACCAATCATCATTTTGAAATTTAATTTTTCTCCTGATGAAAATTAATAAAAGAAAATCCCTTAAGAAAACTTTTAACACACTACTCGAAATTCGACTCGTTTCGTGCCATAACACCTGCTTTTCAATATAGAGACATTTTAATCACTTACACAGAGTTGTTAAACTACATTTATATCATATACACTCATGAACATGCGAGCCATACAAACAAGAGGGTGTAGTCATGCAAATTAAGCCCCTCAATTTACGGCTTTAATCACTTAAGCCAATGGCTACTAATTCGGCACGCAGCCAGCAGCAGTTTCACCACTAATGACATTCAAATTTGCTGCGATTTTATGTGGTTTTAATTTATTAAAGCAT
Source organism: Scaeva pyrastri (assembly GCA_905146935.1). Classification (NCBI taxonomy): domain Eukaryota; kingdom Metazoa; phylum Arthropoda; class Insecta; order Diptera; family Syrphidae; genus Scaeva; species Scaeva pyrastri. The sequence goes on along the minus strand of LR989929.1, from coordinate 16,717,522 downwards.
ATCGTCGCGTCGCGTCGTCGTCGTTGTTTTACCGTTCCTTTTTTTTATTTAGACGTATATATATGTACCAACAAACTTTACCACTGAAAAAGTTCTTTGTTGAGGTTTCATTAATTAAGACGAACATGCATCTACATTTACATACATACATACATACATACATACATACATACATGTATGTATGTATGGATAGAGGCTTTTTGCGGATATTGTTTGGATGATAAGAATCATTTTAATAGGTAGTTGTTTGGGATAAAAATAATATAAAACGTCAAGAGCGTTTTAAATAATGGCATCCTTGAAATTATGAATTAAGTACAAGTTATGAAGAGTTCCCCAATCAGGACGAATCCTTGTTGTATTGAAAAAGCTACGTATCTGTATGTGAGGTTCTCTTCATGATTTACACTAAAATGCGCCTTTTTGCAAAAAAATTTCCTTAATTTTTCTGTGAAACTTACAAAGTCTTGCAAAATAGATCTCTGAAATCTATAGTTGAGTTTGACACATCTTCTTTGCCATGCACTTGCACAAAAACATAAAATACACCTCGGAGATTTCTATTGCAATGTCCCAGTGATCTAATTGACATAGACCTTCACAGTCTCAACCGCTTTATTGTTAGCTCCAAATGGTTCAACGAGTAGGAGGGTCCTATGATCCATGTGGTATCACAAAGGACCATTGATGGTCTAAGTGCGCTGATCTTCTTTCCAACAGCCACCGTAACCTAACCTTGACAGGAGTGTTAGCCATAACCTTTATCAACTGTAAGCTACTCTAACCAAACAAGCACGATAAATTCGGGAAAGCGTAGAGAACAAAGTTGGAAAGAAAGATTCTCAACATTTCTGGAAATTCTACAGTTTGAAGCGGTGGAAAACTTTCTGCTCCTAGAAAAAACTGTAGATGAAGATATTAATCGACGAATAATCAAAGCGACATACTGTCAAAGGTGTGGAAAAATAACGTTGACAGTACGAAGACCAAGCTGCAACTGTTCTGACGTAGAGTTCTATTTTATGGATTTAGTATATTTATTGGAAAGTGACCATCTTTGTAAGACCTAATGTCTCACAAAATCCCTTAGGATTTTTTTTTACCGAATCTGGTCTTCAACGAAGAACTCTATCGGAAACTGGTGACACGATGCGGTGAAAACTCATCTATCGTGAGTCTCGTAATTAAGTTGGATCCTTTTACTCAAAATGGAAAACTTGCCAAACAACGGTCGGGGACGGGAAGGAATCAAAGCTTGGGAAAGTCAACGAGAGCTTAAAAGCACTTCCGGTAACAGAATAAGATGACGTGTAAAGGCAGTTGACACCTTTCATCCCAAGGATAGTGAAGTAGGTACATTATCTCAATTAGTTAATTATTGTAGAATTTTGAACTTGGTAATTTTACCCAGCTGTTAGAGTATACTGCCTCTTTATACGTTTTTAAAGAATTTTTTGTTTAACGACAAAACAAAAGTTGCAAACTTTGAATTTTTTAATTGGTACTAACTGAAAAGTTAATACATATCACAAAAATAAAGTCAGGACCAATGAATCGTCGACGCACGTTTAAAGGTTTCTGGAACCTAAATTGCAAGTTCTTTCCGGTATCTCTTTTTACGTCGGTTGATGGATCTCAAGAACAAGCAAGAATGTTGATTTTAAATTTGTTTTATTTTATTATGTATATAATTTTTTAAAAATGTTGCAATTTTGACAAATATCAATGTGGACAATAAAAAAAATTGTAATACAGGTCCACGAAGCGAGGTAATTTACTCACCAAAATGAGAGTTGAAGGTCGTCCACGAGCTTGTTTAGGAGTATGCCTTTTTATTATAAAATGGCAAATCAAATTGAGCATAAATCAAGTGATAGAGAGCCAAAAAGACCAACTTCGAAAAAAGTTTTGTCAGATTGAAAATCACACGTCTAAAACAAACAACCTTTATAATGGTCCCAAATTTTTCCGTAACTTGGTTTGGATCTCTTCCAAACCGTAAAGACGGTTTAAGTATTTAGTTCGACCTCATACAATTTAAGATAATAAGAATATTCAAGTCTTTTATTCTCATCCCAATCACTAACGTTTTTAGAAAATTGACCCGAATATTGGCAGAAGCAACATCATTTTTTTTTCAAAACTCAAAACCACATTCACTTCACTGCGTTCGCATATAGATAGTTTTGTAAATTTATTTTTATTCTATTTAAATTGAAATATAATATACCAAGGTATAATAAATATAAAACCTCCTTATGGAAACATAAGTTCCACACTTGAGCACTTGAATCTAAATTTATAAGATGATCACATTCAAAGGTGAAATAAAAAATTGAAAAAAATAAAAAAAAAAACAGTTTCCACACTGCAAAATTTCCATACCCCGAAAAATATAAAAACAGCATCTATATGGTAAAACGTCAACGTTTTGTTTTGCCGATGCATTTTCTAACATATAAGTAATTCAACCAAAACTAACACAGTATAGAAATAAAAGGAAAACACGAAAAACGAACCCACCCAGACACTAACACACACACACACACACAAACACTCTAACACAGACAAGAAATAAGCTTTGCTGCGTTTTCAGGATATTTTAGCAATTTCGGTATAAAAATTTATATTCATAAGGATAATGCACGCTCTATGCATACTGAAAAGGGATAAAAGCCCCCTTCCCAAAAAACACACAGATGCATCGAGCCACGACTATACTCTATATTAGTATGTAATGTATGTATACTCGAACAGAGGTCTAGATAAAAAGATGAAAGCAGGCGAGCAAGCAGACGCAAACATGGCGGGATTCCGAGATACGAGGATATGCAAATGTCCTGAAATATACTTATTTATTATTTTTTGTGCAAGGATGCACCGAAAAAGAAAAACGAAGAAGAAAATTATCTACCCGCACCGAACAGGCTTACAATTATTATTTTTTTGTTTTGATATTGCGCAGCGGTATACCATTTTTGTTCGTCCTTTTTTTGAAAAATCCAAAAAAAAAAAAACACTACTACCAACTGTAGTTTTTATCAAAAACCACCTCGAATCCTCTTCCCCCTCGCGCCAAACATTGGATTCCTATCGAATTTTAGTTCTTTGGTTTGGAAAACATCATCACATTGAAATTGAAAATCCTAAAGGATTGCACCATATTTCCCTCCCTGAAACCCAGACTTCCTTGATGTTCAAGGGATTTTGTATATATATAATATATTATATACTCGACTCAAATATTTTTATTTGTGTTTTAGATTCATCAGAATTTGTATTATTATTTTGTTGTTGTTGTTTCTTTGAGATTGCATCAGAAATCAAATCCGTTTGATTGGCAATGTTCCGATATATTGGATATAGAATATTGGCCTAAGGTCTCTATATAGTCTATTAGATGGTATTATCCTGGCAAAAGGAAAATGTTGTAGGAATTCATTGTTTGTAATATTACTGTACGAATATGATGGAAGAGTCTATCCTTTGGTCCGGTTGGTCAGACGGTCCGTCGTCGTCGGTCGGTTGGTTGGTTGGTTTGAAGAGCAATCTGTCATAATTAAGGATGAAATTGAAATGCCAATCACAAATTGGACTTCTCTCTCTCTCTACTCTCTAGACGTTTTTGTTATGAATTAAATTATTTTATATATGAATGTAGAAAGTTATATTGTGTTGGGTTTTATGTTTTATGTCTTTGGTCTATAGCTAGAGTCCTGGGTGATAATAAATCTTTGTTATATATAGATCCTTAGATCATAGACTCATCTGGAGGACATCTGTATAATATTGTACACGAATCACTTCTAATAAATTCCTTGAAAATGTTTGATACCAATCTAATAAATGAATCTATGAAAGTCTTTGTACAAATACAGGGTCGTATTTATGAGGGGATAAATAATTATATTCTGTTTCAAAGGTTAAAAACTATTTTTATAATTAATTATAACAGTTCAAAGAAATTGTTTTTAAAAATGTATAAATGGGATCTAAAACATACCGTATTCAATTCAGGTACAAAAAATAATAGTTTGCGAAATGAATCAATTTAAAATTAAATTTATAATATATTAAATTAGTATTTGTTAAATATCTTGTATGCCATAAATCATTTTTACAATGTCACCTCAAACATAAAAGTGATATCTAAAATAGCACTATAAAATATAAGGTTTTTGTAAAGGGTAGGGAAGAATGGCGTTTTTGAAAATTTAAACTTAAAATATTTTATTAAATTTTTGAAAAATTTGTAAATAGATTCCAAAAGTTCACTACTGGCTACGGCTCTGGTCGTATGTGAATTAAGTTTCAGAAAGATTTTCACGCCTGTAAGTGTTAATAGGTAATATTATTTTAAATATGTTCTTAAGCTTTAACTTAGACTTTTGCATATTATTTCTTAATAAGTGATATTATGAATTAAATTAATACAATAACAGTTTATATTAAATAATAAATAGTGATACAAGTTTTTGTAGTGGAATTAAATATTTTAATTAGAATTTATTGTGAATTTAAGTTATTATAAGATTTTAAATTATATTAGATTGAACAAAAGAGCAACAACCTGAGGTCATAAATAATTCGTGTTGTTGAAGTTAAATGATTATAAAAATAAATTTTAGTTTTTTAGAGTAATAAGAAATTCAGGTGTTATTAATCAGAGGGGTGTGGAGGGGTTCTTGTGATGCACTATCTTTATCAAATATAATAGAATCAGAAGTTTTTCCATTTTTTTTAAATTGCACTTGAGTTCATCCAAAGGTTTGACAAAAAGTTACAAAAAATCATTAAAAAAATAATATTTTCTTAACTTTCATTTTTATTTCTATTTAAATTTCTGGACAGAACCGCTATACTCTGTTTGAAAGCACATTTCAGGAGAACAGTTTAAAATCTTTAGAAAAAGTCCGAAATTAAAAAAATAACTCTACACATTTATTCGAAAGTCTGATGATACCAAAAAAAAAAGTAAGTTTGTAGTTTTTATATTTTTTGTAAGAAAATGTCAATTGAAAAATGCATTATGTTGAAAATAAAATGCATTTGAAATATAGTAAGTACCATTACTTTCTGTGAAGATATTTTAGTAAAAAAAAAACAATTTTTGACACATTTTGGTAGACTATACTCGTATAATTGGGATTTTTATTTTTTGTACAAAATACTGTCAATTCAATATTTGTCAAAATTGTAATACATATACATATTTTAACAGTTGTATTATATATTGAATAAAATATATCTGAAGTCAACATCGTTGCCCGCTCTCTAGATATTCGAAACAAAAAACATTCTTTACCAACTTTTGGTAGATTTTTTTGAAGTTTTTTATTTTTTGTAAAAAAAAACTATCAATTGATTTTTGTCCAAAATTTTACCAGATGTCAAGGACAGCACACACAGTAAAAATCGTTCCGAAGATTATATCATTTTTCCTTCATTGTATATTTGCTCACCAAATTTTGTTTCTAGTTTTTACTTTTTAGAAAAATAACAGTATGTTGGACTTTTTTCAAACTTATATCAAATCTTTATGACAGTTAATAGCATCATCCGTTTCAGAGATATTTGCTACCAACCAAAATTTTCACTTTTTTTTTTTTAAATCGCTTGACAATTTTTTTAAAAGTCCTTTCTACATCTTTTGAAGTTATATTCTGTCGAACAAAATTTAATTGAAGTCAATCTCTACTCGTTCTTGAGATAATGGGGACAAAAAATGTTATCCTAAACGTACGAACGTAAATGAAAACCAGTAGAAAACTGAAAATTTCACCTACTAAATTCAAGAAACGTCAACATCTAGCTTGGTATAAAAATTAAATCGAAAATTTAATCCACTTGAAGTCAGACCTAACATAAGCACTATAGCATTCCTATATCCTTAACAGAAAGATAGCACTATTTTCTCCCAAAATCTACTCGTATTTATTTTTTATTAAAACAATGTGCAAATAATTCATTTTCAGATTTCATTAAATTTGCATGAACGTACGTATGTTTCTAGATATCAAACACCGACACATTATTTGCATAAAATGTCACATAAAAATGGGTCCTTCCATCAGACCATATCTGAGTATCTGAGTGATGTGAGTATGTGACTGAAAAAAAAAAAAAACAGCAACAACATAAAAATCAACAAAACCCTTCAATCCGAAAATCTTTTATCATCATTTTCAATTGGAGAACTCAATACCGTATACCGTACAAGGACACACACCTTTTTACTTGATAATATTTGTCCAAAAGGTACGAAAATGGATCAACATTTGCCGAAGCGGAACACAGTCCCTATCCATATGCTCGAACATTTACATATACATACTTACATAGATGTGTGTATATGTAAGATATTATGCAGACAATGGACGTGTTCCGTCTTAACTCTCTACTTCGACTCTTACTTGTTTCCTTTGACGCCATTTGTCCCTTAAATTTGCATATTGCTGATGTACTCTCTCTCTATCTGTCTCTGTGATATTCCCCCCCCCCCACACACACACAACCAAATACTTAAAAAAAATCACGTATGTCCACTTGAGCATCCAGACAATTTTATAAACTTAAATGTCACTTGTTCCACTTGAAATCCTTCCTCTTCCGGTCCAACATTCAACATTCAACATCCAACGACTGAATGTCCAACTTCCAGTTTAAAACCCATAACAATCAAATAAGGGAAAAGGCAACAAAGCTGCAACCTTGCGAGTTCTGTTTGAAGTAATTGGATGTAAAAATGGCCAAGGACACTGTCATCCCCTCTCAACCCCATACCACATATAGACCATATTCCATTTTTCGGGGAGGGGCTTCGGGAAAGGGAAGGGGATGGGGTCAGAATGGTGTCACTTTTGTACGACATTTTGGTTGTGGCCAGCATTTGCGGGTTGCTGGAGGAAGTGAATTGTGAGAATGACAGAATTCATTTTAATTTCCTGACGTTGTTATGGCTTGCCCTTGTTTGCTTTGAACTAGTGACCAAAGGGGGCATATGGTTGACGTTGACCTGGTCTTGCAGGGATATGATTACGCAGTAAAATATTTTACTGCCCTCTCTTTTGAGGCAACACAGAAACAGAACTGGTGAGGCATGTGAAATTGAATTATGTTCCCTTTTTTTTTGAGTTTTTTTTTTTTTGTGTTTTAAATAAATGTAAAAGGGAATCGTCTTTTTTTCTTGTTAGGCATGATGTGTCGTATTACTACAATTTTTTTTTTTGGAAATGCGACTCTGGTCTATGAAGCCTTAAACCCAGCTGTTATTTAAAATTGGAAAAACTCCAACACTATCACACGAAGCGACAGAAATGCGGTTCCTTTTATTTTTTTTTTGCAGCCAAAAAAAAGGTGTCCTTTTTATATTGTACACTTTAATATCGCCATCGGGAATGAAATATTATTCAATAAAGTTATGAATTCTATAGCTGCACTGCATTAAATATATTATGGCCTGGGGGTGCAATTTTTTTTTTTTTTTTTTGAAAAGCTGATGTTTAAAATATTCCAAGTCTATAAATTAATATAAAGATATATGTAAATTCCAGATACTTCATAGTTGAAGTTGGTGTATTGATGTGATTTGCATAATTTTTTTTGAGTTGTAACCTATTTTTGAGACTATTTTTACGACTGCAGGTTTTTATAAAAATAAGAAAAATAAATGAATATTGACAAACGTGACATATTTTGTAATGCTTTACCATGTATATTTTGTTTTAGTTAGTTTTGGTATTCTCTGAGTAGGGGGTGGGGGGGATATAAATCAGAAAACTTTATTTATTCCTGGAAATAGTCCAAAGAATACTAATTTGTGTTGGCGAAAGTTTTTGTCCTTTAAAACTTAATAAGCGAATTATCTTAATTTGGGAAGATTAACGAAAAATTTTGTTTTTGTAGATTGTATAATCTAGAGGAAATTTTTTATGACAATAGCTATTGGGAAAAGAATTTCCAAATGTAAGTTCTTTCGCTTACAAAAAAAAGTCAGAGCAGCACAAAAAAAAATTATGGACAAAAGGACAAATTTGGTATGAATTTGGAAAAAATTCATAACATTTTTATTTTTGTTTATTTATTTATTGGAAGAACTGTTAAGAAATATTTTATGATTAAAATATGACAATGACACACCATTGGTATGTGGTGAAGAAAATTTTTGGTTAACATTAGTATTTTCAAAAATCAGTTTTTGGCTTTTTGACCCGCTATTTCGTAGTTTTTAATTATTGTAAAAAAATGTCAATTTGATATTTCGGTCAACATTTTATCATAAAGATACTATTGAAAAATACATTATAATGAAAATAAAATACATTTGAAATATTTGATGTGTTGTGAAGATATTTGCACTGAAAAATTATTTTTGACACTTTTCGGAAAATTTTAGTTTTTGAGTTTTCATAAAAAAATAACAAATAGATATTAATCAAAATTGTAACATATTATGCTAACAATTTTAATATGAAAAAATTTACTAAATTAGAATTTCAAATGATTGACCATTCTCGACACATTCAAGTCAAGAAAGTACTTCTGACATTTTTTAATTAATTTTAAGAACAGTGAATTGATTTTTTTTCGAAAATTTAACAAGATGTCGAGGACAACATTTCACATTGTTAAAAATTGTATTAAAAAAATATAATTTCTCCTTCATTGTATATTTAAGCGCATAAATTTGTAACTGCCCATAGGGAGTTATTGTAACCGGTCAATAATTGATCCGTCATTTCTAGAAAGATGCCAGAGTGTGCGTGCGTTTACTTTCGTAAGTTTGTACGTTCGTACTTTCGGGATACCTTATTTCGTCCACGGTATCTCAAGAATTAGAAGAGATATCGACTTCAAATAAATTTGGTTTGACAGCTGATAACTTCAAAAAATGCAGAAAGCACTTTCATATAGCATTTAAAAAATATTAAATATTTTTGTTTAACGGAAAAATCGCAGGAACGGATAATGCTATTGACTTAAAATAGAATAGATGATTGTGTGTACATAAGTATAAATTTTGAAAAAGTTCAACATGCCGGTATTTTTTTTTAAATTGAAAAACTAGGAAAAATTATATAACCTTCAAAATAATGTTTTGCTGTGTGAAATGATGTTTTTGACATCTGGTAAAATCAATATATATAGTTTTTTGCAAACATTAAAAGGGAAAAAAATACTACGAAAATTGGTAATTTTTTTTTTTACTCGAATATATAGAGGCCGGGCAACGATATTGATCTCATATTTGTTTTTTTTATACATTATACAAATATTAACACAAATTCCGAATAGACAGCTTTTTTACAAAAAAAAAAAAAAACTTAAACAAAAAGTTGAAGAGTTGATTCTTGACTTGAATATGTCGAGAATGGTCAATCACTTTAACTTCAAATTTAGTTTATTTTTTACATAACACATACCTACATATGTAAACATATGGAACTTTCTCGACACATCACATTTTATTGTGAAGTTATCAGTGTGTGTCGCTACCAGTCTCTTTTTTATTTTAATAATAAATTGATAAATGCTTCATATTATTCAGTCATAGCCTGAAATTATTCTGGATTTTTCTATTGTGTAGTCTTACATTAAATAAAAAGGTTTAGAAATAGTAAAAAAAGGGTTTTTTTTAAATTGTATGTTAATATATTTTGAAATCTATAATTTCAGCTTTTGACGTTGTTTGTGAATTAAGTTTTTAGGAAAATATTTTCAAATAAATCTAATGGATCAAAACTGACCAAAATAAGAAAAAAAATTTTTACTATAATTTAGAAATAATTCACTTATTTTTATAACATTATTTACAGGAACGTGTGCTTTTCCTATAGTCACAATTAAGTTTACTATGGATCGATTGGTTACCCGAGTGGCACAGAATTGAGTTTTGTGACTAAAATCTTACTAAAAGGGTAACATAAAGGTAACACTATAGTTCTCAAAGACTATTTTGGTAAAAAAAATATTAGCAACATAGGTTTAAATAAAAATGTGTTGCTACTAAAAATTTGTATATAACAAAGAAGTAACAGTCTATTGATTTTTACATTTAGTTCACAAGTAAATCGATTGCAACTACTTAGTTACTTCCATTTTTTCCCATTTCACAAGTATTAGAACTTAAGTAACAAGGAAGTAGCACACTAGTTTCATTGTTACCAATTTGACATTTATCATATGTTACTGAATTGAAACCACTTTGTTACCTTCATCCATTGAAAAATGTAATCTTTTGTTTCAACCCTGATTTAAAGTAACAAAAAAGTAACTATCACGTAACACATAAACTACTTCAGAGCAAAGCAAAAACAAAACATATTAATAATATTTGAAACAAAAAATTTTAAGTTATTTTTAAAACGCTTGAATTTTATGGGGGTAGAAAGTCATATTTTTCGATATAACTGCGTGCATTTTGAAATATGTGTAGCGAAAACTGAAAAAGTTTTCATTATTAGTTTTGTTATTCTTTTGTGACAAAAAAATAAAACCTTTGAATTTTTGTTTCAATTACGTAACAAGAAATTACTATCCTGAATGTGTTGTCAATATTTTTAGTAACATGGTTACAGCATTGTTACTACTTTGCAATACAAATTTAGTAACAAAATTGGAGGATTTTCTCGCTTTTTTAGTAACAAAGCAGTCATTGTGACTTTTTTTTCATTTGTTATCATTTTGTTATATTCCATCAGTGACAACAGAGTCACCTTGATTCAATTGCTACTAGCTGTGCCACTTGGGTTATTATACAAACATATCTAGAAGCAACTTCTGTCAATTATGGATGCTTATATTGTGTTTTGGAATTTTATAACTTTCGAAAATATGACTTATCAAAATATTATAAACATTTTTAAAAGCATTTTTCTTTAATCATGGTGTATAAGTTCATTTTTGATTTTACATGGTTATAATGACATAAAATAAAAACTTAATTTTCTTTTTTTTCGTTGCTTTTGCTTAGCGTACCCTAATATTTGAATTCTAAGAAATGATTTGCTAAATATTAATGAAATTCTATTTGGAAAGTTTTTCATAAGCATTTGCAATAATTATTGAGTATTTTCCTTAAAAACCAAAATCAACCAAAAATCTTTTTTAATAATTACTGACCACTAAATTTCTTTTCTTAGAAATGTCTAAAAGAAATTTTCAAATTTAAAAGTGTTCTTTGGCCTTAAATAAGTATATAGTAGTTTCTTCAATCTTATGTCTGATATGATATATTTTTAAATACCCGATAAAGAAAAAATAAATTAAAGCTATTTATTTCATTTATAAAACTTTATCCATTTCGATGGAAACGGTTTCGCTCAATCATGAAAAAATACACAATCATCCTTTTTTTAAATGTCCAATTTTTTGCATTTAGCGTTAATACATTTTTTTTAATTACGAAAAGTAAAGATAAACTACCAAATGTGAAAAAGGTAGTAATTTCTTTTTTCCTTAACATTTTAAATTGAAAATAAAAACCAAAAAAAAAAAAAAACTCAATTAAAAACAAGACTATAATATATTTTAAGACGTGAGTTGAATTCAACTCTTTCAAACCCATTGCCAGCAAAATTGTAGCCCTGATGTGCAAAAATACTCTCATTCAAAGGTGAATGGAATTTTATATCGATTTGTTGGCTAACCGGAAATTAGTTTCCTGATTACATTTTGCTTTCAAGATCAATTAAGCATTTACAAATGGATGTTAACCAATAGTGATTTAATTTATTATATAATTTTTCTATTTATAATTGAACTACAACATTTTAGAAAAATGTGTTTTAAAACTGAAACAAAATAAAATCCCTTAAGATGAAAATTTATACAAATGAGATGTTAAAATTCGGCTTAAACTTTAGTTGCACATTTGGATCTCTCTTAAATACTAAATTGAAATGTTAAACTTTCCAAAAACAACACCCTTCCCTCCAAAAAACAAAATGGTCATTTATAGTAAGGGGAAATGCTAATTTTCAACAACAATCTGTATTATAAATTCCCTAAAGGTAGTCTTTGTGGTGTTTCAAAGTCAGTAACCCAACCCTTACCTTATAGACTAAAATGTTTTTGGAATAACACTGACGGAAGTTGCAAATGATATCTATGTATATAATAAGGCCCAACTCTTTCTAGTCTAGAGATAATATGTATTCTAGGTTCAAGCTTACCGTATCAACAGCGATGAGAATAAAGGCTATCAGCAGGGCCAACAACAATTGCCATGATGTTGATGGCATTCAGCTTGGGGCTATTCATTAACGGCGGCGATAGCAAAGAAGATAATAATGAAGCCACAGAATCAGGAAGAGGGCAAGTATAATGTTGAAGTTCTTTTATTGTAGCCATTTGTATACCCAAATGCCCAAGACGGGAATTGTATATTATACCTGACTTCCTGACGACTCTGACTTGGAACTTGCAACATGGCGAACTTGAAAGTATTTGTAAAATGGCTTCAGGTTATGTAGGGTATGTTTTTTTGTTGCTTGTGTTCCATGTGGTTGTTAAAGGCCTGGAGTATTTTATTTTTTTTTAAGTTACACAACTATGAGTTCTCTAGATTTGGAATAAAAAGTTTTTTAAGAGGACTACAGAACTTCAAAATGTTTGAAGTTGAAATATTTTATTTTTTTAAATAATAAAAAATTTAATACCTTCGTATGACGCTTAGGTGCCACTTGTGGTTATTGTCATTGGGTACTATTTTATGCCAAGGAGAAAATTTTGTCCTTTTGCTTTTTTTGCATTCAAAACACATAAAAGTAAGCAAATTAAAACACAACATTTAATATCGATTTCTTTGGGTATTCTGATTCAATGGATATAAAATATAAATTATAATATATACATTGATGATTTTTGAAGACATTGAGGAGTTAAGTCTTTCCTTAAGGAATTGTTTTGTTACGCGGATGTTCACAGGATTGTAAATGGATTTATATTTCAAAAGTTTATATTTCCATAAACTTGTTTATTTTATCATTGTCTGGATGGGGGAAGGTTTTCCTTGAAATTCATTTTTATCTGTAAAATCAATAATTTAGTTTTTATTTTTTTCCTGAATGAGCTCTATAACCAATTATTTTATGAAGAACATGTTTACTGGAAATTAAAATAATGAATGTCAATACCTGATTTGTTGCCTAAACCAGAAGCTTGTTAAACTGTAAAATTTTATTAATTTACAAACATACATACATATGTATGTATATCTAGTTTTAAGTTATGAGTTAAGAAAGTTAAGAAAACTCAAGAAAAGATGAAACTTCAAGTTAAACTATCCACAATTAGATTTTGTTTAGATTTTTTTAAATTTAATTTCTGAAACACAAATTTGGTGATTTAGTGGTTTGAGAAAAACAAGCTTACTACTTACTAAAGAATATATACAAAAGAAGCATGACTTTTGACGTTTGTGTCTTGGTAAAGATATTTATCTCACCTTGATCAAAATTTCCCTTGAAATTTCACCACCGTGTGGCGCAGTCATTGACATTCTACGAATCTTTCTGCTTAGCTTGACATTTGTTAAACTTCACCGTTCTAAAGGGTGTTTTTTTTTAAACGTGTGATTTTCAGGAAGAAATAGAAAACACATATTAAAATATTGAGGAGCTTTAGTATCAAGATAAACATTTGCCATTATGTTTTATTTAAAAATTATTTCGGCTAGCTCGAATAAATTCCAGCCGAGAACCCAAAATTTGACCACTTTTTGCAGCTATTCGGGCTGTATGTCAGCCGTCGACTTCACATAACCTCACAAAAATAGCCCAGCGGTGATAAATTGCGACGAGATAAAATGAGAAAATGTGAAAATCAGGATCGGTAGCCATCTCGATTTAGGCCCATTTTGGTAAAAAATTTTCACAATTTCCAAACACTTTTCAGGAATAAGACTTTTGTTTATAAAATGGCAAACCAAATTGTTCATAAATCAAGTGACATCTATCACAAAGGCCAACGGCAAAAAACTATTGCCAGATTGATAACCGGACGTCTAAAAAAAAAACACCATTAATATTATACAATCTGAATAAATTCCGGGAATTTTTTGAGCAAAATAGTCTTTAATGTTTCATCATCAATTAAATTATTTAAAGAGTAAATTGTGATGTATTTCATTAAACACATCAATTAAATATTTATTTTTTTGTTAAAGTATTATTTTAATTTAATTTACAACTAATAATCTCTCTCTCTGAATGTTAAAATCCTTTTTAAGTAATAAATGGAAAAAACAGCAAAAAAAATGTTAAATTAATTAAAATACGTATTTGTTTAAATCTACAACTTTTTCTTTTCTAAATGTCATACTTCATAATACTGTTATTTTAAATATCCAATAGAAATATTTTAATCTCTGATATCAATTTTTTGTTTCATTCTTAATTCCATGAAGTCAACTTTTTAAAAGTATTGCTTAAATTAAATATGTATAAACACCATTGATATTTCAAATTTTTTTTAATTCCAACTTTTCAATGAGTTATTTTTTTCTATACAATTTCGTATTTTTTTATAAAAAACCTACATAAAGCCACTTCACACTCAATAATTCCAAAATCAAATGCAACAAAATTACCTATAAAATAAAGTGTAATCAAATGTGAGTGTGTTTGCTGTTTCACACACACAAACTAGCGAGTAAATGACTTCTAGGTATATAATGCAAAATGGTATCATACCTTTTATAGATAGGTACATAATACATACATATTGTATATAAGGTTGAGAGGAGTCAAATCAGTTCATAATAACTTCCTGGCTTATGGAAAATTCAAAGGATTCGTGATGTCGTCATCTTCATCGTCATATTATGTTATGATAGCGGTACTATTTGATCATAATAAAGATTCCAAAATGTCGACAGTAATGTCGACTTTATGTCAATTATATTTACATCATTGATTCAACAATTTTATTTAAGCTTCAACAAGATCTGCATACAAAGGACAATAAGTGAAAAAAAAAAAAAAATGGCACATGAATGTAATGTGATAAAATAACATTTTTGAAATTGGTTCTTTTTATGACTACGAACAAGGATGTGTATGTATGTGTGTACCTGCATACAAAGGTAAAAATATGTAATGTTTATGACTGCAATATGGAGAGCCCTTTACGACGACGTGTATTTCCTTAGAATTATTTATATTTTTATGGATATATTGTTTTTCCGTGTATATGTGTATGTATTTCCTCATTCAGGACACTATAATCATCTTAGTAAATTGGAATATACGAGCAAAGCGAGTTAGAATCTAATGAACTTATAATGTAGTTGTAAATTTTGGTTTTTTGACGGTTGCATAAAATGTTTTTTCTTGACTATATTACATTGTTTTAGAAAATTAATTTAATGACATAAAAGGAAATTATTAACTTATAAAATAAGAAGTATCAAAGGATGTCAACTAGAGTTTTATAATCAAAGGGATTTAAATAAAATCTCTGGGTTAGCTGTTTTCGAGTTCCTTTTAATTAAATGTATCTTTGAGGATAGGAGAAAGAGAAGAATTTATTTTGTTGTTTTTTATTTTTGAAATGAAACATAAAAACTAATGGTCGGAATGTTGATGATTAACAATTTTATATAGGAACCATAGGTGTGGCAAATGCTCCCTACTTTAAATTTCCCATCCAGTTGGTTATGCTACTAATATAGTTTTTAAACCTTTGACATCCAAAGTGGGGTCAGACTGCATACCGTCACCAATTATGTTCTTCCAATACCTTGGAAGTCTCTACTAAAGAAGGAACCGATGTAGAAGGAGCTAAAATACATCGCTGGAAACTGCACACGAGGGTGCGTAGGAGTAGTTGAGGCCCTATATCCCGCTAGGGAACACCAACGGACTTCAAAGGTCTGAGGACCTAAGAAAGTGACATTTTGTGAACAGGTAAATAAAATATCACTTTCAGTTAATATGATTATCCTCAAGAAAGACTTAAAAGACTACTGAATCAAATCAAATTTTGCTATGAACTCTTAGACTACTAAGTATATATTGTTGGCAACCATTCTACTTCTTAAAACTTATTAAATATTACTGGAAATTGAAATTGTGTAAAAATGAATTTAATTATAAAAAAACATTACAAATTTATTATTTCGTAAAATGCAATAAATACCAAATCGTTGTGATATGGTTTTTATTTCTCAGATTGAGGGTATTAGTTTTTGAAGCTTGTACTCAGTATTTTACAAGCATTGATTGTAAATTGATCAGCTTGACTATTCCGTAGAAGTGGTTTTCGTAGAAAATCCTACTATTTCTATTTCACATCAAATCATTCAAATGCAGGTAATTGTATTCAATTGTTTATTTCATTAGAAATTTTCCCTTCAATATAAACTGACCATAAAAGGACTCAAGGATATTTTTTATGGGGAACGTATGTAAATAAATATATACCTGCGGTTCAATTATAATATTTTTTTTTGTTATTGCTGTTGTATGTTTCAATTAAATTCATGAACTTGCTTGTTTATTCAACCAGTAACATCAAACGATTAACTTTGAAATATAAAAATGTTTAGAGCTCGTAAAAAATAAACCATCAGAGTACCACCAGTGGCATGGCACATCATTTTGTATATTGTTCACAGAATACCCACACCCATACACAACAGAATAATACAAATTTGACTAAAAATACAGATATACACATTTGTATCTGTATCTGTATTGTATATTCTTTTCTCATCCTTCATTGTGGTGCAATAAATCCAACTCGAAAACCAACCATTTCCGCCCGAAATGCCCCATCAATTACTTAAGCCTTGATGCCAGTGTCCTTTTATTGCTTTTAATCTATTTTTCATAGAATTTAACGATGGAAACGAAGTGCGGTACGGCATTGTATGAAACGGTATACGGTTGGACGGACGGCAGCGGCATCGGCATGATGGCAGTTGAGTGGTTTTTTTTTTTTTCCTTTTGTGAGCGCGAACTGTGAAGTTTGTAATTTAACTGCGTTTTTTTGAAATAAAAATAACCCCGAATTTTATTCACTCTGTTTTTGTGTTTTTTTTTTTCTTCCTTTGTTTTTTAGATTTTCCAAATGAATATTGTTATTTTTTATTTTTTTGTTTCTTGTTTTCGTTTTAACAGTTTCAGAAAAGTACAATTGTTTAAGAGTTTTATTTTTGCAGGGTTTTAACAAAGTTAGCAATAATTATTATTGTTATTCTTTATAGAGTGTTGAAATCTGAGATAAAATAGGAAACAATAGTTTATGGATGAATTTTTGTAAATTTGGAATGGCCGACATTTTGATTCTTATTTTTTGAAATAATTAGTTTTAAAATAGCAACAAAAACGTATAATTTTAATTTTTCATTTCCAAAAAACTGCAAAGATGATTTTTATAAACTTTTAAATTAAACGAATAAGAAATGAAAAAAATATTTCAAATTTTTAGTGTGAACTTTTGAACTTTATTTGTTAAATATTAAAATTTGGAAAATTAATAACACGAACAATTTTTCAGATTATCTCAAAAATGTGTTTATGATTTTCAAATAAATTTGTCAAAAAAATAACAATAAAAATAGTATTTTTGAAAGCTACATATGTTCATGAAACCTAAAGTTGAATATATTAAATCACATGAAAAAATATTTTCCTAAAAATTATTCAAAATAATGTGTCAATAAAAAAATATTGAGTGTTTTGAAAAAAAAAAAAAAAAAATACATTTGAAGTTGACTTAAGACATCTTAGATGTTGTTTTTTTTTCTATTATTGATTTTTAAATTATAAGAAAATAAAATAAAAATAAAAAATGCTTATTTTTACTCAAGAGAAAACAACACCGTAGAAAGTCTATACTTTTTTGGCCTGAGCTTAATGTGAAAATTATTGCTAGAATTTTAAAGTAGCTCTAGAGTTGTTTAGAATCTTTTCTGCCCTAAAATCCATTGTTGTTGTTAATCTGACAGTATCGTTGGAACCAAGGAACCTTTTAAGATCAAACGCCTCCTGATTTTTAGTTTAAAAAAAATAGTGTTAAAATTGACTATTCAGGGAGATTTAGTTACAACTCACAAAAATAAGTAATATATTCCCCATCCACATTAAAGTATGTTTGTGTTTTTCTAATATAAGAAAATGTATACAAATTCTTTCTTAACCATTATTTAACCTTTTTTCTTATCCAACATGACATAAAAATACTCAGTCTTAAATTATGGACGAGAAAAGAAACGACTACCGACGCACGACGAAACGAATATTCTGGCATTATTCATTTTTGTAATATTAAACGCAGATCACGTTTCCGCTAAGACAGCACGCAAATTCCTTTCCAAAAAACAATTTTGTTGAATTTTGTCACAGTAAATACAAATACAAATATAAGTATATGTATGTACAACCGTTAAGCAACCAACACAATCCTTTACCATAATATACACTTACAAATAAATTTTAACCAGAAAAACCCATTTAGTTAGTATTTCATTTCTGTAATTGCCATTTCCAACACAATAATAATTTAGTTTTAACAAAATGATGGTTGCTTTTAGCTAATCTCGAAAATTAAAATCGTGCGCTTTTAATTATGTTCCCTCGTTGTATTTTAGAAAACACAAAAACCTATTAATTTGATGGCAATGGCTTAAAATTAATGATTAAATCATAATTGGTTTTGAACCTGGAAATAGCTTCTAAAAACCAAGTTGATAAATGACATACATACATCAAAATAAAGTAGATAATTTTACATGGGAGACAAAGACGAGCTTAAATCCTAATTATCCAGTTGATCCAAGTCGAAAAAAAGTTTTTTTCTAATTAATTAAGCTAAAAAGTATATGAGGAAACTCAAAATACAATTACGCTTCAGGTCTTCTTGGAAACCTGAAGTATTAACTGGGATAGAAAACAATCATTATTCTCAGAAAGATTGTCGAATAAAAGGCTTAAAGATAAAAACCCAACTGAAATTTTTCATTTTGACATATTTTTCAATAATTGTATCATTATGAAAGTTTTACTTCGAAAAATGTTGAAAACCGTAATTAGCAGGAGAAATTATGAGCTAGAATCTCAAAACAAACTCGCGCAATACAGATAAACAACCATGTTTTATTGGCAAACTTTAGCCAGTAACAATCATAAGTTTCAAAAAACCAAAAACAAGTTTTTGAAAAATGTGTAAAATACTTCATGGATCGAGTTGAAAAATTGCATGAAAATGTAAATCAAACTGAAATACGGAGTTTTTCTTTCCAGCAAAACTTTAAATAGGTGGTTTTTGTTCTTAAGTCACCAAGCCTTAAAACACATCCTTGGAATTCGAAGTTCAATTTTTACATTCGGTTATAATGAGAGAGCAGTGTTAAGTTTCTGGCAACTTTAAAGGCCAATTGCACAATCGTTGTTCAATATTTTCTTCAAATTATCATACAACTAATAATAATAATTATAAAGACCATTTGTTTGGTTATTGAAAATTCTTTTTATTCAATAAAAATTTTAACCCAAAATAAAATAAAAAACACTAAATTAAAATTCCAAGAAGTTTCTCTAAGTTGCCTATAGTGGGCGATAATTGGCAACTTACACTAAAAAACTATTATATTTTAATGACGTATCCACAATGTTATTAATTTTTATTAATTTAATTATTTTTTGACAAAGTATGTTTAAAAACGAAACAATAATGTTTTGAATATTTTCACTAAAAAAATTTCAAAGTCGGCTAATTTTTTGCACAACCTAACTGCCTCCTACATTTCACATTCCGAAACTCTGTCTTAACTACAATTCATTTACCGACTACTGAATTATTTTTGTTGAATTCTCTATTGTTGTTGTTTTTTATGTAAAATTTTGCGATGGACCGTATTCACTTGTCAAAAAAACAGAGCCATTTATAAATTACTTTTATATTAAACCTATGATGGTAAATTAATTAAGTCTTTTAAAGGACTAAACAGGAAGCTTAAAGACTTATAATTTCGGAATAAATTCTTTCAATATTGCAAAAAACTCTGTTGTTTGTTCAATCAGTATTGTCAGCTTTCAAGAACATCTTAAGACAATTTGTTGAACTAAAAATGTCTGTAAAATTTGAAAATACAGTTTTATTTATTTTTTTCTTAAAAATACGGGTCCCAGCATAGATCCTTGAGGAATACCTCTAAGAAACTCTACATCAAATGTGACAGGTTAGGTTATATTACACATTTTTTTTTTTTAATTTACAATATTCATTCTCAGAATTGATAAAAATGGAATTTTTTAATAAAAAACAAAATTCTTTAAAATATAGAATCAATTTAAAACAAATCTTTGAAAGACTTCCCTGTAAATTTTGTCATTTTAAGCTATTTAAGGACATTTTTTGAACATAAGAACCGTTTGAGGAGTCATTTCATAAAATTAAAAATCAATAAATAAAATCAATTGTCAAACATTTTCAAATACATTTTGAAGTGAGTAGCTATTGGTATTTCCGCAATTAAGTTATTTGGATTTTTCCAATCCTTTATCAAAATGATTACAATAAAAAACAGAGGAAATGACTTTTCCTCTACAGTGTTGGTAAATATTTGTCTAATAGCTTCTATTTAGATTAAGCTATTATAACTGTGAGCGAGTTATTTTCCAATTAAATAAATTAATGACCTATTTATGAAACCAAATAATACAAACACCTTTTGTAAGTTAGATCCTTTTATCAATTCGAATGGAATGGATAAATACAAATATACAAACACACAATAAACTAATATGATATGTTTGTTAAAGAGATTGTTCTCGTACGACCCGGAACCGGATATAATCCTTAACAGGCTCAACTATTGACCACATTGAAACAAATTAATTGGCCTGGTGATGGTATAGAAAAAAAATATATACTTTCTACACTCTTGGCAATATAATTTATTATTATCTCCGTTTATATGTATAGGTACCGGATCTGTTTGTATAGAGGTATTTGTGGTTGGTTAGGATAGGTATATATTTTTATCCCATGGTAACTTTGCAATTTTGCTTTTTTATACGAGATTGTGTAAAAGTCTATAGTCATGTGCTGGACTGTACATTCGTAGTTATGTTGCAAAGGGAAACCCGTAAATGCTTAATTGCCTTCCTGGATCAAATGTGTAGTTATAGATACGTTCGAGTTTGTGTCCATTTGCATTTATACGATAACACAAACACACATATGCTCACATCACAATATATACAAGTTCCAGTGTGTGTGTGTGTTTGTTTGTCTGTAAATTCATTTAAAGTGCATGCAGCAGTTAACTTGCTGCAAACAATGATTGCATCAAGGTAGATTTTAGTATAGATGATGATGATGATGATGCATTTACGAAACAGTACAAGGATATTAGCATACTGCTGCCTAGCTTTGAATGATTTTCATTTGCATAAATCGTATAACGTTAGTACCTTGCTTTAGATACCTGTAGAAGTGCACTTACATACATACATACATACATACATTATATACCAAATGCTTAGAGAGCTCAATATAGTTAAGTGTTTTGGTCTTAACACTTGAGAGATATTAATTATTAATTCAAGCCTTTAAATTAAATTCATTTAACTGTATAGTTAGAAAATATTATGTTTGTCTGAAGTTCTAATAAAATTAAAGAGGATTCTTTGAAT
The DNA here is from genome assembly GCA_905146935.1 of Scaeva pyrastri. Classification (NCBI taxonomy): domain Eukaryota; kingdom Metazoa; phylum Arthropoda; class Insecta; order Diptera; family Syrphidae; genus Scaeva; species Scaeva pyrastri. The sequence goes on along the minus strand of LR989929.1, from coordinate 16,695,878 downwards.
AAGTGGTGTGTTTTGTTGTCCATAATTTTACTATTTACCACTTTATTTGAATCTTGAATTATAATAAACAATAATAAGGATATCCCTTATCTCGTCTTTTCTATGATGGCTGTTGATATTTCAATTCATTTAAAGGATAATGGCTGTTTTTAAATATTTGATGCGATTAAAAAGAACATATTAGGTTATTAATTAAATAAAACATTTTAAAGACACAATTCAACTAACAACAATTCAACACAGAATTAAATATAAATCAAGTAAGGAACTAGATCACACAAACTTGAGCTAGTCATTGACTTCTTGATTGCTTTTAAATATTGTTTTTTCGATAATATAAAAATATTTAAATTATTTAGAAGAAAGTTGTATTTATTCAAAAACGCTTATAAATCGAGAACGACTGGACCAATTTGTCTTAAATTATTTTCAGTTATTTGTAATTACCAGAAAAGTCAAAAAGTTTAGTTTGGAAATTTTAGAATTCAATAAAGAAGTTGACTGGATAAAAAATAGATGGCGCTGTGCTGCAATCAATCCTAAAACCTGATAGATGGCGTTTAAGGTTTTGGTTGAGATTTAGGCCCAACAGGTGTCCTTTCGTCATAGTCATTTTCTATTGTGCTTATTATTACGGTGAATCTGGATAGTTGTATTTCGCACATCACAACCGTAAATGGTACAAGCATTGCCTATCATTATAAAATTATAAAAATCTACATTGGATTAATGAACAGGCAACACTAGCAGCAAAAAGTAAGGACATCGATATCCTAGATTTCATTATTCAATGTCAAATCTTAGGAGAACTGCATTCCGCGGACAGCGTGACCGATGAAGGTGACCAGCAGATTTTTTGAACTTAAAAATTTGTATTTGTTACTGAGAAGAAGTATTTTGAAAAAATCACAAAAAAATTGGGAAATGTTTGGTGACATCCAGATTTCTCTTTATTTTTGAAATGTTTGATCTTTTTTCATTTTACCTCACAAAAAGACACCCTTTGAACATGCTTTGACATTTTTTTTTCAATTTTCATGCGAACTAAATAAAAAAAATTAAATTATATAAGAAAAATTAAAAGTTAATATTTAAATTTCCAACAACTCCTTGTGGGTTTTAATATGCAATTATAAGCTTTCTTGAAAGGAAAATCTTAACCCTAACAACGACGGGTAACACAACAAACATTAGAAATAATAAAAAAAACGAATCCTTTGGCAATAAGACGATAAGATTACACAAGTGCAAAAGTGCATTTCCCTGAAGTTGTCGTGATGGGAACTAAAAACTGATTATTATTCTTCCTTTTTCTTTTCACATTCCTTCTTGAATGTTTTCATTAAGATACCTCTCTCTGTATTATCCTTTAGAGCTAAGGATCAAACATGTTATGTTAAATCTAACGTTTGTCTGTGTATTAGTTTAAATATATGCTTAACACTCTTAACAAGTATCTAGATGTTGTTAAACAAAAAAAACAACAACACAACAGAACACAATATGAATGCCAATTATCCTTTTTTGCTAATTTAAAATTCCTTTAAGATTTTGTGCGTGGGTCTGGAAGTAGAAAGGAATTTCAAACCCATATATGTTTCCTTCCCTCGTTTTCTCCCCCTCCATAGGATTGAACAATATTTAATTAAGTTCACTGTGTACTACAAATATGAGTAAACAAGACTTTAACGCTCCCATTATAATAGTGCTTGTTTTTCCGGGTTTCCGGTCGTAAGGATATGCCATCGCACATCTATGCCGCCGCCGTGCGTCGTCGTCGTCGGCAGCCATTGCAATTGAATAATACACTAACAATTTTACTATGGTATACGTAACGTACACATTTATAAAATCTATTGCAAGGATTTATGTAGTCACGTTTATATTGTTTTATATGCGTGTAGTTCATTTAGGTATAATAGGCCGAGCCACCAAGCCGCCATCTTAATATACCACAACTTAAGGATATATGCGAAGACATTAAGAGCATCTTGTGAACAAGTTCAATTCTTAGGATCCTATTTTCTATCTTTAAACCCAAAAGGAGGTCATATAAACTACCATCGTATCATCCAGAGGGAATAATATAGTAAAGGAAGACACAATCGTATGAGCTGGGCTGCTAGGCTCAACAGAGCCTGGGCACGTATAACGATTAACTTGCTCCCTAGAACTATTCCATTTATATGTGTGTGTGTATATGTTGTGTATATAGGGAGCAGATAAATGAGGAATTATGAGGATTATGTAATTATATTTCTATATTTACAGGAAGGAAAAATCCCTGGCACTAAGTACAAGTTAATTGTAATTAATTAGGTGGATCAGTGTTTGAAGATTGTGCAAGGATATTATATAAAGCTTCTATAATATAATCGTTTGAACGCGCACAACTTCATGTTGGCTGTAGTTGGGTATTTAATAATATGAACACAGGAAGAAGTTTTTCTCTTCTGCTTCCTTTTTTGAATTTTCTCTATATATACGAAATAATTTTTTTGTGTACGATAACATGATTTAACTATTAAATGAAATTTCTAGACATTAGTCTGAAAATTAAATTAAATTTCTTGAGATAATATGCATGAAACTTTCAGTTATCTGCAAAGATGTTTAAATTATTTATTTGTTTAAGGTTGTATAATTTAATATGAAGTTTTTAGGTGAGCATTATCATCATTGGTGGCTTGCCGTGATTTACTGGGTATTTATTGAAAATTTTGTATCAAATAAATTCAGTTTTGAAAGTCCTTTTTGCATACATACATGAACACACACAGATATCTCTCTAAAAAATAATAAAGTATTTAGATTCTAAAAGCTTTGAAGATTTGAAAGATTTGTAAAAATTCAGTTCGAAAAACGAACAAAAAAATTTAAAATCCAGAATTTGAAGGCCAAAATTTCTATTTTAAATTATTTAAAACTCTGTTGTGATTTTAAGAATTTTTGTAATGAAAATTTTTTGAAATCTGAATTCTCTGCCCATCAGAAACGAAGAACTTAACTTTACTTAAACTTTGCAGTAAGACGTTGGTAAGATCTCAAAAATGGTCATAAATTAACATAAAGTTTTTTTTTTTTTTGAATTTATACAAAAACTTTTTTCCAGCATCTTAACATTCACACTTTTGTATCAAGGAAGTGCGCTAACATTTATTTATTTTTTGAACAAATTAACTGCCTCCTACATTTCACAATCCGAAGCTCTATCTTCACTAAATTACATTTACTGACTACTGACTTATTTTTGTTGAATTCCCCGTTATTGCTGTTGTTTTCATGTAAAATTTTGCGATGCATATTCAGTAACCAAAAAACACGGCTAATGTATTAAATGGGCCTTAAGACCATCAGTTGGGTGAAGCTTGCAAAATCTAATACATTTTTTTTAACCATTTTCAAAGACACACTCAATAAATTATGCCAATTTGACAGCCGTAGCCTTAACAACATGGCCACAATTACTTGTCAAAGTTTAAAAATCCCTAAATTTGGAAAACCCTTTTGTTAGCTAACTTATTTATTGCTGATTTAAATCACTAGATTTAAGGACTTCTAAAACAAAAATGATAAACAAAAAATTTACAATAAATAAAAACTAAAGCCGTTATGTCAAACTTATTTTTTTTTTTTTTGTAAATTACTGACCTACACATTCCTTAAGTGCTTTAAGAATTGTTTATAGCACTTTAATAGATTTCCCATCATCTATATCAATGTCATGCGCCGGTGCTGCCACTGCCATGCCACCACCGTCGCACCGCCATGCCCTTGCTACACATGTATTTTCATTATATGATACAACATACATACATACATGCATACAAAACATACGGTACATGTGTATATCTAAATCGATATAACAGCGAGCTTCCCAAACGAACACCCACCAACCACGCTCCGTGAATTGAACCCAACAAAACTGAACTGAACTGAACTGAATTGGAAGCAGCATCGCATCACCCACCACATTCCATCATCAGGCAGGAGCAGCCGCCCGCCCGGTCGGTGTCGGTCGGAGTGTCGTTGCCATATAACCATGGTTATAGCCATAGCCAAAGTCAGAGCTCAGGCATAAGTGAGGGAAGCCGTGGGGCATGAAGCAAGAGGTGTGAGGCGAAGCTGTGGCTGTGAATGAGGTAATCACTTATTTCTTGACAGTTTTTTTTTTTCTGTCCCACAAAAAACCAGCGGGGATGCGACAGCTTTCAGTGAAAATCAACCTTAGTATTGGATTCATAAAATGTCTGCTAACAGACAGATGGTGTTTTTTATACACACACACCTCCACACCTCTCTACCGCCACATTCACACATTCGTATTTATTTTCATAGCAATTTACATTATAAACGATTTTTTTTTACCATCAGCCAGCGAGGATGCCTCTGGAATGTCGGAACAAATAAAAAAAAAAAAAAAACGAATTAAATTCTAATCGTTTATGTGTCACTTGCATTTCTGTTGATGTTATGTTTGTGTCTACAAAACGATAACTTAAAAATACAAAAACACACAAAAAAAACACAGAGAACAACAATTTTGACACAATTTTTGGGAGGTCTAATATAAATCAGATTCCTTAAAAAAATGTGAATGTATTTTGAAATATAAAGTCAAGGATAGGTCACACACGTATTTGTCACTGCTTGGATTTTGGGGATCAATTGACTGCTAGAAGTTCAAAGCAATAAAACTTTGAGTTTCGAATATAAATTATTTTTGTGTTCAACCAGAAGGTTACATTTCTTGTCGACATTGTTCCAGACTCTGGTTTTTGGGGAATTTTTTGAAAATTAATTTGATGTTGTACTGCGATGTTTATTGAAATTCAATTTTTGTTTTCTTAAAAACTTTCTTTAAAAAAAAGAAAGACTTTTAAAAGATGGAGAAAGTTTTTGTTATAAAATTAAAAATGCAAGAATTAAAAAGAAAATTTTACTTGAAGTAAAGTTGTTTCTGAGGTTTTAAGCATGCTAAAGTACGGGGAACCTTGATGAAAATTTGAATTCAATTTCAAATTTATCTTATTTTGTCTGTATTTCAAAGCAAATTCAAATGAGACAAAAATTAATAGGTTTAAAATCAGGAATAAAATTCCATAAAACATAAAAGTTCGTATACGCCAGAGTGTACATTAAAACAGTTCAATTTAATTGAATTAGATTTTTATTTACTTCAAGTGGACACTATAAAAAATGGACTAAAGATAAATCTGTTTGATGACTTCAAACATAAAATAGTGAAGATATATTGGACTTATAAATAAAACACGATGCTTGGACGGGATACACACTGATGGCTGGCTTGCACTGATGGCCTTGAATTGTTCGGATACGTTAGAAGTTTTTTTAAATTCTATTTTTATGACCTCTAAGTTACGATTCTTACCTCATAGGGCTGAAGTTGTAAAATAAAAAAAAAACAGTTTTTAATTTTTTTTTTTTTAATATTTTAAACTATTGATATAAAATTTAAAAATACTAATTTATATTTATATACCTTTTGTTTTACAATAAAGTGACTTACAGAAAAGTCTGACCTTGATATTAAATAATATATACTACAAGGGGATTTTTTGAAGTTTTTGAAAGTTTTACGATTTTGTTTAATCACATTTCTTTTGAAGAAAATAAAATCAGAAATATTGACACCAACAAAAATTGTGTTTTATTACTTTTTTAAAAAGCCGTTTCTACATACACAAACTGATGTTATTATTATAAAAATAAGAATAATTACTTAAAATATATATGAGACCATGTACAACCAAATACAAGACACTTCAGACAATCACTCATAAATGAGTTTTTTGAATAATTTAAAATGATTTTTCAATGTTTCTTGAAACATGTACAACTAAATAATATTTCAAAAATAAAATGAAAAATAGTTAATTCTTGTTCAGAAATTGTTTAACTCAATTTCTTAAAGAAGATTTAATTGTTCATCAATTTATTTTATATATTTTTATAAATATTTTTTTGTTAATGAATTACAATTTGACAAATCAGTCCGATAGCTACTCTAATAACTTATAAGTAATAAGAATTTGCTACCTGAAGAGGTAAAGATTATAATACTTTAAGTATAACATAAATAAATGAAAAAAAAAAGAATACATACAATGAATGTTTTTTCTTCAATATTTTAAATCAAATTGCTTTCGAAATTAAAAGTCTTACGAGATTTGATGAATGGTGTCGAATTTCGATGTATATTTTGAACCACTGTGTTTTTGAATAAATTAACTGACAGTTGATAGTCACAGTTTACATTAAACTTCAATATTTATTTATATCGAAAAGAAAATGCAAAAAGTATCTTCGTGGAAGTATGATCAAGACATAGGGTTGCCACTTTTCAAATCTGAATTTCTGAATTGCAATTTGTAATTATATAATCCAGCTTCTTTATATGTGAGAAGTCTGAAATGACTTTCGAATTTAGACATTTGAAGTTTAAAGTTTAGAATGGTCGAATTGATTTTTAGACAAAAGAGCCACAGTACCTAAATCCATCGTTTCTCGAAATAGGTGGTCAAATTTGTACGGTTGTAGGGTGTAATCTCTAGATCTACTGAACCGATTTTTAAAATTCTTTTAGAAAGCTACATACATGCAATATTGGTGATAAATTGGATATGGAATGAAGCAGAAAATAGTGCTTGAAGTTTATGTTTTTTAGAGAAGTACAAGAGTAAACATATTGAACAAATATAAGGTCCATTTATAGGTTTTAATTGACGGCTCTAGGCTGATATCTTCACGCCATCTATTTTGTTAAGGATTTTTAAATCCACAAACCTAATCATATAATCTGCTGCTGTTCATGGTCCTATGAGTACTCACATATGCAATTAGTGTTTAGCAAAAGGAGTCTTGACCTCTTAACTGTACTCTGGTAAATTCTTACGAAAAATTGTTGGTACTGTATAAGAAGAGAAATGATCTAGGAGACGCTATTATTTTGCAAACAAAAAATCAATTGCGTTTCCAAATTTTTAAAAATCATTAATAGAATAGAAGACATTAAAAAATGCCCTTATTGGTTTAGTTATGAATGCCAAAACTTTATTAGAACCTGGATATAAAGATTTAAAGCTTCTGTAACACAATTTAAAGAACAGGGCCCAACAACAAAATGCGGGGTCAACTAGTGTATATATGCATTTTCAGTAGGACTGAGAATCGGCTATAATGCCACAATCTGATAGATGGTGTTATGCGTAAGAATATTCAATTACAACTCAGTAATCAAACCAAAAATGGACTTGAACGTCCATTTGATTACCTTAGACTTAAATTAAAGTCAGATTGCAAAAATGTCATTCCATCCCAATTAGAATATATTTGACTACATATTAAAGATTCAAAAAAAGAAATAAAACTTCTAACATGGAAGGTGGAATGCTCATCGCTCAATTACTACAGAAGTTTTGACAAATTCTCTATTTTTTTAACCTACATAACTAATAATGTTTCCAACCACATTTGGAAATAAAATAAGAACTAATTTTCTAAGTTACTGTTACAAAAAAATGACAAAACATTAGTACGCACAATAAGTTAATTTTATTAGAAAATACTTTTTTTTATAAAGCATGATACCTCTATCGAAATTTGTATTCACATACATACATTTATATATATGTATGTATATCTTATAAAGATATATGTATGTAGACCTAAAAATCTAAATTCCGTAAATTCGTCTTCTCTAAGTGAGTCATTCACGAATAATCTTCAAATTATCTATGCACTTCTTTTTGTCCACTCTATTTTTCTTCTTTGTAGGTTTTTATTTTTTATTTTATTTTTAAAAATTCCTCTATAAGCAAAATTTTCACTCAACCAAAAACATTCTAATTACAAAATGCATTTCCTGAGTTATTTCTTCATGAATATTCACTCAAAATAAATTGCCGGCATGTTGTGTTGTGGCGCCAACCTTTAAATGCTCCAATTTAATTCAACCCATTATAATTCATATACACCTGGTGATATAGTCAAAAAAATATACTGACACAACATCACTTCAATTCTATCAGCTGTTTTATTCATTCTACTCTTAATGAATCAATGAAATTCACTGGTATTCATTTTGGATGAATTACAAAAAAAACTTCACACATAAAACTGGGAAATTCCCTGCTTCATTCATTCCTAATTTACTCCCATCAGAGAGTCTAAGAGATATTTACTCTCAGATTCATTCTCAAAATAAATCATTCGATGAATTTTCTCAAAGACAAATTCGTGTAAAATGAACCAGAATTCATTGTTGCCAAACGAAAAGCTCAATGCTCGAATTTTCAATTCCGACACACGGGGATGCTGCCAAGAGAGATCTGTAACAATTCAGTCTTACGGTAAATTTTCCACCGGAACGTTTGCACACTAAAAAAAATCCCTAATACCGCACACGTTTTAGGAAAAGGGAAAATCCTATGAAGATATTACAAATAGGAACCAACAATACAGACCTAGGTCACGGCTACATCACATTTTATCCACATAGCGAGTTCCGCCAAAAATGTCGTTCAAGTTGTATTTTTTGAAGGATTCGTTATTATTCAAATTTTCCCCTTCGATAACGGTTCGGTTGTGCGAGGATCGTGAAATCTAAGAGAAACACAATTTCTGTTCACAATTTTGAAATTTTTTTGAATTTTCGTACACAAAAAGAAAAAGTATCTAAATTATGCGACAAGGCCGCGCCAAACTATGAGTGAATTAAAAATATATAAATATCTACCCTTGTGTGTGTATTCATTTCGAAAGTGAGACAACATAAATTAAAATTTAAATCAAATTTTTGAAAAAAAAAAAAATCTTTAATATAATCCTTGTGCAAAAAAAAAAAAAGTTTGATAAAAAATTTTGTTTTCATCTCGCTGTTGAGTGCCAACTTCTGTGAGAAGAAATCTCACACGAAAACTTCTCTATAAGTGAAAATGAATTACCCATCCTGTCGTCTGCGTTCTTAAGTGTTTTTTTTTTTTTTTTTTTTTTTTTCTGACACGACGCGACGCGACTACGATGCTTAATCTCTAACCAAAAAAATTATAAGAAAATTAAGAATGAAAACTTAATTTTTGTTATGAATTTGTTTTTATTTTTTTAATTTAAGAAAAAAAAAAATAATGGAAAATATATCCGCTAGTCTCGGTTCGAAATCGTCGAAGTGAATTTTGTGTGAGTGATTGTGGAATTTTTTGTTTTTATGTTTTTGATTTTTTTGAAGAAAAAAAGTCTCATGGTCATTAATTAGTCTGGTTTTAAAAATATTTCATTAAAAGTTACATAAGAGAGTTTTCGGGGGCAAAGAAAAAAAAGAGTGAAAGTGAAAATATAACCTTGAATGTGTGAAAATAAAATTGAAATGGTCAACCTTGAAATGTGTGTTAATGGTGCAGCTCGATTGGAAATGCCACGAGCACAACCACAAAATACGTATCCCCTCTAAAAGAAGGACGTACCCGCCCACCATCTGTACCACTGTACTTCGTGCACGCATAAAGTGCAGTATTTTGTTCATCCATCAACTTTGCGGACAATATCGGTCGAATTTTTGAAGGTTCTTCCATTCTACATCTGCGGATAAAGGTACGTATCTTTTGTCCATTTTTGTTAGCTTGTCCATATACATATAGATAAATTTGAGTAGGAAGAAAAAATACACAAAAAGGACCTACATTTTGTCATATTCTTCTTTGCCTTCCCTATTGTCCTGGCCACAAACAAACGAACGAAAAGTTTTGCGGTTTTTTTTTTAGAAGTAGGCCACAAACTTAGCATGCCATTACCGCTCCGTTACCACCCTTATGTTATGGTTTTTCGTTTTCTTGGGGGGTTCATATTCTATTCTCACCTCACCTTCCCCTCACCCAGCTTCTCTATATAGTATTCTTCTGCAATGGTTTAATGTTGTAGTTGTGTATAAGTTGGTAAGAGCGTAAGACTCCTTGATGAATGAACATTTCCATGCCTTCTATTAGTGTGCCTACTATACCTACACACACAATTTGTTAGGGTTAGCCTCTTTTTGCCTTAGAGGGTTTAAATGGGTGGCTTTGTCTATCTTATCCACCCTCTTATTTTATGGTCGGCCTCGACGGTGTTAAGTTAGAAAGACGAAAAACATGTTGGTATACATGTAGATGCTGTATAGATGTAGATTGTTGATGGTAGATGTAGAACACTTTGGGAGGAGTAAATAATCGTTACTTTTCTTGAAGAGGAATTTTGGTTTTTTGGGTGTATTTATGATGGCTTATTTATGACTCTCGAGTGAAAAAAAGAAAGACGAAGGTTTGTTTGGCTTTGATTTATAGGCATAAGCTTGTTAGATTGGATCAAATTATGGGGGATGTATTTTTTTTTTTGTAAAGTGAAAAGAAAGGTATAAGAAGGAAGGTAAAGAGAGAGGTGTAGGTTCATAGTTTTGTTAATAAATTGTCCTTGGGACTTAGAAGGCTTGTGAGGGTTTTCAATAAAGAGTTTTTCATTTCTTTGAAGGGGACGGAATGCGGGTTTGAAAATTAATTCAATTATTAGAAAGGGGGAATTTTGAGGAATGACTTTCATGAGATGGTTACAACTTTTTTTTGTTTATATTTAGCTTATACCATCATATTACGAAAAAAAAATAATTTCTTTTGGAAAACGTGTAAAGTGGGGCTTAGTTTTTTTAATTTTAAAATTAAAGCAAATTTGTCATTTTAAAAAAGAAAAAAACCTCAATAAAATGTTCAAATAGCGAAAAAATTAGTGAAAGGTAATACAAACTTTTAATAATTTGAATGATGAATTTACTCGTATATAGTCTCATGCAATTTTAAATTTAAATGCATTCGAAACTTTTTTTTTGAAAGTTAAATTTTAATTTTGAAAAGTTGACTTTGAACTGAATTCATGATTTTGCAAATTAAATGTAGTGAGTGATTCTAAATTGAAATAAATTGAAAATAGGGCAAGTCAGCTTTAAGGTAATCGGTCCTATTAATTTGTCAAACTAAACTTTCTGACAAATCTCGACCTTTAAAGGTATGTTAATCAATCATAGAGATCTGGTTTGAATTTTGAAATATCATTTTTTTCGATTAGAAAAACTGCATAGAATTATTTTTTTATTTCTAGAATAACTATAAAATGAATGTCATAATAATAATTTAAATGTAAAATGATTTGTTGATAAATTAATAAAATTAAAAAAAAAATCAGTTGACAGTTTTTCTTACAAAATATTTAATAAAAAAAAAAATTATATTAAAAAGTATTAAAAATAATTTTTTGACTCGATTGTCTTGAGAAAAAAAATAAAATTTTGACAGACATTGAAGCAACAGTTTCTTATCAAAAAATAATATTTAAACCTTAAAAATTTTGTAATGAAGATGTATTTAATTTGTAAAATTAAAAATAAATTGAATACACCGTGGTTTTTTACAAGCAAATGAAAAATGCACAAAGATTGCCTAATTTGGCGAATTCAATATAAAGCCAGACACAAATTGTCAAAATTTCAAAGACACCAATAGGAAGTTGTCAGTGGGGGTTGAATTCAGTCTCTTTTTGTTTTTAAATTAAAACTGCTTTAAAGAGATCCTTCTAATGTTTAGTTACAATACTGCAGTTAAAAAATTTTATAGACATTTTTTGGATTTTTTTTTTTAATAAATTTGATATTTAACTTTCCATATGAAGTTATTTTAATTGGTCCGATTTGTCAAACTGAAATTTTCGACAAATATCGTATCTCAAGAACGAGTAAAGGTATCGACTCCAATTAAATTTTGTTCGACAGGTTACTACTTCGAAAAATGCAGAAAGGACTTTCATAAAAATTTGTCAAATTTGTGAAAATTTTGGTTTGTGGCAAATATCTCAGGAACGGATAATGCTATTGACTTCAAATAAATTCAGTTGTGAAGATTGCAATGTGATACAGGTTTGGTATAAATTTGAAAAAAGTTGAACATACCGTTATATTTTTTTTAAATAGAAAAACCAAAAAAGTTGTTGGCTCACAAATATGCAATGAAGGAAAAATGATATTATCTAGAAAACGATGACAAAATGACATTTTTGACATCTGGCGAAATTTTGGAAAATTTTCAATTCACAGTTTTTTTTGCAAAAAATAAAAAAGTCACAAAAATTTTACCAAAAATTGGAAAGAAATGTTTTTTTATTCGAATATCTTAAGAGCTGGCAACGATTTTGACTCCAATTTGATTATATTTTATACAAAATACAATTTTAAGAAATTAAATTGACACTAATCGAACTGACAGTTTTCTTACGAAAAATAAAAAACTTAAACATTTTGCAAAAAATTGTTTTTTGATTTGAATATGTCCAGAGTAGTTAGTCATTTTAAATTAAATTTTTGACGAATATAAAAATGTCATTTTTAACAAAAAATGAAAATTAAAATTTAACAAAAAATTTCAAAAATTATTTTTTGACAAGCAATGATATTGACTTCGATTGTATTTTATTTTCATTATAAAGCATCTGACAATACCTTATGATAAAATCATGACGAATATCAAAATTACATTTTTTACCAAAAACAAAAAACAAAAAGTTCTACAAATTCATAAGAATTAACAAAATTATGTTTTGTCTGAAGACTGCAAGGAAACACTTGATGCCAAGTTTTCTAAGTACAATGAAAAGTTATCAGTGTGGATCGTATTCAGCTTCTCTTTGTTTTAATGTCCATTTGTAACGGTACCGTTAAAAAGATTATAGATTTTTTTTATTTTATTATTTAATGTTCAAAACTACATAGCGTTTCTTAATTTACTCTTATTAATTTTGCATCCATTCCATACGTCAACTTTTAAGGGTACTAGAGGCGATCTCATTACCGCATCATCATTTTAATTATTTTATTATATGTATATTATAGTATTATGAAGTTTTTAATTTTATTAGTTTTTATAATATTCTCTTTTCCATATGCAGAGAAAAAACTAGTATACACCATAAATGTGATTATATTCTAAGGTCGCACTTGAGTCATATGGGTGAATCGAGGGACCAACTTTTTACCTAAAGCACTTGGTTTTCAGTTGCAAAAGTTTCGAACTTTTAATTAAATTTTAATTAAGTAGGTACCTATCTACCTACCTACTTAAAGTTTGAAGGAAATAATTTCGTTGAAAAAAAAAAAAAACAACACACATACACGGTCCATTCAGTGTGTAGTTCAAGGCTATGAGAAATACTTAAGTACATAATTATAAATTGGAATTTATAAAAAGTTTATTTATCAATTGAACAAAATGTTAATTATATAAAAGTTTAAATAAAGTGCAAGTGCATAAGGACAAGAAGTGGGTCATATGTTATTATTCTTCGCATGCAGAAGTTCAACTTTTGAAGTTTGCTCATGCTCACCATAGTTTTTAGTTTTCATGTCAAAAGAGAATATGTATATTTTGAAATTTTCAAAAACCTATAATTTTTATATTTATTGAAGTAAAAAGAAATGACCTTCAAAGTGAAAAAATAAATTAGTTCAATTTCATGACAAGTTTTTGAAACTTTATTTTATTTCAATATTTTAAACAAATATGCATTGTGTATATCGTTTTGGGATTTGATATTAAAAATGCATGTAAATCTCATGTTGAAGTGCTTTAAAATTTACTATTTGAGGGGGAATTTTTCAGTCAAGTACCCTATAAAAATTCAAATATTCAAAACACACATAAGGGACAGTTCTAAAACTGCACCGAAAGCAAATCCGAGTAACATGTGCTCCCACAACACAATCTCTATTTTTGAACGATAAGTTAGTGAATGTGTAGTTCAAAATAAAATTTATTATCTCCAAGGATTATCTCCTTCAACCCTTTGTTCCCTTTGTTATCGTTTGGAGTTTACAGAAAATATCTCGAGATGATAAAAATAATTTTTTTTTTATGCAAAATGGTTCAAGCGTTGTTTTTTTTTTAAACAATCAATTTAATATTTGTCAAGATTCTATCATTTGTTAAAAATTTTTCGTTGTTAGCTCTTGAGAAATTCAGAATGTATAAGGAATCCTGTTTTATTTATAGAAGGCAAACGCGTCTTAAGTTAACTAACCATTTCCCTCTGAAAAAATAAGCCTTAGAAAAAATAAAACTAACATTTAGAATTTTCCATTTACTACGAAAAATTACTTTGTTTTCAAGTAAATTAAGTATATGGCATAAATGGTGCACTTGGGCGTAGACTTACTTTTTTATTTTTGTATTTCGTCTTCAATATTGTTTGTCCTCCGCTGGCTGGCTGCTTTATACATATAAGATCCAAGTAATTATAATATTATTTAAAAAGTCAAAATTTAATTAAAAATGACATGGTTCATTTAAGAAACTATCATCAAACATGAATTTTTAAAACGAAAGACCCCATGTTAAATTTAATCACAAACTATTACAAGTTTGATTGAAAATCGAATATTCAATATACAAAGAATGATTTACATACATGGATAGAATATACTTCCCTACACAAATATTCTTTACAAGAAGATCAAGGAAATCATTTTAAAAATACATCAGTGTACTATAGTGTGGTAAATTTTGTTCACTTAATTGAATTTATCGTTGGTTATGCACATCATTAAATTCTCAAAGATATTTAAATGGGTTTTCCCATCTTGAATACGAAAAGCTTTAGATGTTGTTTTTTTTTTTTTTTTGATGTTTTCTTTTTTAACAATGAAGGTCGACAAGGCAAGTGACACTGATTGATGGACATTTTAAAATTCTTGTTTATTTTTTAAAGATAGCACTATGTCTTTGACAGTATTTTTACAGTAGGTACACAATATATTTTTTTTTAAATATTTATTTTTATATTTTGCTATTGATATGCAAATTAATGTAATATAAAAGGGTTGAATATATTGAAGTAAGAATTATAAAAAGGACTGCAGAAACTGACATTTCGACGTTATAAGTCAATTATGTAGGTACATATGTATGTATTTGGAATTCTTTCTTTGAGTTTTTCAGTTTTTAATGCTTAATAAAATTAAAGCGCTTTGAATTATTTTCTTAATATAGGAACTTTTGAAATATTTCTAAATATGAGCAGTTAAAAAGAATGTCATTTTATGGAGTCACAAAACCCAACAGTTTTTGTCTTACTCCCTTACTCTCAAAATCTTTATTTCTTAACTGAAAAACTAAACAACACAAAAGCTAACAAGGAATTGTCTCAAAGTCCAAAAAGAATTTAATAGAAAAAAAAAATTAAATTTTGTTCTTAAATGAAATAAAAGTCCCTTTTCTTTAATGCAAAAAATGTGTGTCATTAGTTATAAATTCAATAATGTAAGGGATATTTTAGAAATACATATGATAATCTTCGGACAATGCGTTAATTTTCAGGAGCTGTTACTCTTGAAGATAAGACCAAGGTCATATTAAAACTTCATAAACATAAACAAAACATATCTTAATGGGAAATGTACTACTCTCTTACGAATTTAAAAAAAAATCAAAAACGTTAATTTGAAAAATAGAAAAAAAATTTCTTTGGAACATTTTTGACTTTAAATGACAAAATTTAAATAGAATCAAACAAGCATAATTCATAAATTTTTTCATGAATGGTATGAAAAATTCAAAATGTATACAAAATAAAAAAAAAAATATAAAATTTTTTGAAAATAATTAAAAATATGCTGCATAATAACTTCTTATTTTCGAAACAGAAAATGTGTGTTATAAACCAAAGGAAAGAATTAAAATCAAAATGATTTAGTTATTTTGGATACTTTGTATGTGGCAACCCTGTTTAAACTAAACTTTGATTACTTTTTAAGTGAGAAAATTTTAAAATCAAGAAGAATATCCAGGCATTGAGTAACTTGCACATTAATTCCATATTTGATTTAAAATATATAAATATAGCTAATTTAGTTGAAATTATTATTTGTCGATAGAATGAAGTTAAGATCTCTTATCTCATTTTTTAATCAAACTCTCACTCTCTTTTTTGTAGTTCTTTGTTATTAACCTATTAACGATTTTTACTTCCGTTTTCTCCAATTTGGTATTTTCTTTATATTTTTATCATATTTTGAATTTTTTTAATGTTTCTACTGATTCGTTATTTTTCAATAATTGTTCAACAATCTAAAACACGTTTGTCCTCTGCGACTCATTTTAAATAATCTTAAACCATTAAATTGTGTGTAGGGTTACCAACACCTTAATGATAAACTATCGACATTTATAGTCTTAGAACACTGTTTGCTTGAATCCCTATAATTTTCAACCAATTAAGACAAGACTTAAGAAAAAATTTTATTAAAACAGCACCAACAATTTTTACTCAAATTTTTCGTCACATATCGCAAAACAAAAAAAACTGAAATACACGTAATTAAGTTTCTAAAATGTTCAATTAACAAATACACCAAGTGTAAAAAGGTTAAAATTTATCTAAATTAATATGCATAGTACTTGCAAACTTAACAAATCGAAAGGTCAGTTTTAACTTTTTTCCCCTAGAGCCAAGAGTAACAGATGAGATTTTCTCTAAAACCTTTTCAACTTGACCTTTTAGTCAACCCTTAGATCTTACTCTTGCTATAATTCAATATTGTTAATTTTAATTGAATATTCCTAGTTCGATTTAATTCTTTCTTAACATGGATTTTCTTGCTCTTTCCTCATTTTTAATCACCAATCTGAAATTTGGTAACATAAAAAACATCCATTTAATAAGTTTTTATTTATAAAAAGAAACTCTTTCATAAATTACACAAAATTCAGTTTCATCATGAAGTATCATTTTTTATTTCAACTTTAAAACTTTCATTTATTAAATACATACATGCATATTTTATTTATATAACACTCCAAGACTTTTCTTTATAAAACAAAAGAAAACCAAAAAAAAAAAAAAAAATATATGAATGAAAAATCTGTGTCATCTTTTCATTTCTCCACAAAAATAAAATGAAAACAAAAAATCACTGAAATTTTACTCCCATAGCTTGTATAATACACTTGGAAGCCTTTGAATAAATAAGTTGCCTCATAAGGAAACACCTTTGGGGAAAAATTAGGTAATGTTTTCCCGAGTAGGTAATATAATTTTATTTTTATATACTTTTACACCAAAAAACAAATACACAGAACAGGTACAGGTAGGTATAAGGTAGGATCTCCCTTCTCTCGCTGCCACAGTAAGGACATTTTATTTCATAAACAACAGAGGCTGACATGCAAATTGTCTTCATAGCCAAATTAAAGTAAAAAAAGGTACCTACACAAAAAAACAGAAAACAAATTCGTTCCCTGTTTTAAGCAGGAGTTTACGGAAGTCAAACAAAAATAACAACAACAAAATTAGAACACACACATAAAGATGAAAAATATTTCCACGTCATTTCTTTCAGAAAAATTTTTTTTAAGGAAAAATGTTATCTTAACAAAGTCCAGGACATCCAAAACATAACACCGAGTATACCCATTCCAAAGCCAAAAAAAAAAGAAACAGAACTCGTCCTTTTTATATTGTTGTTGTTTTTTTTTGTAGTATTGTGAAGAAAGAAAAAAAATGTGATAAAAATATGGCACACTTCACAAAATGGCAATATCACCACAAACTTTTCATCCTGTCACATATTCCCCTCAAACAAACCAAAAAGTCAGCCGAGGATGAGCGAATTGCCATTGAGGGAGTCCTTGCTTGGCTTGCTTGACTTCACTTGGCTTGCCATGGCTTTGCTGATGTATACAGCAAGATACAAGGATACAAATTCACACACACACACACAACAGACCTATACACACTCGAATGGTAATTCATTTAAATATTATTACGATATAAACCCTCGTTTTGCGCTGACTTCCTTACATTGCGGTTTCTACATTCGCATCAGTTAAATTCAAAATACCATCATCGTCGTTGCTGTTGTCGTCATCATCGGATCCCGGTCCATACAAAGTCATCCTTTTTGTGTCGCTGTCGGTGTTCTGGTTTTGGTATCCTGGTCCGGGTCCTGGTCTGGGTCCTGGTGTGTTAAGTCCTTGTGACGAAGTGAATGAAAAAACGAAAAGGCAGAGCGGAACGACATACAGCGAGAGACGGTGACGATGACTCTTGTGAATATTCTTCAGTAGGTACCCACTCAGGGGAAGTGTGACAATTTTAAATTTTATAACTAACTGACAGAGGGAAATGGATTCTCCGGTTTCCGGTTGTTGTTGTGAGGATGTGGTATGGCGCTTTCACCATACCACTCTGTATGCACTGCAACTGTCAAGTGTACCGTATACCGTATTAACAAGTAATCGCTGAGAGTGTGAATGAGTCACCAAAAGGCGTGCTTTCTTCTTGCATATCCACTCCTTGATCCTTGCTTCATCCCATTGCGAGGAGCACCAGGAGGAACACGCACTGGCATGGCACTGATGATGAATGACACCATGAGAGGTATAAATGATGCCCATTTCAGTTGGTGTCCTATAAAATTAATAATAAAAACAGGACGAAAGAACAAGTAACAAGGAAACTTTCCCGAGCTTCCTGACTTCTGAAATGAAGCTAAGATCCATCAGAGTGTGTGTGTGTGTGTGTGTGTGTGTTCTGCTCTACTACTTCACTTCGACCTTCCCATGCGAGTTGGCTTTAATATTTCATTTGATGTCAGTTGTTGTGTCCTTTTCTCGGTCAGTAAATATTTTTTTTCTTCCTTTTCTCTGTGTTAATTTTTTTTTATCCTGATGCTCCTTGTAGGTATTTGTTTTGTTTATTAAAAAATAAACTTACAAAAAAAAACAAGTAATAAAAATAAATAAAAACAAGAAACTTATAAAAAAAGAAACGAAACGAAAAGAAAAAGAAAACAAAATAAAAATCTGATCCTTTGTGCCAAACGAGACTGAAACATGATTATTATATGGTGAACGCCATTTTCTTGGGGCTCGGATGTTTTGTGTTGTCGATGCCATATCCGAGACAACATCATCGAGTTTATGGCTCAAAAGAAATGTGATAAAATAATTTGTTGGTCTTTATATCTAGATACATGTATATATCCTTCTTACCTGGGGGAATCCTTGTTAAGGTATATGTTTGTATATATTGAGGTATAGAAGCTCCTATCTTTGTAAATCAAGTGTTTGTTTTAATTTTACTTGTGTAAAGATATTTTATCTTTTTGTATGTACATAAGGCACAGAGATATAGTTCTTACATTCATAAAAGAAATTTTAAGGAATTTATGAATGAACCATTACCATGACAGAAAACAGAGGAAAATACGATGGTTTTGGATCGAATTTGAGATCTTAATGAAATAAGATGGTTACAAGAGTTGAGAAATTGCGAACATTTTATCCGCTGTTTTATATTCTAGTCCTTTTAACTCCTTTTAACATAAAAATTAAATTAAAAATTTAAGAGTTTGTTTTTCGTTTATCGAGAGAGGAAGTACCTACATAATTAATGTGTAAGGTCCGGAAAAGAGTTATTTTTGGAAAAACTAAGTTCAGAATGAATTATTCGAGTTAATTTCGAAATAAAGTTTTGTGTTGAGTTTAGAAAACTTTTTAATGTTGTTAAATTAAAATTAAAAATTGAAACAAGGACAACTTTCTATTGGTACCTTAAAGAACTTAGCAGTTATTGAAATCTTTATTTTTTTTAACAAAAATAATTATATTGATTTTTCTTTATTTTACCAATTGTCAAAAACATTATTATACGTAGTAAAAAGTTACTATGAAGGTAATGCCTATATTTTGTTTATATAAATAAAAGTAAGGCGATTTTTCCAAATTCATATCAAATCATAATAACGCCATCCTTTATTGACTTAATTAAATTCGAAGTCCAAATTTTTTAATACAATATTTGAGGCCAAAGAAAATGTTGTTTAAGAAAAAAATCACCCGCTAAATTTTTTTTAAAGTCTTTTATAATTTAGTATTTGAAGTCAAGATTGAGATATCACTGAATGTACGATTAAGGCTGTAATCACTTTGAAACGTCGAGATTTTTCAACAATTTCAATTCGACAAATCAGACCGAATACAATAATTTTCAATTAAGTTAATAAGCTATCTCTCTGGCATATTGGTAGGTAAGAGTCTAACAATTTTTAAAGATAAAAAAAAATTCAAAAGATATACAAAATAAATTTAGAAAAAAAAACTTTTAGAAAAATGATTTTTTTTTTTCAATACCCTTAAATTTTAACACAGTATTTAATTCAAAAGCACTTTTCAAAAATTGTTCTAATTTTTAGATGTTTTGTTTTTTGGCAAAATTTATTTAATATAAAAAATTGACTTAAATTTTGGTATTGATTTTATTTTTGCTTAGTACTGTTTTTTTCGTATTAGTCTGTCAAAAAACAAGGAAATGCGGCAAAGCAGCTATTTAAATTTCTGATACTTTAAATTTCGACAACCTGATCAAAATATCTCTACATTTGTTCACTGTGGTTTTTCCCGACACTGATTGAGGACCGTTTATTCCAGATTGACATTTGGAATAGATGCAATGAATGTGTCAAAACTGCAAATTGCTGTCAAAACATTGAGTATTTGGGCGTCATTTTTGATCTATAAATTATTAATTTTTGCGTTGAAGATTGAAGACTCTTAGTCGCGATAATACAGCAATTGATCAATTAAATTAAGTTTCGAAATTAGATCAACCAGTAAATATAAACATTTAAAAATTCTAAAAACTCATTTTTGAAAACAATTACATATGTAGATTGACAACCAAACTAACAAACTAATATTAAAAAAAAAATAGTAAAACAAATTTAATTTCAACAGCTTTAATTTTGATTTTTCATAAATTTTATTATGTACAATTTGACGCGGTACAGATTTAGTATAAATTTGAAAAAAGTTCAACAAATCGTTATTTAATTAAAATTGAAAAACTAAAAAAAAAAATGTTTGGCGCTCAAATATATGTACAACGAAGGAAAAATGAAAAAAAACAATTTTCTACAATGTGAAATAATGTTTTTGATATCTGGTTAAATTTTGGAAAAAATTCAATTGACAGTTTTTTTACAAAAAAATAAAAAAGTGCACAAAATTCTACTAAAAGTTGGTAAAAAATGTTTTTTGACTTGAAGATTTCTAGAATGGGCAACGATATATATACAATTTTTAATATATGCTACAATTTCGACAAATATCGAATTAACAGTTTTTTCACGAAAAATAAAAATCTAAAACTAAAATTTAACGAAAAGTTCGGCTCAAATATCTTCAAAAAAAAAGCAATGATATTTACTTGAAATGTGTTTTATTTTCATTATAATGCATTTGTCAATACCTAATTGATAAAATATTGACGAATATGAAATTAACATTTTTACAATAAATGAAAAACTACAAAAAGTTCTAAAAACAATTGGTAAATATTGTTTTTTTTTCTGATAATTTTTTATTTAAAATTCTTATCAATCAACTTGGTAAATCGATTATTAAGGAATGCCAAGTTTCCAAAGTGTGTATAATGGGAAGTTATCAGTGTGGTTCGCACCCAGCCTCTTTTTAATTTTCGGTATTAAACTTTACGCCAATTATTGAACACTGAAACTCCTTAATATGAAATGATTTTATTTTGAGGTATTACAAAAAAATTTGTTTTTGCACTTCCATATTCTGATGCCGTTTATAAATGATGATTTAGTGTAGAATTACCCTGGTATTTTTGTTATGAAAAAATCAGACATCATGGCTCTATACTGCTCGCTGTCTCCATTAGACTTAATAGCGCTCCTTAAATTAATAAAAATTGAGAACTCTAAGAACTTTGTAAATAGATTTACATACTTCATGCGGAGTAAATTTGCATAATTTTTAAGCGTTATCCTGACATGAAGTGATTCATGATGAATTAAAAAACTTTTCTGAACTAAAAATTCAAAACATAAACTGTAAAACTATAGGTAATAATTATTATCGATGACTTCTCATACTGCTGAAAAAGAACACCATTAATTGAGTCTTAGAATTCAGATCAGGATCTCTTATTTTTGTTAAATATCCTTCATATTTTGTATTTAACACAATTATGTAAATTTTGTTTTTGGAGTACACATGTTTATCTGAGTAAAACATATACTTTTTAAATATTTGCTCAAAAACTATTTCTTTGCTTGACTTATAGTTGCATGTGTGCATATTGTTTCAACATACATACACAATATTTCTTGAACCTCAATCTTATACAAATTTACTCCTAAACGTAAATACTTTAAGATACGTCGTGAAGTGTAATTTTCCACCATCCACAGAGATCCTTTACAAAATATTGCTTCATATTTTCTTCAACTTAATTTACATGCATTTTCCACATCAGCAAGAAAAAAAAAGAACACGCAAATTACAAGAAAATATTATTTTACTTACATTTTTATTGCCTCATTAATTTTGCATGTTTATCCTCCGAACCAAGTGTGAAAATATGTAAGTAGGTTTTTAACGAATAGTCACACACACACACACATTGCATCTGACTGTCTCTTCCCGGTGCTCTGGATACTGCTACGTAAATGAATTGCTACTCCCTTAAATAATTTACAAAGTTAATTTTACAAAACCTTCTAAATTATGTTATTCTCCATTTTTGTGATATAAAATTACGTGATTCTGCATAATCTGTTCTCACCTAGTTTAATTCCCGCACCGTCTTATGGCAGAAGCTCGAACCAAGAAAAAGCCATATCCTTGTATAGCTCTTAGTCACATATGCACAAATACATAGGTATACAATATACGTATATATATAAAATGTACCTTGATAGCGAGTGAAACTTAGTTAGATGATGTTTGACATAGGAACAGGAAGTCATCATAACAGATTCATTCCATAATGATAGCAATTTCTCAGGACCTTTTGCCTTTCGCATCTCAAAACCATCCTGCCACGCACACCTTCCAATCCCCTCTCTCACAGCACAGCTCCTCTTCTAATGTGACAAGTGGGAACATCCGCAACTCATTCAAAATGTAAGCGCAAAATGCTTTTTGATAAATTTTCAAATTTGCACCGCACTTAGAGGTCTTCTATTAAAGTTCCCTCTTCCTGAGTCCTGCTGATAGATGAAAAAGAGCTAAAGAGTAAAGAGGTTATGCTATACAGAGAGAGGGTAGAGCCATCAAGAGAAGCGAAGAGAGGTAACGGTAAGCCAACGAACGCCAACGCCAACGCCAACCTTGTGTTTTTGATCCGAAGAAGAGGTAAATACATATTTTGTGACATTTTGTGGCATCCACCAGGTTGTTGGTTTTAAGGTTGACACTTTTTGCCAACCTCTGACTCTCACCCTTCTCAAGGGTTAGATAAGTTGAGGGTAGGAGTTGGGCAAGGATATCTTTTTCGCTTTGATGCCATTTTCAAGTTGGTTTTCTCAGTTGTTGTTTTTGTTTTTTTTTCTTTGGTGTTTGTTTCTCTTCTGTTTTCAACTTGTTTTTGATGAGCTTAAAGGTTGAAAGCTTCTCACTGATGATGGCTTATATGGGTGTTCTGTTTATGCTTTTTTTGTCTATTTTTTTTTTTATTTTTTAGCCTTTTAAGCCTTCAAAGGATTCACTTCCATGTTGGTATAAATGTGGTAAACAGAAATCTAAAGTGTTTATTTTTGTTGTTGCTTATTTTTTCATGTTATGATGTTTCTCTATCAGTATCAAGCAAAAGGAAAAAAAATTATTCTATTCACAAAAACTTTAGGTTGAGAAGTTGCATCCTTTTGCACTAAAAGGATTTTCCTAAAAGATATTTTTGATAAGGGCAAAAAAAAACTCATACAAGTACACGCAATGGTGCACTATATACATATTTTTAGTCAAGTCTCTTTAAATGAAAATTTAATGCCATTTTTTAAGAGCATAAAGGTTTTAAAATTTAAAAGAAAATGTTTTAGTCTTTTAATTTAAAGGTTATGTAGGGATTTGACCTGATGGTGCCGTATGCTGTTGTGTCATTAAAACGAAGACGATTTATGTTAATGTCAACATGTTGAAAGCAATTTGGAAATTTTTTCGAATTAGTAAAATTGATCGGTGTTAAAGGTTAGGATAAAACCAACCTAAGTCTTTAAAAATTTATTAAATATATGTATTAATGGTGTACTACCACTTTATATTCTCACCCTTCATCTACCATAAGCACTTAAAACATTTTAAAAACATCAATTTTTTTTAAACCTTATTTATTACATAGAAAATTTTAAACAAAAACTAAATATATGTCATAGTTCATTTCAGTTGCTATTAAAATTGCTTTACTGTTTCAAAGTCCCACTTTTTAAAATTCTGATTTTAAAAATTTTGATTTCAAAGTTTAGCAAATAGTAATGAAAAAAAAAACGCACGCTTAAAATATCGGCATGGTTTCCGAGATGTTAAAACCCATACAATTCTGAGCCTCGATTAAAAAGCGAGGCTCGGAAGTTTCAAGGTATTTTTCAAACAGATAGTGTTAGTACTAGATATTTGACTAAATTTTTTGAAGTACCTTTAAGTAATTGAATGGTAAGAATTTTGAAAAGCAGAATAATTATTTAACCAGAATGTGGTCGAACCACATCCCTATAAAAAAGATTGGTACAAAAAATCTCTATTCTTTCTGAAGTCTAACATTTTTTTAAAAAAATCTTGTTTTTACATTTTTTAACTTCTTTACTATATTTTTGTTTTATAAGTTACTTCAGAAATTAAATATTTCTTATACACAAAAGAGGATAAATATATTATATTGTTTTTCAGATAATTTTAACGACACTAAAACAACAATTATTTTATTTTTGTATTAGCTTTTTATGTATTTATTACTTTCAGTAATGCCTGTTCAAATTTATTTCAAATATTTTTTGTTACAAAGGAAATTCGCTAATACAAAAATTAAAAAGAAAAATATCATCAAAAACAGCATATGCAGTAGAATTTTGAAATATAAGCTTAGGTCTTAAGTATTTCAAAATATGTGGGTCCAAAATTAGCAACACTGCTTTAAAAACTTGACAAAGATTTTTTTTGGTGGACAGTAACCACATTAAGGTTTATTAAGGTAGCGATGTTTTTTTCTTTTAATAGGAAGTAAAATTTAAAATTGTGATTACAGAATTGGTATCATCTTTTATGCTTGTGATCAATTATAATCTAAGGCCCAGTTCCAGAAAAATGTGTATAATTTTCCAAATAATTTTGTAAACCTCAAAAAATATCTAACTTATGTATATGATATGCATCCATTGTAGGTACTCATTTTCAAAAAAACCACAACTTCAAACCTATAAATCGTTTTCTTTTGTCATTCAAAAAAAAAATAAATAAGTCAAGATATACAGGGTCCTGCAGCGAACTATGGAAGATTTGAACGGGGTGTCAAGCGAGGTGGGAGAAACCGTATTGTTATGACTATGAGACTAATTGCGAGATACCATTTTAGTAACCATGGAAGCAATGGAAATGGAAATCTTGACTGATGACGCTGTTTTGATAATGACCGACGAATTCCACTTTCATTTATCAGGAGTGGTTAATAAACAAAACTTCCGTTAGTGGGCCTCTGAAAACCCACAAGAGCTCCATGAACGAACTGTGGCATTAGTCGAAACTTCATTATTGCTCCCTACTTTTTTCGTAAAAATGGTCGGACTGTCAACACAAGTCGTGACTTACAGAAGAGAAGTCTTCAATGAAGATTTCATTGCTAGGAGATGTTGAATGGCCATGTTTATCACCATGTGATTACTGTTTTATGGAGCTATCTCAAAGCCCTAAGTAAGACAATAACCCAATACAAAAAATGGACAGCACTTGATTATTCGTACGTAATTTTTTTTGACTGGTTTTGTAATGACAACATCTAAAGAATACATTAATTTAGAAAATTTGAGTTTTGATGAAAAAATAAAAGTGTAGCAATTTTTTCAAATCCTTCATACCTCGCTGCTGGCCCTGTATTTCAATTTTTGTAAAAAAAAAAACTGCTCAGCAAAATTTAAAATGTATTCAAGATTGAAAAAATAAAACAAGTAGTTTTTCATATTATGTCCTTTTTTGAAAAAAGAATTCGAACATCCATGTTTTTCGATTTTCAAAACTTAATGTCAGGAAAAGTATTTCTAATCACTAAAGTATTGAAGATCCTTAAAGATATGAATTTTAAATTGGACTCATAAAAATGTTGACAGCGGATTCAAAGAATAGAAAATTAGAAAAGATCAAAATCAATTAGGTATTAATTTCAGGTCAAACTTGTTTAAATTATATTTAAAAAAAAAAATATTTAAAAAATATTAATGTACATATGACCCCACTTTGTGTGACTAAAACTTTTTTTTTAGAAGATAGAAGGGTCCTATTGCTCTCCCTGAAGAACTAGACGAATAAGCACAAAATTTGAGTTAGTTTTTTTTTTTTATGAGTTATATGATTTGTTTTTTCTAAATGTCATCTTAAACTTAAAATAAGTCGATTTCAATGATATAAAAGTTTTATTCACTTCACGAAAAAAAAATTTTAAAATCCAATTAAAAAACTGAAGTTTTCTATTACATAATAATTTCCTCGAAATACATAAAATAAAAATTAATTACTGCTTAAACCATTAGATTTTTCCAATAATTTCTTCAAAGCAAGTTGTAAAAAATAAAATACTCAAATAAGAAAAAAAAATATATAAATGGAGCTCTTGAAAAATTTTATTGACTCACTACTTGGGCAGTTTTTCTTATGTAGACATATAAGTTAAGGTTTGCTCATATCTTTATCTAATTGGCTGTATAACTTATGTTCATATTACCTACACTTTGAAAGATATAAGGACACGAAAATGACCTTAAATTTAAATAACAGTTTGACCTTTTAAGAGTTGTGTTAACCTCATATCAATTTTATTAAAAAATATTTGTTTACTATTTCACAAATTATTTCTACATTATTCCCCATTATAAGATAATTAATAATAAATTTTGAATGAAATTTAAAACTACATAATATTGATTCCAGATACGATACACCAATAAATGTATGCTGTTTATTTTGTCATAATAATTATTATTTATTATTGAATGTGTCTATAGGGAAGACTCACGCAACAACAAAAATTTTATTAGTTATAATATTTTGTTTTTTTATTTTTTACTCTTATCAAAATTCCAAACCACATTTATATTTTAATGTTAAAATATAAATCAATAAATTCTCTGCTTTTATATTTTTTTTGTATATCTCATTAAAAATAATTCAAATTTAATGGAATTTCCTTTGTGAATATATTAGATTTGTGTATTCTAATAAAAATCCATTAAAAAAAAAAACAATAAAAATGACAAATCTCTGTGTTTCAGGTATATTGTATAAATTTATTGATTTTTAAACTTTTTTTATGAAATTGTCTACAAAGTTACACAAAATGAAAATAAAACAAAAAAATGTTTAAACTTCCAAGGATATTGTCCTGGTTTTGGTTTTGAACATAAAACAAACAAATAAAATTAAAAAAAAAAAACTTTTGAGACTTATTCATGTTCAAGGATTGAGATTTATTCAAGCAGTTTTTCCTCAAAATGGATTACAAGAAGCTCAACTTCAAACAAACTTTAGATTTTCCAAAATGAGGTTATCCAATAAAAAAAAAAGAATCACTTTATGCATAATGTCTAAATAGATTAAGGAACTTAGTTTTTTTTTTTTGATTTATTCCCAACTGAGTTTGTCTATTTGTCCCTGTGTCTAGACCAAATGACAAGCTATAAATCTGTGTCCTAGTTAAACACTTTAAATCAATAACAAAGTGCAACTCAATTCCGCACATCACATCATCTCATCATCATCGTCCGTATTCGTGTTGCTCAGCCATCAACATCCTTTTCCGAAGATGAAGTCACTTCCTGTGGAAAATAGAGTCATTGCCGTGTTGGGTTGGTTATAAACGTCGATTGCCGTTAAAATCCATTTTAACTTGAAACAAGGATCGTCCTATCATCATCATCATCATTGCCGATGACGACAAAGACGAGGAGAATGAAGATAACGACGACCATTGGAAATTCGAAGTTCGACAAAGTTTTGCACTTTCTCATTTTAATTGAAAGTTGACTTGAAACGGTTGACGATTCGGTTCGCTTTGGTTTGACTTTGGACATTATCTACAAACCCTCCCTCCTTCTCTTTTCAGTTCACATTTATTTTGTCATTGGTAGTCACCTCGGGGTTCAAAAACTCAAAAAGATAGTCCAATAAAAATAAATGACGGTATCTTGAGGATTTCATTGTTTGGAGACCGTGCGTTCGTCGTCGTATAATCAGGACAAGTTGTCGAACATTGTTTTTTTTTTTTTTTCTTATTTTAGTTTTTCACATTTTCCTTTTATTTTTCTTTTGAGTCACGTTGATTGAATATTTTATTTGCAATTTATTCTTAATTGTTCGACAATTCTGGTTTTGCAGTTGTGTTTTTGTTTTTTTGAGTTGAAAAATTTTGCTTGATTTTTGAGTTTTTAACGAAATTGTATACATAGATAGATGTTAGGCTATTGACAATTTTGTTGGTATTAGTTTCGATTAATGCAAATTAATTGGATTACGTAACGAAAGGTTAGGTTGTTTGGAACGAAATGATTAGAAGGGACACCACCGGTTAAAATAGTGAAGTTAAATACGTGATGAGAATACTAAGTTTAGAATTATAATATTCATTGAATATTTTTCTTTTGTTTTGTTTTTGGCAAAGTTTTATCATTATTTATTTTGTCTTGCTTAATGCTTCTGAAATTTAAATAACCGTTTTCGTCTCATGTATTTTCTTAAAACTATAAGAAGTTTTGTTTTTGCAATTTGCATATTTTGTAAAATTAAAAAAAAAAAAAACCAAGCAAGTATACGCCTCAGTGACCTATATTGAAGGAATTTCAAATCAATTTCTTACATGGCTCAAAATGGACACCATAATGTCGAATTTAAGGTTGTTTAAAAAATAAATGGTGGTTGAACAGCACCATTCTATGTTTGAATGATAGGTTGAATATTGTCTTCCCATGCTTCAAAAGTTGTCGGTTTGTCGGTATAAGCCAATGACTTAACATAGCCCAAAAAAAAGTAATAAACGAGAGGGGCAGTTAAAAGGACCACATCTGCAAATAGAGTTGCTATTAAATTGATCTTGCAAAAAAATTGAGTGTTAAGAGCGTTTCGTCTTCTTGTTATTACAAAATTTCATCTAAACAAGAAAAATATACTTATCATCAAATTCTTTCTAACAATCCAGAGCCAAGTGACTCTTCCAAAAAAAGGTAAACTGTTTTACAAATCCTTCAAACACATATTTCCAAGATTATTTTAAGCAAAACTTGACAAAAAAAATCCACTTTAC
The DNA here is from genome assembly GCA_905146935.1 of Scaeva pyrastri. Classification (NCBI taxonomy): domain Eukaryota; kingdom Metazoa; phylum Arthropoda; class Insecta; order Diptera; family Syrphidae; genus Scaeva; species Scaeva pyrastri. The sequence goes on along the minus strand of LR989929.1, from coordinate 16,666,493 downwards.
AACTTTAACATCTTTTATCACTTCAAATTTTATTCAAATCAAATATTACCCATCATAGGATATACAAAATTTTCACAGTCAGTGTGAGCTTACGTTCCTAAAATATAGTCCATAAAATAAAACTTGTAAAATTCGTCAAGACCTTTTTTTAAAAAAAAAAATATAAAAAATAAGGAAGGATTCAAGTTTCAATATTTACGAAGCACTTGCTTTGTGAGACATCAAGACAGGGATAACTCTAAGATATCATCCTCTATATTTATTCAGTGGCCTTCTATATCTATATACATTATCCGATCAACGAAGCTCAAGAATGATGTTTGCACTTATGACGACAGCGATAATAGCACACAATGTCAACATTGACCTAATCTAAGCTGATTGGCTCTTTTCTCTTCTCAAAATAATAATACAAAAAAAAAAAAAACACGCATACAAACTTCAAAAATCAATACTTTTCAAGAGATCCTTACTCAACCAACACACTAGAGATACTTTCGTTTATGAGAATGTCATCAGGACGAACATTTGACACACACACACTTCCATACACACTTTCATACAAACACTTGAAATAGATGTCTATTAAATTTCAATGGCGAACAAACGTCTTCTACAGCAGGATCTCGAAGCTATTTTCCTCTGGGTGGGTCCTTAAAAAATACTAAGTCTAAAGTGTCCTCTATTTCTCTTGTAAATCTAGGCACTCGAATCAAGAAACTACCATACCCTACAACTACATATGTACATACATACATATGTGCGAACCTTTATAAGTTCTTCGTTTATTTATGACCATTTATGTGTTCTTACATGTGTATGTTTATGGAATGTGTATACATATGTGTTTGTGGGTGTGTAAGTGTTTTTTTTCCTTACATAATACATGTTTGTTGTTATGACGAAGACTGTCGGTAGTCGGTCTTGCGGTTAACTTGGACGGAAGTCGGAAATATGGGGTAAAACTTTTCAAATCTTGAATGTAATTTAAATTTGTTGTGACATTTTTACTTTTTATTTACTCCTTGTCAGTTTTAACTTTACATAACTTCGGAAAAAATAAGAAGCAGTAAAGTTTTATTAGGAACTCATTTATTTGTCGTTTTAATCAACAACGACTTATTGAGAATTTCGCCAGGCAGTTAGTTTGAAAAAACAAAAAAAAAAAATAGGATTTACATAAATTTAAAATTATAACATTTTTAACTTCCCATAGGGAGTTATTGTTATCGCTCCAATTTGACAAATTAAAATTTTCGACAAATCTGGTTATAACTTTGAAAGATGTAGAAAGGGATTTTCTAGTGAGCGACTTTTTCGCCAAAGTAATTTAAGAAATAAGTGAAAATCTCGGTTGGTTGCAAATCTCTCGGGAACTTATAATGCTATTAAATTCTAATAAAATTAATTTTATACATCGTCATGTCATACAGCTTTTGTATAAATATGGAAAAAGTTAAAAATACCATTATTTTTTTAATAGTTTTCTATAAAAACTATTTTCTAATTAAAAAATAAATTAAACACTTAAATTTACAATGAAGGAAAAACGATATTATCTTTAAAACAATTTTCTACCATGTGAAATGAAATTTTTGACAGTTGGTGAAATTTTGGAAAAAAATAAATAGACAGTTTTTTTTACAAAAAAATAAAAAAGTAGAAAAAAATCTACCAAAAGTTGGCAAAAAATGTTTTTCGACACGAATATCTCGAGAGTGGGCAACGATATTGGCTTCGAATTTATTAAACTTTATACAAAATATGACTAGTAACACATATTACAATTTTGACAAATATTTAAATTATGGTTTTTAAAATAAAATATAAAACCATAACAAAAATTTACCAAAAAACTTTTTTTTTTGTCTTGAATATCCCGAATGATTTTAACTTCGAATTTATTTTATTTTTCAAAATAGTAACATTTGTCAATAAATTATAAAAAGTTGAAAAATATATAACTGACATTTTTAACGAAAAAAAAAAAAAAAAAAAAACTTGAAGTTCTAACATATCTGGATTATTTTGATGCATTTCAAGAAGACCCCACGAGAACTTCTGTTAGCTGAACTTTAATAGCCTTAACACCTACCATAAGTCTTTATTCTAAAAACGGTGTAATATCGGTTTTGGGTTATCGAAAACACTCTGTTTCGATTCTTCAAATCACTTACCTACTTATCTCAGCAGCTCAAATTTTTACACCAGTTTAACTATTGGCAGTCGAAAAGATCCGTCATTTTTTACAAATTTAATGCGTTTTCGAAGTTTGCCACTTGTCAAAGATAAAAGCTTCAAAAGAGACAACTGCCAAATAGGGGACTATATATCCAATTTCAAATATAAAAACGATCTTGTTCATCACATTTTCTATTTTTAAATGCCATGTTTGATAAAAATCTCTTCTTATATCTAAGGAACGAAGCACTTATGAAGATTTTCTAATATTCGTACTGTTATTGCTTTCTTTTTAAAATTATAAGTCATTCTGTCATTGTGAACTAAGCCAACGAAAAAAAAAAATATAAAACCTTGAAAATATTGTAACAATACTTAAAAGTTATTGACAAGTGACAGTAAGACTATCACATGCGACTACCGCCTTTCAAAGACCAAATTTTTGAGCCTTGCTGTAATTTATTGGAAATCATCACAAAAAATTTAATATTACAGTATTTTTTAAGCAATTTTGAAAAACCTACCTATGTACTCGTATGTCTTAACCTCTTTTCACAAAATGGGTTACTGCTTACAAATTTTCAATCGTTTGGGTATTATGTACTTTATAAAGTTGGAAAATCATTTTCGTTGTTTACAAAATTTTCATTGAATCCCACTTCAAACTTCGCCTTGTGAAATTCCAAAAGTTCATTGTCAAAAGTTTTTCAAACATGTGCGATACGTTCGCTTCTGTTTATTTTGAAATACGAAAACAAAAAAAAAAATGTTCCAAATGAATACAAATGACAATATTAAAGAAAAAAGCTCTTAGCATAACTCACACCTCTGCCCTGCTCCACTCGCTGCTTTGCTGCAGTAGTCAAATGAGGAAAGTTCTGTTTCTTGCAAACAGCCTTTGGCTTGGTTTTTTTAAGCCTACATACACTTCCAATTTTCTTGTTTTCCTTATTTCCCTTTGGGCCATGGATAATACAAATTGAAGAGGGACAGAAAAAACGAAAAAAAAAAAACGAAAAAAATTTCAAGGACAAACTTTTTCTTTCTTTTTCTGTCTAAATTCAATGTATTCCAGTGTATCCTCGATAAAGAAAAAAGGATATCATGAAAAAAATGGTTGTTGATTGTGTAACTAACACCAAAATGATAACCAAACAGTGGAACATTGCCTGCTTCGCTTTGCAGAGCAGCAAAGGAAATAGTCCTTAGCAAAAGTAATTAATTTGCAGGATTTTCTTTTACTTTTTTTTTTTCTCGTTTGTTCATTTTTCCTTTATTATGCGGTGATTTAATCCTTGAGAATTAATATACGAATAATTTATGTTTTATTTTGTTTGATTACAACAAGGATATATGAGTGCGAGGATAATTGAAATGGAAATGGAAATGAAAAGAATGAATGTCCCGTTGATACACGTAATTAGTTTTAATTAAACGTGACGAATGGGAAAATATATAAATAAGTTTTGTTTGTGTTTGTGTTGATTTCTAACGGATATGACGTGTTAATGAAAAACATTTCTGATGAAATTTATTATAAGCAGAGTTATATTGAGCTGGTGTTTTGTTGTGGTTAAGGTGAAAGTTTTGTTGGTTCCGGTGAACATAATCAACCTACATCAACAACTGATGTGTGTTTATAATTCCTTAAGACAAGTTCTTTATTAATACCAATTAAAGCAATTAGAAGAAATAATTATAATTTACCTTAAAGATCATATAATTCATATAAGTGTGGATTATGTGGCAAATAGAAATGTGGTTTATTAAAGGAAAGGAATCAAAGACCACACGTGTAATAAATGTATGTTGGAATGGAGATGTAAGGCTGTTGCGATTGTGGTTAGACAATGGGGGTGTTTAAACTTGAAAATTTCTAATTTTCTAAACTCAAAGATTATTGTTTATGGAGTAGAGTTTTCAATTTTCCATCTTAAAAGTACCTAATGCATAATAATTCTTAGAAAAATTATTAGTTGACTGTGGTAGGTATTTGTTGACTAATAGTTTATTGGGGGAAAATAACATAAGTTTTATAAAACTTAATTATTAAGAAAGGTAGTTACGAGCAATATTTTTTTTTGAACCTTTAACATTATTTTGTATGAATTAAACGATCGATGTTTTGAAAAAAATGGAGAATTAACTGTTTTTCAACTTTCTAAACATCGCTGTTAACTATTCAACAATTAACATCGGATATTAAAAAAAAAATTGTTTTGTATTTGAAAGTTCTTAAGTTTTTTTGCAAAGTTAAAGTCTATATTTAAAGTCTTATAGGTATTGTTCACTGAAGGCAATGATATTTACCCATCTGGTACACTTAGGCGTATACGTGCTTTTTGTCGATTTCTTAAAAATGTTTCCCTTTGTTTTTGTTAATTGAGTTAACTTAATCTGAGTGAAGTGTTTTTTTCGTAAATATATAGTTTATTTTAAAGTCTCATTCGTCTTGTTAAAAGTTTGTTTATGGTTTTGAATATAAACATCAAAGACTTTTAAATGATTTTGGAATTTTAAACAAATTAGAATTAAAACTTGAAAAAAAAACTGACAAAGGTGAGAAAACTAGTAAGAGTCTCAACAAATTTGATTCTAAAATATAGAGTATTTATGAAACAATATAAGAATTAATTGCAATATTTTGTATAATTAAATAAGTCGAGTCGAAAAAATGTTTAAAAGCTTTGATTGATTTTTAATTTTTGTTGCAATATTTTGCTAAGACTTTTTAATGTTTTATTCATTAGATGTTATATTTAAAAAAAAAAACACAATAACAAAAAAGATAGTATTTAAATGTTCTTTTTTACATATTGAATGCTTAGTTTCATCAAAATCATTATAGATGTTTTCAAGATAGCGTGATGTCTGTTAGTTTAAAAATAAAATTAAAATTAATAAAAAGTGATATTTACCAAAACTGTCAGTCATCAGAAGCATTAAAAAAAGGTTTTTTATTTTAACTTGACGTCTCATATTAATAGTAAATAGTATATATAATGACAATGTTATTTCTATTTCTAACCTGTTTCACCCTATGCATAAATTATTTCGTTGTATCGAAAATATTTCTTTAAAGAACATCAGCTTTTTAAAATCTTTATGTTTTTGAAAAATTGAATTGAATTTTGAGCTATTAACCATTCCAGGAGTTCTCTGAACATTTTAATCTAATTTTATCCTAATCAGTTCTATGTTTTGGAAAGCAGTAATATTTAAGTTTTGTAGCAAAAATTTTGTTCTGACTTAAAATTTTTTGGATGTTTTCTAACTAATCTTCAGAAATTAAAAATATACAGTATGTTTCAATTTTCCCCAGACAAATCAACAAACAGATTCAAAATCCTTATAAAAATCCACAAACAACAATAAAATTCTTTACAAAACAAAAGATTCAAAATGCAGCATGACAAAATTGATAAATGTATTTTTTCGCCATAAATTGTATGACTTCAGCACCTGTTGTTATGTTTTTATAAATTATTACTGTATGTCGTTCAAAACAACTAAATTCAAAAATGTACCGGTGTATTTTTCTTAGTTTTTCATTTAGTTCAAAAGAATGGAAAGTCTTAGTAAACAACATTTTTTTTAAATAAAAATATTAAACAAAATTCTTTCACAAACAAAGACATGATAAATAAAAAATGTCTTGTCATATTCCCCCAGACTGATTTAATTGCTGTTCATCATCATTTCCGTCTGACACCCTGGCTTAAAAAATAAAAATAAAATTATTTATATACATATACAAATATTTTCCATTGATTTTCATTTTTCTAGTCTTGTATATATTTTTAACTTATTCCTACATACATAAGAAAAAAGCAGACGTTTTTATTTGGTCATCAAAAATTTACGTATCTACATTTTATAATTTTTTCATATTGCTAAAATGTTTTTGACGCTAACGTTTGAACAAGTTGAAGAAGAACTAATCTCTGTAGTGTGATCATTTTATAAAGAAATTTTATTTTTAAACAAATCAAAAACATTGACGACGACGATGAGGATGAGGATGGAGATGATGTTGATGATGATGATGATGATGATGATGCAAAAAAGATTAAAAATATATACTCATCCTCTTTTCATCTTAGATAATAAACATTTACATATAAAATGAAGGAAATATTTTGACATCACTTATAATCGAGGAAAATAAATAAATTTAATTACGATGCTAATCGTTAAAAAAAAAAAATGTTAAAGACCTCTAAAACTTTGATGAAAATTTCGAAAAGAAAATTTACATATGTATATACTCGTACATGCATGAAGGTACTTTAACATAAAAAGAAAATGTAAACAAATTAAAAGAACAATAAACATTCTTACGTTTTTATACAAAGTCATAATGTTGGGACTTAAAATGATTTTGTTAATAAAATAGTTATTGATTTAAGTCTTGCTTTATTTGAATTTTAATGGTTTTCTGTTTTTGAAAAGTATGAGAGTGCTTTGTTAGAGATGTTCTCTTTTTTAACTTTCTAATATTGAATTTAAGAAAAATATAATTTTTGGATATATCCACCAAATCAATTTCTAGGGTGATTAAGGATGATCTGCATTGCACATGAAGGCCTATTATCACTCAACGGAAACAAAAACTTTATGCTGGGGAGAAATGAACATGAGAATTTCCTTTTTTTTCTAAAGAGTAAATTTTTAAAGTTGAAGAAAATTTTAATACACAAAATGATTCAATTTATGGGAAATTGTCGTAACAAAGTAACCGTAAAAGTTGATCTAATAATGGCCACAATTCGGCTTCCGGTTTCAGTAATGGTGTGTTATAGAAGACGGTTTAACCAATACTTTTTTCAATGCAGACTTGTGGATCTTTAACAGGAATTTGCACCTTCACACAAGGCCGAAACCAAACAGAAGTAAATGTGAAATAATATCCCATCAGGTTAAGTAGCAGCTGAAGATTGTTAGTCCAGGTTTGAATTCTTTAGACTGTAATCACATCTTAGAGAACATGATAGATGGCCTTCAAGACTTTTCACAGAAATTTGGAAAGCTGCAAAAAAGCATTTTCTGCGTCAAAAATGTCAATGGAGACAGAACGTGGCGTTATAGCTCGGTGGCTGACACGAATATGGACTTGCATTAAAAAAAAACGGGTTGAGGGGTGTGGGGAGTTAGGGTCCAAAAAAATACTTTTATTTATGATACAAAAATTTCAAGTTTCCAAAGTCTAATGGGATATATTGAGTGCCCTTTTTACATGACATACATGAAAGCCTTAAATTTAAAATTGTATTTTATTCATTTAAAAGTATTTAATTTAATTCAAAAAAAAAGGTTTCACTTGTAATTTTTCAGCACCTTTCTCCATTTTAATGGAGTTTACTTACCATCAAAAAATTGATCACTTTTTGTAATTTTTTTTAAGATGACAAATTTGTTCAATATTTTTAGTTTTTTTTTTAAATATACAATTAACAAAAATTGAAGCCCTTTTTTTTATTATCGTTTATTTTATTATTTTTTTTAACATGATAAATGTTTTCGACTTACTGCTTCTTTTAAATAAACATTTTTTATGTATATTTTTATTTAATGTTTTTAATTTGTACTTATATGTATTTAAAAAAAAATAAGTTTTCCATGACCGAAAATGACTACAATTTTGAATTAAATTATATGTACCTCATGAAAAATTATTTTTATTGAATTTTCAAGGAGATGAACACAGAAATGAGATTTTGAGAAATTGTGTTTTTCCAATTGGTCATTATTTAAAATTAATGAGAAAAATAATTACAAAGTAGTTGGGCCTTCTGAATTTTCAATAGTGAATTTTAGAATTTTCCTCAGCGGTTTATAATTTAGAGAAACTATTTTAAGGTTTTACGATGTTGAAAAGTGCTTCAAAAATTTACATGATCTGTCAATATCAGTGAGTCAATTATCATAGTCCGATTTACACAATCTTGTATCTCAGGAACCACTGCACTGCTACTACTGAATTTCAATTTTATTAGATTTATGAACCCCACTTAAAAAAAATTTGATCTTTTCGGATGAGTTCACTCTTATTCCTCTTTTAAATTTTGTTCGGTTAACATCATTGTTAAAAAGATATACTTCGATTTTCCTTTAAAATATTTAATTTTGTTCGTTTTATGTTGTTTTTAATACCTACATATGTTTTTCCTTTGTCCCCAGAGAACAACATTTTTGTTCCTTTTTCCCGTCCCTGAGAAAAATCTACGAGAAATCTTTCGGAGCAGAATTTCATAGACATTTTTTTACAGTCTCAATTTTTTTCTACGAGTCTCAATTTCTTCTTTAAATAAGTCATAATTGATTTATTTTCCCCTCACATTTTTTTTTTATTTTAAAACAACCAAAGTTATGTTTGAATTCCCAAAGTCCAGACACAACACAATTGGTCGTTTTTCGTTCTAAAAATGTACAAAACCTGAAGTTGCTTTTAGCTCCAAATAAAAAAAAAAAGTGGATACAAAAAATCGCCGGGCTGTTTAAAAAAAAAATATAGAAAGTCACTTTACCCTAGAAATACAAAAAAAAAAAAAATAAAAACATGAAAAATAGCCTCGTGTGCTTCAATGTACCAATTTATACGTCGTCGGCGGTATTTAACGAGGTGGTTTGGCAAAGAATTGTTCTAGACAACCTTTGATTTTGTATTTTTTCTGTTTTAATTAGTCAAACGCACAATGCCGTACATTTAATTTTTCATCGACAAAAATTTTAGGACTCAGAGGGTACACAAGTCCCCGAGCTGACAAAAAAAAAACAAAAGCCAAAAATTGAGACGAAAAAACAAAAACACGTTCCCCCAGAGGCAAAGTTGCTTCTAAAGGTTTTTGTATCTTTGGGGAATTCTTGTACAAGTGCCAACATTTTGTTAAGTGTGAATAAAACACGATATATCATTTTTCAAGACATTTTTTTTTTTCATTTGCATACATGCATACAAAATGTACATGTATATTGAAAATAGAAAAATTGAGGGGGTATGTTAGAATATTTACATGGCCAAATTTTATCGAAAGTAAAATTCAAATGAACTTGACCCTAAATTTTATGATGTTGGGAAAATAAAAATAAAAATTATTATTAAAACAATGTTGTGGTTGTTTTTGTGTGACTTTAATGACAACTACATTTTGTTGCTTATTTTGTGTATACAAATTCCAAGAAATTTTCTTCGAGGAAACAAAATAATGAGACTTACAACAAACAAGAAAAAATGAAAAAATAAAAACACGAAGCTATTTCTGCAAGTCACGTGCTTATTGACAAGGATGTTTACACGGATGTGAATGTGAGCTGAGAGCATCTCACATATTATGTAGAATGTACTTGAGGGGGGGGGGGGGTTATGTTGAATCAGCTACATGAGAAACGAACGTGCTTTCATTAGTTGTATCTTTATCCATGGATTTGACCTCATCATTAAACTATTTATATATGGCTATAAGTCGTGTCAAATGGGATAGTCTTAAATGGTTTCTCTATTCCATTTCGAGAGATCCTTATTTATCCTTTTTGAGAAGTATGTGCAATAGTCTGGTAAAACACTATACTATTTCTATGTGTGATAATGGAATATCATAACTCTTCTGTTTGTTTAGGAGCTAGGGCTCCTACGTCCTACCCGAACTTAGTCCTGCTTGGGGGGCAGTTTAATTTGATGGTAAATTTATGGAGCCTTTTGCAGTTTATTTATTTAGTTTGAGGAGTGTTTGTACGTTTTGTAAGTGTTTGTCTATGAAAAATGGTTTAGAAATTATCGATTTGAAATATGTGTATGTAGGTACTTCAAGGACTTGTAACCACATAATATGTTATGGAGTTAAGAACATGTTGGACATTTTCGTTACATATGTTAAGTTTCGATACATATTAGGCTTTGGAAAATTGGATAAGCGTAAATTGGTTAACATAAGATCTGATGAATGTTATGAAACCAGAAGAATTATATTGATTTATGTAAAAAAATATGAGAACATAATTTAAAAGATGTCTATATGAAGGTTCAAATTATGTCAATATAATATTACCATAAAAGAAAAAAGAAACCCGATGAACATTTGCTAGTATCGTTTAAGTCTCGTTTTTATACCAATCTTGATCTCTTTCCTCTCGTCTTGGTCTTCTGGCTTTTCTCATCATTATATGTACATAGTTTAGTTTATAGTCTCGTCCCTTCATTTTGCAGCTACTAAAAGTCCTGATACAAGTATAGAAAGCCATAAAATAAAAATAGTTTGGAAATTTGACTTCAAAATTATTTCAAAATGACAACCCTACAATTTTATTGCAGGCTTTTAAGTGTGCTGGTCACTAAGCCATTTCAAATTTGTATAAGAAGTCTTGTAGGCCATGTTCTTCAGTTTTGACCAATCTTTTAATGGCCAATCTTCTGCTGCTATAAAACCAAGGACATAGTTTCTTAAAAACTGAAATGTGGTTTTGGTTTTATGCAGGAGCAGAGTCCTGTTGAAAGACCATGGGTCTCAATTGAAAAGAGTATTGGTTTAACCCTTTACCACACCCTCAAACACATCATCCTTCCATTTTCAGACCTTTTTTAACAAAAATTAAAGAGTGTGGATTTTTTTTTTAAAGATTCCTCATCGCATTATTCCTAAAGTCAGATAGTGACCACGTAATATGATAATGAATCAAACATTTTTTTTTATGCACATCCCTGCAAGAGTTTGTTTTTTTAAAGCCTAATTTTTTAACATCGAGCAGTTAGTTCTACCAACGTTCAAAATTCATTAATTTGTTCCTCCACCCACATAACTGCCTCCTAAATACCAAAAATTCCGAAACTCTACCTTCACTGATTAGATACTGACTAATTTAGTCTCGTTTTGTTGTTTTCCAGGTAAAATTATGGGATGACGTAGAGTATTCACTATAACCAACAAAAACCCTTAGAATGTAATTTTTGTTTCTGAGAAATTCAAGCCATGAAATTATTTTTTGGCAGAAAAATTCCCACACAAAATTCTCCCAAAATTGAAATATAAGAATTTTCAAGAGAAAAGATCAGAAAACTAAAAAATGCAGAATTTTGAAAAGTAGAGCTACATCAGAATATCGAATCAATTTCTAAAAAAAAAACTCCTTAAAATTTCAAGTTAGCGTTGTAGAATTTTCAAGTTAAGTCAAATGCATTTTTTTCTTCAATGTGTAAATTTAAAAAAATATATATCTACAATTTATGGGATTAATTTTAATCGTGTAGTGGGTTATTTTAAGAAATTGTCCTCTAATTAGTTACCAGGATTTATACAAAATCCACTTAGTTATTTTCGAAATATTAATTAATACTAATGGTTGACAAGTCCTTTATAACAAAATTCAAATGAATTTTCAGCTTAGAAACCATAGAAAAGGTGCGGCATATTGTTTTCGGATCCTCTTAATCTTATAAAGGCTTTATAATGTATTATTTATATTTTAATTTCCTTTGTATGTTCTTCCTTAATTATGTCTCCCAAACGGTATACTAGATAGTGTGTCAATTAATATATGTATGTGAATTCCAAAAATAACACAATGCCCAATGTGTTTACCTTCGTTATTTTCCATAATTCTATTGTTCTATATTAAGCCTTATTTGATTTAAAGGCTTCTTAACTATTTACCTATAGTACTTATCTGATATTCTGTCAACAGAGATTCATCCTTTGTTTTGTTTAAATTATTCCTGGTTTTCATATGCAAATACATACATACACACTTAACACCCATACCAACAAATCCGAACCCGAAACGGAGCCCAAGCCCAACAAATCAACTCGCTGGCGTAAGTCGTTTATGTAATTTTCCACAACTAAATAAACAAAATCCACTCGGAAAATAAATTGTTTTTGTTTATTTTACTTGGCACTTTCGCATGCACAACCTGCCACTATTCCCCCCACCTCTTTTTCCACCCCCGCCTACAATCAGTTATCCCCACTTATGACACACACACTCACGTACACACACAATCACTCACGTGAAGGATTTTCCAAAAACCAAAGTCAACAAATTCACTAATTAGTTTGAAGATACGAGGTTGATGGATGCTTGATTACAAAATCTTGTTAATGTATGTAGTTTTATTTCCCGCTTTTCATTTTCATTTTCATTTATAAAATAACCGAAAACATGAAAATGTTTACATTTACACCGATATGGCGTCCTATACTCGTATAAGGTAGAGAGATACGATTACATGTAAAATTTGTGATGGGTGTTTTCTTTTTTTTTTTTTTTGACAACAGGATGCGGAAGGGAAGCGTATTTATGTGCGGAAGGCAGAAACGGAAGAGGAACACTTTTCCATCATGTTTGCTGTGCTTTTGAAAAAGTGTTTGATATTTTCAAAAATGATTGATGAGCAAACACCGCTACCGCACGCCGCTACCACACACGTTGCGTTTCGATTATTTTTTTTTCAACTGGAGGCAGAACAGAGAACATTTTCAAGCCAGATAAAGTTTAAATTTATTTATTTTCTTTTTTTTATTATTATTATTTTTATTATATGTTTTCCAAGGGGTATTATATTCGTTTATAGGTGAGTTTGGATGGGAACTGGGAACGGGCCGTGTTTTGAGATTTTATTATAAATAAAAAAAAACTCAACGCACTATGGCAGTCGTCGTGCCTCGTCGTCGTCGTTGTCGTTGTCGGTTATTTCGGCAATGAACGTTTTGAATTTTAACGACTCTCAGAAACTCTTTGGCATGTAATGGATTCACATATAAAAATTTATTTGATTATTGATTCGATGAAATGTCTGTAGGGGCAAACGATATATAAAAAGAAATCATTTGAGTTTTATTTAAGTTTGTTTGTGTATATACTGTAAGTGATATTTTAATACTTTATGCATTTACAGTCGAGACTGATTAACTAGCAACATATATAAATTGAAGGTGCATCATCGAAACCAAAAATTATAAATAAATACAAAAGTGGCAAAAGTGTGTCTATTTAATTTATTGGCACTTTATCAATTCAACACTCTTGAAATATTAATTTTTCGGTAACAAAAAAAAGACACTGTACCTAATTTGAAATTCAATATTTTGTCTCGAATTTGGCTTAGTGCCAATCAATCCAACAATTGGGACTTTGACAAAGACCTAATGAACTAAATGATTGACACATTCTACTAATGAATATTATTTTTTAAATCTGGTAAAATTTTGGAAAAATTCAATTGAATGTTTTTTTTTTAAAAAAATAAAAAAGTATACAAAATTTTACCAAAAATTAGTAAAAAAGTTTTTGTACTCTAATATCTCATATTTATTTTATTTTATACATAATGAAACTGTTAACAAATGGGACAATTTATACAAACATCGAATTTACAGTTTTTTGACAAAAAATAAAAAAAAAAATAAATTTTACCAAAAAAATTAAAAAAATGTTTTTTGACTCAACTATCTTTAAAGAGAGCAATGATTTTGACTTTAAATATATTCTATTTTCAACATTATATATTTGTCAATTCCTACATGATAAAATGTTGACAAATATCAAATTGACATTTTTTTATGCTAAATAATAAAATACTACTAAAAGTTTATACAAAAATTTGTAAATAATGAATTTTTTTACTTACAATTAACTATTAAATTAATAATATCATACATATTTGCCAAATTGAGTGTTAAAATGCAGTAACCGGCATCGACTGTATGTATAAAACAGAATTCATGCTCTATCTCAATTGAATATCGACATACTTCAAAAATAACATTAATTCCGGTTAACAATAAATTTCAAAAAAAAAAAAATGTAATTCTTATGATGATTTTTAATGGTCCTTATACAATATTTTATTGTATACAAGAAATTATTTCAATCATGTTAAGTTGGAATACTTTAAATTGAAAATAACCTACACATAAAAGTTTAACAATTTAAATTTTTTGGCAAATTTGTTGCGGTTGTATAAAGGAAATGCAATTTTGATTGAATAGCGTTGTTGAATAAAATGATATTTCTTTGAAATACATCACATTAAAAATCAAGTACCTAATAGTATAGAATTTTTATTAGAAAAATTCATAATACTTGTGAGACGAGTTTATTTTGAATTTTGAATAATGTTTCCGGTTGTTGAGAAATTTATTATTTCCACAATAATGTTAATTGAAAAAAAAAAATACAATAAATTATATAAAATTAATGTTAAGAAATTGATTCAAGAATTTTAAAAACTTTCATTCATTTTGAAAAGCTTTTAAATTTGTTTTTGAAAAAGTTTTAAATCTCCCCCGGCGGCGTTGTAACATGATTCAGTAACATATAAGTAAATCTAGACAATTCATCTCTAACAACTTTCACATTTATCCACATACAAATTTTATTTTATTGCATCAAGGATATCAAAATCTAGCTTCCATATACATATACACACATATGAATGTGTGTAAGAAAATTCTTCAATGTACTCGTATAGTAATTCGATATACAAGTTATAAATAAGTACGAAGGGTAAAAGTGGTTTAAGAAATTGTCCCATGAACATAAGATATAAATAAAATTAGATCAATTTTACTCCTCAAGCACATAGTACTTTTGATAACAAAGAGTCCTATACTTGCATGTAATTACATCACAAACACTCACACACACACACACACACATATTCATTTGGAACAACAAACTAATTAATTCCAATTCATCGCATATAACTGTTTCCTGTTATTATACTGACATCAATCCACCGCCCTCTGCCACATATCCTTTCAATTATATATCTACATACATACGTAAATGTGTATGGGTATATGTAATATGAAAAGGAAGACTTATTCAAGATCCATATAGAGGTACTTTATGTGTGTATTGTGTGTTCGGTGCTTAGGGTTGTCGAAGGAAGAATACTGGCGCCAGATGGTGCTGCTATCGGGGATATAATCCACACAAGCTTACACATTAATTTTTGTGTACCGTGCCTCGTCTTCGTCCTCGAACCTCGTCCTTGTAGTCGTCGTCAGTTTTAGAATGTCACTGTCATTTGTCTCTTCGCCTCACACATACATTTACACTTATTTATAAATGTATTGTATATGCGACATGTCATGTTCACACGTCCCTAAAAACCTTCTTCTCCTTCTTCATGTTTTTTTTTCTTTTTTTGTTCGACTTCTATTTGGAAATATTTTTGGTAGTAAAGGAATTTTACTATCCCCCACCCCCTCCCATGACTAAGTTAGTACACTAAATACATATAAAGATATAATCACTTCGATCTGTAATAAACTAACTGGAAGTCGAAATAGCTTTTCGCATCGTTAACGATAAAAGCCAAACTTGATACTTATCAGTCTAAGAGAAGTAAGCTCTTGCTATCTCCATCTGTGTGTACATCCGTCTCGTTTCTGTGACGAGTATATTATTTTGATTTGTGTGTGTGTGTTTTTTTTTTACTTTTGGTTCATATTTTTATATCCCCCTTTGCAATTTAAAAATTTTACAGAGGGGATTAAAATTTAACTCATGTGCAACGATGAAAAATATCAGATCAAAGAGAGAGAAGGGCTTATGGCGTATGATATGAATCTCCAAGTCAACCAACCTTATAAATTTAATTCTTCCATTTTATCTGAAACGGGCTTATAACTTTACTTTATAAAATAAAGGGGGTTTCCATGATGAAGTAAATATTAATTTTTTAGTTTGCTATGCTATCTCTTTAAGTCGTGGTAAGAGGCTTAACGCAGCGGAATAATAAGCAATTAGAAATATTAGAACATAATTCAGGAGTTCCTTATGGGTTATCTCAAATTATACCTCAAATAATATTATTTTCTTTGAAATCAAGATTCATTGGAAAAAATTAGTTATCAATTTTTATAAGCTCCTTAGTTTTTGATTTTTTCAAGCTCAAAGACCACCGATTTAATTGTTTACGATACGACTGATAACTTGTTTTATTTTTTGCCTACATTATTTGAAGTTCTTTCAGAAATAGTACAAAATTTGTTAAATTAAACAGTTTTTGCCGTAATAAGATTATTTCAAATTTGTGTTAATAAAATTTAAAAAAAGTTAAGCAACAAAAAGTGTCAACAAATGTCAAATGGAAACAACAAATATTGGTCGAAATCCTTGTTGGTTACTTTTTATATTCTGTTATATGTAAAAATGTTCTTTTGTACTGATTTTCAAAATTGTATTTTATTTAATATTATGAGAAGAATTCTAAGGACGTAAAAATATTTTCAAATTTTCGAAACTTTTTCTTATAAAATTTGGGAATATTAAAACCTCTTATTGAAAAAAAAAATAAAGAGTGAAAACGTGAGTTTGAAAATATAAACACCAGTTTATTATTGGATTGATAAAAAAACACAGAAAAATGGCAAACATTTTTCATTTTTTATAAGCCTAAATTATTTAAAGTTAAAGTCGTTGAAAAATGGGGGATTATAGAAAACCTTTATCATTAAAAATATTTTAAACTTATTTTGGTACTAAATTTATTTATTTAAAACTAATCAGAGTTTTGACAGTTCATGACTCGGAGTAGAATTAATGCCAATTTGAATGTAAAATCAAATATTTTTGGCGTTCAAAAATACTTCCAAATTCTTGATTTTAGCAAAAATCAATTTTTTTAACAATCAAAAATATTGAAAAATTAAATTTTTTCAGTAGAAAATCAAATTCAGAAACATTGATTTTTTATATTCAAGAACTTTTTGAAAATTTTTGAACAAATAAATTTAAAATACCGAAAAGACTGACCTGATTTTATATTTATATTATGGATTTTCCAAGAACATAAAGATAGACTTTTCCAGCTAACCATGAATTGAGGTTTAAATAAATAACTAGATTTTAACATTAAAAAAATCATCGAAAATAAATATTCAAACTATTTTAAAATGACTTAAAAAAAAATATAAAAAATAAATCATAGTCAATTAACTGTCACAAAATGTTGATGCAAATTTTAAAGTAAGAGTGTTAACTGTTGTCCAATTTTAAGAATATAAAACTTTAAATACTTAAAAAAATTCCCAACCTAAAAATGAAGCAAAACCTGAAGATCTTTTGATAATACAAATATCCTTCTCACTCAAAAATCTATTCAAATTTGTGAAAACATTTTGTAAATAAATTTTTGCTTGCAGTTTAATGACACTAACGCCCTCCCGCGTTCAGTTTGAGAGTTATATTCTATACTTAACTCAAAATGACCAAATTTTTGTCAATTTTATTTTCTGGGACGGAATTTCAAATTCAATATTATATTTAAAAAGCTGCAAATTTAAATTAGAGTGATTTTTTTTTTTTTTAATATTCAAGAATTTTCAATTTTTGATTCTAATACATATATGTATGTCTTCTTAATTTCAAAATCGATTAAGTCATTATTTTTGTCCTTTTTAAATCTTGGTTATGCATATGAAAATATTTTAAACTCCAATACAAATTATTTTTAATGTTGAATTATAAAAGCAACTACGTGCGATCTAGTTGGTCTTTTAGATGTTCTAAAAACTAGAAACGACCTTAAGGATTCACAATTATGTGTGTAAAACATTTTGAAAATCGATTATGATCATTAAAATAATTTTAGCAAAATCTCTTTAGCCTCCGTCATGGTCAAACTAGACAGAAGGATTCTATTCCACACACACATCGACACTCTACGAGTACATAACGTTATTATCGCTCCCGGAAAGAATCGGCAAACAAAAACCGCAACGACACAAAAACGACGTCGACGGACGAAAAAATAGATTGGCTTAAAGCCCACGGTTAGTAGATTAGATACATACCTATGTATGTATGTATGTATGTGTATAAATGTATCTTTGAGATATTTGCCAAAATATTACGCATCGCTATTTTGGTGCGGTCGGTGGTATTGGTATATGGCGATGGCGTTTAACGGGGACAGAGTACTCGTCGTACTCGTTTTCAATATGTGTGTTAGTATATTTAGAAATTTGGTCATTTCTAATGCATCTTATACTTAATTATCGACCTAACTAATTACAAGGGTGATGTTTTTTTTGTCCCTAGTTGTTGTTGTTTTGATTTAAGGTTTGAGTTGTTGTTTGTTTTTACGAATTTTTAAAAACAGTTCGTTCAGACACAAAAGAGGAATCTAAATCTGGGGGCGAGTCGCAAGTGTGGGATGGCATTTGTGGAATGTGTTGACACGTTTCGTTTATATACATGTACATAGTTAAGCACATATCATATTACATATAAACATGATGAGGTCCATGTGTGGTTTATATACAAATGTGAAGAAGTATTAAATTACACATTTGATCTTTTAAATTGCTTAAGCTTCAGTTCAATACGAGACGTAAACATCCTCGATGAGATTATCTCCATGACTAAGCATTCATGTGGGAATGTTTACATCTACGTATTGAAAGATAAATTTATATTCTTGGCATATGATTGATTTGAAAAATGTTTTAGAGTTAGTCTTAAGCTGATTCCGGTGGACAAATGTCCTAATAAAGTCCGATAATCTTTTTTAAAAAATAAAATTAAATCAATTTTATTTAACTGGCGCCCAACGTGGGGCACGAGGAAATAAATAAGTACTTGATCCTTATTCAACCAGTTCTTAGTAAAAGTGAATCCGAGCCATTAGTAGTTATACGCTATTATAAAAGTGTTGTACAAACAGGACCAACTCGGCCTTTTCGGGAACAAACGGCGATAATCTTGGTAAAAGCTCCGCAGAACCGAGTGCCGTAAAAAAGCGAAAGCTTCAAATAGGACTCTCCCTTGCGTTGTCCCGCTAAGTTGCTTTCATCGGCAATGAGGAACCTTTTAGTTATGTAAGTTTATACACAAAAAAGTGAAAATAAATTAAAAATTCAAAGTAAAAAAAAAAAAAAAAAAATAAAAAGATAGTGAAACGATACGAAAATTTAAACATTATAAGAAGGAAATCAAAAATTGAAAAATAAATTAAAAATTCAAAGTATAAAAATAAGATTGTGAAACAAAATTAAAATTAAAAGATTATTACATATAATCAAAATTAAAAAAATATATTGAAAAAATAAATTAAAAATTCAAAGTGAAAGAAAAAATTAAAATCGATAAAAAAATTAGAAACTAAAATCTGAACTTTTTTAATATTTAAAAGAACAATCAAGAAAAATAAAGACAAAATAGACATTAAACAACGAAAACAACAAGACAACGAAACAACGAAAATAAGGAAACAACAATTCCGAAGCTGGTGAAATTTAAAATTTTTTGTTTTTCTATTATATTAAATATTTCTATTATACTAAATATTTAGATATAAGGAAAATTTCATAAATTTTTTACGTATAAAAAAAAGCATACATTTAGACACACACGAGTTTTAAGTATCCCTTACTCCCGTATCCTTAAACCATAATATAATATAAAAATGTCTCTATCAGAATTATCTCATCAAATTACACAGCTCACAGGTGCTGTGAATGCACATACAGACCTAATGAAAAAACTGGAAGCAAGAACGAATGCTCTTGAAACGCAGCTTCACGCACCACAGCCCATTACTCCAAACCAATCAATCCCCTTGACTGAACAAGATCTTAAGGAGATTTCAAAACTTCCAGATTGCGTTAGAGAACTCCAAGTTTTCGACGGTAACCCCGTACAATATGTATCATGGATTCATACGGTTGAATCTATCCTACACGACTATGAGTGTGTAAGGAACAAACCCTTATACAGAGCCATCTTACAGAGCATCAGACAAAAAATCAGAGGTCATGCAGATACAGCTCTGATCTCGTATAATATATTCAATGAAGATTGGTCAATGATTAAGAAATGTCTTTCTCTGCATTACGCAGATAAAAGAGACATACGTACTCTTGAACATCAACTTTCTTCAATGACTCAAAGGAATTCTTCCTTAGATGAATTCTATGCCAATGTAAACCACCAGTTTTCACTAATAATTAATAAATTAAAATCAGAAGATTATTCTGTTGAAACGATTACAGCTTTGATAGAAAATTATAGAAACAGAGCATTGGATGTTTTCATCCGTGGCCTCAACGGCGAACTCTCTAGAATTTTAATAATACAAAAACCTCAGACACTTCCAGAGGCATATGCAACTTGCCTGGAAATACAAAATTTAAACTATAGAAATATCTCAATTCATAGAAGAGATATTACAAATGCAATTTCATCTCCCGTTAACCAAATTTTCCCTCAACAAAGACCACAATACAAAAAAGACTATTACAAGCCTTTGCAACTTCCCCAAAGAAATTTGGCATATAATATTCAGCATCAATATCCACGCGTTCAAAATAATCAAAATTATCAACCCAGATATCTTCCACGATATCAACAGGATAATAATCCACCTCCACGACCTACTCAGCCAAAACCTCCAGTCCCCATGGATATATCAGTTCAAACACGTAATCTGAATTACATGAACAGACCCTCACAAAATATTGAAAAAACTTCGCATCCTAATGAATCAAGCAATATTCCCTTAAAACGTCAAAGAGTTTTTAACACTGAAACTCAGGAAGAAGAAGAAAAATACTTTGAAGAATATAATAACGAGTATGATGAAGACTGCTATGAAACATCATGCAATTTCCAAAGTAATCAAAAAAATGATAATATGGATGATAAGGACGACACTGAAGTAAATTTTACAAAAAAAGCCTCTCTAGCATACCATATATAGAATACAAAACTCAAACCGGCAATATCTTAAAATTTTTGATAGACACAGGTGCTAATAAAAATTTTATAAAAACCGATCTGGCACCTAATGCAATTCCAGCAATCAAACCATTTAAAATCCAATCTGCAGGAGGAGAAATCCAAATAGATAAAAAAATTACAGTTAAATTTTTTGCATGTATCGGAAACAATACACCTATAAAATTCTTTGTATTACCTGGATTAAAATCATTCGATGGAATCATCGGAGATGACACTTTAAAAGCATTGGAAGCAGTTATAGACAGAAAATTAAATATTTTAAAAATTAAACCAAACATAAAAATTCCACTCAAAGAAAAATTTTCTGTACAGGTCAATAGTTTACAAATCAAAGACAATCATTTACCTAGTGATATTAAGGAAGAACTTAGAAAAATAATTGAGGAATATAAAGAAATATTTGGTCCAGTAAATAATAAAGAAGCAATTGAAACTGAAGTAAAAGCCGAAATCAAAACATCGAGCAATGAACCAGTTTATACTAAAACCTACCCTTATCCAATAAATATGAGAATAGAGGTTGACAAACAAATACAAAAACTTTTAAGCGATGGAATCATTCGTCCATCTAGAAGCCCCTATAATTCACCTATGTGGGTTGTCCCGAAGAAGTCTGATTCTTCAGGAAACAGGAAGTACAGAATGGTAATTGATTATAGAAAGCTTAACGCTATTACCATATCAGATTCATATCCTATTCCGGATATATCCAGTACTTTAGCAAGCCTAGGAAAATCCAAGTTTTTCACAACAATAGACCTGACTTCAGGATTTCATCAAATTAAGATGAAAGAAAGTGATATCCCTAAAACGGCATTTTCCACAATGAATGGTAAATATGAATTCCTTAGATTACCATTTGGATTGAAAAACGCACCTGCGATTTTTCAAAGAACTCTCGATGATGTCTTGAGAGAATACATTGGAAAAATATGCTTCGTATATATCGATGACATTATCATCCTTGGTGAAACATTAGAAGAGCATTTTAAAAACATAAGAATAATATTCAAAAAATTAAAAGAATCTTTCTTAAAAGTCAATATAGAAAAAACAAGCTTCTTAAAAGAAGAGACTGAGTTTTTAGGTTATATTATAACAAAGGACGGAATCAAACCCGATCCTAAGAAAATTGAAGCAATAGAAAGACTGAATCCCCCAGATAATCTTAAGGAACTGAAAGGTTTCATCGGATTGACATCCTATTACAGGAGATTTATAAAAGACTTCGCAAAAATTGCAAAACCTTTAACCAACCTTACGAGAGGCGAGAACGCTCAAATCAAAGCAAATCAATCTCGTAAAGTAAAAATTCGATTCGGAGAACAGGAACTTCAAGCTTTTAATAATCTAAAAAAACTCCTGACTTCATCCGAAATTCTTATGTTTCCAGATTTTAATAAACCTTTTATCTTAACGATAGATGCTTCGAATTACGCCTTAGGCGCAGTTCTATCTCAAGGTGACCTAGGTAAAGATAAACCAATAATTTTTATCTCTAGATCTCTTAATAAAACGGAGCAAGGTTATGCAACTAATGAAAAGGAAATGCTTGCGATAATATGGGCATTAGATAACCTCAGAAATTACCTTTACGGTGCAAAAAAGATAAGAATTGTCACTGATCATCAACCCCTTACTTTTTCCTTAAGTAATAAAAATTACAATTCAAAACTTAAAAGATGGAAAGCAAGACTTGAAGAATATAATTATGAAATTATATATAAACCTGGAAAGACTAATTATGTAGCTGACGCACTTTCAAGAATGAATATTAGTCAGTGTAATCCAATAACATCTATGACACAACATAGCGCAGAAGAAGACAGTACTGATTTAATACCAAGTACTGAAGTTCCAATTAATGTATTCAAAAATCAAATAATATTAATTGAAGGAGAAGAAGAAGATAGAATTTATGAACTTCCTCATCCTGGCTATCATAGAAAAACAATAATTCGAAATTATTATACTACACAAATAATTAAAGATATTCTTAAAAATGAAATGCGATCTGATGTAACAAACGGATTAAAAGCTCCAGAAAATATTATGCAACTAATACAGGATGTATACAGACAATATTTCGGACAAAACCTTAAAATAAGATATACTCAAAAAATCGTAACCGACCTAATAGATGAAGAACAAATCCTTGAATTGATTCATCAAGAACATAGAAAAGCACACAGATGTATCAAAGAAAATAAAGAAAAAATATTACAAGAATATTATTTTCCTCAAATGAATTCTAGGATAACAGAAGTTCTAAAAAATTGTAAAATATGTAAAGAAAACAAATATGACCGACACCCAACTCAAAAAAAGTTACAAAGAACTCCTATTCCAAATTATCCAACAGAAATAGTTCACATAGACATTATGGAATTAGACGGACAATTGTTCCTTACATCTATAGATAAATTTTCTAAATTCGCAAAAATTTTTCCCATAGAAAACAAATCCGCCATTTATTTAAAAGATAAAATAGTTGAATTAGTATATTATTATACAACACCAAAATTATTAGTGATGGACAGAGATAAAGCCTTAACGAGTCCAATAATTACAGATTTTCTTTCAAACTTAGGAATTAATATCTACCTCACACCCTCAAGCAGAAGTGAAGTAAATGGACAAGTAGAAAGAGTACATTCAACAATTCAAGAAATAATCCGTTGCATTCAAAAAGAATATAATTTAACTCCAATAAAAGAATTAGTGACAATAGCAACAGACAGATATAATAATACAATTCATTCAACAGTAAAGGATACCCCAGCTAATATATTTTTTGGAAGAATACCATCAAAATCTTTTGAAGAATTACAACTGGCCAGAGAACAAACAAACATTAAAACCAAAGATTTGATTGAAAGAATACAGCATCAAAGATTGGAATACGAAAACAAAAATCGAGATAAACCAAGGAAGTATAGACCCGGAGATATCATATATGTTAAAGCTCCAGGAAGAAAAGGGAAATTAAAACAAAAATTCATCAAAGAAATCGTAAAAGATGATCACAGAGTCACTGTTACAACAATGACTGGAAGGAAAATTCACAAAACTAATATTAAGAATGATTAACCTATTTCTCCTATTTTCAGATTAATGACTTTATGCGCAGCATATGGAGACGTCAAAATTTTTGACTATTCGAACTCACCTATAATGGCAATAGAAATGGGACTTGGCAAAATAATCGATGGAAAATTTAAAATCATTCACATTATAAACTTAACAGCTTATAGCGAAATCCATTTATCAATGAAACCCTTTATTCAATCAAAAATTAACGATTCATCGCCAATAAAATTACAAATACAGCATTTACAGGAAAAAATAGATAATGAAATTGAGGAATTAAGATTTCATAAAGTAAAACGTTCAATAGATTGGATTGGATCTGCATGGAAATATATCGCAGGATCTCCAGATGCATACGATCTTGACAAAATTATAAATGGACAAAATTCTTTGATTAAAAATAATAACCAACAAGTGATCATTAACAGAGATATAATGATAAAAACAAACAAAATAATTCAGGATTACAATTTCATAGTAAAACAATTAAATGTTAACCCCAGAGAGAACTTTGCACAAGCCATTTTCAATAAATTATATATGCTTAAAGAAGAATTAGAAGATATAACCAATGCTATACATTGGGCAAAAAAAGGCATAGTAAATTCAAAATTGTTAAACAGGAAAGAAATAATACAGATAATAGAAAAGATTGAAAATCTACCATACAAAAATGATGCACAAGCATTAAATTTAGCAACCCCCTCTATAGCTGTAAAGGATGATTTAATTCTTTATATTATATCATTACCATCTGCCACCCCCCAATCCTACAATCATATCCAAATTATACCTGTTACTCAAAATAAAAAACAAATAGTTATACCATTTAAAGAAATTTTAACAGATACAAATGAGATGTTTGCAATAAAAGAAAAATGTAAAGTAACAAGCGAAATTATACTATGTAAAAGAGAACAGATTGAAAAAATAAAAGAAAATTCATGTTTTTCAGGACTCTTCAAGTCAAAGAATGCAAATTGTACCTTCATTTATAACACAGGTTCAACTGTGAAACAATTAACAGATAATATAATGGCAATTGATAATTTTAAGGGTATCATGAATATAGAATGCGAAAATGTAACTAAGTACCTTAACGGCAGCTATTTAATAAACATAAAAAATTGTACAATAGAAATTGAAGATATAAAATATAAATACAAAGAAATTGTTAACAAACCAGTGCCATTACCAGCAATATTCCAAAGTAATATAACTGAAAAAAATGTAAAACTAAATATTGATCAGTTAGATTTGAAAAATATCGAACAAATTAATTATATGAAAACTATTACCAAATACTCCCTTACAAGTAATTTTATATTGTTTATTTTAATAATATCAATTGTAATCCTCATATATTTTCAAAAATGTAAAAATAAAAATGTAAAAATAGTAAACGAAATGCCAAAAATTGAAAAAATTGTACTAAAAGATTTTTCTCAAAGAAAAATTAATGATAATTTATTTGTAACACTTACTTAAATTTTTGAGGACAAAAATTCTTAAGGAGGGAGGAGTTAAGCACATATCATATTACATATAAACATGATGAGGTCCATGTGTGGTTTATATACAAATGTGAAGAAGTATTAAATTACACATTTGATCTTTTAAATTGCTTAAGCTTCAGTTCAATACGAGACGTAAACATCCTCGATGAGATTATCTCCATGACTAAGCATTCATGTGGGAATGTTTACATCTACGTATTGAAAGATAAATTTATATTCTTGGCATATGATTGATTTGAAAAATGTTTTAGAGTTAGTCTTAAGCTGATTCCGGTGGACAAATGTCCTAATAAAGTCCGATAATCTTTTTTAAAAAATAAAATTAAATCAATTTTATTTAACTACATATATGTTTTTATTTTTATTTTTATTCGAAATAAGAAAACAACATAAAAAACACTTGAATTGCTTTGAGATTTGTTTCACTTAAGCCTTCTATTTTTAATCATGTAAATCTACTTGACATGTTCTTAAATATAGACAGAGTTAAATTGTTGTCTAAAAAATAGGAAGTATTTGATCTTTTTGATGGTTCAACAATTCTTGGGAACTGATTTCGGTGGATTAACTACGAGGTCAAGCAGAAAGTTGAAGGTCTCGATATATATATAGAACCAATTTCATGCAGCTTAACTTCAATTAATCCCCTGAAATCCGTAAATAAACATCAAATGTTAAACCACATTTTATCTCTCCCAGATTGAGATTGAAGCAAATGTTCGTTGAAGTTTGAAATAGTTCTTTGTAGAAAGTAGGTTTACAAGGAATCAATAGACCAGTGGCAGTGGTCAAGTTCAAGTTGAACAAAATTAAGTCAACATAATTATTATGTATTAAGTTTCTTGTAATATCTTTTTAAAGAACTTGGTTTAAATTTTCAGTCACAAAAATAGACACATTTTTAAATATCCTGGAACTTTATCTTGTTACCTGATCTTCTTACAACTTTTGAAATATAGAAAAAAATATTTAAAAATTTCACAATGGCAATAAATATTTCGACAGTTGTTCTCGTTTGAAATTATTTAATCAAATTGGATTACAGACGGAAATTTCGGTGTTGCAATCATTGTCAAGAGTCACATTCATTCATATTTAAAATTTTAATTTTTGAAAAACCCTATTTTTGAGTTAGTTGAATATTTTCCTGGGTTACCTTTATTAGATTTTATTTAAATGTCTATTTTTTTGGATTGGCATTTTTTCCAATATTTCGTCAGATAAACGGGGTTCCTCAGGGCAGTTCTTAAAGGCCACTTTTTTATCTTAGTTTTAAATGATGTATCCCTTTATGAAAGCTGTTCTAGTATTTCAATCTTGTATTTAGTTTTCATTATCATAAAAAACATATCTGGGGTTTTGTTTTTATTTTCACAAAACCACTTAAGCGATTTTGGTGAAATTGTTCTTTTAATTAATTGGAAAACACTGAACAGAATTTTTCTTGATGTAAGAAAATTTTGATTTATTATGATTTCTTCCAAAATACTTATTGTAAACATATAGAATTTCGTGTTAATTTTAAAACTTTCAAGGTCTTGTCACGTATACTTTTCGTCCTTCTTTATCCTTTTAAATTATTATTTTATTACAAATATTATGAAAAGATTGTTTTTGACATATAAAACAATAAATATAACAATAAATTCATGCTAAATGAGCAACTTTTTATTCTGCGGATATAAGAAGGCTCAAGGGCATATGAAAACCATATACCATATAATAGGCTCATAAAATAAAACCTAACCAAAAATTGCAGTAGCTTTATGTACATATAAACGTTCAATAAATCTTTCTTCGTAGTAAAAGAAACAAAAATATTTCATTTCACCTATAGGGATTTGTCTGTGTGGTAAGTCTGAAGTCTGAACTCTATTTACTGAACAAATATACGAGTTAAATTATATTCGTCTATAGAAAAACTTTGTATGTATGCAAATAAAAACATTCCCCAGCTTATCCCCCAAATACTCGTGATAGGAACATGGTTATGTTTGAGTACACCCTTCTAAACCAAACCAACACGAATGATGTGCCCCAATTTTATTTTCCCCCTCGAAAAAAAAAGGTTCTCAAAAGATTATTTACACCACCAAAATATGTATATGAACCAACACAAAAAAAAACTCATAGACATAGACATAAAACAAATATTTGACATTTAAATCACTTTTTGCCAATTCAAATATCATCTTTCAATCAAATAAATCAATTTTCACTTCAAAAAATGAAGAAAAAAAAATATCCAACATGCATAGATACATTTCGTTATTTTCTTTTGTATTATTGTTTGTATTGTGCCAGCTACACACCCGCCCCCTAAAACCTCTCTTGAATTTGTCTATCCTTTTCATTTCGATTTTTCGCTGTCTATGGCAATTTTTTGGGCTAAATCCAAGGCAAATTCAGATAAAATCCCATTTAAGTCACTTCATATTCTCAGAATGAAGTAAAATCTACATTTTCCTTTTTTTTTCTTTTCAATATTTTCTTAACCCCCTTAACTTTGGATATGAGGGTGGTTCTTAACAAACAAAAAAAAAAATCGACGATGCGACAAAAGAAAATTGAGAAGAAATCGAAAATATATTCTTGTTTTGATTTTTCTTCTTTTTTTATCATATTGTTGTGGATTTTATTGAATGCATTTTTGAATTTGAAATATTTTTTATTGACTTTCTATATTTTTTTTTATTAACCTTTTTATCCTATTTCAATAAGAAATATGCTTCGTTGTAGTTTTTTTTTTAGATGTAGAAAGTTTTCAATGATATTGCTTGATTTTTCTACTTCTAATATTTACCTTCTTTTTCCAAAAGTCGGTATTGACACAAAATCAAACAAACAAATGCGAAACAGAAATACATATAAAAAAGTGCGTATACGCCTAAGTGAACAATATTTTCTTACTAATTGGATAAGCTTGGGTTGTGATATTTGTACGGCTTTATTTTGTGATATAAAGTAATAGATGAATTAAGAATGAATATCGTTTTTAGAAAAATAGTGAAAACAAAGTAAATATTAAGTTTCCAGTTATTTTTATAAAGTTTAATTTTAATTAAAAAAAGAAACATAAATAGACATATGAATATTTGGTAGTTCGTTATTAAGTTCTGGTTGTGGAATTTACTAATGCTCAAGGATACTCGTATATATCCTAATCATGAAGGATATGTCGAAGTTAAGTGCTCAAAATTAAGCAAGGCTAGATGAGAAATCTGATTTATAGCAAAACACGCCTTAAAAGTTATTGTTTTCATATAAATATATTTACTTTTATTAAACTTTAAAAAGAATACATCGTTCTTATATAAAAAAAAACTAAAGAATTAGAATTACACTTTAAAAAAAAATCTGATAAATTCAATATAGAAAAGTTGACTAACTCTACACTTGTAAATACTCGTAAAGGTGAAGAGAAGCGAAACAAAATAATTATACTTTAAGCTTATGAAATTATTCAAATTTTGGGACTTTAAATTATTTAACTAATTTTGTTCAACTTTATTTCAAATGAGGCATTTGCAATTCTCGTCAAAAATCGTAGTCTATTGAGTTCTTCAGGGTTGCGACTTGTCACCTCACCTGTTTTCGAATTTTATTACTACTTAAAAATTGTTGTTACAAAAAAGTATCTACCATTTAAATTTAGTACTTAACGTTAATATTATTTTATCTCTTGCATTACTTATAAAGAAAAAACATGCATCCTTTCAATCATGGCTTTTGTATGTCATTCAACTATTGTGGGGTAATCTGCAAATCACTTTGGAAAAGTGCCAAAGTTTGTTCTTCAATGTAAAAAATTCGTAAAATTCAGAAAAACGTCACTTTTATTGAATTCCATTTCAAAATAATAAAATCTTTTTGATCAACTCGGTATCTACTTCAAAAACTCATACAGCTAAATTCAGTTGCGCTTCCTTTTAGAATTATAAGTCCTTAATATAAGATTAATTATTTTGAGATTAAGGAGTTATCTTGTGAATCACACTCAATTAAATTTGTTTTTTCAAGTGCAAACTACACAACATCATACTATAGATACTTTACCTTAATTCTATCTATATACTTTTCAAGATAAGTATCTTCAACAAATCAATACGTAGAAAGAATAAAAAGTAAAGGTAAAAACAATTTCAGTGCATTGTTCTCGTGGTTGCAACTTGTATCCTTTTTTTGTTCGTCCTTACCTATAAGAATGTTCTTTTCATACCTAACCTATACCACTTTAAAAAAAAAAAAAGCTTAACATAAACAAAACATTAAGAGTAATGTTCCTTCCTCACGTAAAACAAACCCGATTACATTTCTCAAATAACGCACATAGATACAACATTTTGTTTCTATGTGTTTGTACTCGTACTCGTATTTCTACCGCCAACACATACCTCCTCTGCCTTGCTTCAACCAATAAAATGGAATTTATTGATTTTTTTTTCTCGGTGCACTTGTTCGATTTACCGGTCGTTGGCACTCACTCTCGAATATATACAGTGTTTCCGTATTTTGGTATAAAGCACTCACCTTATTTCACCCTTAATGTGCATTTTATCGTTGTAAGTTCGATTTTAACCTCGTTTATATGCCCTGCCCATCCACCCCTTTTTTTCGAATGCAAACTTTTAATGCAAAAACAAAAAAAAGGAAGGACGGGGCAAAAAATGTAAGATCAATAAACGTCAGGCAATATGCATTTAAAACCTGATTTATTGCATGAGATTCTGCTGTCAGCGACTTTATATCATTATTTATGTAAAATTTTACAACTAAAGGAGCACCAATCAACCATTAAAGTGGTAGTCTGCGTAAAGGTATTGGTCGTGAGTCGATCGTCTAGGTGCACCGGAAAATACCGTGAAAAAATGTCCTTAAGAGTAATTACATGGTTGTTCGTCAATTTCGCATTGATTTTCGATGTTGTTTTGAGTACACTCCGGGTTCATTGATTGGTACAGTAGTAATACCATATTCTAGAAATAGTACCTACCAAATAGATTCGATTGTTATTTCAGGATAAAATTTCAGAGCCTTAAGTTTTACTTATTGTCAGTGGCGTACTTACCATAGTCAATATAACTTCCTTATTTTTTAATAAAGTTCAAATACTCTTCTCTCAAAACCACAATCTTTTGATGCCACAAAAAAACACAAAGAAAAAATTTTAAATATGCACTTTCTTATGGAAGTCAATGTCATTAACATTTGGTTATGTTCTTTTGAAACTCTTTGCAGATTGAGATTTTCCTGAGTGCTTGTCGTCGTGCCTCATCGATTCGGTGCCAAATATAACGAACTTTTCGTCACTCAGTCATCGTCTATCTATTGGACACACTATTAAGAGACTGTCCATCGCACTCACAAGTGGCAACAAGAGAAACAATTTCATCAAAAACACAAACACACACACACATCGCCTTTTTGAAATTCCAAAAGACCAAAAGGACGAAAAGCCAACTTGCATAAAGAGAGCTTCAAATATCCTTTCAATTGAAAGGATCAAACGGCCAGAGACTGGAAATGAATTACCACTGCTGGAAAGGAGCATCTTCAAAAGTGTCATCAATTGTTGTGTACAAGTATCACAGCTGTTGTAGTTGTAGTAGTAGTAGAAATTGTTGTTGTTGGGACCGTAATAAATTTGCGTTGAAACAAATTGACCGAAACAGACGATCTGAAGGAGACAAGTCCTTACTCCCTCATTCACATCAGCAACAACTACAAGCACTTCAAAAGAACAACAGCCAGTATCGAAAAGGCAGACGCAACGTGCCGTCCCCGTCGTCGTCGTCCTGCTGTCTCCGAAAAAGTAACATAAACATAAATGAACGACAGATCCAGTGCTGATGAGAGCAGAGGTATCCGTTTTTGCATGGGCCATTACTCAAAGCCCAACGACGACGACAACAAGGAAGTCTCATGCACAATCAACTTTCATCAACGTTACTCTACTAATTCGTTATCGTTTGTTTTAGCCAAGTACAGTTTCTTTTCTATCACACATCATCTACCCCATCGCCATTATCATCGTTGGCAAAGTGCGGGCATAACCTTAGCACGAGTTACTCATCTAATCGTCCTGCCAACAAGGACCTCTCTAATTAGAAGGCTGCGACGACGGCAGGAAAAAATTACGCCTAGCCTAAGACGATTAGTTCAAAGGACCAAAGTCATTTCAGGAGCCATCACTCACAGACAAAGGGCACCTCCACCTCCACCACCCCTAACCCCCACAACGTTCTTATCATCAACGTTCGTGTCAGTTGTATAACAAAAGTTTTCGGTTGTTTGTGCTCGTCCTGACCGACGACGACAACGACGACGCTGTATATATTGGATTGGTACATTGCTGCTGCTGACAAGGACGAGAGTCGAGTAGTATCGGCCGACAATGAAGTTCAGTTCAAATTGCTGTTGTTGGTTAACGTTGCTGTTAGTTGGATCAAGTATAATTTCCGGTAAGTTTAAGATCTAACACGAAGTTTGAGTGTGAACTGGTATAAATATCATATTTCCGGGTGAGACAATTTTTGTGTTCGTTTCCATTCCTTAAACACGCCACCATCACCGGCGCACCGTGCCGCTCTGGTGGGAACGTAGGAGCAAGTTGGATGTTATAATGGTATTTGGTGTCACTTCAAGGTGTTTCCTATTATATCCTCCTATCCTATTTAAAAAATGAAATAAAACATAAAGAAAGCACCGGGAACAGGCAAATACTTACATACATATATATATATACGTAACGTATATAAGTATCTATCTATGTCCAGATTTAACGAGAAAAGTTAGACGGCAAAAAGAGTGTTAGTTGACAGCAGCCAGCGTAGATGAGATGGCAAAGAGTGTCTTGAATAATAGTCCCTCAGAGTTTTGAATCCTGAATCCTGATACTATAGGTTAGTGTCCTGGTTAAAGTGTGAAAGGTTGTTAAAGATTATTATTAGACGTCAGGATTTTATTTTTTTTGTTGCTCTTCATTTACGGAAGAAGAAGAAAAAAAGGCAAAAGATCAAAGCCAAAGGCATTGAATTTATTCTATAAAGTATATATAAAGAGTAAATGAACATAAAGTTTTGCAATTAAAAATTTTCAATAGCCTTAAGATAGAATGACGACACCTTTATGAGAATAAATAATATTTCAAAAAAAAAAAAAAAAAACAAAAACATTTTTGTTACTTTGAGATATGAGTTTGTGAAATGAAAGCTTAGTACAATACTTAAACTTTAGTCATGGAAAATGGAGGTTTTAAATAACAAGATGACTTAAGTTCCACATCAAAGGCTTTTTTATTAAAAAGTTTGATAAATTACAAAATTGCGATTTTAATATTTTATAGAAAAATGAGAGAGGAAAAAAACGTGTTACGTTAATTTTACTTTGCACGTTATTGAGTCGTGAAAAAATCTAACCTATGTCAATTTGGTCCAAAATAGTGAGCGATATTTTTCGTACCATTTTTTAAATTAATTAATTAAGTCTATTTACATATTTATTTATTTTTATTTTGTTTCAATTTAAAATCATTTTTGTAGATATTGAAGGAATTATTTTTTTTCGATGTAATCAATTTTATTAAGAGTAAATATTTCCATGGTACTTAAGCCCTCTTTTAAGCCCACAGTCGAAAAAATTGTAGTATCACACTTTTTTTTTGGCTTTTCTATTAACTAGAGAGAATCATTTAATTAAAAACCTCATTGTTTACACCTCGTAACCAACACTTTTGCCATTTAGAGATAAAAAATGTGCTTTAGTTTTTGCAATGAGGTTGTGTGCACAAATAACAATTGCAAATAATCATAAAATAAACTTACAAAAATAGTCTTCTATTGGATTGAACCAGTTTTTACGTACACATACATTATGTACCTACATATACATAAATAGTTAGTTTTTTTCAGTTGAAATATTATCACTTTTCAATATTTTAACATTCTATTGCTATGTTTATTTTCCAATTTAAGTTTTATTTAATCGTTTCCTTTTAATTTAATTTGAATCAGATATTAAATAATTTTTTTTTTAAATATAGTTTTTACTCCAATTGGCTTATTTTTGTATGTTTATTACTCATATTTAATTTTTTTAATGTTATTTTTTTAAATTTATTTTTCACTTCATGAAAATTTTAATCAATCCGTTTGTGTAGGTAACTAAACAAAAAAGTTATAACTAAATGGAAATCATTTTTTAATGCATAGAGTAGAAGTACACAAAACAAAAATTAAATACATATAAGTAATTTATAAATTACTAAAAATTGTCACTATACAGGGTGATTTGGATAAGATGCAACAAAGAGCTACGTGTAGGTTCTGTTTTCTACAGTTTCAATATGCCTATTTTTTTAAAGAAAAACTAAAAACAAAATTTTTGATGTTCAAATATACAATGAAGGAAGAACGATATTATCTTAAAAACAATTTTTGACTATGTTCAATGCCATTTGTGACATTTGGTAATATTTTGGAAACAATTCAACTGAAATTTTTTTTTACAAAAAAATAAAAAAGTAAAAAAAAAATCTACCAAATTTTGGGAAAAGAAATTTTCCGCCTCGAAAATCTCAAAAACGGAATCGATATTGACTTCAAATTCATTTCATTTTATGCATAATACAACTATAAGCATAATATGGTACAATTTTGAAAAAAGTATCGAATTTATTTATTTTTTGTTACAAAAATAAAAAACCAAAACAAAAAATGTCAAAAGATGTTTTCTGACATGAATATGTCAAAAGTACTAGATCATTATTTTAACTTCGAACACAATTTATTATTAATAGAATGCAAGTGTTAATTATGGTAAAATTTTGACACACAAAGATTTAACAGTATTCCTACAAGAAATAAAAAAACTATGTTATACTAAAATTTACCACATAGTGTCAAACATTGTTTTTCTTCACAAAAAGCAAATATATTGGCTTCAAATAATACATTTTTTAATACCGAAATTTCCTAATAAAAAATAAAAACTACAAAATGTTTTTCGCAAAATTAGTAAAAAAAATTTTTTCCAGAATTTTCTTAAGTCTGATAATTTTTTTTACTAAAATTGTAAATATATTATTATTAATAAATTTTGAGGAAGAATTTTTTTATATGTCAAACAATTTTTATTCTTCAAAGAATGACTTAGTTTCGATTTTTTTTTCTTCAAAAAAAATTAATTGACTGAGAACCCAGCAAAGTTTGTCCCCCGAATTGAGTTCTAACATCACGCCTGACTGTTAGATTGGTCAATATGTCACCAACCCATTAAAATTTTCCATACTCTCGGAATTTAAAAAAGGGGTATTTCTAATAAAATTATAATGTAGTATTCTAATGGTAAGAGAATAATATTATCGAAATCCGTCCATTGGTTTTGGAGTTTATTTGTTAAAATCATACAAAAATTAAAAAAAAACCTTATATTGGGTTCTCCCATGGTTTAGAGGATGATTTCAGTCTGAAAGTAGAAAGAAAGTGTTTTTACTTGACACAATCTAAACCAATAACTATGTTTATAATTTTTAAAATAATAAATTCAAATTAAGGAAGAAAAAATATGCTCAAAAGATACTCAAAAGAGCCAACAGCCAATAGAACAAAAGAAAATGCAAATAAATGTCCTCTAATTAGCCATTGCTCGTACAAAAAGATAATGCCTTATTATTCTAAGAACCAACAAAGACACCATAAGGATAATGACAATAAAAAATTTTGTTTATATAAAAAAAAAACCTTAAAAATAATCCCAAGAAGCCTTAAATTGCAGACCAAATGCACACATACCATCCAACTTTTTGAAAATATCCCAGTTCTCCAAACATTATTTTAGTTTTTCTATTTATAACTTTAGAGATAAAGACCAAAACCGAAAATTTATAACGAAGTTTATCTCTCTGATGGTAGCATTTATTTTATTTTTCTTTTTTTTTTAACTTTTAATGTTTTGTCATTATGTCTCTGTCATCGTCATACTTAAAATCACAAAATAATCCACATCCAACGATGACTCCTTAGGCAAGACAGACTTGGACTAGGACATCATGACAAACATTTTGATGTACATAAACGACAAGTAGGATCACACGCACCCACACTACTATACGAATATTTGACTCCAATTAAAAAGTATATACATAGCCTTATAATGTCTTCCTTAAGTCGTTAATTATATTTTCAGTGTTTCCCTAATGACCCTGATTTCATGGTTCTTTCATATCCTTCTTCATCCAAACTAGACATCCTAATCCGGTTTCAGATCTTGGCAATTAATTAATGATTATAATCATCATCTTTCGAAATAACACCAACAACAGCAGGACAACAAAAAACATCATATCGGCAGACGGCGGCGGCGGCGGTGAAACAAAAACACATACATACATATACATAAATACCCGTACTATATAGATTTCTAAGTTGATTTCTTCTCTTTAATCCACTTAAGAGAGTGTTTTCCTTCATTATGATACACAAATACACTCATATCTACATATATACTCACATGGAGAGGCAGGCAGGTCCTCAGGATTTGAGCTTCTATAAATATACAAATACTCGTATAGAGTCGACTTAAAGAAACACAATCTCGAAAGTCATTGGTACCTCTATACTCGTACCTCGCTCTCCCCCTGTCACTCTATCTCATTAAAGTGGTTTCGTCCTTGCCATATCCTCTCTTGTCAATGTATTCAGTTGGCTATTTTAAAATCACCGAACCGAAACAGTACAAGGAAATCTCATAAAATCATAATTTTATTTATCAAGCTTGAAGTCTTCTCGTTGATCAAATCCTCAACATAACTTCACACCACCACCACCCCCCTCCCACCCTCTCACTCGTTGCTTTAAATTATGGTGTTGAAGTTGGGGTGGCAATTATTATATTTTATCCATAAGAAAATATAATTAAGGCATCATTCCTCGACTAGATGGTCTGGTCGTTGTTGGCCAAGAGGCATTCTCTTTCTGTGCTAGAAAGTGAGAATAGCCGAACACACATTCTGCCACCATTGCTGCGAAGCTATACCTGCCTAGCCTATACCTTATCCATCAGGAAGGACCCTGGAGTAGGTAATGCGTGCACAAATTAAATTGACTTTGCTGAAGGTGTACGAGAGAGTGAGTGAAATTGAAAGAATCATTTCACCAGGGGCGTATTTAATGAATTGTTTAGTCTCCTGAATTAAGTGAATTATTTTGTAGCCTTCTTGTTTCTAAATTTGTTTTGAAGATTCTTTACTGGAAGGTGGGACAAGACCTTGCGTTCTTCCAATATTTATTTATGGTATATCAAATCGTCTTTTTACAGGGATTTCTCGATACGAATATGCAGGACCCCATTTTTTGGTCCAATTATGTCAAATGAAGGTACATAATAATTGGTTTGT
This sequence comes from Scaeva pyrastri, assembly GCA_905146935.1. Classification (NCBI taxonomy): domain Eukaryota; kingdom Metazoa; phylum Arthropoda; class Insecta; order Diptera; family Syrphidae; genus Scaeva; species Scaeva pyrastri. Next base: position 16,629,566 of record LR989929.1, on the reverse strand, counting down.
TATGATAAAAGCCACTGATTCAGCAAAATTATTAGCAAAATTTTTCATCCAACTGGTTTCTAGGTAACATCTATTCATGCTTACACTTTGGAGGTATTTTGAGGTCCTGTTCCAATTGCTATTCGAATAAAGCTTTCGAAATATTTTTGACATCGAATAACAATATCACATAAAGTTCTAGCAACTATATCAACTCTTTCGAACACAAAAGTGACAACCAGTATCCGGTCCTGGCTTCATTCAACAAGTCTTTCCATTTATCTCGATCACATACTGAGAACATTCAGTGGAGCACTCCAAGGCTTCGAACATCCTAATCACTCTGTTGATTATCAAGAAATGTTTTACAAAGTACTTTCGGATTTGGTTTCCTTCCTTCATTCGAGCTAGTTGATCTACCCATTGAAGTCTTGGAGTCTTCTGAGCTAAATTTTTTTACATCATATGCTTAGATTATATTCAGTTCATGATTGTTGCGTCTCTCGAATCGTTCATCCCTGCAAAGGGAGCCAAAAATGTTCTCTAAAACTTTACTCTCGAACGTGCCTAGAGAAATCGGAGTGATGCCTTTTACTACTCTGTTGGCTTTGAGCAGACGCTAGCAGACACTCCTTCTCTATTGTTATCGACTTTTACTATTGACCCAAAGATATGTACAGTGCTCCACAAAAGTCTGCGTACAGCGATGAATTATTGAAAAAAAACGCTGTTATTCACAAACGATGAGGGATAAAATTTTTTGAAAGGTATATTTCAATTAAACAATATTCAAGGTTTTAATATATACTAATATAAATAAACTAAATATTCTCTATTAAAATACAAAAAATAAAACAACGAAAAAGCTGTGAAAATCTTCCACAAAAGTTTGCGTACAGAATGTTTTATACTTGCATTACATTCTATTTAAGTAACGGTTCATTTTTTTAGCAAATCAGGTTTGTTTCTTCGGGCTTTGTTTGTGCTTATCACGTGTGGAAAATAGTTGTTTGTAATTTTTTTTCGCAAAAAAACTATAAAATGGCTAATAAAGAGTTAAGTTTAAGTGAGCGGCAGTTAATTATTGATTTGAACTTAAAAGAAAAAATGTCCTACTCAGAAATATCAAAAATAACTTCAAGAAGCCGGTCAACGATCCAAACGACCATAAATCGCTACAAAAACACGGGAAGAGTTGAATCAAAACTAAGATCTGGCCGACCATCGAAGCTCTCTGTAAGAGATAAGCGTAGTATAAAGCGGATGGTGGACCAAGATCCCTTCACAACGGCTAACTCGGTAAGCGTACAACTTGAAAAACATAACAACATCAAAGTGCACCCAGAAACGGTAAGAAGAGTAATAGTTCAAGGGGGGTTGAAGTCATGCACACCAAGAAAAAAACCATTTGTCAATAAGATCAACAGACACAAACGACTCTCATTCGCAAAGGAGTATGTAAACAAGTCTCCGGACTTCTGGCGAAAAGTTATATTTACCGACGAGTCGAAATATAACATTTTTGGGTCTGACGGTCGTTTGAGGGTGTGGCGAAAACCAAACGATGCCCTTAATCCTAAGTGCACTATCAAGACTATAAAGCACGGTGGTGGAGGTGTTATGGTATGGGGCTGTATGGCGTCGTCGGGGGTCGGAAAGCTGGAAATAATCGAAGGGATCATGGATCAATATGTTTATATTGACATCCTCAAACGAAATTTAAAAACAAGTGCCGAAATTTTGGGTATTGCAAACGATTACTATTTCCAGCAAGACAACGACCCCAAACACACCGCACATAATACACGTATGTGGCTGGCATACAACACTCCCCACTTGCTACGAACCCCACCACAGAGTCCAGATATAAACCCCATTGAACACCTATGGGATGCTTTAGAAAGGAAGATCCGCATCCACGATATCCGAAATAAACCTCAGTTAAAAGAAGCCTTATTATCTGAATGGAATAACATAAGCAGTTCTTATACAGAAAAACTTGTAGGGTCCATGCAAAATCGCTTAAAAGAGGTCATAAGGCTGAAAGGATATCCGACGAAATACTGACACCAAAAGTAATAAATAATAATAATTATTTTTGTTTTTTTTCTAACGTTTTTTTCATATCTTTTACAGCAGTACGCAGACTTTTGTGTATAATTTTTAAACTTTTTTTTTGTTTCAATTTGTTTATTTCTGAATAAAGAATATTTTGTTTATTTATGTTATAAAAAATCAAAACCTTGAATATTGTTTAATTGAAATATACCTTTCAAAAAATTTTATCCCTCATCGTTTGTGAATAACAGCGTTTTTTTTCAATAATTCATCGCTGTACGCAGACTTTTGTGGAGCACTGTACTTAAAGGATTGCGATTCAAATGTTGAAGAGAAGGTAGGTTAGATCATACCCTTGTCAACCTACAAGGTCGTGTCAATTTGGGATTCCAAATTTTCCCATGGCCTTGGCGTTACTCAGCAACTATAATTACCTCTTTAAGTGTTGAAAATTGTTACAACTCCTTTCGTGGGATATGAAACATTTTCGCCAGTTTCTGGAATTTCTTCCAAATCCCATATGAGCACGATACCTAAACCTTATCCTTAAAATAATAATAATTAATAGTAAAATACCTTTAAACAATTATGACTTAAAGAAATGTGAAATAAAATAGTTCAAAAATTTAACCGACAAAAAAGTACGCATACGCCCAAGTGTACGATTAAATTGTTTTCTTTGTTTTCTGATCCCCGCTACATAAATATAAATATATTTTATCATATCATAACACATTACACTTCTATCCCTATGTTCTGATACTTGCTTCTACATTCCAGTTAATGTCCAGTCTATAAAAGTTAGTTGTGTTTCTCTAATGCATGTTAGAAATTATTGAATTTTGCTGCTGATGAAATTCACCTCTCAAAACCAACAATGGAATTCAAATGAAAACCCTTTGTTGCTCTTTAGTAATTTTTTTCTATACAGAAAGGATCATAATTCAAAAACTTCAAAATGTTGTCCTATCGCCCTGACATTAAAGATATAAGATCTAAGACTCTGATGTTATCATGATGTCGATACAAAATCAACACTTAAGTAAAGATATGTCCATAAGACATAGAACACTTCTGTAGACCAAACCAACGACAACGACCGAACAGAACATAGCTAGCATTGTAACATAGGTTATGAAATATGGAGGCACCCATAGACTGTGTCACAACATCTAGGTACACTTAAGTCACGAAACCTTTAGCCCTATCTGGCGAAAGTAAAATTGCTTTGGTAATTTCCGAGAAAAAGTAATGGTAAAATCAAATTACCATGAAACACCCCAAACGCACACACCTTCATATAAACAGTATATACATACATACCATCATAAAATATAGCCTGGCTCCTTGTAACCTTGTAACGCGCGGCACTATACAGTGTGAATACCTCGTTTCAAGCGGTGAAAATGGTTTCTTGTCATCTTTTCCGCACTGACTTATACACATACACCTATACCTACATACATAAGTATGTATTGTATATATAGATAGCTTATTGAAAAGTAGAGTGTTCATAAGATGGTAGCGATGATGGTAGCATTTGTGTCGAAAGATTCACACCTAATTGAATAAGCTGAAATTAAATTGAGTTGTAAGATTCTATGCGATGTCCTTTGGAGTGGGGTCCTTGGACGGTTTTTTTCTTCTTTTTTCTTGTTGTTTATTCTCTCATACTTTGCTCCTTTAGTCCTCTTCCACCTTTTTATATAGTATTAGTTTCAACCTTTTTAGATCCATTTCGAAGTTTCTATTTGATCTTATATCATAGGCCGGCAGGCAATGGTGTTGGAATACGAGTCGAGTGATATGTAGGTGAGCTCTTTTGCCCTCGGACAGTCGTCGCCAACAACAACAACAACAATAAGAATACATTGAAATATACATTATATAAGCTTTTGAAATAGAAGACTAATATGGTTTGTACATAATTGATTACTCGAAAGAAGATTATTTAGAAAAGAAAAACGTGCGTATGTCATTTTTTTTAGAAAATGTACAAAAAGTCCGTGAATAAAATATTCAAAGCTGTGTTCAATGAGTTTTCTCTTAAGTAAGATTTGTGTCTTTCGGATTTGAATATAAATTATATAAAAATATAAAAGGTAAAGCACTTAAATGATTGACTCCATTAAAATTATGAGAAAATTATAAGAACGACGTACGGGTATTAGTTGTGGGACGTGGGGTCTGTAAAAGGAATATAAAAATGGTGTTTCAAGATAATTGTATTCGGTATAGAATTCATAGAAATTTGTTTCCTTGCAATGACATTAAACTACCTCAATATGTCATCAATAACTTCTTAACTTGCATACTTCAGTTCTTCAAAAGTTTGTCAAGCATTGGCACGAAAAAGGAAAATTTTTAAAGGGTTTTAGATCTGGTGGTCAATTTTGATCACACTTTTTTAAAAAATGACATAGTCAGACAACTGTTCACTCAAAAACTGTCAGCCCAAAATCAAAAGTCTACAAAATATTGACATGTTGAGAATAGATATGCTTTTCAATAAATAATAATCTGTCTTGAATTTTCCAAACCCCAGAGGTACAAAATCTTCTTATTAAGATAGTAACCAAGGTCAAAGTTGGACACATCACTGAAGATTATTTTTCGATGAAAGACTTAGATGTAAAAGTGAGTTCTTCATCTTCATGTGCTTCCGTTCTATTAGATGAATGACTACTCCATAAGATGAAGTTAGCAGAACTAACGACAACATATATTAAGGCGTGTCCACTTCTCAATTACGCCCGGAATAATCCCTACATGACGTTCCCTCCCTCAACCAAGATCTTCAAGGGCAAGTTCTGACGCATGACCAAAGATGTTATGCAATAACAATACGCCCCCGGAACACCATACCAAGAACATAGTGATCTTTGTCGATATTCGACATGGGCACTTTGTAACGTTTCTGTACCATCCATCATTAAGCTTGAGTAGTGGCAAAGGACTATCAATACACGGTCTATCTGGAGATACCCATCAATCTTAGCGTCTCTCAACGACCAAGTTTTTCGATGCTGTCAATTTTAAGACACAAAGTCTGAGTCTCATGTAAAATATGGGTGTCGTCTTAGTGCCTGAATAACTGCTCCCGACATATTTTTCCGTTCAAATCCCCAAGGATGATTTTGACAACATACTTTTGACAGGTATTGATGGTCCTTTTGACTTGTTGGTAGTAAGTTTCTTTTTCTTCTTCAATGGACTATTTCGTAGGTCAGTGAAATTTGGAGTCTTCATCATTTAGCTCACTAGGAAGCGTACTCATAGCGCATTTCTATGACAGCTGCATTATTCTTTCTTCTATAAAACACCATACTCTGTCCATCTTATCTGTTATGTCAGCTTTTGTACACATTCAGTCAAAATCTTCAATTTACATCAGTTTTCATGAACAAATTCATACGAAATATAAACTTTTTCATAGATACTATCGAGAACCTTTTTTGTACTGAAGTTTTTGATGAATGACCAGAGCTTATAACTGAACATTTCTAATAGTCTATACTTTAGAAATATTAACAGTAAAATTTTTATCAGCAATAAATGTACTTTTATGTCAATATGAAATGGACACAAGAAATTTTTATTAAATTTATTTAAAAAAAACAGCAAACATTTACTTTTGTCAAACATCAAAGCTATCTTTATGAAAAGCTACCAATATCTACTGAGAAAGGACTCACAAAACACAAAGTATGTTTTTAATACTTCAATACTCAAATAATTCTAATTTTTTTTTTGTTGTTCTTAAATATTTGCATCTAGCAATGTTTATTGAATAATTCATCTTATGGAAATTCTATTCACAAATAAAATAATTTCAAAAATTTGAGGGACTGATTTGACAACCATATATTTCTGTTTCCTTAAATAAATATTTGATGTGAAATTCAAATTTTATTTATCATAAGAATACATATCATTTTTGAATATTTACCTCTACCACCCCCCTCCCGTTTCTTGTTTATTCTTTTGAAGTCAAATCGAAGTTGAAATGTTTATGATATTAAATTTATACAAAATACTTTCATAAGTACTTTCCTTGAGGTAAAACAATATTCATTCCAATAAACCAAAAGAAAAAAAGAAGTCCTTGTCAGCAAAGGACATAGCTAGCACAGACAGGAGATAACAAATCAATAATTGTTATTGTTTAAACAGAATAATATGGAACAATAGAATGTCAATTGATATGCTGCATATAATTTTTATTGCTTTTCTTTCTTTTTTTTTCTAAGGGGGAACACCACTGTAGGGTAATTGAATGATATTATGTTTCAGCAAATAAACACATACATAAATAGGAAGGTAATTTATTGTAATTCAAATAGCGTGTTTATTGAAAAGCACTCCAGGTATCCTTATTGTGACAAAAGGTTCTTGAATTGTCCTTAAGTCCATTTCAAATTCATGGGAATGTTTAAGTGTCTATAAAAGGACATTTTTTTTTTTCTGTCCAGAAAGTTTAAGTGTTAAGTAAGTCACGAAATCAGAAGTAGCTATTGAGTTTCTTTTAGAGAAAGAACTTTTCTTTGAAATCTTAAAAAAAAAAAACTTAAAGTAGGTTGATGGTTGGAAAATTCTTCTGCCCTGAAACAGGTAAATTTTACTGTACGTCAATAAGGCCAGGCCACATCCTATTATAAATTCAAAAAGTTAAATAAACTCGAGTGCTGTTAGAATAATGAACGATATTGTATATCAAGTGGAAATTCTGATTTAGATTCTAAGAAAATCTTTATGAAAGACATGGTCGGAAATTGTTTAAAAATTTACAAGAGTATTATATGCATATACATACATCCTGTATTCCGTTATTTACTCGTACAGTCTCCCGGTTTCCGTTTTACTTACTCGTATGGATATACCATATCCTTGTTACGTGTTTCATGTTTTATAATATTTTATGTTCCTTTCAAGACCATACGTCATCGAGTCAACAAAAGACAAGCGGTGGAAAATAAATAAAGAATCAACTAACACACTTATACATACAAAACACATACAAATCCATTCGTGGTACATATAATGTACATACAAAAAAAAAAAAATAGTTTATTACATGAATTTGAAAGGAGATTGGTAGAAGAATTTTCGTTTTCTTTGTATTGTGGTTCTCTCATTTTTTTTTTTGGTGTTATGTATGTATGTAGGTGTCGTCCTCTGTATACATACTTACATATTGAAGATAATATTTAATTTAATTTAATAAAAACATAAAATATGTAACTTTGAGAAAAGTTATTTTTATGAAGGACAAGTGATTCAAGAAAATCCTGGTTAAATTTATATCGTTGCAAAAATGTGAATGAATTTTCTTAAATTTTTGCAATAAATTAACAAAAACGTATACATTTAAAAAATTAAATTAAAAAAAGAAAGTTAAAATATTTTAATTTATTATTTAATTTGCTAAAATGTAAATAATCCACTACATAGTATAAAACAAAGTCTCTTCCCGCGTGATGTATGTCTGTAACTATGTATGTTTAGATCTTAGAACTACTCAATTGATTTTGATGCGTTTTTTTTTTAATAGATAGAGTGATGCCATCCTCTTGCATTGAATGTATTATTAAATAGTGTTGTCTCAATTAAAAAAATTAAAAATTTCATTCCAGACTGCATTTCATTCCATACGATAGTAAATCAATTTCTGTTTGTTTGTCTATCTAAAACTCAAGAACGACTTGGCCGATTTGGTTGATTTTGACAGTACAAAAAAAAAAAAACAACTTCATTTTCTAATAAAAAATTGTATTGGAAAAATCATACGAACATTTTTTATTATAATAAATTTATATTTTATTTATGTGAATTTTCAATGAAAAAATTTGTCAATTTTCTTACTTTAATTTTATCTCAAACTCCATCTTATTGTTTCCTCATCCTTTCTTAAGTTTGCAACTTCTTCTCACCAACAAAAAAAAAAACAAGATAATTCCTTGCTGAATTTTAAGCTTTTTTTCTTTTGATCAATTAGCAAATTAAAAACGATAGTAGTTGACTATCCAACTGGAGTGGAGTTAGAGAAGTAAGAAAACTTAAAAAAAAAAAACTTTAAGGAAAATGCTGATGATAATAAATCTTAATGATGCTAAATCTTTTATTTCTAAGAGCATGGATACGAGAAAATTATATCGACTAATTGGTCAAAAAGGATATAGTTTAATACTAGTGAAAAAAGCTTTAATTATTCTAAATTGATATCTATATTGGATTAAGGAAACTATAGAAGGTTTTTGTCTTAAAAGAAGGAGACATTTTTTCTATTACAAAAATAGTGATCCGAAAAAAAAATGTTCTAATTAAATGCAAAATATCATCAATATTGAAATATTAAAAATGCTTTGTGTAGGACACTTAAACTTTAAGATTATTTAATGAATGAATTCATGGAAGCTACAAATAAATTATTATGCTTATAAATAACTGGAAGGCCCGGTGAACTTTGCCTCGCCCCAATTGAATTGTTACAGCACTCCTATAACTTTTCGCTAACGTTGAACAGTCGACTAACATATACAAATTCGACGTCGTTTTTTTCTGTCATTCTCGTAATTTTTCCATATTTTCTTCCTTTTGAAACCTTTTCTGGACTGCTACAAACATTTCAAAACCAAAATCAGCCAAATCGGATAAGTAGTTCTCGAGATTTTGACGACACAAACCAACAGAAATTGATTTACATACTATCGCTTAGTGTATTTGTAACTTTTAGGAGTAAATGATGTATAGAATGACATTTTAAAAACTAAGTTTTTAATTTAGATAACATTATCTATAAAAAAAAAGAGGCTGGGTGTGACCCACACTGATAACTTCCCATTTTGTATTTATTGTACAAAAACTTCATTTTGGTATTCGTCAATATTTTATCATTTTCTAGTTATTGACAAATGCATTATGTTGAAATTAAAATACATTTGAGGTCAAGGTCTTTGCTTGTTGTGATGATATTTTTACTTAAATCGAAAAACAATTTTTGACACTTTTCTGTAAATTTCAGTTTTAGTTTTTTATTTTTCGTAAAAAAAAATTTCAATTCGATATTTGTCAAAATTGTACCATATATTAATATTTGTATTTCGTACAAACTTATATAAGTTTAAAGTCAATATCCTTGGTCATTCTAGAGATATTCAAGTCAAAACACACTTTTTACCAACTTTTCTTAGAATTTTTTGTACTTTTTTATTTTTTGTAAAAAAACTGTCAATTGAATTTTTTCGAAAATTTTAACAGATGTCAAGGATTACTGTCCTTGACATCTGGTAAAAATTTTCTGTAGTAAAAAATTATTTTGATGATGATATCATTTTTCCTTCATTGTTTATTTGCGCTCCAAACATTTTTTTTAGTTTTTAATTTTTTAAAAAATAACGGTATATTGAACTATTTCCAAATTTATACCAAACCTATATTACATTGTTATCTACACACTTAAATTTATTTGAATTCAATAGCATCATCCGTTCCTGAGATATTTGCAACCAACTAAAATTTTCTTTAAACTGCTATGGTTAAAAAACCGCTTCACGAATTTTAATAATAGTCCTTTCTAGATCTTTCGAAGTTATAACCTATCAAATAAAATTTAATTCAAGTCGATATCTTTATTCATTCTTGAGATATCGTTAAAGAAAAAGTGTATCTCGAACGTACGTACACACACATACACACTCATTTCTCTACAAATGACGAATTTAGATTCTAGGAATCAAAAAACGTCCAGATTTGTCAAAAATTTCAATTTTAAAAATCGGACTGATTACAATAACTTCCTATGACAAGTTAAAAACTCATCAAAATCCATTGAGTAGTTTTAAATGACTATTTAGTTTATCATGGCTTATTTGGTTAAATTAAGAAACAATGCTAACTTTCAAAAGGCAATACTGAAGATTAATTACTTTTGGACACATTCCAATCTCTTTTTCTTCTTTAATTCACTTCTTAAATTTTTTTGGAATTTAACTTTTTCCAATACACCTTAGTGAACAGTAATTTTCAACCATTTTTATTAAACTTAAAAACAAAGGAACATTAAAATAAAAAAATATATATTTTTAATTACATTGCACTAAATTTTTTGTTTTCTGTACATCAATTATATTTACTAATATTTTATTATATTCAAAAGGAATGAATAGAATTCTTCTTATCAAATTCATTACTTCTTATGATTGATGTGACCTACTTTACACCCAATGGGGTTTTCAGACTATTTCTATTCTTTTGACAGAAAAGTAAATTCCTTTATAAAGTGAACACAATATTTTACAAGGATATAATAAAAAAACGACTAAATGCAAGAATTTCACCACAAGAATATTTTTATGTTTCCGGTTTTTTGAATATTTATCTTATTTTAGAAATATAAAAACTTGAAAATCTGATTTGTTATGAACCATTGATTCCTTTTATTCGGAGTGTTATATAACTTAGCCAAAATCTTCAAATTGAGTTGATAAATCACATTAATCTAATCTTACACAAGAACCATACATGATCTTTTTTCCGGGGTTTTAAAAATATTATTTTTGGCAATCATTCAATAAAAATAGAAAAATCAAACAACCAAAATATCGAAGTAATTTTTTTTCTTTCTTTTTTTTTAAACCAAAACGAAATAAAAAACAAAGCGATAAACTGTGAAAAAGAGAAGGTACAAACATAGATACCAAAATCAATTGCAATCTTTTATTTTTTTGTTCCTCTTAAATTGATTGGGGTGGGTGAGGAAACAGCCAAAAATTCTTATACCCGCAAACCAGGCATGTCTTCATAAAATATAAGCAAAATCAAAAAACCATATAAATTTACTACCCACTTGGCAATTTTTCAAAATATCAATTTCATTTCAAAAGTTATGGAAAAGTCGTCTTGTTCGAGAACGAGTATATACTCGTTTATTTGAAAGACAACAAAAAGTCGTTGAATTTCATTACTCTACCATAAAAATGATTGACAAAAAAATAAGAAATAAAAATGAAAATAAAATAAAACTCTAAACTTATAGACTCTCTTATAGGGTTGGCCTGGTCTCAGCTTGGAACTGGTAGAAGTGGCCTGATCTGGTTTGGTCATTGCAAAATAAGTTTTGTCCCCTCCATAAAGAATATATGTATAACCAACAGGACCAGTGTTGGGTCTTGAGTTAACCCAAGTAGTTTTTTTTTTCTATAATGGCGCCCTGTGAGAGAATTATTGACATTTTGTGGAGTTTCTAACGATATCAATTGACATCTAGGCTTCCTGATATTTTATTGAAGAATGGCGTTATTTTACTCTCAAACCAATTTTTGGCAAGGCATAGTCTGTCAATGACGACCTAACAGATAATGCTCAGGGTGTCAAAATAAACTTTTATGGGGATATTTTTAAAGGCAGTGATATTTTGTTTAACTGTCAATAAATTAATGTATGCCCAGCTTAAAGCTCTGAACTAAGATGGGTCGTCGAAATTGAATGCCATGGACAAAAACGAAGTAAATAACAAAAGAAAATAGGACTTTAGAACCATATTCTGGTCTTCCAATAGGAACTTTCGAGCTTTGACAGTAGTTGAAAGTGACCAAGTGTTACCAAATTCATAAGGGTAACGAATATTAACAAGTGCGATGTTCGTCAAAGCTTTACAGGACAGGGCAGTACAAGATTAAAGTTATTTACAGACAACAACTTGGAGAATTTTTCGTCTAAAATTTCGTCAAGGGCTGAGGGTTAGAAATTGACTCTTAATTAAAAGACCAACTTGAGCAGTAAGATCTATTTCAAGATCCATTCTTGCCTCAGAAAACAAAAATTTTTGATTTTCAATTTATTCTGAAAAAGCCATTTTTTGCTTTGGATTTTGAAGTGACCCGTTTTAATGATTAAAATTTGACGTTTCGGATTTGTGCAGCCCAGAGAAGCTGCAGCAGAAATTAAGATAATTTGACACTTAATTTCACTTCAATTTAAACATAGCAAGCGCTCATTGAAAGACCCTATAAAATGCAAATACTGCGGAAGTATGAAATGAACTTTGTCAGAATCACATAAAACAAACAACTTGAAAAATATCTCTGCTTGTGACATTTATTTTTATGCCATTAGACCCCAAGCGCACTATACATTCTAGTTCACTATTCCCTTAAAATAAGTTGACATAATCCTGCTACGGCCGCGTTCTTGAAGGTATAGACCCACACACAGTAGGGACAAAACAGTCCAGCTGGCGTGTTTTGACAAAGTACCATAGTTCTTATCTTAGTATACTCCGACTCCCGCAAAAAGCTCCGCTAGAACAAAAATCAAAGCTGAAAAGAAAAACAAGAAATTTATTCGTTCTTTCGCCCCCTCAACTGCAAAACTTCATTTATACATATACAAAGTATTCCTAGTTGGGAATGCTGGGAGTTAGATCTTATATTATTATTTTTATCCTTTCCTTTTTATTATGAAACCCCAGGAAGGATTGCTTCGATTATTTTATTTAATCCAAACGTTGACCCAGTTTGTATTTTGTTTTTGTTGCTTTCCTCTAGAGTTTTTACTATTTGAGCGGAAGATAGGAGTAGAGCGGGAGTATAAGGATAAGTATAGGCATGTAAGGCAAAAACAAAAAAATGAGCACAGAGTAGAAACAAAAAAAAAACGGAAATATAAACTAAGCCAAAGTATAAACATGTTCAGGAACTTAAAACGGGAAGTGGCTAACTACGGGGATGTATGAGTATGTGTGTGAGTGTGTGTGTAAAAAAGGACGAGTAAGGGCATAATGTTAATGGCTGTGAATCAATAAAACTGACTAATGCCCTTTTGTGTGCAGACAATTTCTAGTGCCAATATTTTCGTGTTGGAAAATCGATAAATTCAAAATTGAAAATATCACACAAGAGTACGCATATGTATGTATTAGTATTTGGTTGAAATTGGTTTAATTAAAGTTCCAGCACAACCTTTAAAAATTAAAATTAAATTGTAAATTTTGCTGAACTAGATACATATATAGCAGTGAATAGAACACAAAATTTAGGTAAGAAATTTGTTTAAACAAAATAATACATTGGACACCACAAATAAAAAAAAATATATAAAACTCAAAAACTAAATAAAAATTGTATTTTCATTCATATCCGGAATTGGTTTCAGCAGTAATGTTGACAATGTTAATTCTATTTTATAATGATGCACTTGGGCGTATACGTACTTTTTTCGAATATAATGAATTTTCAATAAATTTTTTTTTATTAGAACATAGTTTAGTTTTTAAAATTCTGTAAAGAAGGTTCAACACATAATTTCAGAACTTGGTTTTAAGAATCAAAAAGATTTAACCCTTTGTCTGCATCCGAAAAATTTTGAAACTCTGCCAGACTTTTGTCTTCTATGCATTGTCTTTGTCACTTAATGCTCATATCTTTATTATTCGTTTACTTTAAAATGTTTCTTCTTTTAAGTTTAATTAAAATAACTAAATTTTTTGTAAAATCCTGTGCTCTTATTTTAATTCAAAAACATTCATACATAGTTTTTATTTAACTTTGTCTGCAGTTGGTCTGGATTATTTTAAGTTTTTTTTTATTTATAAAGAAACGAATAGCCTACAGCTCGTTCATTATACCTTAAAACTGAATCTGATTCTGACTCAACATACTTTTGACTGCAAATTAAAAAAATACATACATATATCATATCTTATACGAGTTTATATGATTTTATAATTAATTAAAAAATCCACAAAAAGTATGTTAACATTATGCATAACCACAGAGGAAGACAGACGAGTAAGAAGAGTGGGAGAGATGGCTTTTGTATGAATACTAACCGACATTTAACTAGGCCAGGCAACTCATATACCATAACATACATAGGTTTAAGCTCTAACATACATAGCTAGACATTTTTATGCTGAACAAAGCAAAAGGCACGCGCTGAAAACACAAGCAGTAAACAGCATTATAAAATTTCACTATCTAAAGAGCAAGGATTCAGATTCTGGGAGTACCCATACCCTACACACACACACATGGTATACCTTTTATTCCCGTTGATATTCCTTTCATTGCATTCACATACCAACATTCTCAAACGGGAAAAGTCGTTGTACCCATTTTTATACATTTACAACAAACGAATCCTAGCTCGCTCACTTGCTGCTGGCAACATAAAAAATGTCCTTTGAGAGAAACGATACCGCAATTTTCAAGTCCTTTACATCGTTATTTTTGTTCAGAACAAAACTTATTGGAATATACCTGTGATTGCAGTGTGTGTGTGTGTCAAAATGTTCCTTGAATCAAATGTGTAAAATGAGAATCTACTACGAGGTGATTCATATCCTTTTTTGTGGTAATATAGTATAGTCTTGGGAAAAACTGGAAAACAATTAAATTCGATCTAAAGGACGAATATTGGTCTCATATTATGAACTGTTTCGGGGTTTTAATCAAACCAATTTAATTGGTCTTTCTGGTTTGTGTTCTCTAAGGATTCCCTTTGTTCACACGGTGCTCGTCTCCAAATGTGATACCATGTTTTCATCTTGGTTAACCAATTTGCTGGCTTCAATTTACTCCATTTATTCGTTTTGGGACGGATGAAGTTGATAAGACCACAACAGATATACGTAAATTCATCAAGATTAAGTTCTAGGCTTCCATTGATGATGACCAAGAGCAACAAAATTAAAATACCTTCTTTGTAGTTGTATAGGTGTCTCCGAAACTTTAATCTGATTGCTTGGTTGTGTGTGATTTTTTAATACTTTGTTTTTTTTTTTACAGTTTCACCAAACAGCTCAACAACTGCCACAACAACATTTCAAAAACATCATCGCCAACAATCAATTTACATTCAAAGTCCTAGAAGCAGTACGGGTCTCCTTCCGACAGCCACAAATAAATTTGAGTCCTTAGAAAATTATCCCTTTGCTTCAACTACAATGTCACCGCAAGCAGGACTCCTCCTGGCGCAACATCAATACCACCAACAACAACATCAACAACAACAACAACAACACGTACCTGGTAGTTTGACGTCAGTGCAGCAAATGGTAACATTCATAACAACACCAGCATCCCTAATATCCACCAGGACATCGTCATCATCATCATCGTCGTCGTTTTCATCTTCATCTTCATCGTCATCATCATCATCATCATCCTCATCATTGTCCACAATGCCAGCCAAAAGACCAGCATCTGTGGACATAAGTTCAAATTCAATCAGAAGAAAGGGAAGCAGCATCAGGAGTGTTGATGATGACGACAACGATGATAGTTCATATGCCGGAGGTAGTAGTTCTATTTATTCTTCTGCTGTGACCGGAGCAATGGTGCATCATCATTATCCGGAACAAAAACCGACTGAATCATATCCCAGCATGTTCTTCCAAATCGATGCATCTCTAAAGGAACATCGGCAATATCGAGAACAAATATCAAATAACATCAGACGTTCGAAACGTAATGACGTAGACAACGAAGACATTGACGGCATGGATAAGTGTCATACATTTGTTGTAGGCGAGCCCGAACAGAACTTGTTGTACAGTCCGGACTATCCGAATGATTATCCGAAGAATATCAACTGCACAAGGATAATTGAAGGTAAGTTTATGATTTTGTGAAATTCTTGATTGACTTCAATTTAGAGAATTATTATAGAACTGGGGAGGAAGGGAATGAAATTGAATCTTGAAAATTTTATAATAATATTAGAAATGGACATGAAACGGGAGTATAAACTAGGCCGTGATGTCATCAATCATGATTGACAAAACATTAACTGAAATGCAATTAGAATTCATAAGAAAGGAAATCATCAGTCATAACAGATAATTCTCACTGCCTTGCTTAAAATCTTGGCAATGATTTGAGTTGTCAGTTATGATTGATTGTTGCAGCCACGTGGAACAGAAATTACATTGTGGTGCTAATATTTTTCAAAATGTTTTTGATGATAAAATACTCGATGAAAGTCACAGTTTTGACTGATGAAAGTCATTCTCATAAAATAATAAATAAACAATAAAATGTTTGACAAACTTCTATTAAAGGTATCAGTCATGATTGATGTTTGTTTAAAAAAAAATCTCAAGGTAGAAATTTAAAATCTGTATAGGTAACAAAAATTTCATCAATTTCAATAAAAAAAATGAAAGCCGCTGTGATCTGGCGAAGATACAAAACTTGTTTCTATTTTGGTAGAAACTTTTAATACTATACTATCAATCTTGATTACTATTTTGGATTGATATTTTCATACAAATTAATTTTATATATTTTATTATATCTAGAAGAAATAAAAACAAATTAATAAACAATCAGTCACACGACAAACCTTCAGTCATGATCTTGATAACAATAACTTGACTATAATTATTGCGAAATGAATGACGATGTTATCATTGAAATATTTTCAGATTTTTGCCCTGTCACACCTTCCCATTAAAATTAATTAACTGAATAATAAAAATCTGAATAAATTAAAAATAAACTTTCATTCAATTAAACAAAACATCAGTAAAATTAACCATTAACATTCTTGATCGATAATAATACTTGATGCCTTCTTGTTAACTATAACTTCTGAAGTGCTATGGTAAAATATTTGACGATTTTGGTATGATTATCATGCATATGCAACTTGATAACAAAGTAAAATCCGACAAGATTTTTGTAAAGAATGTCAATCATGTATCAATCTTGAATGAAATTTTGATTAATTTAGAACATACCTATTAAAGTAAGCACTAGAATAGTAAATTATGAAAAAAATCATTTAAAAATTAAACCGCCATCAATCATGATTGATAATGCTCAATATCATGCTTAAAGTTTAAGTATTAACAATAAATTGGCGTATAGTAAAATGGATGTTTCTGAAAAATATGGATATATCTGAGGTAATAATGATGCTCTCAAGTCAACCATGATATGAAACATAGCGTGAAAATTAGACATACTACATCACTCATGATTGAAGGTTTTAAACTGAATTTTTTTTTCTGAGTAAAATAATGTACATTTTTATAGCAATATTAGGATACAGAAACAGAAATCATCAGTCAAGCAGTCAATCAAGATCGACAACCAAAATTTAGTCGTCACCTTAAAGATCACTTCATAAAAACGTAAATTAAGGAAACAAATAATATACGAACAAATTTTTTGTTATCGAGTGTGTTGGTTGAATTTTGAATTTCCAATTTTAAATTTCAAATTTTGGCAATCCATGACAAGGAAGCACTTCAAAAAGATACATGAAAACACGTCAAACATTGGTCTGCATTTTTCGTTTGAAGATTTTTTCAGTGAATTTAATCCTTGGAACTAGACTTTAAAGAACACTCACTCTTCATTAATGGCTAGGACCAAAAATTCCATCCTCAACCCTAACTATACGTAAACTCCAAATTAATAATAATCTCTCTCATGTTACCCAGCATGAAGTGCCCAAAGTTCAAGCTGGGTATGTTATCAATATTGAATTTATATCGATCTCTAGGTACCCTACAAATATTATTATTTCTTACACAACCCTTTTCGTGTGTATATACTCAACTCATTTACCTTCTCTCTATCCGATGTAGCGGATATCCCTCAAATCCTTTTTCCCCAAAAAGGACTCAAACAACGTGAACCACTTAACTGAGCATAAGATTGTTGCTTGTTATTTTTTCTGCCATTTTTGTTTTTTCAACTTTGTTATGGTTTTTCGAGAGTTGAATAAATATGTATGTACCAAACATTAAATGGAGTACATGGATAAAGTTAAGTCCTTGGAAATCGATAATAAAAATACACAGCTTGCACAGTTAGCACGTTTGTTGATTACGCCGCCGGCAGTGTTATGAAATAAATATTTATTGATTGAAAATATGATTTTACTTTGTTTGTGTATTTTTATATATAATTAAAAAAGGCAAATTACATGAAGGGTAAAATGATATTCAAATAAAATCGCATTACTTAATTGGTCAAGATACGAAACTTCGTCAGTTATGCTGAAAATTGATCAAAAACAAGCTGAAAGTCTTTCCTATAAGAAAAAAATGATGGTTGAAAATGACCCAAACTGTGAAATTTGTAGTATCAGAATTTGTTCGTACTTAAAATAAATTTGAATAAACAAATCAGTAAAAAACTTATCATGTTTTGAGAGGAACATAATGTAATTTTCAGCGAAAAATATTTATTTTTTAATAAACTAGAGGACCCTGCGAATTTTGCCCCGCCCCAATTGAATTCTAATAGGACGCCTGGCTATTAGATTGGTCGATATCACTCACTAAGCGCTCAAAATTTTCTTAACAATAAAAAGTTTATCTATAATTAATTTGAATTGTTTTGAATTGAAGTTGAAGTCTTATTCTTGGCATTTTAAAACCAGTAAATCTCAGGCCCTGAAAAACTGATAATAAAATATTTTAATAAATTTATAATTATTAAAGTATTGTCAGAATGACAGGTAATCTTATAACTTTTCACTAACTTTAGACAGAAAACTTAAATATAAAAATTTGACAACCAATTGACAATCAAAAATAATATTGTCTTTTTTGCAGTGAAATGAAAGTTGTTTTTTTTAACGTGTTCCCAGCAATTTTTCCATATCATTTCACTTTTTCGAAAACTAAAAATATTTCAAACCAAAAATCAGCCAAGCCGTTCTCGAGTTTTAGCGATAAAAAAAATAAAAAACAGAATATTATTCTATCGTAAAGATTTTAGGATTAAATCAAGTATTTAATGAAACGCTGTCTAGAATGAAATTTTTAAAACTATTTTTTTTATTTGAAAAAGAAAACATTATCTAGTTATATATATACACCTTTCTCTTAAATCACACTATTTATTAAAAAAAAACAGCATCAAAATCCGTTGCGTAGTTCTAAAGATTTTAAGTAAGCAAACATATAGGGTGGGAACGGAACGGAAGTTGGTGTCGAAAACGTTATATTGTATTGAAGTTGATATTATTTTTACAAATATTTTTTGACATTTTTTCTTAATGAAAAGAAAAATTGCGGAAAATTTTGATTTTGTTCCAAATCTATACAAAATTTATTTTAACGGGTATTAAATTAAATTAAATTTTTTTCCTGTGATATTTGAGACCAACCAATTATTTTTTTTAATTGTTAGGAATAGTTAAAAACTTCTGGATGAATATTTGTTAAAAATAGTTCTGAAATCGATATCTCTTCTCTTGAGAAAGGGTTTCTAGAATACAAACACAAAAAGAAGTTTTTGAAAACGATAAATTTCGATTTTAAAGGACTTGAAAGTAGAGATTTGTCAGAAATTCTATGCAACAAAACACACGGATTACAAAAACTTGTAATGGAGATCTAATAAAACTGAACTTTCGAAAAGAGGATTTTTTTTTCAATTTCTACTTTTTCCTTTAAATGTTGTATGATCTGCAAAATTTAAAATATTGTACTTCCAATTAATTTGATAAATTCGGTTTCTCAAAAGCTTAATTAATATAACATATCAAAATTTTCAGTTAAATTCTTAAATATACTTCATCAATTCATCAATTGACCATTAACCCAAGTATACAAATAATTTGAATTCTTAATAAAAAGGACTCCTCTCTGGACATATGTATAAGGAAATCATACATTTTATGATATACGTTATGAGTGTCATTTCATTACGAGTATTATGTTTGTTTCAATTCTTCCTTACTCTCAAGAAATATATTCATAAAGTTATTATTCTTCACTTTTATTATCTGTACATACATATACGAGTATAAAGTATAAGTCAGTATGTATGTTTTTTGAAAGGAGCCTATACATTTTTACTCTGATGGGTGTGCCATGATGGTCCAGGTCCTGTCTCTTTGTGTAAAATTCAATTCGTCCAGTTTTATACTCCAATGCATTTATTTCATAAAAAAACAACATTTCAGAAGAATGGAAGATATACCTACACATACATATGTACAGACATACATAGATACATCTACCCTTATTGGATTTTCCTTTCTGATGTGCGAGTAATAATATTTTCTTTTTTTGGAAAATTTTACCATAAAAAATAACAACAAAAAGAAGAAGGATATTTCATTTGTAAGCCTCGAATATCTGTGGCAGGCGTAAGGTTTTTTTCTTACTTTTTTTTTGGAATCATACATTTTTCAAGGCACAACGAACGCCTTGAAGCTGTGATTTTTCAATTTATATTATGTTTTTTTCGAACACACACAAGAAATGTTGAAGTATACCCTCTTCCTCTTGATGTCAGTTGTTGGTCGTCGTCGTTGTCCAGGATATGAGAAATAATATGTTCTAGGAATTTCACAAAAAACACATGAATTTTTCAATTCTCTTTAGATATTGCTATGAATTAATTTTACTTTTTGTTTTTGGTCTTCTAGCTCCAAAAGGACAGCTGATACGATTGGATTTTCGGAATTCGTTTAATATTGAAAATAAAGAAGATTGTAAATTTGATTACTTAGAGGTGAGTATTTTATTTAAAACATGAGTTTTTTTTTATTTTTCATGGAATACATCAACATCACTAAGTCCAAAAAAAAAACAAAATTACAACATACACTTTCTCCGGGAAAAATATCATAAAACTTTAAAATTCATTGAAGATTTTAAAATACGATAGTCCAGACAAAATAGATAAAAAAATATCCTTGCTTCGAAAAAGTTTCGGAAAATCGGAATTTTGGTGAGTTTAACAGTGGAGCAAGAAATTTTCTGAGGGAAAAAGTTGAAGAGTTGAAGTTCATGTTTGTCTACCGTACCCATTTTTTTTGACACCTCTTCAATTGCTACAAGATGTGACATCTCCTTTTTTGAGATGAGAATGAGTCTTGGAATGTGGGAGACTTCACATCTTTAGTGAGTTGAAAGTTCATCCCATGCCTATCGCTCAACTATATGCCTGCAGGATCGTTAAGAACTTCTAGTTTTGTAAAATATTGAAGAAACATAACTTAAACCCCTTTCCTTTTAAGATATCTTGTTGCCATTCAAATAAGGGAGAATTAAAAAAAAAAGTTTGAGAACACTTGAATAAAGTTCTCCACCAAAATTCAGCTTTGGAAATTTTTCGAATTAAATATCTAATTTTCCAGGACTACGGAAGCACTTTCTTCGCACAATTTAACCCTCCCCTTATTTTCATGAGATGTTAAAAGCTGAATTATTGCTAACATCCTCATTATTAAGAACCAGACGTACAAAGAATCCCAATTTTCATTTGAATTAAAAAAAAAAAATTACCCATGTATTAGGGAAATGGAATGAAAAACAAAATACACACACACATATAGAATGTATGCGTATAAGAACAATACATATTTACTCTAGGGACCTATTTTAAGCCTAATTAAAACCAAAGCAAAATAAGCTTCTTATACAAATTACCAAATGTACCTTTTTATTTTGTCTTGAACCCTCTTGATAAGGAAAAGTTCTACAAAGTAGCTAAGTTTATCTGTGTTCTCGTAAAGCAACGATTACACAACTTTTATTTTTCCCTATCTCTCTCTCTCCCTCTGACTTTTTCTCATCTCATCTCTTTGTCTTTTTCGAGAAAAAAACAAACCTTGAATTAAACGTTTCTCATTAATATTTTCCGCCTTTTTCACTACGTTTAATCCTTAATATAAAAAAGAATATCCTATCCATCCCTTTTTTTTGTTTCTGGAGAAGGGAAGAAGAAGAAAAGTTATAAGATGAACGGACGGACGTAAAAAGAAAATCGTACAGCAAACGTTTCATTCTCTATTTACAAAGAACCACAAAAGAAAGGACGAAAAAAAAGGAAAACATTTTCACTATACTCGTATCCAGAGAAAGAAAGCAAAAACCCATAAAAATTAACTATTATTCGGATGAATGTCCGCTCCTGGACCACCCTGTCTTTGTGGCAATGGCAATGGCGGCATGGCACTTCTTGTCCTTATGTAGAGAAAACCCCGAACAATCACAATAAAAACCATCCTTTTGTGGTCCTCGTCGTCGGTCGTCGCAAAATAGGTTAAGGGATAGAAATATAAGGGAAAAGATGTAGAGATTAGGAAGAGACAACAATGCGGGTTGTGAAAAGAAAATGGATGTTCAAAAAAAAAAAAAAAAACATCTGAGGCTTTTCGAAGTTGTAACTTGTCAGTAAGAATTCAAAAAGTAAACTATTTTTAAGTGAAAGCATTTCACCGAAAGCAATATCATTCGTGTGGATATAGGATCATCAAGGAATGTACATCACATATAAATACTCCTATATTCTACCTACCAGGAGTATACACACATAATACATTATGTATGTATGTCATCAGGACATAAAATCATTTAATTAAATATTTTTCAAATAAACATTACTCTTAATTTTTGTTCATTCTTGATACTTGAAGCTCACGATTTAAAATTAAGTGAGACTGGGGTAAAGTGTGCACTTAAAAAACTAAAAAAAATTCTTAAAAAAAAACCTACGAATTTCAACATGGTTGCTTCCATCTTCTGCAGCTCTACTTAGAATTCTTGCAATTGTAGGGTTCCATAAAACAGGATGACTTAAGACCCTACATATGTGAAAAAATCATGAAATTTTTTCAAAACTATGCTCCTTATTTATTAACACACCTTGGACCCTTTATGATGAAAATTAATTGCTAATACTTTGACTTTTATTATTCTTTACATTACCCCTTTTTTAATTTACCCAAATATCCCCTATAAATTCTTGAGTTTGAAGAGAAAGAAAAAAAGCACTCCTGTGGAGTTTTCTTTGAAGATTTACTTTTGAAACTGCCAACGCGTGATGAAAATGACTTAGAACTGGATTTAAGGGCACTTTGCCATATCAACACCATGCTCGCCATCCGCTAGGTGTCGCCACATTGTTTTCACCACACCTCCTGTCACGCTGCGTCCGCCTTAACGTTTTCTCTTATACGTATATGTATATGCGTGAAAGTGGACAATAAAACCAACTGAAGGATTGCCACTTGAGATTAGATTTATTTGTTTTATTTACGATCTAGGACCCTTGCACACAAATACATTTTTATACAATATGCGAAGGGTAGGTATATAGGGTAAACTCGTGTACACAACGAATAGGGGTAAAGCATTTGCTATTTTCTCGTCCGGTGTCATGGTAACGAAATTTTTATCTCAGACTCAAAAAGCAGACAGGGTGAGAAAAAAGTTTTCTTAGTGTTCATATTTTATAGAGTACACACACATATTTCATTTCATTTCGTTTTTTGTTTTGTTTTTTTTTTTTTTTTTAAGGGAAAGAGGGGTTTGTGAAAAGTGTCGAAACAATTTAAGTGCTTTACGATGTTTATCTTGGAAAAGTTTTTATTACATAAATAGTACATACATACATACATAGGTGTGTATGTATGTATAGATACATATGTACTGCGTAGCGTAGGGTAGGTTAGGGATGAAGGTTGTCTTTGTTTCAGAGATATATTGGAAAATGTTGAATTTGATTTTAGTAACAATATATAAACATTTTGAATAAGATGTTGCGCGCTATTTAAGTAGCTTTGGAAAATTACAATAAGTAGGTAATTTAAAATCGTTGTTACCTTGTGATTTATTAATTGAAATTGATTGCTGTCATATGAAGTTGCATTGTTTTATTTTGTAGCATTCCCTTGAGGAATTTTTGCCCTTAGAGATTTTAAGTTAACAATTTTTGAACATCATGCACAAAAACAAAAAACAAAAAAATTTTAAAGCTTGTAAGTGAAAATGTAAACATGTGTACCAATATAATGAAGATATTTGACATTTTTTTCAAATGTTTTTAAAATTCATTTGGGGATTTCGGTTATTTTTGATATCTAAAACATTTTTTTGTTTGATTTGAAAGAAAGGTGTAAAGATTTAAAATAAAATGATTTCAATCTCTTTATTAGAATTTGAACATAAATTAGCACTTCCAACATGTCAAAGTTGAATTGAAATAACTTTTTGAAGTAACCAAAACATAGGTACTCATCTCATCCAATTATCCTTCCTCATGCTTATTGTTTACATCATCACTCAAGACCGAAATCTGTCGAGTTAGTGTGCTTGAAAAAGTAAGAACATCAGCTTTTTAAAGTATGTTACCTCAAGATTAACAATCTCTACCCTTTCTAAAATTTCAAATAAGTTGTTTTTGTTGTATTTTTTTTCAAAATTTATTTCCAAGAAAACACTTCATAGAATAAGTTCTAATTAGTTACTACCAGAAATCTTGTCTGACGGTCTTTTCAGAATCTTGAGTAAATATTTTGTAAATAATAGATTTTATTTTGCACGAAAAAAAAATCAAAAATTCACTTTGATTCTAAATAAAATGGTTGAATTAAAAACAAAAACAAAATTAAAAGTTTGAAAATACGATTTCTGTATTTTTAACTCAGCATTGTAATGAATGTCCATTCTTTTGACATTTGGCAACTGTCAAATTTTAAGTATCAGTGTATATTTTGATTATTAACAAAATGTTAAATTTGAAATCGAACATGAAAAAAAGTTTTTTTCTGCAACTCAAAAATTATAGAAAATGAAAATGTAGATCGAGTTGAGTTGAAATACTTACTCCTTATTATTGAATTTGCAGAAAAACTTTGGAAAAAATGGTTCTCAGCCTTAAGCTTTAAGTTGTACAAAGGAGCATTTAATACTTCTCTTCTCTTATATGAGAGAGCAATAACTATGAAATTAAGTTGCCGGAAACTTTAAGGTCCAGTTGCATGATTGTGGTTCAATATTTTCTTCAAATTAATATACGATTAAGGACGTTTTATTTCTGGAGTTAAAGTTCCATTTATTCAATTAAAACCATATTGGTAGACAAAAATCAACTTAAAATTACAAAAAAGTACTAAGTTAAAATTTTGTTCAATTGCTTTACGTTGCATACCAGTAAACAACTACATGGTCTTAAAGGGTTAGGTTATCAAAGTTTTTGAGTACACTTAAAGATATTTCTTGTGATTTTTAAATCATCCCTTTTTTAAGTACAAAAATTACTCTCAAATTTGGCCCAAAAAAAAGTAGTGAGAATTTACCAATTTATTTGTTAAAATAATGGAGTTTGTCAAAAACAAGCTATTTTAATTTTTTTTTGTCAAAGACCAGTTTCAATCTTAAACTTTATAAACTAAGTAATTGTTAAATTTTAGGGTCTAAACAAATTCCCAAACATTTTATAATTGTGAAAATTGGATAAAACATTTGATAAGAACCAAAGTAAGCTTAAGATATTTACGAAATAGAGCTGTTTTTTTTTTGTAGTCTAAGGTTCCTTACTGTGATTTCTTTATTATTTATAATTAATGTTGTGTGACTTGGCCGTTGACTTGTACTTATTATTACAAATCTTTCTTTTCTATTTCCCAGGTTCTGTTTCTTGTTTCAGTAGCAACAGTTTTTCGTATTTCCTAGTGTATGCTACTGGTATGCAACATAAAGTGTGGATGGCGTTAGTAGTGGTCACTTCTGTTGTGATATTGTAGTTATTCTACTCTCTTCTAGATGGTGTTAGTAGTGGTTTCTTCTTGGAATCGCCCAGCAGTGCGACGCCATAGGCTAGATTAAATTTTTTCAATTAGAAGATGTGTCCCACTACGCTGGATTTTTGCAATGACAATCGATTTTTTTATGTACCAATTGTGGAAGGGGGCATTACCATATAAATATATCTCTAATAGTTTGGTTGGTTTCTTGTTTTTTCTAATTCACTTAACTTCGAAACTAAATGACCTACAGACTTGATTTTGAGTATGTAATTACAGCTTACTACATGACGAAAATTTCTGTGTTCTGGTCTTATCCAGATGCTCTGAAATAGGGCCTGAAAATGCGTCGAAATGGTTCCAGTAAAGGATCGTACGGCAGTGTTTACTTCGCGCACGACTTTAGTTGATTGTGAGTTAGTTTGGTACTTTTATTAGCTTAAGTTTACCCTCCTTTTCCCTTCTGCAGGGTATCTATGATCCAATAATAATCACCAATGAATAGCACATAATTTCAATCTAAATTCAATCCGCACTAAGATTTTACAAAAATCTTCAATTACCCAGCTTCCAACATCAGAGACCATCTAAGTCCCAGATTAAAAAAAAAGTCCCCCATTAATAAAATCCAACACAGTTAAATCCATTTCTATATAAGCCTATACCAGATGCGATATGGCATATATGAATAAAGGTGCGGTAGAACCATCCTCACAGGGTTGTTGCTTGTTTCATTACAAATTCTTCACATGAATCCACATTTTTACTTGGATTTGGATTCATCCGTCAAAGATGAAAAAACGCATTCACAAAAATGTGAAAGGTATAGGTAGGTACTCCCATTGAATTGAAGTAACCTTTTTCTCCCTCGCTATACCGCATTTTTTTTTTTTACACTAGATAGAGATACTATATTTTCGCGGAATTCTTTTGATGTTGCAAAGCCTCTCACAGAATATGTATTGTATATGTATGTATGTGTGTTTATAAAGATAAATCCACCTTCGTTATACCGTCATATTCTACAAATATACAAACAACGTGTGTTCATTTTGGCAAAGTTAAATTTTTCAACCAAGAAAATTCCGGCTAATGACCCGTTTTTCACAAGATAAAATCGTTAATTCACGGTTTTTTTTCAATCCCGGTAGAATCCAGCTGATGAGTAGCTGCCAGGAAGAGTCAGAGCCAGAAATTATAAGCCACCCCACATTAACACAATTAAAAAATTACAAATTCTATTTAAATTATGGTTATCTTGCGTACAATTCATTTAGCTCTCAGTTTTCTATATTGACAGGGTTTTGGTGAGAAAAATCTCGTTCTAAAACTTCATCTAGGAAATTTAATTAAGATTCAAAAATAAACAGACACAAACACAACCACAGACAAAAGTATAAAACCCAATTCATCCCACAAAATTTTAACATACAATTTATTTTACCCAGAAATTCATCTTTTGTTTTTCAAATTTTATTTTACTTTGAAAATCCCATAAAAGATACGTGATGGGCCCTATGGGTTTTCGAATTTAATTGGAAAGTATTGCGGTGAGGATTTTCCACCAATGATCACATCAAAAGAACGACATCTCTGGTTACATTTTCATTCGGATGAAAGCATTGAATATTCAGGATTTACTGCTGTCTATGAGTTCATCGATCGGCCAAAGGAGGGTAAGTTTATAATCGAATAAATTGTATCTAGATACATTGTATGTATAAAATTTGATGAGAAATATTTCGTATAACAGATTTTACATTTCATACTCGTGTAACCACAATTATTTCTTTGATAGATATCATTTATTTGTATTTTAAAATTACAACAATAAATTTATTTATTTATCAAAAATATTTCATTTTGAAATATTTTGTGTGTTCATTTTATGTATTTTGAATTTTGAGGTAAAATATTACAAAGCAAGTGTGTCAAATTTCTTATCTCGTTTCTAGCTATCAGCACTGAATTGAATTGTACTATAAGAAAAGATGGTTATGAAGGATTCATAAATTCAACTGACGTTCCAGAATACGTGCAGTCGAATGTCACAAAATATAAAATACCACTCGATTGCATGTGGATAATACAGGTGCAGCCGGCATGGAAGGTTAGTATGTGGTAAAACGATTCTTATCAAATGGTCAAAATGGTACTTTATTTTGTTTTTGAGGCTTCAGTTTCAATAATTTTCAACTGAACTATTTTTTAAATATAAAATTATTATTTAAGGGAAATATATTTAATTTAAACACATGCAAATTGTAATTTATGTTTGGTTGATTTTCGGATTCTAAGTTTTGTTAAAAATCTTCAGTTTTTTTGTAATGGAAAAATTTGATCAACATTACTTATACAACAACTATATGCTTCCTTCAATTCTTGTTTCTTTTTGAACATATTGAGAAATAATTTTAATGGGTATACAAAATTTTATGTTTTGCTACGGAAAAATAGCCTCCTAAATAGTTTGACTATTTTCTCTGGTAATACATATGTAAAGTCTTATAGGTCTTCAGAAATAAGTCAGCGAGAATTGGTGCTTTGGAATCTAACACGCCTCATGTAATTCACGAGATACATAGTTACTATGCTCGAACCAGTCACCCACACTACAACCTTCCGTAGTAGTGGCCAATATTTGTACATGATGGTCATAACTAAAAAATCACGAATTTTGAATTATTAATTATTATTAACTCATTGAACTTTTATCAACAAAGAGAAAAATTAGCTAACGTCATTTATGTCAAAAGGTTATAATTTCTTTGTTTTTGGTGAGTCATACAAAAATGCCATCGCTACAAAATTTGAAATTCATTTCCTGAAAAATTAAGTTTTTCAAGTGAAAGCTTCTATAGGCGCGTTGGGCACTTTTTGATAGAGGTAAAACTTATGGTTTCACATCACCGACATGCTCATTACTGAATGGGTAAAATCTCTCGATGAAAAATTGGTGAAAACATCAATGAATTCAACTGGTCTAGTCATTGAGCTAACATATTGTGTGTGACACGTTAGTGCAAGTAATATTAAATGGATAGTTAAAAGTTTAATGTGTATAGAATATACATATACTGTCTGTTGTGTTTTTTGATTATTATTTCAATTGTTTAATTGTACAATAATGAGTATGAGTATATACTAAATAAATATACCAATATTTTTAAAATAAAAGAATAAATAACAGAAAATTATTCTAAAACATCGTATTGAGAATCTTATACATATAAACATTTAACTAATTGATAACTATTTTGGAGTTTCATAATTTTGTAGTATTTCTTTTCAATATTTCTTTGAGGGAAAAAAATATTTACAATATTTATGTTAATCAGAGTCCAATTCAGTAGCTTGACCATTTTTTAAATATTTAAGGTTTTGTTTATGAACAAAGGGGGTATACAATACATTCATAGGTACATATACATATATTTCCTTTCTTATAACTCAACTAACCTAAGTTCTGTTGCTTATACAAATTCCTTATATATCAAAAACAAATACTACTCTTCTAATATAATTTAATGAAAAAACAGCAATAAATTTCAATAAAAAATCGCCCTCCCTGGTAAAAATCTTTTTCTATCACTTTATCTCTTATTTTTTTTTCTTTTGTTTTGCAGATCCAAGTGAAATTTCTTCATTTTAGTTTGAACAAACCCAACGATTGTGACATAAATTTTATTGATATATTTGCCAAAGATACAAACATACCCTCTAGGTGAGTATATAAAGAAAATGTACTTTTATTTAAATACATTTTACCTAAATTACATAAAAGCTTTTTTCAATTTACATTTTTGTGTTTACCTCAGAGCCTATCCTTTTTATATACATATGTAAGATAATAATTTACCTCTGTCAATTTTTTCTTCTTCTTTTATATGGTATTTTCATCAACACCACCATCACCAACTACAACAACAACAACAACGAAAAAAGGATGAAAAACTTTTGTGGTTCGACAGGAGAACCCCTAACGTCTGAATCGAATATTTTACACATTAGATTTTATGCTGAACAAATAGCTATAAACTCATCGTTTAGTATTTTATATACTGCCTTTAAGGATAAAGGACCAAATCGTATGTAACTTTTATTTACATTTAAACATATTTGTTATATTGTTGTGTGTGTGTGTGTGTTTTGTTAAAATTGTGTTTAAATGATATTTTTGTTTTTATTTATCAGCTTGTAATGCGACAACTGAGTACGATTGTGAGGATGCAACATGTATTGCAGCCGATTTAAAATGCAATGGTCGAGCAAATTGCAAATTTCGTTGGGACGAAGAAGCTTGTGAGGTAATTTGTTTTTAAATTTATTATGTAAATTAAATAAACTATGAATTTTTTATTAATAATATTTTAGAACACATGTAAGAAAGTCATATAGCATATTTTAGCTAATCGGGGTTTTATAAAAAATATGCTTAAATGCATGTTTTTGATTCTTAGACGAAATACAATATTAGCCTTGGTATTTATGTTTAAAAAGTCTTTTGAATGTCATGTTCTTTACGAACTTGATAAAAACTTTGAAAATTTTTACATTTAAATGTTGAAGCTGTATTGGTTTTTGATAAACATTGTTTAAACAATTATTCTATTTATTTTATTTAAAGGGTGTTTTTTTAGTAGTGTGGTTTTGAATATGAAATACAGTGCATATTATTAATTTAATTCTATCGGCAAGAATTTAGCTTTTATATAAAGATAGAGGTTTTCCATTACGTTTTAAATGTGACTTTGGACAAGTGGTCTCCGCCGTCGGTAGCTCGAATAACTCCAGTCCAGAGGCCCGATTTTCGACCACTTTTGCTGCAATTGGGGCCGTATGGTTGAAGTAACGCTCAGAATATTCTCATCCAAGGATTAAAATGTCTCGGGCTTATCTGAATTGACAAGGGATTTTACATAACCAAACAAAAAATAGTACAGTGGTCTTCCACATCAACATCCTCCAATTCAGGCACGAAAAAGTCATTAATCATGGATCTTTACCGTTCCTGAATATAATATTATGGCTGGGCTTCATTTTTGAAGAAAAAATGGACCAATTATTTCCTCTGTCCATTTATCACCCCAAACAGTGATTTTTGTATTATGATCACTTTAAATACGAAAATTTTGCTTATTATCGTATCTATTCAATCATCAAAAATGGGCTATATAGCTGAACAAAATTTTCAGGATCGGTGGCCATCTCGAAGAAAGTACGAATCGCTTGTTCAGGAGTAGATATATTTGTTATAAAATGGCTAATGAAACTGAGCATAAATCACGTGACAACTATCAAAAAGACCAACTCTGTAAAAATAATTTCAATATTGAAAACCATATACAGACCTCTAAAAATAAAACACCCTTTAAATTATGTACCATAAGCATAGTAAGCAGGAAAGTTTTGGACTTTTGTTTAAAGATATGTTTTGAATAAACCATTAATTATTTCTCTTTTGACTTTTTATTCCATTTTCTTCCCGTTTTTAAGAATCTCTTGATTGCAAAACTCATTTTGAACTGCTTCTAGTTTTCTTTTATCACCTTTTTAATTTTTTTTTAATTATCTGGTCACAAAATATGGAAGAGGAAACTGGATATCTAAAGATTTGAAATAAATATTTTTTTAACTATGGTATACCTCAAGGCAGCCATTTAGGTTCACTCCTTTTTATTCTTTAAATGCTTAGCTGTGTGAGAGCTGCATCTCTTAGAAGGCCTTCTTGGGCATTATTGTAGTCGAATTGAAGAAACTTCTAAAAGTTCTTGTTAAAATTGGTCATCTTAGTATGTGACCAATATTAATTTATTATGGACTTAGGACCTTAATTTTATTACAAATCTGTATTTGTTGTCTTTTACTCAAAAGTTTTTAGAAACGAGGTTCTAGTCAAAAAGAAAAGCGACAGGAAATTAAAAGTGAAAGCCACTGAGCTATGCTTTTTTATTCTTTGGTCATGATTTTTTTTTTCATTTACTCTTGCTCTTATCTTCTTTTTCCGGAAATCGTTAATCTTTCCAAAAAGAATTTAAGATCCAATGTAGGTATGTAGCTATAAAATAGGTGTGGTACCTATACTCTAACTATCCTGGTTGTGGTATTTGTGTTTGTGGAACTTAGGCTACATAATTTCATTATATGTAGGTATGTATGTATGAGTATATGTGTTAAGATATCCCTGCTATGGGAAAGTCCTATTTTGCTATTTCGGAAGGAAACAGCCATGGCGGTAGGATGTTGTGGTTTGGTGGTTTTTTTTTTTTTTTTTTTTTTTTTTTTGATAAGCACAAAAGTTGGCTAAGGCAGCAATCTGTTTTTAAGTCGACAAAGACGACGGCAAATTTAAACCTTAAACATTTTTTTTTTTTATTTTTAAACTATTTGAACTGGGAACTGTTTTGTTATTCTACAAAAGAGCGACAATTTTATTCGAATTTAGTAATCTGATGGTGGTTTTTGTGTAATTTCTATACCCTGAGTTTCTGTAAATTGTATGGTTGTTCGTTTTTTTGGTTTTCTTTTTTTTTTTTTCATTTTTCATTCATTCAGAATTTAATCTCTATTATATAAAAAGTTTTAAGGTTTAATCTGTTCGAATGAAGTTAGTTAGAGGTTGTGAATAAGGAATATAAAAGAGAAAATAATTTAAATAAAACAAGAAAAAGTAATATACATACATAAAGATTGAGAAAAAATAATAAAATTAATAATGAAATAAAGTCAAATTTTCATACGAAGCAGACAACAGAGCTTTTGAATTATTCCATTTCTTTTCTTCTCGAATTTTTTTTTAACCCTTATCTTTTCACGTTGTTGGATTAAACTTTGCTCAGAAAAAACATAAGTTAGAAAATTTATAACTCTCTTCTGTCTACACACCGATACCAACGAGGTAAATCAGAAAGTTTTGTTTATTTCTTATCAATTTCTTAAAAAAAAAAAACAAGTATACGCCCACGTGTCCCATTGCTAATTTTATTCACAATTGTGCCAATTGAAGCTGTAATCAACTGTCATTTGATTTATGCTCAGATTGGTTTGCATTTCATAATGAATATAGACTTACTCCTGAACAAGCGCGTCACACGTTCGGTGAATGGGCCCAAAACGAGATGGCCGCACCGATCCCGATTTTCAGAAGAAAATTTGTTCAGCGATGGTTAAATGGCAACTTAGTCTTATGATTGCTACCTTCGACTTAGATAAGTGTCGTTTAATACCTGTTATATATGTATATATAATATGATGGTGGGTGAAACAGAAGCATAAAATTAGCAGTTGCATTGGCAAAGTGATATGAAATGATAAAATGTCAATAGTTTATGTCACGTGTAAAGTAAGCAATCCTTTTCAAGAGCCTTTGATATGAGAATGACAATGCTATTTAAGCTTTAAATCAGTGAGTCCTGCCAATATGTATTCGTAATTCATATCATTTGTTCAATGTATCTACTGAAATGTGCCTCTTCCAAAATTATAAGTACTCAACTTCCATTGTTCATTTTATTCATCCTTTATCTACTGTTCTATTTCACAGACCGAGGAAGTCCAAATGTCAGAGCACCTTCAAATCATTATCGTGGTATTTGGATTAATCCTGGGCGGTATGGTTGCGACATTCGTTTGGAATTGTGTACGCAAAATTATGAGGGATCAAAAGATCATCAGGGTGAGTATAATAATCCAAGCAAATGCTTGAATGCAGCAAGTCCCGCATTGAACCTTCTATATAGCTCGTGCTCGTGTTCATATGTATGTATCTTTGCATCTAGGAGCTTTTAGTTTTTTTTTTTTTTGTTCAATGTTCACTGTTTAGTTCTTGTTGTTGTTCCTTAGCCAGGCAGCGCTAGCTATAAACTGCCTAGCGGTATTGTTAGCTGCAAGCTTTGAATTGTATACCTCATCTCTCATTTATGCGAATGATTGTTTCGTTCTGTTGGCATATTGTTTTTGTTTTTGTTTTGTTGGTGTTGCACTTGCAGACAATAGCTTTTCATTTAAACTTTTGCTTGTATTTACCTACCGCAGAGCCTGTCCTACAGGAACAGGAAAAAGGTAGAGGAACAGAAACAGAAACAGGAGCATGCAGTTATTTTTCTAGGATTGCATTTGGCATGGCTTTGTGTCATTGTGTGTGATTGCATGTTGATTGATGTGCGTTTTGCATGGTTGCATGCGGCATGTTGCTACAACCCTTATGCATATGCATTGTAGTTTTGTATGATAAGACACAAGCTCATTATTGCTAGTGTCTGTTTGTGAGCCTTTTTGTTGATTGTTTGCTTGTTATATTCATATTTTTTTTTTTTGTTAAGTCATCAATTTTTGTGATCTTTTTTGTTTGCTTTTGGTGTTTTCTTCTTCTTATTATTTTTGTTTGTTTTTATATTTTGCTCTTTTGTAAAGTTATTGTGGTTTTTAATGAGAAAAGTTTGAAATGGAATTTCTATTATGTTGGGAATTGTATGAAATGTCAGCTTACTTGTATTCCTCTATTATTTATCATCATCAGAAATCTATTGTATATAGTGTTTTTGTTGTTATTGAGAAAGTGTGGAGGACAAATCAGGAATAGGAATGTTAAATCTTTTAAACGTTTTTTTTTTATAAAGAGTGCCAAGTGATTCAGTGATTGCTTCTTAACATGCAGCTGAAAAGACTTGAAGAATTTTGTTTGGATTATTGTAGCCTTAGAAATTGATCTGAGAAATTAATGACATCGAGTTGTGTCTTTGTCGTAACTATCTCAACCCCCAAAAATTGGTATTTTTTTTTATTCAAGCACGGAAAAGACTTCAAGCTTTTCTAAGAATGTTTAAACAAACAATTTTTTTTTATTTCTTTTGTCATTATGTGGAACTTTTGGCATTCTCAGAAATGTCAAAACTAAATGAATTCTTGGATGTAGTATAAGTCCTTGTTTCATTTTACTAAATCCTATGAGCTTTAAAACTCATGAAAAATGTTAATTTAAAAAATGTAAAATTAATCTCATCGTTAGCCGTTTACAAATAAAACAAGAGTTTATAAGATTTTCCAAGACTACCATAAATGACATTTCATTGCTCATTTAGGACTTTTTTGTCAAAAATAATACCTACTCTACTGATGCCCCAGCCTCCAAATTTGCCTTCCATGATTCATGTGACTTTTTTCTACACTCAATAGTAAAAAGAACCTTATGGTACATCGATGACAAGACTGTCACAAAAATGTTTATACATTAATCAAAACTAAAAAAAAAGTTTTAAAAAATAAAATATTTCTGAAAATAAGCTTGCAAAAATAAATTAAGATACAATTTCTTACATTTAAAAATCTTATGATAAATTTGAAAAGATTGACTTTAGAAAGCAGATCTTAAAAGTCAAGACTTGAAAGTCAAGATCTGCTTTCTAAAGTCAATCTTTTCAAATTTGTCATAAGATTTTTAAATGTAAGAAATTGTATCTTAATTTATTTTTGCAAGCTTATTTTCATTTTGAAAAATAAAGTACTAGATTTTCAAAATTATCGATATCCTCATTCTTTGAGGATTAAAATAACATAACTCTTTACTATATACTTTTTTTCTGGAACTACACAGGATAACAGAATACCCTTTTTTAACTTTTCAAGTCTTTCTTCCTACATAGTTAACATCCATAGATCTAAATTCTTTTAAATTTCTGTGACCCACATACATAGTTAAAAAAAAATCAACAAGCTGAAAATTCCAGCATTTCAAAAAAATACAAAAATGAAAAAATAAGTGACAAATCTTTCTCTCATTTTTTGCCGCTTAAACTTGCTTACTTAACATTCAACAAATAAAACATCCAATAAACCAATATTTTCTATTTCTGTCATGTTCTATTTATATGTATGTATGTATGTATTCCAACAAGAACAATAAACATGACACATAAGGAATTTTAATAGAAACACAGATACATACGCGTACGATATGTGTCCTATATTATATACACACCTATACCCACTTTTCTCTCCCGCATCCAAACTGAAAAAATTATTGAATGGACTTAGATTTTCAAAGAAATTCCTCTTGGCCAAAGTTCCAACAAGCATCTTCCACATTCACAGTTCCGATCCTAGTCATAGTCACAGTCCCCAGTATATTCAATGTTCACTTGACATCACACTAAAAATACATTCAAAAGAAATAAACTCGAACTTCGAACCCAGCCAAACGGAACCAATGATAAAACATGCATCTACTTTTTCTCTATATATTGGCAATTTCACTATAAATAGAAAAGAAAAAGAAAAATAGACACAAGTAGACATATCTCTTTGGAAAAATCGTCACATTATTTTCCCAAAACCAAACCAAACCAAACCAGACCAGACCAATCCACCCTATCTCCTTTCACAATCATTTTGAGCATGCAGGACACTTTCCAAGAATCCAATATTTGATAAAGCAGCCAACGCAGGAACAGGAGCAGAACCAGAAACAGCAGGAGTAGGAACAGGACTACATAACATACATATATACGATATACGAGTTTATCAAGACAAATATGTTCGCATCGCCTTAAGCAACATCCTCTCCAAACTTCAAGCTGCTGGAAAAGCCCTCAATAAATATCCCTTAAACGATGAAAATCAATGATAAAATTCTTGTCACACGTTGCACAAATCACAATTCCTCCATTTCGCCGCCATTCCCGCCCTCCATTCCCCTTGCCATCCTCAACGCCTCCCCCACCTCCCCCGCTCCACTGCGACACATTTGATATTATTTCTTCTTTAGCTTTGTAAGTTGCGTGGGTGATGAGATGATTGTTGTGTATTGTGTGCGAATTGGGATGGGTTTGCTTATGGGGGTTTTAACCCCCTTTATCATGTCATGACACATGACTTCTGTTATAGTGGTGGGTGTGGGGGTGGAATACCCTCTCGCACGTACCCGCAGCGATGATGGCGCTGCTGGAGCGTTTCCGATTTCCAAAATCTAAATTTTTGGGAGCCCGAGACACTCGAAGGGGTTGTTAAATTGTGTTATGTACTCGTATGTTGTTGGTTTTGTATCCTATAGCGTATGTGGCGTGTATTTGATGCGCCGCGAAGCGGAGAGTAGACGTAGACAACTAGACGTGTTTTTGGTACACCCGTTACAATGTGTTTTTGATCTTTGGAGCACAGTTCTAAAGGCAAGGGCGTTTACGACAACGACGACTCGACTACTGTAGGTTGACGCAATTTCAACGAGCTGCCAAAGTTAAAAGGGAAACATTACCAAACGATGTGTGAGGAAGTTGTGAATGGAATTGGTAAAACTAGAAAATACTTTGTATAGCTGTTATCCATGCATACCCATACTGTGTGTTTTGTGACGTTCTCCAGAATCCAAAGGCGGATTGGGATATTATAAATAAAGGCTCTGAAAGAAAACAATCCTTTCATTTTTCAATAATTATTTATTGAAATCGGTCAGATTTTCTTTTTTTGGATTTGAAATTAAAAAAAAACATCAAATTTCCAAAACTATATTAGAAACTCAATTTATCAATTTTTAGAAAGGTGTGTATTTGTGCCTTTTTATATAAAATCTTGTGGAACATGTTTTTTTTGACGATAAATCTACAGAACACCAACAGATATCAATTTGTTTTCAATTTTGTTTTATTTTTGGCCTGTAATTAGTTGAGTTTTATTCACTACTGCATAGCAAGTGTAGCATTCAAGTGAATAAAAGGATTAAACATATTTTTTTCTTATCAGCAGCACAGCTGCGATTTTTTTGCTGTCTTCTTTTTCGCCAGCAAATAAATTGTTGTTGATTGCCAAGGGAAATTTTGCTGCTCAAGCTATGCAGTAGCGAATAAAACACAACAATAATTTTGTACACATTGATCGTAGCTACTTTAAGACAGGATATTTATACATATTTCAACATCCACCCTAAAGGGCCCTAGAATACCCTCCTTCCAGCCGCTTCTTTTTATCTGTAAATGCATACATAAGTATTTTTGAAAAACCAGACAAATCGTGGTTTTTTGTATCTGTGTTTTAAAAAAATGTGGTGATAACTTACTGTTCATATTGTGTTGCTTTTAATTGAATTTGTATAGGGGTAAATTAAGGTATAAGTAGGTAGGTAAATTCCATCTCCCTACGGGGTTAATTATTATTTCAACTAAAACATGACTTATACATATAGGGGTGAAGTTGTTTTACTTCATTTAGGTATCTTATGTAATCAGTGTGTAGGAAGGTGGTTGGTAGGTACGTGGGAATATTTAATTAGAAAATTTTTAATCAATACTCAAAATGTTAGCGAGAGTGTGATTGTGTCAGGTTTTTACACTAAAAATTTAATCTTTTAATAAGATTTACGTTCAAATGTGTAATGCTAACATCTTTAATGTGAAATTATTTTCTTCTTTTTTTTAAATTAAATTTCTTGTGTGTATTTAGGACATGACAGGATAAAAAAGTAGGTATTTATAAATTTGCATTTTTCCACTTTTTTTTTTTTAATTCATCAAAGTTTTATTTAAGGAGGGAAGACAAATTATCCTTGGGTAAATTAATCCTTAAACACAATATAACCAAGTAAATTGTGATTCTTGGTTTTTTTGAATTTTATATGAGACAGAAATAAATGACTTGGTAGAAATTCAGGTTATAATATTCAAATGGGGCAGCAAATGAATAATGAAAATACAACTATGTGTATGTATATGTTCTTAGTTTCATATAAAAATTTATTGTTGTGTTGTGTGTTATTTCCTTAGTATGAGATGATTCTTACATGGACTTTTGTAATTTATCTATATATAAGTACATAAGAAAACACTGTCTCAAATTTTCGCTTTCAAATTTGTCATATTCTTTAAATTGTTGAGCAATACTCTAAGGTCTAAGCGATGGAATCAATGTTCTATTATAATCCTTTTTTGAATTTTAAAAGCAGTAGCAGTTTAGTTATTTTAATTTAATTTTATTTTAAACTACATTTTTTTTTGAAAATTTTAAACAAAAATATTTTATATTTTGGAAGACAAAATTGATGACAAGAAAAATGATGATAAATTAAAAATTTATCCGGAAAAATGAATGTTAACTTTTTGACCCTTTTTTGGGAGACATAATATAAAATTTTCATCTAATTTGACTTTATAAAAGACCTCCTAAAATTTCAAAAAGACTTTAACTGTGTACGAGAACATTCTTTTTGAAAATTTAATATATGAAAAATGTTGGTAAAGTTTTTTCTTCTGACATGACAATAACGTATTTTTTCATTAAAATTTCTAATGTCTTCTTTTTCAATTTTTTAGTAATATTTGTTAACTTTAGTTTTTTTTTTAAATTGTTCTGTGTGCAAGTAAAATATTAATTTTGCTCAACTTCTTATTATTTTCGAAACCCCTTTTCTGAGGTGTTTTTAAAGGTACTAAGATTTTAAGAAGCAATTCTTACCTACTTCTAATTTACTTATTAATTTACTTAAATTGTTTTACCATTCCAGAACAAAATTGCTAGACATTTTTGAAATGACTTATTTTAAGTTGTACTTGTCCTTATTCCATTATTTTTAAAGTGTAAAAACCATTAAGGAAATATTTTCAAATTAAAAAATTGAAATAATCTTGAATCTTATATTTGAATAGGATTGTGTGAGAAATAAATTTTTATATAAACAACAGTTATAAAAAAACATACATACATCATAAAAATAAGAAAAAGTTTTAAGAACAAAATTAAATTTTACACTATGACGTTATTAAAAATTGGAAAAAATAGAAAAAAATTGTTTCTATAATCAAAACCAAACGTTAAAAATTAATTATAATCGATTTACTTTTGATGTTAATTGATAACAATTTTATTAAAAACAAAATTATCAGACTTAAAAAATTTATCGAGATATTGTAATGGGAAAATAATATTTACCAATTTTTTCGAACTTTTTGTAGTTTTTTATTTAAATTCTAGTTTTAGTTTTTTTATTTTTCGTGAAAAAACTGTAAATTAAAATGATTGACCACTCTTGACATAATCAAGTCCAAAAACTACTTTGGACAATTTTTTGGTTAATTTTTTTTATGTTTTTTAGTTTTTATAAAAAAAACTGTCAATTGATTTTTTCGAAAATTTTACTAGATGTCAAGGACAGCATTTCACACAGTGAAAAATTGTTCCAAAGATGATATAATTTTTCCTTCATTGTATTTTCTAAATTTATACCAAACCTGTATCACATTGCAATCTCCTCATTAAAATTTATTTGAAGTCAAAGCATCATTCGTTTCTGAGATATTTGCGATAAACCGAAATTTTCACTATTTTTTGAAACTCCTATAGTGGAAAAATTGCTTAACAAATTTGTATGAATGTCCTTTCTGCATCTTTTGAAATTATAACTTGTCGAACAAAATTTAACTCGATGCAATATCGCTATTGATTCTCGATATATCGTTAACCAAAAAGTTTATCTCAAACTTACACACGCACACACAGAAATCTCTCTTAAAATGACGAATTTAGATTCCATAAAACTTCCAGATTTGTAAAATATTTCAATTTGACATCAAAAACTCCCTTTTTAAAGTTAAAAATATTTTAAAATTTTAAAAAAATAATTACTATAGGTAATTCTTAGCAAGTACAGTAATACAAGTTCCAAAAATTTATTTCATAACTTCCTTTCAACTCTCAAAGTTTAATCCCTGAAAATGTCTATTGATGAATAAACTCTCAAGTCTGCTAATGGTTCCTTATTTATTTCTGAAACGAAACTACTTACCTGCCTCCTATTAAAAAATTCTGTACTCTTCATTAAAATACTTTTACTGACTATTGACTTCTTTTTATTTAACTCCTAATCCCTAGTTTTTCTTTTCCATGTTAAGTTTTTCACTTCCCAAAAAAAACAATCCTAACTTCAAGTTTTTTTTTTTGTAATGATTTGAAAAATGCATTCAACAACTTTCTTCCAAAAAAAGAAAATTATGATGATTTGAAGTTGAGATCATTTCAAACACAGTAACATTAGCTGTGTTTTATTTTCCCTGTGATCCAGATCAGATCATCTATTTATTTACGTTACAACAACAAAACGAAATCCTGTTTTATGCTTGGATCTGTTTTTGAGATCCAAAAATTAGATTTGAAATACAAAAATAACATAATGATGATCCGGGTTGTTTTATTTTCCTTGATCTAATCCAGATTGGATCATTGCTATAATAAAACACAGCTATTGTTAACTTAAGTTTTTTAAAAATGACAATAAATTTAATTAAATAACGTTGCCCGCAAAATGACAATTGAATTGATTTTCATTGTATTGAAATTTTACAAATAGTTTTCAGTATTTTTAGTGATAGCGATCCTAATTTTTTAATCACTAAAACTCAAAAAATCAAATACCAATATCTAATTCAAAAGTACTAATGGAACATTTATCAGTCTGGATTTCATACAGAATTTTTTTCTTTTTATTTGAACTTTTTTCTCAATTCGACTATTTAATATTTAGTCAATGAATTATTGTTTATCATTAGAGTTCCAATCACGTAACTAAATATTTCGGTTTATTTTGTGTAAAATTTGCTAAAATGTAATATTTACCAAATGTATCACAAAATTGAATCTATGTATAAAAGGCCACGTACAATTCAGATTCAACTTCTGTTATTCAAAAAAAGAGTTCTTTGTTTAATACGTTTTAGATACTTTTTTTCAGATACTAACTACACAAAAGGTCGTGTACCTCTAAGTTTTTATCAAAAGAAAAATGCACCCGCCACGCCACAGCTCACCTATACATTCATACATATATGGCCTTTGATGTTTTAACAGACCGTTAACTCTAAATCTGTCACTGATGAAAAATGCACCAAAAAAATATACATATCTGTGCTCTATATGTATCTATACAAGTGCAAACATAGATACACTTTATTCACAGCACATAGAAAAATAGAACTAATCTGATTCACATCGTGTATAACTAATACCAACTCGCATTATATCCTTTTCGATCCCGTTTTATACTTTTCTACTTTTCAATTTTCCATTGACTCCCTCGCTTATAATCGTCTGTCAATTTGCTTTCATCAGCAACATTCAATTCAATATATAGAAAAGAGTCACCAATACACAGACAAGCGACAGGACGATACGATGCGATGAAAGGACTTCATTTTTTACTCTTTCTGGTAAAGTTTTTTTTTTTTCTTTTTTTTTTTTAAGTCGAAGGAAAAAAAATGCGCAGTCTATTCCTGGTTTTATTTTTTTCATTTTATTTTTGTTAGTCCTTTTTCTTCCCTTTAAAAAGCTATTTATACTTGACACTTTTGCAAAGTGCAATCGTAGATTTATTGTCGCTGTGCACTTTTCTATTGAATTATAAAAATGAATCTGCTACCAGGACTTTAGCTTTAGTCGGGACTCGGGAATCTCTTCTGCTTTAGCATATTGAACAACAAATGTTCATTCTCAGTAATGGTTCGTTTTTTTGTATTATTTAAACAAAAAAAATCTCCTTTATAGCTTTGTTAAAAAGCTTTTACTTATATTTTTTTCTGGTTTTTATTCATTCATAGAAAAATAATCGTATAATTTTCTGATTGTGGATCAATTAGGAATCTTATGAATTTATTACTGTGATGCAGATCTAGCTACGAGCATAGTGGGGTTAATTTAAGCTAATGGATTGAATCTATTCAGGTATACTAATTTGAATGCAATTAATGTTTTTGACAGAAATATCTAGTAGTCATTGAATTTCATATAAAATTAAGTTCCATAATGGCACTTTGATGACGATTTTCTTTCTAATAAATTGAAAATTAAAAAATAGTTTTTCTATTTCTAAATTAACATTGTGTCCTCTTTTCAAATACTTCTTTATAGAAGATAAATATCCTCTTTTTAGGATTTGTGTCTACTCTAGTTTTTTGACAGGACATTTGGACATATGAATAAAATGGAACACCTGCTAACATTTTTAGAATTTTCTGAATGAGCACTTGCAACGTTTTACTCATTTGACACATTGTCCTCTTTATATGTAGGTATATAAACACTGTCCTATTTTTTCACTTTAAAAAATTACAACTTTTTATTAATTGAACATTGAAATGAATTTGAAATTGAAAACAAATGAACTCAGATAACCACTGTCATAAAATACCGAAAGTCCTTAAAGCGTTTTGATAAACATCTAGGGTGTGAGCGTGTCCTTTTTCTCTTCTCTCTGACATACGCAATGACATATTTTGACAGCATTGAAAATAGTTATCTGTCAAATTTATTTCAACATAAAAAGAAACAGGGGCGTTGTTAGTAACTATTCCAAGGGGTAAGGAGGCATCCAGATAAAAGCCTTTTCAAATAATTTGTATTATGTAGTTTAAAATTATGACGTTACTGTTCAAGGTTTCTGGAATAACGTATTTAAATACATACATAAGTTTCGCAAATCATTTTAATTTTCAAAAAAAATTGGAAAATCTCAAATGCGTTTAAAAAATATATACATAACTCACGTTATAATAAAATTTAAACAAGAATTTAAAAAACTATTTTTCACACCCCTTCCCCTGTAAGTGGAAGTATTTTAAAAAAATATAAAATTTTAGGAATCGAGAACCTTATGATTTTTTTGTGTTTTCAGTTCGTGACCTTAGAGACAGAGACTTGAAAACTAGACATTATTAGAAAGCATTTTTAGAATATGAGCAATATTTTGCAAGAAGCAAAAAGCTAAAATATAGAATGCCCAAAAGCAGAATGGCTATTCAACATTCATAACCTTAAAGTAAAATTTTAAACATTTTACATAGAAATAAAATTTGAAAAATGTTTTTAAGTTGAGAAATTTGATCTCTAACATTCGTCATCTGACAGACAGAAATCATTTCATTAAACTTTATACGGAACTACTTTCTTCTTTCCTTTTGAAGCCCATTTGACACTGACACAACAGGGTAAATAATAGTACCACTATATCTACGGCCCTGTTTTCGATTTCATCCGCATTTCACATTAATATGACCAAAGAAAACAAAATCTCCTTACTTAAAATTTATATAGAGGTTTACCATTAAAGAACTTTAAAATCAGTTGATCTTAAATTTGACCATAATCTCCATCATCAAGAACTTAATTTAAATCCTTATTAATATAGAAGCTAAGACATCAAGAAATTGCCTTAATCTTTTTCTTAAGCCTACAAACAATTTCATAAAGGACACTACAAATGAATTCAATTAAAATTGTGTTTTGTAGAATTTAATTTGAATTAATTCCGTAAATAAGTTTTCATTTGAATTAATTACTGAAACTATTGATCAGTAAAATATTACTCTTAGAAATTCTCAAATAAATTAAGTCTTAATGATATAAAAATGTCTTCCAAATAATTTTCTAATCTTTTCAAAAACGTTATTGCTGGAAGTGTTTGATTATTCTAAAGTTGATATTATTTTAACTTTAAACATCTCGAGTTAAAAAATAATTCTAAGCAATTTTTTTTTTGGAAAAAAACATTGGAAGGTTTGTTGAATCCAAATACATAACTTGTTAAGGGGTAAAATTTTGTGAAAATTTAGTTCACAAATATATTTAAAATAAATGAAGAACGTTTAAATCTTCAACCCTCTTATGTTTAAAACTCAAAATCAAAACTAAGGATATGCTTTGCTTATGCATAGTCGACCAATAAAATACCTCAATGCATATGATGTTGTATAATCTATCTCTTCCCGTCTACGAGTATTTATACATTCCCCCAATTGGCAAACTTTAGAGAATAGGGTGAAATGTGATTTTTTAAACTAATCCTCTCATATTTCCTCCAGGACCCTTATGCTTTGTTCGTATATTTATATTGCTCCCTTGTTTTCAATTTTCAAATAATGGCGGACCATTAACATCCGCAGTGTTTTATATTAATAATCTCTACTTCAAGCTTTTTATTTATAAAGTTTACATTTGAGAGCGTAAATATAAGTTTATATAAATTAAACTAGATAATCAACAAGCTGCAATAAACTATTAAACGCTGACGCTTGTTTGCAACCATCAAGAGCAACAAATAATAACAATGCAAGAGGTCAGTGTCAATGTTCTGTGTGTGTGTGTGTTTGTGAGTTTGTGTGTCAAGATTGATGATTTTGTCCTTATACGAGTCGAGTATACCCATCAGACTATAAGATACGAGTATACAATACATTAAACTCATGTATCTATGTATGTATGTGAAGTAAATCTCTCGACCCCTCCACAACTATCTGTGCGCAAATTATCCTCAATTTATCTTTAATACTCTAAATAGAAAACATC
Source organism: Scaeva pyrastri (assembly GCA_905146935.1). Taxonomy (NCBI): domain Eukaryota; kingdom Metazoa; phylum Arthropoda; class Insecta; order Diptera; family Syrphidae; genus Scaeva; species Scaeva pyrastri. The sequence goes on along the minus strand of LR989929.1, from coordinate 16,584,716 downwards.
CTTCGAACCACCACCCACCCCCTTCTGCTCGGTTGTCTTTGGGCAAACAGATTGGTGTATCTGTATCTGTATCTGCATAATATACACAATATATGTATGTAGGTATGTACTATACTCGTATCCGTTAGGTGGGAAAATGAAAATTGATTTTCTCTATAAATCAACAAAGCTGAGCAAGAGACAGAGCTAAAGGACTAAACTAAGATTACCTTGTCATCTTGATGATGGCTACAAATTACTGGCTATCGGTTAGGACTTTGCATACAAATGCATAATGCGAGACAGGACGATAGAATCCTTTGCATGGGTCCTGTTCTGGAGTAAGAAGGTTGTATAATTAATAACTTGCAGCTTGTCTGTCTTATACAGTTATCTATATTTCTGCATCCTTTTCCTTTTGACCTTATCTGCATTTATGTATATGAGAATAAACTTGATATGAAAAATAATATTATAATGCATTTGTATGATGAGTTAGTTATTCCAGACGACTGGACTGGCCGACCTGGAGGATCTTGAGCGTATCCTTTGAGATGTCTCATGTTGTAGAGTGTGTGTATAGTGTGCAAGAAAACATTGAAGCCAAATAATGTGCGCAATGAGCTATAAAATTAAAACAATTAATGCTTGACCAAAATTATTATCAAGGCTGAAATTATTATGAGAATGATGGGGATGATTATTATGATTATGATTATGAATATGAAAAGATAAGATGAAAGGAAATAAGATTGATATTTTGAGGATTTGAGATAATTTAGGGAATTTGATTTATTTCCGTTTGAATGCGGTCTTGGAATGGAATTCGTATAGCTATTTTGGAAAATTATTTGTATATCATTTGATTCCTTATAATATTATGTACATACCTACATATAATGAAAGGATTTTAACAAAGTGAAAGTGGAATTTTGATTTCTAAATTGCTTATACACAGCTACATACATTTTGATTAAAGTGCATAGGCGATAAATCATGAATCGAATTTATAGCCTACAGTTACTTTGGTTTGACGTAAATATACAATTTTAATCGTCAAGGGCTTAAATGCTCAAAACTTAGCTTTGATTATAAAGAATAATATCCTTGCACTTATTCTGATTGATGATGATTGAAATTAGTAAGTTTAAGGTTAAAGTAAAAACTAAAAATATTCTATTGTCATTTTGACAATAAAAAAAACATTAATCTTATAATAAAAGTTATAGATATGTATACATAATTGAACAAAAACTAATTTTTCTAAAATAATTTAAAATACTACTCAAGATCATATTGACACTATTATTTAAAGGTCACATAACGAAACTAAAGGTTTTTGAAACTTAAATTTTGTCAAAAAAGTTAATGACGTAATAATTTTGTTGCTATAAAAAGACTGCTTTCACCGAATGTCTGTTTAAGAATTTAAAAAGTACGTTTTTAAAATTTAAACCAAGATAAGGACATTTTTTTAGTTCTTGAATTTTTTTTTTCTTGATACTTTTTTTGTTCACTTAATTTGTATGTGTAAAAACATTATGATTTCATGACCTTTAAGTTTTCAAAAATTCTTAAATTGGCATATAAAATTTCAATTTTCTTAAGCGATACAAATTTTTAATACTCTTTTTTGAAAATTTTGGTATATACTTAAAAATTTTAAGAATCTTTTTTTAAAGACTATATTTAGGTAATTTATGTATATTAAATAATATTTAAATATTTAATTTTTCATTTTGTTCTATCATTTATTGTATTTTTTCTTACTGTTAAAATTTTTGCAAATATTTTTAAAACTAAAATTTGTCTAAGTTAAAAAAAAAATATTAGAAGTGTTTAAATATAAATTTTGATAAAAAAAACAATCAAGTTTCAAGAAAAACAATCTTCAACTGGAATGCAAAGCTTGAAATTTTTTTTTTAAATAAAAAATATTTTAAAACTAAACTACTATAAATGTTATTTTTTTTTCGTAAATCTAAAACAATGTTAAAATGCTATAAAAGCTTTGACACTTTAGACTTCATAAATTTATTACTTTTTCAATTTGTTTTTCTTTTCAAATTTTGATTGAATTAATTAATGTATTCGTGTCAACCAATATTGTCAATCATGGAAATCGATAAATTTCATCACAATCCATTTCTGCAAGAGAAACCGCATAGCAGACGGATCAAAAAATAGCTGTATTTTTGCTTTCCCTTAAAAAAAAATTGAAAAAACGCACACCAAATGTTGTTGTTGTAGTTCTATAGATATAGTGTTGCCATTGTATTTTTTACTTTTTTTAGAGATAATTGTATCAGTCGCCAAAAAACGCTCCCGCCATTCCTCAAAAACCACTGATTGTAAACTCATTGCATTTATTTTCCCGGTGTTGTAGGTATCAAAAAAAAAAAAATAAAAATATCCGTTGTCCTCATAAATGCAAAAAAAAAAATAATAAAAAAGAAACACACGCACATACAAACATATTTTTCCTCTGTCAGTTTGTTCGGTGCTGCATATAGCCTTAAAATGAAAAAAAAAAAAAAAAATAGTATCCTATTCTTGTTCCTTTTCGTTTTGGTTTTTGTTTGTGCCTCTGATGATGTGTTTTGTTTGGTGTCCTTGTCGTGTCATATTTTTATTCCACAGGAAGTTCCCGCTGGAATCTATCACATTGATTCATATGTCAGGGATGCCCCCAAAACGGCCATATTCGTTGGACTTCAGGATGATTTTTTCATTGATTATCCCGAAATTTTGACACCTTCGTCAACGTATCCCACGTTTTCGCCTACTTCGTCATCATCGTCGTCGTCTTCAACACCATCAATACCATCACAAATGCCCGAGGATCCCGATGATGATGGACAGGAACAATGCCATCATCAACACCAACATCACTATGACGAAATAATAAATGACAACAACAACAAAAACAAAAACAACATCGATAATTTAGACAATTACTCCTGGAATAATAATCATCAGCACCAGGATTACCACTTGGATTCTCCAAGTCAGGAGGACCATTCAGTATCCTTCTAAATTCAAAAAAAAAAAAAACAATACAAAAAACAAATCACAAATCCTGGCCAGAAATTCCTTACTTCCTTCGGCCAAAAAAAAGAATACAAATCGATGTCCTTGCTGGACAATAACAACAACAACAACAAAATGACTAGAGTGAAAATAAAAAAAAATATCAATCGACGCGATGTTGTTGTCACTTTATTTATCGCCACAAGGCATAAGGATTCATAAAAGCACAGGATGTGGCTATGGCATGGCGCGGTTCCGTAATGGTCTGATGAAAATGACAGCAATGTCGCCACAGTAACGGATGCGGCGACAATATTAATTTTTTTCGTTAACATTGTACAGTAACGTTTCAATCTAAAAACACACAAAATATAAAAACAATACAAAAAAATTGCTAAAATTATATTCAAAAACAAATTGTTATCATTGGTGTGTGACAGAGTGGCGTTGAGCTTTTATGGTTATTTTGTCATTGTTTGCGTGTGTTTGGTAAATCATTGTTTTTTTTTTATATATATATTTTTAAAACGCTTGAATTTGACGTCCCTTTATTAAATTCGAAAAATGCTACTTTTATTGAATAAAATTTGTATTCTTCTAAATCTCTCGTGCAAAAAAAAAAAAAAAAAAAAAAAGGAACTAATATTGGCAGTAATAAATTCGTTGAATTCCTCTTTATTTTTATATAATCCGATTTCATATAGTCACGTTATTATTTGCAATTTTTTAGTTTCTATTATTAAATTACTGTTCATTGTTCAATTTGTAAAAATCTAAAAAAAAAATATGATAATGAATCCATTTTTTACCATTTGATCATTTTTTTTCGAATAATTGAAACGTGTTTTTGTTCTGCTTGTCCTTTTGAATAAATTATATTATACATTTTATTATTACATCTAAAAATTAAATATATTTTATCCATATTTAGTCGCATATTTTAATTTACAATTATTCTTTTGTTTAACTTTTTATTTATATGATGTATACAATTTATGTCATAAACATATATTTCACATTGAATATTTTTTGATGTTAATATCTTTTTTTTGAATAATTTATTTTTAGGAACATATTCGACAATCGAAAGAGAGTAAATTGGATGAGATGGGGCGTTCACGTTCCCGTTCAAAACAGCGTTCGAGAGACAATGTGTCAGGGGTTATGTCACCGAGGTAAGTTAAACAGTTATTTATTTATTAAATCCGTGTTTTTTTCGAAAGTGAATATGATCTATAACAAAAAATTCTGAGACCACTGAAAAATATTTATTAACATGCCTTAAATTTTTTGATCATTAAGTGACAGACGTCATTTAAGGCAGGGGCGTGACATATATTTTGATGTTAAACTTTATTAAAAATTATTATTCAATTAAAAGTGGTAGATGTCAAGATGACAGGTTCAAAAATAAAAGCGGTCAAGTTGACAGATGCAAAAATAACAAATGTGAAGATGACATATGTCAATCTGACGTCTACCAAAGTGCTCAGTGACTGACCAATACGAGTATGCTACATTTAACCATTTCAGCCATTATTTGACCACTAATATCATTGTATGTCAGGATGCTTGACACTTAATTTGATCTTCCATTTGGTCTTTCATAAATGATTTTCCAATGTTAAATTATGTTTTGCCAAATCATTAAATCAAATCCAATAAAAAGCAATACAAAAAACAAATAAAAAACATAAAATCAATATCGTCAATTTAAAAAATAAATAAATTTCATCTCAAAAACTCTCAAGTCTTTGGTACATACATAAAATGCAGGCACATAATATCCCAAGGTAAATAAAGAAACGATAACGAGATTCTGATGAAAATTTTATTTGATTTTCCTTCCTTATTACAAATTCCATGAAATCCCTGTTGCTTTGTTCAAGGATTTATTTCAAATTTGATTGAAAAGGGTGTATAGGTAAGGTATTTACCTACATACATATATACACGAATATTTCAAAAATCGACAAACTTTTTAAGCTCTTTAACCTTTTACCAAAAAAAATATTATATAAATACAAATACATATAGGAAAATTTATTGAGATAGAGATCCTTTTACCGCAACATCATGTTTTTCTTTATTTTGTTTTTATTTTTCATTTATCAATGCAAAAACTTCAAATTGTCTCTCTCAAAAAAAAAAAACCATAAACCCTTTCGATTTAATGTCACCCCCAAAAAACCACATTAATTCGTTAGCCCCCAACAATCAATTCAGATAATCGAGCAAAGCTTAAAGTTTTTTTTTTTTTTTTATATAACATAGCAACATAAATGTTGATAAGGATTATACAATGTTGCTCATAAATCACTGAATCTATTGATTGACAGGATGAAAGGCGAAATGTCGCAACCAACACAGACACAAAAAAAATGAATACTATTAAACCTACCTTATGGATGATGCTAGAATGTCCTGTCCATAATATTGAAACATATTGGATTTTGGGTGAAATACAAAAGGGATTATCGAAACCAAAAAAAAAAAAAAAACCGAAATGGATCCTTAGACTTTGATAGCAAAAAATACAGAAAAAAAAATGTCAATATAATATTTGCCAAATGAAAACAAAACAACAGGAAATAAGGAACCGGCAAGAGACAAATTGCATAAAACCTTTTTCCTGAAAGGACCCTGTCTCTGGTCCTATACACAGCATCAAGTCCAAGTTTGGTAGTCATATACATACTCGTATGTATATAGATGATATTTTAGGAATAAAAGGTCAGTCAATTTGAACCTTCTGTAATTTACCAGATAAAAGGAAGATTATACGGGTAGAGGGTTAATGAAAAAGGTCAAGTGCTTTGGAAATGCTTTAGCAAATCAACCGGTACGCACATGATAAGAATCTAGGATTTCTATTTAAGGTATAATTCGTATATAAAGGGTCTTCCATATAGGTAGGTGTGCAGACATGAGGCGACGGACGTATTAAATGTGTATATGTATTTATAATTTGTGTGTTTACAAGAAACATATCCTTTTCTATTTGAGCAAAGGACGAAGATGAACGGAAAGAAAAATCAAATTAACTAAAGTAATTCAAAATATATGTAGCATTTTAAAACATTATTGATCGGTCTAAAGTTAAGCCCATTTAATTGTTGTGGTTTTTAGAGGTGGAAAAGGTGGCTGTTTTGGGATTGAAGGGTATCTTTAATGCATCTATTAGTTTTTGTATCTGATATGAAAAAAAAGACAAAGTCATGTTAATACCATAAACGAGAATCTCAGGAGATTAAGTCGTTAAATTCAAAAGCCCTCAACATAAGAATCAAATCTTATTTTGTTCTAATTTTGTTAGAAAAACAAAACCCCATCCTTTTTGTCTCGAATACAAGTTGTTAAGTGGAACAGAAAACAATTTTCAACGTCATCTTTTATCTCTCAAAATTTGATACGCATTTTTTGTCTATTAAAAAAAACAAACATTTTCTTTAGCCTCGTTATTTTTTTAATCCAAAAACTGCCCCCTTCTATATTGTTTCATCCTGAGAACTCTTATAAATAAAAGCTAATGATCCAGACAGGGATTATCTCTTATAATACCATGATTTATAGAATTCCACTTGCCTACCTTATTAAGGTTAGATAAATTCTTCTATCTCACTGCCCTGTCTGTTTCGGAATCATTTCACATCTTTTTTTTTTTTTGTTTGTTTTTTGGTGAATTTTTCTCATCATTTTTTTTTTTTGTACGTTTGGGTTTCGTCCTTTTCCACAGACAAAAACACTCACAAACCTCGCTTCAGATCCTTGATGATGTTTCGCAGCGCTATTACCGAGAGGCGGTACCCATTTCAGTACAGGCGGGCAAGACCGACTTAAAGGACCATAGCATCCTGCGTCATCATCACGATATGGTTGTGCAAACGAGCCTTTGCGATGACTCATCTACTCCTGACCGTGGAATCATAACCGGTGTTGGCAGTGGCAATGTCTGTGATATGGGTTGTCAGACACGGTAGGTAATTTTTTTTTTTGGAAAAGACTCGGGAAAAAAAAACCTAATCTATTTTAAATTCTCTGCCAGAAACTGAATCGCGCTAATACCGAATTTTTGTTCATGTCCTTTTTTCCGTCTTCCTTTAATTAGCGAGTCGTTGTTTCAACCGCAATTGGCGAGGCAAAAATCGATAACTTCCTCATCGCCGAATCAGTCGACGGCAGCAGCTATTCGGTTTTCAACGTTTGGCTATGATGTCCCACCGCCTCCGGCGCATGGGGGTGGCCAGAAATCCGGTACCTTATCCCGCCAAAGTTCAATAAACAATCACCCCGAGAGCATCGAGCTGGAAGAACGGTTACGAACTGCCTCGCATAATTCACAGCACCATTACAGTCACACCCACGGGCACATGTACAGCACTGGTGGCTCTGGCGACAATGCCCAGATGCCAGCAATGCGTCCACCCCAAGAAATGTGCCATCATCATCATCAGCATCAACAGCACTTGCAGAAGCATCAAATGCAGCAGCAGCAACAGCAGCAGATGCCAGCCTCGAATACCGGAACGATAGGCAGCCATCATCATTCGCACCAGGCGCCACCTGGTGTCAAAACGGGGAGTGGTAGCGGAACCACCAGCGGAGGTGGCACAGGAACTGGCAAACACCATAAGCTCGACGAAACATCGAAAGTTTTCATTGACATCAGAAACTCAGCGCCGGATGTGATAATCATGACGTCCCATTGACAATTAAGGAAACGTCAACAGTTTTCTTGTGGCCATTGTAGATGTCGCTGTTTGGCAGACGACAAACTTGTTACTGACCCGTGTTTGACGAGAAGGACAACGATGACGACATGGAGAATGAGAATGAGAACCAAACCCAGTTCCAGAATGAGGACGAGGATGAGGACAACAGCAGCGTTGACTGCGCCAGTAAATGCATCAGTTGACCTCATCACATGGTTGTACAACAGGGTTGTGATGCTAATGCGAAAGGTCCCGTTTATTTATTCATCCTCAATAGCGTGGGCCTGGACACGGACAGCGATGCTAAGGAGGATGTATTTGGCGTCATCCATACTCGTATAGCATAGTTCAAAATGGCGCAACGTCACGACTGGCAGAGAATGCTGTTGTCAAGCCGAATTCTATCCCAAAATCCATTTTGCATGTGATGTCAAATTTTACTCTGGGAACCTATGAGCTTCTGACACCTGACACCTCTAACTTGGAATTGGAGCCACTAATATTCGGGGTCATTATGGAAGCCAACATCAGTGTAAATACGTATGTGTATATTCACTCTTAGTCTATAATGGTTTATATGTATGTATGTATGTATAATGTTAGGTCAATAAATTCGAGAGTGCTTGATGCAAATGTAATTAATTATTTATTATGAACGAGTGAGTGTGTGATTGAATATGACTATAAGTGTGTAAGTGTATAGTCATACTTTATAATATCTGTATAGGTAATAGGTAATATGTAAATGTATTTGTATTCTCTTGACAATTTTAGATAGACATTTTATTGGTGCTTATTATTTTTGAATTATTTTGTATATTATAATAATAGAAGTGCTTATTTTTGTATAAAATCACATTTGCATTCGATATAGAGTTGAGGTTAGGTTAGATAATAATTTTGTTTTATGGGGAAAAATTACTATCACATTATGAAATAATATAAAATTTTATTGCTTATGTTTAGAATATTAATTGGTATATTAAAATGAGATTTCTATAGGAAATATTTGAAAGCCTTATATTTTTTAATCGATTAGTTATTAATTGTGAATTTAAAGCTTTATCCGAGATTAATTTTATTCACTTACTGATAATGCTAATGTTGGATAATGGAAACACATTTAATTTTAATTTAGAATGTTAATTGAAAAAATACATAATTTTTTAATAAGATAATTTTTTTTTTAAATTAATGACTTTTGCGTTATTTCAACAAATGGAAAATCGATCTATTAAATAATAAATTTGTATTAAGTATTTTTGACACAAATTTAAATTAATATTTAACTATTTCTAATTGCAAGTATAACGTAACATTTATTAAAATAAAATATTTATATTTTGTTTATTTTTTACATATCAGAACACTTTGATTATTTTATGTTAGAAGGACTTAAAAATGGCTAAAAACTTCAATCCTACATATAATCAGTTCCAATTTACCTTAATAACTTTAATTTTTTGGTACAAGAAGAATTTGTAACTTTTGGAGTAATTTTCGTATTCTAAAATATTCGTTTTAATTAATATTATTGACAAGTGTATATCCTAGAATAATATAATATTATATTTTTTGAAAATTTAGCTATTATCTTATATGAATTCGTAAACGAAAAATGTTAGTATCAACCGTTTTTGTTGCCAATTAAAAGGCTGCTGGTTATAGGCCCTCAAAAAAGAAGGGCAAGGAACACCCTACCCTCAATCTGAATACAATCTTTTTTCATTAATTTATTTGGAAAATGCGTATGATTGGCTTCAAATTTTGATTACCTTTCATTGTTATGAAATATTTTGTGTTGTAAGTATTTTCATGAGATCAGTTTAAAGTTCTTAAAAAAAAATAAAAAATTCAAAATCTAGAAATTTATTGGAAAGTCTAATGTTACAAAAATACACAGTACAGTAAGGCTACTCAACCCCCTTTTTGATTTATAATTTAACTAGCGGCCCGTCCCGGCTTCGCACGGGCATTAAACATTACATTTAGATTTGTTAATTTTAACACATTCATAATAATAATATGACACATATTCATCCCTTTTTGCGTCGAGCTCCTAAAAAAGACAGCACATGCCATTAGTTTCATCGACCCATTTTTTGGCTGAACACTTAGGGCAGATCTTATTCATGTCGCCGATTTGGACGGAAGACTGTTGAGCATAATCAATCTGTGGATCGTATCTAAAAGCCGATCTTTTACTGTGGGCTAAAACTTGATTGCGACTTCTCGCTCTTGACGTCTGTTGTTCTCTCTGATCTTGAAGGCGTTGGAAACGCTCAGAGCTTGATTCCCTAGTGCGAGATTGAATATTTCTGATATTTTGCTCTTCAAGCCGCTGCAAACGCTGAGTACTTGACTCTCGCGCATGCACATGAGAGGTTCTTAGATTTTGTTCAGTAAGGCGCTGCGAACGCTCAAGACTGGACTCTCGCGCGCGGACTCGGACAGCGTTGAGAACGCTGCAAACTGGATTCTCGTGCGCGTATTTGAGCGGTTCTCATATTTTGTTCAGCGAGCCGTTGCGAACGCTCGGTACTCGACTCTCTAGCACGCGATTGTGCCACATATTGTCTATGAATTGAAAGACGATTTTCAGTTTCTGATGAAGATTCTTCATTTCGACGTATTTTTGATGCCCTGGCCTGGGAACTATTTCTAGAAAGTTGAGATCTTGATCTTTTAGGCATTTCAAAATGACAAAAGAAAAAATGCATTTGAACTAAATTATTATATTAAAATTAAATTGAAAATCATGAAAAATATTCAAGTAATTTATTAGGTTAATAACTGAGTGAACAATATCTATACAAATATTATAAAGAGGAAAGGTTTGATTTTTTTAACTGGTGATATCTTTTGAATGGATTGTCAGAATCGAATAATTCAAAAAGTAATATAAAGATATTGAAGCAGTCTTAAATAATACATCATTTATTTTGATAAGGGTTAATACCAAGGTACAAATAAAGAGCTCTTTGTAGCGGTGGTATTTTAATTTCTTTTTTTCAATAAAAAAACGCTTATTGTGACATGACTGTAATAGTTAGAGATATGCTGCCGCTGATTTTTTGTAGATAATGGTGTGTTCTAAAAAAATGCAGTATATCATTTTGTTCTATCATCAATAGTTTTCGCAGCGCACGCGATGTAAGGTAGTTTTTTTGATATTTTTTTCACACCTTGGATTACGTTATCGTAATTTTAGTAAGGATGCCTATTTTTTTTGAAAATGAAATATAGCCTATGTCACTCAGGAATGATGTAGCTTTCCAACAGTGAAAGAATTTTTCAAATCTGCCAAGTAGTTTCGGAGCCTATTCAATTCATACAAACAAACAAAAAATCAAACCTTTCCTCTTTATAATATTTGTATAGATAAAAAATTAATCAAAAAATGCAATTAAGAGCGTTGGAAGCTTAAAAAATACATTAGTCGTTTTAATTTGGGAGAATTGTTATTTGTTGAAAAATTTAAGCTGTTTTCCTTGAACTAGAAAAAAACTTTTAACTGACCAAAATTGACTTAATACATAAGAGTTTAGTTTACCCTTTTGGAGAATAACTGCTTAAGTTGAATTTAGGTGTTTTTACTCAAAATTAAAAAAAAAGGAAATACATACAAAAATATTTTTGGGAAACAATAATTAAATTCAATTTCAGTGTTTTTTTCCTAATACAAAAGCAGATAAAAATCCACACTTAACTTACTAAACTCAAGTTTAGTTGTTTAGGATTAAAGAAAGGAAATCCAAAGTCAACATAAGAGCAGCATTTGAAAAAAAATCCTTCTTTTTCACTTTTTGTTCGAACTTTATTTTTTGGTTCTTCATTCTGCCTTTGAATAAATTGGCAACTCAATACTTTAAGAGACCTTAAATGACTGCCCCTCCCTCTGAAGGAGCTTATATTTTTTGTGTCTACAGAATTGAGTTCGGTTACAAATCCCTTAAATTTTAATTCTAATTTTAGGTCACAAATAGGTTTTTGAAAAAAGAGTAGTTGTGAGAATTTATTTCTGTCCGATTATTATTTTTAATTCAAAATTATGTCAAGAATAGAGTTTATTAATTAACTTTCGGGTTTCTTAGTTTAACCAAAGTTTAAAAGCTTAAGGTGGAGACATTAATTTGTACACATTACATTAAAAAAAGGTTTCCTGCTTTTCAAAAATTTTGTTTTATTAAGAAATTAATTCTATTTGTAGCAAATTATTTAGTTCTAAAATTACTATAGACAAGGATTACACGGTCTAAGTTTTTCATTTTAATTAGAAACTGATAATTAGGTTCTTATTAATAATTTCTAAAACCGTGTTTTTTATTTGTTGTAAAATACTAACCTAACTAATTAAAATTACTTTTAATTTTGGTCAATATGAAAACATTAACACAAACAGTATTTTCAAAAAAAAAGTCAGTTTGTTTCCTGTTTTAATTTGTAAACACATAAAACGTTTGGATAAAAGCGTTTTTTTTAATAAATTTAAGAACATCACACACAATGGGACCATTGTTTACAAAATAAAAAAAAAATATATTAAATGCAGACATAACATAAAAAAACGAGATAAGAAAAAACTCTCATCGATTTTTTTTTTCTTTGTTTAAATAATTAAACACAGAATGTCATCATTACCACATTAACACATTTCCAATTCAACCATTTTTTATATACCCCAGGCATCTACAAAAAAAAAATTGCATCGTAAAATACACGCATGCATATAAAATGCACTGCATATATGCATATAAAGGATGCAATGTCGAAATTGTTGGTTGCAAATGACAGATTGGATATATTTTTACATTTTAACTGAAAACTTGACATAACTTTTGTATTTTAACGGACACTGTGCTTTTGTTTATCGGTTTATTCACACCATGCATTTATATTATTAACATTACATAATAATATTATATCTACACAATTATATAAAACAATGCCATGGTTTCTTTTTTGAAATGAAGTTTTCAATATTGCGCACAGTTCTTAATTAATTGATTTTAATTTAAAAAAGGGAAGCAATTAATTGCAAGTAGTTTTTCATTATTAAATACACACTACATAAAAATAACTTAGTTTAGTATTCTACAAAAAAAAAAGAAGAAAGAGTTGTTAATTCTTTTGATAAATTAATGTGATTTCATCAATTTTTTGTTTAATTTATTTTTATATGTTTAATTTTTAAGAATTATTGGTACTTTTTGGTTGTTAAACCTTTAACAGATGATATATTTGAAAATTTTGAAAGGAATTTAAGTGAAAAAAAATGTAAAATAAATCAAGAATAGGTACTTGTAAAAAATTAATAGAAATTAAGTAAGTAGAATTATAATTATTAAACTTTGATGTAGGTAGAAATTAAGCAAACGGAACATTATATTTTAAGATGGAATTATAAAAAAATTAAAATTAAAAAAGTTTGTACATTTAATGAATAAAACTATAAAATTTAAGTAAATTATAAATTTAAAAAAATTAACATTGAATTAAATATAAAACGAAGAATTTATTATACATACATTTATGAAAATTATTTTCATGAAATAATTTTTGTTGTTTTCTTAAATAAATTTGTAAATAAAATAAACCTATAGTTAATGTTAAATAATTTTAATAGAAAAATTTATTAACATCGATAAACATGAAATTTAAATTTATTTTCTTCAAAGTTTAAATAATTTGTTATAATTTATCAATCTTCTTGTTTTTTGGTAATATTGGCTAAATCTTATTTTTGTTTGTTGTTGAAATAATATGTTGTTAATTTTATTGTAAAAGAATTAGGAAAAAAAATAAATAAGATTATCATTTTAACTCTGTTTATATAGGTAAATATTAAAATTAAATATAAATAAATAAAAAAGAAAAACAATTAACGAAATATTTATAATATAAGATAAATTATAAAATTTGTTACTGTATTGGAATAAAAACATGTCGAATGGCAAGCATTTGAATTATTTGAGTTTTATTTTCAAATCTAATCTTAAAATTTACTTAAAAAGCTGGCGGTTTGAAAACAGGTAACAGTAAAGGGATATTAATCCATACATGGCTCGAAATTTACAACAAGAAAGTAAGTAAGTATATTTATAAATTAAAATATGAAACTAAGTGATTGTTAGATTCAGGACTTAAAAAATCGATTGACAAGTTTTTTATAAAAAATATTCCTAAAAGAAATGTTAACTTGACATTTAACTTTAAATTTATCTAAAAAAAATTTAATAAAAAATATCAGAGGTAATTTTATAAGGGTTTTTTTGCTTTTCTTATAATGCCTTATTTTAAAATTATTATATTTAAACTCATTTCCTTTATATAATTTAAGATTTGTTATTCTAAAAAATAAAAATACCCAACTTCTTGAGAGAATTATAAATTACTAAGGCCCAACTTTTCGGTTTGAATTTAAAATGAAAACACAACTCAAAAACTCACCCACTTACATCTGATTTCATATCAAATTTATTAAATTTCCTTGGCTTTAAAATAATCTCTGATTCTTTTTCTATGTATTTTATGATTAAATAAATAATTCTTTCATTTTTCCCAAAATTTTATAATAATTCCTTTGAAACATCATAAACACACACCACACACACATACATTACATATTATACATCCTTACTACCGCATAGAAAAGATTTGTTTGTATCTTATAATAAATCTTTATTTTTCTTATGAAGGACAATACATATATGTAAGAGCAAGTTACAGTTGTATAAAGGATACATTCGTATTTCGTTCAGTTATTTTCATTTACATAAATGTACTTTATGAACATTAAGTATAGCTTTTGTTATCCTAAAAATATAAAATAAATTTATTTTTGTGTTTGATTTTGTTGAATAGACAAAAAAAATTATTATCCATGACAAGGACGCACGTGCTAAGTTTCTTTGACTTTAATCATCATCAAAAATTTACATAGAGTCGTCCTAAAAATAGCATTAAGAAACATTTTGACAAGGTTCATTACTCCGAATAGCTTATATTTCGACAGGGATCAAAATGCCAAACTTTCAAGAAAGCGACTTCGTTTTTTTTTAATCTAACTTTTCATGAACATATTTCGAAAAAAAAAATACAAATATTTTTGAGATATGACAGAAGAAGGCCAAGTAGTTTAACAAAAAAGGGAAAATTTTATATTGACCTCAAATAAATTTTATTGCACACATTGTGATGTGATATAGATTTGGTATACATTTGTAAAAATTTCAACATACCGTAATTTTTATAAAATAGAAAAACTAAAAAAAAATTCCAAAATGACATTTTCTTTCAAACATTTTCTGCTGTGTGAAATAAAGTTTTCAACGTCTGATTAAATTTTTGGATAAAATCAATTGACAATTTTTTTGCAAAAAATAAAAAAAATTCTAACAAAAATCTTCAAAAAATGTCTTTTGACTAGAGTATCTCAAGAGCCGGCAATGATATTGACATCATATTTACATATTTTATTTTAAACATAATAATATACATAACTATTAACATGTGGTACAATTTTGACAAATATCGAATTGACAGTTTTTAAGCGAAAAATTAAAAGCTTAAACAAAATATTACCAAAAAATGTCAAAAGATGTTTCTCAACTCGAATACTCTTGGAGCTTTGGAAGCAAATTAATATTCAATCCAACACTGCCAACATACGACGAAAATGAAAAATTGGACTGCTCGAGTGAACTATGTAACTCACAAAAAAAGTCGCTATCAACTAGAATTTAAGAACTTAAAAGTATAACCACATTATTTTTGTTAATAATACAATTAGTTGCTCGTCCTGGATTCGCACCTATCAAGGTAATAATTATAGCAAAGCATCATACATATTAATAGAAGTTTTGAGTTGAGTCAAAAGTCTGATTTATTTATTATATATATCTGCGGCAAATTTCATTCAAATCCGTTCAGCCATTCTGGTGCCACTTACCAACAAAATTTCACACATACAAATCTTAACATTTGTAATATTAGAAGGATTTAAAGTTTTCAAGTCATTCAAATAAACACCCGATATAATAAAAGACCAAATCTAATGATAACTTTAAAAACCGTGTCAAACCGCTCCTAAAAGTCTTCTATAAAAAAGCAATCAATAACCAAAGAGGTATTTACTGCCATTTGCCATTTTGTCTGCAAAATAAAGCTTAAATTGCTGCCTATCTTTTGGGTGTAGGTATTTAAGCCATTCAAAGTCGGCCACAAAATTCATCCAAATTCGACTGATTTTGGATCAAGTTACAACTAAAATTGGGGACTTATCCAACTGAATCCAACGGCGACGGACGATAACCGAATACCTATGTACCAGTACCAATGCCAATTATGAGGTTGTGATTGTATTAAAGTTCAAATTATGCATAGTTTAACGGTTATCGAAAATAATTCGTTTCGTTATTTCAAATGATGCGGTTAAGTATGGTGTTTCCCAATTGGATTTGATTTTGTATCTCAAAATTGAAATACAAAGCATAGTTAGTGGTGTTGGTGATGATGGTTGTTGTGGGCAGAAATTACGTTCACGTTTACACCGCTATAGTCGTTATTTTTGTTTGGGACAGTATAACGTTAACTAATGTATAACGTACAATGGATACAATTCGGCTTTCATTAGGGGACGGGCGCATTTGCTTTGGTTTGAATGGAATTGATATCAACTTGTTTGTATAGATACTTTATAATTATAGAATACAGTTTTAGTGTGTGTGTGAGTAATTACATATTATTTCTACAAAATTCAGATGTGGGATCTACATACATACATAACATGTTTACTAGTATATGGTTTCTTGGTAGTACTATAATGCTAATGGTACTCTCGTGTGTGGTGGTGTTAAGTGCAACCCACTTTTTGACAAGGAGTCGTTCGTGTTTATTCGCGGTAATTTAAAGTAAAATAAATTGTTGTTTGACATGTCAACCATCATGCCCTACAAAGTGACATTTTATTTTTGGAAATTCTAGCAGCCAATTTAAAAATTCACTTTCAGTGAAGGCTTTATTCCAAAACAAAATTTCCCCTACCTAAAGGACGACGTTTCAGTTTCAATCACTACTGAAGAACAATTATTTTTTAAGTATAATATGTACAATGTACATATATAGGTAACTTTATTCTTCATGAATGTTTAGTTTTGACATGAGATAACGAGAACTTCATTTAGATATCCAATTAATTATTATAATACGTCTATTTTATTTTGACAGGACACTATTTCCTTACAGGTAGACATGGATACATATGGTCAAGATTGTAAATGTATCCAAGTCGAACACGAACAAGTATCTTATCTTGAATGATTGATTATATTATTATTTGTGAGCATAATAAAAGGATATAAAATATTGTAGAAAATATTGCAGTGACAGCTGCCAATAGATCGTCATATTAATTGGAAAAGGATTCATATAAAATTGATAAAATATGGTATTTCCAAAGTGGGATGTACAAGTACATGTATCTGTGGATATTAAAATGTATTTAGGTATATTTTCTCTGTCTATATAAAAATATGTCAGATACAAATAAATTCTTACTTTAAACACAAATTGATATTAAAAGTAAGGATTTATTCTTGCTATCCGTTTATTCCTTGTTCAAGTTTTTAAATGTGTATTAAAAAAAAACTAAATCGCAAATTAATTAATAGATGCATTGAGCCATTTTTGATGTTCCGAATAATTTCAAACGAAAACATAAAATACTAATAAATTGCTAATTGAATATCATATAACATGACATAAAATCCCTTAAAATAAAATTATTGTTTAAATGGATTTGTACATTTTGGTTGAAATACAAACGTCATACATACCTACACATTCCAACATCCTTTACATTGTTTTTTCATCCCCAAGCTTAACACTGAATAGTTTTTTTTTATTTTTATATTAATAACATGACAATGGGCTAAAGAACTTTTATTAACAGCAACGTAGGTACATATGTATTTATGTTTGAATGTAATTGTTTACATAAATATACATGCATATAGTATAAAGTTATAACTTGCCTGAATTGAATAAATTGTCCGAAAACAATATTTAGATTCGATCCTTTTGTACATACTTGTTAATTTTTTTTTTTTTTTTGAGTTTTAATTTGTGCAAAAAACTTTCTGCAACATTAAAGGATAAAAAAAAATGTTTTTCAATTCCAAGTATAAACTTAAAATTCAGATCCTTAAATCGCCATGATAGGATTCGTTTTGTGAAATAATATTAAATATTCATGAAGGGGTGTTCTTCATCCCCTCTCCTTTCTCTATCTCTCTCCCTCTCTGGCTTTTCTGATGTTGAAAAACTTTTGGGTTGAATTTCTCCTTAATAAAATTTCACAAAAATATATTATGTACATTTATGTATGTAGGGTAGGTTCTGTAGACATAGAAGGATCTAGGGAAAATGAACAAATATTTTCAAAATAGAAAAAAAAAAAAAAAATAGAACTAAATTCAAGTTAGTATGAAGGTACTTAAGAGAATATTTATTAATAGGGTATTCTATGATGCAAGTTGTTAATTTATTCTCAAAAACCTGTGATAGACCCATCAGTTATAATAAACCTTGAAAAGGTTTATTAATTTGCTCGATATACAGACATGCATATGTTCGCCTGTGGATACATGTATGTTAGGATACAATATTCTTGAATGTTGATGTTAACAAAGTTTATAATTTATTCTCCAACATTCAAGAAACTGTGTAATTTTAATTTGGAGTGAAATATTTTGGAACCCAGACCTCGTAGGATACTTTTTCTTACACCTGCGGACAGCACACGATTTTTTTTTTTTAAATCACAATTTTCAAAATTGTCAAGATTCTTACATCAGCGGACAGGTGTACCGATTTCCTTTCGAACAATGAAGACCGCATCTGCGTACGAGGCTTGGTTGAGGAGATATTGCCAAAAACGTAAAATTTTACGGGATGGGTCGAAATTGTGAAATTTTACTTTGGAGTGAAATATTTTGGAACCCAGACCTCGTAGGATACTTTTTCTTACACCTGCGGACAGGACTTGAAATTACCTTTCCTTTGGTGTATAAATCATTGGGTTCGGAAAGAAAGTTGAAAAAAATGATTTTTTTTGGCAAGGGGTTAGCCCACGATTTTTTTCGAAAATTACTATTTTCAAAATTGTCAAGATTTGTTAAGATTTTTACATCAGCGGAAAGGTGTATCGATTTCCTATTGAACAGTGAAGACCGCATCTGCGTACGAGGCTTGGTTGAGGAGATATTGCCAAAAACGTAAAATTTTACGGGATGGGTCCAAATTGTGAAATTTTACTTTGGAGTGAAATATTTTGGAACCCAGACCTCGTAGAATACTTTTTCTTACACCTGCGGTCAGGACTTGAAATTACCTTTCCTTTGGTGTATAAATCATTGGGTTCGGAAAGAAAGTTGAAAAAAATGATTTTTTTTGGCAAGGGGTTAGCCCACGATTTTTTTTTTTTAAATCACAATTTTCAAAATTGTCAAGATTCTTACATCAGCGGACAGGTGTACCGATTTCCTTTCGAACAATGAAGACCGCATCTGCGTACGAGGCTTGGTTGAGGAGATATTGCCAAAAACGTAAAATTTTACGGGATGGGTCGAAATTGTGAAATTTTACTTTGGAGTGAAATATTTTGGAACCCAGACCTCGTAGAATACTTTTTCTTACACCTGCGGTCAGGACTTGAAATTACCTTTCCTTTGGTGTATAAATCATTGGGTTCGGAAAGAAAGTTGAAAAAAATGATTTTTTTTGGCAAGGGGTTAGCCCACGATTTTTTTTTTTTAAATCACAATTTTCAAAATTGTCAAGATTCTTACATCAGCGGACAGGTGTACCGATTTCCTTTCGAACAATGAAGACCGCATCTGCGTACGAGGCTTGGTTGAGGAGATATTGCCAAAAACGTAAAATTTTACGGGATGGGTCGAAATTGTGAAATTTTACTTTGGAGTGAAATATTTTGGAACCCAGACCTCGTAGAATACTTTTTCTTACACCTGCGGTCAGGACTTGAAATTACCTTTCCTTTGGTGTATAAATCATTGGGTTCGGAAAGAAAGTTGAAAAAAATGATTTTTTTTGGCAAGGGGTTAGCCCACGATTTTTTTTTTTTTAAATCACAATTTTCAAAATTGTCAAGATTCTTACATCAGCGGACAGGTGTACCGATTTCCTTTCGAACAATGAAGACCGCATCTGCGTACGAGGCTTGGTTGAGGAGATATTGCCAAAAACGTAAAATTTTACGGGATGGGTCGAAATTGTGAAATTTTACTTTGGAGTGAAATATTTTGGAACCCAGACCTCGTAGAATACTTTTTCTTACACCTGCGGTCAGGACTTGAAATTACCTTTCCTTTGGTGTATAAATCATTGGGTTCGGAAAGAAAGTTGAAAAAATGATTTTTTTTGGCAAGGGGTTAGCCCACGATTTTTTCGAAAATTACAATTTTCAAAATTGTCAAGATTTGTTAAGATTTTTACATCAGCGGAAAGGTGTATCGATTTCCTATTGAACAGTGAAGACCGCATCTGCGTACGAGGCTTGGTTGAGGAGATATTGCCAAAAACGTAAAATTTTACGGGATGGGTCGAAATTGTGAAATTTTACTTTGGAGTAAAATATTTTGGAACCCAGACCTCGTAGGATACTTTTTCTTACACCTGCGGACAGGACTTGAAATTACCTTTCCTTTGGTGTATAAATCATTGGGTTCGGAAAGAAAGTTGAAAAAAATGATTTTTTTTGGCAAGGGGTTAGCCCACGATTTTTTTTTTTTAAATCACAATTTTCAAAATTGTCAAGATTCTTACATCAGCGGACAGGTGTACCGATTTCCTTTCGAACAATGAAGACCGCATCTGCGTACGAGGCTTGGTTGAGGAGATATTGCCAAAAACGTAAAATTTTACGGGATGGGTCGAAATTGTGAAATTTTACTTTGGAGTGAAATATTTTGGAACCCAGACCTCGTAGAATACTTTTTCTTACACCTGCGGTCAGGACTTGAAATTACCTTTCCTTTGGTGTATAAATCATTGGGTTCGGAAAGAAAGTTGAAAAAAATGAAAAAATGCCCACGATTTTTTCGAAAATTACAATTTTCAAAATTGTCAAGATTTGTTAAGATTTTTACATCAGCGGAAAGGTGTATCGATTTCCTATTGAACAGTGAAGACCGCATCTGCGTACGAGGCTTGGTTGAGGAGATATTGCCAAAAACGTAAAATTTTACGGGATGGGTCGAAATTGTGAAATTTTACTTTGGAGTAAAATATTTTGGAACCCAGACCTCGTAGGATACTTTTTCTTACACCTGCGGACAGGACTTGAAATTACCTTTCCTTTGTTGTATAAATCATTGGGTTCGGAGAGAAAGTTGAAAAAAATGATTTTTTTTGGCAAGGGGTTAGCCCACGATTTTTTTCGAAAATTACTATTTTGAAAATTGTCAAGATTTTTACATCAGCGGAAAGGTGTTTTGATTTCCTATTGAACAGTGAAGACTGCATCTGCGTACGAGGTTTGGTTGAGGAGATATTGGCAAAAACGTAAAATTTTACGGGATGGGTCGAAATTGTGAAATTTTACTTTGGAGTGAAATATTTTGGAACCCAGACCTCGTAGAATACTTTTTCTTACACCTGCGGACAGGACTTGAAATTACCTTTCCTTTGGTGTATAAATCATTGGGTTCGGAAAGAAAGTTGAAAAAAATGATTTTTTTTGTCAAGGGTTAGCCCACGATTTTTTTCGAAAATTACTATTTTCAAAATTGTCAAGATTTGTTAAGATTTTTACATCAGCGGAAAGGTGTATCGATTTCATATTGAAAAGTGAAGACTTCATCTGCGTACGAGGTTTGGTTGAGGAGATATTGGCAAAAACGTAAAATTTTACGGGATGGGTCGAAATTGTGAAATTTTACTTTGGAGTGAAATATTTTGGAACCCAGACCTCGTAGGATACTTTTTCTTACACCTGCGAACAGGACTTGAAATTACCTTTCCTTTGGTGTATAAATCATTGGGTTCGGAAAGAAAGTTGAAAAAAATGATTTTTTTTGGCAAGGGGTTAGCCCACGATTTTTTCGAAAATTACAATTTTCAAAATTGTCAAGATTTGTTAAGATTTTTACATCAGCGGAAAGGTGTATCGATTTCCTATTGAACAGTGAAGACCGCATCTGCGTACGAGGTTTGGCTTAGGAGATATTGGCAAAAACGTAAAATTTTACGGGATGGGTCGAAATTGTGAAATTTTACTTTGGAGTGAAATATTTTGGAACCCAGACCTCGTAGAATACTTTTTCTTACACCTGCGGACAGGACTTGAAATTACCTTTCCTTTGGTGTATAAATCATTGGGTTCGGAAAGAAAGTTGAAAAAAATGATTTTTTTTGTCAAGGGGTTAGCCCACGATTTTTTTCGAAAATTACTATTTTCAAAATTGTCAAGATTTGTTAAGATTTTTACATCAGCGGAAAGGTGTATCGATTTCCTATTGAACAGTGAAGACCGCATCTGCGTACGAGGCTTGGTTGAGGAGATATTGCCAAAAACGTAAAATTTTACGGGATGGGTCGAAATTGTGAAATTTTACTTTGGAGTGAAATATTTTGGAACCCAGACCTCGTAGAATACTTTTTCTTACACCTGCGGACAGGACTTGAAATTACCTTTCCTTTGGTGTATAAATCATTGGGTTCGGAAAGAAAGTTGAAAAAAATGATTTTTTTTGTCAAGGGTTAGCCCACGATTTTTTTCGAAAATTACTATTTTCAAAATTGTCAAGATTTGTTAAGATTTTTACATCAGCGGAAAGGTGTATCGATTTCCTATTGAACAGTGAAGACCGCATCTGCGTACGAGGCTTGGTTGAGGAGATATTGCCAAAAACGTAAAATTTTACGGGATGGGTCGAAATTGTGAAATTTTACTTTGGAGTGAAATATTTTGGAACCCAGACCTCGTAGAATACTTTTTCTTACACCTGCGGACAGGACTTGAAATTACCTTTCCTTTGGTGTATAAATCATTGGGTTCGGAAAGAAAGTTGAAAAAAATGATTTTTTTTGGCAAGGGGTTAGCCCACGATTTTTTCGAAAATTACAATTTTCAAAATTGTCAAGATTTGTTAAGATTTTTACATCAGCGGAAAGGTGTATCGATTTCCTATTGAACAGTGAAGACCGCATCTGCGTACGAGGTTTGGCTTAGGAGATATTGGCAAAAACGTAAAATTTTACGGGATGGGTCGAAATTGTGAAATTTTACTTTGGAGTGAAATATTTTGGAACCCAGACCTCGTAGAATACTTTTTCTTACACCTGCGAACAGGACTTGAAATTACCTTTCCTTTGGTGTATAAATCATTGGGTTCGGAAAGAAAGTTGAAAAAAATGATTTTTTTTGGCAAGGGGTTAGCCCACGATTTTTTTCGAAAATTACTATTTTCAAAATTGTCAAGATTTTTACATCAGCGGAAAGGTGTTTTGATTTCCTATTGAACAGTGAAGACTGCATCTGCGTACGAGGTTTGGTTGAGGAGATATTGGCAAAAACGTAAAATTTTACGGGATGGGTCGAAATTGTGAAATTTTACTTTGGAGTGAAATATTTTGGAATCCAGACCTCGTAGGATACTTTTTCTTACACCTGCGGACAGGACTTGAAATTACCTTTCCTTTGGTGTATAAATCATTGGGTTCGGAAAGAAAGTTGAAAAAAATGATTTTTTTTGGCAAGGGGTTAGCCCACGATTTTTTCGAAAATTACAATTTTCAAAATTGTCAAGATTTGTTAAGATTTTTACATCAGCGGAAAGGTGTATCGATTTCCTATTGAACAGTGAAGACCGCATCTGCGTACGAGGTTTGGTTGAGGAGATATTGGCAAAAACGTAAAATTTTACGGGATGGGTCGAAATTGTGAAATTTTACTTTGGAGTGAAATATTTTGGAACCCAGACCTCGTAGGATACTTTTTCTTACACCTGCGGACAGGACTTGAAATTACCTTTCCTTTGGTGTATAAATCATTGGGTTCGGAAAGAAAGTTGAAAAAAATGATTTTTTTTGGCAAGGGGTTAGCCCACGATTTTTTCGAAAATTACAATTTTCAAAATTGTCAAGATTTGTTAAGATTTTTACATCAGCGGAAAGGTGTATCGATTTCCTATTGAACAGTGAAGACCGCATCTGCGTACGAGGCTTGGTTGAGGAGATATTGGCAAAAACGTAAAATTTTACAGGATGGGTCGAAATTGTGAAATTTTACTTTGGAGTGAAATATTTTGGAACCCAGACCTCGTAGGATACTTTTTCTTACACCTGCGGACAGGACTTGAAATTACCTTTCCTTTGGTGTATAAATCATTGGGTTCGGAAAGAAAGTTGAAAAAAACGATTTTTTTTGGCAAGGGGTTAGCCCACGATTTTTTCGAAAATTACAATTTTCAAAATTGTCAAGATTTGTTAAGATTTTTACATCAGCGGAAAGGTGTATCGATTTCCTATTGAACAGTGAAGACTGCATCTGCGTACGAGGTTTGGTTGAGGAGATATTGGCAAAAACGTAAAATTTTACGGGATGGGTCGAAATTGTGAAATTTTACTTTGGAGTGAAATATTTTGGAACCCAGACCTCGTAGGATACTTTTTCTTACACCTGCGGACAGGACTTGAAATTACCTTTCCTTTGGTGTATAAATCATTGGGTTCGGAAAGAAAGTTGAAAAAAATGATTTTTTTTGGCAAGGGGTGTTAGCCCACGATTTTTTCGAAAATTACAATTTTCAAAATTGTCAAGATTTGTTAAGATTTTTACATCAGCGGAAAGGTGTATCGATTTCCTATTGAACAGTGAAGACCGCATCTGCGTACGAGGCTTGGTTGAGGAGATATTGCCAAAAACGTAAAATTTTACGGGATGGGTCGAAATTGTGAAATTTTACTTTGGAGTGAAATATTTTGGAACCCAGACCTCGTAGAATACTTTTTCTTACACCTGCGGACAGGACTTGAAATTACCTTTCCTTTGGTGTATAAATCATTGGGTTCGGAAAGAAAGTTGAAAAAAATGATTTTTTTTGGCAAGGGGTTAGCCCACGATTTTTTCGAAAATTACAATTTTCAAAATTGTCAAGATTTGTTAAGATTTTTACATCAGCGGAAAGGTGTATCGATTTCCTATTGAACAGTGAAGACTGCATCTGCGTACGAGGTTTGGTTGAGGAGATATTGGCAAAAACGTAAAATTTTACAGGATGGGTCGAAATTGTGAAATTTTACTTTGGAGTGAAATATTTTGGAATCCAGACCTCGTAGGATACTTTTTCTTACACCTGCGGACAGGACTTGAAATTACCTTTCCTTTGGTGTATAAATCATTGGGTTCGGAAAGAAAGTTGAAAAAAATGATTTTTTTTGGCAAGGGGTTAGCCCACGATTTTTTTCGAAAATTACTATTTTCAAAATTGTCAAGATTTTTACATCAGCGGAAAGGTGTTTTGATTTCCTATTGAACAGTGAAGACTGCATCTGCGTACTAGGTTTGGTTGAGGAGATATTGGCAAAAACGTAAAATTTTACGGGATGGGTCGAAATTGTGAAATTTTACTTTGGAGTGAAATATTTTGGAATCCAGACCTCGTAGGATACTTTTTCTTACACCTGCGGACAGGACTTGAAATTACCTTTCCTTTGGTGTATAAATCATTGGGTTCGGAAAGAAAGTTGAAAAAAATGATTTTTTTTGGCAAGGGGTTAGCCCACGATTTTTTCGAAAATTACAATTTTCAAAATTGTCAAGATTTGTTAAGATTTTTACATCAGCGGAAAGGTGTATCGATTTCCTATTGAACAGTGAAGACTGCATCTGCGTACGAGGTTTGGTTGAGGAGATATTGGCAAAAACGTAAAATTTTACAGGATGGGTCGAAATTGTGAAATTTTACTTTGGAGTGAAATATTTTGGAATCCAGACCTCGTAGGATACTTTTTCTTACACCTGCGGACAGGACTTGAAATTACCTTTCCTTTGGTGTATAAATCATTGGGTTCGGAAAGAAAGTTGAAAAAAATGATTTTTTTTGGCAAGGGGTTAGCCCACGATTTTTTTCGAAAATTACTATTTTCAAAATTGTCAAGATTTTTACATCAGCGGAAAGGTGTTTTGATTTCCTATTGAACAGTGAAGACTGCATCTGCGTACTAGGTTTGGTTGAGGAGATATTGGCAAAAACGTAAAATTTTACGGGATGGGTCGAAATTGTGAAATTTTACTTTGGAGTGAAATATTTTGGAATCCAGACCTCGTAGGATACTTTTTCTTACACCTGCGGACAGGACTTGAAATTACCTTTCCTTTGGTGTATAAATCATTGGGTTCGGAAAGAAAGTTGAAAAAAATGATTTTTTTTGGCAAGGGGTTAGCCCACGATTTTTTCGAAAATTACAATTTTCAAAATTGTCAAGATTTGTTAAGATTTTTACATCAGCGGAAAGGTGTATCGATTTCCTATTGAACAGTGAAGACCGCATCTGCGTACGAGGCTTGGTTGAGGAGATATTGGCAAAAACGTAAAATTTTACAGGATGGGTCGAAATTGTGAAATTTTACTTTGGAGTGAAATATTTTGGAACCCAGACCTCGTAGGATACTTTTTCTTACACCTGCGGACAGGACTTGAAATTACCTTTCCTTTGGTGTATAAATCATTGGGTTCGGAAAGAAAGTTGAAAAAAACGATTTTTTTTGGCAAGGGGTTAGCCCACGATTTTTTCGAAAATTACAATTTTCAAAATTGTCAAGATTTGTTAAGATTTTTACATCAGCGGAAAGGTGTATCGATTTCCTATTGAACAGTGAAGACCGCATCTGCGTACGAGGTTTGGTTGAGGAGATATTGGCAAAAACGTAAAATTTTACGGGATGGGTCGAAATTGTGAAATTTTACTTTGGAGTGAAATATTTTGGAACCCAGACCTCGTAGGATACTTTTTCTTACACCTGCGGACAGGACTTGAAATTACCTTTCCTTTGGTGTATAAATCATTGGGTTCGGAAAGAAAGTTGAAAAAAATGATTTTTTTTGGCAAGGGGTTAGCCCACGATTTTTTCGAAAATTACAATTTTCAAAATTGTCAAGATTTGTTAAGATTTTTACATCAGCGGAAAGGTGTATCGATTTCCTATTGAACAGTGAAGACCGCATCTGCGTACGAGGCTTGGTTGAGGAGATATTGCCAAAAACGTAAAATTTTACGGGATGGGTCGAAATTGTGAAATTTTACTTTGGAGTGAAATATTTTGGAACCCAGACCTCGTAGAATACTTTTTCTTACACCTGCGGACAGGACTTGAAATTACCTTTCCTTTGGTGTATAAATCATTGGGTTCGGAAAGAAAGTTGAAAAAAATGATTTTTTTTGGCAAGGGGTTAGCCCACGATTTTTTCGAAAATTACAATTTTCAAAATTGTCAAGATTTGTTAAGATTTTTACATCAGCGGAAAGGTGTATCGATTTCCTATTGAACAGTGAAGACCGCATCTGCGTACGAGGCTTGGTTGAGGGGATATTGCCAAAAACGTAAAATTTTACGGGATGGGTCGAAATTGTGAAATTTTACTTTGGAGTGAAATATTTTGGAACCCAGACCTCGTAGAATACTTTTTCTTACACCTGCGGACAGGACTTGAAATTACCTTTCCTTTGGTGTATAAATCATTGGGTTCGGAAAGAAAGTTGAAAAAAATGATTTTTTTTGGCAAGGGGTTAGCCCACGATTTTTTTCGAAAATTACTATTTTCAAAATTGTCAAGATTTGTTAAGATTTTTACATCAGCGGAAAGGTGTATCGATTTCCTATTGAACAGTGAAGACCGCATCTGCGTACGAGGCTTGGTTGAGGAGATATTGCCAAAAACGTAAAATTTTACGGGATGGGTCGAAATTGTGAAATTTTACTTTGGAGTGAAATATTTTGGAACCCAGACCTCGTAGGATACTTTTTCTTACACCTGCGGACAGGACTTGAAATTACCTTTCCTTTGGTGTATAAATCATTGGGTTCGGAAAGAAAGTTGAAAAAAATGTTTTTTTTTGGCAAGGGGTGTTAGCCCACGATTTTTTTCGAAAATTACTATTTTCAAAATTGTCAAGATTTTTACATCAGCGGAAAGGTGTATCGATTTCCTATTGAACAGTGAAGACCGCATCTGCGTACGAGGCTTGGTTGAGGAGATATTGCCAAAAACGTAAAATTTTACGGGATGGGTCGAAATTTTTTTCGAAAATTACTATTTTCAAAATTGTCAAGATTTTTACATCAGCGGAAAGGTGTTTTGATTTCCTATTGAACAGTGAAGACTGCATCTGCGTACGAGGTTTGGTTGAGGAGATATTGGCAAAAACGTAAAATTTTACGGGATGGGTCGAAATTGTGAAATTTTACTTTGGAGTGAAATATTTTGGAACCCAGACCTCGTAGGATACTTTTTCTTACACCTGCGGACAGGACTTGAAATTAGCTTTCCTTTGGTGTATAAATCATTGGGTTCGGAAAGAAAGTTGAAAAAAATGTTTTTTTTTGGCAAGGGGTGTTAGCCCACGATTTTTTTCGAAAATTACTATTTTCAAAATTGTCAAGATTTGTTAAGATTTTTACATCAGCGGAAAGGTGTATCGATTTCCTATTGAACAGTGAAGACCGCATCTGCGTACGAGGCTTGGTTGAGG
This sequence comes from Scaeva pyrastri, assembly GCA_905146935.1. Lineage (NCBI taxonomy): Eukaryota > Metazoa > Arthropoda > Insecta > Diptera > Syrphidae > Scaeva > Scaeva pyrastri. The sequence continues at coordinate 16,556,220 of LR989929.1, read as the reverse complement.
AGATATTGCCAAAAACGTAAAATTTTACGGGATGGGTCGAAATTGTGAAATTTTACTTTGGAGTGAAATATTTTGGAACCCAGACCTCGTAGGATACTTTTTCTTACACCTGCGGACAGGACTTGAAATTAGCTTTCCTTTGGTGTATAAATCATTGGGTTCGGAAAGAAAGTTGAAAAAAATGTTTTTTTTTGGCAAGGGGTGTTAGCCCACGATTTTTTTCGAAAATTACTATTTTCAAAATTGTCAAGATTTTTACATCAGCGGAAAGGTGTTTTGATTTCCTATTGAACAGTGAAGACTGCATCTGAGTACGAGGTTTGGTTGAGGAGATATTGGCAAAAACGTAAAATTTTACGGGATGGGTCGAAATTGTGAAATTTTACTTTGGAGTGAAATATTTTGGAACCCAGACCTCGTAGGATACTTTTTCTTACACCTGCGGACAGGACTTGAAATTACCTTTCCTTTGGTGTATAAATCATTGGGTTCGGAAAGAAAGTTGAAAAAAAATGATTTTTTTTGGCAAGGGGTTAGCCCACGATTTTTTCGAAAATTACAATTTTCAAAATTGTCAAGATTTGTTAAGATTTTTACATCAGCGGAAAGGTGTATCGATTTCCTATTGAACAGTGAAGACCGCATCTGCGTACGAGGCTTGGTTGAGGAGATATTGCCAAAAACGTAAAATTTTACGGGATGGGTCGAAATTGTGAAATTTTACTTTGGAGTGAAATATTTTGGAACCCAGACCTCGTAGGATACTTTTTCTTACACCTGCGGACAGGACTTGAAATTACCTTTCCTTTGGTGTATAAATCATTGGGTTCGGAAAGAAAGTTGAAAAAAAATGATTTTTTTTGGCAAGGGGTTAGCCCACGATTTTTTCGAAAATTACAATTTTCAAAATTGTCAAGATTTGTTAAGATTTTTACATCAGCGGAAAGGTGTATCGATTTCCTATTGAACAGTGAAGACCGCATCTGCGTACGAGGCTTGGTTGAGGAGATATTGGCAAAAACGTAAAATTTTACGGGATGGGTCGAAATTGTGAAATTTTACTTTGGAGTGAAATATTTTGGAACCCAGACCTCGTAGGATACTTTTTCTTACACCTGCGGACAGGACTTGAAATTACCTTTCCTTTGGTGTATAAATCATTGGGTTCGGAAAGAAAGTTGAAAAAAATGATTTTTTTTGGCAAGGGGTTAGCCCACGATTTTTTCGAAAATTACAATTTTCAAAATTGTCAAGATTTGTTAAGATTTTTTACATCAGCGGAAAGGTGTATCGATTTCCTATTGAACAGTGAAGACCGCATCTGCGTACGAGGCTTGGTTGAGGAGATATTGCCAAAAACGTAAAATTTTACGGGATGGGTCGAAATTGTGAAATTTTACTTTGGAGTGAAATATTTTGGAACCCAGACCTCGTAGGATACTTTTTCTTACACCTGCGGACAGGACTTGAAATTACCTTTCCTTTGGTGTATAAATCATTGGGTTCGGAAAGAAAGTTGAAAAAAATGATTTTTTTTGGCAAGGGGTTAGCCCACGATTTTTTTCGAAAATTACTATTTTCAAAATTGTCAAGATTTGTTAAGATTTTTACATCAGCGGAAAGGTGTATCGATTTCCTATTGAACAGTGAAGACCGCATCTGCGTACGAGGCTTGGTTGAGGAGATATTGCCAAAAACGTAAAATTTTACGGGATGGGTCGAAATTGTGAAATTTTACTTTGGAGTGAAATATTTTGGAACCCAGACCTCGTAGGATACTTTTTCTTACACCTGCGGACAGGACTTGAAATTACCTTTCCTTTGGTGTATAAATCATTGGGTTCGGAAAGAAAGTTGAAAAAAATGATTTTTTTTGGCAAGGGGTTAGCCCACGATTTTTTCGAAAATTACAATTTTCAAAATTGTCAAGATTTGTTAAGATTTTTACATCAGCGGAAAGGTGTATCGATTTCCTATTGAACAGTGAAGACCGCATCTGCGTACGAGGCTTGGTTGAGGAGATATTGCCAAAAACGTAAAATTTTACGGGATGGGTCGAAATTGTGAAATTTTACTTTGGAGTGAAATATTTTGGAACCCAGACCTCGTAGAATACTTTTTCTTACACCTGCGGACAGGACTTGAAATTACCTTTCCTTTGGTGTATAAATCATTGGGTTCGGAAAGAAAGTTGAAAAAAATGATTTTTTTTGGCAAGGGGTTAGCCCACGATTTTTTCGAAAATTACAATTTTCAAAATTGTCAAGATTTGTTAAGATTTTTACATCAGCGGAAAGGTGTATCGATTTCCTATTGAACAGTGAAGACCGCATCTGCGTACGAGGCTTGGTTGAGGAGATATTGCCAAAAACGTAAAATTTTACGGGATGGGTCGAAATTGTGAAATTTTACTTTGGAGTGAAATATTTTGGAACCCAGACCTCGTAGAATACTTTTTCTTACACCTGCGGACAGGACTTGAAATTACCTTTCCTTTGGTGTATAAATCATTGGGTTCGGAAAGAAAGTTGAAAAAAATGATTTTTTTTGGCAAGGGGTTAGCCCACGATTTTTTCGAAAATTACAATTTTCAAAATTGTCAAGATTTGTTAAGATTTTTACATCAGCGGAAAGGTGTATCGATTTCCTATTGAACAGTGAAGACCGCATCTGCGTACGAGGCTTGGTTGAGGAGATATTGCCAAAAACGTAAAATTTTACGGGATGGGTCGAAATTGTGAAATTTTACTTTGGAGTGAAATATTTTGGAACCCAGACCTCGTAGGATACTTTTTCTTACACCTGCGGACAGGACTTGAAATTACATTTCCTTTGGTGTATAAATCATTGGGTTCGGAAAGAAAGTTGAAAAAAATGATTTTTTTTGGCAAGGGGTTAGCCCACGATTTTTTCGAAAATTACAATTTTCAAAATTGTCAAGATTTGTTAAGATTTTTACATCAGCGGAAAGGTGTATCGATTTCCTATTGAACAGTGAAGACCGCATCTGCGTACGAGGCTTGGTTGAGGAGATATTGCCAAAAACGTAAAATTTTACGGGATGGGTCGAAATTGTGAAATTTTACTTTGGAGTGAAATATTTTGGAACCCAGACCTCGTAGGATACTTTTTCTTACACCTGCGGACAGGACTTGAAATTACATTTCCTTTGGTGTATAAATCATTGGGTTCGGAAAGAAAGTTGAAAAAAATGATTTTTTTTGGCAAGGGGTTAGCCCACGATTTTTTTCGAAATTTACTATTTTGAAAATTGTCAAGATTTTTACATCAGCGGAAAGATGTATCGATTTCCTATTGAACAGTGAAGACCGCATCTGCGTACGAGGCTTGGTTGAGGAGATATTGCCAAAAACGTAAAATTTTACAGGATGGGTCGAAATTGTGAAATTTTACTTTGGAGTGAAATATTTTGGAACCCAGACCTCGTAGGATACTTTTTCTTACACCTGCGGACAGGACTTGAAATTACCTTTCCTTTGGTGTATAAATCATTGGGTTCGGAAAGAAAGTTGAAAAAAATGTTTTTTTTTGGCAAGGGGTTAGCCCACGATTTTTTTCGAAAATTACTATTTTCAAAATTGTCAAGATTTTTACATCAGCGGAAAGGTGTATCGATTTCCTATTGAACAGTGAAGACCGCATCTGCGTACGAGGCTTGGTTGAGGAGATATTGCCAAAAACGTAAAATTTTACGGGATGGGTCGAAATTGTGAAATTTTACTTTGGAGTGAAATATTTTGGAACCCAGACCTCGTAGAATACTTTTTCTTACACCTGCGGACAGGACTTGAAATTACCTTTCCTTTGGTGTATAAATCATTGGGTTCGGAAAGAAAGTTGAAAAAAATGATTTTTTTTGGCAAGGGGTTAGCCCACGATTTTTTCGAAAATTACAATTTTCAAAATTGTCAAGATTTGTTAAGATTTTTACATCAGCGGAAAGGTGTATCGATTTCCTATTGAACAGTGAAGACCGCATCTGCGTACGAGGCTTGGTTGAGGAGATATTGCCAAAAACGTAAAATTTTACGGGATGGGTCGAAATTGTGAAATTTTACTTTGGAGTGAAATATTTTGGAACCCAGACCTCGTAGGATACTTTTTCTTACACCTGCGGACAGGACTTGAAATTACCTTTCCTTTGGTGTATAAATCATTGGGTTCGGAAAGAAAGTTGAAAAAAATGATTTTTTTTGGCAAGGGGTTAGCCCACGATTTTTTTCGAAAATTACTATTTTCAAAATTGTCAAGATTTGTTAAGATTTTTACATCAGCGGAAAGGTGTATCGATTTCCTATTGAACAGTGAAGACCGCATCTGCGTACGAGGCTTGGTTGAGGAGATATTGCCAAAAACGTAAAATTTTACGGGATGGGTCGAAATTGTGAAATTTTACTTTGGAGTGAAATATTTTGGAACCCAGACCTCGTAGGATACTTTTTCTTACACCTGCGGACAGGACTTGAAATTACCTTTCCTTTGGTGTATAAATCATTGGGTTCGGAAAGAAAGTTGAAAAAAATGATTTTTTTTGGCAAGGGGTTAGCCCACGATTTTTTCGAAAATTACAATTTTCAAAATTGTCAAGATTTGTTACAATTTTTACATCAGCGGAAAGGTGTATCGATTTCCTATTGAACAGTGAAGACCGCATCTGCGTACGAGGCTTGGTTGAGGAGATATTGCCAAAAACGTAAAATTTTACGGGATGGGTCGAAATTGTGAAATTTTACTTTGGAGTGAAATATTTTGGAACCCAGACCTCGTAGGATACTTTTTCTTACACCTGCGGACAGGACTTGAAATTACCTTTCCTTTGGTGTATAAATCATTGGGTTCGGAAAGAAAGTTGAAAAAAATGATTTTTTTTGGCAAGGGGTTAGCCCACGATTTTTTCGAAAATTACAATTTTCAAAATTGTCAAGATTTGTTAAGATTTTTACATCAGCGGAAAGGTGTATCGATTTCCTATTGAACAGTGAAGACCGCATCTGCGTACGAGGCTTGGTTGAGGAGATATTGCCAAAAACGTAAAATTTTACGGGATGGGTCGAAATTGTGAAATTTTACTTTGGAGTGAAATATTTTGGAACCCAGACCTCGTAGGATACTTTTTCTTACACCTGCGGACAGGACTTGAAATTACCTTTCCTTTGGTGTATAAATCATTGGGTTCGGAAAGAAAGTTGAAAAAAATGATTTTTTTTGGCAAGGGGTTAGCCCACGATTTTTTCGAAAATTACAATTTTCAAAATTGTCAAGATTTGTTAAGATTTTTACATCAGCGGAAAGGTGTATCGATTTCCTATTGAACAGTGAAGACCGCATCTGCGTACGAGGCTTGGTTGAGGAGATATTGCCAAAAACGTAAAATTTTACGGGATGGGTCGAAATTGTGAAATTTTACTTTGGAGTGAAATATTTTGGAACCCAGACCTCGTAGGATACTTTTTCTTACACCTGCGGACAGGACTTGAAATTACCTTTCCTTTGGTGTATAAATCATTGGGTTCGGAAAGAAAGTTGAAAAAAATGATTTTTTTTGGCAAGGGGTTAGCCCACGATTTTTTCGAAAATTACAATTTTCAAAATTGTCAAGATTTGTTAAGATTTTTACATCAGCGGAAAGGTGTATCGATTTCCTATTGAACAGTGAAGACTGCATCTGCGTACGAGGTTTGGTTGAGGAGATATTGGCAAAAACGTAAAATTTTACAGGATGGGTCGAAATTGTGAAATTTTACTTTGGAGTGAAATATTTTGGAACCCAGACCTCGTAGGATACTTTTTCTTACACCTGCGGACAGGACTTGAAATTACCTTTCCTTTGGTGTATAAATCATTGGGTTCGGAAAGAAAGTTGAAAAAAATGATTTTTTTTGGCAAGGGGTTAGCCCACGATTTTTTCGAAAATTACAATTTTCAAAATTGTCAAGATTTGTTACGATTTTTACATCAGCGGAAAGGTGTATCGATTTCCTATTGAACAGTGAAGACCGCATCTGCGTACGAGGCTTGGTTGAGGAGATATTGCCAAAAACGTAAAATTTTACGGGATGGGTCGAAATTGTGAAATTTTACTTTGGAGTGAAATATTTTGGAACCCAGACCTCGTAGGATACTTTTTCTTACACCTGCGGACAGGACTTGAAATTACCTTTCCTTTGGTGTATAAATCATTGGGTTCGGAAAGAAAGTTGAAAAAAATGATTTTTTTTGGCAAGGGGTTAGCCCACGATTTTTTCGAAAATTACAATTTTCAAAATTGTCAAGATTTGTTAAGATTTTTACATCAGCGGAAAGGTGTATCGATTTCCTATTGAACAGTGAAGACCGCATCTGCGTACGAGGCTTGGTTGAGGAGATATTGCCAAAAACGTAAAATTTTACGGGATGGGTCGAAATTGTGAAATTTTACTTTGGAGTGAAATATTTTGGAACCCAGACCTCGTAGGATACTTTTTCTTACACCTGCGGACAGGACTTGAAATTACCTTTCCTTTGGTGTATAAATCATTGGGTTCGGAAAGAAAGTTGAAAAAAATGATTTTTTTTGGCAAGGGGTTAGCCCACGATTTTTTCGAAAATTACAATTTTCAAAATTGTCAAGATTTGTTAAGATTTTTACATCAGCGGAAAGGTGTATCGATTTCCTATTGAACAGTGAAGACCGCATCTGCGTACGAGGCTTGGTTGAGGAGATATTGCCAAAAACGTAAAATTTTACGGGATGGGTCGAAATTGTGAAATTTTACTTTGGAGTGAAATATTTTGGAACCCAGACCTCGTAGGATACTTTTTCTTACACCTGCGGACAGGACTTGAAATTACCTTTCCTTTGGTGTATAAATCATTGGGTTCGGAAAGAAAGTTGAAAAAAATGATTTTTTTTGGCAAGGGGTTAGCCCACGATTTTTTCGAAAATTACAATTTTCAAAATTGTCAAGATTTGTTAAGATTTTTACATCAGCGGAAAGGTGTATCGATTTCCTATTGAACAGTGAAGACCGCATCTGCGTACGAGGCTTGGTTGAGGAGATATTGCCAAAAACGTAAAATTTTACGGGATGGGTCGAAATTGTGAAATTTTACTTTGGAGTGAAATATTTTGGAACCCAGACCTCGTAGGATACTTTTTCTTACACCTGCGGACAGGACTTGAAATTACCTTTCCTTTGGTGTATAAATCATTGGGTTCGGAAAGAAAGTTGAAAAAAATGTTTTTTTTTGGCAAGGGGTTAGCCCACGATTTTTTTCGAAAATTACTATTTTCAAAATTGTCAAGATTTTTACATCAGCGGAAAGGTGTATCGATTTCCTATTGAACAGTGAAGACCGCATCTGCGTACGAGGCTTGGTTGAGGAGATATTGCCAAAAACGTAAAATTTTACGGGATGGGTCGAAATTGTGAAATTTTACTTTGGAGTGAAATATTTTGGAACCCAGACCTCGTAGGATACTTTTTCTTACACCTGCGGACAGGACTTGAAATTACCTTTCCTTTGGTGTATAAATCATTGGGTTCGGAAAGAAAGTTGAAAAAAATGATTTTTTTTGGCAAGGGGTTAGCCCACGATTTTTTTCGAAATTTACTATTTTGAAAATTGTCAAGATTTTTACATCAGCGGAAAGATGTATCGATTTCCTATTGAACAGTGAAGACCGCATCTGCGTACGAGGCTTGGTTGAGGAGATATTGCCAAAAACGTAAAATTTTACAGGATGGGTCGAAATTGTGAAATTTTACTTTGGAGTGAAATATTTTGGAACCCAGACCTCGTAGGATACTTTTTCTTACACCTGCGGACAGGACTTGAAATTACCTTTCCTTTGGTGTATAAATCATTGGGTTCGGAAAGAAAGTTGAAAAAAATGTTTTTTTTTGGCAAGGGGTTAGCCCACGATTTTTTTCGAAAATTACTATTTTCAAAATTGTCAAGATTTTTACATCAGCGGAAAGGTGTATCGATTTCCTATTGAACAGTGAAGACCGCATCTGCGTACGAGGCTTGGTTGAGGAGATATTGCCAAAAACGTAAAATTTTACGGGATGGGTCGAAATTGTGAAATTTTACTTTGGAGTGAAATATTTTGGAACCCAGACCTCGTAGGATACTTTTTCTTACACCTGCGGACAGGACTTGAAATTACCTTTCCTTTGGTGTATAAATCATTGGGTTCGGAAAGAAAGTTGAAAAAAATGATTTTTTTTGGCAAGGGGTTAGCCCACGATTTTTTCGAAAATTACAATTTTCAAAATTGTCAAGATTTGTTAAGATTTTTACATCAGCGGAAAGGTGTATCGATTTCCTATTGAACAGTGAAGACTGCATCTGCGTACGAGGTTTGGTTGAGGAGATATTGGCAAAAACGTAAAATTTTACAGGATGGGTCGAAATTGTGAAATTTTACTTTGGAGTGAAATATTTTGGAACCCAGACCTCGTAGGATACTTTTTCTTACACCTGCGGACAGGACTTGAAATTACCTTTCCTTTGGTGTATAAATCATTGGGTTCGGAAAGAAAGTTGAAAAAAATGTTTTTTTTGGCAAGGGGTTAGCCCACGATTTTTTTCGAAAATTACTATTTTCAAAATTGTCAAGATTTGTTAAGATTTTTACATCAGCGGAAAGGTGTATCGATTTCCTATTGAACAGTGAAGACCGCATCTGCGTACGAGGCTTGGTTGAGGAGATATTGCCAAAAACGTAAAATTTTACGGGATGGGTCGAAATTGTGAAATTTTACTTTGGAGTGAAATATTTTGGAACCCAGACCTCGTAGGATACTTTTTCTTACACCTGCGGACAGGACTTGAAATTACCTTTCCTTTGGTGTATAAATCATTGGGTTCGGAAAGAAAGTTGAAAAAAATGATTTTTTTTGGCAAGGGGTTAGCCCACGATTTTTTTCGAAATTTACTATTTTGAAAATTGTCAAGATTTTTACATCAGCGGAAAGATGTATCGATTTCCTATTGAACAGTGAAGACCGCATCTGCGTACGAGGCTTGGTTGAGGAGATATTGCCAAAAACGTAAAATTTTACAGGATGGGTCGAAATTGTGAAATTTTACTTTGGAGTGAAATATTTTGGAACCCAGACCTCGTAGGATACTTTTTCTTACACCTGCGGACAGGACTTGAAATTACCTTTCCTTTGGTGTATAAATCATTGGGTTCGGAAAGAAAGTTGAAAAAAATGTTTTTTTTTGGCAAGGGGTTAGCCCACGATTTTTTCGAAAATTACTATTTTCAAAATTGTCAAGATTTTTACATCAGCGGAAAGGTGTTTTGATTTCCTATTGAACAGTGAAGACTGCATCTGCGTACGAGGTTTGGTTGAGGAGATATTGGCAAAAACGTAAAATTTTACGGGATGGGTCGAAATTGTGAAATTTTACTTTGGAGTGAAATATTTTGGAACCCAGACCTCGTAGGATACTTTTTCTTACACCTGCGGACAGGACTTGAAATTACCTTTCCTTTGGTGTATAAATCATTGGGTTCGGAAAGAAAGTTGAAAAAAATGATTTTTTTTGGCAAGGGGTTAGCCCACGATTTTTTTCGAAAATTACTATTTTCAAAATTGTCAAGATTTTTACATCAGCGGAAAGGTGTTTTGATTTACTATTGAACAGTGAAGACTGCATCTGAGTACGAGGTTTGGTTGAGGAGATATTGGCAAAAACGTAAAATTTTACGGGATGGGTCGAAATTGTGAAATTTTACTTTGGAGTGAAATATTTTGGAACCCAGACCTCGTAGGATACTTTTTCTTACACCTGCGGACAGGACTTGAAATTACCTTTCCTTTGGTGTATAAATCATTGGGTTCGGAAAGAAAGTTGAAAAAAATGATTTTTTTTGGCAAGGGGTTAGCCCACGATTTTTTTCGAAAATTACTATTTTCAAAATTGTCAAGATTTTTACATCAGCGGAAAGGTGTTTTGATTTACTATTGAACAGTGAAGACTGCATCTGAGTACGAGGTTTGGTTGAGGAGATATTGGCAAAAACGTAAAATTTTACGGGATGGGTCGAAATTGTGAAATTTTACTTTGGAGTGAAATATTTTGGAACCCAGACCTCGTAGGATACTTTTTCTTACACCTGCGGACAGGACTTGAAATTACCTTTCCTTTGGTGTATAAATCATTGGGTTCGGAAAGAAAGTTGAAAAAAAATGATTTTTTTTGGCAAGGGGTTAGCCCACGATTTTTTCGAAAATTACAATTTTCAAAATTGTCAAGATTTGTTAAGATTTTTACATCAGCGGAAAGGTGTATCGATTTCCTATTGAACAGTGAAGACCGCATCTGCGTACGAGGCTTGGTTGAGGAGATATTGCCAAAAACGTAAAATTTTACGGGATGGGTCGAAATTGTGAAATTTTACTTTGGAGTGAAATATTTTGGAACCCAGACCTCGTAGGATACTTTTTCTTACACCTGCGGACAGGACTTGAAATTACCTTTCCTTTGGTGTATAAATCATTGGGTTCGGAAAGAAAGTTGAAAAAAATGATTTTTTTTGGCAAGGGGTTAGCCCACGATTTTTTTCGAAAATTACTATTTTCAAAATTGTCAAGATTTTTACATCAGCGGAAAGGTGTTTTGATTTTCTATTGAACAGTGAAGACTGCATCTGCGTACGAGGTTTGGTTGAGGAGATATTGGCAAAAACGTAAAATTTTACGGGATGGGTCGAAATTGTGAAATTTTACTTTGGAGTGAAATATTTTGGAACCCAGACCTCGTAGGATACTTTTTCTTACACCTGCGGACAGGACTTGAAATTACCTTTCCTTTGGTGTATAAATCATTGGGTTCGGAAAGAAAGTTGAAAAAAAATGATTTTTTTTGGCAAGGGGTTAGCCCACGATTTTTTCGAAAATTACAATTTTCAAAATTGTCAAGATTTGTTAAGATTTTTACATCAGCGGAAAGGTGTATCGATTTCCTATTGAACAGTGAAGACCGCATCTGCGTACGAGGCTTGGTTGAGGAGATATTGCCAAAAACGTAAAATTTTACGGGATGGGTCGAAATTGTGAAATTTTACTTTGGAGTGAAATATTTTGGAACCCAGACCTCGTAGGATACTTTTTCTTACACCTGCGGACAGGACTTGAAATTACCTTTCCTTTGGTGTATAAATCATTGGGTTCGGAAAGAAAGTTGAAAAAAATGATTTTTTTTGGCAAGGGGTTAGCCCACGATTTTTTTCGAAAATTACTATTTTGAAAATTGTCAAGATTTTTACATCAGCGGAAAGGTGTTTTGATTTCCTATTGAACAGTGAAGACTGCATCTGCGTACGAGGTTTGGTTGAGGAGATATTGGCAAAAACGTAAAATTTTACGGGATGGGTCGAAATTGTGAAATTTTACTTTGGAGTGAAATATTTTGGAATCCAGACCTCGTAGGATACTTTTTCTTACACCTGCGGACAGGACTTGAAATTACCTTTCCTTTGGTGTATAAATCATTGGGTTCGGAAAGAAAGTTGAAAAAAATGTTTTTTTTTGGCAAGGGGTTAGCCCACGATTTTTTTCGAAAATTACTATTTTCAAAATTGTCAAGATTTTTACATCAGCGGAAAGGTGTTTTGATTTACTATTGAACAGTGAAGACTGCATCTGAGTACGAGGTTTGGTTGAGGAGATATTGGCAAAAACGTAAAATTTTACGGGATGGGTCGAAATTGTGAAATTTTACTTTGGAGTGAAATATTTTGGAACCCAGACCTCGTAGGATACTTTTTCTTACACCTGCGGACAGGACTTGAAATTACCTTTCCTTTGGTGTATAAATCATTGGGTTCGGAAAGAAAGTTGAAAAAAATGATTTTTTTTGGCAAGGGGTTAGCCCACGATTTTTTTCGAAATTTACTATTTTGAAAATTGTCAAGATTTTTACATCAGCGGAAAGGTGTATCGATTTCCTATTGAACAGTGAAGACCGCATCTGCGTACGAGGCTTGGTTGAGGAGATATTGCCAAAAACGTAAAATTTTACGGGATGGGTCGAAATTGTGAAATTTTACTTTGGAGTGAAATATTTTGGAACCCAGACCTCGTAGGATACTTTTTCTTACACCTGCGGACAGGACTTGAAATTACCTTTCCTTTGGTGTATAAATCATTGGGTTCGGAAAGAAAGTTGAAAAAAATGATTTTTTTTGGCAAGGGGTTAGCCCACGATTTTTTTCGAAAATTACTATTTTCAAAATTGTCAAGATTTGTTAAGATTTTTACATCAGCGGAAAGGTGTATCGATTTCCTATTGAACAGTGAAGACCGCATCTGCGTACGAGGCTTGGTTGAGGAGATATTGCCAAAAACGTAAAATTTTACGGGATGGGTCGAAATTGTGAAATTTTACTTTGGAGTGAAATATTTTGGAACCCAGACCTCGTAGGATACTTTTTCTTACACCTGCGGACAGGACTTAAAATTACCTTTCCTTTGGTGTATAAATCATTGGGTTCGGAAAGAAAGTTGAAAAAAATGATTTTTTTTGGCAAGGGGTTAGCCCACGATTTTTTCGAAAATTACAATTTTCAAAATTGTCAAGATTTGTTAAGATTTTTACATCAGCGGAAAGGTGTATCGATTTCCTATTGAACAGTGAAGACCGCATCTGCGTACGAGGCTTGGTTGAGGAGATATTGCCAAAAACGTAAAATTTTACGGGATGGGTCGAAATTGTGAAATTTTACTTTGGAGTGAAATATTTTGGAACCCAGACCTCGTAGGATACTTTTTCTTACACCTGCGGACAGGACTTGAAATTACCTTTCCTTTGGTGTATAAATCATTGGGTTCGGAAAGAAAGTTGAAAAAAATGATTTTTTTTGGCAAGGGGTTAGCCCACGATTTTTTCGAAAATTACAATTTTCAAAATTGTCAAGATTTTTACATCAGCGGAAAGGTGTTTTGATTTCCTATTGAACAGTGAAGACTGCATCTGCGTACGAGGTTTGGTGGAGGAGATATTGGCAAAAACGTAAAATTTTACGGGATGGGTCGAAATTGTGAAATTTTACTTTGGAGTGAAATATTTTGGAACCCAGACCTCGTAGGATACTTTTTCTTACACCTGCGGACAGGACTCGAAATTACCTTTCCTTTGGTGTATAAATCATTGGGTTCGGAAAGAAAGTTGAAAAAAATGTTTTTTTTTGGCAAGGGGTTAGCCCACGATTTTTTTCGAAAATTACTATTTTGAAAATTGTCAAGATTTTTACATCAGCGGAGAGGTGTTTTGATTTCCTATTGAACAGTGAAGACTGCATCTGCGTACGAGGTTTGGTTGAGGAGATATTGGCAAAAACGTAAAATTTTACGGGATGGGTCGAAATTGTGAAATTTTACTTTGGAGTGAAATATTTTGGAACCCAGACCTCGTAGGATACTTTTTCTTACACCTGCGGACAGGACTTGAAATTACCTTTCCTTTGGTGTATAAATCATTGGGTTCGGAAAGAAAGTTGAAAAAAATGATTTTTTTTGGCAAGGCCCACGATAATTTTTCGAAATTCACAATTTTCAAATTGTCAAGATTTACTTTGGCTGATTTTTATTTTGAATGGTTTATTATATCCCAGAGTTGTGATTTAAATTCATCTAATTTTTCTCCATTCCGGATTAATGACATTTATGAAGTGACAGTTTTGTAGTGTGATGTTATCTTGAGCTTTAATTTAGTTTTCATCAAATAGTTTGTTTATTATTTAAATTTTAGCTGTTGGTTATTAATTTTTGTAATAATATATTTTCAACAAACCAATTTGATCAACAAATCGGTTTTTGGCTCAATTGACAAATCAATCAATTATGAAAAAATTATATTCAATCGATTTAAACACCTGGATGTTTAATCAAAAAAAGTACTGCACACAATGTTTATCATCATCTAACGAATTTACTTAAAATTATTTTTTTATATAAAAAAGTAAAATTATACCAAACAAATAGAACATTATTCCAAATCGAATCCTTTACTCAATTTCAATGCAAATATTTAAAAGCAGGTAGGTGTCTACTCAATAATTTATGTATACAAGTTTATTTTATTTAAGCCCGCACATTATACAAAAATTACATAAATTATAATCCAATTATTGTTAACTGCTAATAACCTAACCGTACCTGCGTTCGGTTACCACATGTAACAGACACATATCAATGTTGTTTTAATTATTTCATTTTTTTTTTTTCAAAACAACTAAAACCAAATTAAGTGAGGAGGAGTTATGTTTGGATGTGAGTACATGATTGAATAAATTTTCAAAATATGTAAATTCTAATATCGAAAAACAAAACTATTCATCTATACATATTATATGTATTTGTTTTTCAACTTATCATGTGAAGTGTAACAAAGGGGTCCGTCCATTATTATTATGCTGCCCCTATAGAAATATGTATGTATTTTTATGGTATAACGCTGGCAGCTGCGCGGCGGCGGGGGTGGCAACGGGAAATTTAATATTGCATTGAAATAATACGATGAAAATAGTTTATATTTGGTGCATCCAAATATTTTTGAAAGGTTTTCTAATATTAAAACTAGAGACTATAGAAACCATTTAATGTGGGCTTACTATTGTTCAATGAACTATGTGGTTCTTAATATTTAAAAAAAAAGAAACAACATATTCAAACTGGTAATTCAATTAATTATAACTAAATTAGTTGCAGAATAACCAGCCCAAAAATGATAACACTTGAGTATAATTCCGACATAACTTAGTGGTCATTCATACAGGGTGGCGTACAGATCGCGCTTGTGATACTAGAGATGGCCAAGAGACGATATCCGGCGAGACTTTTCCTAGTCTCGTCTCGCTACTTTAAAATTAAAAAAAGGAGGTTTTTTGCGACTCACACTTATAACTTCCCATTAAACCTTGAAAGTTTGGATCTTATTGAATTTTTTGTGTTACAATAAATCTCCAATAAAAAGAAAGGTACCAAATGTAACCTTACAGTATTAAAAAAAAAAAACATACATTTTGTTAATTCTGGTTATTTTTTTAACAAAAAAAAATCAGATTTAAGAAATTTATCGAGATAGCGGAAAAACAAAACTTACCAATTTTTTTTTCCAAAATTTTACCATAAGTCAAAAACGTCATTTCACATAGTATACAATTGTTTTGATGATACTACCATATTTCCTTCATGGTATATTTATTTAAAAAAATAACGGTACTTTGAACTTTTTCCACCAATTTATTTGAAGTCAATAGCACTAGTCGTTCCTGAAAATCGAACAAAATTTAATTCTACTCGATATCTCTTCTCATTCTTGGGATACCGTTGACCAAAAATCTTTCTAAAAATGCCATCTTTCTAAGAATGACGGATTCTAAGGACCTTGAAACCATTTGTCAAAAAATTTCAATTTGACAAATAGGACCGATAACAATAAACTACTAACTTCTATATTGTTATCTTTAATTAAATTTCAGTTAAAATTTGCATACAATTTTCAAGTCTGCCTTATCTATTTAGTATTTACAATTTCGAGAAAGCCTTCATAAAAATCCTCTTAACTCTTTCCGTCGTTTTCAGGTTCATCGATTTAATATCAATAGTAATTGATCTCCTCTTTGTTTTACATCCCCATAATTTTTAGCAACAATACCCGTAGAACATCTTAAATACCAATAAATTCCAACAAAGTATTCCATTCTATTTTAAAATTAAAAGTTTAACTGTTGATAGGTAGGTTACTTACCTAAATACCAAAATCTATCTTAGTATTATAAATTTATTTACTCCACCCATTATTTCGGCGATAGGTACCTACTTCTAAACAAGCATCAAAAGATACAGTGGTAATAAGCTCAGCTTCCCTTTTCCTTTTTTGAAGAAGGCGTCAATACTCTTATATCCACAAATACTATAATCTATTACCATCAGATATAAGTAAATACTCTTTGTATCTTCGGGATTTATGAGCACGCACCAAAAGATTCAAGTTCAAGTAGAAAATTAAATCACACAACAAAAACAAAAATATATCGAAACACAGATACCTGAGTTTGACGTCTCGACCACCTCCAGCAGCGCCACCAGGCAGAGAACATTAACATAAAATCAAAACAGTTTAAAGATAAAAAGGTAACAACAAATTTGAAATTTATGTTCAATCATTAAAAAACAAAATGATGAGAGTTCATGAAGAGACGAAGAATAAAACATTATAATTTATTAGAAGAAGATGAAGTTAACTTTTATCTAAGTACAGGCAATTTTAAATCACTTAAAATTACTTAGCTTTAACGTAAAAAGTTTAAAAGCAAACAAAAATTTTTGTTTGGAAAGATTTATGTTTTCTTTTTGTTCGTATTTTTTTTTTTTTTTTTTGTGATTGTTTGGGCAAAGTGCCTTTTTAGCCAAAAGTGATGATAAATTCGATAAAAGCTGAAGATCAAATTAAATCAAATTTGACAAAATGCATGATGATGATGGAATTTTATTTTTAATGGTCTGTAAACGTTTTTTTTTTTTTTTTAAGAGAAAAGAGAAAATCGAGTTCAACTAATGTTGACAATGAGAGCTTATGAAACTTTAATCATTTGAAAGCTACAAGCAATTTTATTTCCCGATGAATTGTTAGTCATATTGACAGCAAAAGTTAGAAAAAGTTAATAAGATTTTAGGTCATTTGAAGTTAACGTTTATTGACATCAGAATATTTTTGAAATTTTTCATTTTGGTTTTTATTGGTAAAGGTTCGATTTACGAAATTGAAGTTTTTGAAAAATCTGGACGAGATGTCTGTGTGTGCGTTTGTACCTATGTTCAAAATACCTACTTTCATAAACGATATCTCGAGGACGAGTAAAAACATCGACTTTGTTCAACAGGTTATAAATTCACAAGCTGCAGAAAGGACTTCAATAAAAATTCACCAATTTGTTTTTTTTTAATGTAGTAATTTCAAAAAACAGTGGAAAAATTTTACTGGGAGCAAATTTCTCAAGAACAGAGAATTCTTTTGACTCTATTTTAGACGTTTTGATTTAATTTAGACTTGATTTAAAATTTTGAAAATATGTCGTTAGTTTTGTTTTTTTAATAAAAAAAAGTTTATAGGTCAAATGCAAAAGGTGTTTTTTTTTAGATATGGATAAAAATGTATCTTTATTATAACCATAAGAGTTTGCCATTATGTTTTAAAATTGATTTTGGGCAAGCAGTCTCCACAGCTTACTCGAATTAATTCCATCCGAAAGGCCCAATTTGTGACCATTTTTGTTGCTGCAATAGGAGTCATGTGTCAGTAATAACGCACCGAATATTCTCTTCAAGGAGTCAATCGTCTCGGGCTTATCTGCTATAAACAAGCGATTTTACATACCTTCACAAAAAAATAATTAGGCAGTGTTAAATCGCACGTCACTAGGTTATGCGCTCACCAAAAGTTTCCTTCAATAAATTAATTGTTTCGTTAGCTGTATGGCATGTACTATCGTCCAGTTGAAACCAAAGGTCGTCAATATCAACATCCTCCAATTCATACACGAAAAAGTCATCAATCATGATTCTAAAGCTTTTCCCATTGACTGCAACATTATGGGCCACTTAATTGTAGAAGAAATATGGACCAATGATTCCCTCTGCCCATAGAGCACACCAAATAGTGACTTTTTGAGCATGTTACGGGCTTCTCAACAATTTGTAGTTTTTTTTTTCACTTTATCAATTTTTTTTTTTTTTTGAAAATCTTAGAAAATGTCATAAATGCAATTTTCCGTAGCAGACACTTAATCGTGTAGAGAAGTCCTACGATATAAAAAAAACTCTACTCAACACCACCCTGTCAGTAAAAATTTCCATCAACTCACCTTCGAGTCATTTTCTTTGTCTGAACAAATCCAAAATATTAAGTGATTCCGATGAAAAGCAACAAGGACACAAGTCCACATTGATGGTTTATTTCATCCATAAGCAAAGAAATCTTGTTACACCAACACCACAATCCAAACCCCAACCTAACCCGTCTCTTGTTTTTCATCTTGTCTAAAATCTAGATCTGCTTTTTGGTCACGTCCAATCGTCCATGATGTCCTCTTATTATTATTAATATCAACACAGTTACAGAAAAACAATAACTGTTTATTTGATGAAAATCTCCCACACAATATCCAAAATATTTTGATAGCTTCTCCTTTTTTTGGCCTCGGGGGTAACTATACATAAAGAAATAAAAAACAAAAAGTGCGGAATCTTCTCAGAATTTCGAAACCATTTTCAAAACTCTCCAAACAAAAAGCCAAAGCCCCAAATGATTATGGTCCAAACAATTGAATGGAGATTTCCCTCGAGGCCATGGGTTTAAGTTTATAATATTTTCGACACAGAATTTTGTGTCCTTACGACCGAGACCGATACTGAACCGACACGATGACACCTTACTCCTACGTTCCTCCCACCCGCATCCAGTTCGGCAAAAAATAATTGAATTACTGAATGGATTTAGAATTTTAGTCCATGTCCTGTCCATCTATCTATTCTACGGATATAATTATGCTTGCAGTTAAAGTCCATTCCATATTTTTGATTAGAATCTCCCTCTCTGGATGATGACAATTCTAAATTCTATATCTGGACAGACCATAAGAATGCACGTTTCTGGGCTGGCCCCAGTGGCGACTTTTCATGTTACATTCCATGAACTGGACTGGACAACTGATTTTAATTTTAGGTGCAGGACGTCATTGTCGGTCGGTCGGTGTCGTCGTTATATTATTATTTTAATGAATTCCGTGTGTTTGTGTGCGGATGCAAAATCAACGAACTTTTGTCTAGACAATTTAATTAAAATATTTAAAACAGGTAGCTAAGGGTTTTTTTTTGGAACGCTAGTTGCACAATCATGGATAAAGGATAATATTATGACGGGAGTAATGGATTGGACAAATGGAGATGAGCTGTCATTTCGATTTAAGTGCGGGGGCGCAATTTGCATACACGATTATTTCTATTGTAAAGTTTTGTTGGATTATTGTCTGTCCTTGAAATCAATTATTGAAAATGTAGATTTACATGAAAGAGATTAGTTACATTGAAATCATATTTTTAAACGAGTTTTTGTAGATGTTTGTCATATTTGACAATCTTCATCATCAAATCATTTCAATTAAAATGGATGGTCTGTTGAAATCAGGTAAAATTAATCAGACGACCATATTAAATAAAACAATAGGCAAGTTAATTTGTAATCGGTTTGCGTCAAATTTTAAGTAAAAATGTTGTCACAAAATGTGTCAAAATGTTGGACAGCCTTGTACTTTATCTCGGTTATACTTAAATTGGAATGGTAGATTAATTGGAATGGTCAAAATTTCCATCAATGATCTCACGCAATTACAACTTCTTGACATTCCGTCAAAAAAATGACGATATCAATCTTGCATTAAGTTTATCGGCAGTAGTGGATTTCTGGAAAAAGGAAATCGTTTGATTGAAATTTCTGGAGAGAAATATAGAACATCATTTAACGCAATGAATTTCATAACTATCCATCATCAAATCATTCGATAAACTGAAAATGTTCCTTCATGAAAACAATTTAAATTTTACGCGTTTGTCCTGAATTTTCCTCTAATAATTTTGTATTTCTAATTTCGAAAAGCTTAATCTTTTAATTTCCTGTCTTTTTTAAAATCTATTGCTTTAAAAACTTACTCTAAACTTCAATGAAATCGACCCAGTCGTTCTCAACATGCAGTTTTCATACCATTTTAATGCATGCACATATATGTGTTGTGTTTTATTCACTGCTGATCAGCAAACAAGAACAATTTGATTGCTGCCGAAAAAGCAGCCAGCATAAATAAAAGCAGCTGTGCTGACGATATTACATATATGAGTTTGATCGTTTTATTGACTTGAATACTGAACTAGCTATGCAGCAGTGAATAAAACACAAGTATGTATAATCTTAAAAACTCCTTACCTCACATTTAATAACGTGTGATTCAATTATGCATTTTATTTAATGGAAAAACAAATTTAAGTGTGTCGAGGATACTAATGTTGTCCACTTAGGCGTATGAGTACTTTCTACGAGTAAAATTCACAATAACTTTTAAATATTCTCACAATCATCTTGTCACTTGGTGAAGATATACAATCGTTAAAGTTAATTCCAATATTTTATTTTATTTTATTTTAAACGAATACATCAATTTAAGTGGATATACAATAAAAATGTAATTAAATTTACTTGACATTTTATGGTTACCAATCAGAAAAATTAAATACACAATAAAATTCAAATTCGTTAAAATGACATCAAATATTTAATTGCTCAAATTTGATTGTAATTTGATACCGATTTTAAAACTCGATACATAAAGCGTATTATTTAATATTAAACGATTAACTCCATACTAACCACGTGAATTCCTTGAAGTCATAACATTGTCCACTTGAATTCTGCCACACTCCACTACACACATACGAATATATGTATGTATCTATAAAGAGTATCAAATTCATTAACCGTGCTAATTCAATGTCACTTAAAAACTGTGTCATGTTAAAATTAAATCCCTTAATCACTTGTTACCCTCAATAATTATTTTATTGAGGTATTGAAGAATGACACCGTAAGAAAAAAAAAAAATGATGACAAACACGTCCCACACCAGCAGCAGGAGTTCCCATATAACTCCAGCTACTCCATGTCAGGAAGGAATCAACTGAACCTTCGCATATCTTGATATGATAATTATTGTCCATTCACTCGCCTTGAATTAATATCAAAAAATTATGCTGACCTCAGAGGAGTCGGTTGCATCAACTGTCCAAAAAATGTTGGTTTTTGAAGCAACCCCACACACAAAAAAAACCAACATCCCAGACAAGCTAAAGCAAACAGACAGATAGACGGACTTAAAGATACAAAGAGACACGAGCCTTTTGGTTTAAGCCAAGATTCAATGATGCTGCCTGATGATGAGGATGATGATGATGATCCACCTTGTGTTGTGCCACACACATGGGGATTGACATTCATTATTATTGCATATGGCTCTGGCGATGTTAATATTTTAGTAGCCAGTTGGTAATCGGATTTCGGTTAAAGACCACTTAAGGTCCCTTAAGTGGACTTATTGTCTGGCTAGGTATCGAACTTTTGTTGGTTTTCTTCTTTTCATGTAATTTGTTCATGAGCCAGGGTGCGGTCGTCGCGTCGTCGGTCTTGACGTCTTGGCCAAGTTATGTGGGGCAAAACACATCATGCAGTCCAGGTTTTGACCTTCATGGCTGATTTAATGACGAAAAATCGATCCGTTTTATGCCCAATAAACACAAAATAAATCACCAAGTTGATGGTGACTTGGGAAATTCCTTTTTCTTATTTGGCATAGGTACTCTTGTGGTTGTTTTTGATGATGTGACGGAGGAAGCAGTGATTTCTTTTTGTTTTATTTATATGACCATAAACAGATACTCACCGTCCGTCATGTTGATGTTAACAATGGCAACAGTAACAGCAACAGCATCAGAAGCAGGAGCAGTAGCAGGAGCCGGAGCAACATCAGCATCAGCATCAACATCAGCATGCCAACGGCATTTCTGTCAATCTTTTGACAACATTGGTTTTGGAGGTACTCTGGGTACGTACATGTGCTTTACATTTTAACAATAAACATTCGACTCCTTGGACCAGGGTATAAGAAAGGTACGAGTATATAGGTATCGGGACGAAAAATCATCAATCAAATTCAATTTGTCAGTGATCTGTCAACAAAGATTATCTGAATAAAACAGATTTTTTTTTATTATTGATATTTTTTTTTTATATTCTTCGAAATGCGTTATCGGAAAATTCCATTCGATGTTATAACAATAAGGAAAAGTTAAGTGAAAGGATGGTGGAAGGGGTGACATATATGACATTCCTAAGGTGAAGAAGCAGATCAGTCTTTAAGAAGTTGACTTGTTATGGAAATATTGATTTGATGAAGTGAATTTACCTTATAAAGGGTGTTTTTTTTAGAAGTGTGGTTTTAAATCTGGCAATACTTTTTTCGAAGTCGGTCTTTTGACAGCCTTGACTTGATTTATGCTCTGTTTGGTTTGCCAATTTATTAAAACGAAGCCGAACGACCATCCAACCAGTCACACGTTCGGTGAATGGGTCCAAAACGAGATGGCCACCGATCCCGATTTTTATAACAATTTTTTTTTTCAGCGATGAACCTCAATTTTGGTTGAATGGGTACGTTAAAAATCAAAATTTTCATATTTGTACGCCATTACATCCTCAAAAAGTCACTATTTGGTGTGCTTTATGGGCAGAGGCAATAATTGGTCCATATTTTTTCATGAAGCCGGCCCATAATGTAACAGTCAATAGGGAACGCTATAGAGGCATGATTAATGATGGCCACTTGCCTGAAATTATTTTTAAACATAATGGCTAATATTTTTCTTTATGAAAAAGCTAAATTCTTGATCATAACATGAAACCATATTCAATTTATTTCTTTTTGAAAACCACACATGTAAAAAGAACACCCTACAGAATTTTCTTGACCAAAAAAAAAAAACTTTTAATCAGATTTTCGAATTCAAAAGTACCCAGTGTGATGATACTCTGATAAGTAGATATAAATCCCCATATTCCAATATATTTACATGCATGGATTGTATACCCGTATATATAATTTATAATACAAACAAAACATGTTTTGCCTATAGATATACTAAATGAATTTATTTTAATGTATGTAAGGCATAATCTTCTCTTAATACCTCTGCCTATACCCTAGGGGCCCTCACAATAATGATTGACTGATGTTCTTTTGAGAAAACAAAAGTGACTTATGTATAATATCCATATAAGTACTCAGGTATATCATCATAGCACAATAACCATAAAATATTATGAACTATTCCTCATAACATAAATAAATCTGGGTAAGATCCTTTTGTATCTTTGCCCTCAACTTGACTTTGCATTTCAATGCCTTGTCCGAATGCTTCATCAAAAACTTCATCTTAATGCAATTTATTTCACTCTGCATGAGATTCATTTTGAATTTTACGACTTTAAATTGAATAATGGAATAATCAGAAGTTTTCCATAACTCTTCGCATTGCATAAATTAATTATGAAAAAATTAATTAACTTTACCGCGGTACCAGTTCAGGAATCAATAAGGAAGGAAACCTAAAAAATATACAACTACACAATAAATTTATAAGACTTTAAATCGTTTGTTCATTAAATCATCTTCTGCCATTCCGTGCGTCGTCATTCGTATGCGGGCCAAAGTAATCCATCTGACAATGATTGAATGACAAGGTCGTAAATCCCATTCAACTGCCCATAAAAACTGCCGAATACAAAAATGCTTTGACAACACAGTCACTTACTACATCCACTTTAATCAAAAGTTAACCAAAAAATAAAAAACTTCAAATTAGTTCATCAACCTGACGATGGAAGATACATCTCATTTCTGTGCTCTGTTGTTGTTGTTGATTACAATTAACATTATGTTTCCAGGAAACGACGACGGACGCACAAAAATATTCGTCTCCAGAGATGTTGGCACTTAAAGCCGTGATAACCAGATACCAAACCGAACTGTCCCTGATGAGACGCCTCGCCTAACCAAAGGTGCTTTAAAACACAACTTTTGTTTTAAATATTTGTTGTTTTTTTTTATTATAATTTTTACAGGGACTGTGCCATTCTTTGAAAGAAAAAATTAACCCGCAACAAACTGCCAAAAAAGTGTTAACATTAAATTTTTAAATAAAAACATCGCATTTCAGATTTGCTTGGGATTCGTTTCGAAGCAACCAACGAGTGCGCGATGACAATCTCTCTGAAAACCCAACGAAAGCATTTTGGGACAATGGTATGGTGATGGTAGAGGAGCGAGTCGGTGATGATGGTGATGGTGGTGCGGGTTGGGTTGTATGAAAGTGTGTCTTTGCCATAGCGCGGGGCATAAATTATGCTCCATTTTTTAGGTCGGGAGTGCCGCATTGGAGTATCTTTACAATTCGTGTACGTATCTACATGTCTACCTGTTCAATGAACTGGGTCAAGAGCGGAGTTACAACGAGAAGACAGAAGGCGGAAATTTACAAAGGGGCGACAAAAGACAGATATAAAGATTAAACTTTGATAGTTGGCAGATGTTCAATGGCCATCGCACTCTGAACATGGTTGACATAATAAATTGTCTGACTATGAGAAATGTTGACAGTGTGATGGATAAATTTTAGGTTTACTGAGGAAACAATGTTTGAACTTAGAAAAAACAGAAGATCCAATGAAAAAACAAAGCGTTTCGTAAAATAAGCGGAAAATTCGTCGCTCACAAGAATTTGAGCTGATAATACCCCGACACTCTGTTCTAGGAACCTTAAAACGTCCAGATTTGTCAAAAATTTCAAATGACAAATCGGACCGAATTAAATTTTTTTCAATAGACTATAAAAGACACAGAAAGTACTTTGTTAAAAAATTGTCAAGCGGTTTTTTCACAATAG
This sequence comes from Scaeva pyrastri, assembly GCA_905146935.1. Lineage (NCBI taxonomy): Eukaryota > Metazoa > Arthropoda > Insecta > Diptera > Syrphidae > Scaeva > Scaeva pyrastri. Next base: position 16,531,654 of record LR989929.1, on the reverse strand, counting down.
CAATTAAAAAAAAATTGTTGGTTGCAAAATCTCAGGAACAGATAATGCTTTTGACTTGAAATAAATTTTATTGTGTAGATTGTAATGTGATACAGGTTTGGTATAAATTGGGAAAAAGTTCAACATACCGCTATTTTTTTTTTAATCAAAAACTAAACACAAATTTTGACGCTGAAAAATATACTGTGAAGAAAAAAACGATGTTATCTGCAAAATAATTTTCTGATATCTTTGACATCTTGTAAAATTAATTGACACTTTTTTTACAAAAAATAAAAAAGTACCTACAAAAAATTCTTCCAAAAGTTGTTAAAAAATGTTTTTTGACTTGAATATCTCGAGAGTTTGCAACGATATTGACTTCAAATTTATTAAAGTTTATACAAAATACAACTAATAATTCATTCTACAATTCTACAAATATCGAATTGACAATTTTTTTACGGAAACTAAAATTTACCACAGCAGATTTCAAAACCAATGTACTAACCTCATGGCATTGCCTGAATTTAGCCTAATTTATTCACCAGACTCATGAAAAATTGTGAGCCACACAAGTTAAAAAAAAGTGCTCTAATAAAAAGTGATTACAGAAAGACCCTATGCTTGAATACAATAAAAGCAATTGTCTCTTGTATATCACGCTGTCAACGGACTTGTAGTAATGTATGTTTAGTTCTCCAACTTGACTTGTCTTTGAATAGTGAAATTTCATCAGCTATCGCTGTCCTTTTCTTTACTACTAATACTCCATTGTCCATTTGATAATTTTTATGAATTTATGCAAGCATCTGTCAAACTGCGGACATCCTAAGTCAAGGTATATCGCCCTCTTTAAGGTTATGTCATTGATCACTACAAAGCGCCATCTATAATTCATTTTGTTAACTTCTTCGCCCAAAATGTTCTTCATTATGGAAAACACTCCAGCTGCTCTCGAGTTACATATAAATTTTGTAACAAACCCGACTTTTTTTATTAAAAACTTCAGATAAGTTAAAAAATGTTCAATTTCCTATCTGGGCGACGAATTTCAAAATCCAGTCCTGAACAATGGAAAAATACTCTTGGATGATTGGTATGACAGGATATAGTCCATAGTACCTGCGGAGAGATGATTCGAAAAATATTCCCAAGCTATATAAAATACGTATAATATAATGTATGTACAGTTACCGGTTTTTAAATATTTCTGGCCAATTCCGAACTGCTGCGTGCTGCAGACATGCATCACAGATCAAAACATGACATTTGAACTCCTCTCCTCGAGTGATGTCGGCTATTATTTAATTTATTTAAAAGGCGTTGAATTTCACACGTTAAATTTTAGAGGTCGCCGCCGCCGTAATAATTTGTATCTTATCTTGTCATAGTCCCAACACTTGTTTATTATATTCAATTTAATTATTAATTGCTTTGCCACATGGCTGTGATGTGATGTGATGGTGCATCAATTTATTGTGTTTAAAAATTTAAAGAGAGCACGGATTTTGGATTTTATCGATTTGGGGGAATAAATTTAAAACGCTAAAGAGGTGTGTGTTATTGAGGAGTCACCATGTCACATAAATTTTGATGATTGAACTTGGTGTACTTTATATAAATATAGATTTTAGCATAATTTTGGTCGTGCTCGTGGTTTTTAACAGGGATATTCATGCAATTAACTGGTTGTTAATTATTTGGGTCAGTTGGACGATCGATGACAAGATAGATGGTTGGGATGGTTTTTTGGGAACTATATTAAGGATTAATTTATTAGTTAACACATCATGTACATGTACACTTGTACAGTATACATGAATCAAAGGTTATTAAACGAAAAGTGTACCTTGTTCAGATCAAGGATGATTTCGTCTACTTTTTTATTTAAGGACATAAGACATGTAATTTTGAATATTACTTAAAAAAAAAATTCATTCGTATATTAATCATAATTGAAGGGCTAAAAGTGTCTCAAGGTTAACTATCAGATTGATTGAACGGTGGCTGTGTAATTGATGCTGCAATAAATAATTGGATGATTGGATATAATTATAATAAAGATACAATTTTTGAAAAAAGAGCAATTTATCTCACATAAAGCGCAATAAAAGGCGTACTCATCATTATGTGTTTATGGATATCGATTACTCTGTGTTAAGTTTTTTTTTTCATTTTTTTGTTCGCAAACTATGTGATTATTTGGTCACCTTGTTTTTTTCAGGTTTAATAATAATCATCACTCTCACACTCTTCAACCAATTAATTTGGAATTTTTGAAAAGTAAATGTCAAAATTTCATCGTTCTAATGGCTTTGTGAAATTTTTTTTTTGCGGTTTTGGAGAATGTATGTATATATGTCAGATTTCGAACTAAATAACATTTTTTGATTTTGACAATAATATCAAAAAGAGTTTTAGAATTGAAACGTCAAAAGTTTCATTTTACTAGTCCACTATTTGGTCAACTGTCACATTTCAAGAGTTAATTTCTTTTTCACAAGTAAAGTGTGTTTTTTAGACGCTTGATTTTCAGTCACTGTCACTTCATATATCCTCAGTTTGTAATTTGGTCCAAAATTGGGCCTTTCGGCTGTCCATATTATTAAATTATAAGTGTGTTATTGCTTCTTGAATATCACACGTCTGAAAAAAACACCCTTTATAAACTAAGCCATTATTGAAATGAAATGATACACTCCTTTGATGTTGTTAAAATTCAATATAAAAATAAGTCACGCTTTTCTGAAAGCTAAAGTTTAATTTTGGGTCATCATGAGGATTGAACTTCTCAAATGCCAATAGTTGTGTTTTATTCACTTCTGGGTAACTAGTGCAGTAAAATTTCTCTTGGCTAAACAACAAAAATTGTATTTCTAGCAAAAAATAAGCCAGCAAAAATAATGGCAGCTGTGCTGGCGATTTAATATAAATTGAGTTTGATCGTTTTATTCACTTGAATGCTGGCCTAGCTATACAGCAGTGAATAAAACACATCTAATTATAAATAATACCATTTTCAAAACAACGAAATTCATCTACTAAAACTAAAAGTCATCCTAACTTAAAATGCACTAATACTAGTAACCCGAACTGATTTGAACTTTAGGAGCTTTAAAAAAAAAAAACGATTTTAAAATAAATATAAAAGTGTGTATTTAGTAAAAAAAATACTATTTAGTTTGTTCATTGACATTAACTCGTTTAAACATTATATTCACCTTTTTTGAACTATAAGATTTTGAATATAGTGGGATAACATGCCTCAAAATGTTGGAATCGAAGTAGTTGATAAAATTAGAACATTGAAAACTTTTTATAAAAAGAAGTTGTTTTTAAAAGTGCTAACACATTTCTAGGAAATGATTTTCCAAGACATATGAATTAGTTAAGTTTGTCCTCATTTACGTATTGAAGAGCTGGTAACCTTAAAAAGAACTATTTTACAGTTTAGCAGTCGTCAAAAACTGCAAATTCATAATTAGATTGTTGTACCAATTTTACTGACTTCAATCTTTTTCCATGGTTTGGGGAGTGTAGTTTGTAGTTTAAAAACTAAGTGTTTTGAATTATAGTCAAGTTTTAAAGTTCATTTGTCCCAATGTGCATATTGCAGTATCATGTCACTATTCAGATCGATTCGTCACTGTCTGTCGTCAGATTGTTAGTGATTGACCCTGAGTATATTGTGTCATCGCATCAATTTCGGCACTCAGCCTCAAGATTTTACAGTTGTTTTTTTTTTATTAATTCTGAATACAGCGAAAAATTAACAAAAACAAAAAAATCTAAATAAACACACAATGGGGTAATAAAAACAATAAAAATATGAAAACATGTACAAAACTGAGTACGAACAAATTCATTTTTCCATCTTTTTCCTCTCGTTCGGGAATTCTCTGACTTCTTTAATCTCATTAACGACATCTCCAGTTTTGTCAAAAAAAAAAAAATAATAATAATAATACAATTTCATTTTGGAAAGACACACATTCGTACAAAACATACAAACTCTTATAACGTGTGTTAACTTAAAGCAATTTTAAGTTTCAAAGTACGACATCAATCTCAGAGCAAATTTGTTCATTGTTCTTTTGATTTTATGTGACGGTAAAGGAGGGAAGAACAGATAAATTTTGGCATTTTGTGTGTTCTGGATTAAGGAATTTAATGTTGGTGACTCCTCTCAGTTTTTTGTGTTTTATACACATACGTATTTATTTATACATGTCCATATTTTGGCAAAACTTCTATAAATCGGTATAAAAGCTTCAAACGTAAGCTCTGAAGTCATCATTAGCATTTGAAGTCGGCAACAGGTGAAATGTATCTCAGGAATATTTTCTTTATTCTTTTGGCCTCTTTCGGTCCCTGTGTCGTCGTCGTTGGGGAAGAAGTTCAAAATTTCGCTGGAACCCGAAACACGAACCCTTGGATTCAAAACGACAAAAACAACAATTATTTTCCGCACCCATCAGCTCAAAACAGTCCACAATACACATCGGAATATCCCTCGGAGTACACACCCTACTACCCAGCCCAATATACACCCCCATATCCAACCCAAGGACGACCGACTCAGTCGCCATCATGGCAATCTAAGCCTCCACTGACAAACCAAAATAACCCTCGACCATCGACAACGAAGCCACCACCACCACCACCGTTCCAACATCAACCCCAATCGCATCCAGTTCATCATCATAATCAAATTTCGAATCCGTCAATAAAACCGACACCCGGACATACGTCGGCAACGACAACGACGACAACGGCCTTGGACCAATACAACCACGTGTATCCCGATGGCAGTTATGAATTTAGGTAAGAAATTAAATTCCACCGTTATTGGTTTTAATTTTCCAAGCTTATCGAACTGTTTTTTTTTTTTTTTTTTTGTCCAGATATGAGTTGCCCGACGAAACCGCTCGCTACGAAAAAGGTTACTTCATCCATTATCATCACAAGAAGAGCCTAGTTGTTAGGGGTTATTATTCATACCGGCTTCCCGAAAAAGGATATTTGACAGTGTTCTACACAGCGGATCACAATGGCTACCGACAGGACTCATGTAAGAGGGTTTTTTTTAAGCAAGCCTTGGGCGTTCTTTAAAAGTCTTAAAAGCTATTGATGGATTTTCTTTCATTTTTTTGTTTTTTTCTTTTAGATGGAATTACGCAAATTCGCCCCCAATTACCACGTTCCTTGGGTGAGAGGAGACTTTTAGAAGATGAAGAGTCAATTAATATTGAATCGAGCATAAACGAAAACAAGGTTCAATGATTGTGGGATGTATTGTAGGCCTAGACGCCATTTTCGATTTAATTTTATCATAAATTTAAAACTTTTGAATAAGAAAACAAACGATTTTTTTTTTGCATTTTTAAATTGGACTTTAAAATTATTATTCAACCAACTTAAGGTATTAAGAAAAGGTAGAACCTAGAAGTTAATTGTTAACATAGCATAATCGTGTTATGATAAGGCAAAGGGATAGACATGAGCCTTTAGGAAAATGTACCAACATACTAAGCAGAAGTATCTTGATAAAACAATAAACTTAATTAAAGCGTCGCATTATAAACTATCATGAAGTTACCAGGGGCGGACTGGATATTCAATAAGTACCTATCCAGGAATTTGGCCGGACAGATTGTCATAAAATTCTCTATGTACAGCCATTTGCTGTTTAGAAAATAGGAAGATTCAATTTCTCTATATGGTAATTTGGAGGGCAAAATAGGAGGCCCTATGATTTAGTAAATGGTCTCATACAAGGCCTTAGTCGATCTGAAAAAGCCCTTCTTTTTGAATCATATAATGCTCTGAAAAGCTACACACATTCTTTTTGAGAATTTGAGGAATTTTTAAAACAGAGTACAAATTTTGAAGTCCTTATGTCACAAATGTAGAAAAAATAGCTATCATGAGTTCCTGAGATAATTTTAGGTTGAAAAACTAAAGAGTTTACTTGCTTATGTCTTTTCCAAAGTACAGCCAATTTGGAAAAAAAGAAACAATTTTTTTTTTTAAATCAACATCAAAATAGTTGTGTACTACTTACAAAAAAACTTTTCAAAAACTGTTTAAATTATCTAACTAAAAAAAATTTATGAAAAATTGGTATTTTTTTCAATCAAATGTTTCCAAAATGACTTTAGACTTTTAAACTGTGATTTAATGTTTAATTAATTTGCTATAAATTGATTACATAGAGTAAGTATTTTTTTAAAGAAAACAATAAAATTTCGAAAAAAAATACCAAATTATGTTATTTTTTGAATATTGAAATTATTGAACAGCTGATTTATTTAAGTGTTTTTAAAAATATAAAAAATATATATAGAATACAGCTAAGTTTAAACACAACATAGTTCTTATTTTTGATAAGATCGAATCTTTACCTTAGAGAATCGTACTTAGTTTTTGAAATTCCCATTAATTATATTTGACACTAGGTATATAAAGTTTAAAAAAAACTTTGAATCTTATGCTTCCATGGTTTTGAAAAACATGTTTAAGAATTATTTTTACGTGATGATTTCGAATCCGAACTTCGATTTCAGCTATCAGTTCAAATTTTTAAAAATACCCGTTTTCAACACATTTTTATATTTGTTCAATTATTTCAGAAACTTTATGTGACAGCATTGCTTAGGCGACGACGAATTCGTTATCAGAAAAACTTTTGATGTTGAAAATCGTTTTAGTACTATGGTTCAGCGTTCCTTTAAGGTTTATGTGTGACAAATAAAGATTAAAAATTAATGCGAGTTTTTCAAAAATATAAATTAAATACTAAAATCATCACAAATTTTAAAACTAAAAAACTACTTTATGAATTTCTTGATAGTCTTAAAAATCCTAATTTACGGTATTGTTTTTCGAAATTTAAATGGAGATATCTCAAAAACAAGACGTATAAACCTGTCAGTCGGAATCACTGCATTTTAGTCTGCATTCATGATTTCTGGATGGTCAGAAAAATGTACAAAATAGGGACCGAAAATTTTTAAAACCAATTATTCAATCCCTCCCACTGATTACATCTTCCCTAAGCTTTCTCTACAATTATGGCAAGTCGTAAATGATTTCGTTCAGTTCTATATCTGGCTTGATTTTAATTAAACTTAATTTATAGCAAAACCCACCGTTAGCCTGATTCAAGGTGATACAAAATAAGTTTGACAAAAATTATTTTTATAGTTGTTTTCCCAAAAAAGTACTTTCATTATGTAATTCACAATTTATTTATTGATGAGATTTCTTAAAAATTAAACAAAAAATAAGTTTTTTATTTGATTCTCCTTAAAAAGCAAATCATCTGTCAATTTTCTTTCTCACGGTTTCATTTAATCATCGTTTTATAAAACATAAAATTTAACTGCCAATTTAACTCGAATTCAATAAAACAAAAAAAAAAAAAAAAAAACTTAATCGACTTTTAATAGCCTCTTACATTTGCAACATTTTGACAATCAACAACAACCTGTAACAAAATTATATTCGATTGTAAATTCATCAGCTTATCTCATCTGTCAATCCGTATTCGAATTTTTTGGATTCTGGTTGATAAAATCTTGAAATTCCACAACATTCCCCCCGCCGGCCACAGCTCCGCCGTTCGGTTCTGACTGAGAGATCAGGTTATTCACATTTCCGCATTAAAATCACTGGAAACTGTCATCTAAATATAGCAGCTCTTTGATGGGCGATCCCTTAGACACTATAACATACATTTTATTCGATTTCAAATAAACGAACAAAAAAAAAACAAAAACTGTCAAAAAATCTTAACGACCCGTCACCCTACTTTACAAATTGCTCTGCCTCAAGTTCTTTGTCATTAAACAAAAACCGACCGAAAGCAGCGGCAGCGACGACGACGATGACACTGACAACACTCGTTCACACGTGCGACCATTTGGCGAAAAAAGAAGTCTCCCAAAAGTCAAGTAGGTACATACGTACAAGTAAATTTGTGTCCCCAATCATGTTCATTGCAATTTATTGTACCGAAAATACCCCACATAAATTGCAAATAAAATACCGATGTAACACATCGTTCTGACAGGTTACCGAAATCTCCTTTTGACAGAAAAAAAGGGGCAGGTACTGGTACTGGTGCTGGTGATGATGATGGTGCTGGTTCTGGTACAGCTCTATACTTCTTGGTTCAAGTGTATAAATTTTATTTCTTTTTTTTATGAGGGTACATAGTAGCGCCGAAAATTGGCACACTGTTCCGATATCAAGCTGAAGCAGAATCCGGAGCCGAATCTGAAGCAACGGCAGCGATGGCAATAAAAAGCTGCCTTATCTGTAACATGTTGCTAACGAACATTCACTTTTTATTTCGCTGACAGGTTCGTCAATTTTTGGCATAAAGCTTGAGCAACCAGCAACCAAGCCAAGAGCGCGGGTCTTTAACTGTATCTACTGAATATGAAATAGTGGGTATGGAAAATAGCAGTACGCATATAGAAGCCGCCAAAGGGCAAATGGCAGAATGCTCTATCGCGGTTAACAATCAGGGCGTTTCTCTTCGAGTTATGTGCGTATAAATGGTTGTCATGTGAATGTGAGCTCTTTAAAGTGAAGAGTCAATGATGGATGATGGAAATTTAGGAACTTTTTCAAAAAAAAAATATGAACCATCAATAATGGTGTTACCAGTGTTGGTGTTTTTCATTCAATAAAAAAAAAGATGCAATTATTTGAAATAAATGAAATTTTATATAATGCAACAATATGAAAAGTGTTTTTTTATAATCATAACATACATAGCTTAAATTTGTTGTTTAAAAAACATATCCTTTATTTTATAGTTGAACGTTCTTTTTTTAAACAAATTTCAAAGACCAAAATAGGTAAGATTTGTGTTTGAAGTTTTTAAATAAACTTTACTTACTTATGTGAAAAAAAAAAATAATTAAAAAATATGTAAGTTTCTGGTAATTTTTTTAAAATAACGTTTAAGTATTAAATAAAAATACTAGGGTAATGTTTTTTATTCGTTACATTAAATAAAGTCTGCATTTAAATAGACGTTTACATTTATTTTTTAATTTAAAGGTGTCGTATTAAGGCATTAAACTGTTTTTCTTTAAGGTAATCTAATATTGTTGTTGATATTTTTCATTTCATGTCATTTTATTTCATTATTTATTTTTTTTTTTATTTTACATTTATTAATTTAAGTGAAATAAAAATCCAAATTAATTAAACTTGGGTTAAATTCTAGTACAATTTTTGTTTAAGCAGCTAATAAGTTATATCATGCTCACTTTTCCAAAAACATACAATTTTATGTCAATAGTGACCAGGTTTTATTTAAAATGTTAAAGTTTTTTTTTCTAAGATTTTTTTTTTGTCTTTGAAAATGTTTCTTCAAGTCAAATATATTTTTTATAGTTCCGTTTACAGTTAATGTGTCTACATTTTTTACAAAAATGGTGAGATTGTTCATAGTAACAAAAAAATAGTTTTTTTTTTGTTTTATATTTTTAAATGATCTGAAAACAAATCATATCAAAATACAGGGCGTTACTAAATAAAAAGTTTTTTATAGGAACTTTAAAAATGCATTTTTCTTTTTTTTTTCATCTGTGTCAATATAAATCGTTAGAGTTTTTTTTTAAGAAGGGTTACATCGTTGCTAGACAAGCATTTTAAAATTTGGAATAAAAAAACTTTTACCACAATTCATAAATCAACAACATAAAAAAACTTTTAAAAATGTTGCACATACGCCACCCTACACTAAAAGAAATTTTTTTTTACCTAGACCTAAAAGTTCATAGCAATTTTTTTAATGAATTGTTAGTACCGTGTCGTAGCACATTTTTATATAAGTCTAGATTATGAATAATGGATTGAAATCATCTACGTATTTTTAGATCTTCTCATGAACCCAGTCAGTTACTTAATGTTTTCTGAAAACATGATAATATTTATTTATTGAAAATAAGATAGAATTTTTGGACATAAATTTGCCTAGAACTAATATACTTAATTGGTGTTGATATGTAATAAAAAGAATGATTTTCAACTTCTTTTCTTAGAATTGTGACCTTGACAAAGTTTGCCAGTTGCCACCAGCACATAAAGGAAATATGAGAGTCCAGACTACCAAGGCTTAAATTTTAGAGCAAGGAAAATCATATTTATTTTACTCTTGTTAACATAAACAAAACGAGGTTATTACACAGAAAAATATGTTAACCAAGTTTATCGAGGGTAAATACTCCTGTCGTGATGGTACTACCAATTGGATTTGGTATAAAATTGTAGGTCCTCCTTCTCCCTGACTTTAAGCACACAAAATTGTAAGTCATTTACATATTTTAAATGGTATGAAAATAAAGATCAAAACAATTAAGAACTGATAAAGTAATAGGTTTCTGAAAAAAAAATCAGTTTTCTATTTTGAATAATTATTAGATAGTGAATTAGTTAAGTTGAAAATTATCTTTACCTTTTAGAAAAAATTAAGGCAAATCTTTAAGAACAACACTCACTCAATACAGCCAACGCAAAATAATTCTATATTTCGCCGTTTTATATAACGAGTAAAAACTCTTTTAATTATCTAAAGATATTTTTTTTATTTTAGAATTTCTGGCTATGGAAACGTCCGTCAACTTATCCTTGAGTCCGTAAGATCTGACTGCCAGGAACTAACCTAACCTCCACTATACACACATAAAATTGTTTCTCATTTCCAATTATGTACATATATTGAGCATCTTAATATAAAAAAATACACAAACCGAACCCAATAAAAAGTCAGATAAATTGAAGCCTATAACAGTTCCATAAAAATATATTTTTACTGATCATCAAATTGGATTGAAAATCTGAAGTGCCCACAATTAAATTTTTTAACTCACTCAATAATAATTCAAATTAATTAAAGTCCATCTCTCTCATCCATATAGAGGTCAGTAATAGACTGCTAAGGCTCGGCGCCATCTCCATATGTACTTATAACCAACAACCGCTCGTCCATTCATCATTCGCCAGATACATTTTTATCGTATCTCGCCCTTCCATCTCGCAAAAAAATAATAATAAAAAAAAAGAAAAAGATACCAAATCAAGTCAAGTGCGGGTTTGGTCAATAAAATTCGCATACCTTATATGCGCGTGCGCAACCTTTGGGCTCTCAACAGCGAAATTTATATAAAAACCATCGCAGCATACTAAGAACCTGTATAATACCATCGGCAACTTCAACCGGGAATAACGTCTTCAACTTAGGAACAGAAAGATACAAAACTTCAAGAATGACGGATAAAAGGATTTACATTATTTTGCTCTCTTTGGGGCTGAGTGTCGCAGCACGTTCGACCTCGACCACGACGCCAACAAAATTCACAATTAACCCTTACAGGCCTCCTGCTGCAGCCAATCGTCAGACAAATCCTGATCGACGCGATTACAGCAATCAACCGAGGATAATTGAGCAATTTAACCATAGGAATCCTGATGGCAGTTACGAGTTCAGGTGAGATAATCAGGTATTAATAGTATAATTGGGATCGTATCACACCACCACCGACCGACGCGACGCGACGGACGCGCCGCCACATGCGTGTCCGTGTCGATCTTTATTCTCCACAGATACGAACTGAGCGATGGCAATACACGCTACGAACGTGGATACTTTGTGAACCGCAATAACACTCCCAGCCTGGTCGTCACCGGTTACTACGCCTATCGCCTGGACGATGGCAGATACAAGACCGTCTTCTATAACGCCGATCACAATGGCTTCCGACAACAGGCCTGTAAGATCTCTAGAAGAATTTAAATTCTGTGTTTTGTGTTTTGTTTTTAAAATAAGAAATTTGTCTCGTTCAAAAAAATGTTTTTTTAGCAACAACCTCACAAGGATGGCCAGACCTCCCAAGGACGATCGATGTGAAAGATGAAAAAATTGTTCAGAGTGTCGTGGGTATGTTATCGCCAAATGCGATAAGGCAGGGCGCAGCAAAGGATCAGAAGTTCAATAGGAAGCAAAATTGAGATGATTATTATTATTATCAGCAATGGAGAGTGATGAATTAAAAATTTGGAATTATGTATTTTCTGAATTGTGCCAAATTCTTGTGTAAAAGTGTAAATTAATGTGGAAAATGTAATAAAAAATAAAAATTAATGTATAGTGAATTAGAAACGTCAATTGAGTGGTTATTTTATTCATTATTCTCAAGGTTTTTTAATTAATTCCTTAAAGTGATAGTTAGAACGAAATACATATCATTAATATTATATTATGTAAAGAAAAGTCAAAGAAGAACAATTTTGTATTCTATACAAATGAAATTATTAAGAAAAAAATCGCCTTACTTCGTATTTTGGAATTGCATTTTAGAAGGTGATCAAATGTTTACTTCAATTTTTTAAAGAAGAAATGTATAGATTTAAAATTTCGTTGCAAATATTAACAGAACATTTAATTTCAAAGTCAATGTTTGTTATGAATAAGTTATTTTTGAACTGAGCTTTCTGGTCTTGCATAAAATTGTAGGTCCTCTAAAATTAGATATTTACTTGATTACATAATATTGGGATTTTCGACAATTGAAGCAATATTTTTCTTTCAGATAATAATACTTTTCTTATGACTAAAAATGCTGTTCTCAAAATTATTCGTTTACATAACTAAAACCAAAAATAAATCTTTCAATTAAATTTTTCAATATGATTTCTGTGACAAAAAAAATCGATGATTATAGTTAGTATAAGAACGCTTTGTCACGTTAGTAACTCTTATACGTATGTCACTGTTTAACTAAAATATGAACCCATGAGTTGCTGAAATTAGACAACTATAACCTCTTATGTTGCTGCTATAAAAACGCGTTGGTTTAGGGAAAATTATACAGCTTTTTTATGACACCAACACAATACAAAATGCAACGTTCTTCTAACAACAGCGTTTTCAACTTTGTTGCAGTTTTGTTTTGCGTTAGTTTTGGTTCCAGATAAAACTATGAAATGTCAAAAAATTCAGGAAACTGTAATAGGAGTATAAACTCTCAGTTATAAATGAAAAGTGCTAAACAAAAACTACTAATCGTTCAATCGAGATTCACAAGAATTATTATCAATTATACCAAAATATATACAAATATTTAGGACTCGAGTTAACGTCAACATTCTATCCGCAGTTGTATCATACCCTTACTTTTATCAACAGTGAGGATCATTGTACTTTCTTGCACCACTGCGTACATTTTTCCAAAAAAAACACAAGTTAGCAAAAATTAAAAAAATTGTTTCGTCTTTTTCGCTGACTTATTTTTTTTTAGAAATTCACCTAATTATGACTTCATACTAGAATTCCCAAGAAAATTAAGGATAATTTTTGTTGTCTTATGAACATTTTATTAAATAAAAAACTTCTAAAATTAATCATAAAAATGAAGTAAATATTTATAAATGTAACTGCATTATTTTTGCATATGAAGATTTAATGTACATTTTTAAATAATTTCTTAACGTTACGTGTTTTTAAAAATTATTACTTTTAAAAAAGTCCGGTATAAGATCAAATCATCACATGCAATTTTGTTATGAAATATTATAATTATAAACATTTTATAGGAAGTTTTCGTAATCAGGCAAAAATTACGTAAGTTTTTAGTTAAGTTTAATCATTTTAATGGAACTTAATTATAGGAAATTATAAATTAGGCAGTGCTACAGCTCGTAGAGAACCAGGGTCTAGTGGCATACAACTCTCAACCATACCTGTGTGCGCATAAAGTCGGGGATGAAGGGGACCTACAATACTTATTTCGAATCTGAACGGCTAAATTTCTTAGGAAGCCACTTTTCATTTTGCAAATTCCTCGCAAGAGGCAGTACCCGTAAGAACTACGAACTACGTACTCCCTTTGAATTAAACACCTGACATTTATTTGATTAATGAGAATTTATTATAATACAAACATTTTAATGAATGTCATGTTTTCAAAAGCATCAATGGCAATTTATCCATGTAATCGCACTCAGGCCGTTTTAATATATGTATGTAGATATTTTTATGTTTACTATTTTTTGTCCTCAACGACACAACCGCGACGTCTCGAAATTGTAAGTCTATAAATTTATTTGGTTCGGTAATCCCCAAATTAATAAACAAAAATAAAAACACATACTTATGTACTCGTAAACATAAATATAAAAATAAAATCAACAAGCGTTAAGCTATAAATCATTAAATCAATTTTATATCACATTAGTTCCACTTTTCCAAGCCAACAAGAGAGGTAAGACTTGGTGTTCTAAAGAGTCTATTCTAGATAATATAAGCCCCTAATTTATTATTCCGTTTGTATATTCAAAATCTACATGTGAAGCGTTTGCATGCTGTGATGCTTTAGGTTTAGACTGATGTTGATTCTCATCATAAGTTTAAGCCTATAATGATGGCCTGGTCAGTATCTTTATATAGGTGTGTATACATAGAATTCTGACTTACATACAATACAACGTGACAGACTTTTATCATCTAAATAGATAATATGATATTCAAATTGAGTTATAAAGTTTAGATTTATTATTATCTTACCAACTTATCATAATATATTCGTACAAACTCGTAGCTTGGCCAAGAGGCAGTGAGTCAGTTTTGAGATACTATAAATTTTCAAGTGTAATTACATATTATGTGTTTAAGATTGAGTTTTTTTTTTTTTTTTTTGAATTGTAAGTGCGTGGGAATATTTCAAAAGTAGTTATTTACTTGGAAGGCAGGTAGAAATATTTTCATAATATAATTTATTTTGTATTTATTTGGAACTCAAATAAAGATTTTAACTGGTCGAACTTACTTGCTTTGAAGTTTTAAAATGGTTAAATGGTTTGATGATGAAAAATGATGGGGGATTTATATTTTTTCAATACAAATTTTCCCAACTGAAGAGTTGTTCTATTGTTAAACAATTGTCAAATATTACTGAACGTAAATGACAACAAATTTTTGGCATTTTTAACTGTCAAACCGTCTTACAACTGTCGTAAAATTTGTCTTTAATAAAGTAAAGTAAATCTCATCAGGCACTGACAAACTGATGATAAAAGATTTTAATAACTGTGTAATGGCTACAGAATGACAGGCAAATTTATAGTTTTTCATTTAATTTTGGACAGATGACTGAAATATACAAATTTCACAACCAACTACCAGTCGAAAATATTTTAATTTTTATTTTTTCAGATAGAACAAACTTTACTGGAAATTCGAGTTGTTTTTTTTTCTGTGTTCTTCGTAATTTTTTAACATTTTCTCACTTTTTAAAACTTCCCTGGACTGCGAAAAACTTTTCAATGCCAAAATCAGCCAAATCGGTCAAGTCGTTCTCGAGTTTTAGCGAGACAAACAAATAGAAATGAAGTATGGAATGAAGCAAAGTCTAGAATGAAATTTTAAAACCCTATTCTTTAATTAAAAAAAAAACCTACCTAGTTATACAATACATACATATACACCTCTCTCTTGAATCACTCTATCTATTAAAAAAAAAATCTCCTCAAAATCCGTTGCGTTGTTTTAAAGCGACATTGTTTCATAGTGATTTTAAACCATACATAATTTTGACAGCCTATAAATTAAGAAAAAAGTAGCGTTATTAGGCTTCACTCTATTAAGTTTTGATGGAATGATTTATCCTTGATTTGGAAAAGTTTTGTTTACTCGAAACGAATACATTTGCCTTTTGCAGATCCCAAATGACAGTGACAGTAATTTTCATCAAAAGTACGCAAATAAAATATTTCCTGTATTTTTTTATCAAAAATCTCTTTTCAGCTGACATTTAAAAAAAGAAAAAATATTTTCTCTTTTCAAACCTTCTTAAAATACTCCCAAGAACTCTTTTCAAATTCTTAAGGATTTCTATGAGTTTCTCTTAGTATACCTACTTTTTTTTCTATAAAGTAATAAAATATGAAAAGAAAAATTTAACAATTTAATTCATTCACATTTCCTCAAGCTGACATCTTTATGTCGTCGTCGTCATTAACAAAAACACCCTCAAGTAAGTTATATTTTTTTAGAGATTTGTTTATATTTGTTTTCTAAAGAGAAAATTCCCTTTGGTAAAACTATACACAAAAAAAATAAAATTTATATCAAGGTCATTTAGAATGAAAATCCTTGCAAAAATTACCACTAATCTTGACCTAGCTGCGAGTGTTTCATATTCCCCCCCCCCATCCCCTCCACTAAGCCACTATCGCTTTATGTTTGGAAACAGCAAATAAGAGTCGCTTTTCATTTTCCAACAAGCCCCAAGTGAAGTGGTCTCCTTTAACTTTCATATACCGGAAGGCTTTTTTTTTGTGTTGCCGTTTGTACTCGTATATAAAAAAAAAAATAAAGTAAAGAGTTGAGTTACATAAAACGGGAAAAACATTTTGCCTTTGTTGCTTTGTAAGAAACTTTAAGGCCACACTATCACACACTTTAATACTTGCACAATTTTACGCAACCACACTCAGACACACACACACTTAGATTGAAGTCATCATTTATTAAAGAGTAAATTTTTAGATGAAGGTACTTATAATCCTGCTCTTCATTAATTTCTCAAGGCTGATTGTGGCCAGTTACTGCCCAGTTACTGTGGGACCTCGATTCCTGATGGGATTTGTGTTGATGGTAGAAATAGAGCAATTTTTAATGATTATAAAACAAGACCGGTCAAATTTTCGCCGTGACAACTCTAAGGTATACCATAAATCGGGCTTTAGCTGTCAACCCTTCAAGAAAAAGTTTAAGTCACATTGCAGTATAGTCATGATTTAAAATTTCTTGTACTGGGTTCTTAAAGTTACATGAGCAATACCGTTGAAACTTCATGTCACTTGCGTCCATATTTTCCAAATTAGTTTAAAATAAGTTAATAAACTTTAACATTTTAGAACTGCACATTCGTACTTTCGGATATCATATCGCTCCTAGTTTCAATTTCCAATTTCCAAGGCGGCTTTAAGTCCATTTCCAAACTGCTTCAGAATTAATTTAGCTAACCCAAGTTGATTTTTACGGTTAACTATATAGAAAAGTTAAATTTATAACGTTCTTATGCTTTTGGTTTTAGTCAACAAATTTGAAAAAAAAAATTTTCTAAGCGACGAAACTAAGCCAAAGAAATGTTGACACTTTATTTCTATTTGAACAGGTTTTTCGAACACTTATAACTCGAAAACGGTTGGTGTTCGTTATATTTTTCTCTTTCCGAAGAAGCAGAATAACTATTAAAACATGGGAAAATTGACGAAACAATAAAATAAAAAAAAAATCATTTTCCCAAACAAAACATAACATGGGAACAACTGAGCCGATCTGGATTAAATTCTTTTAAGTTGTTTGAAATTGCCATGAGAAGGTTTTCTTAAAAGAAAATTTTGGAAAAACCTAAAAATGTCGGTCAATTAGAAAAATTGATTTTTGTATGGAATATGTTTGAATTATTTTATTTGTCGACGAAATTTTTAATTTATCATATGATTTTAAGTTATAATTTCTCTATTAAGCGACCAACGGAATTTTTATTTTTGAAAACACAATAAATCCCAATTTTTAAAATGCTCAAGCTAATGTCTATCAACTTTAGCTTCATTTCTATACTAGCTAAAATTTAAACAATGAAAAACAGTTTACAAGGACTCAATTTAAATACCATGGATTGGACACGAACACGAGCTGACCATAATAAAGCTCTTAATTAAGGCTATATAATGCTTTTGGCTATTTTCAACTAAATCCTTCGCTCTCGCTTTTCCGTAATCCTTGCCTAGACTTCATCCATCTAAAATACGTATTTCCCTACTACACGAGCATTTCAGGATATCAACACCTAAAAACAGTTTGTTGATATAACAAGGAACTATTTGTATGGTTTTATGCAAATATTAATTTTAGTTTTTTTTTTTTTTCATTTAATAAAAATTCACATTAATTATAACCTATGCACGTTTTTATTCATTCAACTGGAATCCTTAAAAAAATACTGCAACGGAATTTTTCCAAACTTCCAAAGTTTCCAATTGTTTTTGTTTGCTAAATCTAGCTTCCGGCATAGTTAGCTGGTTTTACATACATGAATATACACACGTTTATGTATGTATTCAGTCGGACATTGGTATGCCTTGTGGGCTTTGTATTTGAAGCCATTTCCAATTAACCATGTCCACTTTGTGCCAACACATTTACCCTTGACCGGACTCGTGCAATTTTTATGAATACAAGAGAGTCCTTCTGTGTGGTACGAGTACCAATATGTATGTATGTAGGTATGAGGACAGGATTCCTTCAAGCTAGAATCTTGTGTTCTCTAGCTTTCCACAGGACAATCATTTGGACATGCGGTTTTTTTTTTTGTTGTGAGTGGTGTGTTTTTTGAGTTTGTTTTTTCTAGAATTCGCTCTGTCTACTCTCCTAGGGGACAATCCGCATGTTGGTATCATGACGACGAACGAGGATGATGGCCGTTCAGGAGAGAAATAAAAGGACGAGATCATCCCTTTGTGGTTTGTATTGTATGTATATGTGTGCAACTCATTCACTTAAATACAAAAAAACATCAAGAGACAAAACAAAACATACAAACTCCGAATATACTGCTGATGCTGGTGACCTAGTCGCCACTCGGCTCTGGACGAGAGGCTTGAATTGGAAACGGACAGGCCTATGTTCTGTTCATACCCGTATAGTATATGGTATGGAAAGGAGGCTTTCAGAAAAACGGACCGGAGGAGTATGCCTGTGTGTGCATGTTTTGTGGGGAAGCGGAAGGGTATAGGTATATCCTATCCAGACCAGTCAGCCAGCCACTGGAGCATTTAATAATCATAATTGTTTGCAAACAGGTTGAATAAACGGAATTTGTGGAACATAAACATGAGATTGTATCGTTGTTGTTTTGGTGTCCTAGTTCGAAAATTCCTGGCGCATGTGGTAAGGCTGTTTTTTTTTCCTTTTTTGTCAATTTACGAAATAGGCCAAAGTAAATTGTATGAAAATAATATTAAGCTGGATCTGGAGTTTTGTTTCATTAGTGTTTTTTTTTTTCATGTTTGTTCTAGTTTTTTTCTTTCGGTCTTTATTAATGAAAGGAAAAATTGCACAAGTTTTTTTTTTGAATAAATAGGATTTTAAATAATCTCGCAAAACAACGGTCCTAAATATTCTTACATATAACATTAATCTCATACGTGATCAATGTCAGATGTGAAACTTAAATTTGACAAGCAAAATCATTTTATAATCAAGGCTTTTAAATAAAAAAAAAGTAAGAGCTAAATAATAAAATGCGAAGTGTGAAGGGTGAAATGCAAAATGTAAGGCACGAAGTGAAAAGTGTCAATTTCGAATTTTGAAATGCAAGTGTGAAATGCGAAGTTGGAAATGTTAAGTGCGAAGGGCATAGTGCGCAGTGTAAAATGCAAAGTGCGGAGTTGTTTGAGAACTGTGCAATTCGAAGAGTGAAAAGTGCGAAATGTGAAGTGAGAATAATAATTGTGAAGTGCAAATTATATAGAACAAAGGACAGCGCAGCACAAAGTGTAGGTGCAAAATGTGAAGTGCAAATTTTGAAGTAAGAAGTGTGAAAAATTCAAGGCGAAGTAAAAAGTTCGAACTGTGAAATACGACGTGCAAATTGTAAAATACCAAGCAAGTGCGAAATGTAAGGCGTCAAAAGTGAAATGTTCAAGTGTGAATTTAAACTGTAAACTGCGAATGGAAAAGAACGAAATAAGAAGTGTGAAATATGAAATGAAAAGTTTGAACGGAGGATTATGAATTTAAAGTGTAGGTAAAATTTTTAAAAGTTTGAAGTGTACAGATTGAATTGCGAAATGTGAAAAGCGAAGTGTAAAATGTGAATTCTTAAGTGCAAATTATGAATTCTGAACTGTGAAGAGATTGTAATTGTAAAGTTTAAAAAATTATGGATAATGAAGGGCACTTTGCGAAGCATTAGTTGCAAAAATAAATTGCAAATTTTGAAGTCAGAAGTGTGAGACAAAAGGTCTAGTGCTAATTGTAAAATTAAAATAAAAAGTAAGTTGCTAGATCCAAGTACGAAATGTCAATGTAAAAGTGGATTGCGAAGTACGAAGTATGAAATGCGAAGTGAAAAATTTAAAGTGTGAAATGGCAAGTCACAATATGTGAAGGGTGAACTGCGAACGAAATATGAATGATGAAGTGGGAAGTTTCAACTATGAAGTGTTTTTGCAAAGTGCGAAATTCGTAGTAAGAAGTGTGAGAAGAAAAGTCTAGTGCGAACTTTGAAATTCAAAGTGTAAATTTAAATGAAAAGTAAGTTGGAAGTGCGAAATACGAAATTTAGATGTTATAAGTGTAAAGTGCGAAGGCTAAAGTTTGAATTGTTTTAATGAACTTAACTTCTAAACTATCTGCTTCTGTTTCATAAAAATGAGTATCATAATCTTATATTTTGAAAGTGAGTGTAGGTTTAAAATGATGCTATGTCAAATATAGTTTTTTAACACTTTTAAACCTTTAATCAATCATAAACTGGACATTTTATTTTGACAAGATGATTTCGAGATACGTAATTGTATTTAAAGCAATTTGTGTATTATGCTCCTTCTTGGAAAAGCTTGATGTGCCTTAAGATATTTCTGTTCCTTTAAGACTCTTTTCTTACGTAAGAGAACTTAGTTAAGCTTATTATATGATTTGGATTTAGTACATTTTAGTACGAAGTTCATAGCATACAGTATGTATAAATGTATTTAAAAAAATACAATAGGGGCTTAAATACTGACTTACAGTGTAAGCACAAAATTTATTCAAAGCAGTCCTAATCTTTGGTTGAATTTCAATAAAATATATTATGCGACCCGGTGCTTATGAATCACCATCATTTCACATTTATAATACCACCTCAAGCCCTCAAGTACTTCATTAGGTGAGAGTTAATAACGACGGAACACACCGGCTACCCGGCCACAACTTTAATCTCCCTCTCTCTCTCTCACTCTCTCTCTATTCTCAAATGGCCATCTGCTAAAACGATAAACAGGAACAATTTATGCCAAGAGCACACATTAAGTTTATCCTTAACAAAAACAAACCCTCAGACATCTGGACATCTGTGCCTAGGAGAAAATCCCACCACTATCACAATTAACATCATCAATTGAAGTGAATACAATAGGCCGATTCTATGGCCACTTCTGGGAACCTCGAAAACATACATCTCCTAAACCAAATATTCAACCTAACCTACATATAGCCGGCTTTTGAAAAGTTATAGAGAACTAAATTTGCATAGCATTTCCCAAAAACCAAAACCGGATGAGTAGGCAGTCCTCAGAATTATTGGGCAAAATTTTCAAATTCAAATAAATTTTCTGAATAATCACATATAGACGCATGGATGTGGTACAAGTAGATATAGGGGAAGCTATATTATATAGATGTATGTGTATAATGGAAGCGGATATCCGTTTTCTAGCCACATATTCTGGACCAGTGTAAACAGCCTTTTGCACACCAGTCAACCGCTACCATCATGGCCAGAATGTGGTCAAAATGGTAGATGAATGCATATCGGGAGCAGCGTTATGCTGGTTGTGCTGGCTGCGCTTCTGACTGGAACCGGGAACATGGAACATCACATATACGTAGCAGTGAACACTCTTGGTCTATATAGAATCGATTTAAGGTTTGGTTACGGCATTCGGTGGTTGAAAACGACTAAAGTGTTATACCAAAGTCTTATTCGGCCAGATGCCTTCTAGGAATAATTTTCTATAGTTATGACAAGAGAAGTTCACCAGGAAATAAGGTTCTAGAATTACAAGACAACTGATGAGAATATAAGATACTTTTTGTAGATAATAAGATACAAGATGCAAATTTTATAATTGAAGATTCGTATTTATAATTACATTGCATACTTTGAGGTGTTATACATTTTGAGTGATTCCATTTTTTTTTTTGAAAACCGTGATTGCATTTGAGTATACCACTTTGCACAAGGTTACTTCTGTTTTAGTTTGACTGTCGAAATGAAATTGTACACATTTTCAAACTTAATTCATAAAATCTAAGAACTTTTCAGGACGATAAGGGCGTTTCAGAGATATGTATGTCTATTACTTTAACGTGTCTTAAGTGAAAATGGAGAATTCTTGTCATTTTATAAATAAAAAATTTTGAGTTCTTTCAATCTGTATGTCAGAATTTGTCATCACTTATTAGATTGTCTATTTTAGATGCTATTTTTAAAGGATAACTAATAGAAGCTGACAAGCTGAATTGTAATGGCTTTTACCACTTAACCGGACAGGTACCTCAGGGCAGCCTCTAAGGACCATAACTTTTTTATTTTAGCTATCAATGAATATTTTCATGAGAAAAAATGGAATAGCTACTGTCAGATCAATTAAATCATCTTTACAGCTTCTTAGGGTTTGACAAATTTCTTCAGACATGGTGAAAGCATGAAAGCAAGAAATTAAGTTATAACCTTTTTGCAAGACTCTTAATATTGACCCTTTAATTTGATGGACGTAAAATTTTATGACAATTCTTTCTCAGGATCATAAAATTTTCTAAAGTCTTTTGCTACTCGTATATTTAGGGACTATTCCTTAAGCTCGGTTATGATGTTAGCTTTATTATTTATTTGACAGGTCATTCATTTTTTTCTTTACCTAAATTCAACAGTCTGTCAGTTGAGACATGTAGGTCTCTGAATTTTGACATCTATTCACTAGTTAAAATTTTCCACAAATTAAAAAGAATAAGGAAGAGCATTGCAAATTTTTTTTGACTTTCAAAATTGTAAACTTTTGAATGAAATTAAGTAAAAAAAAAACTTCTATGGTTAAAATTTTATTTGTGGACATGTTTAAAAAAAAAAACTGTCAAATTTAAGTACAAACGTTTGCTACTAAATTTTCAATTGTTATATTATGAAATAAGGTTGCTAAGACCATAAAAGTCCATTCCAAACCAGGCAACTCCACTTTCAATAATTCAACTACATAGATGGGATTTAAAGCTTAAAACCTCTTAAACTTAGATACTCAAAAAATGCTAGAAATGGCCCGTCCTAGAATTCAAAAGCAACTAGTGAGAGCCTAGAATTTATTCGACACTAAAAGCGACTTCAAATGAGAGAGGTTGATTTGATATGTTGTCATTTGTCAATAATCGTCTTAACGTTTAAAGATGTCTTCGAAAAGAACTCGTCCTTGTGAATTTCACCTGGCATTCAATTTCAACCAGTTTATATAGAGGGTTGTTATTCCTATTCTGATATTCAGTCCCTTAAGCAAGATTAATCACCTGGAATGCGTATATACGAAGTTATTTGACCTTATTCCTCTGACCAGTGATTTGTTGGCTCTTTACTGCTTAGGTACCCATATAACATTCCAAGTTCCGACTCGACTAACCAAGAGTACATTAAATCGATGGGCATACTCTACTATATGTTGGTCTGGTCAGGCACTGTGCCGGCTTTAAGGATATCATACTGATATCTTTGATGTCATTTTGGCTTGTAATTTATGGGATTTTATTGAGGCAGGTGCCTCATTTAATGACTTATATATGTGCTATAAGTTAGTGAAAATGTGAATTCAAATTTACAATTTGCTAACGCAACACTTTTCATCATCTGATGCCACCTTTAATGCTCCACGAGTATTCATTCGTTTCGTTTATGCATCAAGAAAATTGTCTCATCTGTTGTCGGCGACGCATGTCGAATTTATCCTGATCTAGATTTAATTTATTGATTAACCTTCGATATAGTAAACCCAATTCCACCCTGCGGCAGCAGCACGTGATACTTATTCACTCGAAATTGCTTACTCACAATAAATAATTACTTTGCAGCCAAAGTTATGATTTATTGCCTTTTTGCGTCAGACGAGTCTGGGCTTAAACATTTTGGTTATGTGCGGCATGACCTTATCCTTCAGTGCCCATTACAAGGCTTGATAACTTAATTGTTTCGAACAGCAGGCTATATATGTGTGATGGCGTTGCGTTGCTCAAATTACAGGACTACTTAATCTTTTGGTAAGTGGACTTTTGGGGCGAGAGGTACCGCATAATAGTGGAAAAAGAAAAAAAATTGCTACACTTTAAGTGTTGCCATTATTAGTGATGAAAAATTAGTTAACCGCGACCTTTAAGGCTCCAAGTTGGCCTTTTTGAAACGGGGCTCTTTGTGCAAAAAAAAAAAAAACTTAAGTGCGGCGGCGAAGATGAGATGAAGTGTCATTAATTTGGAAGCCAAGTTGGTAATTTTATTAAATATTTTCATTTTTTTTTTTCAGTTTTCAAAGTGACAAAATTAGTTTGGTTTGTGAAAGGTCGTCTGGCCATATTAGCCTAAAGATGGTAATTTAATAGATATTATTTTTTTTAATAAGATGCCAACAATTTATCTTTTGTATAATTACAAAAAAGTGCCCTTAAGATACTATATGCTGGTTAAGTAAAGTAAAGCAATTTAAAATCTCCAGGGATTTTCAATTAATATGGAATTGTGGAAGGATCTCTAAAAAATACATACATTTATAATGGACAAAATTGATGAGTATTTTGACATTTACTATAATTTTTATCAATGAATGGAGGATTTTATTTGAAAATCTTAGCTTAGAAAATTCAACTCGTGCAAGAATTGAAGCCGTACGACCTTGAAGCGATTCACACTTTCGGTGAATGGGTCCAAAACGAGATGGCCACTGATTCCGATTTTCACAAGAAAATTTTTTTGAATGGGAACGTTTAAATCCACAAGCCGTTCCATCCTCAAAAAGTCACTGTTTGGTGTACTCTATCAGCAGAAGGAATCATTGGTCAATATTTCTTTCAAAATGAAGTCGGCCATAATGTTACCAGTCAATGGGAAACGCTATAGAGCCACGATTAATGACTTTTTCGTGCATGACTTGGAGGATGTTGATGTGGACGACCTTTGGTTCCAACAAGATTACGCTACATGCCATACAGCCAACGAAACAATCAATTTATTGAAGGGAACTTTTGGTGGCTGGACTATTTTTTGTGGGATTGTGTGAAGTCGCTTGTCTACGCAGATAAACCTGAGACAATTGACGCCTTGAAAGATAATATTCAGCTCGTCATTGCTGACATACTGCCCCAATTTTAGCAAAAAGTGGTCTTTCGGCTGGAAGTCATTAGAGACAGCCGTGACTAAAATGATTTTTTTTAAATAATGGCAAATCTTTATCTTTATAAAAAAGTAGAGCTCTTTGCCATAGCATTAAAGTATATGTATTTTATTTCTTCTTGAAAACCACACGTCTTAAAAGAACAACATTTATTAGACTATTGTAAGCCACTTGTTGAAGACTTGGGAAAACATGATAATTTAGAGATTGGTCTAAAATTACAAATGTCCTGAGATGTCCTTATATGTCTGGAAATTAAAATTATATTTAATAATTATTTTTTGTAAACTTAATTATTTTTAGGAATTTTATTTGAATTAACATAGAAATTTATTCACTTTATTAAATTATCTTCATATCACCTATTATTCATCTCCATGCCTTCCTATGCACAAAAATAATAGTTTAATTCTGGGAAAAGTTTAATACCCCTCAAATAGTACCAACACTTACTTAAAAAATAGTTTTCCTAGAATTTAAAGTAATTTTCACTCAGTTTTGGCATTTCCTCTGATGATTCATTTTATTTTAACAACCGACTTGTTAGACCAGAATAAAACCACTTTGATGAGAGTTGTCGACCACAAACCATTCTCAATCATTGCCTCAACCATAATCCCGTTAAAATAATAATAACAAAAAAAAAATATTCCCAAATTATGTTGCGGTTTTTCTTTTTATTGCGATGCAAATTGCATCGAGATAAACCTAGAAACAGAATTGTGCTTGCATCCGTTCAGAAGTTCGACGATGACCATTGATGGCTATGACTATGACACGAAAACGAGGCGACGACGACGACGGACGTGTTTTTTGCCTAAAAGGATTCCATTTATGTAGGAAGGTGATGGTATCTGCAAAATATTGGCTATAAAAATTAACCACAACTCAGTTGGCCACATAACTTGCACCATCAATTTATGGTTGTGGTTTTTTTTTTTAAATTTTATCCGTTCTATCCCTGATGGCTAACTAGCAGGAGGAAGCTATTGAAAACTTGTGGCCAAGCCTCTTATAACCTATCTAAATTATCATTTGATTGTCAGGATACACTTTATTACTTCAAAACCAAAACAAATCAATACAACCCCAACCCCCCTTTTCTCGAGAGGGTTATGGTTGAGTAGGGCTTGGCATTTAAACACGTTGTTGCAAGAGGCTGGCCGACAACAACTGTTGCGCCACACTTCATTTGTAGCAACAAAAAAAAAAACAAAAACAACAGGGAAAATGGTTTTTGAAACTTACTTCAGAAATTCAATACAAACAAAAAAAAATACAATCCTTTTTTTTTTATTCAATGAATGAATTTTTAACCCAGGGTCGGAGACGGAAAATGATGATTGGCAACCACTCACCACCGGCACACATAGTAAACGTACGGATACCCTTTCTCCCGCATACAAAACCTAAAATCAGTGAAAATTTTATTTCCGGAAGTTCCTCCATATTGCTTCATACATATACACATGCTTCCATACCGGGTTTTGCAGCTGTGTAACCGATTCATTAATTGGGAAAAAGTTTTTCCAACTTTTTCAATGGAAAATTTCAATTTAAGTGCACTTGCAGATTGAGAATGGAAAACTATGTACGGTAAATGGTTCTATAGGAGTGTATGTACATATGTATGTTTGTGTGATGATCAAAAAATTGGCATACCTTTATACCTGGGGGTGTGTGTGTGAAAATTAATTTTTAATATCGTAAATTGGAAATTGTTGCACGTTATAGTGATTTAGTAAACTACTATGCGAGAAAGTTGAAGGTATACGAGTAGTAGTCGTATGATGGTAAGGTAAGTGTTGAAAGTTTTCGAAAATCGACGAACTTTTGTTTTTGTTTTTGCAATTTTTTAGTTAAATAGAATAATTGCTGGAATTTTATTATTCCACATTCCTATGAAAGGTGAAATGTTGTTTAATGTTTATTTTTATTTTAAAGTTGGGTTATTTGATTCCATTTATTTTTGAAAAACACTTCTTTGAAGTTGAATTTTTATGATTTCGATTTTAAATTGCAGATTTGTTTCAAAGATTGTTGTGAAGTCGATCAGGTGTAAGTGCGGATAATAATTTGAAGTTTTTTGAACATTTAGCTATTTTCAGGTTAGTATTGATTTTTGAAAAAGTTTGTTTTTCTTTTTTTTTTAAACTTGAACTTTAAGTGCATGCATTGGAATGCTTCTAAAAATTTGAAAAGTTTAGAACGTTTATTATGTAGGTACCTAACTATAAAAATTCTAAAAAATTGTCTCGTCCAAATGGGAAAATGCGACTTCCGTAAAAATAATGCACTGAAATAATAAAATTTTATGTTGGTTGTATGTAAATTTGAACCATAACATATTTTTTTCAATTTTTAAAAAATAACGGTGTTTTGAAATTTTTACAAATTTATACCAAATCTGTATTATATTATGATGTTCTAAATAAAATGTATTTGAAGAAATCTTTCTAGAAATGACGGATTTAGATTTTAAGGACCTTAAAACGGCAAGATTCGTCAAAAATTTCAATTTGATAAATCGGACCAAGGGGAAGTTAATCAAACTCGAGATTAATGCCAAAACAACTCCTGACAAGATCAGCTAGTTGAGTAATCTAAAAATGGATCAAATTTTAACTATTTTGGAACTTTTTATGTTCTGCAGGATGTACTCAAACACAAAGAGCAATATTTAAAATTAAAATCAAAAATTGCAAAATAATATTGAATGCATTAAGATTTAAATGGTGAATTCATAAACCTATCTTTTAACCTCACTTCTCTAAAAGGTTAAAAGGATTGCATTGAAATACATACCTACACGAACATTTGCAAAAAAAGCTCAAACTAAAAGGTCATGTTTTTTTAGCAATGACATTTCCTTTTTCATATTGCAACTGTTAGCTTTATTTTTGTAACTATACTCTGACATTTTGGCTAATTCTTATTTCTCTATACCTACAATGTCAAAAGTAGTATCCTTTTTTAAGACACAGCTTTTAACTTTTTTTAAAGAATGACGTGATGCATCAAAACACTGTTGAAATTTTCTCCCTTCCCTTAAAACTGTTAAAAAGCGCAAATAGAAGAGCTCCCCGCTATAGAACCAAAAGATTTTTTTTTGTTTAAAAAATATACGAATATAAATATTAAAAGAAGATGTGCAAAAAGTGTTTAACTTAGGTTAAGGATCAAACTATACTGAAAAAGGATATGTGATTTCAAAATTAAATACCCTAAGTGCACATAGGTTAGATATATAGACACCTCTATGTACATAATGTCTACAAACGATGTCGTTTTGACAAAATCCTCAAAACCCTGATAGGGATATCAGTACTTAGTTTAACATTCATCAAAGGATCTACTATAGAGACGTATACAAAGTTTCTTTTTAAGACAAACTTTATAGATGTATAGATCGTTAGATACGGAAGTTGTATACCTATACGTAGAGACGAAGATAAACGAAACGAAAATGAAGGATATACATCAAGGAAAATGCCAATCGAAATGAAAACACTCTGAAACTTAAGCGGATTTCGGTTCGGCACGCAACGCAACTTTCCTTTCAGTTCTATGTCCTTGCTTCTTGCTATGTTATGCACTTTTGTATAGTACTCTTATATACCGTTTTGCAGTGTGAATAAGGAGGATTCCTACATATATACATTTAAAGAGATACCTATATCCCCTATTCGACTTAATAGAAGATGACGTGAAAAGAGAAAAGGAGAAGTTTCTTTTTTGGGAATAGGAAGATTTTAATCCCCTTCTGTACAGAGTATATACACATGACACATGAACATGAACATTTTTTACAAAAAGAAGGACTCAAATAAGTAAAAAAAAATAAAAGAGTAGAAAATTGACAAAGATGGTGACACAAGGAATCAGGAGCAACCGGAAGTTCCTTAAAGTGGTTGTATTTAAAACAACATTCAACACTGGGTATTATAGAACGTTTTTATAAAATGGATATAGGTAAGGTATCCCTATATCTATGCCAAGACGAAATAAGGAAATCAAACACGACGAGACGTTGATAGCAGAGCTTTTCAAATTGGTTCGTTGTAATTTGAGATCCGTATTCCCTGGGAGGTGACAAAGTGGAGAGAGACAGATAAATGTTTTTTTTTGTGTCAAAAAAAAAGAGGAAGTTTGATTTTTAGAAAAACATCTCAAAGACCAGATTTTGTTAGTTTTGAGTGAATGAATGAGCAGTTCAACAACAACTATGTATTGAGTACCGATGAGAAGTAACTATTTGTGTGCAAGCTTTTCGAGATCCTTTATTTGATAATAACTAATTGAGATAAATAAAACTGTGCTTAGAAGCAGAAAACAACTTACTCAAGCAGTGACAGATCCAAGTTGGGAACTCAGGGGTATAATGACCCTCTTTCACATAGAAATCAATTTTAAAATATTGCAATTCAGGAGTCTGAACTTATAAATATTAATCTGCACAAAACCCATCAGTTGGAAACTCACATTAAAATTGACAAAAGAACTAAAATAAATGAAAATACTTGTTTCTTCAAAATTTTGTTAAGATCGTTCAAGTCGTTCCTGAGAATAAGTGATGTAAGTAAACTTGTTGTTTGAGTTTGCCAGTTCAAGATTTTGTTTTTTATTTTAACTTAATACGATTCTATTGAACTGTTCTTTTGTTACAAACCACAATGTGTGGTTCAAGATGATTTTAAGAAAATTCTCAAAACTATCTAAAAGTATTTTCTTAAAAATCTGATTTTACAATAAAAAAAGGTAATATCATAATTCACACTCCAAATAAAAAATCAATTTCGATTCTGAAAAACTTTTCAATATTGTTTGTAAATAATGTTCATAGCTACTTACAAAACACAAAAAGCATTTTAAACTCAATTTAAATTCAATTTGCATAAAGTATGTATGTACAATTCTCTTTTTTCTTTATTTTATTTTATCATAAAGTCAGTATTTCTATCGTCTTATATTTCTCAAACAAAAATACGTTTTTCCAAAAATATTTCCCAAATGCAATCCTTTTCTAGATATTATACTCGTACATATAAATAATAATACAAAGTACAAAAAGAGAGAGAATTTCATGGCACTTGCAGGAGTTTTGTCGAACTTTTACCGTTTAAACTAAATGTATGTCCACCTTTTTTATAACCAACCAGACATCATATCGGTGCTGGTCCAACACCAAGAGTCCAATGTTGCAAAATACATACTACCATTTTTATGCCACAAAACTCAAAAACCCTATACCTATTCTTTTGGAAAGTCATTTGCTTTTGAAACACTGAGAGTCTGTCAACGACAAAGTTTAAGGATATTTATACATTCAAATGTCTACCCGCATACATACATATCTATACTTACCTACATTTATATCTTTTTCTTTTTTCTATGTTGAGGCAACCGCATATCAAAGTCAACAAAAATACGACCAACTTTTTCATTTAACCAACCGGATACGGATCCTTGGTGGTGCTGCAGGGTTTTAGAATTGCTGTGTGTTTGTGTATCCCCCCGTATACAAAATACTGTGTAACCCACATTTGAACAAATTTCAAAACTTAAACTTAAAAGCAATAAGCGAAAAAGTGAAAATAATAATACAAAAAAAATAATAACTCTACAACAACAACAACAATCCAACAACAAAATACATAAAATTAAACTGAAAGTCACAGTGATTGAATTAAAATTGCAAACATCCTGCGCTTAAAATGAGTGGCAATAAAAAAATTACTTGCGCGATACTCGCTTACTCGTACTCGGTATACTCGCAGTTGAAGTTCTTTGTGTTTGCATAAGTAAAAGAGATTCTTTGAGTTTGAAGTTTTTGAAGTTTTTTTTTTATTTTTATTTTATTTTTTTATGAGACATTATCATCATCATTTGCATTGAGCGCTCTAAGCTGAGCTTTTGAAGTGAATTTTGCCAGCATCTTAAATATAAAAGTGATGGGGAAAATTTTATGCAATGACGTCGGCGTCGATAGAGCGGTTATAAATGGGAGAGGGAAAAAGATTGGTTTTTAATTGTGAATAAAATTCAAAAACTTATGCCAAGGCACGATAAAGGTTGTTATTGAAAAAAGGGTCAAGAATCAAATTCCTGGTACTTAAATATTGTTAATGGTGATGGAAAGACGTCAATTTGTTTAAGGGTAAGAATTTTGACAATCTAGTTAAAAATCATGATGACGTTTTAAGACATAATTTTACAACGTTTAGTAGAGAGCTTAAGAAATCAAGTTTAATGTATGAGATAAGTGCAAGTTGCGGCATGTGGACGTGTCATACTTCACAGAAGTTGCGTCATTTAAATCTTGTAGTGACTAAAATATGGGGGTGTTTTTATTCCCGTGATGTTAGTCTATTAGAAAATAAAAAGTAGGCGTGGCTGTGTATAGTTTTTGTTTGACATCAATATCGTATGAGTGGTTTCTAAGAAATACCGACGAAACGAAAGTATCAATATTTGTATTGACTTCAATCAGTCATTTCAAGTGGGTGTGGCACCTTGCAAATAATGTGTATTTAATTTTTTTTAACGTTTAAAGCTCATTAAACTCAGTTTTGTATACTTCAAAGTTAGGAGTAGAAGTATTGCGTTACTTCTAGACGATTTTTGCATCGTAATCATTAAAAATTTCTACAAACATCGAAATCACAAAATGGCTACTTAAGCTTTTAGTATTATACTAGAGGACTCTGCCAACTTTGTTCCGCCCTAATTGAGTTCTAACAGCTATGGCTTGGATGTTTGATTGGTTGATATGTATATCACTAACCGATTAAAGTTTTTATTAATCTCGGAACTTACAAAAAAAAAGTTTGTCTATAGTAAAATTATTTGAATTGTATTGAGTTGAAGTTCATCTTTTTGCTTGTCATTTTAAGACAGTAAATCTCAGGCATTGAAAAAAACTGATGATAAAAGATTTTAATAACAGAAAATTTTACAACTTTTCATTAACATTGGGCAAACTATCAAATTATAAAAATTGACTACCAAATGACAATCAAAAATAGTTTTTTTTTTGCAGGTAGAACGAATTGTATGCGAAAATAAAGTTTTTCTTCATAACAATTTTAAAATATTTTCTCACTTTTAAACCTTGCCTCGACTACGACAAACATTTCAAAATCAATATCAGCCAAATCGGATTAGTCGTTCTCGAGTTTTATTGAAAAACTAATAGTAAAAACTAATTTGAAGATTAAATTTTTTTATGATTCTGAAAAAACAGTTAGATTTGAAGCATCAGAACATTTTCTTGAAGTAAAAATCCTGTTTAGTTTAAAAATATTCGAGTTATAAAATGATTTTCATCAATTTTGTTAATTTTTTTTTCTAAATTCGAATTCCCTATAACTTCATTAAGTTTAAAATAAAATTTAAAAGAGTCGTAAGTATTTTCTGTTTGGAATTTTAAACATTTTGAAAAACCTCCCCAACATATGTACCTTCTCAATCTTCTCAAAATTCGTATAACCTAAATTTATTGGTTTTGAACAGATATGTCTTTTAAAATACCTTCTCTTTTTAATCATATCTCAAAAACTCATTCAATGCAAAAATAACAGCCCCGTCGCGTCTGTCCCAAAAACTACTGAACGGATTTTCATGCTATTTTAATCTATCAACTGAATAGTGTGCAATTAAAGTCTTGTGGATATTGATTGAAGTTATGACATGTGCAGAACACTTTAACACTTTAAACTTTGTTTTTTACTTTAAAATATTTTCAATATTGACTGTCATAAAAGTTAAAAAAATTACCAAAAACTCAACCTTATGAAATTTTATCTAAAATGTGTTGCTTATTGTAATCATATAGAAAATCACAAAGTAGATAAAATTTTCATTTTTTTTTCCTCTTTTCTGTGTTACTGTCAAAAGTTTCGCATGACAACTGCAAACATTCATGTCATGGTTTCAAGTTGATACTTAAATATTTTTTTTTTCGAATAAGTTCGTATTAGTAGTATAAAGTCTTGAAATTAAAATATATAACCACAGTTAAAAAAAAAGAAATGAGAAAAGGAAAAACCAAATTGGTAGTAATTATAGGCATTATGATGGATAAATCTGCTCATTACTGACAGTTACGAGTATTACTGTGTCATTTCAGAAAATTTAGAGTAATAATACTGCCTTAGGATTTATTCAAAAAAAAATTAAAAATGTTAAAAAAAAATAAACTTATTTTAAGTGACGTACATGAGAATGAATGTGAAAAGTAGAGCGTGTCCTTATTAAGATGAATTAATGCGCATAAATGAGGACTTTATATACGAATATAGTTGTCGCTCGTAGGTAAGTCTGACTGAATGTATTAAGATTTCAAAGGACGGATTTGCGCATTTTTTGATGTCATTATTTTTTTTTTTTATTTGAGATATTATTACGAGTAATGTATAGTGATTTTGAATTATATAGTAAAAGGGACTCTTTTATGAGAAATCCTTGAGCAATATTTTTTTGTATGAATCAAAGAACTTTTATTTGGGTTCTATTTCTGTGGTTTGTCAAGATTTATTATATTTTATATGTATTTTAATTCTTTTGATTTCATTTACTATAATAATCGAGACAAACATAAAATATTAATAAAGTAGGGTAATATGTCACCAGGCCAAAAAAGAATTAAAGGCTCTTGTATTCATCAATAAATTGTTGAGAATTTTAATTGGTAGTTATGTAAAGAAATTGTTTTTTGTTCTTTAACAAAGCTCACAGACAGCTTCATATTTTTTTAACACCTTCAATAAACTATTGTCATAAATATATTTCAACCAATTTTTCTAAACCTTAATAGATTGAACTCTTATGCCATTCTCCGGAACTACTTTGATAGATGAAAATCGTATGAAAAGCCGTTCAGTAGTTTTTGAGATTATTGCCAACATATAAACTAACAAACAGACATACGGTAAAAAGGGCTTTTGACTGTTGATTGCTTTTTGTAAAATTAAGTGGCGAGGTTCCCAAAATCATAATTCTGAAATTTCACATAATATTAAGGTTAAAAAAAAAATGTTTTGTTTTCTGTTTTAAGAAATAATCAATTATTATAAAAAAAATGTCTCACTAAATTGATTTATTGATGCAAACATTTTTGAAGAAAAAAACGAAATCAAAACTCATTTTTTTATAAGTATATTAATATTAAATTAATTTAAGAATAATTCATTTTTTAAAACATTAATTTTTATAGATGTTTTTTATTTTACAATTTTTTTGTTTACATTATAGATTGTTAAAAATTTATAATCTCTTAAAATTGTTCTGTTTATGATAAATTTTATTTTTAAAATTTCAAGTCATTACAATTTTAACTTCAAAACTGATGCTAAGTGCTAAAACTGATTTTTATTGCTAAATCTTAAAAAATGGCGCCAATATTTTTTACTAGCATAATTTTAAAAATCGATTTTTTCATTAAACTGGTTATATTTTTAATATTTTTACAATACTTATGCATACATTCATACATATTTATTTTTTTATTTGTTTACACTTTTTTGTTGTAAAAGTACCTCCAACTGACATTCAAGAAGTGAAGATTTTATTTTTTTAACTTATTTTAATTTCTTTCAAATCGTTTTGGTTGGGTGAGAATTTTTATTGCTTTTACATAATTTTTGTGTGGAGTCAGCATTAGTCTACGTTTCAAAATAATACAGACATATACACACATATGTACATACATATGCATATAAATGTATAAAATTTTAATGTCTTTTTTGTATTCCGCAAGAATCGTTAAACGGGCAGTCACACCAAAATGCTGAGATTTAAAAAAAAAAAAAGAAAAATTATTTTTGTTGATGTGTGCAGTATAAATTTTTACTGAAATGTAAAAAAATAAAAATAGTACATAATTGAACTACAGGGGTTGTACGTTTTTGTTTTTATGCACACAAATATTATGTTATTGTTTGATGATGAAAACTTTTATCATAAGACAATCTTACTTCGTTGAACAAATTTTACATTAAATTATTGTTTAAAATAAAATCTTGTAAACTTTAAACCAAAAAAGTGGACCAAATCCCATTTTTTTCAATTCAAAATCCTCAGCCACTGTGGGGTGTTGGATTATTTTCTACACGAAACCCAAACTCGTCCTTTAGACCAAAGTTGACAAAAAAAAAAAAGAACTTCCATGTGACAAAATTATGATAGTGGAAAGAAAAATTCACTGTATGATGTGCCAAATGCACATCGTCAGACCGGATGTCCCATAAATGTTAGAGCATTTCCAGAATGTGTGTTGAGGATATGCGTAGAAATGTATGTTTGTATGTGTGGTGTAGAAATGTGTGTTGGGATATTGTATATCCCAAGGATAAAGTTGGGAGGCATTTTTTAAACGACTTCCGTTGACATACAAATTCACTCACACTCTCACACATATCACCACACACACACACACAGAACTAAAAACGTGAATGAGTGAAAAGTTTGTCTTCAAAGTTTAACTCAGCTCTTTAGGGTGTTAAAATAAAAATTTCAAAAAAAAAAATAATGTTATCACTTTTTCATTTGATTTTTTTTTCTTTTCTTATTTGAAAACGGAATCAGAACAATTGCAAAATATCTTTTCAACAAATTTAACAGTACGATAAAATTATGTAAATTTTTCAAATAAGTCGTATATTTCGAAATAATTCAGAATTTTCTTGGAAGAACATCAAAATATCATAAGAACAAAATTAAGAAGATTTATTTTCTACATAAATTTATGCATATTAAACATATAAGATTTTCAATCCTTAATTTTTTCACTTCAAGAATTTGGAAGACAGTTTTTGAATTTTGTCTTTTTTCATGAACGGTTTTCAAAAAGAGACGATTTATTTTCTTATTTCCTTTTTGTATTTATTGATGCGAAGAACGATCGGCATGAGATATTCTTAAAATTGAATCAGGAAAGAAATTATACAGTATTTGTTTCCTTATATACTGAAAATTATTTTTTAAGGAATAAAAAGAAATTTCGAAAACCCAAAATTCAAAAGAATAAAAAAAATTAAGAAAAATAACGCAACAGGAAAAATGAAAAACTTAAGATTGAAAAAAACTCTGATTTCAAAGATCCCGAATACCTACGTAGAGTTCCAAAATTTATTACCAAAATTCAAAGTACACAAAAATCAAAGTCCGAAAAAAAAACAAAATCTGAAAAATTCGAAAACCTGAAAACCTTAACTCAAAATAAAAATGTTGTCAGATCAAAAATCCAAAATCTGAAGATCTTAAGATTATTGGAAGTCTGGTTTTTATTGTCTAAAATTAATATTAAAGTCAGAAATTTGTCTGCACTTTCACGGATGATCAAACAAAATAAAAACAAACACATATAAAAAAGTGCGTATACGCCCGAGTGTCCCATTCGCAATTTCGTGTTTGAGTTTATTTTTCGATGCACAATGAAAGCAAATATTTGACATAAAAGATTTTATTTTAATCTCTTAAATGAAGTTCCAATCCTTTTACGATACAATAACTTTTTCGCTCATAAAATTGAAATTTAAATCACTTTTTTTATCTGAAAATATACTCTTATACTTGCATATTGGCAAAAGAAACTTAAACATAATAAAGCTTCGTATCTTTTAATTCATTTGCCTGCAGTGACCGACCGGATATTCTCTGATATCAATGACATGGTGTCTTTCTTCGAACATCGTCGTCGTCGTCGTCGGTCTCCTGTCTGCAATACTCTGATTAATACTCGTTATATACCTTTATATATTTCAATGATTACATTGAAATACTTATGGGCATTCATGTGCGAAATTTATTCGCCAAAATGTAGGCCACATATCTTTTGGTAAATGCGAATCGATAAAATGCAAGAAATTCCGACTAGTGGAAAACAATTTGTTCAATATGAAAGCAAGTAGTGTCCTTTTCCTATCCAACAACAACACCAACAAAAAAATCCTTTTCGGCACTCGGCCAACAACACTCATCTTCGGGAACTCAATTCTGGAATCTGAAATCTTTCACAGTTGAAATTTTCTGTTTACTTTTGTATCTGATTGGCACGCTGTGGCAGCTGGCGGTGGCTGGCGGTTGGTAGGCGTGGTGACGACTGACGGAGTCGGTGTGTCGATGGTGTTGGTGTTGGCCAGACTGGCAGCAAGCAACGACATCGAAAAATCTACCACTCATGAAATGTGAAACACAATCCATCAGCTGAAGCTACACAGGCAGACGTATCGAGCCACGTATCCTCTTACACAACATGGTTCATATAGTTGTGGTCATGGTAGGACGCGATCCTTTAAAACTGCCTGCTCTTGAATTATCCTCCGAGCCGATATATGTACATATGTATGTGGCACCGCAACGAGCAAAGTGAGTTTGTTAAAACTTCGAATCGATTTTATCGAGTCCTGCCAGATGGATGGACAAAGGTGGAGTTCAAAGTAAGTGATGTGTCAGGCAATACACATGAGGTGGTTCAACTTTTTTTCGGGCAGCCACGCAGTTGAGTAGGATAGGACTATTTTGAGGAATGGACATATATAAATCATCATCAGACGATCTACCAGCTTCAAAAAAAAAGGACGAGGCAAAGGAAAGGACATTTAACATTCAAGTTGTGATGTATACCCTATATACAGTTGTGTGATCGATATAGCATATTCTATAGTAAACGACCGACGTATTGGCTGCTGCTTCAACTGTACTTTTGACTGATTGACTTTATCAACAAACATATTATGATGGTTCATGAGAGAGAGAAAAATGTATATGGACACTTTGGAGTCATGAAAATTGTGTATTGTATCATGATGATGAGGAATACAATGGTGCTTCGAAAAATAAAAAAAAAAAACAATAATAAGGACATTCATGAAATATCCTTCTGGTTTCGAAATAATGCTAATTAGGGAATCAATTCAACTTTAGTTGGAATTATTTTGACAAATGAAATTAAAAACTCACTTAAAGGCATATGTGGAGAATTTATTTTCGAAAAATGAGGGTAAGGATCGTATATGATTCAAAATAATTTTTGTTTTGAAAACAAATTTATGAAAAAATTAACATAAGGGTATTTTTTTAAACCAGAAAAACTTGAATAAATTTGAAATGACTTGAGTTCTATAACGAACTAAAAAGTGGTATCGCATTCATATTATTGAATGACGTTTTTGACATTTTCAAATAAATTCAAATTTGAAAAATTCTACAAAATTAAAAAAAAGGAAGACCCGGTGAATTTGTCTCGCACCAATTGAGTTCTAATAGCAAGCGTGGTTTTTAAATTGGTAGATACGTCACCAACCGATCAAAATTTTTATTAATCTAGGAACTTAAAAAGAAAAGTTTGTCTATACTAAAATTATTTGAATTGTATTGAGTTCAAAAGTTCGTCTTTTCCTTGACATTCTAAGGTCAGTAAATCTCATGCACCGACAATCTGACGATAAAGGAACTTGACAACTGCAAAATGGTGACAGAATGACGGGCAGCTTTATAACTTTTTGGTAATATTGGATAGACATGTAAAATATAAAATATGACAACCAAATGACAGTCAAAAATATTTTTTTCCAGGTAGATTAAGTTGTATGGGAAAATGAAGTTGTTACTTCCCGTAGCGAGTTAGTGTAATCGGTCCGATTTGTCAAGTTAAAATTCTTGACAGTTTTGGACGTTTTACGGTTCCTAGAATCTTAAGAACGAGAAGAGGTTTCGAATCCAGCTAAATTTTGTTTGGCAGGTAATTACTTCAAAAAAGCTAAAAGGACTTTCATAAGAATTTGTCAAGCGATTTTTTCACTATAGCAGTTGAAAAACTGAACTGATGATGTTATTGACTTAAAGTAAATTTTATTGTGTGCAATGTGATGTATAACAGATTTGGTATGACTTTTGAAAAAAGTTCAACATACCGTCATTTTTTTTTAAATTGAAAAACTAAAACTAAAATATATACTCAAATATGCAATGAAGGAAAAATTATATAACCTTCAAAATAATATTTTGCTATGTGAAATGAAGTTTTTGACATCTGTTAAAATCTTGTAAAAAAATCAATTGATAGTTTTTTTTAAAGTAAAAAAAAATACTACAAAAAATTGGTAACACATGTTTTTCGACTCGAATATCTCCAGAACGGGCAACGATATTGACCTCATATTTATTTTATTTCACACGTAATACAACTGTTATTGTTAACATATATATACAAACATTTATAAAACTTAGAAAATGTGTCAAAAATAGTTTTTCGACTCGAATATATTCACAAAAGGCAATGATGTTGACTTCATATGTATTTTATTTTCAACATAATGCATTTGACAGCAACACCTGCATGATAAAATGTTGACGAATAACAAATTGACATTTTTTACAAAAAAAAAATCAAAGTACTAAAAATGGGAACATTTGTTTTTCAACAACAATATCTCGAGAAATTTCTTAAGCTTGATAATTTTTTTGTTAGTAAAAATTGTTATAAATTAATAACAAAAGCATAAATCGATCTCACAGTTTTTACAAAAATTTAAAAATTGACAAAATTATGTTTTGCTTGAAGACAGCAAAGATGACACTTAGTGCCCTTCCTTTGGTTGGGTATTTATTGTGATACAAAAATTTCAATAAAAGTCAAATTGGAAAGTTATCATGTGGGTCACAGCCAGCCTCTTTTTTTAAAAATGTCCAATTTTTCTATATTTCCTTACTTTTCAAAAATTCTCTGGACTATGACATACATTTCAAAATCAAAATGAGTTAAATCGAATTCATTTTTTCAAAAAAAAAAATCACACAAAATTGGTGATTTATTGAAAACATTAACTTCTATAAATGTCATGAATTTTTTACTTTCCATGTAATAAACTTAGAATACTTTTATTCCTGTAAAATTTAAGTATACAATTTATATTATGAAAAATGGCAACAAACCCATCTCTTTTAAAAAGTGTCAGTAAAGGTAGTGAAGTCATTAACGGGAAGATTTAAAATTGGAAATCAGTTTTAAAACAGGTGGAATTATTTTTATTCTAAAACACTTATGTATGAAATTCCAAGTAAATACATTATCCGTTCTTTCGAGATTGACTCTCAGCTCTTTTAACTATTTTTCCGTCTAGTAAGCATAGTGACCAACGATTAAACGTTTTTCCAAAACTGTCTTAATGTGTTAAATCATTTTATCTATGTGGTTCCGAAACACTATTTCACTATCTACTAAATGTCTATTTGTAACGTCATGATCTTTGCGTTCTGTAAAGGCCTCTTATTGTACCGGATATGATTCGGTTTCAAAAAATGCAAATGACCAAAAACAAAAAAGTTAAAAGCATGTCTCTTGAGTCTGTAGCAATATCCATTGACTGTACCGTGACAGTGCTTTTTATCATAAAAAAAACCAATTTACATCAATGACTAATCAAAATATTTATCATACAATAATTTGATTATTCCAAGAAGCAACGAATAATCAAATTTTAAGCAACGAATGTTTCGTAACGTTGAAGAAGATTCTTCAACATTTTTCTTAAATTGATTAAAATCTTTGAGGAAATAATAAAAGCAAAGCAACTCAATCCAAAGCATTCTTAATAATGTTCTTCACTTAAGTGAATGAATAAACTTTTAATGTGATGGTGATTTTTTTTGAAACAACAACAAAATTTAAATGTTAAACAAACAAAAATGTTACATATCAAAAACGACAGGTTATTTATAGCAAATTAATTACTATCATTATTCCTTCTGATTTTTGTCTTCCAAAAAGTTGAAATTTTGAATACGGAACTGTCATTATATTATTAATTTAAAAATCACAATAATTCGTGTCTTCTCTTATCTTATGTGCAGAATATTAAAGGAACCAGAAAGTGAACACAATTAGCAGGGTGTTTAGTAAGACGTTGATTGGTTGTATCAACAATAAACTTAAAAATTATGTGATTGATTAAATTGTTTTTGTTGAGTGATTTTTAAATGTAATGTAAAAAAATGAGAACAGTCAGTAGCAATTAACCGGAATACTTAGAAGACCATGGGTTTTGATATCAGGTGAAAAGTGTAGAAAGAAAAGGAAGCAATAGGAAGAAATAACACTAGACTTTCAGAAGAGACTTGGGCAAAGATCAACGATGGAAACAAATAACCAAGCGGTGGGCCTTAAAGGTATTTCCACAGAACTGCTTCTAGAAGCGCCAATTTCATCAACAGAATTGGTGTAACGGCTCATAGAGACAATATGGGTCTCTGAACGATTTTCTGAAGACGAAGAGTGGAAGAAGTGAATTATCGTCAAAATCCAAAAAAATAAGACTTGATAAAGTTTGGAAACTGGGAATTTGCATTTTGAAATGTCACTTCATACGCAGAGGTAGGTTGTTAGAAGAGTTAAAATGAGATCAGATATTGTTCAATAACCAGTAGGGAAAGAAGAGAGTTTCCAATATTTCGGAAGTATTGTCCCTACTGAAGACGGAACCGAATATAATAATATCTTAGGCATATCGGGAAAAAGCTGTGTTAAAGATATTCTTCTAGTTTGGAGGAATAAATCTCTCTGCTTGAATACAAAACTACTACTGTTACACTAAAACGTACTGTTAAACACTGTTTCCCCTATTCAGAAACACTCTCTAATGCTTACTGATTTGTTAAAAATTAAATCAAAATTAAATCTTCTTTGATATCAATACAAACAGATTTCCACGCTTAATTGCTCTTCGTTCATTGGAATTTCTCACTTAATTGATCTTTCTGAACTGTAATCAATTATTTATTATTATTTATCATTACCTAATTTTACGGCTAATGAGTATTTCTATAATAATCGATTATACTTTAGAAGAAGAAAAAAAAACAGGGTTAGTATGTTAATTTTTCATTGACTTCACGTTCCCATGCACTGGTAAGTGATACGATATAGTTTATGGTCTAGTTGGAATGACAAATGCAATTTGAAGATACTAGAATACAACTTCGATATGAACGATGTAGAAACCTTTCTCAGAAACGAAAGGTGCGAGTTCCTCTCAAAGTCATACTAACAGAAAAAATATTCCAACAATATTATCTACTAAATTATAAATCAAACAAATTTCTTTTTAGATTATTATGTATTTTATGAAACATTTAAAATGTTATAAGTCTTTATTTTTCTA
Organism: Scaeva pyrastri; assembly: GCA_905146935.1. Lineage (NCBI taxonomy): Eukaryota > Metazoa > Arthropoda > Insecta > Diptera > Syrphidae > Scaeva > Scaeva pyrastri. Next base: position 16,489,298 of record LR989929.1, on the reverse strand, counting down.
ATACTATGGCACTTTCTAGCTTAAATACAACTCGATTATAATTTTACATTAATTGGTCAGTAGATTTTTAAAAATGAATTACAGGTGGAGCAAATTCAATTTCAACACCTCTGCTAATTTCTTCAGTTGTTGAAATAACTTCTGCTTCTGTATTGTGTTCTTCTTCACTTGATTCTTGTGGATGATCAGTACTACTTGTTTCATCTTCAGTTGATGTTTCATCCTTTTCTTCATTACTTGACGAAGTTTCTGATTTTGTGCTGTGACCTTCTTCACTAGATTCTTCTGGAAGTTCAGTACTTGTCTCATCTTCATCAGATTTTTCTTCTTTTGGTTCTGCAGTTGTTGTTGAAGGAATTTCTGTGTTCTGTTCAGTCACCGAGGGAGTACTTTGATTTTCTTCACTTGATTCTTCAATAGACTTTCCATCTTTCTCTTCATTATTTGAAGAATTGTTATTTAAATTTGTGCTTGAAGTTGTGCTCTGATTCTCCTCACTAGAATCTTCTGGTAGTTTGGTAGTTGGCTCATCTTCAGAAGATTTTTCATGATTTACCTCACTTGAACTTGGTAATGGTTGATTTGTAGTAATTTGGGAATCATTTTCTGTACTGCTATCAGTTTCAAGGCCATTTTCTGAAGTAGTCAAAAGAATTCCTGCTTCATTTGTGATATCAGAGTTAATTTTCTCACTAGAAGAAGCTGTAGACGAAATGCTGTCTTCCTCAGTTGATTGTTCAGTGTTTGTATTTGTTGTTTCTTCATTTACATCAGAACTGTTGGAATTATCAGAAATATTTTTAGTTTCTTCAATTTCACTTGTTGTATTTTTCTCGGAAAGTGGTAGTACTTTCAAAATATCAAGACTTCGAGCGTTATTTTCATTGGCTAAACTGCCTTGATCATTTGAAATCTCATCAACGGAGGCTTCATGTTCTGTGTTTGTTGAACTTTCAATTGAAAGATGTGTTGTGGTTTCAATACTGCTACTTTCAGTGGTAGAAAGGTCAGAACTAGTTACAGTCTCAGTTGATGCAATTTCTCCAGATGAAGTTTGTTCTGTAAGAGGTTGTGTAATTTCATCAGAACTCTTGGAAACATCATCATTCGTGGTCAAAGTTGTGGATTCTGATCCAGAATCTTCAGAAACACTTGATGATTCGGTTTCAGTTTTAATATCGTTTAACTCGGAAATTGCTGATGTACTTGGCTCTACATGAGCTTCACTACTTATAGTTGTTGGTGCATCAGTCGATGTGATTGCATCATTTGAAGAAATTTCAGTTGTGGCTTCTGAAACTCCTTCAAATGACTTTTCTGTACTCAATTTTATATCTTCAATTGAAGTCACTGATTCTTCACTTGTATTTTCATCGTTGTTAGAAGTAGTTGAAGCAATTGATGATGTTGGAATGCCAGTTGAATTGTCTTCACTTATTTTCGATGAAGACTGTTCTGTTTGGACTTCTGTTGTTTCAACTGATGATAAAGTCGTTGATTGTGATTCAGCATCTTCTAAGGGGTATCGCGAAACACTTGATGTTGCACCATCAGTCTTAATTTCCGTCACTTCTGGAACTACCGAAGTACTTGGTTCTTCATTATTAACTTGTGTTGGAAGTTCAGTCGGAGTGACCTCGTCGTTCAAGAGTGATCCAGTTGTTCCTTCTGGAATTTCTTCGGCCGATTGTTCTGTTCTCACTTCTGAGTTTAAATTCTCACCTTCGCCGTCCTCAGAAGTATTCACTGGCAGTGTATTGCTACCAGAGAGATCTTCATTCAATGGTTTTTCTGCTGCAACATCATTTCCAGAACCCTCTTCTAAGCCTGACAGCGGTGTTGGTTCGGGTTCTTTGTAATTATTTGATAACTTCGTAGTGGATAAAAGTTCCAAAAACTCTGTAGTGGAAGGAACAACTGACGATGATTCTTCACTTTGTTTCAATATTTCTAATGATTCAGTTGTTGATCCTAGATTGAGGTTTATCAATTGCTCTTCTTCGAGATCATTTTCAATTTCGACTAAATTATCCTTAAGTGTCTTTGGCTTCGTATAAGTATTGTCTTCATTCATTGGCGATAATGCCTTTTGAACATCGTGAGACAAACTTGAGCTGTATGGACCACTTGTTGGCAGTTTTGGTGGCTCATCTTCGATTATCACTAACATGAAAAAAGTTGAAATGGTTATCTTCAATTAAATCCCAAGATAAGTGTAGTATTTACCTGCTGAGCTACGATATCCATTCTCATCAGCTGCATAGTATCTGGTTCCATAGCGACCATCTTTGTATTGTTCTGAGATATATCCTTCATAGACCTGAACCTTATCTCCATCCACAATCTTTGAACTTATCCTTTGATATTGAACATGTCCATTACTCAGGGCCATTCTAAAAATTCAACAAATTTAAGTTAGGAGAACAATTTAATTGTCTCTTTGAAGAACTCACTTAAATTCAACTGTCCCGTTTTTGTAAGTCCTATGAAAACGTTCCATCTCTTCGACTTTTTTCTGTTCATGTTCCTCCGGCTGCTGCTCCACATGATGACTATCACCTTCAATTGAGGTCCGTGGAGGTCCGAAAAATTCCGTAACTGGTGCCGCTTTTGAACAAATTATAGTCACTGTTACCATCCAGGTTAAGGCCACAAAAACTCTAAACGATCCCATATTGCTGATGTGTGATTCGATGTTAAGTTCCAACTGATTTCTTGGATAAATCTTCTTCAGATTTTATACTTAATTTATTTTGTTTTCTTTTTTTTTTTTTTGTAAAACAAAAAATTATTCCCAAATTATTTACCACACGTAATAAAATTGTTTATATTTTTAGTTACAAGGATATTTATAATTTTTTTTTTTTCTTTTCAAAACAATGACTAACGCATCCGAAAGATACTAAATGAAAACAAAATGAAATCTTTAAATTAAATATAAGGCGCACTCGAAATGTTTAAACTTAAGATACTTTAGGTTGAACTATTTTATAAAGACTAATGTCAACTAGTTCAAGTTTATCAGTCTTATAGGTGATCGTTTTATAATTTTTTTTTTTTTTTTCCAAGACGTCACAAATTCTGGGGAATCTCGAAAGATGAAACTTGAAACTCTCATATGGATGGAAGAATAATATAAATTCAATCTGATTTAAGTTTCATTGAATTTTGCGGGGCTTTTCCAGTTTTTTTTTTTCTGTTCCATTATTTTCTACGAGATATGATTAATAATCCAGCTTCGGTGTTATGGTCTGCATATTGACTCTTAATTTGCCGCAGACAACCTTAAAGATGCGTCATCGTCATCGATTGTATCTAAGGTCGGCATTGGTGGAATTTCGTGAATTTTTGGAAGTACAGTGCGTCAGACAACATTAAGCTCATGAAGTGACAATTGTGACGTAACAATCCCCCCTTACACACTTAAGATACTCGCGTAACATGGAAACGACTTCGGAGTGATTTTCTTATGTATTTGTTTGTTTATTTAAGCCCGATACCAATCATATGTTCAATGACCCATTGTGTGTGTGCCTTAACGCTTATGTCAATAAAACTTAAAAGTAGATTTACATATTTTCAAAACTGGTTTAGGTGTCATTTTTTTAAATGAAGTGACTAATATCCACACAAAATGTTTATTCATTTAATTTTTCTCTTAAATTATGTAAATCACATTTGTTTTTTTTTTTATTTGACTTTAATAGTACTAAATTAGTGTATCATTGATAAACTAATGAATCAATGTTCAGAACGGGGGGAGAGGGGGGAGGTGATTGAAAAAATATTCAAATCGGAAATAAAATCCAATGTTATGCTTGAATAAATTAATTTATTTATTCAATAAACACCGAGTAGATATACGAACTTATGTTCATGTCGACTTCTGTGCGAATAAATCAATCGTGAATTTTAATAGTTGATCATTGGAAAATACTAAAAGATGGTATTAGATTAAATAATAATAATTTATGGTAAGGTGGGCAGCTGCTATAGATTAAGTGATGAAGAAAAAAAAAATCCATATTTCTAATGAGTAAGAAATGTTGAACATAATTTAGAGACTTAATCTGGCGTGTAAGTATTAGATACCACTTAATATTGTAATTGATTATAATAATTAATTTAATTTTTTGTTGATGTAATTTTATTTTTTTTTTAAGAAGAACTATTTTAGATTTTGTTGTAATATTATATATGTATATATATTTCAAGAGAATTAAAATTTATGTACGTCGTTAGGATTTAAGAAAAAATTATAAATGTATTAGAATAAAAAATTAAGAGAATTGAAGACATTCAAGATTTTAAACTTTAGTAAAAAAAAAATTATTAAATAAATCGACATGTCAAATATTGAATAATTTACTAAAAACTATTTCGGCAATTAGATTTTTTTAAATTTAGTTTCATTAACTTAGCTAAGAAAAAATAAAAAAAAAAATATATTTCTTGTTTCTTACATCCTACACTTCTTAAGTTAAAATTTCAAATTCGCTATATGTATTTAAATACATAGTTATAAACAAAAAATTGATTAGTGTGACCATTCATGTATTACACAAGTGAAATTGCGTTGATTTCATAAAGAATTAATATTTTTAAAAATACATTCACAGACGCAATTTGTTCTGTCTTCGCAGAAAATCCGTAGTCGGTAATCTTAAACTACATCTTTAAACCAGTTTTATATTAACTGAATAAAATAGGTTTTTTGCTTGTACTCAGATAATCTATAATAATTATTTAAACAAGTAGAAATTAAAGATTATCTAATAGTAGAGTTTAATTTTTTATAAATTAATCTAGATTACTACATATATTGAATAAATTATAATTTTCCAATTTTCTGTTGGAATTGTGATGCATCTTAAAAAAAGTTACATCATATTTGTGCCAATTGTTTATAAATTATTGTATATTAATCTTTTTAACTTCATAAAACAAGTTATAGGTAGGTACTTACTATAACTAATTATAGTAAGTTGTACTTACATTTACCTATAATTAAATTGAACTTGTTTATTTTGTATTACAGACAAAGGGTATTTTTTTAGACATGTGGTTTTCAGGAAGAAATAAAAGAATTTAAGGATAAGATTTTAAAATTATCTTTTACAACAATTATTTCACTCATGTGGTCACCGTGGCTGGCTTGAATAAATTCCAGTAGAGGCCCAATTTTCGACCACTTTTTGAAGCAATTGGGGCCAGCAATAACGCGCCGAATATTCTTTTCAAAGGTGTCAATCGTCTCGGACTCATCCCACAAAAAAAGCGTCTTCGGGTAGCAGCTCTAAGGATGCGCCTTTTCCACAAACGTGGTTCGAAACCGATCCATGGTTGCTGGAGTTGCCGAATCTGCTGGGCGATTATGTCAACACACCCTCAAGTCTGTCAACATTTATTTATTTTTTTTTTCGCTATTTATCTGCCTCCTACATTTCACATCTAGAAACTTTAATTTAAAAAAAAACTTCCACTGACAACTGATTTATTCACTTACCAAAAAAACACAACCTATTATTATAGATACTAAAAGCAAAAAAAAACACCTTAAAAGGTGGAAATTTGTCAAAGTATTCATTCGACAAATCTAACAAATCAATAATTTCAACACTTGCTTCCCCGCAAATTTTACTGAACAAATAGTAGCTTAAAGTCTACCACCAACAAAGTGGTACAAATATTGAACCCAAAATTAATGTCGTTTATCAACTTCATTTGACACCGACACAGAGACCACACAGGGCGTCTTTGTTGTTGTTGTTGTTGGCATTTATGGGAAATTAGGTGTTAATTGCCATCCAACACCAACACCTAATTTAATAGGTCGTATATAAGAGAGATTATTTATGGACAATTAAATAATTTCGTATACCTTATCGAGATTTATTTCTTTTTGATTACAAACCGGAAACTGAATTAAATGAGAATCATTCAAGCACAATTACATGACAATATTATTTTTTGTGTATTCTATGATTTTCGATATAATCTATTCTTAAAATAACCATAATTTAAAACTTTTCAAATCAAATCTCGATTTCAATTTAGAAATCTGTTCTTAAAAAGGAAAAAAACTTCTTTTGAATTCGATATACAAAAACCCCAAAGGGAAAATGATATTACGGATTATTTTGTTTTCGATTAAGTTTTCTCTTTCTTTTTCAGGAAAAATTAAAATAAAGTGAAATTAAAAAAAAAAAAAATACGAGAAAGCCTGAAAACTGGATATGTAAGATTACTCAATCCCGATAAGAATATTTCCCTTCGGATGAAAAACTTTTATAATCACTTACATTCCACCAACACAATTTGAATTTTTTCAACAACATTTAGGTTTAAAAATAAAATCCCTCGTACGTAGCTCAAAGTTGAGAAAAAAAGGATATTTTCTCATTAAATAGAAAGGCAACAGACAAAAATACAAAAATCTTATTAAACATTCATTAAACTTTTTTTTTCCCATTGCCGCACCACGCCCACGCCGCCCCCGCCACAATCAAACTTGTTGTTGTAGGTTATTGTATAATATGCAAAGTCAGTGATAGGGTCAACGAATTTCAAGAGTGGATAAAGTAAAAAAAAAAAAAAAGATGGCTCCTGGCGAATGAACTTTTATTTTTGATCGGTTAAAAGGTTGCTACTTTACCTTATACCTATACTTCTACCTTTGTTTCAAGATAAAAAAAAACTTCTGAATTCTTCTGATTAAAGTTGCAAACATTTATATTTAAGGAATAAACAGTTATGTATGTTTATATACGCACAACAAAAATAGGGGCTGTTTTTTTCCTTTCTTTATATATTTTAAATTCTCTTAGGTTGAATAAATTAGTACGAAAATTAGAAACTTCAGAGAACCAGGATACTCATTATTCTAAGAGTATTAACTTTTTAATTATATTTGAATTGTTTTTTTTTCAAGAAATTGGTATGCAGTGTGAATTTTGTATTACCAACATTAAGCCTTTTTTCTATTTTTAAATTTGCATTAAAACGATTACATTAATTTTTAAAGGATTTCGGATAAGAAAAAAAGTTTCATAAGTTTCCTTTCCTTAAGAAAATTTTGACACTTGACAGGAATTGTTAAATTTTTAATTTTTTCATCGTCGAAGTGATTTTGAATTTTGAAATCCTTGTTAAACTGTCACTTTTAAGCTTGTCAACTGTATTTTTAGGGATTTGATTCATTTGAAAGATTTTCATATATTTTTCCCTAATATTATTTATTTAATATTTTATGTTTTTATATTTCAATAATAAATAAGGGTATTAAATCCCTGTTTACCTTATATTTTATGCCATATTCACCCCCTAATTTCAAATCAGAAAATAAAAATAAGAATATTTTTAAAAATTAAAGGAAGGTGAATACCGAGTCAATGTCCAGCAGTTTCAATTCTACAAATTATGTATGACGATAGCTATAAAATTAAAAAAAAAGGGTTTTCATTGCATAAAATAAGAATATTTTTGGCTTTGATTAAATTGCTTGACCTAACATCGCCACCGTGCAAAAATATTAAAACCCTTTTTTTATGTGAAAGTGAAATTCCTCGACCCTTCCACTGGCTGCATGATTAATAGCTTATGATAAAAAAAAACAATCAAGACAAATTTATAGGCAACTAAGTCAATTGACTTTGAAAAAAAAAATAAAATCTGGGCATAAATAAAAACAAATTTGAGGTAATTGTACGAAAAACGCGAATTCGGGGGTCGGGAGTGGGACAAAAGGATTTAAATATAAATAAACAAATTCAGGACATAAATGGGATTATTTTGTTGAGTTTCTCTTCCGCACCCTAAAGGTAATTAGACAGAAACAAATCATATTGCAAATTTATCGCAGGAGGGGATTTCCGTTTAAGGAATTAAAAAATATATAAATATATTTTTGTACCCCTTTTTTTTGGGTTTCCCATTCCCATACTAGTAAAATCAGTGAAGCTTAATTTGTCATCATCTACCTACTTGGTTTTGAAATTAAAAAAAAAATCTATGGAAAGAAAGAATTCATTTAAATATTTATCACAATTTTAACCTGACCTCTCCTGGTATGAAGCATAATTTAGCCTTTTTTAGGGTTTTATCTGTGATTTATTTGACTGCAGGGCGCGATTTTGACAAATTTTAGAACACGTCTCCCAGCAGAGTCGGTAGTTCGATCAACAATGGATCGGTTTTTCACCACGTTTACTCTACTGGATCTAGGGCATCCTTAGAGCAGCAGTACAGTGCTAACCAAAGACGCTATTGCTGCTGTAGAGCAGAATATCGAAGAAGATCAGAATGAGTCCATCCGCCATTGCGTGCAACAATTGGAGCTGGCCCATCTACTTTATGGAAGATTTTTGAGAAAGGATCTTGGTTTGTAGGCTTACAAAACCCAACTCGTGCAAGAATTGAAGCCGAACGACCATCAAACTCGTGGAACGTTCAATGAATGGGTCCATAGCGAGATGGCCACCGATCCCGATTTTCAAAAGAATTTTCTTTTCAACGATGAATCTCATTTTTGATTGAATGGGTAATTGGGTACGTTAATAAACAAAATTGTATTTGGATTGACCATAATCCACAAGCCATTATTGAGGCGCCGAGCAGTGCCATTACATCCTCAAAATGTCCGTCTTTGGGAATCATTGGTCCATATTTGTTCAAAAACAAAGCAGGTCATAATGTAACAGTCAATGGAGAACTCTATAGATCCATGATAAGGGATTTTTTAGGGTCTAAATTGGAGGATGTTGATTGGTTCCAACAAGTTGGCGCTACATACCATTCAGCCAACGAAACAATCAATTTATTAAAGAAAACTGTGTTGAGCTGATTTTCTCACGTAGTGGGTCTGTGGCGTGTCCTCCAAAAAATCAATTTAACCGCTGACTATTTTTTGTGGGGTTAACTGAAGTCGCTTGTCCGAGACAGTTGACGACTTGGAAGAGAATATTCGACACGTTATTGCTGACATACGGCCCCAATTTCTGAAAAAAGTGGTTGAAAATTGGGCCTCTCGGCTGGAATTTGAAAACCACACGTCTACAAAATAAAACGTCTTTTCGAACTTGATTGTAATGTATAGATTTTTACAAATTTCTAAATCTAAAAATCAGAGTAATTAAAAAAACTTTTGACGGAAAGTTAACACGTATATTCTTTTTACCCATTCGTGTTCAATTTTAGACTTTTTTACGAAAGCAATTTTGACGAATTTTTATCGTTTTTTTCTTCAGGATTGACTAAAATGCTTTGGTTACAATTTTTATCTCCTGATTTCAATATGAATATTTTCCCCTTTCTTTGGCTATTGCACAAAAATAAAGGAAGGCTTTATTTTTGATGATGATGCATAGAAATATAGAATACGTCATATTTACCTTGGTATAAGTTATTCCTTTTCCTTGCATTCATATAAAGCCATATCCCATGTCTGTTCCATGTGTCCTATTGCAAATATGTATAGAATAACTTTTCATGTAATGTACCTACTTGCAGCGTGTTGCAGTCCAACACGAATGTAGCTAGTAAGGACTAAGCAACAAACCAGAAACTTAATTACTTTTCCTTAGAATTCTCATTTAACATTTTACAAAGCAAAAAAGGACAAACCCCATACACCTATGTACGCACCATCAAGGACTAGTGTATAGGTGCTGGTTTATTTCCATCACTCGTATCAGGAATCTCTGGAAATAAACTTTTTAAATAAAATTTTACACATCCCCCTGTGGAAACCGGAACATGGACTCTGGGCTACGTCATCATCAGGGATTAGTTGGAATTCCTTTTGCTCTTCACTTCACTCATTTGGCATGACCTCTTTCGTTTAATACACAAAATGGCAACCTTTAAGAGGGTTAGTGTGGACTGTGGAGTGGAGAGGGGAAGTTATAAGGAAGAATGAGAGCGTGTTAGTTTGTAGTGAAAGAGGCCAATGACTTTTGTTTTGGTTTCCGTGTGGAAAAGTTATTTGTTTGACTTAAACATCCAAGGTAACGAATTTCAAAAAGGTTAAAGACAGTAATTAATTTTATATAGTATAAATTGGTAGTTTCATAAGTTAGGTATCAGGAATGCGATTTTGACTCGTGTTTGTGTGATGGTAATGCCATGATTTCTGTGCTTTGAGTGTATAATGATATGACAGCTTATGTCAAACCCAAACATTTACTTTGACAGCTAATTTTAAAAAGTTCCCTCTGGTGAGTGAAATTTTGGAACTGATGGTTGGTTTTAAGAGAACAAGAACAAATATTTAACTTTAAAAACTAAAGTTTTGATTATAATAATTCAAAAAGTTATTTCAATGGTACCATATGGTTTTGAAGTTGGAAGCAAATAACAGATAAATGTCAAAATGAGAAAGTTAAACACACACACATGTTTGTCAAGTTGACACTTCATTTGTGCAGTTTATTTTTTGCTGTTCCTATAATAGAGGGTCTTCAAATATAGGATGAAACAGTTTGAAGTGTCATTATGGTGAAGCTACATCTGTCATCTCTCAAATTTGATGTCATTTCTTTTGCCTATTCTTTCAAACTAAAGATTTCGTATTCACTCAAACTTTTAATTGATACCTTTCTACAGATATTTGTAGGATGATTATGATATGTGCTGTATTGTAACAAAATAAAAAGAGGCCTTAAAGTCTCCAGTCTTAATTTTTTTTTAAATAAAATTTGTCCGACTTGCTTTTGGAAAACTCCAAGGAATTTATTTAAATAACTTAACTAAATTTGTATTCACAAGTTCGAAATATAGAAAATAAAGAGGGGAGGAAGAAAGTGGAAGATATCGCATCAGCGGCCTTCCATGAGCATAAGACGTTATCAAAATATATAATGTTTTATTAGATATGCAAAAAGAAACTTGAATAGCAATTTATCATAGTCATAAAAAAGAGAAGAGAAGATACCCGACAACGTCATCGTCGTCGGTCGTCCGCATGCGGTGGAAGACGGTGTATTATATTTTGATACAAAAGAAATTATAATTTTCCAACTCAGGTACTAGCAAATTGTTGGTATTTTCATATTGTTGCCATCGAGTAAAGTTTCGTTGCATTATTTAATAGTTGGTACCAACATACAATGGTAAAATTAAAAGTCCATGGCTTTTTAATTTATTAACATCTTAGTGGTGTTATGTTAATAAAATACAAGAAGAGTTTTCAATCCGGGACAATGTTTTATTCATGAGTTTGAAGCTTAACATATTATATAACATTTTTTTTTTTTTTTTTAATTAAGAAATAATTTATAGAATATCTCAATTCAATTCCATTTACAGATGGGGTTTGTTATTGTTATCCCTTTCCATAGGGAGTTACAGTTATCGGTCCAATTTGTCAAATGTATAAAACTTTTGACTTCAAATACATTTTATTGCATCTATACATTGTGATATGCTATAAATTTGGTATGAATTTGGCGCTCAGATATGTAATGAAGGAAAAATTATATTTGCTTCAAAACAATTTTCCACAATGTGAAATGTCATCTTTGACAACTGGTAAAATTTTGGAAAAAATTAAATTGACAATTTTTTACAAGAAATAAAAAAGTTCAAAAAATACTTCCAAAAGTTGCTAAAAAATGTTTTTTGAATCGAATATCTCGAGAGCAGTCAACGATATTGACCTCATATTTATTTTATATTATACATAATATTTTAATATACAAATATCAAACCTACAGTTTTTTTTTTTTGCAAAAACTAAAAAAAACTTTAACGAAAAATAATCTAAAAATGACAAAAGCTGTTTCTTGACATATTCTATTCAAGTCGAGATTTGATTTGATTTTAAATTCGAATTTATTTTATTTTTTGCATAATACTATAATTGTTAATATATATGTATGTATGTGTTAAAATTATAAAAAAAAAACAAAACTGAAATTTACCGAAAAGTGTTTAAAATTGTTTTTCGGCCAGAAAATATTCAGAAGAAACAATGACATTGATTATAAATGTTTTTGTAAGATTATAAAATGTTGACGAATATTAAATTGACATGTTTTTACAATAAATAAAATACAACAAAAAGTTCTAACAAAAATTGAAAAATATTGTTTTTTTTTTCCATTACAATATCTCGATTTATTTTTTAAGTTTGATAATTTTTTTGTTAATGAAATTATTTTTATCAATCAACATCAGAAGAAAATCGATTAATATTATGAATGCCAAGTTTTCAAAGTATAATGTTAACTTATCAGTGCCCCATTTTACTTTTTTTTAAACTAGCTGACCAGGCGAACTTCGTCTCGCACAAATTAAACTCCTTAACATAAACTCTAGAGTTGTAATAAAACATAGATAGTTAAAATTGTAATGTGACACAGCAACCAAATTAATGAAGTTTTCAATTATTCGAAATTTTCAGAACTTCACAATGAATTTTCAACCTTTACATCGTTCAAAATCATTAAATCATGTGATTAAATGCAAAACTTCTTATATTTTATTTTTACAGAATCATTTTTCGATTTTAATAATTTTTCGACTTTTTCAGTTTTTTTTGAATATATTTTTTTTATGAAAACTTGGTTTTAGTAAGGATCCCTATTTTTTTGTGTAAATATAATAAAGCATATGTCAAGCTTCCAAACTGAAAAAGAATTGTCAAATCGTTCAAGTAGTTTCAGGACCTATTCAATTTAAACAAATCTTTCCTCCTTATAATAAATAATAGCATAGATAAAAATAAGTATCAACATGGAGTTATCAAAAATCGTTAGTATTCAAAAACTGTGAAATAAATAGGAATTGTAATTTCGCTTTACCATGTTGTAAAAATTATGTATTCAAAATATTTCTTTTTCTTAAAGTTAAAAATCAAGTCGATTTTATGTTTATTCTCGACCATATCATTCATTAAAAAGTAAGAAATTGGTAAAATAAAAACGTCATACATTTCTGACAACATTTTTTTATATATAAAGATAAAAACAGATGTTAAAAATGTCATTTTACAAAATATAAGGTTATTTTTAAATTTATGTTATTATATTTCCTTAGATATTTTTTAATCATAAGATAATTTTTACCAGTTTTAGTGTGTTGTTTTTCTTTTTTTTCCCAAATTTATACCTAGTTCTTATAACGCCATAATATGTAGAATGTTCGACATCTCTACTCTTATTTGATATAAGACCAAAAGCTATTAAAACTTTTGTCGGAAACAGTTTTACTAAATATAACAAAAATATTTTTGTTTTGTTAGAAATTTTTTTGTTAATTTATAAGAAAAATAAATGGAAGCGTACAAAAAAATCGAATTGAGATTCTTATCGAACTTGAAATTATTGGCAAACTTAAAAATAGTGTTCCCACTTGTTATTAATTTTTGAAGAGCTATCTTAAATTCGATATAACAATTTTTTAATTATTTTTGGTTTAGTTCCAATTTAAAATAATTTTTAAATACTTCCTTAACTTGAAACATCATGGTGTCAAGTTAACTTTTTAAGAAACTTTTGTGTTAAATTAGTAGACATGAAAAACTTTAAGGCTTCTTTAATAATTTAGCAAAGTGGGAATATTTTTTTTTAAGTTAAAAATATAAATGAAAAGTTCTTGAGTATAGCTTCAATGAAATTCAAAAGGAATAAGAATACAGAAGGAATTGATTTTTTTAGTACTTTAGTAATTAAAAAGTAGGAAATCAAGTTAAGTTCGTGGTACTTAAGTTTTTCAATTTAGAGTTGGAAGGAAGCGCAAGTATTTACATACAAACATTTTGAACTTAAGTATCAATATAATTTACTGTTTTAAAGATCAGTTTGTTCCATTAACTTAAAAGTAAAATTAAGCAGAATTTTTCTTAATAAAATAAATGTTTTCAGAAATGATAAAATCAATTTTTGTTTTCATATAACCAATTATTTAAGGATAGAACTTTAAGAGAAGAATTTCAGCTCCATTTCTATTAAGACTACACATACAGCAAGTAAGTGTTCTACCCAGTTGGGAATTATCAATTTACGAGTAGTTATTATCTTTTTTCGCATTAATCAATAAATAGAATTTTTTTTTTAGATATAAAATATGACGTTAAGATTAAGAAGATCAACGATATTGCAAATTGATAACCATTACTTTATGTTTGGCAAATTTTAAGTTTTCACTTCTGATTCAATTATACTGATTGATTTTTATTTTGATTAATGTTTAAACAACTTTAACAATCTTTCACATATATTTTTATGTATTTGATAATTTTAATTAATCTTTATAGTTTAAAGCTACCGAAATTTCTTGCTAACTGAGTAAATAGGTAAATATGTATAGGTGTAAGTTTTTGTTGTCTTAATATTTTTTAAATTCGTCATTATGTTTTATCTATAAGTTAATAAAAAAAAAACACTTTCATATCACTTAAAAGGTTTTCTTATCAAAATTATATTTTTCATACTTTGTTTGAATGGAAGTGCTTTCTTATATACAACGGCATATCTATCGTTAGATATAGATATACATATACATTTGTATGTACATTGTACACATTTTTAAAAGAAATTAAAGGTAAATATATCTCACCTACTTGTGGAGGTTTAAAGAACGTTTCACAATAAACATCAATTAGTCGTATTTTCAAAAGGCTTATTGGTGGAACGTTCGTTATAAAAGTACCTTCATTTTTCTTCATTATGGGTGAGAAATATTTTTATTTTTTATTTCATAATTAAATATAAGTATAAACACTTTTTAAATAGTATCTATCTGATAGATACTTTTGTATTTATATATGTGACTCATATAGTTTGCGAACTTTGATGATAATGATTTCAACAAATGATGAATACAAAAACCAGAAGTAATACATCGGACTTGATGTTTGTTGTCATATTTTAATTAAAGAATGTATTTCATAATTTTATTTCAAACGAAAACGAAATCACATGGAAACTTAATCAATTGCACTTTGGCGTAGGTTTATGAGCTTTTTGTTTGTGCACAAAAAGCTTTAATTTTAATTTGTATTTATATTCGATAGTTATTCTGTTTGAGTTGAGTTCCGGAAACGAAACCCCAAACACAGGGCGGGTTTAGCTGCCGGGAACTTTGCCTATAATAAGTCTGAATTAAAGAATAAACACATTTTTATTAAATAATATCTCTTGTACCTGCTGAATTAGCTTTAATTTTCTTTAATAATTAATTAATTTATTTAAAATTTAGTGTAATTATAAATTAAGATTTTATAAACTGTGATAAATTAGACTAAGATCTCTGTTTGCTGCCATATTTTTCGTGTGAATCTCTAAAAAATTTCTGTTAAAGAAAAAAAGCACAACTTCGAATCCCGAACTATCATGAAGACAAGTACGTGGAATATTGCAATTTAATTGTGCTTTTAATTTTAAAGCTTTTGTTTTTCTCTATTTAAAAATAAAGTTAAAATTAATATTATCATAAATTAAGTCTTAACAAAAATAAAAACTTAATTTATACCCGATGAGGGGGCAGCAGCACATGCTCCGCATTTGATTGAATTAAAAAAGAAAATAATATTTATTTTATCAAACAAAAATAAAAATAAAAAATAAAAAATAAAAAAAAAAAACTTCCACTTTAAAATTTAATTACAGATCACAAATGGATTTCGAAATCAAATGGAAGCATTCCCAACGAAGCCGTTGCAGCTGGTGTTGACTCGGACGGAGATGCCATTTACATTGGTCGTGCAAGCTTCAACAATGACTTGTTGCCCGCCAAGATAATACCCAACAAGGGCAAGGGCTACGTCAGTCATGGCGGCCAGGAGCACGAAGTCTCCCAATATGATGTCCTTTGTGGCCTCTACTACAACTGGGCAACTGACACTGATGGCCATGTTCCGCCCACAGCTGTTAAATCGGGTTTAACATGTGACGGCGAAACGCTCTACGTTGGTCGAGGCTTCCACGAGGGCAGTTTGACCGTTGGAAAAATTCATCCCTCCCACGGTTGTTTGTACATTCCGTATGGCGATGCTGAAGTAAAGTTAACATCCTACGAAGTGCTAGTACAGCCCGAACAGTGGATCGAAGCAACGCCGGACAGTATACCTCGAGGTGCAATCGTTGCTGGGAATGATTCCGATGGCGATACAATTTACGTGGGCCGTCTTAAACATGGTGGTGATTTGTTGCCAGCAAAAGTTATTCCAGCTAAGGGTTGTGCCTACGTTTGCTTTGGCGGTGAGGAGGTTAAGAGCGACAATTTTCAAATGTTGGTGGGTGCCGGTTTTGCTTGGGTGGCTTGCGAGGGGGGTCATGTTCCGGCAGGTGCTGTAGCCTCGGGGAATACTAGTGATGGAGAAACGCTGTACGTTGGACGTGCTGAATACAGTGGCAGCTTGAGTGTGGGAAAGGTCCATCCGTCGCAGGAATGTCTCTATCTTCCCTATGGCGGACAGGAGATTAAGCTGGACGACTACGAGGTATTGGTTCGTGTTTGAGTACCTACACTATGTGATGGGCAGGGTGATTAAAAATAAAGGAAAATGGATATTTCCTCCATAAACATATACATACATACATATAAGATTGTTTCCATGTGTGAGTAGAGTGTGTGTTTAATTATTTTTATAAATCGCTGCGCACTTGGCAAATGTTCAAAAACTTTGTCCATGGATTCGGTGTTATCGCGTCACAAAGGAGTTTCCCTCGAAACGGAATGTGATGTGCATCAGAGAGGGGACTGTTCTATTTTTGGCGACTAAATTAAAACATAACTTGGTCTTTTGTGGGAAGCTTCATACATACGAAAAGGCTGGGCTCATGGATCTAGACAAAAGCCATTTAAATTCCTCCGATTTGTGAATTCGGATTTTCAAAATGTACGACTATGTTCGAAGTTTTGAGAATAGCTATAGATCCTATCCTATATATACCTAATTAGGAATGCACTATAAGGCACACAAAGGATGCAATGAACCGTTTGGAAAAGTTGGTATCTGTCTATATAGATAATGTTAAGTTAAGTGCTTATGGAAGTTTAAATATTAATTAAACACTTTCCATGCGAGAAAGTATGCAAAAGGAAATTTCTTCAGAAAATATTCAAAGATTTAAGGGAAGTTATGAAGAAGTATGTATGCTTGTGTCTAAGTGTGATGTTTTAGAGAAACGGATTTATTTTTTGTTTTGCTCCTCTCAAATAATGTGTAAGTACATATTTTGCTTTAAGTCAGAAATTCCAAGATGTTTTTGGTGTGAAATTTATATGAAAATGACTGAGTTCACGGCTCAAGATGGTTTTATGAAGTTAAGAGGAAATATTTCACCACAAGTTAACTCAATCCTTGGTTCGTTGGAACTTGTTCGACTTATAAGAAAATATATTCTCCAGGTTATGTTAAAATTGTTTACACTTAAAAACTTAAGACTTTGCGGGAAAAATTGTGCTGACAGCTAAAAGTTTTCTCAGATATTAATTTACCACGATGATGTGAGAAGTGATAGGTGAGAGTTTCTCTGTCGATGTCTTTATCTATCTAGTTCCTGAAGAGGCTAGGTTCGACTCACACTGATAACTACCCATTATGCATATACTTTGAAAGCTTGCCATTCCTGAAATTAATCGATTTAATTTTGATATTGATTGATAACAACCTTTTAAACAAAATAATTATCAGACTTAAAAAATGTATCCAGATATTGTAGAGAAAAACAATATTTAATTTTTTTTAAATATTTGTATTTACTGTAAAAAATGTCAATTTGATATTCGTCAACATTTTATCATATAAAGTTGACAAATGCATTAAAATGAAAATAAAATACATTTGGAGTCGTTTCTGGTTGACAATTGTGAAGATATTTAAGCCGAAAGAAAAACAAACTATTTTTGACACTTTTCGGTAAATTTCAGTTTTAGTTTTTATTTTTCGTAAAAAAATGTCAATTCGATATTTGTCAAAAATGCACCATATGTTAACAATTTAATCATGCGAAAAATAAAATAAATTTGAAGTTAAAATGATTGACCACTATCGAAATTTTCAAGTCAAGAAACAACTTTTGACATTTTTTGTAAATTTTTTTTTAAGTTTTTTTTTAATTTTGCAAAACAACTGTCGATTAGATATTTGTCAAAACTGTACCATTTATCAATTATTGTATTTGGTATGAACTTATATACGTTTGAAGTCAATATCGTTGCCCATTCCCGAGATATTCAAGTCAAAAAACATTTTTTACCAACTTTTGGTTTCTTGTAAAAAAAAACTGTCATTTGGATTTTTGTCAAACATTTTACCCAGATCATAAGGACACCATTTTCTGTGGTAAAAAATCGTTTCGAAGATGGAATCATTTTTCCTTCATTGTATAAATTTGAGCTCCAAAATACTTTTTTTTAGTTTTTACTTAAAAAAAAAAAATGGTATGTTGAACTATTTCCAAATTTATACCACACCTTTTTCAAATTTATTTGAAGTCAATAACATTATCCGTTCCTGAGATATTTGCGACCAACTAAAATGTTAACTTTTTTAAAAATTGCTATTATCGACTAATTTTTATAAAAGTCATTGCTGCATTTTTTGAATTCGATATCTCAATTCAATTTCAAGATATCGAACACACACACACACAGTCATAAAACCATAAAACGTCCAGATTTGTCAAAAATTTCAATTTGACAAATCGGACAGATTACAATAACTCCATATGGAAAGTAAACTAGATTTTTTTAATTTTCGAATACTTTGTTGATCTTGGCCCTGGCTTTGAAATTGGGTCAATTTGGCTGGTCTTTTATCGCACAAAAAAACAACAGCCTTAAACTTCTTTCTATATTAACTTCTATTGCATACTTCAGGGCGATTTAAGGCAGGTTAGTCTTAATTGATGGATTACCAAAACATTTACACTCTTATAACTTTAAATCTGCTAATGGCCCTTAGGTTTTGCATATCAAAGAAAATAGAGACACACACATGTCCTTAGGTGTGTAGTTTTATTATGTTGACATATAATCTGTTCACATAACGGTTGGATGGCGCCCGGGGCGATGCGATGGGGTCGTGGCATGGCAGCATGTCACTCGCTTTGTCCTCGCGCAAAAAGTGATGAAAATATTCCCTTTTTAAATGGCCGTTTAATTATTGTAAACAAAAACCGCATCTTTGTTCTAGTCCTCTCTACATATATGTCTCTGTTCTCCCCTTGGGGCAAAAAAAAAAACAGGGTTAAAAACCATCATCACTATACCCCGTCTGCGAACAAACAAATCATAAGCCTAGACCGCTAAAGTCTGGCTATGACGAAGTGTATAAATAATAGCAACTGCCTAATTAAAGACTCCTTCCTAAAGGACTTCCATATGGTTCATACGATATCATGACTTGAAAATGGGATTTTTAGTTGGACTTTAGGGAGAAGTATTGCAGTCACAAAAGGTTTGAAGGAAAAGCCTTTTAAATCAAAATAAATTCATTATTACTAAAATTTTACGTTAGTTAGTCTTTAAAGTACCAAAATAAGGATTTTAATTATTATTGAAAGTTTCTGCACTCTTGTCATAAGGATTTTTTTTACTCAAAACTTCAGTAAGTATCTGCGACACACTTGTATCGCTAAGAAAATGTAATTATAATGAGAGAAGTTTTTCCGCTCTGACTTTCAAAGATAAAGGATAAATGCGAATGTCCTGATGTTGTGACGTCCTATGCTATGTTAAGAGTCATGATGGACCATTTGAATCTTTTTGCATGTCATCATAAAGTTCTTTTCATTCCTGACGAAAATGACTTCATAACATACATACACCGGAAACTGTTTGTCCCTCATGATGTCGTTTTCCACCATAAACAAATCTTAGTGTTTTAATTATAAGGATATTATGTGTGACAAGACAAGCTCCTATTAAAAGGAAAAAAAAATTCCTTTCATAGTCTTGTGATTGTTGGAAAAAAAAAGAATTTCGAAGCCCTTTCACAAGATACAAAATTTTGAGATCAAAGTTTGAGATGAAAAATAAAGAATGATTGCTTTGGACATCTTCTTAACCTTTAAGATGAAAGTTCCTTGTGAAAATATTTGTAGGTGAAGTGGGTAATAATCTGTCTTACTGTCAGTTTTGGATAACACTTTTAGCATCTTTCTTAAGATGTGCGTCGATACGTCATGTTAAGATGAAGTGAAGGACTATAGGGCGAGGTATGCATCACATTTTAAGTTATAAACTGGAACATATTTTTTTTCCTTTGAAATGTTTATGAAATTATTTATGAAGATTCTTCTTAAAGAGGTCTTAAGTTCATACAGATCTTAATTTGATTAACACAAAAACTTTTATAAATTTCATGTTTTAAACGGAAGAAGTTATTCAAAATCTTTTTCGAAAAAATTGAAAAATTACCCAATTTTAGATTTAGGTAACGAAATTTAGTTAATATAAGGAAACAAATTTTGTTTTCTTATCAGACGAACTGATATTTAATAGAGATCCTTAAAAATCATGAGAAAATTAATTCCATCAACTTATTCTGAAATCTCTTCAATTTGACAATGTAATCGCATTTTCGTAAAGTCTCTTGCCTCGATTTGACAATAAACGTTTAACAACGCCTTGATCCTTATCTTTAATTTTATTAAAGACAATTTTAACCTTCTTACTTAGAGCTCAATAGATACCTGTGGATAGATGCGATTAAGATGATTAGACATTTCATTTTATTTCATCCATTGACAGCTCCTGTCAAAGTCATAGTCATAGTCTTCATCTTAAAAGAGATAATAGTCTATAATAATACAAGCTTATCATTTCTGTATGATAAAGGTAATATAATAAAAAAAAAAAGAAGTAGGTTTAAGAGGCTTTGACACTTTTCTTCACAAAGACTCATAACACACAATATACAACAACCAACCTGAAGGTGTGAATGAACTCCAAGTTAAGGCAACCGGAAGACATCGTGTTGAAGGCCAACCTTCATACCATCCCGATCTATGTCATCAAAAGAAAAGAAGGTTGATATTTTTATATCTATACTCGTATACCCATCATAGATACAAGGACTCAACAATCATTGTTGTTGTTCTTGTTGTTGTGTACAAGTTAAAGCATTGTTATCTTTTTGTCGATAGTCCAACATCGTCATCATCATCACCATCCGCAGTTCCACGCCTTCATGTTCATGGTCATAATAAACAGTCAGAGAAATTTATCTTCCAGAAAATTTCATCCTTTCACTAAAAACCCATAAAGAATTTTTCTTCCTTTATTTTTTTGCAGCTTATTGTATTTTTTGTTTTGTTTTTTTTTTTTTTTTTTTGTCGTCCTTATAAAATGGGTACACATGAAGAGATATTTCTCTATTGTGCAGGAATTTCTCAGGGAATTATATACCGAAGAAAGTTTTCTTAAAGTGGAAGACGAAAGTTTTCATCTTCTGGTGTGTCCTTTTTATAGATATATTTTTTCTGTCCTTTAAAGGACATTTTTTTTTTGGTGTTATTTATTTTACAGAAATCTACACATTCAAGATAATCGTTGTACACAGAACTTGCTTAACAAAACACACGAATTTCACCCGAAACAACACTTGAGTATAAGGATGAAAAGAAAAAAGGTCCTTGCATTTGAATTATCCTCTTTGGGTGCTGCCACTAAATTGCCATTGTGTGCATCGGAGCCAAGCAAAAGGCAATGGCAATACACTATACAAAGCACAAGGAAGGGAAGAGCAAAAAAAAGGACAGAATCAGAAGCAGTGTCTTGCAGCTTGCAGTCTTCAGAGTTCCTTGAATATTTATGGGTCAATCTTAATTTCAGTGATGGCCCCATTTAACACAAAGTATCCGCCCCGCAGAGGGCTTTATACTATATCAACAATGTGCTGAGGTCGGATGGTCTGAGCTTGAGTTTGGGCTTGGGCTTGGGTTTGAGTTTGAGTTTGAGGTGATGATGATAGGGACACTATATACTTTAATACTGCTGCAACTGCATTGCCCTATCACTTTGTCATTCGTTTGCTATACGAGTTGCGATTGCGAAATGGTTTTTTGCTTTAATAAAGGCTAAGTATTGGTTTCTTTCTTTAATTTTAAAATTTCAATTATAAATTTGAAGTTCAACTTGTAACACAATTTTAAATGAACTTTGTAGCGTTTGAAGTGAATATCAAATTATGTCCCAGAAGCATTCTAATGAAACTGATGCAATGATAAATTTGTGTTAAATTTCTTAATCATTACATACCTTACATTTTCTACACTAGATTTTTTTTTTGTTAAGGCTTTTAATTCTTTTTTCTTACATTAGTCATCAATGAGCTTGATCTGATTTTTAAAAAGTCTTGGAAAAAATCGCATTCAACTAAAAAGGTATGGTTTGAGTAAAAAAATTCTAAGTATCAAGCAAAAAGTTTTTGCTGAACGTTTTTAGGCTTAAGAAGGCATAGTCATGATTTTTCATAACAAAAATGCATTTACAGTCGTCTCAATTTTTTACAATTCAAATACTTGTCCTTAATTAACCAATGGTATAAGTTGGTAAAGTTGGACTGACAAGTTCACGGAGAAAAACGCAATACAAAAAAAAAAAAGAGAAGAAGAAGAAAATAACAAAAAACTTAGCGAAAGAAAATGAATAATGCTAATGACACACACAGTAGACGTCTTATGACCCAAATGAAAAATGTCCACAACTGAAACAGGGAACAATGGCAATAAAAACAAATATCCAGGAAACATATCACAGAACAAGAAGGATATTATTTAGTTTTTTTTTTTTTCACTTCAGTTTTGCAATGAAAATTATATGGAAACCTTGGGTTTGATAAAAAAATATTAAGAGTACTTTTTTGAGGTGGGGTATATGAATTTAAGGTCTGAAGGATGTTGTTAATCTTAAAAAAAAAATGGAATTTTGGATTAATAAAAAATGAGATGATCTGATTTATTGGTTTCCTACTACAAGGACGACTAGGCAACAGTTGAAAGAAAAACTTAATGCATTATATAAGCATTTCCAGACCTCCCTTCCTGTTTTGAAAATTAAAGGAGGAGGATTTTTGCTGATCCGAGTAACTGAATTTTTGCTGAAACAGGTGCTCCTTAAATTCAAGAAATAGTTTTTCTTCTATCGTTCTCTATTTCCCGCTTTTGGACCTCTTAAAAGTGGTTGCAATGGATGATGACAGGTTATGTATCGGTGATATCGCAAACCACTGAGTCACTTGAGTCAATATTTTTTAATGAAATTTCCAACCTAATAGTTAATAGGAGACCTATTTAGTATCTCAAATACGTGGCATTTTGACACTGCCTTACCTACAGTGATCAAATCACTTCTCCTTTCTCAGACTGTCATTAAATTCTATATTATTGACAACAATTCAGTGGCATCTTTTATCTTATTTTGTTGCCGGAATCTTGTGAAGTATGCTTACTCAGAATGTATATAGAGTGACGTTTGTCAACAAAGGATTTCAGTGACATTGACATACCTGACAGTAATTTATTAAGTTGTGTCTTCTATTACAAGCTACAATCAAGTGAAATTTCCGTCATTTGAAATAAAAATTAAGTGACGTTTCATATCTCATCATTGCTTTAAAGTGACTTCTACTATAAGTGAAGTGTGTAATGTAGTACTTCAGTTCAGTGACATATTTTATCTTACATTGGCATTGATTGACGTCTGTCATCTCGGATGAAGATCATATGAAGTATTCTTTTTTCAAAATGTAATTTTGATTCATTCCCTTTTTTCGAATTTAGTTAAATGGTGCTGTCATCTTTAAGTGAGTTCCGTCAATTTAATAACATCTGGTAAGAATGTAATTTAGTACAATTATTACAAATATTTGACAGTAGTTGATTTGACTAGTGAATTTGACATTTGACTTGATAAGATGTCTTCTCCTACCGAACGGAAGCATTTTTACAGTCGATCTAGCTCACCACGAACGGTGGATTACTAAACGGCATACATTTGGTTCGAGGAATATTCTGATTTTTAGCTGTCAAAGTAAAACCCGCTCGCCTGGCAACACTATTATAAAATCACTTCTGAACCCTTGAATTTACATATTAAATGTACAAAAGCAATTAACTTACTCATATTTTCAATTAAAAATGCTAAAACCCCTTCAAAAAATATTAATTAAAATTTGATCACAATTTTGTTTTTCCAAATTCAATCACTAAATTAAAAGAGCAAATTTTTGTATATGCTAAATCTGCTAAAAGACAAAATCATTCTCATTCGGTAAATAAAATCCGACAGAAATAAGTTCGTCATCATCATCATTATCATATTTCTACTTACAAGTTTCTAGTTTTCCGCACCAAAGTAATGCCCTAAAATGAAACCACTTGTATTGTTGTAAATATATACATATACATAAATATAGCTGATGTAAAATTCATGGAATGATGGCTGCAACATCATTAACCCAATTATCCGAATCCGCGGCGTTTCCTGCTCGTATATATATACCTACTTCTTGCAGATCCTTTCTACATAAGCCCATTCAAGTGAAACCCAACAATGAATCCCCATAATCATTGGAACACTTTTCCAATTCGCGTAACTAATCCTCCTGATGCGCGCGTACAGTGTTTGCCATAAACACCAACATTCCACCGAGGACCATTTGACCTACATATTTAGCGCAAGGGTCTGGGATGATATACGAGTATAGGAGCTATATAGGAGCCCCCACTGCACTCGCGCGGATGCATGATGACTGTGTGTCTGTGTATATTGCATCCATGTTCCACTGTTGCAATTTTAATTACATTCGAGTAGCAAGTCCTTTTTCCATCCAACATCATTATGGTCATAATAATCGTCGTCATCATTATCATCGCTTCGTCATTATTATCTGGCAGAGCAGAGGAGCTCCTGTCACTCTGTTCCCTGTTTTCTGTTTTCTGTTTTCTGTTGATGTTGATGTTGCATCAGTTGCAGAAAAACAATCATCATCGCCATCGCCATCGTCATTTTTTGCGCCGTACAATCATCAATGTTCTGTTCTGTTCCATAAAAGAACTCACGGCGGCGGCGACGACGACGGTGGTGGTGGTGGCGACGACGACGTTGCATGTGGAAATCTTCAGCGGTACCACACGATGCATTTAGCTGAGAGCGGGAGTTTTATTCCTGCTCTCATACCACCTGGACCTGGAATCGACATGGTGCGGGTGCGGTAACAGAGCAGAGTTTACAAATCTTATCCTGATGCAATACAACACAAGGACTTCTCATTGTTACAAATTAAATGGGCCGCATCATCAGGCACCGTGTTCAACAGTTGCAGTTGCATCAGGAACATAGCCGCTCTGTGCATCAGTTCATCATGCGATGTACTTGTAACTCGTATATAGATGGAAATGCAGGAGGAAAGTGGAGTTTCCTCGTTAATTCACGTAGTATACATTAGTGGGGAGGGTGGGGGGTATGTTTACGCGATTTAACCCATAGTACCTATACCTTCATATAAATTTCATTTGGATACATCTCCCCAAAGCACTATTCCATTTTCAATAAGCATCCACATCACAGGAGCATCATCATCAGGAGCGCAAGGAAACTAGAAAATTATGCCAACAACTGCAGCGGATTTACCGGTATCCTTCAAAAACGATATCAGAGACTAAATTCGACCTCAAAAACTGTTCTTACTTTTCCGGAATAATTGCAAATAGTAAAAATAAAACCATAACTAATTAGATAATGATAATTATTATAAATTATTACGCATTACTTCTGCGTGTGTTTGTATTTGTATAAATGTATGTAAATGTATGTATGTGAAACCATTAACACAATTTTAAATTTAATTTTCTTTGGAAATCTAAATGAGATAAAAGCTACACCATTAAATAAATACAAATACAAATAGGATTGACAATTTAGTCCTTTCACTACTAAAGTGGAGGCGTCTTTGACATATTATATTGGATTGACAAATTGAAGAGTCCTCTTTTGAAAATGTTACAGCAGAACTAACCTTAAGAGCTATTTGATCCTTGCATCCTTTGCCACATTCGATAACTTATTTTTTTTAATATTTTTAGTCAAGGAGTCTGTCAAGAAGTGTCAAGGATTGAGTTTGGTTGCCATAAGACCCCAAATTAAAAATGTCAAGACTTTCGGTCAGTCAATAGATAGATGAGGGACAACTGAAATGTGCAGTGTTTTGATTTTTTCTCCTTCCTTTTTTCTGTCAATCTATCTCCCATTATCGTCTTGTGTTGTATCATCTGATAGCTTAAGTCACTAAGATGCATTGCTTCTACTTCAATCTTTTTGTTAAGTTGCATGAAATGTAAGTTTACAATGTGAAAATCCTTAAAATACTTAAAGGTCTGTCAAAAAATAAGCCATTGAGTCTACCAAGCAAATACCAATGATCCATTTTGGTTCTGTCAAACGTTAGCTTTAGTGGCAGAGGGTTAAAAAAACCTTAAAAAAAACTTCAAAATTAAACAAGGAAAACATGACATTAAGTATTGTTAATTATTGAATTTTGAAATTAGTTCGAAATTATCCCAGCACTTAGCCCACTGTTATACTGGATCTGTTTCATTCTAAGCCATGAAAAAAAATTCCCAGTATCAAGGACTTTTTCCTGAGCTGGAAAACAATTTTTAAGTTTTTATCTAGAAGTCTTCTAACATGACTCAGCGTAAGGTGTCGCGTTAGGTGAAGTTTTTTTCAGCTATTGACCCTTAAACCTTGATTTCTTTAAGTACTTCTTGAGTTATTTCAGAGATCCCCAATTTTCAAAAAAAGTCTAAAATCCACACTGATTAAATCAAATCTAAGTTATCCGAGGCATTTTAACAAAAACATTAAATCCACAAGGTTAAGGTTTTCATTAAAAATAAGTTCAAAAACTTACCTTCAAGTTTAAAACCTCTTTTACAACTTTTCCAAAACCAACCTTTATATTATTAAAGCTTTAATCGTCTTAAATCACAAAAACTAAAAGACCCTTATTTATAGAAGGATATAATAAAAGTAGAAATTCATCGTATAGGTCGACGACGACGCACGGAGTTAAGTTGAACCTCAGGTAAATTTTCAACGTTCGATAAATTGTCTACGTAAATGACAAAAGCTTTTTGAGTTCGAACTGGTAAATTAGTGGTGTAGATTCCATAAAGTGTCGGGTAGCAATTTTCTCAAAAACTACAGACTATGATGACTAGATATACTACGAGTACATAATACGCGACATGATTAAAAGGGACGACGACGTCTATACCCCAACCCCACCATATGTGACATTTTGGTCTTTTTCAGGGAACATGAAAACTAGGATATGGTTTCTCTTCCGCAACTATCGTCATCATCATCATCATCCTCATCATCCTCATCATCGACCAAAAACTTTGCATCCTTTGGAAATCTGATATGCTCGTTTTTCGTTCACTAACCGTCTATAACCCTCACAACCTTCATAATGTTGGTCGGTTAAAAGTAGGGTTCGACAATGTCTTTCCTTTGGGAACGCGTGATGTGGTAACTGTGGCCAGAAGCCCCACAATTGTGTCTATATGTGTGTGTCAGTGTGTGTGTGTGTATTGGTGTGTTCTCTCTTCCTAAAAATTCAATTCAAATTTTGTGTTTTTGTTTCAAAGCTTTCTAGATTGAAATTTAGTACAGTTTAGAGAAAAAAGATTAACCAAACCTTTATACTGAAGGTCTTTTGTTAAGGATGTGGTTATTATTTGGTATGGCGAAAATTTTGCATAGATTGCGGAATACCGCACAGTTTTTGAAATTACTGATAATCGTCTTTGGGTATTTAAGGTGTATTGTGAGATTTTTGATGAGCTATTTAAGGTACAAAACTTATCTAGTTGAACATTTTAAGCCTAATTTAGTCTACAAAAGCTTTAAAGATGTTCTTAACTAGAAATTTATACAAGGAATTGTCAAGGATCTTACTTCATTTGTATTTTAAGGTTAAATTATGCCATAGAAATAATTAAATAACTTACAAAATTTTACAAATGCTTGTTGTTCTGTACAAAAGATACCATTTGCTTCGTCTTAAGTGGATATTAGTTTTACTAATGACGAAATGGTTATCATCAACTTTTTTCTCATTTTGGAATCTAAGAACAGTTTAACAAATTATTAGGCAGTGCAAAAGTTGATAGTGATGTTTAGTTAAAATAAAAAAAAAATGAGATGAAAAACGTAAACCTTGAGGTACTCCACTTTTTTTGAATTCAGACTTCATTTTATGGACTATTTTAACTAAATTTATGTTGAGTATATTTTTCTGATTCTAAATTATAAGTTCACTCTTGATTTTTTTCTTTTGTTCTTTTCCAATGTATAGAAAGTTCCAATATGTGACTCAATTAATTGATTTCTGTTTGCAAATTACGTCTTCCATGAAAAAGTGCTTCTTAGTTAAACCGAAACTGTTAGAATTTGTACTTTGAAGACTTTTGTACCACTTAGTTTTGTATACCAACAAAATATACGAAAATTTATAAAATAAAAATGAAAAATTGCGTATACGCCTAAGTGTTCATTTTAAATATTAGTTTGATTTAATTCTTTTGTGAGTCTATGGAATCATTTTTTTTTAACTGCAATAAAAGGACCGTATAGCGAGATTTAATTCAAATAAAAAAAAAAATAAAATTGCTCGTTATGGTCCTCCACATCAAAATGTCCTATTACGCGCAACTTTCAGCATTCTTTGTATAAAAAATCAGATTAGATTATAATCCCTGCATTAACTGGAATATATTTCAGTTACATAAATGACATTTTAAAAATGATTTTATTCAAAAAATAAATTCTTACCCAGAAACGAAGAGCTTATGTAAAATATATTCCACTATAAAAATTTACAAAACAAAACAAACATTCTTAGAAGACTGACTTTGACAATTTTGTAACTGATGCATTTGCTTTTTGTTTTTTTTTTTATCTATGAAGGTATTAAGTACTTTTAATAACGATTTCTTGAATAATCCTCTTGGCACCAGAATTTTACATTTTACATCATATAAGGACTAAACTTTACGTAAGCATACAAAACATTTATTTCGACAAAATTCTCTCGAATTAATTTAAAATGTTTTAGAATTTTTGACGAAAATGTCATTGCAAAACTCGCATTTGTCATGAAAAAAAAAAAAAAACAAAAATAAGGAAAACCTTTAAAGTCCCTCTTTTAGCACAAATTGGTTTTCCCTCTGGGTTTTTTTTCGCATTGCATTTGAAAAACCCTCAGTGAATGTTTGATTACCACACACGCCAAAGCAGTCTCTATTTAAATATGTGTGTAAGAGCGTTCGTGGTTATAGGTAGATGTGAGTGTAATGTATAAGCCGCCATCGCACTGCTCCACTAAACTTGCTTCATTTATACCAGAGATAGAAAGAGCAAAAATGAAAACCAGGTCAGTGGTAATGCGGTGAACATGCAACAAATAAACGAACACATACCACAGAAAAAAAAGGACATGCACACTTCCACAAATGGAGGAAATAGAACATCGCCAGGACATTTAATATATCCTGGCTGACAAACATACATTACCTTTTTGCCAACCGACAGCAATATAGCGACAGCAGACGGCAGCGACACAATGCTACTCGCCACACTCCAAACACATTATGTATACAGCAGCGGTGGCGTTGATCTGTGGTCTGCCGCACTAGTTCTAGCCGCCAGCCCGCCACAAGCCGCCAGCCACTACCCACCATCGTCCTCATCATCACATAGGTATACCTTTATACTCTATATACTCATCCAGACAGAACGACCGACTCGCCGCACGGCGGCGGCGACAACTGCCCCACTAAAAAATAATTTCGGATGGCTTCAGTAGCAGTATTTGGTCCTGCCTCCAATGGTGAAACCTTGCTCCAAACACTAACACACACACTCACACCACACAGCTAGACATTAAAAAAAAAAAAAACAACTGAAGACCACAGTTCGCCAGTCTGATGATGGTCGAGCTCTGGACTTGGACTACATCATTGGGTCAGGACACAAAGGATGCAGGACAGGACTATTGCTTCTGTTTCTAAACATTTTCTACTATTACCACTCCATATCGTTTTTTTCTCGATTTTTTTTGTCCGTTCTTTTTATTTTTTTGTAGAAAACGAAATTAATTATCCTCAAAGGTACCGTTTGAGTGAGTGCAAATTGCCTGAATAGTTCCTTCTAGAGTGCTACGCGTGAAAACAGTCAAAGAAAAATTAATGTGTTGGAATAACGCCCTCGTGCAACGTCAACCACTCAAACCAACTTAATTGCCAAGGGTCTTACCATTTAGTAGCTAGCTACTACGTCGGTCGTCGTCGTCGGTCGTCTTCGTAGGACGTAGGTAGGTTTAAACTTGAAGGTAACATAAGTGGGCACATTTTAAAAATTACCCAAAGGTGTGATGTGTATTCTAAAGAGTTACATTTCAAGTCTGGTTGCAGTTTTCTTCTTTTATTTTTCTAAACTGTTGGAACGGTTTTATTATTGTCCGAAGGGAATTTTAAGTTGGTTGGAAGAGAAGAGATTTGGAAATTGGATATATTATTTTGTGGCAACTTTTTGGAAAAAAGGATAAGATTCAATAAAGTGCTGCAGTTGTAACCATCCATGAAATAAGTCCCCAATGGAAGATATAAAAATGCAAATAGAAAATAAGTATAAAAAGGGACAACAAATTAGAAACAGCAAAACAATAAAGCAATTCCAGAGAAGAGGCACAATTTTCTGCCAATTTTTACAGCAATTGGGGACGTATTTGTATGTCAGCAATAACTTGCCGAATAGACTCTTCCAAGGCGGCAATCGTACCGGGCTGAACTACACAGACAAGAGACTTCACATAACCCAACAAAAAATATTCCAGGGATGTTAAATCACACGATTTTGGAGGACACCATTCCACACAGCCATCAAAATCCTCCAAATCAGGTACAAAAAGGTCATAAATCATGGCTCTATAGCGATCTCTACTGACTGTAACATTATGGCCGGCTTCATTTTTGAAGATATATGGACCAATGATTCCCCCTGACCATCGAAACATTGACTTTTTGAGGATGTTGTGGATTATCAAATACAAAAATTTAGCTTATTAAGGTTTTCTTTTGAAAATCGGGATCGGTGGCCATCTCGCTTTGGGCACATTCACCTAACGTTCGACACGTTTGTACGAGTTGGATTTTATAAGATCCTTCCACAAAATCTTCCATGAAGTGGACGATGCCGGATTGACTCATTCGGATCTTCTCCGACACTCTGCTCCACAGCAGCAATAGTGTCTTCTCTGATCCTCTATGAGGATGCGCACTATCCACTAGAATAAAAGTTCTGCGAAACCGATCCATGGTTGCTGGAATTACCGACTCTGCTGGGCGATTATGCCAACCGAATATTGGAAGAATAAAAAAGTGACAGCTGTCAAAAAACAACTCCAATAAAAGTATTGCCAGATTGAAAACCTAACGTTACTTATTTAAAAAAAATTCATTTGTATGACAAAAAATTTTCAAAATATTATTTCGATGGGAGAGAAGAGAAATCCTGAATCCAGAAGGCCATTTCTGGTTGTTAGAATGCATTTATTGACATTTAAACTTTACTAAAAGGTTTTGTCTTGGCCAAAGATGAAAAAAATCAAATATTGTAAAGAAATACCATTTTAAAATGTTCCGACTGCAAGGTCAAGGTCCTTTCAAAGTTCATACCATCACTTTTTTCACTCCACAAAATTACACTTATTCTATTACAATTTTTTGTTATATATATTATAATTTTAGAAAACGCATTTAAAAAAACTGCAACATTTCCTTTTGAGTGACAAAAAATAAACTTCATCCTAGACTCGACGCTAGACAAAATTTCTCTAGTTCTTGACCAAACTCTGTTTCAACTAATTAATTAATTTCTGTGGTTTTATTTTTTTTCCTTACTTCTTCCTAAGGTGCACAAAGACATAGCTATATAATGGAACTAGACTAATCTGATGCGGTTGAAGGATATCCCCCGAAAGGCAATTAATATTAATTGGAGTTGTGAAGAAAGAACGGTGGTGTTGGATACGGTTGTGGTTATGGGATATAAATTGCAAGGAAAAGGATTTGAAAGAAATGCATATCTAGATCTACTCCAGGTGGCGCTAACCTCATTTCGTCTTGAAACACTTCAAAGACATCACAGACACCAGACTTCTTTAATTGTTGACTAAAGTGTCGCTCAACGAAAAGGAACATTCGCAGTTGTTGTTATTGTTGTACCTTATCCTTACCACACTTTATTATCCTGTTTTGTTGTCCAAATTGCGAACTTGTATCTGCCACAACTTTGGTTTTTCGCGATACTCGAATCAAGAAGTTGAAATCATTTTCATCTGTCTGGTTCGTATATATCTGTGGAAGATGGACAAAAATAGTTCTTTTAAAATTTACGAAAGTTAAGTGCAAGGAAAGGAAATAATAATAATTATTTGCATAAGGTAGAGATGGCAACTTTTGAAAGTGGGGCATTATTCTGGATTTATCGGTAATATAAGGATTCAATTTATGTATGTGGTCAAAGATCGCACGATACTGAAATTTCAACTGTGGAGTTTTAGAGTTATAACGTGTCAAAAAATGTAAAATTCGACCCTTCTTATGATTTGAAAGTTGAAGTTGGATTTTCTTTAATAACTTTTCGTAAAATTGCTTCCATAGAAAAATAGGTATAACGTCTAAAAGAGGAGACTTCCAGCATTGGTCACTCATTAAGTCTCACAGTTCTAGATATGAGTCTTCTTTCTTTGCTCAAAAGGCTAAAGCTCTCCTTAAAAGCTACATACTTATATTAGATTGTGCTGATACATGCAATTCATTGCATCTTATCTTTATGGGTGAATTGCATAAAAATCGATCTAGTCATTTAATGGTTCAATTCTGTAAGTAAACTCTTAAAATCGTTCTGAGTACATTGCTTAACAGATTTTGAACTAAAAAGAATATAGTATCTATATTTTAATAAAAGTCCCAAGTAACCAAAGTCCTCCCAC
Organism: Scaeva pyrastri; assembly: GCA_905146935.1. Taxonomy (NCBI): domain Eukaryota; kingdom Metazoa; phylum Arthropoda; class Insecta; order Diptera; family Syrphidae; genus Scaeva; species Scaeva pyrastri. The sequence continues at coordinate 16,456,285 of LR989929.1, read as the reverse complement.
TTTACCCTAAACTACATGACCAAAACGAATCAAAATGTTCGTTGGTCCAAAATGGATGATGAAAAGTGTAAATTATATTTCAGTTGAAGTTGAAGAAGTAAAAACTTTTTTGTTTTCCTTTTTCTTTTAACAACAAGAACTGTCAACTCAAGAAGAAAGTGTCACTTTTATTCTTGTAACATTTTATTCTGTTTTTGATATTTCTTATGCCCATGTAAAATATTATAATATCGTGGTTATGTTGCTAAAAATTGAATAGATTAAACTGTAGGACTATAATGAAGTCGATTTTTAAAATTAACGTATTCATTTCAGGTTTTTGAAAAAAAATTGCGTATAGGAAATATTTTTGTAAATATAACATTTAACCTCCGATTCGAAGTTAAAGTCAAATTCAATTGTTTCACAAATAAGAGTAGAATCTAATGTTGTCGTTTAAAGAAGGATGTTTTTGTTTGCGTGTGTATGTAAGTTCGTACGTTCTAGATGACGGTAGAGAAATTGTCTTCAAATAAATATTTTTTAATAGATAAAACATGTAGAAATGACTTTAAAATTCATTTAGTAAGGTTTTCTTTTTAAAATAGCATTTTAATAGAAAAAATGAAAATTTTGTTTCGTCGCAAATATCTTAAGGAACAAATTATGCTATCGACTTCGAAAAAAATTAACTCATCGTTATATTTATATTTATTTATATAATATTTTATGAAAAACTAAAAATATTGACTGTTTTTTACAAAAAAAAAAAAAAATAAAAACCAAAAAGAAATGTTATCAAAAATTGGTACATAAAATTTTTTGACATTTTATTTGCCAAACGGAAATTTCTCAAGTCTTTCTTTTATTTATTTTTTCAGTTAAATAAAAATTAAAGAATTCAATTTTATTTGAAGAATACAAGTGAGCATCTAAAACATTTTGTTTTGTTTTTAATTTCATCATATTATTAAGCCCTACCACATCAAAAATATATTACAAAGTGTTTGGCGAATCAATGTCAATTTTAAGTGGTATAATTGACTTGCCACCCAAAGACAACATTCAATATTAAAAGTTGATTAATAAATATTATGAAATCTTTTAATGTTAAATTGCCAAAAGTTAGACATATTCAGAACTAGATGGTATTAGTCAAATTGTCGACAACCTCAATGTGTGAAAACTATAACTACGAATGCATAAGGTTTAAATCTTTGCTTAGTGAATAAATTAACCGAATGTTTATTTTGTTAATGTTGTGGATTGGAATCCTTGCTAATTCTGTATTTACAACAACCGGATGTTTAAAACAGAAGAAGGGAATAATTTTCCTTTAAAAATAAAAAATCTATATAAAAATGGCACATATTATAATCTAATAATTATTGTTGAATTTATGGTTTGAACTGAAATGCAATTAAATACAAAAACATATACTACAATAATTCTAGAATAGTATTTTTTTTGGGCAACAAATAAAAATTGAAAAAACTGTTTTAAATCGTAAAAATGAATGATAAACCTAAATATTTTTCTTCTAAGACGTTTAATTAGATCCCGTGAAAAAGGGACCTCTTTCATTAGATATGTAAGACTTTGAGGCTTTTCGAAGAGGACATTTATCTATTTTTTTAAATATAAGTAGGTATATATTTTTATTTTGGTTACCGTAATACTTCAAATTTAAAACAATATTAAATTTTGTTTACAGAAATGGATATTTATAACTATACTTATGTATGTACATATTTTAAAAAATAATATGTATAATATTTTTATGAATGCAAGTAGACAAGTATGTACAAGACATCGTATAAAATATTAAGACTAAAAGTTGAAGTAAGAGAACATTTTAATTTAAAATCCAACCTACAAAAGTAAAAAAAACTTGGAATTTAAAATCGTAGAAAATAATAACTCTGTAAGGCAAAAGAAAAAATTAAAACCGTTTTAAAGGACATTAGAAAAATGTTAAATAGGGCTAAAGTTAAAATAAATGTTTTAAATTTGATTAGCTACTGAATTCTCATTTCTCTCAACAAGTGTGCACGCCACCTAGTTTAAAAAAAAAAACGAAGTTAACAACTATCAAATATCCACCAATCGCAACTTTTAAAACTCCCACACAGATGTCTCACAAATCGTTAAAAAACAATGCGCAGTTCATTATCTGTCAACCCAACTGTCATGTCACCCACGACACAGGCAAACGTCACAAACAAAGCAAACAGTACGAAAAAGAAAATTATTCCACTTGCAACGAGATTTGCTCTCGCACTCGAATTTCAACATTTTAGTTTTCAGTCCGCTGTCAAATTTTATCCGAGAAAGTACATTGACGTCCATCGGTCGTCGGTTGACAAGTTAAGTTTTCTCTGCAAATTTCACTTTGAAGTTAAAATATTGTAATATTCCCCCGTTGGGCCGCGCGCATTGCTTATGATAATGATAAAAAAATATATTTACAATAAATTATTATGAATCGATTAAAATTACAATTCGCTTAATGTTTTGATTGTATACCTAAGTCTAAGTGTGTTCCCAGAATTGGAAATAGCCAAGTGAATGAATCGCGTTGTCCATGTGTCAAACGCTGCATTGGTAGTCCTCCCTTTTTATCTGCGACGCGTTCTTCCATAAAAATAGTGTTGTGTTTTTTTTTTATTATTGTAATAATATTTTCAATATTTAATAAATGTTTGTTTTGTTGTGAAATGTGAATCAGATCCTTATTGGAAATTGTGATCCTTTCGAAAAGTGAGATAAATCGAAAGAAGAAGTGTGAACAAGTGCAAAATTTTGATTGGGATTATCGATAAAATTACTCTTCGCCGAATATAAGTCGTGGATTTTGTTTTTGTTAAGCGGTAAGTTGAGTTTGTTTATATCGGGGGGGGGCTGGAAAATAATAATATGTGTATAAAAATGTTCCTTATGGGGTTTTCACACTATATGAGTGAGTGTTTGTGTGAATGAGTGAATGATTGAGTGATACATTCATGGTGGAAAAGAGATGGATATATATGTTTATATTGTGTAGCGGTGTGAGTGTGGATGAAAGAGAAAAGAGTGTCTTCGGCAAATGTCACTCAAACTCAACGTCATCTAGTTTGACAGGAAAGACTTTTGTGGCATTTTTTGAATTTATGTCATTGTTTCATTAACAGTCAATGAGTGGAGTGAAAATGAATGGTGAGCGCGTTTGTTTTGGAATTTTGGAAACGAAACATCACAAAACAAAAATGCCAGCGAGATATGAATGCACATTGCACAGGTGCATGGTAGTGTTGCCAATGCTTAACTGCCTTCCCAACAGACTTTTTCGTCAATTCCTCAATAACGTCAAAGTCTTTTTTGAAGAGTCAAAAAGTATTTGTGTCTGTAAATTTTTTTGTTAAAAAGTATTGAAAATTTATTATCTCGAAAAGGTATTTTTTAAATATTCTAAAGAAGGTGATTATTGATGATTAATAAATTGTGTACTTGCTTAGTTCAATAATAATATTACCAGTTGTAGAAAAACTATCTTAAAAATATTCAAACTATTTTGACAAATCTCGACAACTCAAACTCAACAATAAATATATTTCCAGGACAAGAGGGGATATTTACTTTAAATGAATTAAGTTTTAAATAAAAATAGTAATTTTAAAAAATAAAATAATTTCGTTGGAAGGAAATATCTCGGTAAAATATAATTCAATTGGTTTCAAATCAATTTTAATGTCATAAAGATTTTGTCTGAAGTTTTGAAAATTTATTTTACGGCTGAAATATATAGTAAACGAAATTAGCTCATATTTAAAAATCATTGAGGCCAAGAGAGCAATTATAGTACTCTATTTGAATTTTGTTATTATTTTCTGTACCAGAAAGGTAGCCGCTATATCACTAAAGTTTTTAAATTTTTGTTGTATTTTTGTTATATTTCAGCTTCATGATGTAGTAACAAACCTTTTTTACTAAGACTAAACACAAACAAATTTGAAGCTTGGATTCTATAGCGGATTACCTTCCTGGTACAGAAAATAAGATATTTCACTTTTAATTGCACTCACGACCTCAATTGTGAACTATTGATAACATTTTGACAAAAATTATCGAATTGGCAGTATTTTAGCATAAAATTAAATTATATACTTACAAAATTTTGTGTTTTATTTACTACACAAATGTAAGTTTTTGAAGGCACCAGTGACCAGATATTAGTGAGTGTTAAATCACCGAAATCATTTCCTTGATAATTTAAAATTTATCCATTTCGGCAACACTGAAATACAAAATGCAACAAATGGAATTCCAACGCATAATCGAATGCATCGAAATTTAACTCCGAAGTGGAGAATTAACCCAATCTGAGTGTTTTTTTTTGTTCATATTGGTATTTGAGTGAAATCTGATTTGCATTTATTTCGATGAGTATGAAATACAAGAACGTGTAATTACAATCAATTTACTTCTTTTTTTTTGTATGTGTTTTGTTTATTCTCAGTTTATAGGTACTTGTATTTCAACAGGCCTTGAAAACCGCCATTTAAAAAAAAACCGGTGTACTCGTATGAGAAAGAAAACGAAATAAAAATAAATCGAAATCACGCTTTTCTTTTTATGACAGTACAGAAAAAAAATAAAATAAAAACAAAATTACATTTGTAAATCGTTGGAATTAAAATTGTTTTCATTTGGGATAATCTTCTTAAGTCTTTACAAATTGGTCGTAAATTAATATTATGCGTTTCCACGTTTTATTAGATTAAGCTACCTGAAAACAATATAGGGACAGAGAGAGGTTGGTAAGATGATATTTTTTTAAAGATATCTTTTGTCGTTTTTGTAGCAGCTGCTTTTTCACATAAGATTATGTATATGTTCAACATTTTTTAATTGAAACTAAATGTAAAATATATAAAATACTCGTATGTACATGTCTCTGAAAGGAAGCTTCTTTTTATATTTTTTTTAATATAAAAGTTCTTGTTATTTATTTAAATTAAAATCGATTTAATTCAATTAAAAATGACTTATGTACATGCAAAAAAATAAAACCTTGTATTTTTATACAAAAATCATGTTTAATTGTACATACGTCATACATATGTTACTCGTTAGTAACAAGTTAGCCATGAAGCTTAATGGCTTATTGAAAAAGTCTTGAAGCTATTCTTAAAGCCTTTAAAATGTGTTCTCATTTGTAAACGTAAAGTATTGAAAAGTTTAAGGCTTTATTTTCGTATTAAATTCTAAAGAGTTTCGGATGTCCATGTTGCCAGATATTTAGGAAATAATAGTATCTACTCGTATCGAAAAGTATTAGGTTTTGAAAAATAAAAAAAAACAATATTTTTTGAGTAAAGCGGAATTTAGTGAATAAAACCGGGTTCTTAATAATTTAAAAAATTGTGGTTTTAAAGTGTTTTGAGTGTGTGCTTATTTGCATATAATTTTGAATATCTTAAGAAATGGATTTGGAGAAGCCTTTAAAAAATATACAGATACGAGAGCTAAATAAGTTGAATTGATGAGCTTTTAATCCAATTGGAAAGATTTAATTGAGACCTCTTCAAGGTTAATATTGGTATCAAATAAAAGATGTATGTATTTTATCCTGAAAATAAAAATGCAATGTGTAATAAGTTTGTATTCTATTAAAAAAAGGTTGCGTAGAAAAAAAATAAAAAAAAAACACTCATAGATTTTGACTTTAATCATGTAATTGGCTGACATTTAATTACAGTTGATGTGGATCTTTTGCATTTCCTTACTTTCGCTTAGTTCGCGTGAATAAAATTCGCTGACACCGAAACCTCAACATATTCAAATACATAGTGTAAACATTTAAATAGTGAAACTTCGTTACCTTAGATAATAATCGACTTTTTAATAGTTTAGCAACCAAAGAAATTTAAACGTTTTTTTTTTTAATAATGCTGGAATTTCACAAAAGTTAAAAATGCTGTTTTAAATTTTTTTTACGAAAAACAAATATTCATCTATATACATTTACATATAAAAAAGTCGTGTTAGTTAACACTTTTTATATCTCAAGAACGGCTGAACCGATTTGGCTGAAATTTGGCAAAGATAAATATTATACTCTGGAATAGCACATATATTATGCTACTTTTATTCCGATATAAAATGTATAGTTCCTGTGTGACGGATTTTATTTTATTTGGATTAAGCATTGACCACGTTTTATTTGCTGTTATTATTTTATTCAGCACACTGAAACAAATTATTGCAACAACTAGTTTATGAACTTGGGTTGTCCTGCTGCTTGATCCACTTTTTAATAAGATTACGAAATACACTAAAAACCATTTAGAAACTAAGAAACAAAAATGTTTTTGCTTAAATTGAGTTTCTGCATTAAATTGTGGGGGGACGAAGTTCACCGGACCTCTAGTATGAATATAAAAATGAAAGTTTTAAGTTTCTGTGCTAATTTTCAAAAACGTCTTTTCTTTTTAACAACTTAAGACTTTGTTTATGGATGACTCAAATTTATCAGATTTTGTTCCCAGTGGATTTAACATTTAGTGGTCATTTTGAAAAATATTAAAATGTTCTATGTGAAACTGGTGTATATCTTATAGAAGGTAAATTTAAAGAGTTACTGCTTTAAATTGTTAGTTGTTTACGTTCTTTCTTACCAACAAACTAATGTCGTTTGTTTTCATATAATTTTGTAATAAAAAATATTATTCTGAGATTTATTAAATAAAAAATGTAATAACAAATAATTTTTTCGGAATGCTGGCATTTTCCTTAGAATAGTATACTAAAAGCTTGCCTACTAAATTTTTTACGAACATTTTATTTCACTATAAAGTTTAGACTTTATACCATTAAGAAATGTGAAATTCTATTAAGTGAAAAATTCATAGAATGCGATTATTTTGAGGTCATTTTTAACCACTTATTCAAATATGTCAGATTCCGGTGGTAGTTATCTCAGCTATAACTTAAGTAATGGTAGTTTTTAATGGGTTTAGAATTCGGGAATTATTAGCGCCTTTTAAATAGTCTCACATAAAAAAGTTAAACTCAGAAATTATGCTACCAGGAAAATTCTCACGCAATAAAGCCATAATTAGTAGTGTTTTGCTGTTGGAACCACATACTGTCCAAATTATGATCTTCAATATTTTGTTTATCGACATACCCGTTACCCACCGATAGAAAAATGTGAATCATTGCTGACAAAAATGTTTTAACTCCCAAAAAGCGTATCTTTGGTATGTGAAATTATCTCCACAAAAAACTTATCAACTTTTAACTTTGCACTTATTACATTTATTTTTTTTGGCAAAGTGTGTTTCTGTTCCACAATATTCTTTGCAAATTTTACCTTGGATTAAGCAAATTTTTGCAAACAGTTTGCACTTAATGCAAAGTATTTGCTCTTTTCTGCAAAGTGAAAGTGCAAAGTGTTCCAAAAAGCATTTAATCATCTTTGCACTTTGTCTTATCACTTTTCACTTTGCATTACTACAAGCAAGGCAACACCGCAAAATAGGGTTACCAAATTACTTTGCAGGGAGAAAAAAAGAGTAGAGTTGAAAAAAATTAGTACGAAAATTATTTCAGTTCTTAAAATTATATTTTTTTGTATTTTTAGAAGAATTTAATAATTTGTTGTTTTTAAAGAATTCATATATGTATGTAAATCTAAAGAATCTACTTCTAGGTTTGTTTAAATAATAACTCATTTTGAATTAACTTTCAAGAAGGAAACAGTCTTTGCAAATTACAATTATCAATATTAACTTTGCACTTTCCACAAAGGAACGTACGTGAAACAGAAAATGCACAGTGAATATAAAAATTGCTAAGACTTTGCAAAATTCACTTATCATTTCAACTTTTCAATTTCTGTGGAACAGAATGTTTTTCAAATCGATGAAAAATTTAAAAAGTACAAAATGAAAAGTTGATAGGTTGTTTTGTGGAAAAGGGCCCAGGCTTAAAGTTTGAAATGCAAAGGACGCTGTAGTGAGTTGCGTGATATGTTCAATTTCTGCGAACGCCCAAAAACCGATAAATTCGCATAATTAGCAACATATGAACTTGCAGCAGCTATATGTTTGACTGAATGTTCATGTCTCTACTTCTATTACTGTTACTGGCAAACATTCAACAAATATTATGACACTTCAAATGACAGCTGATTTTGACAGGTGTCTACCACTCTATACTTTTTAAAAAGTGACGTATAAATGGAACTTCAATTAAATGCAGCTGTTATTAGATTGCTTACGAAAATAAATAAATAAATAAAGAAAAAATCAAAGAAGAATTTATAATATTTGATGTCTTTTGGTATTTTGATTCAATTCAAAATTTCGAAAAATTTCAATGTTTCTCTTTTTTTAATCGAAATTTGATTTTCTTAATTTTCTTCACAGATTTTGACAGCCAATGTCAATTCTAGACAACTACTAAGTCACTATCTGAATTCACAAAATATTAGCAACCCAGTCGTGCAGACACAAAAATATCAATCTTGTTGAATCAAAAGTTTGAGTATTCAAGCTCAGTGTGTTTTTGTTTTCCTTTCTCAGTCTTATGTATACGTAAACGTGATTGTTTGTTTGTTTGTTTGTTGTATGAGTGTGATGTGATTTTTGTTCTTCACATGTATTGCATTCAACGCATCCATGCAGCAGCCGTCTCTAAATGCAAATATCATCCTCTTGCTCCTCCATCTTCTATATAGGAGCAGGATATCTCGTACACAATTTAAGTTTGAATCATTTGAGTAGTGAATTGTTCGCAGTTCACATCTGAAAATGCATCTGATTTTCGAGTGTTTGCAATTAAACCATCAAATGCAAGGCATTATATTATCTCTCCCAGGACACGAGGACGAGGACGAAGAGTTATCTCCCATCACTCGTATCTCGTATCTCTCGTTGAACTTGTACACAATGTATACACATAAATTATGTAGATAGATATAAAGTTGAAACTTTTGCACCCCGAAGCAGTGATGAAATTTCCAACAATAAGAAAAAAAAAAAACGCCAAATCCCTCCCCAAACGATGAATGATAATAATTATCATTTGTATAATGATGATGATGATAATCATGATTGTCATCATAATGACGAATCTGATGCAATGATGATAATGATTATTCCGATTTTGTTGAACTTTTTTACCCTTCGAGAAGTCTTCGTTGTCAACGTTGTTCGTCATCGTCTGTCGTCGTCTGACGTCGTCCACTTCAGGGCATTTTTTAGTTTTTTTTTTCAGTTGTGTGCCCTTATATTTCCGTTCGTGGTCTTTCTCGTTGAGTCATTCGAATTCAGAAAATATAAATTGAAAAGTGTACAACAAGCAATAAAACTACAAAACCAAGTACCTACCTATCTAGCTATTTCAATTGCAACTACTTCTGCCGCTTGGTATTATGATTATACGATATTTTTTCTCTCTGGAATTAATAAACACTCCGGGTCAGTTTCGAAGATTCACACACGTTTTTGAATTCCCAACGGAAAAAAAATGATTTTCAATATTTCGTATACAAAACTTTATAATTGAAAAATATTTTGTTGGGTGGGTTTTAACATTAAGAAAAACTTAAAAACACTGTTTTTTGCTATTACAAATAAAACAGTGACAAACTTAGTTTTTCTAAATATTTTTCAAAAAAATGTTTCCACCAAAAATTTTAAAAACCTTACTGATTTTTATAATTTAACTCTGTAAAGTGAATTAATTGGCTTCGTACTAATTTTATTCAAAAAACCAAAACGAGGTCAAAAACTGGTAACAGAATTTTTAGAAATGCTTAAACTTGATAAATTATTTTATTTTGCTATCAATATTTTTGAAAAAAAAACTTTGTGTCTCGAAGTTGTTTTCAAAAATCAAATACATTTTACATTTAAAACTTCTCCAGTGGCTTAAAAATAAAGTTCTTGGTAGACCAATTTTTCAATCATTTATGTCACAACTAATGTCAATGAAAAAAGGTTCCGGTTTGATTTTTGGGTAACAGTTTAAAAAAAAAACTTAAAATTTCATTGCTAAGATTAAAAGTTTTTGAAAAAAACCTTTTATCATTGCTAAAAAGATGGTGTCTGATATATTGCACCCGTTATGTGAAAATATTTAAACATCAAAAATGTTTTTGATGAAAACACCCCGAAACAAAATTTTAAAACTCGACTAAAAGCCATGAAATGAAATTTGATTATTATTATTGCGAATACAAAAGTTTACTAATTTTCGAAAGATTGTCATTTAATGTTTGTCAATTTTCAAATATGATAAGTTAATTAAAATAAATTCTTTCTAGAATTGAAAAATTCCAATAAAATCACTGACAAATTCCATTGTCCAGAGTGTTCTGTTCGGTCGTATTTATTTTATTTTTACATAGATCTTTTGGATATAAGCTATTTCCTTGGTCGTACTCGCCGCCTCCTCTCTTCTCACCCCTCACCCTTCACCCCTCGCTCCACAACTTCACAGCTCTCTAAGACCCTCCTGGCTATAAGATTATTGTATATAGAAGACCATCGTAAACCACTCAATGTAAAATTTATTTCTAGGAAACAAAAACATTGCAATCTTGGCGAAACAATTTTCATTTTCATTTTTATTTTTATTTTTGTACTTTTATTTTTATTGTCAAAGAGTGCCGTTGAGTGGCGCCTAATTTGTTGCGACACTAACTGTATATAAATTGTACATGAACTTTATATATATACGAGTATGAAGGATATAGCAATAAACACAGGAATCATTACACCTCATGGGACATGGAACACTCCAGTGATCCTGGAGAGACTACGCGACGAACGACGGGAGGAAATGGGAAATGGTTTGTGCTTCCCTGGGAGATCTACTATAAGTTTCCTTAGTTTTATTGTTGTAGTATAGATACTTTCGCTGACAATTACTCTACTATATACTACTTTGTTTTGGTGCTGAATTTAAGGAATGAAATTGTGTAGGCACTAATTTTTATATAGTTTATAGGACTTGGAATAACTTTTTTATTTTATTTTTTGTTGTCAAATAATGTTAAGGCAATGAATGAATACTAAGATCCAAAATAAGATGACATAGAAGGAGGATTTTTTACGAGATGTTTGATGAGTGAAGTTTGCTATTTTCGACTTCAAGGTTCGAGGGTGAAAAAGTATTAAATTAGGTATTTAGAACCTATTCAAATAAATTGGTCAATCAAAGAATAAATATTTATTCTTGTAATGAGGTGATAGAAAGTTTTCTTTTTTTTTTAAGAAGCTAAACAAGAAGAGAGAATTTATTATAGGCTGAACATTAAAGTTGTTTCAGATGTCATTTGAAGTTTTAGTTTTTCGAAACATTCTTACTTAAAATTCTGAAAGGTTGTAAGTTGAAGAAAAGACTGCTATACAATCAAAAACTTCAACCAGTTGTTGTATAAAGGGTCAAATTAGTGATATTTATGATTCCTTTGAACTAATACGCAATTTTGATGTTTCACTAACAACACCCCTTTTTCAATTAAATTTCACAAATAGTCACAGGGGAAATGCTTTAGCTAATAAGTGAGAACACACACACATATCAACTTCACCAAACCAAATATGTATTTCGAAATTCATGGTTTTGACTCAAGGGAAACAATTTAAAGAATTTTTAGAATTTCTATATTTGCTGAAGCAATCGCCCTCCAAATATATCCTTTTCCCACATGCTCGGTGAATATTTTAATTTGAGTGTGAAAGGAAGTGAATTATGTTCTGTTAGTTTTTGTGAGAAATAAACAGACAAATTTTGACATATTAATAATAAAAACAATCAATATTTTAACTGTTTTGTCAATTTTTTAGTTGGGTGATTTTTGTAGTCCTTGTATTGCAACGGGTGCAAGACTGCAAGTGCAAAATGACAATTTCAAAAGATTTAAAATTGCAAAACTTAAAAAGTGAAAATCACAAATTTCGAAAAGTATACCTAGTTAATTTTAGAAGCAGAATTAGAACAGAAATTTGAAAAAAAAAAAATTAATCTGTGATGACAGAACCCATAAAGACATGCAACCCCTAGAATCCAAACAAAGAAAAAGTAAGAAAAAATTTCTTTAAAAAAAAGGAACTGGTATTTCATTGTTGATTTGTCGACTGGGATTTTTTTTCCCTTTTTCTTAAGACAAATTCAAGATAATTATTCACACTTTTCATTTTCCTTTTTTTTGTGAATTTCTTTTTCCTGGATTTAAGTTTAAGGACTGGTAGTGGTGAATTTAATTTCAAGTTAACGTTAAGAGGGGTTAATTTATTATATATTTTCCTTTCTTCTATTTTCATCAAAAGTTAACGACAAATTAACGACATTAAACTTAATTACTTCGTCCTTAAAATGTTTAAGAGGAAATTCGTTGTCTGATTTTGAATCCGACTTCAGATTTATTTAGTCTAGAATATTAAAAGATTCTGAGAACATGTTCCTTTCATATAGGATGACAAAATGCAAGTAGTCATTAAATTAAATCATTTTAGTTCATAAACAAAGTCGATTTTCATTGTCTGTCTATCTCTATGTATGCTTAGATCTTTAAAACTACGCAACGGATTTTGATGCGATTTTTTTTAAGGATAAAGTAATTCAAAAGAAAGGTTTACATATATTACTAGCTATCTAATAGTTTTTTAATTAAAAAAATTCCATACTTCATTTACTCCTTAAAGCAAATATATAAAAATTAATTTCCGTTTGTTTGTCTCGCTAAAACTCTAGAACGACTTGGCCGATTTGGCTGATTTTTGTTTTGCAATGTTTGTTGTAGTCCAGGAAAAGTTTAAAAATTGAGAAAGTATGGACAAATTTCGAGGAAGACAGTACAAAAAAAATAACTTAATTTGACCATACATTTGATCTACCTGCGAAAAAACATGTTTGAATGTCAAATTTTTATATTTTAGTCGTCTGTCCATCGTTTCTGAAAAGTTATAGAGTTGCCTGTCATTTTGGCGGTTATTAAAATATGTTATCATCAGTTTGTCAGTGCCTGAGAATTACTGGTATTAAAATTCTGAAAAAATACGAACTTTTCAACTCAATACAATTCAAATAATTTTATTATAGTCCAGCTTTTTTTTGTAAGTTCCGAGAGCAATGAAAATTTTGATCGGTTGGTGCCATTTCAACCAATCAAATAGCCAGGCGTGCTTTTTAGAACTCAATTGGGTGGGACAAAGTTCGGCGGGTCCTCTAGTTACATATGTTATATTTTCGAGCCTTACAAACTTACTTATATCACTCTTCTCCGTCTTTTTTTTTCTTCTTGAAAATGGCATTCTGTAAGGCTTTTGCCATCCTCAGTAAAAAAATACACAATACATCATAAAATAAAATTTATTCAAGCAAAGCAAAGCACGAAAAAACATAAGTATTTTTTTAATTTGAAATCATTGTTTCATAAAATTAACATTTTTTACTACCAACGAGTATATTTGTTTGGATGTGTGTACCTACATATTTTCCCATAGCCATTAGTATATTCTGCTTTACCCTAATAAAACGCTATAACGAGCACCTATATAGACATACTTTAAGTGTCCTGAACATAAACTCATAAAATTCCACCAAATGCCATATAGCCACTGTTGGCTGTGGCACTCTGACTCTCATATTATTCTCTTTCAAACGCCTCACTTAATTTAACGATCTCTTAAAAATCTCAAAAAATAGCAATTTTATGTTTGTTTTTTTTTTTATTTTTATTTTTTTGTGTTTTGCCTCTTAAAAATAAACTTTTATTAGCATCTATATGCTTTGTATATTAATGATGCTCATTTACTTTTACTTCACATCACACAATTCACATGTGTTTTTTGTCACACACACACACACACACACAAAACAATAAATGTGACGTTAGTGACACTCCTTTTCCTTTGTTAGCATGACAAGAGTAAAAAACATATTGAAAATTACAAAACAAAAACAAACTAAACAAAAGCGAATGAGATACTTCACCTTCATCCAAAAACCATGTTTTTCAAAAAAAAAAATTCAATATGAATGTGTAGGTACGTACTTATGTAGTATGTGTGTGTATGTTGAATATTCAGCGAAGCAGGAACATTTAATCGCTGTTGCTATCGATTCTCATCGATGCCGATGACACCCAAGTGTCTCATAAACAAGGACTTAAGCTCGAGTGTCCCTGTACTGTTCTGTACTGTAGGTACTTACTGTTGGTGTTGAATAGAACGGGTGCGGGAGAGGAGAATTGTGTTCGTATATGGGTTTGTGCCAACCTGAACTCGATTCAATTATCAACACATACGGCCATCAAGGATAATCCCTTTTAAACTTACAAGACCCAAGCCGTTAGTCTTGTTCTATAATCCTTATATCCTTTGCCACCATGTCTATGTCTGTAGTCTATTTTGATGTTTTTTTTTTGTGTTCCTCTCCTTCGTCCTTATGGAATCTAAATTCAAATAATACACAGGATTTTGTTTGTTTGTTTTGAGTGGGAGCTGGATTTTTTGCAACACCAGCAACAGGAGCTCGATTGTAATAGAGTATAGATAGTTGCAGATTCATGCTCATCTCGCTCGCCTCCAGGACTCGAGAGTTCTACACAAAGGAAAGTGGAAATCTGTGTGCGCTTAAAATTTTTTGAGGGTAAACGGGGATAAAATGGAAATATCGATGGCTCTGAAATCGGGTGTGACGAAGATAACTGACAATGGCGTCGTCGGCTACGACAGTGATGACGACGACGACAAACGGGGGCTTTATATGCGATACAAATAGTAAAGTGATGCAAAATCCTCCCCCAAGGGAACAAACAGGTTTCAAACAGAGAAAGAGCTTCATTTCGACGACAATGACAACGACGATGACGACGACGACAATGGTAGTAGTGACGACGACGACAATGGTAGTAGTGTCGACGTCATTGGGGGGGGGGACATGTTGAGGGGGGAATGGGTGGTGTTTTTCTGAAAACAATGAACTGTGTGCTACCCAAATCACTGAAAACATTTTATTGATCTCTAATCTTCAATAAAGGATGTTCAATGCAAAGGATATGCGCGCCAAAGGGTGCCATCATCATCATTTCCATTGAAGTGCTTTTCCTGTGCATGTGCCATTTTCCGTATATATGGTAATAGTATCTACCAACAACACCAGATTCGAGAGAGGGAGTTTTCGAAAACAAGGTTTGAGTATGATGGTAGATTTGGTACTTCACCTACATATTCACACTCTCGTACATCTGAGAAAATGCCAAACAACCCTTTAGGGGCGAGTTCATAGCAAGTTTTATGTCGAAGTAACTTTATTTCTTTATGCCATCCACGTCATCACCATCACCACCACCATCGCCGGCAACGTCCGCGCCACATGCCCAAAAAACGTTCCCTGTATTCCCTGCCGATTTGTAAAAGTCCTTTTTGTTAGTGTCTTTTTTAAAAAAAACACACAAAAACAAAACAAAAAAGAAGTTTATAAAGTTTAAGAATGAATAATTTTTCAATAAAAAAAAAGCTCAAGAGGGATTTCCTGTGCTCTATGGTATCTAAGTCGATAGTTTTAAGTGAATCATTTTATCTTACACATTATAATGTAAGCTGCAAGAAATGGATCCAGTTAATTTTGTATAAGATTTTTCAAATATACAGTTTGCTTATAAAAATTCGAAGGTAATTAAATAAAATAGTTCAGAAGATTTTTAACTTAAAAGAAAAAAAACATATTAATACAATTTTTATCCCAAAACAGGAAAAAAAAATAGCAGTTTCCAACTAACGCTTTAAGACCGTTTTAAATTAAAATGAGTTAAAATTTTCTTGTAACTTCAACTAAGTCTGTTTTAAAATCACTTATAAACTAATATTCAACTTATTTTTTAAAAATCTAGATTTTACCCATTTTAGGACTTGGAACAAAAAATTGTTATCAACATTTTTTTTGAGTCGTTCAGTAGAAAACAGTGTTGTTCTAAATTAATTTCTTCTCTATAAGACTTTAAGCTATGATTGGTTACAGTTCCTCATGTTCAATGTTTCTGTCAAAGACGAAGACTCCATCTCAGAGACTTCTTCTAGAATGATCCTTCCTAGTGATCTAAGTGGTTCAGACATTTATGGTCTCAAACGCTTTATTGTGAGCTCCAAATGGTTTAACCAGTAAGGAGGATCTTATGACCCATGAGGTATCACAATGAAATTAGTCAAGTGTGCTAACATTTTTCGAACAGCTGATACCTCAACCTAACCTAAACACTTTTAACAATAATTTTTTCAGCAATGAGAAATAGTGATGTTATTAAAATAATAATTTTATAGCTTAAGTCAACATAAGTGCTTTTTACGTTTTTTAACTGACAATACTCTACATCCTCAAATGTAGGTCTACAATTCTGTGTCACTCCCATTTTCAAATCATTCTCCTGAGCAAAAAAATTGTTGTTTCCAAAACAACTTATATTTAATGCTTATAAAATACTTTCAACAGAATAGCTTATGTCAAGAAATTTCCTTAAGTCTAAAAAATTCAAATTTAGAATTTAATAAAATATAAAAACTTACATACATATGTATGTCGAAATAAGTCGTGTTAGTGTTTTTTTTTATTTTATATTTTTCTTTACCTATTTCATTAAAGCTCATGTTGATTTAAATCAACTCTAATTCTTTTTATTTAAATAAAAAAACTCATTTATTGGTGTAAATGTGACAAATATTACTTTAGAAACAATTTTTGTTATTCTTATTTGAGAACAATATTTTTTTATATTTACAAATTTAAGAAAGAAATCTGAATTTCTCAAAATAACTTTTCAACATAAGCAATTCTGTCGTACTGCAACAGATATTGATATTTGTACACTGGGGCGGATACGTACTTTTTTGATTTTATTGTTTTTATTTGTTCACAATCAAGAGCCTCAACAGGCTCTGCAGAATTAAGTTAATGTTTTATAATTTTGTATGAATTTTAATGTTTTGGTAATTAGGTATACTTTTTATTTTATATAATTCTAACTTATTCACAAAAAACTGCTTAAGATTTAAGAATTAATGTCAGATGTTGTATTCTCCATGTTAAAAATTTAACTCAAGCTAGGTGTTAATTGTGCAAATTTAAACGAAAATAAAATGACTCATATTATCGCGAATAAAATTCTATCATGAATAATTTTTCCCAGAGAACTTTTTTTATACAGAAATTCCAGTAAACTAGTTGTGGGGAAAAAGTTCCCATAAAATTGACGACAGGTCTAATAATATCATTAAATAAATTTAAAAAAAATCTAACTCGTTATTTTTACAAATTTAGTGACTTACTGGGTGGGGTTACGAATTTAAGAAATTTGTTTTTTTTTCTTATACTTTTAAACAATTCTATTATTTTTGTTTCAACTTTAATATTTTTAATTTTCTTATATTCTCTTAATCTGACAAGTGACAAAAATAGGTGATAAATCTTTATTTTTGTCATCCATTAAAAATAAAGTAAAAATACTCAAAATAATATTTAGATCTTGGCTATTTGTAGCTTTTTTGCTAAATATTATTATTTTTCATAAATTTAAAATAAATGGTCACGAGAAGCGTAATAAAAATTCAAATTAAATATGTATTCTAATTTGAAAATGTTTTTATTTATTAAATTTATTTTCTAACTTAAAAAATCAATGATTTACACGATTTTAACATTTAATCTTAGTTTGAATGGTAAAATAATTTAATGTGTTTGAAGTTTTATTTGAAATTTTGTTATTCAATAATATTTTATTTTGTTAAATGTTTAATTTGTTCGTGTCAAAACCAACAACATTTACTTTCACTGGGTTATCTTATTTTTAAATTTTTTTGACGTACAGAAATTTTATTCACTGATGGATGACAAATTTATATATATGCTGTAATAGTTAAATTAGTGTCGAAATATTTAGGAAACAAAAATTTGGTCTTTTTACAAATGTCACGTAACAACTTAATGCTCAGCCTATCGTCACATACGCTTTTTTTGCATCTATGGCTCTACCACAATGTCATAATTGGAAGAGAGTGGTTATGGCCTTATGGGTAGATGCCATCATGCCTCCTGAGATATAAATTTCAAATTTTCAATGTTTTCCATATGGTATACAGTTCAAGTTCCAGCGCTTTAAAAGTTTTCATTGTAATTGTTACCAATCATGAGAAGCTTACCGAAAACCACACCCCTTAGGGCGAAAGAAAACAACAAATTTTTGAAGGTTTTTTTACGGGTGTCGCGAAGCGTATCAAAATTTTGATTATCTGTCAATCAGTTGATCAGTTAATCAGACAACACATATGTATATACATAATGTTGATCATTTAGGTATGATAGCTTTTGAAGGGCTATATCTCAGGAACCACATGTTCTATTACACTAAAATTTGGGAAGATTTCACAAATTCATCAAATTTTAAATGTTTTATATTTATTGATTCTGAAATTAGAGGGAGTCAAGATTAAGCTTAGAACAAAATTTTCCAACATTTTGTCAACCCTGACTGTTTTAAGGACACATTCCCGAAATCTTTTTATTGAAAATCTATAACATCACATTTTAAGTCTTAAAATTATTCCGAACATGAGAACAACTTCGAGTCAAATCTCAATCCTTAATGTTCATTTGTTCAAATATCAAATATCCTTTAAATAAAAATAAAACAAGAGTGTTAAAAAAATAAACTTGCATGACACACTATACCTTTATCCTGACAAAAATCATCGACTTTCCGTTCCTGAATGGAATGCAAATTTTTGTGTAATTCAAGTGGCTACCCTATATTTGCATATATAGGTTAAGTTTTATCCTTACAAGCTCACAAACACACACACATGATGACTCGTATAAAGCAACACCTTTTAACTCCTTCCATATATGTACATCGTCATCGAATGGGGGGGAATGAAAACACAGAAAATGTTCTTCCCTGCAATTTTTCTTCTTTTTTCCTTTTTCTGTTTTTTTTTTTTCCTTTTGTTGATGGCGACGACAGATGTCATCGATATCAGACAAAATTGAGTTTTCTATTTGACTTTTCTACGTTTTATCGACTTTATCTCTTTTAAAGAGGACGAAGAAAAAAGAAAAAAAAAAAGGAAACCCGAACTGAAAAAGGGGGAAGATATACACTATACAGAAACAAGTATGTTTTCCCATTTATTCTGCCACAGATATGACGCAAAAGACGTTTTAAATTTTAAATGTGTTGATATGCATATCTTCACACACACACAACCTACTTGTAGATGGAATGGAGAAAACTTTAACGGCAGGATAATTTATTCAATTTAAAGTCAGCTGAGTGATAAAAGGTTCGAGGCAAAAGTACTTGAAAATACACTTTTAAGGAACTTTTCCTGCATCTCAAACTCAAACCATCAAAGGAAGTTCTCTTGACGGAATTTAAATATGTGTTGTTGTGGTATGTATATGCATGAGTTTTATCATCCTTATCCTTGTCGTCCGGTCCTTTTCTCGTTGTCCTCTGTGACCATGTGAAACTAGATTTTATCATCTAACAGCCTTGAAGGTCCACCCTATATACATATGTATGTATACTTCAAAGGTGATAATCCGTATTAAATTCATTTCCATCGTTGCGTTCGTTGTTACGGTCCGTATACCTACTTTGAGAGTTTATTGGTTTTGGGTGTCCTAAAAAGTTTGCTGTCAAATTTGCAAAATTCCTGTCAAACTTTTGTTTTGTTTAAGTTTTCTTTTTTTTTTTTTGGAAAAGGAATAAAAAGGACGATCAAAGTTGTATAAAAAATTAAATACGTCTACCTTCGTCTATATCGCTTTCGATATGTTGGTACCTCCTTCTGGATATTGACCGGATAAAGGTCGAGATTTAATTTTTCTGAAAAGGGTTTATTATATGGACATACCTAATGTAGGATTCGATCAATTTATATGCATAAATAGCCACTTTGTCTTGGTATGTATGTATAAAGGTTCGAATGTATGATGGGGGAGAAATTTATTGAACTGCAAAACACGAGAGTTTAAGAGCTTTTTTTTTTTTGGTTGTTGGTGTTGGATTTTGTAGAGTTTTGGCAGGCAGGCATATTGATGGATGATTGATTACTGTGTAGACAGTTTTGATTATATTGGGATTTTGTTCATGAAAATGGATTGATGTTAGTCGTTAAAACTTTAAATGGAGTGTCGATTGAAGAAGTATATAGGATGAATTTTCAATTCTCAAAAAAAAAAACTTGTATTTTTTACAATTTGATTGATTAGCTCTGAGAGTAGGTATTTTTCTTATAAGAGATCTTTAAAGGAGGTATGAATTTAAAAGAGGTTTTTGCGAGTTTACTTGAGAATAATAATGAGTTTGGGTCAACTTATATATCAAAACAACAACAACATCAACAAGAAATTTCGACAAGCTTATAACACAAAAAGGACATGGAGTGATGTGGGTTGAAGGGGGGGGGGGGGAGATGGGTAAAGGTTTACATAAGACACCATAATTTATTAGAGTTGTTTAAATTTATATTTATTATTATGTAAGAATCATCAATGAATTTTTAAGATATGTCCTCATAGAAATTTAGAAGATTAATGTTAAACCATTCCTAATATGTTTTGAAAAGAAATTTTGGGAATAAATATGAGAGAGAGAGAGACCTTCAAGAGACCGTGGCGAGACGAAACGAGACGAGTAAATATTTTTAACAAAACATCTAAAAGAAAACTAAAATGAGATCTTATATGGTTTTATATTTTTCTGGCTTTGACAACATTATAAAGGGTGTTTTTTTTAAACGTGTGGTTTTCAAGAAGAATTAAAATGCATATATTTTAATGTTATGACCCAGAATTGAGCTTTATTATAAAGATAAGGCTTTGCCATTGTGTTTTAAAAATGATTCCCGTCAGATGGCTGGCTCAAAAAAATTCCAGCTTAGGGGCCCAATTTTCGACCACTTTTTGCAGCAACCACTTTTTGAGCCGTACATATGTCACCAATAACAAGCTGAATATTCTCAATCGTTTTGGGCTTAACTGCGCAGACAAGAGACTTCACATAACTCTACAAAAAAATAGCCGAGCGGTGTTAAATCGTACAATCTTGGAGACCACGCCTCAAGACCATGACGAAACACTTGAGATAATACTCTCACCAAAATCGGTATCGGTGGCCATCTCGCTTTGGTCCCATTCAACGAACGTGTGACACGTTTGGCTTCAATTCTGGCACGAGTTGGATTTTGTAAGCCCGTAAAACCAATATCCTTACGCAAAATTTTCCATATATAGTGGATGTGCACAGCTCCAATTGTTGCGCCCTGCTCCACAGCAGCAATAGCGTCTTGCGTTTAAAAAAACACCCTTTACTTCTTGTAACTATGAAGTATGAACTAACAACTCATATTATATTTGACATGTCCTTTTGAAAAAAAAAAAATTAAAAAATGATATTTGCTTCAATACCAAAAATTAAAAACAAATATTGTTCAAAAATCCTTTTTATTTTTTCTGTAGATAATTTCCTTACATATATGTTAAGTAATCAAAAGGAACCACAATCAGTGACATTAAAATTGAAACCAGAACCAATTTAACAATGACATTTTCCCATGACTCATATGGCCCTCCCTAATAAATTAGTTCAAAAAAATTAGTCATTAAAATCTTAAACCGCTTTTTCGTTTATTCCCCCAATGAGTCAATTATCTAGAAAAAAATTAAATTCCTACATCCCATTAATTTGGGCCCCGTTCCTTTTTAATTAAATAAACCATTAAAACGAAGCAAACGAGTTCAAAGTGAAATCGAATACAATACCTTATTAAAAACAATTCCCTATATAGAGGCTAGAGAGGAACTTCTTAATGGCCATACAGAATATTCCTTTACTATAGATAAGCTGCAAAACTTTATACCCAACACAATAAACCCCCTTTTTTTTTCTTTACCCAGGATACGTGCCGTGCATTGAGCCCTCTCAAAACCCCTATTGCCGTCTTACCAATTAAGTGCAACTCATGCAGCTTTCAACACCTATACCCTACCTCAACTCATCACAACTTCCACACAACCCCCATCACAATGCCAGAGTCAGAGCCGACTTCTTCCATCATACATACATACAAACACACATAACTGTTCTTAGTATGTTCGGTTCGTGTATCTAGATACATACTCGTAGATAGTTTAGTTTGTCCACAAGTATAATTTTGTTTGTTGTGCGCCTTATCTTTTCTGGGCATAATAATTAAAGAAAATGAAAAACCATAAATCGTTCGGCTCACTAACCCCATTTTGTGCCATCCATGAGTTGCTTCTGCTGGTTCTTCCTATTTCTAGGCTTGCAGGTTCGGTTCTATCTACGAAGTAGCTATGCATCTAACCCATTATAAATATATGTATATGTGTGTATATGTATCTAAGCAACTACTCCTGGATATATTGTGGTAGGTTGTCGAGTAATTTCATATTCATCCCTTTGTGTACAAAACACCAAATGGGAACGCGAGCGAGTATAAGATTATAATTTATTAGCAATGCAAGTCGCCCTTCTGGTTACCGCAATATCACCGCCGCCGCCCTCCACCGAGCAACCGTTCTCATAGTTGTTGGCGTTGGCGTCGTTGTCGTTACTATACTTACTACTTGAAGGCCTTCCCTATGTAATCTGGAGTGTCGTTTTCCCGTTCGCCCTCTGTTTTGTAACGAGCGTAATAAGCGGATTTTCTTCAACAACTACAATGACTTTCTTTCCTGGGTTCCTATTTCTATGTACCTACAGCAAACTTCAAACACTCTGGTACAATTAATTGGATCCACTCAGTTATATATGTATTTCTTTAAATTTTTGAATTCAATTGAAAACCTTAGAAAACCTCAGAAGTATGACGAGTTCAAGTTGCAAGCTTTCGACTAGCTCATTCAAAATTCCTAATGTAAGCTGTGTGACATATAGGATATAGGATCGTCCTTTTGAAACCTCATCATCGCCTTATCAAGCGTGATCCAGCAAACATGGTCTGCTAAGCTGTCTTCTACCATAAAACGTACTACAAAGAACATTCCAGCTGGTTCCTCTTCCCTAACCCCTGTTCCCCGGAGTCTACCGAGCTTAATTTTGATCACGATATACGCTTCGAGATAGCTTGCAAACAGTTCATGATTGTAGAGTCTCCGGAATCGTCCTTCCTTACATGAGTGGCCAACAATTTTTTTTAAGGCATGCGCCCAAGAGATCGGAGTTCCAGATCATGGATCCACGGGTGAGTACCAGCAGAACCATAGCCCTGTATAGCAGTGGTTTAGAAGTTATAGTAAGGTTTTGTGGATTTAAAGAGCATTGACAGACGCACGATAGTTGGCTGTGGTTGCCTTGAGTCTTCTTCCCTGTATATCTTTTTCTTTGTTCTTATCGGTTGCTGCTGTTGACTCAAGGTATTTGAAAGATTGCACTACTTCAAATTTATCCTCTGATATACCTTGTTTGTTTAACCATCTGTTCTCCTTAGAGCCGACGTCACCGTGTGCTCTGTTTTTCCATCATCGATGTGCAGCCCGAGATTTTGTGCCGCCTGCTTGATCTGGATGAAGGTATCGTTTAACACTTATTCGGTTCTCCCGATGATCAAGATCTGGCTGGGTGTAGTCCCGACCCTCCATTTATGGAATGGTCTTGTAGAAAATTATAAAAATCCTCAATTTTTTTTTGTCATTAATAGGTAACTTGCACAAAAAGTAGTGGCCCTAAATGACTACTTTGAGGAACCCCATATTTGACATTGAAAATGATTTAGAAAGAGCTTCTGTTGGATATTACCTGTGAAGATCTAAGCATACACATATTTTTAAATATGATGAAGTCCTATCAATAAATTATCATATACATAAGTGGATCCAAATGCCTTGAAGATAAGGTCCATATCCATTTTTCCAAAGCAGTCGAGCTTGAGAGACAAAATTTAAAAAGTAATATAAAAGGTGGATTTAATCAAACCGTAACTCGAAAAGTCGAATAAGAAATTGTATTTCGAAGAGCTGACAATTTTTGTCAAAATTTTCAACACGACAAAACCAACCACTGACAGTTGTAGATTCAAATGGAAAGTTAAAAACATAAATAAGACCATGTTCAATCAAGTGACTTTGATAGTTTCTAATATTTCCATTGATATAAGTTCCCCGTGCGAGACTACAAATTAAAATAGTGAAAATAGCAGAACCTTAATGGGGAAGCTTATGGCCGTGCCCTGTAAAAAAAAAAAAAAAAAAAAATAGAAGAAGAAAAATTGAAGAATACCATTTTTCACACAAAAAAAAAAGAAAAGTCAAAGGAAAAAATAATAAAAAGTGTTTTCTACTTCGTCGGTTGGAAAATTTTTTAATTAGTTGAAGCTTCCTATATGCAGCTGAGGCGCTGTGTTACTGCTTCTGCTGCTGATGATGATTTTCCTAAAAAAAATGGTGACAATATGGAAAGTGCTGTGTTATCAGCCAACCCTGGAAGTCAATTTTTTTTCTAGTTTTTCTTAATTTTCAAAGCCTTTCAGACTTTCGTCGATGATGCGTAAAAATGGGTTTTCGTCTTCTATTGAAATTTTTTTTTTTTTCAAACAATTAAGATGGTAATTTTTTACGTTTCGTGTCAGCAAAAAGAAAAGTATAGGAAATAGCAATCAAGTAGTGTGAGTATGAGTACGAGGAGTGACAATGGTGGTGGCGGCGCGGCGTGTCGCAGTGTGGTGCATATAACATTGCCAAAAGTGGCAAACACTGACTCTGAGTCTTTCTTCTTCGAGAAGATGCAGCTTCTGGAAATGGGTGTCGGCATTGTGCCCATGAGGAGGCCCACAAGCCCACCCAAGCAACGTGCCTCGAGGAAAATACTTAATTTATCATCTTGAGGGACGACGAACGACACGACGAGGGGGGCAAAGACGCGTCTTGAACCTCTATAAATGAATACCAAAGCGTGTTCATTTGGGAAGAGAATTAATGAAGCATTCAGCTTTGGCTGATGGTGATGGTCTGTGGGGATGAGTGCGCAATTTGTGTGCGAAATTGCACAGGTACTACCAACCTCCCTCCCTTCCTCTCATCCCTCCCAAAACACCCCCTCTAGATGTGAGCTCTTGTACGGTACGTAGGTTATAACAAATTGCTTGAACGTGATGATGTAAGGAGTAATTAAGGTGCGTACTCGGCTGTGAAATTTTGCTAAATGTCTGTGTCTGTGTCTGCGTCTGTGGCTTGTTATAGTTCTCGGCAGGTGAGAATTACAAACATACAAACACATAAGTATGTACATACATATAATGTATGTGCACATGTCTATTTTTTATTATTAAATGTTTGTGGCTTATAATGATATGTATTTGACTTGTAACTAACTATGTTGTGTAATGAGTTTGTAAACCTGTATTCAATAAGCCGTGATAGATTTATGTTAAGTTCGTGGGTTAAACGTTAAAAGGTGCGATGGTTTGTGTGCGGCAGCAGGAACATTGAACTTTTACTCTTTCAACTTCAACATATGGCCTTGTTATATAATACTCGTATACTGGTTAAGTGCTTCAAGAATGACTTGTGATTTATGACCTGAAGCAGTTCTTATAATTAGTTACATGACGACGACGTTTAAGTTACGTGTATGAAGCAAGTTACATACATATATAAAATAGAAGGATGAAAAACTTTGTAAAATTGCCTAATAGTGACTTAGTAAAATAAATACGTTTTCAATGAACATCATCGATCAATAAATTAAGAACAAATACCTGTAACGTAGTTTTTTTCTGAGAGCTTATAACAAAACAGACATTAGTCAAAATTTCATTGCAATTTTCATACCCATAGTTTTAAGGCTTTAACTTAAAAAAAAAAGAATTTTAAACGAAAAAAAAATCCATAAGCCTGGCATGGGGTCAAATTGTACCCCACTATATATATCTATCTTAAAATATCTAGCTTAAAACATATTTTTTTAGAACTTTTTATTTGCTGTAAAAATGTCAATTTGATATTCGTCAACTTTTAATCATATATTCATACATATATTGACGAATAGATTATAATAAAATAAAAATATATTTGAAGCAAATGTCGTGATGATATCTAAGCCGAAAAACAATTTTTCGCAAAAAAAAATGTAAATTTGATATTTGCCAAAAATGTATAATGTACAACTGTATTATGCAAAAAATAAAATAAATTTAAAGTTAATATGTTTGACCGCTTTCGACACATTGAAGTCAAAAACTATTTTGAAATTTGTTGGTAAATTTTAGTTTAAGTTTTTTAACAGTAAAGAATTGTTCGGAAGATGATATCATTTTTCCTTCACTGTGTATTTGTGAGCTTTATTTTTTTTTTAGTTTGTACTTTTTTATAAAAATATCGATAATATGTTGAATCTTTTCCAAATGTATGTAAAAATTGTATCACTTCGCAATTTACACAATAAAATTTATCAGTAGCGTTGTTCGTTAATGAGATATGTTATGTGTGACCAACCAAAATACTTACATTTTTTAAGACTGCTGTGCTGAAAAAACTGCTTTACTAATTTTTATAAAAGTCCTTTCAGCTTTTGAAGTTGTAACCTGTCGAAAAAAATTTTGTCAATTTCTCTTCTCATTCTTATGATATCTTGGACGAAAAATGGTACGAACGCAAGCACACACACACAGACAACTCTCTAGAAACGGTTTTAGATTCTAGGAACCTTAAAAAGTTTGAAAAAATTAAAGATCTTTCAAGTTGTTCGTTAATCACCTTTCTCGGTCTCTGCTTTAGTGAAAAATAGTGGATAAATTTGAGATATTGAAGCATCTGAGAATATTGCTCTTGTAGGATTAAAGAAACTGCAGCATTCCTCAAAGGCCAGTAAAAATTTTCAAAACCATCCGGACTTTCATCGAAACATCATTTTCAGTTAAAGGTCCTATTTTCATAATCTCAATCCTAATATAAATAAGTGTGATTGTTTTCTTTTTTAAAGTCAAATGAAGAATGGTTTATCATAGAACTAGAATTACTTTTTTATTGTTATGTTTTTTTTGTTTTACATTTTCAAAGATTAATATTTTGAAAACCTGACGTGTTAAAGACACCTTCAGTCGAGATTGTCTTGAATTCATCATAATCAATACATTCCCACATTCTCGAGCTAAGTCAAAGCTGGTAATCCCAATTAACGTTTTTTTGATCAATAATTCTTCAGCTATAGCTTATAAATTTCGATCTAGGAAATAGTTACATCAATATGTTTAAGAGAGCATATTTTGTCAATCATATCTCATGATAACATGAAGATAATATTTTCAAAAATATTGTATTGCTAAATTTTGTTTGTATTTAGATTGTAGGTATTACCAAGAAAAAATTTTATATACTATTTCAAATTGCTAAAAATTAAATTATATACGTACACTAAAAAAATACAAATTTCACTTAGTTCATTTAAATGTCATGTGCTGACTTTATCCTTTTTTATTCAATCAAATCAAATTTACGTATTTAGTTTCATCATGCATAGATTAAAAGCTTAACAATAAAAAAAATAATCATCAAAAAATTATTGTCCCAAAGGCAACACTACTACATAACTCTCTACCATCAAAAACGGTTTAGTTAATATCTCATTATGGGTATAAAATTAAGTACTCGTTAATTACTAATAAATCATTGTTTGAATTTTGTTGTTCGATGAATTTAATTTTTGTTTTCGTTTGCTGCTTCACTGATTTCAATAAATTAGCATGAATTTTTATTTTGTTGAAATGTTTATTGCCAATTAGAATTTAATGTACATAGTTATTAGTCATCAGTATAATGAGTTGTGATACATAAATTAAATTGTTTTCATTTTCAAAATAAAATAAATTTTTTTTCTGCATTTTTCTATCAAACAAAAAAGTACCAAATGTTTGGAATTGAGTTTTTTATGAAAAATATAAAAATCTATTTCTATTGAAAACTATAACATCATTGCCTTTAAAGACCCATTTTTTTCTATGCTTCCAAATTGAAATAGTCGAAAATACGAGTGAAATTCCTAAAACTAAAAACAATATTAAACTTTCAATTCTCTACATCACTCCCACAAAATTGTTTTTATCAATACTAGGGCTGGTCACTAGACAACATCCAACGAGACTCGTTTCAGTCTCGCCAAAATCGAATAAATGTCAATCTTGTCTCGGTATCGTTTCGTTCCAATTTTTTTCTTGGCAATATTGTTAAGTCAACTCAAAGTTTCACCTTATGGATCGAGTTCTAGAAAACTATGTTCAAAAACTTTGAAACTCTAAATTTGCGTTACAGCTATCGTTCAATAAAATTTGACAGTTTATGACTTTTAATATTTGCAATAAGCTTTTATAGAAAATTTCCAAAATCTTGGATAGTTTAAGTATTTTGACGAAAGCATCGTCAAACTTGTATTCAAAAGACAAACTGGACTGACCAGTTTTTGTAAATTTTTTAAATTTTATTTTTGACTTAAAAATCTGTCAATTCGAAATTTATCAAAATTTACAAAAGTGATGGATTTAAATTCTAGGGACCTTGTAACATTGTGATTTGTGTCAGAAATTTCAATTTGGAAAATCGGACCGGGTACACTTAATTCTTATGTAAATTAACCTCGTTATGGGTGCTTTTCAGGGTTTGGGTTTCATAATGACGAGACGAGTTACAGACTTTTCTATTCACTAAATTGACCATCCCTAATAAAAACACATTAAAGTAGGTATAGAAAGTGGATACCCCAGGTTTGTATTTTATTTGCTTTTAAAGTTTAAATACTCTATATTTTTTCCCCGTTCCAAATTAGAACAAACAATAATTCTGTAAAACAAAATTGTCATGTTTGCAATTAAGTTTGACAAAACAAAAACGTGTATCTATTTCATCTATTTCAAAAAGAAACAGCTAACTAAGCATTTTTGAAAAAAAAAATAAAATAAAATCAAAAGTATTATCTGTTTACCTTCAATCAGAACTCCCACCCCTCTCCCCTTTACAACATCCCCCTATTCGAGTATGAAATTCCCATACACTCTCTAGACCGTCTAAAAAAAGTGGAGGAAGCTACATACGTGTATCGATGTTATCCCCCCATCGCACCCCATAAACCCCCAATATGGGGTGAAATAGCTGCCATTGCGAGTGTATTACTATTATAGATGATGCTGATGTGTCAAAGGAAGCTCACAGCGAATATAAATTTCCTGACATTGTTTGTTAGATATTTAGAATGAAAATTCGCAGAATTTCGTGTGCGATAGTGACAGCGATATATAGGGTGTGTTGGAGAAGGGACTGAGAGGGTTTGTTTGACTTTGACAGCTCACAAAAAAAAAAAATAAAAATATGATTGCCAATAAACCACCAGAAGAAGATGAAAAATTGACGAATTGACAGAATTTCCTACATGAAAAATACTTTTCCTCCCACGATCACGTCCGTCCGTTCCGTTATTAGTGTTTTTTTGGCGCGACGCGTTCATAGAACGAAGTCGAAAAAAAAAAATTAGAATTTTTATACTCCCATAATATTCGGGTACATCTCAGTGAGATTGTAATTTTCCTCCTTTTTTTATGGATGTTCCCTAAACCAGGTTCCTTTTTTGCTTCTTTTTTGTATTTTATTGGCAATTTTTTTTACGATTTCGGCTCGGGGCAAATTACGTTGCGTTGCGATGGAATTGACAGTGTGTTAATATTGTTTGGGTGTTTTATTTTCATCCTGACGCTGCTGTTGTTGTACGGGTACATGACAAGTCCTAGAGAGAGTCCTGATGGGTTTTTTTTCTTAATACTCTTTTTGGTTTTTTGCACTTTGAGTTCGAGTCTATATCTCGCCCGGTTTCTGTCTTACTCTATTTTTATATTTATCCTGAAAATAAATGTAATTTTTTGACAAGGAAAGATATATGACATATTTTGAGCTGGAGTGGAGGAATTTATTGGTGCTTTATGGTTTATGGTGTAAAAAGATGAGGAATCGTTTTACATGCGGGCTGGTTTATGATGGAGAAAGAGAGAGAGAAAAAAAAAAAAAACCATGACGACCTATGGCAAAATGCAATATATTTAAGGATTCGACATCAAAATCGTGTAGGTACGAGTATAAGTATGTCTGCATGTAGCGAGATGTGAGGATTAAAAAATAAATTTATCGGAAAAGCGAGCTTAATAAGACGGAAACATAAGTATAGTTGGTATTGGCAGGTATGAGGATGTGTTGTGTATGTATGTGTGGTCGTAAATCCTTCGTCTTTGTATACCAAATGAAATACAAATACAAATAACTTTTTTCTTTACATATTTTTTATGGTTTTCTGAGCCTAACCGAATAAAATTTATGGGTTTTCGAGGAAAAATGTGAAAGGGAATGGAATTTCCTAAGTAAATATGATTAAATTGCAATTCGTCGAAATTTGAAGGACTTCTTGGTAAATTCGGATTTTTGTCACATTGGATTTTTGACTCACAAATAAGAATCATAAACTACATCACCAGGGATACTTGATACTTTTGCTAAAGTCCTTCAAAAAATTAAATGTTTTATAATGGGTGATATTAAAACTCTTACAAAATTTAAACTGGGTACATATTTTGATATGGCAACTCCATGCCGCCAGTTGCCTGAAATCATTTTTAAAACAAAATTGCAAAACCATATCTTTAAAATAAAGCTAAATTCTTGGCCATAGCGTTAAATAATGTTTGTTTTATTTCTTCCTGAAAACCACATTACTAAAAAAAACACCCTTTATTTTATTTTTTTGGTGAAAAATTTAATTTGTGACCCAAATATTAATTATTTAATTTGTTTATCTTAAAAGTCACTATTTTGCTCTTATAAAATTTTAAAATTTTAATAAAGTTGAGTTAAATTTTATAAGGGTATTTATAACCCTGTAAATTTCGTGTCTGGAAACAGTCAAACTAACTTTAAAGGGTAAATTAATTTTTAAGGGTTAAAAAATTAAAACAATCCAATCATACTATAAAAAAACATTTATTCGTCATATGGAACAAAATTTGACATTTAACAAAAAATGACGTGCTTAACGTGCTTAACAATTTGGCACGTGAGCTTAAATCTCAAGGCTAAAATAATTCCCCAGATGTAAATCCCCAAAATGAATACACCTACATTAAATATTTTTGCTACGTGACTGTAAATATGGTATACGAGTTTGCGACAATACCGTTAGCGTCAGCGTCACGTCACGTACGTGTCGGTGTTACGGTTATACTTTGGTTTTGTAACTTGAATAAATAATTTACACGCGTCAGCTTGTTTTTTGATTTGATGTTGGAATGAAAATGGAGTCAACATCACTGAAGGATAAAAATAACCGAAATCTTATTTAATTTATCTTAAGCAAAACAAAAATATGAAACCCTACCCTATCTAACCTCGAAAAACATATAGATCATAATATTTTGAATTTAGTTCTGGCTGAATGTAATATGAGGGGGCTATGAGGTATTGCCAATGGCCCCAAGCACAATCCTGGTTAATGTATACAGTATGTTTACAAATAGGAAGTACAGTGGGGTGTAACAATTCTTAAATAAAACAAAATAACGATTATAATTAAGAGTTAATTAACATCACATTAATAAGCCATTCAAGGTAAATCGTTCTTACGTCACTTTTAAAGAATGCTTTGGTAGAATATAGTAAAAATAGTAAAAATTGTGAACTTAAAAAAAAAACAGAAAACATAGAACTTTTTAAAAGACCTAATTAGAGGTTAATTAAAAATGAATTAATAAACAATAGACTATAATAAGAAATTGTTTATTCAACAAAATTATTTTATAACTGCGTTTAACGAAGTGTTACATAGAAACATAGAAAACATTGCTCGGAAACTTTGAAATTTTTTTCAGCTAATTCACAACTAATTAACAGCAAATTGTAGTTTAGTACAATATTCATGCTAAGACCTTTAAACTTGTTCTTAAAATGATTCTTCGGTAAGTTGTTACAAATTTAGTATAGTACCTACAAACGTAAAAAAAAACATAGAAAGCATTCGATGAATTCGAAGTCCACTGTCCACATAACTAATTCACGACAAATTAAAAGCAAATTATAACCTAGTTAAATAGTCATAAGAAAACTTTTGAACTTGTTTTCTTAAAATTTCTTTGCTAATATAATTGTACTTGAATTTTTTTCTCATTCTTAAATTCCTCAACCCCACTGTACAATGCCGTCTATGGCATCTATTATGATGTGTCTCGACCTTTTGCTAAGATAAATGTTCATTTTGAAGACATAAATGATAGAAATTAAGGATAAAATATTATAAATTACTGCTGGTGACGACCCTGTCTTGTTTAGTGTAGTTTCCAAGTGATTTTTTTTTGTTTCTTCATTTCTGTTGTTTAACTCCCCTTCATCATTTCATCATGATGTTATTTTGTTGTTGTTGTACTTTTGTTGGGCAAAAAGTCAGATAATCTTTCCACCTCCCACCACCACCGTACACAAAAATATTTGACCAAAAGAGGAGTGTTTCATTGTGCCGTGCTCAACTAGAGATAAGCTATAATGACAATGTTGTGGAAATGTGCTGTTAAAGTTATTAATTTTAAGCATCTCATTACGTTTATACATATTTATATACATATATTTGTGAAAGTATCTAGATCTTTTTGTACGTATTTTTCATCATGTTGTAATGAAATGATTCTAATTTGTTTTTATGTTTTTCTGTTTTTTTTTTTGACACTCTTTGCAGTAATGACAGAAGATCTAACAGAAAACTGGACCTTTTATCTTTATATCCTGGTGACAATCATACCGGTCTATTTGGCGTTTAAGCTAATTAGATGGATGGGATGGCAGTTGTTTGTAAATAACTAGACTATAAGGTGAGGATGTGGTTTCTTTGGTCCTTTATTTTTTTGTTGAAGATAATTATATAAGTATTTAGAAAAGTGTTAATGTGGTCTTAAGTTGGGAGAAAAATTAATTGTTGGGAAAAGTAAATTGCTAAATTACTAGGGTGTTTTTATATGGCATGTGAAGGTTTTAGATAAATAGACGTTGTCATTTAGTTTAAGCTGATTTGTGATTAAATAATTGACAATTGGGAATTATCAGCTTAGACATTTTTCTACATTTTGTCAAAAATTTTAGTTTTTTTTATTAGTTTTGGTGAAATTGTCATTATTCTTTATTCATTATTATTCATTTTTTTATTCATTATTCATTATTCATTATTCATTATTCATTATTCATTATTCATTATTCATTATTCATTATTCATTATTCATTATTCATTATTCATTATTCATTATTCATTATTCATTATTCATTATTCATTATTCATTATTCATTATTCATTATTCATTATTCATTATTCATTATTCATTATTCATTATTCATTATTCATTATTCATTATTCATTATTCATTATTCATTATTCATTATTCATTATTCATTATTCATTATTCATTATTCATTATTCATTATTCATTATTCATTATTCATTATTCATTATTCATTATTCATTATTCATTATTCATTATTCATTATTCATTATTCATTATTCATTATTCATTATTCATTATTCATTATTCATTATTCATTATTCATTATTCATTATTCATTCATTAACTATGATTATTTTTAGTTAAAATCCTTAAAGTTGTGATGCAATTTTTCAAGTTCTAATTAATTTATGTTTATGTAATCTTCACAATTCCCATGTTTGTAGCCATCAAACGAATAAAAGACAAATTTTTCTGTTTCGTTCATCTTCACCATAATTTTCAATTCTGGCTTTCTTTTTAAGAGTCATCTCTTCCATTTAATAACCACTAGAGAAATGCATTCAATGTGCAGATAAAACCAAACCAACACTTTGACAATGTCAGTGGCATCAAAGTTGCAGCACCTTGAACTGTAATTATACGCTGAAGAAGCGCAACCATACCATGCCATCATATTGTTAATTAGTGCCTACAAATAGGTACATTCGTAAGGTTAAGTGAAGTCACAGTCGGCAGCGGTACAGTCGTCCTCGTCCTCGTCCTCGTCCTCGACGTCGTTGTCGGTCGTCGTCAGTTGTCTAGGTGTGTATGATAGCATAGGAAGTTGTCAGCTTGGCTGGTATTGGTATATAGCATTTATGGTTTTTCTCTTATTCGTCAGCAGTTGCAACTTCAAAATACCGTCTGGGTTTCTGTTTCAAAGAAAAATTAAAAAAAAAAATTCCAAAACGAAAATGCACTAATTCAACCGAACTTTTGCAACCCTTAACGCTCCACTCTGCAATCTTTCACTTGGCTGGCTTCTGGTGATATTCACCTTTAATTACTCCAAAGTGCTTCCACGTTTTCGTTGGTTTGCCTTCCTTCATACATACATATATTCAGTCCAAAGAGAGAAAGAGAGAGCTTTTCGTTTTGTGTTATAGTTTTTGTAGACTCAAAGACTCGAAAACTCGAGTATCTCGTCCTCGACGAACGACACGACGGATACGGGTTGCAGCAGCGTGTTTTCAAAACTTTTCATGTTTTTCTTGCTGTTCCATCTTCTCTCTCTTTAGTTGAAAGCCAATTACGTTACGATGACACTATGACAACGCTATAACCTTTCCCCCATCTCATCTCTCTCAAGCCCTATTACACTACGACTCAACCTTTTTAGCAAAGTTAGCATTTGCTTCGAAGGTATAAAGTAAAAACATAGTACACCACAACCACGAACACGACTGTACCTATGTGTGTATATGTATAACGGTACCTACTGTTTAGGACTATGAAAATGGCAAATTGAAAGTGACATTTATTCGAACAAAAGGATGAGTTCCGGAGCTCCAGCTCGGTCCACAATTATTGTTTAAGTGGGTAGAGTTTTCTGTTGTTCTCCCCAAAGTCCTCTGAGTCCCGGAGTCTCTGAGCCGTGAGTCAGTCAGTAGTCAATGCGGGAAGGTAGTTAAAATTAGATTTTGATAACATTTTCAGGTGAGCTACCCACTTTGTCTTTGTTTTGTGTACAGTTCCTTTCCTCCCAGCAACTATACCCTATACCTACCTAATGTTTTGATGGTAACGGCTGTTCCTTGTCTTGTCTCTTGTTTTAATTAAAAGGATTCTTTTTGAAAAATTTTATGATGACAAGCTAGTGTCATTAATGTCACATTTTTGGATGACTATTTAGTATTTAGCCATTTTTGCAGAGACGACTAGAGTATGAATTGAAAAAAGTGACAACATCGTCATTATGGTTAACAGAAACAGACGTCGTCGGATAATTAAATTTAATTTAATGACTAAAAATTTATTGACATTTCAGCTTTTGGGATTTGTAAAGTGCAAACGTTCAAAATCTGAAGAAATAATAAACAAATGGAAGCTAAGTGATTAAAAAAGAGGATGATTTCATAGTTATTCGGGAAAATATTTGAAAACAATGATCTAACTCATTTCAGAGTTATGAGAACATACCATAAGATTGCTGTTTAAATTTCCCAATTAAACTTTGCGAAAAACTGCATTTAAAATTTGAGTACAGTTCTCGTCAAAATCGAAAAATGTCAATCTCGTCTTAGTATCGGTTTGGATTTCGAGTCTCGTCTTCGTCTCGGATTTATTCTTGTGAATTGTTCAGTTGATATATTATAGTCTCAATACAAGTTTTCGAACATATTTAATATCTGTTTTCTAATGTCGAAAATCTCTCTTTTCTGATTTCTTTAACCATGAAGTTTTGTGATCAAATAAAAAGTCATATAGAAACTAAAGAACGTTCTTTCCAGAGTGTAAAATTTACTTGATCTCTAAAATTTTGATTTTGCTGTTTTATGAGTCGAAATTGACATGATGTCAAAATTTTTAAGAGCATTAATAATGGAAAACGAAATCAGCAAAATTTTCATAAAGTTTTTCAAAAAAAAATTCTTACGTTTGTGATTGTATTTCTTTGAAAACGTCACCATTTTCATCCTTCAGGACTTGAATCGAATTGAAAGTAGCGAAACAAAAAAATGTTTAAAGGTGTTAAGTCACAAGATCTCTTTGGTTCATTTCGATAACCTTTTCAAGAAATAACACGGTCAGAAAACGCCGCTAGTCTTGTTGGAAATAAACTTGGCTAGTATTCTTATTCTGGTTGTTTTTTTACCATTTTTGTTGTTCAAGTCCGTATTGGTCTTAT
Organism: Scaeva pyrastri; assembly: GCA_905146935.1. Taxonomy (NCBI): domain Eukaryota; kingdom Metazoa; phylum Arthropoda; class Insecta; order Diptera; family Syrphidae; genus Scaeva; species Scaeva pyrastri. The sequence goes on along the minus strand of LR989929.1, from coordinate 16,420,120 downwards.
TTTGGTAATGGCGACATTTTAAGTTAATAGGTCCGTTTTCTTCTTAAAAGCCCCTGCTTGCATTTTTTACATGTTCTAAAATTTTCTACTTTTTGGTAAATATTTTCTTTCCTTAACCTTTTATGTTTAATTATTTCAGAACCATAAGAGCGACTTCCATCCAAATTCAATATTTTCAAAAAATCCCTTTTAAAAATGTCACATTTTGTGTAGGTATGATATTTATTCATTCAATATTTGTGGTTTTATCCGTCAGTATAACTCAGTTGACCTGTTTTAGTAAGCCGCAAAGAAAACGACTTACAAAAAAAAAAAAAAAACAAGAAAAAATTGAGGCCAACCTTCAAGGATATATTCCATTCCCAAATGTATGCCTTGCACTTATGGAAATGTCCTTATTTCATTTTCCCTTCTTATGCATACATTCAAATTCAAACACATATGCATACATAAACATACATACTTATAAACAAAAAAAATTCACTCTGCGCTCCCCTAAGTATAGACACAGCCCATTGGTTGATAATATGTTGTTTGAAACAAGTTTATAGGACACAAAAACCAAGAGAAAGCAACAACAACAAAAAATAAAACAGGTCTCAATAGCACTAAAAGCCTTCTTTAACATACATACATATATGTATGCATTTCAGCAACCCCATCACATATACAACCATAAATATATACCCACACAGACAGAGAGAGCGAGAATAAGAGACAGTGTTTACCAATTTCATTTTAACAATTTACGACCAGCGACAGCAAAATGCTCGTTCTCGTTGTTGCTGTCGTTGTTGTTGTTATTGTCGTCGTCATCGTCGTCCTGGATCCTTAGAAGACATCCCCGTCATCCTTCGGTCGTATTTTAATTAGAATTATATTCTGCATGTGGTTGGGTTTGGGTTATGTGCTCGCACGTTGCGTTAGAATTTGTTGCTTTTGTTGTCAGTTGCATTTTATTTGAAAATGTGACCCAATTCGGGCGCGACACAACGACAAAGAGACGACATAAAAACGACAAAGACTCCTTGCGGTGTTGTTGACTGAGGTTTCTTCTAAAAGCTTCCCCCGCATATAACCTCCTTTAACAAGAATAGCAACAACAACAACACCAACGAGACAAAGTAGACTTCGGGATTGGTCTTAAGGCGAAGATGGTGGCTTAGTTCAAATACCCAAGGAACCACACACACATACCAATACCAATACGTACCTACTAAGAAAATTTATGATAATTGTCAGCAAAGAAAAAGCACACACACACACACACACTCGAGTCGACTTATGGCTCGTATCCTTTTTTGTGTTTGGAGTTTAGTGGAGACTTTGGAGTCTGCTGCGGTATCATCATCAAATTTGATGTGAATTTAAAATGACTTTTGCAGGAACTGCTACAGCAGCTTGGTGGCAGATTTAAGTTTGTGGTGAATGATGATGATGATGATTATGATGAAGATGACGATGAGGATGCGGATGACGATGATGATGAAAGCATGGATTTAAGTTTGTGAATAGTTTTTGTGGAAATATTTTGTTAGACAAAAGCTTAAAGAAGACTAAAACCCATTTAATGGAAATTAAAATTATATTATCATTATTTGTCCCAAAATTCAGAGAGAGTAATGGCTGATGGTATAAATCCTCTCGATCAAAATTAATAATATTTTGTTCGGCAACAGTGTGCTGTGCGGTGCGTGGGAAGGTAGATAAAATATCCCATGGCGATGATAAAGGGATTTTGTGAGCTCAGTTGAGCACTAATTGTTTAAATTAATGGCTCGTTGGGACGTTTAATGCGTCCGCTTTTAGTCCACGGATGGCAATTGGTTCTCCATCAGGTAAGCCGAAATAAAGGTATAAAGGTATGCACTGGACTGTAGGTATTGTGCTTCGACGTTCATTCATACTCGTACCAAGTAATCAAATTTAATTTCGAAATGGAATCCTCTTTTAATCCGAAATGAGACTTTAGCTACAAACTCCAATGGTCAATTGGGTAAAACGCACAAAATCATGCACTGAGAAAATTTTGATTACGAAGTATCGGTCAATAAAGAGTCACTAATCACATATTTAAAAATTCTGGAGTTCCTCCTTCTTGACTTTGGAGTAAGATTCTAATATGAATCATAATTACTTGGAATCATATGAAGTTGATTCTAAGATTTCTAAGTCACTAGAAGCTTCACTAAGTAGTCTTCTTCGATTTTCACTCTATCGTTACAGCTTAAGTACAATGAAAATGTGAGAAATGATTTATGGAACACATATTTCAGTCATCTTATTATGGACAGATGTTTATGGAAATCCCAAAAAGGCACACAGTAGGAATCAAATATGGCAGAAGTGCGCTGACACTATAACTCTTGGATTATATCAAAATTATGTGTTAATTCACATAACACTGGAGAGATTAAATTATGTTCCCAAAAAGGTCTGTTTGTTCAATATTTCCATTTCGATTCCAACCCACTCTTGTGATAAAAAAAAAGATGTAGTTTAATTGTTGACGAACAGTTTTTAGCCAAATTGAGAAAGTAGGTTAATCAAGTTTGTTGTTTTGGATTGAATGTTTGGAATGCTTGTGTAAATATTTTCTAATACAATTTTGTTCAATTAAGTGCGAATTCACAAATTATTGCTCTTTACGGTATAAAATTTATCTCAGTGTATGAAGGACAGATAGAAAGTCCATTTAAATTTATTAAGAAAAAATAAAATAAAAAAAAACTAGACAATGGCTCATCGCTATAAATACAAAATCGAATTCCAAAATGTGAAATAAAATTGGCAATTAATGTTGTAGGTAGATAAATTTTACCTGGTGAATTAAATTGTGAGGCTTTATATTCTATATAAATGTAGGTATATGTATGTATTAAAATAATATAGGCACCAGTTCAATTGGAATATCAACTGAATTTCAGATGAAAAAGTTATAAATGGAGTCAGTGGTATATTGCTGATGATGGATTAATTTGGATTAAAAATATATCTCTGCCGCCAATTGATGAACAATTTTATTATATATATATATACAATAAAAAAATAAAAATCTAGTATTGGATCGATAATAATTTTCATTATTGAATTCATTTATACAGGGTGTTCTATATTAAATGTGGATTATCTGATTTTTTTTATTATTTTCTGTACCTGGAAGGTAAACTGATATAGTAAGCAAGATTTTAATTTTTTTATTTAATTTGTATTATATTTTAATTTATGACATAATTTCAAGCCTTTTTTATTTATACCAAATACAAAACAGTTAAAAACTTGGGTGCTATAGTGAGCTACCTTCCAGGTACAGAAAACAATAAAAAATACTGATAGGCCAGCACACAATTATGACAGCTAAGGGGTTATTGGAACTTTGGAACTTTGAAATTTTGAATAATGACATTGACACTTCTTTCATGAGAGGCATTAATTTTTCATGCACACCCTGTATTCATATTAGGTAAACAATTTTTTTTAATATTTGGATAGGAAATTACTTTTACAGTAGCAAAACAAAAAAAAAATAAAAATTCTTTTTAAATGATGAATTGATTGGACAAATTAACTCCATGAATTTTTTACGTTAAAATTTTTTTTCCTATACTTGATACGCATTTGATGAGAGATAATATTTGAATTGGTGCTTAAGCTTATCTATCTTTTTCGACTGATGACTTAATACCAGGCAATAATTATATCCTAGTATTTCAAGTAACTAAAAGTCACTGGAATGTTTATTTGAACATCTGAGTATAAAAAAATATTTAAATATATGGTAAACATAACTACATATGTTCATATTTAAGAAAATAATTTTTTTTAAATCCAATGAGCTGACAATTCTCGTCTTCAGCGACTTACTTACATCAAGAAAATTCCCTTTTTTGTGTTTTTTTCCAAGAAATATAAAAGTACCAATACAAAGACTGTAAGGAAAAAATTCCGGAGTACAAAAGCATTGAAAATAGAAAAAATACTACTTCTGCAGCACTGGTTAAAAGCATTATTTTTCTTTTTTATCAAAAATATTTTAAATAACTTTACGTAACAAAAGTGATCAAACGATCTCGGTCGTCTATCAAGTTGTTCTACTGTCCGCTGATTTCCTCTCTATCTTTGAAAATTCGAAGCTTGTTCAAAAAATAAGTTAATTGTCAAAAAAATGTTAAAGAATTTCAATATAGGTAAACGGATATGCACTTATTTTGGTATGTCTTTCTCAGACTCTCTTAATGATGCCGGAATCTTCTCAAACGTACTAAAAAGCCGTTTTTTCTCAAGAGACTACTCTGGTAAAAATTATTTTTGACGTCATTCAACATTTCTTGTGCAAAGAGTTCAAAATTCAGCAATTCAGAAATTTCGGAAGTGTCACGTCCAGGGCAAGCGTTGCCATTCTTGAATTTCTGTTAATAGCTTTAACACTTTTGTACACAAAATTTGTGTCAACTTTCGACAGCAGAAAATTCTTGATTGCCTTTTGTAAACAAATACTGAACGTTGAACATACATTCGGAATAGAATGTTCACAACCCGCGAAATTTGAACACTAACCTTATTTCCTAATCAGTCCTATGAAGCATGTTGTTCTTACAATCAATTTTTATCATCTAGCATTCTTAACAAAAACTTGTTAGGTTCTTCATCGATATCCGAATAAATTTTACTGAAACAAGAAGATAAATCATCATAGTTTCTTGCTTTTCATACACATACATATAACCCAATATTGTTATCCCCTCCGCCTTGAGAACTACATATAATCAAATCAGAATAATAGATTCGTGCCCTGGCGATTGTTTAGCAATTCAAAATAAGTCCATTTAACACGAATACAAACCCCTCGCCCCACCTGCATTGGTATGTATAGTGTAGGTATTTTATGACGCATCTCATCCAATAAATTTCCATCATTTTCCACAAGGTGACGAAGAAGAATACATAATTCCAGAATATTCTATTGTCTTGAGAGACTTCCTTTAACCGATGTTCTTTAGGTACCGTTCCGTTTGCCTTCACACTGATTGCTCAGCCCTCAGCTCAGACTCAGGCCAGTATACTATTAGCACCACCATCTTTGTATCACCTTATCCTGTGTAAATAACTGTACAGTGTACAGCCACCGCTCCGCGTGCCGCCATTGTACCTACACATACTTCCGCTTGTCTTACCAATAGCAATTCACACTTCTTGCTGACGACATTTTTGTGATAACCCAAGCGAGAATAAGACAAAAACAAAAGGAAACAAGAAGAAGAAGAAGAAGAAGAAGAAGAAGAAGAAGAAGACGGAAAAGAAGCTGAGAATATATGGAGCGGAAGATTTGTTTTGTTTCTCGGAGATGTGCCGTTAAATAGGAAAACATCTTGAATTACCTGATGCTGATGCTGCTGCTGGTTGGCCTTTTATAACAACTGTACTCGTACCTATAGTGATTGTGCTCTTTCACAACTGTTTAGTCACTTTCGTTTGAAAATGGCATTTCACAGGAAGTGCGAAAGTAAAATTAAGTGATGACAACAAAAATGAACACCAACATCAACAAAAACTAACTGTATAGGGTTCTATGTACATATATACATGTATGCATCTTTGACATGGTTGAAGGTTATAACGTTACTCGTTTCTCTGATGATGCTGCTTCTGTTGCTATCTTCATATACATATGTATGCATGTATGAGTTTATTGCCTGATGAAAGGAGTCTTAATGGAATTGAAGTGGATTTTCTTCTTGTTTTTTTTTTTTCTTACTTCTCAAACTGTTTTGCATATATGCGAGTTATTTTGATTGTTTTACTTTTTAATCTTCATTCACTCTCTTATTCTGTTCACTTTTACAGTTTACACTACTCGTATACAAACTTATATACATATGTAGGTATGTAGAGAAAGTTTTGCATCAAGTGGCGCCCAACGGAAGTATCCTGTTTTAAATTAAAAGGGGTTATAGCTTGTTCTTGTTTATTTGTATATATACACTACACACTCACTTGTACAAATAAAAAATGGGAATGGATTGCATTGCAATGTCTGATGTTTATATGCTATGAAGGCAAATATTTAAATAAGGATTTAAATGTGATTCCCAAGAAGAGACTCATATTATGGAGGTCATGAATTTCAAGGATTAAATAAATAGTTAACGATGATAATGCAGTAAGGTGTTTTTTTTTTTTACTGTGGGTGTTAAAATTGTTTTATTCAAGATTAAAAGGTTTAAAAAGTGATAATGATATTTTTATTAAGCTTAAGTTGCTGAATTTATTATTATAGGTAACATACATACATACATGTTAAATGTGAACTTCATCTCAAATTAAAGTTGAACACTGGATTTAACGAGTTTTTATTTTTTTAATTTATAAACTTTCAATGTAAACGGAAAATTTATGTATTTATAAAAAAAAAGTCTCATTAGTCTCATTAATCACAGTCCTGGTAGTCTTTTTCGTCTCATCGGTCTCATTTGTCTTATCTGTCTCATAAGTCTCATCGGTCCCATCAATCCTATCAGTCTCATCAATTTCAACAGTCTTATAAGTTTCATCGGTCTCATCAGTCTCATCAGTCTCATCAGTCTCAAAAGTCTCATCAGTCTCATCAGTCTCATCAGTCTCATCAGTCTCATCGGTCTCATCAGTCTCATCAGTCTCATCAGTCTCATCAGTCTCATCAGATTCATCAGTCCCATCAGTATCATCAGTCTCATCGGTCTCATCAGTCCCATCAGTATCATCAGTCTTATCGGTCTTATCAGTCTCATCAGTCTCATCAGTCTCATCAGTCTCATCGGTCTTATCAGTCTCATCAGTCTCATCAGTCTCATCAGTCTCATCAGTCTCATCAGTCTTATCAGTCTCATTAATCTCATCGGTCTCATCAGTCTCATCAGTCCCATCAATATCACCAGTCTTATTAGTCTCATCAGTCTTATCAGCCTTATTACTTTGTTCTTGTCAATCTTTAGTTTTAGGAGAACAAAAAATTTAAACCCCGTAAATGACACATGAAAAATTAAATAGCTGCGATCTTTTTTCGAATTGATTGATAACAGAGAATGAAAGTTCTTAAAGGTGGTTAATAAAATTATTTGTTCCACTCTCAGTTATATAATTTTAAACTATCTTTATATCTTTAAATAATGTTCCTCAGAAGTCAATGTTCACATAAAAAAATGTTAAGTAAGTCTAAATATTCACTTTAAAGTTTTTGAAATTCCAATCACAAAATTACAAAATTCAACTTTAATTCATATTTGGCCAAAAACTCAATTCATGTTATCCATATTCAGTTAATTGTTGTTAATTAAGCAAATCTATATATTTTTTTTCTTTTGGTAAACATTAAAACAGGTATAATTAAGTATCACATACGTTCATATGTGAATCATAATTGACATCATTAACGAATTGGAAAAAACAATCACGTAAAAAATGTATTACTCGTAGGTATATTATTTTGAAATAATGAAACAATAAAACAGCTGTGAAATTAACATTTGCAGATGTTTATTATAAAATACATATTAGTGACGATATTTTTAATTAGTTTTTTTTTTTTTCATTTCAACAATTTATATGAATGAAAAGAAACACCATAAAGTAATTGGAGTATTTGAAATTATTTTCTGATTATGTACTAGATTATTTTAAATTAAAAATTTTAGTCAGAAAAATTACACAAGTTCAAAAAACTCTTTTGTTAAAAACCCATAAATATCAAACCGTTAAACAAAGTTATCAATCAACACAAAAAAAAAGAAACAACATTCATTTGTCATATTTCGTTTACCATTTATCATTGTTTTCATTCATTCACACTTTTATGCAAATTCACTAAACAAAGCTTTCATGTTTATCGTATTAAAATATTTCGTTATACATAGTTAATTATCTAGTATTAGCAACTTTATGGGCCAATAACCTCCATCAACATTAACGAAAAAAAAAAAAAAAGAAGTATACGCCACAGGGTCTCTAACAAAACAAGAAAACAATTCCTCCCGATTGCACACAACCAACAAAACTTAATTAGTCACACAAAAACTCACACCTACTATCTAATTAAATGCCAGGAGGGTTAAGAACCCCTCTGTGTACAATTGGTTGTAGGTTCAAACGGGTCTCTGAGAGTCCGAGCCAATATCACATTGATTGCATTTACTCGTATATATGTAGTTGTTTGTTTACCCTTAAACACCGTTATCAAAAGATCCAATCAAACTGGTGTGCAATAAAAATCAACCTTCTATCACTGTCAACAAAATTTCATGATGGTCAAATGGCATGAGTGAGTTGCGTGTGTCTTCTACTACGAGTATTTACGCCGCCCGGCTCTAATGTGCGTGTGTGTGTGTGTGCTTGTATGTCTTTAATTCTGATAGACATAAATAAAGGTTTTATAGATGAGAGTCACTTTGTACGTTCGAATGTTAACGTCCATTTAGTGGAGACGCTACTACTACTACTACTATTACCTTTTTCAATGCACTGCACTCTGTGCACACCTTAATCACTCACATTCGAACTGGTATGTGCTGTGCGCTGATAATACCGGCAACCGGCTTGACGTCGTCGTCATCGGCGGCGGCGACCGTGATGCAGTTGTTTTAGTTTCTATATTTGTTGTTTCCGTTCTGTTTGATTGCTCATTTCTGTTTGTATAGCGGTTTGTTGTCTGCCGGTATTTGGTGGACATAACCAGCTTTGTTATTTCTCATCAGACGGGCAGGGCCGTTGACCTGCTGCCGGAATGGTCAGCGCGTCCGTCAGTGTGATATACTATCATCAATACGAGTATGTCGATAGTTTTCTATTGTATATTTCAATACTTGAGTAAATAGCATTGGTTTCCGGAGGTGGTTGCGAGGTAAACTTAATGGCTTATATTGCAAACAGTGTGACCAGTTGTTGTTGTTTAAAGATGCCCCAAAGGCTAAGATTGTAGTTATTTGCAGTAAAATGTCTAATTTGATAAGACTCTTGCTGCTTAAATTGCAGTAAAGGTAAACAAATGAATGATTTAAGTAAGGCAAAAGAATTTCGACAAACATTTTTGTCTGCCCAACATTAACGAAAAGTTATGAGGTTATTACCTGCCATTCTGTCACCATTATAAAATGTTTCAAATCTTTTATCATCAATTTGTCAGTGTCTGAGATTTATTATACTCAATTGGAGTGAGACAAAGTTCACCGGGTTCTCTAGTAAATAATAAAATACATATTAATACACATTTCAATTGTCGCCTCTGGTCACACTGGACCAAAAACTAATAAATAATTTAGCAGAGTGAAAAGTTTGGATTGAGTTGTGAATGATCCAAAGAGAGAGAGATAGATTAAAAATGATTGATTGAAAATAATAATCAAAAATATTTATTTTTAATATGTAAATAGTTTTGTTAGTGTGACCAGGTTCTACGAGTTGTTAATTAAACTTGGAATTGAATACCGTGGGACTTTTGGGGTACTTCTTCATAAAATCAATAAAAATGTCCTTAATTTTGAAACAAACATACAATACAGGGAAAGTCATTATCCTGTGGAACTTACTTTTGCAGTTGTATGGTTTCCCAAAAATTGGTAGCTCAAATATCATTTTCGGAAGTAGGTTTGTGAATTTTTACATCAACCTTATATCTTCTGAATCTAATTAAGAACACTCATATGGTCTCACTACCTTGATAGTAATAGCACTAGAGGGTATGTTAAGCGTGCTGTTTGAAGAGCCAACAATGAGTTACTGCTTGAATAAATATTTCTGTGGTGCATTTTTTAATCGATTTCTTTTTTTTTTTTTTTTGATTTTATTTTGTTTTTAGTACTACAATTTTGAACGTGTTGTAGGAGTTGCAATAAGTTCAGCATATGAAGAATATGTGAGTTGAATTAATCCCTAGGGTATGATTTTTTTTTGTTTTTTGTAACTTGGTTTTTGTCACAAACACAATATATTACGAGTACCATAGCACATTCCAATTCGTATCCTCTGACTTTTTTGATTTTGATTTTTATTTTTTTTTGTTCATTTCTGTCATCATATTTGTTCACATTTTAGAAGGCTAAGCACGTAAATATATATGACAACAAATAAAATTGCTTTTTTAACATCTTCTATGTGTTATTTGTGTGTATTTTTTTTTTTGTTCCGCCTTTTTCCTCTTGACGTAGTTCGTTACAGGAGTAGAATTTCAATACTTTCGCAAACTCGAGAAGGAACAACGAAAAAAAGTATACCAATATAGGAATAGCACCTAAGCGGATTTAGGTTGACAACTTACAAACAGCTTCGGGTGACAAAAACCATGAAAACAAAAATATATTTTTTTTTTTTTGAATTTGATATTTTTTGTGTTGGTCTTAAATACCACGTTTAGGTACATAACTCCTATATTATATTTGTGTATTGGTTATTAGATTGAGATGTATCTGTTTATATGTTCATATACAATACATTTTATACACTCAAAATTGATTGATTGATTTACAGCTTTAAGGCTCTTTTAATTTAAAGAATTTAATTTGAACTTTTATGAACCAATACACCCATGTCTGTTTGAAACAGTTCTTGATTTTAATATTATTTTAAAAATACAGAATGAAGAACTATTGGAAATAAAGCCCTCTAGCGTTGTTTATGTTATGTCAGTGAAAAATATTGAAGAAATACCATTTTAATATTGACAAGAAGCCATTTTCCATGTCATGCATATTCCACAAAAACACTTTTTCTTCATTTTTTTTCGATTTTTTACCAAAAACCATTTCAGTAGTTGAACCTATTCTATTGAATGAGAGTGTATACCTTACCTACATAGGTAAATTCAATATGATTGCAAATCAGAGAAACTAGAATAAAAAAATAAAATTATTTGCCACGTTCCTAACGTGGCATGAAATTACTATTTTTTTATTTTATTTTTTTTTTTCGTTTGGTTAACAAGCAATTTTTGTACCTAACTTAGTTATCACTGGTTCGATTTTTGTTTGATTTTTGTTGTTTCATATAAAATGTTCCATGGAATAAATTATATATATATTTCTATAAGAATATTGTATAAGCGATAAGGGAATATATAATAATATACTTATCATAGAGTGTTATGGGTCAGGATTAATCATTATCATTTCCAATTCTGAATAAAATCATATTAAATATTTCAGATACAAATGAGTCAGCTTTTTGATATTTTCGAATGTACGAGTATTATTATAATTTAAGTGAATTTTTAGCAAACTTGCACATTTTGATTTATTGTTAAATTTTATTTTGAATATTATAATTAGATTGTTGTCACAGTGTTTGTTTGTTTTATTAATTTAATGCTTCAGTAATTTTTGTATTTGGTTTGTGTTAAATGTATTCAAAAATATTAAAGATAACAAAATTGATTTTTTCTTCCTCAAAGAACTTTCGTTAAATATTTAATTAGTTCTTTTCGAAATGGCCATGAAAATTTCTCTCTTTCTCATGATTTTATCTAAATTCATTCACAAGAGAAATAAAAAGTAAAAGTCCTTAATTGGAAACCCGTTTTCTTATGCTTTTGCATTTCAGTATCAATTTGTTTATTCATTAGGCATTTTTTTCTTTTGAATTAATTCAATTGCTGCTCGAAATCAGGGCATTTCAATAATATGGACTTGTATCGTAGTGATTTGGTTCATTTATATCATTTATGTGTTATTTTTGGACATAATGTCAATACTGTTGAATTTTTGGACAACAAAACAAAGGAGAAGTTAAAAAATTGAGATTTTTCTGAGGTAAAAAGAAATCATTTGACCCTCATATCAATTTCTGTGAAGTGGAAGTGGTCAAAGTACCATGCCCATTTTAATCTTCAATGTTTGAATCGTTATTCAAACGAAAACTAAAAATATGGCACTTGGAATCTTTTTCGGTACAAGACATACCACTTCTTTCAAAACTGTCATAATCCCTGCGGTTCAAAAATTTACCAAAAATTTTCCACCTTCTGTAAAATTTAAAATCTAAAATGTGATGCAAACCACAAACCTTTTGATGACTCTCGAAATAAAGATAAAACACAAAGACGACAACAACAACTATTGGTAATCCGCAGGAATTAATTTTCATCATTGTCGTCGTCGTGAAGAAAAACAAAAAATGATGGGAAAAACCCCCCTGGGGTCATATAATTTTGGAAGCCACGACAAAGTCAAATGCAAGACATTATTTTATTGTTTCATAAAATTGCTATTTTTATCTTAATGATCTAAATTTCCTAATACCAAATTCTCACGGGAAAAATATTCATCCAATAGTCCCTCAAGTCAAAATGTTTCAAAGAATTTCATAAAATTTATGCAAAGCTGTCAAAATGGGAGGGGTATAAAGGGTGTTCAGATACAACAACTGCAAAGTGAACATTAATTCGATTTAAAGAAGATAAAAAAAAACTCCCACAAAAAATATTTAAAAAAACCCACAGAAGTGAGAAATCCACCATTAATCCAGAATGACGGCTGACCGCGGCACATTGGCGGTGGGCAGCAGCAGCGCAGCGTATACAAACGAAACCAAACAGAAACAAAGCACCTCACCGTCAAAGCTAAGTGGACTCTGTTTTGGTTGTATAATGTCTTTGTTGCCAAGCCAGCATCAGCACAGCTAACAATAGGTCAGTTCTTTTGGCATTAAACAATCCCGAGAAACAGTGAAAACTTTGAAAAGCACTCGTATACAAACTTTGGGTTTTTCCCTGCTTAAGTCTTTCCACGTATAAAGCAGAAATGTCAAGATTCCAGCACCACATTGCATCGCCTTCGTCATGATGAATTGCACCATGGTACTTTGGTTGGGTGTGCTGATGGTGCTCTAGCTCGCTTGGTGTCAGCAAAAAGTCATACCTACACTACATATATGACATTTGTGAACGTTACCAAAACCAATTCTCAAAATAAACGTCAACAACGACGCGACGGAGACGATGACGATGGAAGGAGCATTGCACTTGCACCATCATCATCAATGACAGCAGCGGTACCAGCAGCAGAAGCAGTCACTTGTCCAGTGACCATGCAAAACTTCATTTCCCTTTGCGAGATAAAAAAAAAATAAAATGAATTCTTTGGAAAAAAAAGAACTGCAATCATTCTGTGAGATAATAACGTGAACGAAATTCCTCACTGTAGACTCAAAACAGTGTTGCCAATTTAGCAGTTTTGAATGTCAGTATAAGAAATAATTATAAGCAACCGAAAGGAGGAAAAATTTGTGGTAGTTTTTTATTTTAGTTCTTATTCTTATACTTTTTATCAATTTAAGATTGTCCAAGAACAGGTCTTGTAATGGAAAAGATATTAGATAAGTTCTTCGTTTTTAGCAATAAATTGTGGGTCCTCTTTATTTTTGAATTGATTTCTTGAAAGGAAATCCATTAGAATCCAATCAGAAGCGTTCACGGGAATGTCAAAAACTGTCCCGAGTTTGAAAAAGAAATAGAGACTGACTTCATCGTATATTTTCAAAAACCCTGTTTTCGACTCAAGTTGCTCTTAAGTATCACCAAAGTGTAGTAATTTTTTTTTTTGTATCAAACAATAATATCATGAAAAAGCATAAAAGAAAAACTTCCAAGTCGGACTCAAGACCTTATTTTATTGACATGGCAATGATACTGAAATACTGTATTGAAAAAATAGACAAGGTCCTACAACATTCCCTTGTGGCACATTTACCCCAAGCAAGTATTTATACTTTTATTACATACGTAGTTTTCGTAAAAGCAAAGGCCTTATGACGGTCATCTGCGGCACACCATTTTTGTTTAAACAAGTTTGTGTTTGTGTAAGTTCAAAAGAAAATGATATTTCAGATACATTTCATTAGCTGGCTACTCTGTCTTAAAACAGATTTTAAACAAAGTGCAAACGTGATCTATTGCTAATGATGATTATGTTGAAGTTGTTGATGTTCATGAAGATTGTTGACCTTTTGCTCTGCATCTGTGACTACTCTTTGTCAGTCCCCCTCTTCCATTATTAAGAGTGCAACATCAACTTACATATTCCTATAAAGCATTTGCTTTTGTATCTTTTTCTGCAAACTCGTGTAAACATTTTTGTATCTCTATATGTACTCGTATATGAAAATGAAATTAAGGAGACGAGAAGATGATAGTTCAACCGTGTCCCAGTTGCAGTTCCAGTCGAAGTCGGCATCATTGACTTATGGTGTTTGGGTTTGGGAAGATGAATTGCTTGAACATTCTGATGACGAGATGACGATGCCGGGTAATGGAGAATCGATGTGGATGACTTTTCCGGTATTAAGATTGTGCTACTGTTTGTTGTTACCCACTTTTGGTCTATTTTTTTCTCCATCTTCTTCTTCTTTGAATTATTCGGTGTACTCGTATAGTTTGGTTTCCCATAAATATAGTCTCCCTAAAGGAATATTCTCGTTTTTCTATTTCCGGCTCAAACTTTTAGAAACACATGTTCAAAGAAGAATATGAGAGTATGTGTGAATGTGAAGTAAAAAACGCTGTGAAGCTATGAATTTTGATAAGAAACCGATAATGGGGTGTCAAGTCTTTGCGCAGCACCTTCCCTCCCCTCCCCCTTGTTTTTTTTATTTCTTTTCTTTTATTCAACCTCAAGAACACCCCAACCTCCTTTGATGGATGCATACATAATTAAGATAAACTCATGTGTGTACGGGTTAAGTGGGTACACATCTTTTTCATTTTCATTTTCCATGCCACTTAGATGTGGAAATTTATGCGATGTGGGACGTGGCATTTTAGCTAGCTACATACATATGAGGTGGAGGAAAATATTTTTTTTTTTTTCTTTTTTCTTAATTTTTATTTTAATCGATGTCATGGTGTTTATATAATTAGATTCTATGGAAAAGATTATGAAAATGATGTAATTTTAAGTTTTACATTTTTAGATGAATAAATCTTTTTTGGCGTTTTTTTACAAAGTGAATGAATTATTAACTCGCTTCGAGGAAAAATTGATGTAATTTATTATGTTTTTATGTAAAAACCTTAGGGGCATAGAATGTAAGTTTTAAACTTGCCAATGTGATGGAATTTTATTTGCCAACAGCAACATTAACATTTTTTGATATATCTTTTTTTTATAATTCTTTTTTTTTTGGACACAGTTCAATGATCTATGTCAAATATAAGAAATCGATGGCAATTGTGTAAGAAACCTTTTATTTATAGTTTTAATAGATAAATCATTCAATGGATATGATGTAAATATAAATGAGACATAATTTATCATGAGAAATGATGAATTGACATAAAAATAAAGAAACGGAACAAAAATGGGAGCTTTGATCTTGGGATAAGAGTTCATCGTACCGTAACATTAATTCTTTGACTTTTTTGATAAAAAACAATCAACAAAATAAGAAAAAAAATTCCTCAGAAAACATCCCTATAGTTAATAATAAACATCAAACATTTTGGTGTCCCTCAGGGAAGTCAGTTAGGTCCACTTTTATTTTTAGTATTTTTTTATGGCTTTCAAATTCAGTCCTATTTATTTTTGACAAGATTTTAATAGATTTTTTTTACAAAATTTAGTTTAAAACGAAGCTGATTGCAGCCCACACTGATAACTTCAAATTAAATACTCATAAAAATTGGAATTTATTGAAGTTAAGAAATTTTTTGAGATTTTGTAGTGGAAAAATAATATCACCAGTTTTTATATTTTTTTATTTTTTGGAAAAAAAATTTCAATTTGTCAATATTATATCATTTATTGACATATGTATGTATCATTTTGCAAAAAAAAATATATTTGAAATCAATATCATTGCTTTTTGTGAAGATATTTGAGTCGAAATGCCATTTTTGACACATTTTGGTCAAGTATATTTTTAGTTTTATAAATTTTATTATATATAAAATAAAATAACCTTAAAGTCAATATCGTGCCAGATCTCGAGATATTCAAATCTAAAAACATTTTTTACCAATTTTTTTTTTTAGAATTTTTTTGTTATTTTTTATTTCTTGCAAAAAATTGTCTTTTGAATTTTTCCAAAATTTCACCAGATTTAAAAAATGTTATTTCACATGATAGAAAATTGTTTTAAAGATTAAATCGTTTTTCCTTAATAATTGTATATTTGAGTGACGAAACATTTTTTTTTAGTTTTTCTATTTTTAAAAAATAACGGTGTATTGAAAATTTTCCAAATTCAAACCAAATCTGTATCACATGACATTGTGCACAATTAAATTTATTTCAAGTCAATAACATTCGTTCCTGAAATATTTGCGACCAACCGCTATAGTAAAAAAAAATCGCTTAGTAAATTTTTATCAAAGTCCTTTCTGCATCTTTAGAATTTATAACCTGTCAAACAAAATTTAATTGAAGTCGATATCTTTAGCCGTTCTTGAAAAATCGTGGAAGAAAAATGGTATCTCGAAAGGTACGAATGTACAAACGTACAATTGACAGATTTAGTTTCTAGGAACCTTAAAACGTCCCGATTTGTCAAAAAAATTTATGGGAAGTTAATATGGACTGATAATGCCACCAGCGCAGCGTGTAAGACACACCAAACACTTATGTAAATATGAAAATGTGACTTATTGACGAAATCACAGACTTGATCAAAGTGGACGATTTGCTCTATGAACTTTGTGAACCGAATTTATTTCAAGTAAATTTCCACAATTTGGAAGAATTGTTCATGTTAAATTTCCAACATTTGTAAAAACAAATGTCAATACAGTTTGACATTCTTAATTGTCAAACCGAAATTTTAAATAAATTAAATTCCATTTTCCAAAAATTTTGTATTTCATCCATGATTTTATCAGCTCATTTGATTTTCCCCTTAGATTTATTTTTGTTGATTGCTAGAAAAAATGTTTTCAAATTCTTTGATATTCGAACTCATGTGGTATTTTTTTATTGATTTCTCAAAATTCATTGATTTTATAAATGTATTCAGAATTTCTCCATTCAAAACTGATTTGCTGTAGATTTGCAGAAATTAGTGTCAATTTTTCGCAACCTTCTCCGGTTTTTTTTTCAAATTATCCGTTGAATTTCTGTATTAGCAATTTAGTTTTTTAACACAAAGGATATCAAAAATAAGATAAATTAAAAAAAACTTTACTATCAATTTCACCATGAGTCAAAAGAAATTTACTCATCATATTCACACTCATATCGAAGTATCTTTTAAGTCCTTCAAAAACCTAATAAAATGACCAAGAACCAGAGTATTACGTCCTGACCTAGTTATTCACTGTTTTTTCACTATGTCACTACGTATATGTATGTCAAAACAAAATAGATTCATGTAATTCTAAAAGTCGGAATACTCTCCCACCAAAAACACATATCCTTCCCATACTATGTACAAAAAGACTTCTTTTTTTTTATGTACATCAAGTGTTATCCTATTACAAAATGTCCTTCCATTGTCGTCGCAAATCTTTTTTGGCTTAAGTTTTACTCCCTCAAATTGGCCTACAAGCGTGTTTTTGGCGAAAGTCCATAGAGTAATTTTTGGAATGTTGATGACATAAATATTCTAAAAGGATACGGGTATACACATACAATCTTACATATACACGTGTGCAACCCTCCACCTACTCCTGGTACACATTGCGAAAAAGAGAAGACAAAATCTGATCACACATAAATGAGGCTATATAATATAGGTACCGTTACCGTTAGGTAGTAAAAGTAGGGACCGTAAACTAAGTACCCACATATATTTGGGTGTATTGGGATTTTTCCACCGGCGGCGATGCAATGTACAGCCAGCAGCAGAGACTCCTCTCATCCTCATGGTCCTTTGGTGAACTTGCTGTGGACATAAATAAATTTCACGTCCGTCGTGTCGTGTCGTGTCGTGTCGGTCGGTCGGCAGTCCTTTGAAATGGTGACCGTTTTCGAAATTCGATTTCTGGTCAAAGTGGGCGGGCAATAATTTGAAGATTTATCTACAGCAAATGTTACGTCCTCATGTTGGTCGTTGGTGCGGTGAATGAGTGTGTTTTACAAACTATACATTGCTCTAGAAATGGCTATTTTTAGGGAATTAAATGGGCGGGGGTATATTCTGTGTGTCGGGACTCGGGATTCGGGACTATAGCGCAGAGAGCGGAAACAAAATCGGATGCCGATGCCTGTGAAGAACAAGAAGAAGAAGAGTTTTTGAAAATTTATTACAGCTAAATGTTTGGGCGGGTGTTTTAGGGGGGTCCGGGGGGATTGTGTTTGATGGCATTCGGTTTATCCGGCCGCTTAAAATTGACCCATAAAACGAATAGAGGCATTTTAAGCTGAAAGGGTTTTGTTGTTTATATAACAGAGAAAGTTTTGAGCTTAAATCGCAACCCTTGGGATTTAAATTTATGATCTGGAACGAAATGTAGGTCTGTTTGTGTTTTGTTGTTGTTTATGTTGTTGTTATTGTATTGTTGTGTATTTCTGTTTGTATTATGACAAGCATATTGAAGGACCTATTTATTATTTGATAGATTAGTTCAACATAGAAAATGGTATAGAGTTAGACTTTGGTAGAGAAATAGCAATTAGTAGTTGAATGATTGATGACGGTTTTTGGCCAAAAATAAAACAAAACTTTTTCCATTTAATTTTTTTTCTTTTTGGAAGGTAGAGGAAGGGGTCGGAGGTATGTAGGGAGGCTCACATTGACAGATGGAAAATGAATTATCTATAGAATATCGATTAGGTTGAAATTAATAATTTAGGAATTCCACAGCTTTTATATATAAGGGCTTCGAAATAGAAAATTAATTGAATAGCATTTATCAAACTTTTAACGGGCCTTTTTGTCGTTTGTCAAAATGAATGTGGACATAAATAGTATTTAATAGTTGCTTTTGAAAAGTTTAATTGAAAAATTGAATGAGATATTTCCGATACTGTCAATCTCATAATTGAATGATATCATCATCTATCAGACGAAGTTTAAATGGGGTTGTGTTTGTTTCTTCGATAAGAAAAAAAAACTTTAATTTCTTCTTTCCTCAAATTGTTACCATAATAAATTGGATAGTCCCATAAAAAGTACTTTATAGCCGTTAAGTCTCACAAACGAGGGTTCCAGTTATCAGGACCATTTGTGGAAATAAAGTTAAACAATTTGGAAGTGTTAAACGATAAATTGCCAAATCTTGCTGAACACAAATGTTACAGTTTAACATTCTCAAAAAAACACCCATAATTGTTAGCTGACGACTTATGTTTGATTCAGTTTTTCAAATTAAAATTTCACTCAAATAAATGCGTCCTGGATTGAAATAGTCTAAATTCTAGGAATCATTTTTTGAACAATAGTGAGAATTACAATACCAGGAATTAGTGCATCTCTATAATTGCTACGTTAGCACTCAAATTAATTATCACTCAACTACTCTCAATTTTTTGCTCAAAAACAATTGTTTCCGTCTGAACAAAAAATAAAATTTAATCATAAAATTTTTGCTGAGTTCTTATAATTATCTATTTACTGTGTACCCCCTTCACCCCACACGTAATTTTTGATAACTCAATTTGATTACTAATTACAGTTCATTTGCATATGTATCTTTTGTTTATTTTTATGTTTGTATTCGTGTTTGTGTTTGTGTTTTTGTTGTTACCTACACATCATGAATTTAATATTCATTACAAGTCAGAATGTAATTTCCTTGAATTTATTTGCTCAAACTTTCAAAGTATAAATTCCGTGTCGAAAATTATTATCTTCAATCTTACGTCAGCTTGACTTCAGAAGTTGGTACACACACATGTGGACTTAAAGTGCGAGGGGGAGGGGGTGGGGTAATGCCTTGCTTACACACGTTATCAGCCATGTGTTAGCATCATTTTAGCCGGTATCATGCAGAATATTCATTAAGGCAAAAATTTTAACCAACAACCATTTTGCTGGAGCGAAATCTGAAACTCGGATGGCTGAATCTGACTGTGAACTTTGTGCAGTGCGCATATAGCGTTCCATGGCGTTCCGGTTCCGGTTTATTCAAAACGAACAACGACGACGACGAACCCATATACTGTAGGTACATATGTACATATGTATGTACGTATCTCGCTCTCGTTGGCCATGCTTGAAGGCAAACTTCAAAGCGCAATTAATCTTCAACCCTCAGCTTCATTCAGGCGTTAATTTCACACCTGTTTACTCCTGCTGCACGCTCGTCGACGTCGTTGTTATGGTATTCGGACTTTGGTGGTGGCCGTCGTCGTCGTCGCTCAGCTCAGCTCAGCTCATGGCCGATGCATCTGTGGACTTATGCTATATGTGCTGTCATGTTGCAATCCAGTGAACACAATCTTTCCGCAGGGCGGAAGCGCAGCTCCAAGTTCCGAGCGCCAAGCCCAGACGCCGACCCTCTTTCGCAACACAGAAGCCTACTTATAACTTGATTTCGCATCGCATCCATTATGCACGCCAGACAGGAACATTGAACACATCCATCCACTCATATGCTACCGTCATCGTCGTCGTCCGTCGTCGGTCGGTCGGTCGGTAGCGGGCAGTCGCCGCGCCGCTGTGCGTTGTCGGTTGGAATGCGTTCCATTTCATGCTCCCATGAGTTGGGCTTGCGTTGTGAATAGTGGGTGCGGTGGTGGTGCCATTCGGTTGCCCAGAGCAACTTCCAATCCAACATTGTCGAAGCACTAAGAGCAACAGCAGCTTCTGTGTTGATTGAGACGTGAAGCAAATACAAATCATGATGATGATGATGACCGCAATGGCCATGAAATGGGAACTTCCACACTCCCAGCCAATATTGTATCCACATTACATATAGGCTGACTTCATATGTCTGTAATGGGATCTATGAGCATTGAGTATAGAATTCGTGGGTATAGCCATCTCCAATCAGGCAGAACGCACAATGCACATTGCACGTCATCATTAAAATGCACACGGAACGGAATATATACTCTTTCGGTAGAGGACCAAGTTAAGGTACATACGTAGTAAGGTGAGTTGTTATTTAATGAAACTCACTTTGGTGACAACTCGGTGATATATTGTGGTTCACAATTGACAGTTCTTACAGTAAACGACCAGATGCCAACATTATAATTATGTACATATATTCAAGCCCTCGGACGCACAAAGCATTAATCTTGCGGAAACAGACCTTTCATTATGTCAAAGTTGTAGCGTTTGACAGATGGATTAAATTCACCAAATAGTTTTGTCATCATAATAATGTGTCTAATGTTTGAGTTTAGCAGGGGAGGGGGGAATGAGAGGGGAAAGTGTGAATTGATAAACAGTTTTTAGGGGGCTTTGTTTTTCTTGTCATCTGTCTGTCATTTGGAAGCCATTAAGCACAAAACTGACACTATTTAGCTGCGATAGAATATTAATGCTTAATGGTTCTTGAGTTCAATGTAGGGACGGGATAATTAATGTTTTGTTTTTATTTATAAATTCTATATTTTTAAATGGATGACATTTTTTATTTTAATAAATTTATACGAAAAAATTCTTTTGAAAAAATGTTAATTTTAAAAATGCGGTGAATTAAATTTATTGTTTTGAGAAAATTACAAAAAATAATGACTTATCACTTGGTTAGTGTGTAGAACTGTCATACGGAAGGTCTTGGTTCAACTCCTGTCTGTGAGCATTAACGGGTACTGCCTCTTGTGAGGAATTGGCGAATTCTCCAAAAGAGTAATTCTTGTCATTAAAAGTGCTTTCTCAAAAATTTTGCCGTTTGGATTCGACATAAACAGGAATGGCTGAGATTTATAAGTCGCTAATCCCTGTTTTTCTACAATCTAAAGCGCCATCGCCACCTTAATTTTTGATTTTGAACTAAGAAGCTTAATTTACAAATTCTTCTTTTCACATTTAAATTTTTGTCAGATGTTAAAATGCTTTTTTTCTTGTCAAAATTTTACTCATGAATGACTACAGCTTAAATTTAATCTTGTGTTAACTTTGAGGCACGTCAGCAATCTAGACTTTTTGATTCTAATTAATTCCATACTTTATTTTCTGCTTTAGGAATATTTTCTAAGACCTTAATGAACAATTTATTTTTTATGTCTGACGTTGTCAATTTTAACCTTATTTAAATAAAACTCAGAATGTGTTACAAAACGTGTCGTTCAATTACTTGCCATTCAATAAAAACACACACAGCTAAGTAAACCTTACCTCTTCCTCATCGATTTGATATTAACATGGCGACATAAAGTTTTATATACGAGTTGAGTAGTCACTAGTCTGACACCTGACTTAAATAGTTGTAACACAAAAGTCTGACAAAATCTGATTAACTCTGTGATGTGATGCCTGACCTCGTTTTAACTAAGTTTATACTTCAAATCATTGTTCATTCATTTAAATGCAAATTGCGTTTGCAAAAAAAAAATACCTTAAAATGTCAATCTCAATCTTTATAGGCAGTAGAAAATTTACATTTTTTCATTATGTTGTGCATTTTCTTAAAATTCGTTTTTGCCTTATACCCTATATTAAATTAGTTAAGAAGGCTGAGGAACACATAAAAGAAGAGAAACATAAAAGTAGTTTCGAAAGTAAAAGTATCTTGAGCATATCAAAAGATACATCTATGAACTGTGCTTGTAGTTTCTAGTGCGTTAATTATTAATGAGTTAATTACTTTCAATTTTATACTACTGCAGTAGTGACTGTTGGAATTATTAAGTAATAAACGTTTTGCATTTTTTTTTTTGTACAATGTTATCATTTTGATTAATTAATTAAAGTAACGTTTACTCTTAGTCTATATAGTAAGATTATAATTCATTGATTAATTGTGTAAAAACAGTTTTGTTGAAAGTTTTGAAAAATCTAAAATAATAGGTTCCAGTTCTATAGACAAGCTCTTTTTGACAGTCTAAGAAACCAAGTACCAACAAAATTCATCATTTGCAGCTAAAATAAATAGAAGTGGGCCTAAATGACTGCCTTAGGGAGACCCAGTTTGATGAGAGCTATTTAGAAAGAACTTATGATTTAGCCTATTAATATTTATTTTTGTAATCAAATGAAATCTATAGGAAGTAATTCAAAACTTTTGTCCATAGTTCAAGTTTATAAATATCAAAAAATAAAAAAGTTTAACTGATGACATATAGAATTTTCTCCGTAAACAGTTGTGTTAAAAAATTATTTCATCATACAATACAAGTGAGTACCTATTTGTGTAAAAATATTGTTTTAAAGAAAAGTTAAAAGTTAAAAAATTTTAATTTATTTTACTCAAATTTATCAAAAAGTCGATAAGTCCTTCAAATTTTAGTTTTTAAAATGTTATTTACATTAAACAGAAATTTTTGGAATTTCTAAAGTATTTTTTTTATTAAAATTTAATATTATATTTATTTTAATAATTTAATATTAAATTTAAAAAAGTTAAGGTATGTCTAGAAACTATACAATATTAACATAATATGAACAAAGATTAAACCAGTATCAGATTTACAAATTTTCAAAATATACGCTCTATAGTTTTGGCCGCCCTTGCCTCCACAATTCCAGTAAGTGTAGTTATGGATTTTGACCTAATCAGCCTTCTGGGAAATACGCCACTGGGCTGTATTAATTTAAGCACTTTAGTCGGCAATCTTGGCACCATTTTGAAAAAATATAATTTCTTAAACACAAAAGGCATTGTAAGAAAAAACATTATTTTTTTATTTTAACAGTATATTTTTTTAGCCATTTTTAAAAATCGTGTTAAAAAAACAATTTCAGTTCTAAATTAAAATAACACAGAATTTTATCTCAAACAAAACATAAATTAAAAAAATAATTCAATTCTTAAAAAAAATATTTTTCAATACATAGGTATTCCACTCCTAAAATAAAAATAATGCAAGCCAGTTTTAAGAATCCACAGATTTACACTATAAGTAGCTGTGTTTTATTGGTAATCTTTAGCGAGCGCAGCAATACAAGTTTAAAAAAATGCTTTATTAATCTTCTAACTTACACTTAAGTTTACAATTTACAATAATCCAATTATGTGTGTTTGAAATAATTGTAATACATATATTTATTAAGTCGAGTTGAAAAATTCATGAAAATGTAGATCGAGTTAAAATAAAGATACTCATTTTGGTTAAAAGCTTTCCTCAGCAAAACTTTAGAAAAAGATGAGCAATTCATAGTTCAATTACAGTAACTCATATGAGAAAGCACAAACTATGGAAATAAGTTGCCCGCAACTTTATAAACCAGTTGCATAATCGTGTTCCAATACTTTCTTCAAAGTATTATACTATTAATTATGTAGGAAATTTATTTGGTGAAAATGTATTTTATTTAATACAAAAGATGTAAAAATACAATATAAAAACACAAGGTAAAAATATCAAAAAGTTGGTCTAAGTTCCTAAGTCGGTGACGATTAGCAACTTACTTTATTCGATGCTATCAACTAAATATTATGTCATTTTACTAATGATGTAATGATGGAAAAATTTACAAATAATTTTTATATTTTATTAGACATGATTTTATAATTTTTGTGACAATGTCACTAACAAAATAATTATGTCTTGAATATATTCGTTCCAAAAGTATATGTTTTGTAATTTTTGGAAAGCATACACATTGTATGATAGCCGGAGTAATACTTTACACTATTATTTTTATTTTTTAAAGCACTTAACTGCCTCCTATATTTCGCAATTTAAAAATCTCTTAAAATACGTTTACTGACTTATTTTCATTCATTAAATTGTTACTGATGTAAAATTCTGCGATATAGCGTATTTCAAAAACCAATTTTTTTTACTGATTTATTTTTTAATCAGACATTTTAAGTTGCTCTTTTTTTAAATTGTAACAGTTGTCAAAAGCGAAATTTTAAAATATTCTGAAGTTATGATCATGAACATATGTATTTATAGCAGGTAGGTACTTTTTTGTAGTTTAAATAAAGGTGTGTTAAATCTTTATTTAAAGTTAATGTCAATCCTAGTTTTTTAGCTATGGCTGGCGAAAAAAAGGAATCTCTTAAACTATTAACTCTGAAAGTCCCAGACTTATCGATTGAAATAACATTCTTAGAAAAGCCCAACTATATTGCAATATATACAAGCTGAAAACATTTTAATAAACTATATTCCTGATATTTTGTTCTAAATTGCATATTTTAACATGGTGTAAAAATGTTCTTTAAATTCCAAGGAGAATGCATCAAGAGTTAAATAACTAATTTTGTTTTAAAATGCTTGCATAATTAAATTTTACGCTTGAGCTAACCTGAACTGTCGTCGTCGTCGAACTACTACGCCGTGCCGCCGCTACGTTCGACACGACCAGGAACGGTCACGGTCATTAGTACACGGTACTGTGAAACTGATGAATTTATTTAAAATGAAAAATATCGCTTAGGCAATGAAAATTTTCTTGTAAATTAGACAACGTTGTTGTCATTAATTTGTTTTTGTTTCAATTTTTTTTGGTATTGAAATTCTCATTATTTTCTATAGACCGCTACAAATAACAATAAAGTGTCACATTAATTATTTTGGTTTACTTATTTGTTGTGATATTTATTTATTTAGTTTTGTTTTTTGTTGTTGTTGAATTTCTGAATTATTTTATGAAGTTCGTTGTCTGTCTGATTTTATTTATTTGCATTCGGGACTAACGGCGGCGGTTTTCGATTTCAAAGTTCGTTTATTTTTGGATTTTATATCTGTCGACTTCTATCGTTTTGTATAACAGATTGTAGTTCATTAAAAAGATAGATTAGGTAAGTTATTTTTGTTGTTGCTGTTGTTGATGTTCTAATTTATAGATTAAAATAATGAATTTGATTTAAATTGGAATTTAACAATGGAAATAAGTAAGATGAGTGTTCACAATATAATATTTCTAATTGTGATTTTTTTATTGTTGTATTTTGTTTTAAACATGTAGCTTTTTAAATTAGTATTTATAAAAACATGTTATTAGTAAAACTATACAGTTGGATTTCAAGGTCAGTGTTGGAATCCATTGTCTTTTGTTCATTTGTATTAATTTCTATTCATTGCACTCTAATGAGAAAAAATCGTAAAGCTAAGCATTTATTTGTTATCCTTATGAAGACTTCATTCTCGGAATATAGGAAAAAGTACGCATACGCCTAAGTGTATCATAATGTTTTTTTATGATTTTATGAATTTATTTATTTACTTTTCTTAAAATAATATTAAAGTTCTTATATTTCATTTGATTGGTTTATTTAATATTTAATTAAATGCAATTTATACTTTTTCTTAAGAAAATTATAAAGTTTTTCATGAATGCCATCATACCTGCACTATAAAAAAAAATACAAAAATATGTTCAAAACCGTCACTTTTATTCACTAGTAAATTACATTTGCATTTAAATATCCTTGTGCGGAAACCTTTGTTTCAACGTTGTAAATTTTTTATGAATCACTGAATTAAGTACCTAAACCTAATGCCAACTTTTTTATTGTATACCGCTTGTAAGCCGATTATTACCCAGATAATTGTTCTTATAAAATCTCTAAAACAAAACAAGCCCATAAAATTTCATCTAAAAAAAAACTCTAAAGAAGGGTCATTCCTCATAACTCTATTAAATCCAAGTCGATTATTTAGCAAAATAAATAAGATACAAAAAAAACAACTTAAAAATAAATTGTACCACTTTCTAAACCGCATTTAATTTCAATAGCTTCAATTAAATGGAAAATTTCCTTTCTCATCATTACCATTTCTTCCGGTTTTGTTTCTTTGATTGCAGATGACAAGATAACCCAAACACCAAGCTATCAAAAAAAAAAAACACCACCACCATCAGAACCACCCACAACCATCACCACCACCAGCAACTACCATCGCTTTTCTTATACCAAACATAAAAACGGGCGAAACTCCACCCGCCGCCGCTACCAGCCAGATCATCAAGGACGAGGACCAAAAGACGTCCGACAGAACCTGACTTAAAGACGACGACGACGACAACAACAACGTTAGAAAAAAAAGAAGAAGAAAACAAGGACAAGAGTCTTAAAAGCTAACCCGCCAATTTTGCCCGAAAATAAGGACCAACAAAAAAAAAAAAACACCATTTCATCCCAGTGCGCTTTAGCCAACATCATTGTCCCAAAGTAAACAAAGAAGGAAAATCAATAAGCTCAAGGAAAAACGAATCACACAAATGTATGTATGTATGTGAGTGTATCTCGAACTATGCCAAGACAGGACAAAGGATATAGATAGATAGATCACATCACTATACAATACCATTCTGAAGGCCTCGACTGGAATTATAAACAAGACGAACGAAAAAAAAAATGAATAAGCTTCTCGCACAATCACAAAATTGGTTCTTCCTGGCTGCTGCATAAAAAATCATTAAAACCGTTATCCCGTGTCCGTCCATCAGCACAAATATTTACGGAAAATCAACTTCAAAAATTCCCTCTGCTCTATCCATCCACATTCACAACCAGATCCAAGTCCATCCATCCAACCATTCATCCACCCATTCGTTCAGTTCTCCCGAGGAACAAGGATCATCCGTGGAATCCTCTTGCACAGGACGACGACGAGCGACAAAGTCAAACAACTGAAAAACGAAGAGACGAAAAAAAAACAAACACACACAAACCCCCAACCAAAATTAAATTGGACTGGATAAAGATTGCAAAACAGGAACAGGAAGGGTTCATCTTCTGCTTGACCTGCGACAATAAAGTTGTTTTAACAAAAAGGACATATTTCATTCACCTTTTCTTATCTCGCCCGAGAGAGAGGGAGAAAGGATTACACAGGAATCCAGGCAGGTGGGAATTATTATAATATACATTATAAAAGAAAGAGAGACAGAGAGAGAGAGAAAAAATGAGACTTCCGTATCGAAATAAGAAAGCCACCCTATGGGTTATGTTCGGGATAGTTGTTGTCACAATGTTTGTGTTCAAATTTACGGAGCTGCGTCCGACATGTTTGTTCAAGGATGACCAGGAGTCTGTCATGGTCAGAGAAGAGGTGAGTAAATTTTCATTTTCATTTTCATTTTTGTTTTCATTTTAATTTTGCATTTTGAAGTTTTCTATCTTGTTTTCCATTGTCCATCGTCTTTTGTCGTTGTCGTCGTCGTAGTCGCTTTCAGGATGATAATTTTTTATCCTTTCCTTGTTTGTCAGAGCTTGACACTCAAGCTTCTGCTTTCCAATTCACCACCCGCACCCTCACACCCATATACTCCCCCTAAAAGTCTGTGTTCTTTGTGTGTCGTCTCTTTTCGATTGCGAAAATGTTATTTTCGGGGTTTTCTTCTTCAGTTTCTTGTTTGCAAAATGGTAATTGAAAATGTGTCAAGTTGAGGCTGAGGGAATTTTTTATATCTTCTTACTTTTTTCTCTTTTTGTTTTTGTTGTTTTACTTCCTTTACTTTGCTTTCGGTAAGTGATTCTGTCGGATTGAATATTTACGTTTTTTTTTTTTTTTTTGAAAAAAGCTCTGACAGTTTTATTCGTTCCCTGTTTTTTTTTTTTTTTAGTTCAGCTAACTGGAACTGGAAGAAACCAAGCGTGCAGTTTTTTTTTTTTTAATATATAAACAGCAATTTTATAAATAAATTTTCTTATAAGCCTTCAGAGATATACCTGAGTACCTGTAATTGACAATTTAAAATCTTATAAGGTTGTTTGTTTTTTCTTTTTTATTTGAGATGTCATTTTGTTAAGGGGGAAACAAATAAAATAAAATATTGATCCTTAATAATTCGATTATATTTTTCAATTGGAATATTCAGAAATGTTTGTCTGGAATTAATTTGATAGGATTAGAATATTGCCTTTGTTCAAAATAATTCTGTACAGGTCTTCTTGAAAATTCCATGAGTTCTTGTCAATTTCATAGCCGTTAGATGTAACAAGACTTCAGGGAACCAAGTATGAACAAACTCGTAGTCAACGAACACACCCATTTGCAAAATGTCGGAACAATGACATCTGAGTTAACAGTTACATTACACTGCTGTTACACTTTTGAAATGACAAAATTAACTTTTTGAGACTATTCATATTAGTCCTTTGCAAGGCTTTCGTTAAGTAAAGTTTGATAAGTTAAATCAGATTGAAGTTTAATACTACATTTCAAAAATTCGATAAGAATATGGCCCAAATCAAAATGTCAAAAAATGACAGATTCAAAAGTAACAGCTACCCAAATAGGGGGCTTCAAATACAAACCAATTTTTTGGAATTTAAAACAAAATTTTTATTATACAAAACTTACTTCCAAAAGTTACAAATAAGAATCCTAAACAGCAAAACTTAATAACTTCCTAATCTGTGTACATGTTTGTAACCTGGAAGGAACACTTTTCTACAACTTAGCAAGACGTGGTAATTTTTTAAGTAAATTATAAAATTAGTCTTCTCCCTTTTTTTTTTGTTGGACTCAAGGACGTTCAGTCAAAAGCAAACTTTTCCCCAAAAAACTATCAAAAACTGTGAAACACCACCACAGGTCACAGTGTAACACACAATACACACATAAATATTTATACCAAGCATTAAATTCTTCCATTACACCAGTTTCGTCGTCCTTACGATACGATACTCGTACTAAGTAGGTAAGTTACCTTAAAACCTAAACCACCAACTAGCACCACCTAGTGCCACCTAGTACCACCTACAATGACCTGTGCCACTTAAATTTTTGTGTGGTTTTTCTCTGAAACCTGAAGATGAATGTTCTCAACACAGATTGAGTTCAGTCAGGGAAGCCAACTTCAGGTTACTTTGTGAAAGTTATCCCTGGCCTGGCACACAGAAGATTTACTGAACTTTTTCAAGTGGATCCGGATGGAGAAATGGACGAAGTCTTTTTTTGGCATAGATAGATAGATGGGAAGGAAAGTTGTTCTTGTTGGTGTGTGGGTCAATTCATTGTTCCTGTAAAAAACGTGGAACAAAAAACCCATTCCCTTCAACTAAGTCACTTTTCACCTGTGAAACAAAAAAAAAGGGGGAAAAAAGGGAAGAAAAAAATATTGCCAGGAGTTCAGTGTTGCGTAAAGGGCGAAACCATTGTCAGGTATTGGCAATTACCGTAATTGTTGGATAGGATTTCCTCAATTTCTTCCTCCATTTTTCCTTCATCTCTTTCTTTCGGTATATAGGAGAATGTGTGTCACTGCAACTTTGGAATGGACTTGGGATGAGAAAACTTGCGGATGAGTGTGGAAAATTTGATTAAGAAATTAGTGCAAGGATCTTGAAGTTTCCAGGTAGATATAGGATAGCATGGGTGGAAGTGGAAGGACCAAGAAAGATTACAAAGTTTCTGTGGCCCAATAGAGTCCTATCTATACGAGTATCTATAGAATAAGAAACTTTTCTCTATAATCAAATGTGACTTTGAATGGGCTTTGTTCAACTAAAACCAAAAAATAAAAAAAAAAAAACACACCGCAGACACTTTTGTGGAAGAAAGTTCAAGTGGATTCAGGACTCAGGATAATATGGTATGTTGGTCGAAGAACAAGACACAAGACACAAACACAGACAAAGATTCAGGAAGGAAGCAATAACAATAACAAGGAAAATTCTATTGGTGATAAAACTCAGGCAGTTAAATTGTCATGTCCTTTGTGGTTTTATATAATCATAGTCATTTCCACAGAGAATGGAAAATTGGAAATAGAGGAATTATACGAGTATGGTTTAGTTTGGTCATACAAAACTTGTGTTTGGAGTATACGAGGACCTTTTGAAAAGTCATATCAAGTAGTAGTTACGAAGACAAATAAATGAATGTTTATGAAGGCAAATCGATTTCTAAGGATATCACAATAATATCGACACACACACACACTGACAATCACAATCACAATGACAATGACACTGACACAAAACTGTGACAAAAGATTTCTTCGTTCGGATAGCAATCAAAAGAAAAGAAAAATATAATAAAAACTTATCGAGAGTTCGTGTCAGAATCAGTGTTAAATCTTATTATGAGGAAGTTAAAATGATAATTTGTGTATAGAAAAGATTGTTGACACTGATGGGAAATATTCTTCGAAATCAATATTCATTAAAGAATTATCGAAGAATCCAAATGTGGAGATATGTTTTTGTCTTATATGACATTAGTTGTTCTCTGTATGAATAGAGACTTTAAGACTAAGACTTTGTAATCTGAGGAAGATTCTAACGGAAATAATCGGTTGATATTTACTTGTTTACATACAAGAAAAGTCTCGATAATTCTACAGATAAGGTTTGACGAAACGTGAATATCAAAAATGATATAATGCTATTCATCTATTGAATTAACAGCTGTTAAATTGTAAAAATTATTATATTTTGTCCAGTGTTTTTACGTTAAACTTCTTGTATAAGTAAATTGAATATCTAACTCAACATTTCATAACTTTTCTTCATCTTCATTTTCATGAAAATGTATGATATTTTTATAAGCTTGCTGTTTCAGCAGCTGTCACTTTTGAAACTGTCATATTTTTATATCTGACTAGTAAAATCTGCACTATTATAAGAAATAGAACGATAAACGCTTCAACAATGCATTGAAGATGACACAAATTATATCAAAAAAGGTTTCAGTCAGTATTTTTGACGTAACCCCAGATTTGTCAATTCCTCGTTAAAAGTTAGGGCTCAAAAAATCTAGGAATGGTTGTTAAAAAGGATGTGCATCAGAAACCTGTTTGGTGTGATTGGACCTTACTTTTTCGAAAAGGAGGATCGAAAATTAATATTTGTAAAAAAATTAGGAAAAATTGGGCTTCAAGTATTGCTGAATCAGAAACTGGCGAACTTAAGTAACCCTCAAAAGTTGCACGCTGAGAACAACAATGGCGTCAAAAATGTTCACTTTTGAGTTAGAGCGATATCAAGGTTCCGATATACACAACGTATTGTTTTCTTTTTTTTTTCAAAAATCCCCGTTCTGATAATTCCCCTCTAGTTTCCGCAGAAGGTCGCTAGTGTCACTTAGAAGTTTGACGTACTTTTTGCATAATTTCAATTAAATTTTAAGCTAAGAATTGTTATTATATATGAAAGTTTATTCATAAATGTCATTTTGTGTTTAGAGTCGATTTTCTCCTCAAAATAAAAGTGATTTTACAGTTCAGTGAAATTAATTAACAGGCACTTTTGGTTTAAAGTCATATATTTACCGAACTTTTTCAAAAACCCTATATGTTTCTTAAATACAAATTATTTTTTTGTAATCCTAAAATGCTAATTTATAAAAAGAAAGTGAAACTATATTTTGGCAAAGTACTATAAGATTTCAATGTTTTTTTTTCAAAGAGTTATCGATCATTGAAGTAAGTCCAAAACTTTAAACGGCTGTATTTAAAAACAAGGTTTTTTGTTTAACACCATTGTTGTTCTTAGCTTTAGAATTTTTCAGATAATTTTGTACGATTGTGTTATTTTCTAAAAAAGGAATTTACAGTGTTTTTTATTTAAATACATTGCCACTGTGACTTTTGTCAGTTGATTTGTATAGATGGCATAGTATTACAATCAAATGTTTTATTCACTTTATGGCTTACTCTATCTAACTCCCAAGATTGATATCTTTGCCCTACTTGTCAAATTTAAAGCAAAATGTGTGGGATGTGTTCAAAAAACATGTAATTTCTTTCTTATTTTGGGTTAAAAAATGCAATAAAAAGCAAGTTTAAGGGTTTCTGAAAAATCAGTCTGGATTAACACATTTTACTGAAAATTTGTAAAATAACTCAAATTTACTCACCCCAGAAAGTCATACTTCAATTTCATTGAAGTACACACTATGCAATTAAGTCGCCGGCAACTTAAAGGATCATTAATCTTGATTTGAACTTTATGCCAAAGAAGGATGAGCCGGTGAATATGTCAAAATTTCATGTAAACGTGCTATTACATGACTTCTTTTTATTGATGTCAGTTTTTTTTTTTTATTTCAAAAATTACCAACCAGAAAATTATCTGGTTGGTGAAGAATAGCAATGCCATTAGTGATAAAACATGTTTACTTTAAATATTTGCATAAATTTATTCCAAAAGATTTAGCATTTTTGCTTCGAAACGAAATATTTTATATTTTATTAGGGGATCCGACGAACTTTGTCCCGCCGTCATTTTAGTTCTAACATCACGCTTCGCCTGTCAGTTAGATTAAACCGTTCGAAATTTACATTCGGAACTTAAAAAAAAAGTTTAGATAATTATCTATAGTAAAATTATTTGAAAGGTATTGAGTTGAAGCTCGTCTTTTCCTTGACAATTTAACACCAGTAAATCTCACGCACTGACAAACTGACGATACAAAATTTGAATAACTGTAAAATGGTGACAGAATGAGAGGCAACTTTACAACTTATCGGTAATGATAAATAAATAAATTTGACAACCAATCGACACTCAAAAAAAAAAAAAATCATGTTAAATTTGAATTGTAATATGAAGTTGTTTTTTGCCTGTCTTCAACGCAATTTTTTCACTTTTTGTACCATCCCTGGACTACAACAAACATTAAAAAAATAAAAATCAGCCAAATCGGTCAAGTCGTTCTAGAGTCTTAGTACGAAAAACGGAAATTTATTTTTATATATAGAAAGAAACATATCTTTTTATTTTAATTTTTGAAGTGCAGTTGAAATATGAAAATAATATCTGTATCGACGAACACACCCCAAATCTTACCAAACTTTATTTATTTTTTACTGCCACCTACATTTCACAATCTGCAACTCTGTCTTCACTAAAAAATGTCGATACTGACTACTGACTTATTTTTGTTCACTAATTCGTTTTTGTTGTGTTGCGCATTAAGTAATCCGATGCAGCGTATTCACATATCAATAAAACATGCCCCAAATCATAAAAATGGTAAAAAGTCAATTATTTCGAAGTAAAATGTCTATTTTCACAGTTCTCCTGGCTACGTTTTCATAAGTCATCAATTGACATCAAATTCAAATAAAAAAATACAGAACAGAGTCAGAACATCCACCAATCACTCTTTAACACATCATCGTAACATCGTAATACCACTTTCCTTAGGTAAAAATTTTGCTAGGACATAAATGAATCTAATGGATTTCCTGATGGTTTTCCAAATGAATTGCAAATATAATTCTCAATTTATGATTTCATTCGATTTCGAATGAAACTTAACGATCCACAAAAGTTAATTTATTGTCGTCTATCAATATGAAACTGTATCTGAATTGAATTTGACCTTATATAAACCATCGAACTACAACTAGACCACCCTAGTCCCGTATAGTGAAACATGAAATAAACCGAATGTGTTTCATTTGTCATTCAGATCAAAGAATCAATGAAGTCCATAAAAATGCATAATACCATGAATTATCGTGACAGTCATTCGAGTACCTTACCTTTATAAATACAATACGACCATTCATAATGACAATAAAATAATTCATTACAATGTTAGAGCCGTAAATGTATGACAGACATATCGTAGATTGTTTCATTGTTAACCTTTATGACTATTTCCCGACATTCATACCATAATAATGTTTCTGTTTTTCTATTTCAGAAATATGTAATGGGCGAAGACCAAAAAGTCTACTCCTACAACAGAGAAATGCCATTAATTTTTATTGGAGGTGTGCCCAGATCGGGGACAACACTAATGCGGGCCATGCTCGATGCACATCCAGATGTTAGGTAAGTACCTTCCTTCTTCGTTTCTTTATAGAAATCATATCAAAAAAAAAAAAAACAGAAAAGGAAAAAAAAACGTTAAAAGACATACGAAGATTGGGAATGTATGTTTGTGTTCCATATTGGCTACCTTCCTGCTCATAGGAGCCATAATTGTGATATTTGTTCCCAATTCAAGTGGTATCATCAGTTTTTTTTTTTTTTTTGCTATACATGAAATGAAACATGCTATTCCAGAAAATTGTTTCCTCTTGAATGTTAGTTCAAGTATATGGTCGTTTGGGAGCTTGGGTCAATGATGATGCCATTCATAAAACTATGTTTCAATTTGGCATAGATGACACCAGGTGCGGCTTAAGGAGGGGATAGGGAATGATGATTGTTTCCATGATACTTGAAATTAAATCAATCCACTTAACTTGGATTCAGTCATTCATAACAATCGAATACTTGGATGGAGTTTATTTAAAGGAAACACATTGACCCCTGGAGTTTAACGCACCTGGAAAAACTTGCTGCAGATCCTTGCCATTCACAAGCTGATGATTGTTTGCTTTTATCCAAAGGACCAAACACTCGAACAGCATGATGGTAGTGCGGTAGAGTGCCTTAGCATGGCTCGCTCCAGCAGTAGCACACCAGTCCATGATGGACTCCAGAGTTCCATGGAAAAACCACATTTTTGTGCAATCGGCAGGATACTGCGTCGTTGGCACAAAATTCAGACCTTTGTTCGGGATTTATTTGCGATAACCCTGCATTTTGAGATAACTTTTTCGTTTGTCTTTTCAACCCGAAATACAAACACAAACTCGTACTCGTTTATATATATCATCCTTGCTTCCTGATACATACATACATACATACATATGTAGTATTTTATTTGTTTTAAAAATTTATCTCTGAATGAAGTTTTTTGTTTTTTTAATAAACGTGTACACCATGCCAACGAATTTAATATAATAAATCGTATTTGTGTTCATTAGAGGATATATTTTATCCAATGAATTCGATTGTTGGTTATATTTTGTTTCCATAGAAGACAAAAAGAAAACGAAAAAAAAAACAGAAAACATTGCAATCATTAAAATTACCATAATTTCAGAAAATCATATTTTATAAAATAACAGTTTTGTTTTATTTTTAATTGATACAGCAGCGAGTGAAAAAAATGTACAATGCACTAAAGTGATTTTATTTAATTTTTGTTTTCATTATTATTTGATTTTTGGCGTTTTAACAATTGGGATTAATTTAAATAAAATTAAGTTTCGTTTTTTAAAATTTGTTAACGTTTTTGAACTTATTGGTGAATTAAGGAATTGGAACAAATATGTTTGAATTTTTAAATTTGCGAAATAATAACTGTCGTTTACTTCAAATATTTTTGTACAATATTTAATAATTCAAAAAATATGAATTTAAAAATAAACGTTAAATAATGTTAATACTTAGTTTAAATATTGTTTGCACTTATATAAATGATGTTTTAAATTAACGTGCGATTTTCAATCTAGCAATTCTTTTTTCCGAGTTGCTCTTTTTGACAGCTGACACTTGATTTATGCTCAGTTTGGTTTGCCATTTTATAATAAATAGACTTAGTTTTGAACTTAGTATGCAAAGCGAGCAAATTGATTACTCAAAACGAGATGGCCACCGATCCCGATTTTCACAAGAAAATCTTGGCGTGGCCTCAAAGATCGTGCGATTTAACACTGTTTTATTATTTTTTGTATTTTTATGTGAAGTTGCTTACCCACGTAGATAAACCCGAGATGATTGACCCCTTGTAAGAGAACATTCAGCGCGCTATTGTTGCCAAACCGCACAAATTGCTGCAAAAAGTGGTCGAAAACTGGGCCTCTCAGCTGGAATTTATTCGACCCAGTCGCGATGGCTACTTTCCCAAAATCATATTCAAAACAAAATGACACATCTCTATTTTTATAATCAAGTTAAATTCTTGACCATAGCATTAAATTATATTCATTTTGTTTCTTCTTGAAAACCACACGTCTAAAAAAAACACTCTTTAGTCATTGACAACTACTGTTTGGTTAACAATAGTATTTCATATATAAGTGTTTCATGTAAAAGTTTTGCCAATTAAATTAAAACTGAATACAATTATTTTTAAAGGGAAAGTAATCTATCAAAATATAAGTCATGTTTCAATATACATAAATCAATAATATGTAAAAGTACCATTTTCACTTAGTTAAAAAAAAAAAAAAACAGAAACATAATCAGGACATCCGAATGCTTCATAAATTTCCAAAGTTTAATATTTATAACAATGAAAAACCATTAAATATTTAATGTTTTGTAAATGAATCAACATACATCCACAAACCGAAAACAAAAAATTAAAAATATTTTTTGAATTTTAATTGATTACCTTCTCGACATTTTTTAACATATGCGATTGTTAACATCCTGTCATAACTCAGTACTTGACACTCGCACTGTGAAAATATTGCTAAAAGTCAAAACCATAAAAATAAAAAAAAAATCATACCTGTATACATTTTATGAATTTTTATAATTTGTATTCATGTGTAGGTATACTGTGTAGTGGGTATAGTTGAAAATTTCCATTTCCTGTGCAAACTACACCGGATCCAGATTAATGAAATAACTTTTTACATCCGGTAGAACAAAATACACACAACTTCGTCTCGCTCTAACTTCATCTCTGTTCATCAATCTATATGTAGTGCAACTGTGTTTCGTTTGTTTCTATGTATGTGTATTGTTCAGGTGTCCTGATACATGAAAAAGCTTCACCTTTGACTCATCGCTGAAATTCAAAAAAAAAAAAAAAAACTACCAACCCAGCATATCACGTTCTACAAACAATCTGATACCAGAGACCCACATCATCGACCTCAGCTGTACCCCGCTCCCCCCCCCCCACCACTCCAAAACTAACCACTGAAAGTCATCAGAAGCCACATCAAAATAAATGTCCAGTTCCTTTCATCGAATGTCCTGGCAAAATTGGATAACAATCGAGCACAGCAGGTGGGCGAGAATCATAAATTTATATAAAAAAATGTTTGTGTTTCGTTAGTATGACAAACAACCTGCAACTTCACCCCCACTATCTGTCAATCTAGACCACACACACTATAATTGTGTGTGAGTGTGTATCTTTATAGTATAGTGAGTCTGTCGGTGGTATATGGCCGCAAAGTCATCACGAGAGGACGAAGGACATAACACAGGACAGGATGTCAACAATGAAACATCAGCGCTTTTTAGTCAAGTTCGTCGCATTATTCTCGACAAGGAATTATTATTTGAATAATTTTGCCATGTTTTTTGAAATATTATGTTTGTATATCGAACCGGGTTCCCCTTCCCACACACTGACGACCTGAACCTAGATCCGTATATTTTAAAATGTGGTCATGTTTTAAGGATAAGCTGAAAGGGAGGAGTATATGGAGTCGAAAATGTTTATCCGGGTTTTTCGTATTTATTCAATCTCTGGATGGAATTTTACCCTCTAAAAAATTGACACACAGAATTTGGATTTAGTTTGAGAATATGAAGTTTTTTTTTTTTAATTTAAAATGTGAATACATAGTTGGTAACGGTGATGGTGACGGTGATTCTGATGCTGATGGCTTTTATTTGAGTGAAATTTTCGATTTGATTTTAGGTTTTGGTCAATTATTTCACTGACCACAGTTGAAAATTCAAATAATTTTTGAAGTGGTTTTTGTATGAATGTGGAAATAAATGTGAAATGTCATCTGGGATGGACTTTAAATGGAATGGAATTTTTATTTTAATGAAAAAAAAAAGAAAACCAATTTAACGAAATAACATTAGAAACATTTTATTGCTTTAAAAGTTTATCTAAAAAATATAACTCATTCACTCAATCTTTTTTAGCGGTAGAATCTAATTTGTGTCAAAAAAAACAAGTAGGTACTTTTTTCACAGAAAACTTATTTGAATTCAATTAAAATTTTAGAATTTGAAAACTCAAACAAAAATAAAATTTCAAATATGTACGAGCATAGGCAAACGAAATGTAATTTTTCAGATTTTTTTAAATTAACATTTTAGAAGCGTGTTAGTGAATATTAAAAAAAGCAGCAGACGAAACTATATTTCAATTTTTTTTCCAAAATCTAAATTTAAATAAAAACTGCTGTAAATTATTAACTTCCCATAGTTTATTTTTCAAATTTTTTTGGGTAAATGTTTATTTCCTTCCTCCCTTCTTTCAGCGTTGAAAGCAAATAATAAATATGCATTCTAGATTGTGTCATTCTTTACAAAAACGCCCAATTTTTTTAAACCGTTTTTGAGTTAAAAATTTCTATGAACGTCCCATCTGTATCTTTTGAAGTTATAATTTATAAACTTGAATTTAGTTCAAGTCGATTTCTTAATTCGTTCTTGTCGTGTCATGGATGAAAAATGGAATCTCGAACATGCACTGCACCTTTCTAAAAATGACATTAAAACGTCAAGAATTTTGAAAAAAATTCAATTCGAAAAATCGGACCCATAAGTCTGCCAGTAAAAATAAAATCCAAGTATTGACCAAAATGTAAATCACTTAAAAAATATAATTTTTCTAATATTTTTTAATACAAACTTTTCAGAAAAACGTTTTTTTTTTGTAAAGTTTAAAGAAGAAAAAAGATTAGTAATATATTGTTACTTTTGGCCGAATTTAAAACGATGAAATAGTGTGTCCTCAACTTAGGTTTTTCTGATTGAAATATAACTTATGTCCACTTAAGACATTTTAATATCAGATTAAATGATTTCCTTACAAAAAGGAAAAGGAAAATAAATGAAGAATATTTACAAAAAAAAAAAGATTTGGTCACGTAACTAACTTCAATAAATTAAATATCCTTGGTTCAATAGAAGGCTTAAGAATTTAGAGAATGTTAAAAACAAAGCTTTCAAAAAGTTTAAGGTGTCCGGAAAAACTGAAGATAGACTATATTTTATTTAATTGAGAAGAGAGTTCGATTTTTTAAATAGATTTCTTTATTCTTAATACATAAGTTCTGTTGAAAGAAATATAAAATATGTACAATTCGAAATCTTTTTGTTGTTTTTTTTTTTTTTGAATTCGAAAAGTAAAGTTTCTGGATTTCCAAATTCTACGGAACTTAATGATGAATGTTTTTATGATACAAAAACAAACGTGTGATCTTTTTGCACATTTTTTTAAATCAAATTATAATTTGGACTCAATAGAAAATACTGGAAGTAAATATAATGAGATCGATTGTCAGGTATTGCTTTTCATTGACATATCAGGAAGTTTTAGATGGTTTATCCAATCTTGATTTAAATAAAAATGCTAGAATGGATTTGATTAATTCCTCCTATTCTTTTATCTAAATGTGCTGTTTTGCTTTTTAAAATTTTAAAAATTATTTTTAATAAATCACTTCAAACTGGTATTTTTCTTCAAGAATGGAAATTGTCATCTATTAGTCCTATCTACAAAAGTGGTCTCAAACATTTAATAAACAATTACCTACAGACCGGTATCCAAGCTTTCGGCTATTCCAAAATTTTTTGAAAAATTAGTATACTCATAGTCTTAGCCAGAAATTGTTACAAAACGTCATATTTAATTATTTCCCTAACAACAAACTAAATTTTTCGCCATCGCCATTAATCGATTTTTTCTAGTCCTCAACAACTCCTAAAAAATTGAGAATGCTCTAAAAAAGTTTATCTTTTTTCAAATCAGTTATTTAAAACAACTTTCAGTCCAATAACCTGTTGAGGGATTCCCCCAACAACTCCAAGAATCCTTCCTAATTATTTAAACACGCAAACTGATGGCAAACAAAATTTTACCAAAAAAATAAAACTTTCAAAAATAAATCTACAACAACCGGATGTCTGCTTGTGAAAGTTTATTTCTTTATTTTTTTTTCTGATTTTATTTTGCCATAAAAATTCCGTTATCCGCTGTCAAATTCGTCTGTCCAATTATTACAAATCAGTTTTCCTGTGGATTGAAAGGAGCGTATTGAGCAATTGGTTCTGAGTAGGCTCCGTGTCCGCCGTAACCTCCAGCTGGTGGAGAGCATGGAACTGGGGCCAACTGGGGTTGGCAACTGAACAAGTAGTTCTTTGGGCATGGGATGTTTGGCAGATAAACTGGTGCAGGAGCTGGTGGTGCGCCTCCATATGACCTGGCTGCTTTGCGAACCCTCAACGAATCCAAATTGTCAGCGGCTTCAGCACCTTGCTGATCGTTTGGCTGCAATGGCTCCAACTCCTTGACAGCTGCTCTGGCGACTCCTGCAGCACAAACGGCAACCAGCAATAGTCCGACAAAGAATTTCATGTTTGATGACAAAGTGTGTTTGGGGTGAACGTTGGCTAATAGCGAACAACTGATGTTGACCAACTGTCACAGTGGCATATTTATTCGTGCAGCAAAAGTGCAGAGTCAACTTTTTACGAAAGTGGAACAGAAAAAAAAAAGATTTCGTAGCTCAGCAAATTTCTGCAACACCCGGAAAGTTCAGTATTGTAAAAAGTTATTGGTGTCAGTGTGTGCAGCAAGCGCAGTTGGCTTTTTGATTAACCTTTGTCAATAAATAACTTGAGTGTGACGAAATGGCAGCCAAAACTTCTTCTGGGTTCTTGTTCTGAGTTCGAAAGTGATTTTGGGCCGGAGGCCTAGTATGACGGTGCGGTAGTGGGTCAGTAGGTTGTTTATTACGTGTGAGTGTGACGCAAATGACCCCATATTAGTCTTAATCTCTGTTGTATGTTAACTTAATTTATACTACATTCAATTACTGTTTTCGTTCTTTAATGATGACAGATGGAGGTGGTTTTATGGAATAGAAAAATGTCTTAGTATAGATAGATCAATTAGATTTATGTGATGTTTATTAAGTCTATGCTGAATCTCAGAAAACCTATAGCCTCGACAACTTTACGAATCCCATCATGTAGATGTTGAGTAGATTGTGGAGAGTGGGCATAGAACTTATCTTCCAGATATAACACGGTTAAAAATCTCTTCTTGCAAGAATCTGATTCTAGCTCTGTCCTCATTTTATTGGATGCCATAATTCTGCAACTGAGTG
Source organism: Scaeva pyrastri (assembly GCA_905146935.1). Classification (NCBI taxonomy): domain Eukaryota; kingdom Metazoa; phylum Arthropoda; class Insecta; order Diptera; family Syrphidae; genus Scaeva; species Scaeva pyrastri. Next base: position 16,378,321 of record LR989929.1, on the reverse strand, counting down.
GAAAATAGGCCTTATTACTGAAGATGATTTTTGATACATTTCAAGGATCAAACTAGCCATTTAAGGCATGGCGTAGTTTTCACTTATTAAATGTCAAAAAATGACAGAAATAAAATTAACTGCCCAAATCTCACTAGAAAACCCTTGATAATATAAAAAGTTATTTTTTAAAAAACTTTGTTCAAATTTTTTAAAATCAAGAAGGTCTTAGAATGAAATAAGTTAAGGAACTTGACTTTTACGTCACATAATTTATAAATTAATCCAAAACACCAATTTTAAAAAAATTTGTGTTAAGTTTTTTGTAACTCTTTGGTTTCAAACCATGTTACGAAAATCTAATTTTTTTAGCTTTGATAAATAAAATTAAATTGAAACAATATTGTTACATTGGTATATTGAAAATAGTTCCACAGAATGATGCCACAGTTTTTTTACCCATATTGAAAAAAGCTACCAAATTACCAAAATAACAATCCTTTCATGACTTCATGACTTATCCTTCACTGAATGAACTTCAAATTACTTCTCATTCTTAGAGCCTCTAACTAGTGTCTCTCCTGGAACCTTCATATCTCTAGAGTAATTCCATTGAAATGTCCATCCATTAGTCAGTTTCCTAAAAATCGAGATGTCCGAGCCAGCTACAAAATTCCTTAAAATCCTTTCAACAAACATAGTTCATGTAAAGCCAACCAACAAAAAATATTCATTGGAAATTCAATTCTGGTTACTCCAATCCTTTTGACATGCATTCATAATTTAAACGTCACTGAAACATCATGACACAAGAAAAGTGAATATCAGATGTTTCGAAAAATTTTAAAGCTGATGTTTTTCGTCAAAGAACTTGACTTTTATTTAGGGATGGTTTATTAAATCCTTTAAACAATCCTAAATCAAACGTCGCCTAATGAGAATGACATCCGGAAAATCCACAACAAAGTGAACAACATTTTGTCCTTAATTTTTTCTTTTGACAATACAAGAAAAGCCTTAGTTGGTATTGTTTGTTGTTGTTGTTTTTGTTTTTTCGACTTCTTTGACAAAAAAAAAAAAAAAAAAAAACACCATCAAAAGGACAATACCAAGTCATTAGGGTGACAATCCATTTGAGTCACCATAGCAAAACTACCGTCGCCGTGTCGGTCGACTCGGTCGTCGTCCATAAGATGATCAAGTGGAAACCTTTTTCGGTCATTTATATGACCGTTAGTTTATTCTGGATTTTTATCCTGGGTTTTTTCTCTTCAGTCAGTTCCTGAGAGGATTTTTTTTTTTGTTGGCTGTCGAAAGGACACGGTCTTTTTCTCCTTGTTAGACTTCATTCACTTTTTTTTTTCACTTCACTTTCCATCGTGTTTCACTCTAAGAAAAAATTCGAAAAACTTCCAAATCATCGTTATCCTGTTTTGCTTTTTTTTTTCCCTTTCCGCAAAGTATTTAGTTTCCACCTTCTTTTTCGAGAGGAAAAAAAAATATCAAAGTAAAGAAACACGGAAAAAAGAGAAAACAAAAAAGAAAAACATTCACACAAAGCGGAATAAAGCATATCGGTGGTGGTGGACTGGTTTTTGTCCAATTTTCGAATTCAAAATCACTTTGGAAACACTCCTGCAAGTCGAGTATAGAATATTTCTGAAGAACGGGAACTTTTACAATAGAGGACGACCACGTTGTTGGACTCGGATCCCGGATTCCAAATCCCGGATTCCGGATGGTGGCTCCATGTAAAGGAAGCATGTGAACATATGTCCACGGTATTGGTGAGTCTTTTTAGACACTGAACATTGAGTACAAAAAAATAAAGGCGAAGTCATGGAGACCAGTTCGGTTGGAGTCCTGATTTTGGTTGTTTCATTGTTCGACAGTCCAGAAAAAAGGCATATCCTACACAAACGGACAAAAGGGAACACAAAATGAAATAAAACTGCGATTTTCCATTCTTTTGTTCGAATCATCCGAGTCCCGTTGTTCGTTCGCTTATGATAGGACTATAGCAGCTCCTGTAGACTGTGTGTCCTGTGTCCTGTGTATAGATCCTGGTTTTGGACTGCATGTTTTTGTATTGAATATAATTCTGTCATTTTCTTTTCGGGAATTCTCTCGGCACTTCAACTCTGGCTGTGCGGTTGGGCAATACCTTTCTTTTGAGGTTTTTTGTTGAAGTTTTATTTGTAAACTTCTTTTTTATTTATAAATTTTTTTTAAAGACGGCAACCGGAAGTGGAAACTAGGAAAGGAGGAAAGTGTGAATACATGTTGAGTTGTCGTTGTAATGTTTTTTTTTTTTCGTTTTCTTTAAACGGTATAAATCGATTAAGGTCGTGAACTGAACTGAATCGAACTGACAATGAGTGTGTGTTCTTTCTTTCTTTTCTATGGGATTGAGTTATTTCTTCGTCCTTTTTTTGTTGGCCCAATTTATTTATTTATGAAAGTTCAAGTTTTTTATTGTATTGTTTGCCATATTCCTTTGTATTTTGACAATTCAAAAGATTTGATATGTTTGTGTGTTTTACCAATTTACAGAAGGAAACAAAAACTAACAAATGATTTCTTTGAATTTCTGTAATTCAATTCTATTGAATGAAAAGCTAACTTTTCTATTTTTTTGAAGTTTTTAAAATTGAGGTAATAGGATTTTTATTTCTTTAATACAGAATATAAAAGATTTCACCTCTCACGAGATACAAGGAATTTGCACAATAGAAAAGAAGATAAGTCCTTTTTTGGTAATGTTTGTAGCATTAGTGGCAAAAATTTGTATGAAGGTAGGATTGTCATGCTATACAGATCGTTTATCCTGTTTTTTCTTAACTTTATTACTATCTTAAGAGATTTAACATAACGTCTCAAAATTTTGTCATAATGTCAAAAACAGAAAAGAGTAGGTATTGGTTATAACTTATAACCTTCACCATACTCTTAAATTAGTGTTTTTTTTAGACGCGTGGTTTTCAAGAAGAAATAAAACGCTACAATTTTATGTCAAGAATTTAATTTTATTTCAAAGATAAAAATTTGCCATTTTGTTTTGGGACAAGTGGCTGCTGTGGCTGGCACGAACACATTTCAGCCGAGAAGCTCAATTTTCGACCACTTTTTCGCAGCAAGCAAAGTGAACCATTAATTTGGTACTAAATTTTCACAATTTGCAAACATTGTTCAAGAGAAGGTCTATACATTATAAAATTGCAAACCAAACTGAACATAAATCAACTGACAATTGTCAAAAAGCCCAAATCCAAAAAAAGTATTGCCAGATTGAAATCCACACGACTTAAAAAAAAAAAACAAAAAACTTCAAAAGAAACGAAAAACAAACATTAAAATATACGATTTAACAAAAAGGATACAAAATGTCAATAGTCCGTTAACATTTATTATTCATTTGTGTACCTACAAAAAAAAATTAAGTTCCTCACATCTCCCGATTCCCCATTAAAGAAACCACAAGAACTTAAAACTATCCTTCCAATTGAATCATTTCAAAATTCAAACAAAAACTTTACACCATATCTACTAAATTAGGTCTCATTTGAATTAAATTAATTTAAGGTATGAATCCTTTTAACTTTTCCATGTCCTTACCCAAATCCCAACCCACACCCATATACCTACCTATGCCGTAGTTAAAAGCAAATTCATTATAATTTTTAATGACAAAACTTATTCATCTAAAGTATTTAGTCAAAAAAAAAAAAACGTTTTTACATCCTTCATAACTGTGCATGGTATAGGATATATAACCAAGTTGTATAAAAGGTCCTACACCATCATCATTATGCCTATAGCCTAAGTCTGGCCATCATCATCATCAAAGTATCTACCGCCCCATAAATTCCTTACAAATTGTCCCTTAACTCAAATAGCTAGTAGCTATAAAAAAAATTACAAAGGACATAGAAGATGTACCTATGTATGTATTTGTATCTTCGTCGTCACCGTGCGTCGAGTCCTTCGCTCGTCGTTGCTGTTTGGCCTCAACTTTGTAGGTTCATAGGTATAGGAGGTATACTCAAACTCATAGAAGTACAAATTATGGCCGTATTCCACTTGGGGGTGTGTGTAGATAATAAAAATAATTTGAGTGCCGTTCACTTAAACGGAACTGTCATGTCGTTTTGTGCCCTTCGGCTTCTTTGTGATGATGGCCCAATGTTATACATTCGTCACATAATATCATTTCACCCGTCCGTCACCCATATTGCCCATATCGCCCATCTTGTCAGCACTTGGGCCTGTTGATGTTGTTGCTGAAAGCATTCATTCTTCTTCTTCTTACACCCCCTACGAAATTATCCTTTGTGTGTAATAACCTAAACGACAGTTTTAGTAAGAAAGGTCCTTTTTTTTTGTTCTCTCTCTCGCTGTGAACTATGGTTCTTATGTATATTTATTAGAACAAAATGGCGTTAAATTAAAATTACTTTTCTTATTACGATGTGAAGATTTGCTTGCTGTTTTTTTTTTTGTTTTATTCTATAGGTACCGTTCCATTTTTACTTTTTACTACTACTGTACACAAAAATTATGTACTTGAAATAAAGTCCTTGTAAAGTTGCAACAAACTCTCGTAACGTTATAGAAGTTGATCAAAACAAGCATCCGCATAATAAAATTATACAATTTGCAAACTAACTGTGAAAGTAGCGGCATGTGGCATAAGGCCACTGCGTATACCACCCTCTACTCATATACATACGTATAGTGCATGTTTTACATCTATTCACACACATTCATATAAGAATTTATGTACTCAAAGGAACTTCCATAAAATGAAGGATCTATGCGAAGTTTGTTATGTAAGTTTCATTCTCATCTACATACATATGTATGTATGTATTAGGATATGCGAAGGACGAAGGATAACTTCGAAAAATAATGAAGGTGATTTGCACTCTTAAAAGCGAGGCAGGATTTTAAGTGTCAATGTTGACGTAATACTCCTTTTTTTTTGTTGTTGTTGTTGTTGTTATTTATTTGTGTTGTTGTGATGAGCACAAACATTTCATGGCGTCTTAGGGTTTGATTAATGGTTGCATTAAGGATCGCTTAGATATAGAAGAGAGAGGGAGAGGTGAATGATATAATATCCTTCTTGTGAACCCATTACCGAACTTTAATGGAGACAAATTGAAAATTAGAAGGAGGGTTTTATTTTTATTTTTTTTTTTTTGTGAAAAAAAAATTAATTGGTTTGTGAAGTTCAATTAATATCAATTCTTTTTGTTAACTTTTTTAACATCGTCAGAGATGTTAGCAGTTTTTTCCATGCATCGCAGTTTTGATTAATTGATGTGTTTTGGAAGATTTATGTTTGAAACAATATCCAACAGGATGAGGTATCCTCTCTTCCTTCCTCTCATCTCTTTCTGCATGAGAATGGTGACATATTCATTTTCATTTTCATATAGTCAAATTCGAAAAAGTTAGTCTTGAATTGAATCGGGTTTGGTGTCGGTATGGGTTAACTGAGTATGGTTTTGATGACACCAAGGGAACTTTTATCCGCCTGGAGAGTGTACTTGTCCATTCTTCTTCATAATAGAGCACGACCGGGATAATATGGGTTTTGTACGATGACGAACTTCGTCTTGATAAATCTCGATAGGGTTTTTAGTTCTAAATCGCTTACCAAGCACAGAGAAACACCGATAAGCAAGTGTTAATCTAAACTAATGATATTTTCAAAATTTTGAACAGTGTCTAATTAGAGAACTTACTGACCACATCGAAGTTATACATATCAATTAAGACTTTATTCGATGACAATTTATACTTCGTCTTCCATGTTCCTCTATGTTGGAAAAAGCAGCGGTAACCGCTCACATAATGTCAAAATCTTCTGCAAACTCAAGATATTAAGTATTGGTATTTTTGAAAGATCGCGCCATTTGTGTTGGCCTTGAAGTTGTGAGCCACATTCTTAAGAACAATATTGAAGCAGCTACATGACAGTACAGTACGAGTAAGTACTACACCTTCTCACAGTCCTCTTGTGGTTTCGAAGATTTCGATTGAGTTTCTTCTAATTTTGACGGAGCAGCTAATATCCTTCAACTTCAACCTGACAGGAGAGAGATATCAAAACCACATGGCAAATGGCACGCTTTAAATTTGCAGATTTCATTCCCAAACTGTTTGTTTTCCATTCAACAGCATTGGTATCTTCAAAATGTGTCAAATTTAGTTGAAATCCGTTCAGTCGTTCTACTGCAATTTAATAACAAACATCCATACATCCAAATTTTCAAATTGATAATATTAGTACGATTTAAAAATTGAAAATAATTTGAAAAATAAAATAATTTTGAGCTTTGAATTCACTCGTCAAATTACTTCAACATTTGTCAAAAGGAATAATGAATTGAAATGTCAATTTACGTACTGGGAAAAAAAGACTTCCATACAAAAATTAACGAGAAAACTATTGTACTCACTATTTAACCCCTTCACTCCCATTTCATCTCAAATTATATTCATAAATAGTTATTTGAAATAAATTTGGAATTCATAATTTTACACAACAAATTTTGAATTTCAATTATGTATTTCTTCTCTTTCGCTCACTCTCTCTCTCTCTTAGTTTTAATTGAATAGCAAAAAAAAAAACTATTCATTAAAATCGATAATAAATCGTCATCCAAACTACAAAGCTCAATTGGCATTTAAAAGAAAAAACTTTCTTCTATTTTCTTTTTAAATCTCATATCCTTTCAAACTGAACTTTGTCTCTTTGTTTAAAAAAAAAATATGAATTTATAGAGAGAGCAAAAGAGATAGACAACAAATAAAATGGAATTAATTAAAAATTCCTTTTTCTTAGTCAAGTACACCATTCAGCAAAAGATGCTATCATTTTACAAAACTTAAATTCACAAAATCTATGTAAGTATGCATGTCCTTTACAATTATGTACATAGTTATGTTTGTGTAAATAACTTAAATTCATAAGAAAAAATGATGGAGCAAAAAAACAAAAAAAAAAAAACATAAAGACATCACTTCATATTGGATCAGGAAGCAATCGATGTCCTTAGAGAACTTTTCATCCTTTCTTTCAATTATTCATCCATTTTGTCGTATTCGTATTCCAGGATGCAGTTTCCTAGAGAGAGAGAGAGGGAAAGATGAAAATTTATCGAATACTTTAGTTTTGTTGTTGTGCCTTTGAGATTTGTATTTTTTTTATTTTCTTATTCATAACGAAGATTTATAAAATCAAAATCAGTGAAGTCCTATTTTAGGAATATCTCAGGAAATAATGTTTTTATATGTCTGTCTCTGTATGTGTGTCAGTATAACAATATTCATGGTAATAATATTTCCTAGTCCTTCTACGAGTGTGTCTTCGGTCCTTTAGGTCCTGTCCTGATGGATACATAGCTTCTCACACTGCCTTCGTTAGTAGCTAAGGTCTTCCTTTTTTTTTTTGTTATTATCGTCCTTCTTCCGTTCCATCAACTGTTCGTCGTCGTCGACGAACGTCGAGGACAACAACTACCAGTATCAGTACAGTAGCTATCCCGAACGATGTTTGAGGTCAATTCGATTAGATGTTAAAAGTGTGGCGTAACTACCCCCCCGGAAGTATTTCCATCAAAGCAAAAAAAAAAATAAATAATAAAAACAGAAAAGTTATCAACTTATCAGTTTATGATGAAAATTTTTCACTGAAAGTCTTTCAATCATCGGACGGAGAAGGGGGCATCATCAGGGACTCTGTAAATCAGAAGCGCCCAACAGTAATAATGGAACATAAAATGTTTTTTTTTTTTATTTTCAATTTTTTAAGAGAATTTCTGACAGTAAATAAACCCATCTTTGGGTAAAAATAGAAAAATAAAAAAATATGTACATAGGTATCGTGTCTAAGAAAAAAAAAAGTAAAATTAAGGACTATGGAAAATTTCGTTTCATTGTGTGCGATGTTTGTGTTCAATAAAAAAAAAATTCCACTCATTGTTGTTCTGTTGGGTTCACTTTGAATACGTTTTATTTGAGTTTTCAATATTCTTCAATTTTGATCTAGGACATTTGAGAAAATAATATTTTCCTTTATTAGTATTGAAATAAGCAATTTTGGTGTATACTTTAAGGAGATGTTTTGTGGAAGGAAAAGTACTTTTTATGTTAATGTTTTTCTTTTTTTTTGGAGGGGGGGGGGCGAAATATTATATTATTTTATAAGTATTGAAGTTCTTACAGATTTTGTACAGATAACTATGGTTATTACTTTTCATTGATTCAATCAGATGTGAATAGCTAATGCTTTTTTTTCTCGATTTAATCGCTGGCGAAAAATACGAGTTAGATTTTTAAGCCTTTGATTTTTAAGAATTACCTAAAAATTTGTAAATCAAAAAAGATATCTTTCAATAAAATTAAACCATTGGAATAATAGATGACCTATTTATATTTATAAAAGCAGAACCGAAATAAAATGTGTTTTTAAGTTTGATTTTTGTTTTGATCTTCTGGTTAACCGACCTTACATTAATTTTGTTTACATTTTAACAAATTTAACACAGAATTGAATTTTTATTTTCTCTAATTTATGTTATAAATTTACTCATAATTTTAGTTTAAAAGAGTTTAGAATTATAATTTAATAAAATAAACCACAAATTAAATATCCACTCAGAGGAGTTTTCTGAAAAAAAAAATTTGCAAAATATGAAGGGTTTATACATTTCAAAAATCGTTAACGTGTTTTAAGCTGAAATAATAGAAAAAGCTATCATAAATAATAGTTACAAATTAAATTTAAAAATGTTGGTTTCTTCTTCTTATTCTTTACAACTACCACAGACAACTTCCCATTTTACTTTAAAAATTTGACTTTTATTGAAGTTTTTGGGTCACAACGAGAAGCCATCCCCTTGCTGTCTTTAAGCACAACATAATTTTGTGAACTTGTAAATTTTTGTAAAAACTGTGAAATCGATTTATTCTTCATATTTATTGATTTACTCGTACTTTTGATAATAATTGGCAAGAATTTTACGAACAAAAAAGTTATCAGGTTTGGTAGAAATTTTTGTAGTTCTTTAAATTTTTATAAAAATACACAATGTCAATTTGATATTCGTCCACATTTTATTATTAAGGTATTGTTAAAAAATGCATTCTGACGAAAATAAAACACATTTGAAGTCAACATCATTGCTTTTTGCGAAATTAATTTTTGACACTTTTTGGTAAATTTCAGTTTTATAGTATTTTATTTTTCGATGTTATAAAAAATTACATGTTTTCAAAACCCTTCCTTGTTTTTGAAACTTTTAATTTTTCTCACAAAGAAATTAAGTTTACCAATATAAAACTATGACAGTTTATTTACAATTAAAATATAATGTTTTGATCTTCAAATTAAGGTTTCTTCCCGACATGCTAAATTGTTAGAAATGATTCCGTGAATGGTTTTTGAAGTTCAAAAAAATTGTTTTTTTATTTTCTAGTTCAATGTATATCAATTAACTTTTTTATGAAAAACTCAAATACTAATTACTTTTTAATTAAAAGTTGCTTTTAATTAATTTGTTTGCACATGAAACAGTTTTTATTCACTTCTGAAAAATTCCAATTATTTCATTAAGATTTTTAAATTTATTAATTCAATTTAGTGTATTTTTTTTTTTGAAAATCTTAAAATGTAAAAAACATTTCCTTTTTCTAATTTTTCTTTTGATGTCAATTGTAAAGGAGGTTTTAAAAAATAAACTCTGGAATAAGTCCAGAAACGTCTTAACTTTTGAGTACACTGTAAATTTTGTACTATCAAAAAATGTTTTGTTTTTTTTTAAATTAATTTTATCGATTTTATCAATCGACTTGATTTTAATTTTTATCTGTCCTCAACTAAAAAAATTCCGAATGTGTTAAAACACAAGATGTCGATGGTTAATTGTGATCACTTCTCCGAGAAAAAAAATGGTCAGTTAACCTTTCTTTACCGTCGTCAAAATGTTCACTATTTTTTTTTTTAATGTTAGTTATATTGTTTTATTTATAGTACTTAATAGCGTAGTTTTAACTTGTCAAATGTCGAAAGATGACATCTGCCCAAACAGCAAAGATTCTCCAATTGGAAAACTCCTTATAAATCAAATGTCAAACATTTCTCTAATTTCTATTAACAAGTTGAATTTTTTTTTTCTCAACTTTTATTGTTTTTTTATTAAGGTCTTTAAAACTTTAACCGTGAAAGTAGTAGTAAAGCCCCTCTGACAGAAATATTGAAGCCCTTCAATAGGCAATAACTTTCAACATTTCCACTATTAGTTTGTACCTTACATATTTTTATAGATGTATGTTTATTGTATAATTGGGCTTAAATTGTATGTCGACTTCAATAAAATTTAAGTCCTTTGAAAATCTGTAAAGTTTAATGGATTTATTTAACGACTAAGAATACCAATTATAGAAAACATCATAAAACATAATTCAAAAAAAAAAATTGATTAATTCTAAATGAGAAAGGACATTTCAATTCCTCCTTCAATGAAACCCTGAACAATGTATACAATCTGCCATATTGAGCCCTCCCTAACCCCCATATTGGCTTAAACAGTCCCAAGGACTTAACTAAAATTTATTCAAGAACATTCGAAATGGGCATAATTAAATGTGTTCATGTTCGAGTCGGAATTTAGAAGGTACTTTATGAAAATTCCTTGTTCCTTTTGGATTGCTCTACATGTAAAAATCTAACGTTTCCTTTTACACCACCACCATCACACCGTTAAAAATATAGCAGAGTACATTATAAATTTTTTTTTTCTTGTTTCGCTTTTTAAATTTGTTCTAAATCGCAATATCAATTTCATTTAACGGGAACCCCTCTTAAATCATTTTAAAATTAAATAAAGAATTTTCATTTACTCGCCTTTGCCGTTGCCATCGTCGTCGTTGTCGACACGACGTCATAATACAGTTACACGCGTTGATAGCTACTTCAAGTGTTCTGTTCTGTTCTATTTTTTTTTTTTTTTTCATTCTTGTTTCCTTATTTTTTTATATTCAAAGTTTTTGTCAAATATTTAAGGTAATTTAGTCGAAATAATGGACATTCCCAGTGCCTATGTTAAGGACGTAAAAAAAAAAGGAATGAACCCAACCCTCAAGGCTTTAGCCTGTCTTACGTCAACATCATATAACCTCCCCCTTCACGTCTACTACGGATGCCAAGAGTATCAAACGCACATTCACCTTTTAGGTCACAGTTCATAACTTCTCATTATCACAAAATATAGAAGTGAAACTGCTTGGAAAGTTTCAAGAACCGCGTCATAAAGCCTGGCAAAGAATTTAATGTAAAAACTTCTTTCGCAAATGAAAAGTTTCCTTGAGAGAAAAATTCTCGGAAAAGAAAGAAGATGATGAAAAAAAGGACGATAATGGCTTCCGGAAGAAGCACCCAGAACATATAGAGTGGTAGGTTCTCGTATACCCCATCCACCCATATCGTCTGCCTACACAGATATTAGATAGATACCCGGCCATAACCCTTGGGAATGAACAGAAAACGATAGCAACTCTGACTCCGACTTCGACTTGTCTTGGTGCGGCTACGTGATCCTAGCATCTAGAGTCGCATTAAGCTCATAGTAATGATGGTCTCATCTTTCCGCAGAAAACAGAGTTCGTGCCTCGAAACGGAACTCAATAGAAAACCCATTGTGTTAGGGACGACTGACGAGCGACTTAAGTCTTTAAATAATTCTAGGCAAAAATAATATGACCTGAGGGGTTTATTGAATTAAAGGAAAAAGAATTCCTTCTAATGTTTTTTTTTTTTCAATTCCAGATGTGGCCAGGAGACACGTGTTATTCCAAGAATCCTTCAACTCCGATCGCATTGGCTCAAATCGGAGAAGGAAAGTTTGCGACTGCAAGAAGCCGGCATCACCAAGGAAGTCATGAATAGTGCCATAGCACAGTTCTGCCTGGAAATAATCGCCAAGCATGGAGAGCCAGCACCTCGGTTGTGCAATAAGGATCCACTTACTCTCAAGATGGGTACCTATGTGATAGAACTGTTCCCAAATGTAAGTTCAATTTCGGTCTTCACAAGACGAAATACAAATAATAATCACGGTCTTTATGAGGGGGGATGGGGGGTGTGTTTGAATTTGGTCGATAACCATTTTTTTTTTTCGTTTTTTTTTTTCAAAATTCCAGGCAAAATTCCTTTTTATGGTTCGTGACGGACGGGCGACAGTGCATTCAATTATTTCACGGAAAGTCACGATTACCGGATTCGATTTGACGAATTATCGCCAATGCATGGCAAAATGGAATCATGCGATTGAGGTTATGCACAACCAATGCAAGGAAATAGGAAAGGAACGTTGCATGATGGTGAGTCCTTAATCTTTATGTGACTTGTAGGTAGATACTGTGGAAAAATTGTTGATTTAATGTTTTGATATATTTTATCGTTTTATGGGTGATTTAAATTGAGTGAATGTGTTTTTCTGATTGAAAAGAAATTGCAATAAATTTTAACTAGCTGACCATGGGTAACACTGCTTCGGAAAAGAAAAACAGCTTGGTTAAAATTGAGGTTGGAAATTGATGAACGAAACTTAAGTGTATTTAGAAATATGATTTAGTTTCAAACACCAAATATTTTTTTAGCAGTTCTTAAAGTTTCTGGATGAAGACGTTACTTTTCTAAAATTGGTTTCTATAGGTTTACATCAAAGGTTCTTCAAGGCATTTTAGGCCACTTCTGTTCCCTCTAAACGTGTAGGTATTCGATTTTTTTGGGGCAATAAATCTAAGACCATTTTTATGATTCCTGATGAGTAAATTTTAACAAAAGGCTGAATTTTTGTTTAAAATAGTGAAACAGAAACTTACAGACGAATGTGAAGAGTTTTAATTTTAAGGACTTAATGATACTTTATGTATTGCTCTGAAGAATTCAATTAATATTTTACAGATTACACTTTCACTACTTACTACTACTACTACTATTAGTAAGTGCACAATTTTAACTCTTAGTAGTGGTATTTATTAAAAATCATACTTAACAAAGTACATTTTAATATAAGAAGCTCCTGAAATCGAATAAATTTAATAAAAAGGATTCCCTACACGGACTTGAATTTAAAACATGAACTTAAAAAGTAAAACAGGAATACACAAAGGATGACACGAATTTAATATCATTCAATAAAATTTCCCCATTTTTGATTCTTAGAAAAAAAAAAGTCAATTCAATTGGAATTATGACAGAAGATTTTTTACATTTATCTATATATATATGAAGATGTGTATAAATTCGTAGAAGACATAGATTTAAAACGAAGTGAAATAAAATATAGGGAATATTTTCCAAAAAGTTCACAGAAATGACGAAAACAAATTTGTTGTCTAAGAAATTTTAAGGTATCTAAATGGTTGCCTTTTGTTATGCAATACAACCTACACTTGGTTCCAGGAAAAAATGTTTGCTTCCTTTATAACTTTCATAGTTCAGAAATAATGTTCATTTCTATATGTATCCTGCTTTTTTGAAAGTTCAAGGATACTTTGATTCTGGGTTACTAAAAGGAAAATTTAATTTGGTGTAAGTAATAAATTATTTATTTTCTTAAAGGTCATAGCAGTAAATGACCGCTAGGTTATTATAACCTAGAAGATAATTCTACTGATGGCTCTTAAGTTAAAAAGTTGAGTGCGAGCAAACCAAAACTGAAAGACAGCTACATTCGAGGACAGCTAGACTGCTAAGACTATTGGTTGAACAAAATGATTTAATAAACGTAATAACATCGAAGTTGTTCTTTTTTTGGTTTTTTTGGTCACAGTTACACTTAGGAGAAGCTATACCGGGTAACAAGTTCACCCCAGCAAGAATCGAATCTTTATAGCTTCCTTTCGAAAAGCGATAATATTTCTCAAAAAATAAAAAAAAAATAGCCGGAATCATTGAAATATTTAGCGGATATTGGCCTATAGGAGTGCCTTAAGTAGTAGAAATTGAGTAGGATCAATAATTTTGGATTATCTTGCCTCCAGATGATCCTGACACCAAACACGCTCGTCCAACTTTTAGAATAATTGATCATTCTTGACTTGCTGAATGCTGACTTATCTGTTCTGTTGATGTCTTGATTTGGTAAAAATGAAAATGTCAGCTTTACAAAAGACTATACTTAATGATCTTGTTTTTTAGTAATGTCAGGGATGGAGGGGACTTTTTTTTTTAGCCGAATCCGAATGACAACAATTACTCTTGAAATATTTTTCAATTCCTTTCAAGAGACTGTAACAGTGAAAAAAAAATTCCAGCACTTACCATCACACCAACAATTTATTTATTTATTTACTAGCTGACCTCGCAAACGTTGTTCTGACATTATGTGACAGAAGTTGCATTTATATCATTCATATCCAGATTCTAATAAAGTTTTGGCATTCATAACTGAACCACTGAGCGCAATTTTTAAACTCAACGCAATGGATTTTTGTTTGCAAAATAATAGCGTCTCCTAGATCTTTTCTTTTCATCCCATATATAAATGCAATATTGAAAAGTGGCAACCCTATGTCTTGATCATACTTCCAGGAGGACATTTGTTTGCATTTTCTTGTCGATAATAATAAATATTGAAGTCTTATGTCAACTGTGGCTATATCAACTGTCAGTTAAGTAGTCAAATAAGACACGTCGAAATTTGACACTATTCATCAAATCTTTTGAGACATTTAATTTCGAAACCAATTTGATTTATATAAAATATTGAAGGAAAAAACATTTTTTTATATGTTCGATTGTTTTCTCTCATTTTGTCTACTTTCCGAAAAACAGAGCAAGACTGATACAAAATTGATAGTATAGTTTTTTTAGCCTTGAATAAAATATAGAGATCTATGTAAGTGGTACGGTCTTTGAACGATGCATTTAGATACGGCAAACATGTTAACCAACCTCATATTGTAATAACTTGAACAAGCTGCCAAATAACACCACACCCCTTCTTTGGTTTCGTTTGAGTGGAAATAATGCTGCTTCTATCCAAATCCTCATTTTGTTATGACAACCATAAATAAGTAAATAATAAGCCGAGTCTATTATCCGACACATCATAAAAATAGTCAATTTGTTTTGTTATCGTAGCACTGGACTGTTCTTTCTTGTTCAAAAAAAAAAACTTGTGGGAATTGACAGTTGTCACATTTTTTAAAATTCTGCTTTTTCATAACGTTTCCATCAATTTCAACAAAATTCATTAATTCCACTCGACTTGACAGATTTACCAAAACTAATACCATAATTCTCGTCATAATAAAACCAATAATAAAAACATAATAATTATAATAATAAATAAGCCTCTTTCATTGTGTCACAATTTAATCTGTTAAATGTTGTTCATACCTAATTGTAACGAATCATTCACTAATAATAAATTTACTTCCCTCTGAACTGTCTCTCCTCACTCTTTGAAAAAAAAAACCTTATCGATAACAGCTACAAATCAAGTTGTTCATTATAATAATTTTAAAATAATTACTCTCATCACAATTCCCAGAGAATTAATTTCACAAATTTTCCATTAAAATTAATTATGCATTAACCATCAAAAAAAAAAAAAAAACAACAACAAAAAAAAATGAAAGAGAAAAATCATCCCCCAGGGTAGATAAATATCACAAAGCATTATGGCTATTTAATGTTTAAAACTTTCCACTCCATTGATAGCATTATATACAAACATACATCTATGTGTATGTAAGAGTATATAAAAAGGAAAAGTCTAATGGGGAAGCAACAAACGTTGATAAAATAATTAAAACATTAATTAAACTCATTAAGTTCCAAAAAATTAACCAATATTAATCACTTCCGTTCTCTCTGTGTTGTTCATCTCTGTCACCGGAAATAGATACTTGTATTAAATAAGTTTTTATTTATCAATTTTTATTAAAAAATATATTTTTGAGCAAGTGCTCTTTATTCTTCAAATTCCAAATTACAACTGACTCTTAAAAACTAAATTAACTTAAAGCTAGCTTAACCTATGGGAGCCGCCAGCAACGAACGTGAAGGAATGCGCTTGGTGTCGTCTTCCAGACATGTAGTCAGCATTTTGACACCTTGCGCGTGTGGGACTGTGGGAATGATTATTTGGGAATGTGGGAATGAATCTTTCGGATTGTGGGAATTAATATTTATTGCATTAACTCTTCCCCCTTTAAATTCAAACGTCCTCGTTTGACCTTCAAAAAAAGGGAATCTGGCTGATCCTTGTTGGCTTCGTCGTTACCATCTGCTTTGGTGAGTTCGTACAGGGTGTTCCTTTGTTTTCCGGTTGACTTCCAGATGTTGATATTTTCGGAATTTGGTCCAGATCTATGGTAATACTGGTCCGTCTATTTTTCCTACGCATGAGCACTCTTACGACAGTAATCACAATTATTATTAGTATTACAGTAATCAAGCTGGAGTTGGTTAATAAATGTAAGTTATTCTCTTCTTTGATTTGCCCAATGTATTCGGTGTTTTTGAGGTGTAGGTCCTTCATCATTTCTAATGTCAACACTTCTTCGAACTTTTCTGCTTGTGAGTCGGGCTGTACGATAGCTGGTAACGGTTTCGAATCAGGAATTTCTTTTGAGATGTAGATTTGTTTATCAACGGTGATGGATGCATTATGGAATTGTATAATGAAAGATCCTGTTAGGTTGGTCACTTCTCCGTTAACGAGGATTGGTCCATTGTATTTGTTTAAAAGGAGGGTTCCGGGGAGTATTTCTTCGACGCTGGGGATATGTTGGTTATTTATCTCTGTGCAATTTGATGGCCGGCTCCGTAATAAATTCGGTATACAACTATTTTCACTTATATCTTGAATTTGATTTTGTTTACAAATAGCTAAATTGTTGAAGATTTTACATTTTTCTCTTATTCCAAATATTTGACTGTTACATTTTAAAATATTATTAAAGGCAATTTTAGTTACAATATCTTTTCTTTTGATTGGTTTAATCATTAATTTTTGACAAGATTTTGAATTTGTTATGGGTATACTTATAATATAAAGTACAGTTGAAACGTTTGTTGCGATTTTTACATCCGCAAATTCAAATGCCTCTTCTAAATTAACATAAGGAATTTCGTATTTTTCAAATATTTGTTTTGCTAAGGTTATTTCAGAATTTGATAAAATGAACGAGTTTATGATACCCGCTTTCGCCCAGTGTAAAGCATAGTTTACATTGGTTAACTCTTCTTTTACTATGTCTAATTTAAATTTAATATTCATTAAATATTCATTTCTTAATTTAGAATCCTTTTTTATAATATCAACAATATTTTTTGTAAGACTCGTAACATTATTTAATCTTTCATAAGTCAACTTATTGATAACTAATTGATTATTGTTATTTCTTAAAACATTGTTTATTTTTTGCTTGATGATTTGGAAATCGGCATGATCTGGATTGCCAGCTATCCATTTCCATGCCGTACCGATGAAATTTAATGATCTAAGTTTTCTTGATCTAGGTTGAAGTCGCATGAGGAGGTTTTCGAGGGTGGAGAGTTCATGAGATAGGAAGGGATATAACGGGTCTTGGTTGGAAACGTGACTATGGATTTTTGATTTAATATCCTCAATAAATTTGGTATATAATTCCAAATTTATGTCGTGTATGATGTTGAAAGTACCCGTCTGTACTTTCGAATATCCAAGGCTCAAAGTCGCCACCTTCGAGTTGGTGTAGTCCAGAATTTGAATATCCGCGTACAACATAGGCAAGGACAATCTGTTGAGAATATTAGTGCTTTATGAGACCTTTGTGAATTGTTTTTCCTGATTTTGTTATAACAGTAGTGTTTCTATTTTCCCTAACAATTTCTTTCCTGTATCTAGGGGAAAGTTTGTTCCCTATTCTCTTGTTTATTTTCACATAAATAATGTCTCCTATGGAATAATTTTTTGGGGGTGATCTATTTTTATTATGATAATTTAAGTCTGCCGATTGTTTAGTTTCAATTTTTTTAATAATTTCTTTTTTTTCTAGCTCTAGTTGTTCTGGATGATTTAGTCTATTTTTACCAAAGAAAACGTCTATAGGTTTACATTTCGTCGTGGAGTGAATGGACCTGTTATATTCATAAACAGACGTATCTAGTAATTCGGAAAAGTTATTGTGTATTTCTTTTGTTTTAAGACAGCGCATAAGCTCAGAAAGTGTGGAATGAAATCTTTCCACCTGGCCGTTGGCTGAACTTGTATAAGGAGGGATTTTATAAACTTTAATCTTGAACATGTTTTCTAACATGTGTGAGACAGAATTGGAGCTTAAAGATTTTTCGTTATCCACTACGATTGTTTCTGGAACGCCAAAAGCCAAAACAATTTCTCGTAATGGTTGTTTTATGTCTTCAATAGCTCTAGATTTTAGAATTTTCGTCAGGGCGTACTTTGAAAATTTGTCTACAGCGGTCAGAATTATTTTCCCATCAGTGAAATAAATATCGACATGCACAATCTGTCCGGGAAATTTAGGGATAGGGGTTGGCTGGAATTCAGGTTTCTCAGGATGACGATCGTATTTATTCTCTGTACAGACACTACATTTTTCGGTGATTCTTTTAATCTTCTCACTCATACCTGGGAAATAATGTGATTTTAAAATCTGAGCTTTATTTTCCCTATCGTTTCGGTGGGCGCGTCGGTGAGTATTTATCACAATTTCCTCTTGTTCTGTCTCGGAAGTCACATCTTCCACTTGTATCTGAGTAAACCTTATTTTATAATTACTAAAATGTAAGGGAAAGATTTTTTGGATCATACTTCTTATGGATTGTTCGGCTTTAATACCGTTGATGACTGAAGGATTTAGATGGTTTCTTAAGATTTGTGTGAGGCTATCCTGTGTGAAATTTGGTTCTATAATTTGATGACGATGATAAGTAGGAAAGATTATTTTAAAGCTTGATGAAGAGCTAGGACCAATTTCAATAAAAAGTTGGTTCTTAAAGGCATTAATGGGAGTTTCAACATTGGGGATTAATTTTTCGGCTGATCTTTCACCACTTTGTTGTGTTGAAGTGAGTGCATTTATATCTGACGGATTTACTATTCGAGAAAGGGCATCGGCCACCACATTGGTTTTGCCTGGTTTGTATTGTAGTTCATAGTCAAATTCCTCTAGAAAAGCCTTCCATCTCTTTAATTTGTTATTCTGATTTTTGTTGCTTAACGCAAATGTTAAGGGCTGATGGTCGGTTATGATTTTTACTTTTGCTGAACCATATAGATAGCTTCTAAGAGCACTCAATGCCCAGAATATGGCTAGCATCTCCTTTTCATTCGTGGCATACTTTTCCTCTGCCTTATTGAGTGTCCTGGAGATAAAAGTGATAGGCCTGTCGTCTTGCGACAAAACGGCTCCTATTGCAAATTGAGAAGCATCCGTTGTGAGTTGGAAAGGTTTATTGAAATCGGGGTACATTAATACTACATCTGTAGAAATTAATGAATTTTTTAACATTTGAAATGCTTCTACCTGTTCTTCGTTGAGGTCAATATTCTTTTTGCTCGATTGAGCTTTGGACATGCGTCCATCCTCCCCTCTTAAGAGAGCGGTAAGCGGTTTTGCCAGATTGGCATAATTTTTCACAAAACGGCGATAGTATCCGGAAAGGCCCAGGAAAGAACGCAGTTCCTTCACAGTCCTTGGTGTAGGAAATTTTGTTATTGCTTCAACTTTAGTTGGATTTGTACGAATTCCGTCGGATGATACCATGAAGCCCAAAAACTCGACTTGCTTTTCGAAAAAACGGCATTTATCTAATTGGACCTTCATTCTTGCTTTGTTCAGCGTGTGAAAAATTTCACGAATGTGTTGAATATGCTGATCTTCAGTTTGGCTAAAGATTATAATATCGTCTATATAGACGTAGCATATTTGTCCAATAAATTTGCGCAGGATATCATCAAGGGCCCGCTGAAAAATGGACGGAGCATTTTTCAGCCCAAATGGAAGTCTTACGAACTCATACTTCCCATTATTGATCGAAAATGCTGTTTTTTCTACGTCCGATTCCTTTAGGGGGATCTGGTGAAACCCACTTTTTAGATCAAGGACCGTAAAAAATTTGTTTCTACCCAGTTGAGAAAGAACCTCATTAATATCCGGAATGGGATAACGATCTGCGATTGTGACCGTGTTTAACTTACGGTAGTCGATCACTACCCTATATTGCTTATTGCCTTTGGAATCAGCTTTTTTTGGAACAACCCATACCGGTGAGTTGTACGGAGATCTGGACGGCCTTATAATACCGTCATTGAGTAGTTGGCGGATTTGACTTTCAACTTCCCCTTTGAGGGGCATAGGATACGGGTAGAACTTGGTGAAGACGGGAGAATCCGTGGTGGTGCGAATTTCGCCCACAACTGTTGTTGTGTAAGTCAATTTTTCGTTAGGTTTGGAGAATAATGGGGCGTATTCCTCTTCAAGCGAATTGATAGCATTTTTCTGGGAGTCGGACATATGGTCCGTTTTTATATTTAAATTATTAACTGTTTGGGAAATTTTTTGTTTCATTCTAAGTTTAAGGCCATTTTTAATTTCTATATAGTTTTGTTCAGTGTAAATTACGGCTGAAAGTTCTTTGAGGCTATCGTTGCCGAGTATGGCGTCAAAAGATTTGAGAGATGGTAACAGGAAGAATTTTATTTTGTTGTCTTTGAGGCCAAATAGATTTGCTTCGACATGATGAGTTATTTTAGTACTGCCACCAATTGAGTTAGCATAGAAACAATCATTATTAGGAATAGGTTTAGATACTAAAGAAGGTTGAATATAATTGCGGTTTGAACCAGTGTCTATGAGAATTTGTAAAATTTGTCCACTCTTCGTTTTAACTTCGACGTATGGTAACGAAGAGTTTTCTAATCTAAAAAATGAATGTCAGAAAAATCTTCCATATTATTGTTGTTTATATTATAATAATCTGTTGTCTCGTCTGGTATGAAATCTTCTAAAGGTTGTTCGAACTTGCTGTTTTCATATTCTAAGTTCCTATTATATTCTGTAAGCTTGTCATCTTCAGTACTAATATGAAAATTTTTTTGGGATATTGGTGCAAAGGACTTTTGATTAGAACTTGAAGGCTGTGTCCTAGCTTGAGGATTCTGAGGCTCATACTTAAGATTTAGTCCTGATGTTTGCGGCCTTGTCCCGAGATTTGTCTTTGTATTAGGTTGATTAGAAATTTGATTTTGATTGGGTGCACGATATTGATTTTGGACAGAAGGGCCACTGGGTGCACGATATTGATTTTGGACGGAAGGGCCACTATTCCATCTAGGATAGTTATTGCCTTGGTATGAGTAGCGAGTTTGTTGAATGTTATGCGGAATGTTAGGCCTTGAAGAAGTTTGGTATCCATACTGGGTACTTGGTGTACGGCTTGGTGGATTTTGTGGATACTTCTTTGCTGTTCCTTGATTATGAATTATGTGATTTGTCCTATAATTTTGGTTTTCTAATTTTAAGCAAAGATTTAGTGCATGAGGCAAATCGAGTGGTTCTCGTATTCCGAGCAACCGAGGGAGATCACCTTTAAGACCTCGAATAAACGTATCCAAAGCCTTGTCGCGATATGTTTGGGTCAACAGCCTAAGAGATTCTGGACTTGCTTCCAAACATGATAATTTGTTAAGTATCAAAGAGAGATGTGCATATACCCTTTGGTAGAATTCTTGGATCGATGAATTTCCTTGTGCTAAGGATATCATCTGGTACTCTAGAGAGCTAAGATCGCGTTTGTCAGCATAGTGCATGGCCAAACAGCGAGACATACTCTCCCAATTCAAGGGAATATTATATGCTTCAAGAGCAGTATCTGCATTCCCTGTAATTTTATTTCTTATGGTACTTAAGATGCCATAATATTTAGGGGTGCCCCTAAATGATTCGTATAATTGTAAAACTCGATCGACACTTTTTTTCCAGGAGCTAAATTCTCCTGGATCTCCCGAAAAATTTCTAAGACTCTTGACTACATCAGGTATTTTATCCATATCAGATAAGTTGTTCTGATATATAGGATCAATACTTTGCTCCACACCAGGGAAGTGATTGGCGTTAGGGTTTAAGGCTTTTTGGATTAAATTGTGTCCTTGTTGTTCAAACACGCCATGAACTATAGACGAAATAAGTGCGTTAAGTTCGGGGGTTGTTTGGGGCTTATTAAGTGAGTCGTTACGAGAGTTAGTAGATTGAAATGAAGTGTCTGCATTTTCGTTTTGCAGACCTGATATGAGGTTCACTATGGGAATTGTGTTGGTATTTTGGGGATTTGGATTGGAAGGACCATTATTACTGGTTGTTGTACCTGATCTTAGGTCTGGCATTTTTTGAAAATTATTTTTTTTTTTTTTTGTTTTTTTTATAAACTTACAAAAAAATGAAGGTAATATTTTTAATAATTGAATGTTTTTTTTTATAAATCGTTAGCAATTTAGTATATGTACTATTAATTTTCTTACTTTAACTTTTTGATAATTATAATAATAGAAAAAAATTATATCTTAAATTTAACCTTACATTAAAAGTGTTGCTGCATTCATATTGTTTTGTTCATTCAGATATTCGGCTACTTGAGGCGACTTTTATTGATTTGTTGATCCAGATGTTCGGCTACTTGAGGCGACTTTTATTGATTTGTTGATCCAGATGTTCAGCTACTTGAGGCGTCTTTGCACTTTTTTTCTTTTTGCAAAACTTACAGCACTGTATAAAAACACGCGACTACTTAAGACGATTAATGTGTTTTTTTTTTTTCTTTTTGCAAAACTTACAGAACTGTATAAAACACGCGACTACTTAAGACGATTAATGTGTTTTTTTTGTCTCTACCGGTAAGCACGGAGTATGTTCTGAAAAAGCACGGCTGCTTGAGGCGATAAACTTATTCGGAACTTAAAAACGCGACTACTTGAGGCGACTTATGTTTTATTAAAAATTTTTTTCCGCACAGACCGGTCCCTGCTCGGGCGCCAAATAAGTTTTTATTTATCAATTTTTATTAAAAAATATATTTTTGAGCAAGTGCTCTTTATTCTTCAAATTCCAAATTACAACTGACTCTTAAAAACTAAATTAACTTAAAGCTAGCTTAACCTATGGGAGCCGCCAGCAACGAACGTGAAGGAATGCGCTTGGTGTCGTCTTCCAGACATGTAGTCAGCATTTTGACACCTTGCGCGTGTGGGACTGTGGGAATGATTATTTGGGAATGTGGGAATGAATCTTTCGGATTGTGGGAATTAATATTTATTGCATTAACTTATTCAATATAGTATAACTGTGTATAGGTGAATATAGAAATTATGATGGTAGCTAGCTATAACAACCACCACAGAACTGATAAAAGGATCCTCTTTTTATTTTTTGTTTTCTGTTTGTGTTTTTTTTTTTTTGTGTCCTTTGTGGGTTGGAATTTATGTTTGTTCAACATCATTTACACACAATTTGTACAAATGTGGGTGTGCATCTACATATATATTGGTGTGTTTATATTGGTAAACGGAAATGAGAAAAATGTCGACAAAGTTTAAATTGTTTTTTCAGAAGGCAAATTTTGTTTGAATTTTCATTTTTTTTTTGTTTTTGTTTTGTTCCTTCCTTTTAAAAGGACATTATACATATTTCCTTTTGAGAAAATCGTATATACGTTTAAACAGAAGACAGGAAAGAAAAATAAATAGATAGCCTCAAAGATGCCGAAGGCGTTCAAAGCAGATGTTTAGTTAAGAGTCTTAACGGGGGCAGAGTAAAGTAGAATAGAAAATGGAGTGAGTATGCCTTTAAGTGGGTGCTTTCAATTAAGGAAAAACGCTTTCTTGTCATTTTTGCTAAATGGAGCTTTACACATTTAATTAATGTTTATTGTGAAATTAAACTACGTACCTATTTAGGAGGAATATGTATTGATTTTAAATGGAAAATAGAACCACATCATTCACGTGTATGTGTAGGGGATACTAAAAGGGTATCTTTTTTTAGACGTGTGGTTTTCAATCTGGCAATTTTTTTTTGAAATTGGTCTTTTTTGACAGCTGTCAATTGATTTAATCTCAGTTTTGTGTGCCATTTTATAAAGAATAGACTTACTTCTGAACAATTTTTCCAAATTGTTCAAATTTACTACCCAAAACGAGTTGGCCACCGATCCCGATTTTTACAAGAAAATTTTGTTAAGCGATGAAGTGATCATAATCCAGAGGCCATGGTTGAGACGAATCCGGTGCATCCTCAAAAAGTGACTGTTTGGTATGTGCTCTATAGGCAGAGAGAATCATTTGCCCACATTTCTTCAAAAATGAAGCTTGAAAAACATTTACAGTCAGTGGGGAACGCTATTAGAGCCATGATCAATGACTTTTTCATGTCTGAATCGGTGGACGACTTTAAGTTCCAAAAAAAACGCGATACATGTCATACAGCGAACAAAACAATCCATTTATTGAAGGAAACTTTTGTTGAGCGCATTATCTAGTCGTCATGGGCTGTGACGTTTCCTCCAAGATCGTGCGACTTAAAATACTGGTCTATTTTGTGTGGGGTTATGTGAAGTCACTTGTCTACACAGATAAGCCCGAGACGATTGACACCTTGGAAGAGAATATTCGGCTCGCTATTACTGACATGCGGCCCCAATTCCTTCAAAAACTTGTAGAAAATTGGGACTCTCGGCTGTAATTTGTTGGATGTTCACTTACCCAAAATTATTTTTTAAACATAATGGCAAGCTCTAATCTTTATAAAAACGTTTAATTCTGCATCAAATCATTGAATTATATGCTTTTTATTTCTTCTTGAAAAACACACGTCCTAAAAATACAGCCTTATTACTACCGTTTGTGAATTTCAAAAAGTCTCAGATGAAATTTAAGGATTCAACCAATTCCCTTTTATCCAGAATCAATTAATGTTCGTTTTTCTTTATGCACTTCAAACCTGAATAAAAAGTAACAAATTTGAAGAATTTTGTTTTTATTTATTTTCTCTCATTCGACAAAGATTTTCCGACATTTTCCAAGTGAAAAATTCTTTCATTTTTTTTTCTTCTAACTAATGACAATCTATCATGTGGATTAATCCTAACTCTTAACTCCTTTTTGATGGAGAACTCCATCTCCACTTCCTTCCATACTCTGTAATGTATCTTTGAATGTGTGTTGGATAGATTTATATATATATTTTTTTTTTTGTGTGCTCCGCTTTATTTTGTCTTAAATAATATTTTCTCTGACTTGAATGTTGCCTTGTATATAATTAATTGCAGGTCTATTACGAACAACTGGTGCTTCATCCCGAGGAATGGATGAGGAAGATCTTGAATTTTCTAGATGTGCCATGGAATGACTCAGTGCTGCATCATGAGGAATTCATAAACAAACCTAATGGGGTGCCACTGTCTAAGTGAGTTTAATATCCAAATAAATATCTTTTCCTTTTATTTTTTTTTTCTGTATTTTGTATCTTGTATCTGAAGCTAGTTGTTGGCAAGAGAGGACGATATGCGTTGCAATAAATCACTGGTGCGAAACAGTTGTATCCTTTTGGCTCATTCATTTTATGAAATCTCTTTTAATAGTGTTTTTATATTTTTGATAGAATGCCAACAGTGCTTCACTCCACCCCTCCCCCTTGTGTTGACTTTATAAATTTAAATTTAATCTGGAATTAATTTTTTTTTTTCAATTTTTTTTTTTCAGAGTGGAAAGATCTTCGGATCAAGTTATTAAACCTGTCAATTTGGAGGCAATGTCAAAGTGGGTTGGTCAAATACCCGAGGATGTGGTACACGATATGGCTGACATAGCACCAATGTTATCGGTATTGGGCTATGATCCATATTCAAATCCACCGGATTATGGTAAGCCAGATGCTTGGGTGCAGGATAATACTTTTAAGGTATGTGGCTTTGGTGTGCGTGTATATACAAATACATATATAGTTTGTTTTCTTGCTATATTTTATTAATTTTTATCATTTTCAGCTACGTAAAAAAAAGTAAATTTACTTTACATATTTTTTATTATTTTTTAAATTTAATTTTTTTTATCGGAATTTGGTAAAGATTTTTTTTTTTTTTATAATGATGTAGTTTTTTTTAAATGTTAAATACTAATTAAATATTTTAGAAAAAGCTTAGCTTAAATTATAAATAATAAGATATTATACTCAGGTAGAACAAAATTATTCCATTTTACTTTGGTCTATAATTTGACATTTAACTTTACTATTTAGAATATTTATGGTAGTTCTGGTTTTGGTATATTTTTTTTTTTTTTTAAAAAAAATAATTCCCAATAGTTTAGATTTTGAAACATTAACAACTAGCATTTGTTTAATCGACCAAAATAGCACATCCTTTATCCAGTGGCGTAGGTACTATGAATTCAATCAATTAAAATTAAATCTTGAAACTTTTAGAATTCAAATTTTATCAGTGGCTTTTGTCCTTTTTAAAAAATGAATAATTTTTTAAGTTGTGGTCGAAATTTTAACAGAATTTGTTTCATTTAAATTTTCTGTTTTTCAAAATTCGGACTTTTATATAAAAATAAGCTTCAAATATGTAAAAAACTCGTGCTGGAAGCAGAATTTTGAAAGCAAAAAAGTCAAAATTTTTAACTTAAGACCAAAAAAACGGGTGTTTTTTTTTTTTTTAATGAAGGGTGTTTTTTTATAGATGTGTGGTTTTCAATCTGGCAATACTTTTTTCGAAGTTGGTATTTTTGACAAATAAAATATTTTTTCGAAGTTGGTATTTTTGACAATAAAATATTTTTATTTATTTCTTTATTTTTTATTGAAAGCCACAGGTCTTAAAAAAAACACCCTTTAAAATTCTTGTCAGTTTAATTATTTTAGAACTCTAAAGTTTTCATTGAATTTAGTACTAAGTAAAAGTTTGAGTATTTTCATGTTTTCAGCCTTTTTAAGGTGAGAAAATCGTTACCATAATTGATTTAAATATTTTTAGAATTTTTAAGAATTCAATTATGACTATAGAATACCTAATAAAAATCTGACAAAATATTTTGGACAAGTAGGAATTCAATTTTTTTTAGATTTTGAAAGCAAAATTTGTACAAATTTTTTTTTTAAATTTAATACTAAGTACAAAACCTTAAATTGTACAAAAGTAAAGGCTTGAATATCTAACTTTGCTATCCGCAAATACATATGCTGCTTTGCTAAATTAAAAGCTTTGTGCTCATAAAGATAGCTTCCTTATAAAAATGGCTTTATTCCTAAATCAATGCTTTGAAGGGCAGATTACTTTTGTTGTATTTGTCTATCTTACGTTTTTTTTATTATTTCTTAAAACTCTTTCAACTTATCAAACTTTTGACATAATTCAAATATTTTTTTTTCACTTGAATTTGTATCCTTTTTACAGCTAAAAGCCAACAAAAAGCTATGGGATAATCGTGCCAAAGAGGTACTTCAACTTCTGCCAGTCGATAAGGACACAAAATCAGATGAGGATAGTTTGAATGATTTATTCTCAGATATTCGTTTGGATAAGAAACTACAACAACAACAACTACAGCACCAATACCAACAACAACAACAACAACAAAAAGAAGACAAAGATGATACATTACAAGCCGATACCAAACCAAAGGACTCACAATTTAAATCGAAAAAACTCACCATCGGAAAAACATGATACCGAATTCCTATTCGTATAAATCATAATAAACAATTTATTTAAGTTATTTTCACTTTTTATGTTAAACAAAAAAAATATAATTAAATATTAATTAAAAGAAACTATTCTATATTAACAATAATTGTTTAAGTTTTTTTCTTAAATTTTATATATAAAAAATAATTTTAATAAGTAAATCAATGTTGCAATGTTTTTTAATGTAAGTTTTTTACGTTTATTTTTATTAATTATTTTTTTTTACAATAACTTTTTACATAATATAGTATATACATAAAAAAAGTGGTTGATGCCATTTTAAATTTATGGGAAAAGAGAGCAGCTTTCGTTTTTTAACAGATTTATGATGTTGTGAGTATTGAATGCATTTAATTAATTATATATTTTATATTAATGATTAAAAAAAATATATATATTATAGTATGTGTTAAGTATCGCATGTTTTTTTATTTTATAATTTAGCTAAGGAAACCACATAACAAATAAATTGTAAAAACAAATTATAAAAGGTAAGATATTGTTATGAGCTTTTATATACATATATTACAAAAAAAAATTAAATAAAAACTAATAATTATAATAATATGTAAACAAATACATATATAAATAGAATATTTAATGAAAAATGTGTGTGTATAGACAATGATAACAAGAATTCAAGAAAATGTATAATTAAAAAAAAAAAAACATAGTTAATAAATACAAAATAAATACAAACAAAAGTTAATTTTCATTTGTTATTAATTTATATTTAAAGTGACTGAATATAATTACAAAAAACTATTTTTCTTTTAATTTTCAAATCACGTCATTAAATTAAAAAAATAGCAAATAAAAGTGAAAGTAATAAATTTTAAATATTTAATTTTATTTGCTTAAAAACTGGAAGACAATAACTATTATCATTATTATTTTTTTTTTTTTAATGAAACAAGTTATTATTTATTTTTCTGTAAGAAATTGTTTTCCATAAAATTCTGGGCTTTTGTAAATCAATATAAATTTTATAATATACTTTAAAATATTAGTTTGGAATATGATACATTTTACAGGGAATAATGTTTTTCGTGAAACAAAACACAAAACTTATAAAATTATATTTATTTTAAATTTTGAATAAATTAATGATTTTTAAATAATCAGCATTTTACATCGGTTGCTGTTATAATAATATTTTTAATATTTATCATCGTTTTGAAGAAATTAAATTCACAGAGTAAAAATGTTGGTATTCCTCAAGGTTCCATTAAGTTTTTCACCTTTTTTCTCGTTCATCAATCATTTTCAAATCGTTTTTCTAACTTCCCCTTTCCAACAATCTACAAACTATATACACTGCTACAATTAGATTTCGAATAAAGTTGAATTTTTCAGCGAGTCAATACAAATTCAATGTACTAGATTCAGTAACTTTTATTATCGCATTATGCAAATTGCTTTGGTTGTTTAATGGTACACTGTGACGTATGCTTACTTTTTTAATAATTTTTTTATTTTTCCATCCAGTTCAGTTTTCTTAATTTAAAAATATCTGAGCGTTAATTCTTCTCTTTTTAAAAGAAGTATTGCTATAAATTAAAAACTGTTTTAATCCTCCTCCCACATTCTGACAGACTTCATATTTTAATAGAATTTCAAATTAAACAGAAAAATGTTTCGCAATATTACCTATAACAACTTTGCGCCATATGCAACATACCATATGTTACACATTTTTACCTAAAAACAAAATATTTACTTCGAAATACCTTTTCGCAGTGTTTTTCGTAATTTAGACAACAAGGAATTTTTTCAGAGGCTTTTGTTTTTTTTAATATGTTGGCTCTAATTCAGTTGAATTTTATTTCTTGCTTAAATTTACAATTAAAAAATAAAAGAATACTAAAATTTAAAAAAAAAAAACAACATAAAAAAATAAACTGATATAAATTTTAGTTTAAGAAAACGCTTTCAATTTTTAAATAAGTTGTGAACCATAAAACCTTGAAAATTGAGACTTTCCCAAGAGATAGAGAACGTCGTATTGAGGCCAAATAATTTATAAAAAAAAATCAATTTCACAATAAGTTTTTTGCTAAAAAATAATAGATATGTTTCATTTGCTTTAAATTTTAGTTTTCCAATTTAATATCAATTACACGAAAAAAAAATTATTTAAATTTATTTCATTTTAATTTAATTTTCATAATAAAAAATCTCAAAAAATAATTTCTTATAGTTTAACAATTTTACAAAACTTTAATAAAAAAATCAGTCAACACGAATTTTTAAAAAACTAAACCAATTGTTGTGATCGTTTTTTATAAATATTTTTTTTTCTTAATTAAACATCTTACATTCGGGCTCAAATTTACAACAAAAAATAAAACATTTTCTTTTTTGATTTTAATTAATAATAACACAAAATATTTTTTTACTAAAAATGAATAAAATAAAATTGTAATTTAAAAAAAAAACAAATGTATATTTATAAAATGTATTTTAAAATAATATATATTTATTAAAATAAAATTAAAAATAAGTAGATAATATAAACAAACGAAAAAAAAAACAGAATTATTATAAAATTACATAAAAATGTAAAAAAAAAACTGTATAGATAAATTAAAATAACAAAAATTAAATAATGAAAAAAAAGTCTTACTGAGGATTTTTATAATAAAAATATAAAAGAAAAAAAAAAAATAAATCTGTGTTTTTTCTTTTGTTAATCAAAAAGTATCTTTTTCAATAGATCAAGGTAAGTATTATAATACATGAGCATTGCTAAATAATTTCAACTAGAATCTTCCCCTTGAAAGCATTTACATATTAAATGTAGGGATATGTCATTCAGCACACCTTTGTACATAAATGAAAATCCTTTGAAATTTTCAACATATGTACACTATAAGGATGTATGTGGATCCTTTGAATGGCCTTTGATGGTTTGATTATGGTCCCAAGCCATCATATAGCACAACGTAACAGGGATGGGATGTAAAAGAGCTACATATGTATACATTCATGTATGAATAGATGATGGAGTTCTATGTTGCGGAAGTCATAATAAACCTACAGAATTGATTGAAAGGAGAAGAACTAAGTTACGATTCATTGCAACTACCTACATAAAATGTATCGATTTGTCGGAAAGCTTAGATGATAAAGGAAAATTAATTGCATACACTGCTAAACTGACCTTTGTGTGTGTGTATGTGTGTAATAATAATACCTTTATATACGAGTACCATTCCGGCTTTTAGAAGGAAGTTTAATTTGTTAATACCTCAATTGGTTAAATCATCAACAATTCTTTTTTAGGCAAGAGGACTAAACTTATCGTAACAATTTGTGCATTATTTAAGTCAAGGAGTTTTGCAAGGACACTTCTGATGTAACAAACTATTGTTGGATTTAATTTGCAATAAATTGATGATTAACAAGCTGTATGACAAGTGCAATCAATGATGATTAGTTGATTAATTTTTGGAAAATAAAATTCAGTCAGAATTGAAAGTGTAATACTAAATCTGCAATCGATGAATAAAATATAATCAAAAACAGATACCATATTTAATGGGAAAGATACGAATGATGCCAATGGAAACGTTCTTAAAATTCAGCTAAATCCACGATTTTCTTATAACCCATTTTGAAGTTCACATTTAAAATCCTTTTAAAGTCCAATTAAATTTTATTTGATGTATTTCACAAGGATTAGAATTATTTTATTATTTACACAATAAAACATCTAATCTTTTCAAAGTATGTGTGCATCTAAGATCCTTATTCATTATTCATCCTACAATTTCACAAATCATTTGCCTTTTTTTGGCCTTCGGGCTTTTTTTTGTCTTCAAAAACAAAATTCTCGTTTCAATTCCAGAGGGAGAATATTTTTTGATGACGAATGATAGTTTAAAGTTTGCCCTTGTCATCGTCATATCATTTTTTCTCATTTCCGTTTTTTTTTTTTTATTTTTTTTTTTTGGGGGGGTAAACTTGCTAACAAAAAAAAAAAAAAACAACAATTTGAAATGTTGATATTTTTATTTCAATTATTGTATTTTATTTTTTTTTGTAAATTTCAATTATGTAGGAATAATAAAAGAAAAAGTTTTGAGTATTAGAACTTTATAAACCTAATTCAGTTGGCATTAGATTAAAAGTATAAAAACAATCTTAGACATTTTTTTTTTTGTTTTTGTTACATAAGGAAATATTTTTGTATTCATTTCATTGAACATAATTTATGTCTTCGTAACATTTTTGTCAATGGAGTGAAAAGATTTGTCCACAGAAAATGTATTCGATTATAAGGTTAACTATACAACCGATTTTAATGAAAAGTTTACAAATAATAAACTAGAAGACCCGGTGAACTTTTTCCCGCCCATTTAAGCACAACAAATTGTATTGTGTTATGTGTTATGATGAAAAATTGTAATAATTGCATAATGGTGACAGAATGACAGAAAACTTTATAACTTTTCATTAAAGTTGGACAGAAAAGTCATAAATATAAAAATCTGACAACCAACTAAAAGTCAAAAACATTTTTATTTTTGAAGTTTGAATATGGGTAAATGAAGGTGTTTTTTTATCATCTTCGTTGCAATTTTTTCATATTTTCTCACTTTTAAACCTTCCTTGGACTACGAAAAACATTTCAAAACCAAAATCATCAAAATCGGCCAAGTCGTTCTCGAGTTTTAGCGAGACAAACAATCTAAAATTGATACCCGGCTTTTTTAGTTTCTATATTCAGACAACAAATTATTGTTGGACTTCCGAGTCGACTTTGGTCCATAGTCATTATCATTAGGATCAAAGTTGTGAATTCATGAGGAATTTAATTATTATGTTCCTAGAATGAAGATGAGGCATATTTTGGGACTAAAATATTCGAAATCTTTTCTTAAAGTCGATATACACATGTAAGAGTCACAAATTTCTAAAATTAAACATACATAATGTATGTGTATGTATGTAAATGTAAAATAGTAGGTACCTACACGTCATGTTACTAAACTTTCAATTAGATTAAAGCCTTAAGCCATTTGTAAAGGATATATAAGAAGTAATCTTTTGAAATTTCTTACAAAAATCTGTCCAATGCAAAGGACGACACAACACTACGACGACCCATTTGAATGGTCCTTTTGAAATGATTCCTAACAAAGTAACTAAACTACACACACAAACGTACCTATTGCATACAGGTATAGAATATGCTACAAGATATTTCAATTTCCATATTTAGAATTTAATATTTTTAGTCATCAAGTTTATATAGAGAAATATCAGGACAATAAGCTTATTATTCAATTTCCAACGAGATATTGATTTACCTTTTTTTTTCTTCATTTAACTGTACCTATTTTATAAGGAATTAAATTAAATTGAGGGTAAAGAACAGAAGGAAAATGTCCTTGTGCATAGTATTCCGACGACGACGAGTTCGAATGTTTCAAAGTTATATACGTGTGTAGTGTATATGTATGAGTGTATATGTACAAACATCATCATAAATTCTCTTAGAAATTACAGTTACACACAATTTGCGTGCTCCGTTGGAAGGTCAGAGTTAACAGAGGTCTTATATAGAAATACATATACACTGTACATGAAATCCAGAGCTCCTTTTAAACGAATCAACATATGTACATACATACACAGTTACGAGACGAGTACAAGGACTTGAAGATATTGAATTGAATGGATGGAAATTATGACAGAAGTTCAAATTTGATATGAAAATGTTATTCATAATTTGAACTTAAAGCCAGGCAAGCGAGGAAACCATCGCGCATCGCTCTTGAAAAATCTTGTCCTCGCGCAGAATAAAAAAAACTCCTTAAGGTCTGCAATGAAAAAAAAAATTACATGAAGGTAAGTAGATAGGTTAAGTTGAAGTAGGCTATAGAGTTAATAGAGTTGCCAGGAGTCTTCGTTTTCTCGAAACATATTGCTTTCAAGTATTTGCATTCATAGAATCCTTTTGTTCATTATAAAAAAGGATAATAAATTGAAATTCAGCTTTAAAAGAATGCTTTAAAAGTGTATGAAAACTGACAGCTTCCATAAATATAACAAATTATCATTCCAATTCAAAAATACTTCTCGAGTTGAGAAATCAATCTGGTAACTCTATTCCAATGACGACTTTAACAAGGGAAATTATATTTTAATAACTTTGAAGCTACAAGGATGCATCAAGATCAAGATATACATTTGTTAGGATATAGTGCGTAACGATGCGAAATAGTCTTATAAGGACTTTTTTTAATTGAATTTTGAAAGGATAAGTATACTCGTACTTTTTTCCTAATTAAATGAAACAACTCATAAAAGGAAAGTAAATACTTGTAAGCAGATGATATAAAAAAAATTTAAGGACCAAAGTTGGGAAAAAATTGAATTCAGAATTAAAATAAACGTACGAGTTTTATGTTTGCATAATTAAATGTACATATCAAGGTTGGATATGCAAAGATTTTATACTAATATACATACTTATTTATGAATACTTGATACTGAAATAAAAATAATTAATTTAACACCAAAGTTAACTAATATTGAGCTTATGAATATTTCCAGATGAAGTATTTTTCTCAAAAGATCGCATCCACCAATTATGATAGTTATTATTAATTTTCTAAGATTTTCACCGACTGAAAATGTATATTTCTTGAAAAGAAGAAGATGAATCCATCCCACTCCTGAATAAGTTATTAAGCCACCCACTCTCTCGTATAATGACATTCCTTTTCATCATACCTAAATTGCTATCAAAATATCCTGAATGCTAACATACTCAAGGTTATTGAACTGGAATCAAAAAAAATAATATACATATATCACTCCCATGAATGTTCATGTATTAGCTGCCACGAATTCAAATTTCCAACTGAGAGTGAGACAAGCAATTATGACAGATTTAATAACTTCCTTCCCTTGTTGCTTCAGCCATTCATCACACAAAGTAATTTTCAACACTTTAAACACCATACCGCGCTTTACAACGCCATGCTACACCACGCCACGCCACCTGCCGCCACAATAACTTAACATTATTCGCATTCACACCCACCCAAACACGTCCTTGCTTCGCGGCACAATAAAATCACATTACTCACACAACTCCTTGTCGGTAATTTTTCTAAAATGTGTCCCACACACAAAAACACACACACACACACACCCACATACAACACATAGCACTTTTATAGAGGAATTTTATTTCCAAAAAATTTAAAACGAATCCACTAACTGGATTCACTTCACTGCCATTCCATACAACTAAAATCAAATCAATCCCATTTCCACACTTTGCAGGGCCAACACCCCGCACACCACCCATACCCCGCCCAGCACCACAACAAATACAAAATACAAAATACACAATCACTGCTGTGCGGTGGATTTACAAAACAGGATCTGCAGACTTATACCATCAAATTTTAGGGATTTTCCTACACACTCGGTTTCCCTAATCGATGTTTATTCGTTTGAAAGTCTCCTCGAGGCATTTTCCCAGCTCCAGCTCCAGCGATGATACTGTTCCTCGTTCCTTTTTTCTTCACCATTCACATCCTTTTCCGCACGTAGGGCGAGCAAAGAAAAACTTTTATATATTTTCCAGTTTTTTTTTTTTTCTTTTTTGGCTTTTCATTTCCTGTGATGCGTTGTTGAGTTGAATTTTTTCTTATTTTTATGCTCTTGACGGTTTGATTATTTGTCAGTGATAAAGCCAGAAAAACACACACGCACACGCCTACCATAACCATCCAGAAACATGAAACGAACGAATAAATGAAAAAAAAGGATACACTACAGTGCAAAGAAAGAAAATGTTAGGTATGCCAATAACGTACCGGAAGTTGGTATCGTTTTCAATTCGAACTCCCCAACCACTTTTCATATACCGCACGTACGTACGTAAGTACGTAAGCACTTCTAACTCACACTTACCTAGTTTGTGTCTTGCTAACGAGAGTTTTTAAAAAGAAATTACATCTCAAGGCTTCCCAATAAAATATCCTTTTTTCGAACAATAACAACAACACCACAATGAACAAAATAAAAAAATAAAAGAGAATGAGGAAGATTTTTACAAGTATTTTCAAGTTGATTGCTCTTCAAGCAATTTTAGTAGAAAATTTTAATTGAAGTTTGATTCGAAAGGCGGTGCGGTGTTTTGTGGGTGTGGGGTGGATGAGGGTGTGTGAGCAAATTTCAAGGGATAACATTTCAATTTGAAAATTCTTCAAAAAAAAGAAAAGAAAAAAAAACAAGGAAGAAAAACCGACACAGATGGTGTAAGCCAGTCAGGAGTGTTTTCGAGCGGAATTAAGAAATCCAAGGAAAGAAAAATTGAATTTAATTAAATCTTTCTGCCAAAAGGATATCAGTGAGGTCTCTTTAAAATAATAAAAATTAGTTTAAACGGTCAAATTTGGATAGAAGAGGTCCTTGACAGAAAAAAAATAAAGTGCAACCATGGAACTTGATAATTGATAAGGGCTTTCAACGTAATGATGGAGTGGCTAAGTGTTGACCAATTAGAATATTAACACTACTTGATTAAAAATAAAAATAGAAAAACGTTTTGACCATTGAGCTATTAACTATAATAAGAGACGAGGAGAAAACAAAATTTGGTCTATATTGAAATTCAAGTGATACACGAAAATTGAAACACTGAACTTTGACAGTTTGATTCGGAGTTGACGTTATGTCCAAACGGCTGATTCCAAAGTTTAAAAAGGGTGAAGAGAATTGGAAATTGTGTAATTTTTTTTTTCGTGTCCGATTTGTTGAATTAGAAATTCTTATAAATCTTGAGGTTTGAAGGTCCATTGAACAAAATTCATTGGAGCAATATTTTAAACAACCTATTTTAAAGGGCTTATCATTAAAGTAATTAAATTTTTTTTAAATACTTAGCAATTTTCTAATAATACCAAAATCTGAAACCTGACAGGGCAACCAAACACATCTAAGCAACAATGACAGTTCGTTAAAAAAAAAACATAAAGCAAAAAAAAAAACTTATATTAACTGAAAATGTCAGATTTACAACTGTCAGAAGTCATAGTAAAAATCTATTTTTTTTATTGTTTACAAGAGGACCCGTTGACCTTTGTCGCTCCTCAAATGAGCTCTAACAGCAACACTGCAAAAAAAAATCCAAAACTAAAATCAGCAAGATCGGCCAAGCCGTTCTCGAGTTTAAGCGAGACAAATAAACAGAATTTGATTTTTATTATGGAAGGTTATTGTACCGCCTTGAAGTATACCATAAATATATTACAAATCTTGACCATTGTATAATGTAGGTACTGCAGATTTTAGGAGAAAATGAAGTATGGAATGAAACGCAGTCAAGAATGAAATTTTAAAAACTATTTTTTTTATTTAAAAAAAAGTTATCTAGTTATAGATACATATACATAAGTCTTGAACTGGAATCATCTCTCTATTTATTAAAAAAAACTCATCAAAATCCGTTGCGTAGTTTTAAGGACGTATGCATACATATGGACAGACAGACAGCGACTTTGATTTGTACTATGTATGTAGTGATTGCTTTGTTGGAGTTCTTTCAATTCTTCGAAGGATTTGTTCTGTACTTAAAACAACGCACTTTTCAGCAAAAAAAATGAGTCTTGAAGTTTTCCAAACATTCCAAGTAAAAACGTCATTAAATGTCAAGTTTTCCAGGACACCAATAGGATGTTTTTAATGTCCCACTATTTTATAAATTGTTCAAGAAAATTAACATTTTTAGTACAGAATTTCCTAATTTTAGAACTGAAAAAAATTTAAAAAAAACTTAGAAATTGTTTACGGAAAAATTAAAATATTTGAACCGTTTCATAAATTCAAATGATATTTTGACAGTAAACATGTACAATATTATTCATGATCTTGAACATTTTTCAAAAAGTTTTGTTTATTTTCACTAACCTCTCTTTCAAAACGAATAAAACTTAACTTTAAAGTTGAAATATGTAACTAAAGAAATATGATCAAAAAAGTGACTGTACTTTTTTAAATCTAAAAGTAATTTTTATTCAAAAAACCCTACTCAGTTACTTTTACTAAAAGTGTCAATTTGATTCTTTAATCTCGAATCTCGATGTCTCATAAGAACCACTTGAAAACTTCATCACAATGGCAATAACTTATGTTGACAATCTTTCCCAACCCTCTATTCATCTCCTTTAAACAACAAAAAAGAAAACACCCTTTCCTCCTCAGTATCGGCTCTTTCCACTTCACACACCCATACTTAAATATATAAATGAGACGTAATTGCCAGGATTCATGAGGGGGTAAGAATTTTACTCCATTTTTTTCCCTTACATCACAATCAAGTGAAACTCTATATCACTTAAAACTTCATGAAAGGTTACTTACGTCTTATTACCAACTCATCAAAATATCTCCCTAAGCGGAAAATGAATAAATAAATTGAGAAAAAAAAAACAAAAATGAAATTTTACAAAAAGGTTTTGTGACACACAGGCACACGTGTACATACATATACAAATTTATATGTATGTTTGTATTTTCAAAATATTTATATTGTCCTTAAAATAAAAAAAAAATTATGCTATTTTTCATGACAAAACAAAAAAAAAACAAAAAGGAAACATCAGCAAACTCCATCGCACATTTGGAGGAAAATTGCTTTTGCTTTGTTTGCAAAATGGAGGAAGGATATACGGATATTCGCTAACGTGCGTGTCTTTATGTTTTGCCAGAGAAAAGATTGAGTTTTTAGTACACAAACATACACACAAGAACACTCGCAAACAATATCTAGCGTTTCCACTTCCAGCAACTGGCTTTTTTCTACTATGAGCCATGTTAGCTGTTCTGCTTTTACTTCGGCTTTGTACCTACAATGAAAAAAGTTTTTTTTTGTTTTTTGGTTTCTTTTTTTTTGTGAATTGAAAAACAGGAAGTAAATATTTCCTTTCGTTTATCCTTTGTGTAAGGTTTAACTAGAACTCTCTCATTCGCTTTTGTGTGCATAAAAGAAGAAACTACCGGCAAAAGCGGGAAATTTTATATTTGTAAAAGTTTCTAATTGATTTGTTGGATAAACAGTAAAAACAAAATAAAAAAAGATAAAAACAAAAAAAAACTTTATATAGTTTGTCTATGTCCTTGGAACTTTATTTAGTTCAAAATTTTTCGGAATGGTTTATAAAAGTTTTATTCTTTTCGCTTTTGTTTTTCATTTTTTGTTTTTGTGTGTGAGTTTAAGGGATATAGGTACTAGGTGTGTACATAAAACGTCCACACACAGGGTGGGCCATATAAGATCTTAATAATTTTGACATATGTTGTCAAATTGACAAATTGAATCGCCATTTCAAGGATAACTAACTCGGACTTACCGCTCTTAAATTGTTTAGCTGTCAATTTAAAAAACTGTCCCGATCTTTGTTACCCAATGTTCGTTTCGTTCTAAAAATAATGTCAAAAATATTCCCTCCAAAAATTGTATACCGAATAGACTCAGTAATGCCAAGTTTACAAATCAGCCAACACCAAGGCGATCCAAGGGACTTACCATATCGAGCCACTAGACAATCTAAAGCGGGACAATTTTGTTTCAATATGACAAAGAATGATGGTAATTTTTGACATTAACTCATATAGACAAGGCATTTTTCTCCCTGAATGGTGGGGTGAAAAAACGAGACTGCCGCTACTACAAAATACAAAAATGCACGAAAAGTTTCTCCAAAGACCAAAGAATGACAATTTGGAACACAAAACGTGTGAAAGCGGTCGAATTCACTCGTTGGGGAAGAAATCATCTGAAAAATAAGAAATTTCTAAAAAAAATCATTTTTCCTGGGTTGGGTAATATTTTGACAGCTAATTTGGGCTTTATAGTGACATTTAGAACCGGATTCAGTAGTCAAAAAATTTATTTTAAAGAAGGCAGGGATACAGATTGTGAAATATAGGAGGCGAATTGGTCCAAGTGACTTTTTCATACTTCGGATGCACTGCAAAGTGTAAACATCCCCCAAATTACGAAACAATAAAATTATTAAATTTTTAAAATGAACTTTGTTACGAAAATATTAAAACTAATAGAATCAATTCAAAGGAAGGCAAATAATTTCGATCGGAATGTTAAATCATTACAAATTGTGGAAATGTCATTGAAATATGCCAAGCAACTTAGAACAACTTCCTGGAAGTAGAAACTTTGAGTGTTGAAGTGTAATTTAAAGTTAACTTTTGTATACTTATATCTTTTTCACTGAAAAGCGGTAATTTTACTCCTTGAAAAATTAATTGTATAAAAATTTGAAGAAAATATTGAACCACGAATATAAAATTATCCCTCAAAGTTGCCGGCAACTTATTTCTATAGTTTATGCTCTTTCATGAAAGCAAATGTAATATCAAACTATCAATTTCAAGGTGTGCAACTTTAGGCAGTCTGGGCTGCAGGCCTAAAAACAAAACCACCTTTTTCAAAGTTTTGCTAAAAATTCAATATTTACGAAAACTCTAAACCAACTCAATCTGCATTTCCATGAAAATTTCAACTCGATCTACATTTAAACTCGACTTTTGCAAGAACGCCCCAAATTATGCAGAAATACCAATGTTGGTATCAAGATTATTAAAAATAAATCAAAATTTTGGCTCAGAAAAAATATTTTTTTTTAATAAGTTGCTCCGAAAATTAGTGACGTTTACAAAAAAAATATTTGGAATTTATTATAGCTGCAACACCGAGAATCATTATATACGACACCGAGATGAGATTGTCAGTTTTCGACGTTGATAGGTCTTGGCAAGATGAATTTCTACCGATGGTTATCAATTCTTGTAAGACGTCAAAATAAAATGTCAAGCTTTGGGTGGAGATGGCGCTCCATGTCATACTACAGCCGCCAGCATGGATTTAATGAGGTTTACCCTATAGGCTTGATATTAGAAAATGACGTTTTTAACTGGCCTCCGTTTTAGATTGATTTGACATGGCCTGACTTTTGTGGTTTTGTACATCAACAAGCCACGAACATTGGCTAAAACAAATATGAGACTTGAAATACCGATAGACGAACTCAAAAAAATGATAGAAAATGTCGAAGAAAGAACACAATTTGTCACTAGGAAAAAGATGACCATTTGAGCCAAATAAAATTTGAAAGGTGATTGACATGTCAATGAAAATAAAATCCAAATTTTTATTTAAGAGTCACATGTAAATGACACACCCTGTTTCGAATAATTTTTTTTTTGTTGAAATATATCAAATCCCACTTTAATCGCCACCGATTGAACAAAAGTTTAAACAAAAAAAATCAAATAAATAAACTTAAGAACTTTTGGTTCTTTTATGTACTTATGGTGTTCATGATGATTGTAGGTAAATAATAGATGGCATTTCAAGGCTGAGTAACTGAATTCAATGGCGGGTGGTGAAGTTGAAGTAGGTTGTAAAAATAAAGCTGCAAATTGGATTTATGTGTCATTGACATAAACAGTCATTTTTTTTTATTTTATACCTTAAATTAAATAAACATTTTTTAAATTCCCGATTTTTTTAAAATGTGATAAAAAGCAAAACAAATTCTTGTCTTTTTGAGTGTTTTTTAGGAGGTTTAAAACTTTAAAGAATAATACAAGACAGAAATATTATTGGAATGAATTTTTTTGTTTCTATTTTATAATTTTATGGCATTTATTTCTTTAATTTGATTTCCGGTATATGTCCGCCGTGTTTACGAGGTAATTCGATCCATCAAATTTTTCACTACTCAAATCTGGACATATGGTGTCAATGGCGGCTTGAATATTGGGCTTCCACAGCTTCATGATTTGTCGGCATAAGCCAATGACTTAACATAGCTTCATAAAAAGTTATCCAGAGGCGTTAAGTCGCATGGACGAGAACGTCTAAGAAATTTTGAAAAATTGAAGAAAAACCGTTTCGAAATTTCTTGTTAACTTTTCTTAAATTAAGTAATTTTTTTAATTAAATACTAAATTCCGAAAAATCTGTAGGTACCTATTGTTCAAGTCCTTTCTGAGAAACCACAAGTCCTGCACTT
This sequence comes from Scaeva pyrastri, assembly GCA_905146935.1. Taxonomy (NCBI): domain Eukaryota; kingdom Metazoa; phylum Arthropoda; class Insecta; order Diptera; family Syrphidae; genus Scaeva; species Scaeva pyrastri. The sequence continues at coordinate 16,336,507 of LR989929.1, read as the reverse complement.
TGTTAACTGACGTCACTTTTTTGAATTGAGTTGTTTTTGTATTTTTTGTTAGTCAACTTCTCCTCTCTAAGTTCATTCGTTAATGTTTGACTAGAATTTAAATTCTCACTTTTTATATTTTTTTTTCTATAGAACAATCACCATCATTAAGGTGCACTCAACCCTCTCGCTTTCTGTATTCAAACTAGGTCAGGGTTCTATTAAGTTTTTTTTTTTTTTTGAAAATAGTTTTTCTTCACAATTTGAAGGGAACAATTTTATTATAATTATATCTTCAAAGAAAGTCCTTCAACTACTGCCCTTCACATTCATTCACATATACACTAAAAGGACGCCATATAGGTACTCCCACATTATTAATTCAAATTTTTAACCCAAAACATAAACACAAAGGCATATGTATGTATGTACCTATATCCTTAAAGCCATTAAAGATAACCATGCAGTAGAAAAATATACCACAAGCTATTTTTGCTCCATTGAAATACTTTTACTTTACCAAACCAAAAAAAAAATTATAAAAAACCCCATGTTCATGAGCCATAACCCATTTTGACCTTCAACTAAATTCCATGCTTTGAAATACCTATCCCTTACAGTGCCAACGTAAAAAGGGGGGGATTAGAAGAGAGCAATATTAATTTCGCTAATTTACATCAAAACCGTAAGATTATTTTTACATAAAAAAGAAATTCCTTACACATTCATACACCGCACCGCACACAGGTGCTGCCATATGGCTGCCATTTTGCAGGATGTTCTTTTTTTTGCGTTTCCTTTCCTTTCATTTCCTTTCCTTTCTTTTCGTTTCGTTTTTTTTATTTTATTTTATTAATTTACCTGCAACGGTATTCGACTATACCAACGAACCAACCAACGGCAACGGAAGGGTATCCTTAGAAAATTTTCTCCATTCTTTTTTAGCTTTTCAATTATGATAAAAACGCAGCTTCCTCGCTGTTGTAAGAACACATGTGGAATATATATGTGTGTGTGTGCTAGTATAATATGGCGTACCACGAACGACCCTTGTAGTAGTGAAATTTTCATACAGTTATTTGGATTTCAAGAGCAAACATTCACCCGGATTGTATGTTGTATGTATGTGTGTGTGTGTGTTTGTATGGTTATGTTCGTATGTCAGAAAGGACGAAAGGAAGTTACTTGCTCAGTCACACATGGTTGCATGGGTCTGATGTCAGGATGCGGGTCCTTCATGTGATGCTCGATTTTGTTACTTTCACTATGTAGAGACCGAGGGACATGAGGATGAAAAGGATATAAATCTGTCTTATCTTATAGACCATTTGTGAAAACTGTATCCTTGTAATAGTAATTTTAAAGATACTTTCAGCTGGAGATGAGTGATTCACTGTTGCCAACATACACAATACACATTGACGTTTTCCAAAACACTCAACTTTTTAAAACAAAAGAAAAATTCAACCAAAAAAAGACGTTTCATTGGGAAAAATATACCTCAAACAAATTCGAAAAAAACTTGAACGTAAAAAATGATGTTAGTAAAAAAATATATTTTGTTTTTTAATTTCGCAATGAAAATTAAGAACTTCAGGGTGAAATTTTTTTTTATAATTAGTTTGAAATTGTTTTTGGGTTTAGTTTACCCAATTTCACACATATTTTGGTTATGAAGATTTTAAGGACGTGTAAAACTTTGTCATAGTGGGGCAAAAATAATTTATATAAAATCCACCCACAGCCACACCTACTTTTTTCTACGTAGTATTATTTATTCGAATCTAATTGTGTCCATACAAATATTTAAATTAATTTGAAACAATTTCCCTTTTATTTTAGAAAACTACTACTGCCACGCCCTTGTTCTGCTTTTATCGCTCTGATTTGTCAAATTGAAATTTTTGACAATTTTTCATGGCTCAAATATTTAATGAAAGAAAGATGATATCAACTTCAATCTAATTTTTTACTATTTTAAGTGACGTTTTTGACATCTGGAAAATTTTCAAAACAATTTGATTGCCAAAAAAAAATTGACCAAAAAATAGCCTAGAATCGACTAGAATTATGACAATGATATTGACTCAAAATTTTATTTTATTCCTACATACCACAATTGTTAACAAAAAATTAAATTTTGACAAATATCGCATTGACATTTTTTTTCCAAAATAATTAATGGAAAAACTTAATAAAAATCTATCAAAAAGTTTCAAAAATAGTTTTTTTTTCGTCTTGAATATCTTGAGAACGAACAATGAATATTTGAATATTTTTTTTATTTTTTTGACAAGTATTGAAATTTTTAAAGTGTGATGATATTTTTTTTTTAATGTTAATGAATGAAATAAAGTAAAATCAAAAGTAAAACATTACCAAATTGACACTAATGCGTTTTAACCATTACCAAGTTTACTTTTGTCTGACAGATTGAAATCTAACACCAGATACTCTTCTCAGAGCACAACAAGTTCAATAAATGTCAAGTTTTCAAAATGTAATACATAGGAAGTTGTCAGTTTGGGTCGAACCAAGACTCTTTCTTTTATGTTTTTCAAACGTAAAAGAAGGAATAAATATTTTAAAATCTAGAATAGGTTTTTTGCTGCATTTCAAAAACACTACAAAAGATTGGCTTACAAGGAGGATATCAATAGACCATAGAAATGGCAAGTCCACTATGGTGAAAATATAAAGCCTTGAAGCTGCAAGATTAAAATGGCAAAAATAGTTAGCTTATATGACTAAGAATGTTTTGCAATTTTGTCATATTGAAATTTTTGAAAAATGTGGTTTCACACATAAAGTTGGCAACATTCATTAAATGCAAATATAATTCAGTAACATATCCGGCTATTTACATTAATGAACACTTAGTAAACCAATGAAAACAACACAAACAACATGTCAACAAGACGCAGAATAAATAATCGTATTTTATTTCTATAACAGTTTATATTTAACAACCACGCCCACATGCATTACAATGCATACATTATGTTGTTTTTTGAAATCTATAAATAAACATTAAAACTCAATATTATAGAAATCAACATCAGACACACCAACACAACATATCTCCAGGACGTGTAAATTTTTAAGGACAAATCAATTTTGTAGACGTTTCTGAAGAGTAGAATTTTACCTACTTTTTGTGAATCTCTTTTTGTTTTGCTTTCCCTTTTTTCGTGTCGCTTAATGTTTAAAGGCCCTAAATGATTTGTGATTTTTGTGTGTGTGTTTTTTGTTTGTCTCTTTGTTCAATGTTCATCCCCTCTGGGAGACGAATGGTTAGTAGTTTGTCCTTGATAACTGGCTCCTGAGATGAAATTCAAATTGGACACCCGGGGCCACCAGAGGCATGCAAAAGTCACAAAAAACAAAACAAAACAACAGAAAAAACTGTTGTAATGTTTTTCTTTCTTATAATAATAATTTAGGTTTTTGTTGTTTCTGTTTTTCTTTTTTGTGTTTAATTTCGTGAAAAGAAATTCTGCCTCGGGGAGGAAGAATTTTCCAACTACGAGTCTTTATGCATTCTGTTTTCAAAGACATATAAAAAAGAAGGAAATGTGGAAGATTAGAAAATTAACCTACTAGCACGAGGTATAGGAATACGGGTGCTTATACTTTTGGGTCCCTAAGGGTGGTAGATGATTTGACGCCATTGGAACAGGTATATGCTACTGTTTCATATGGCTATAAGGGTAACATATAAGCTTCTAATTTATTTATATAAAAAAACATTCTTGAAAGAAATATCAAAGTAAACCTTTTCTATGGATTCTCCAACATTTAGATAAGTGACTTAAAAACATAGGGAACAGGATTCCACATTTTAATAACCTTATTACAATATTTTAAGAGATTTTGTTGTTTTGGAAACGGAAAGGAAATACATGCAATTAAAAAGAAAAATCCTTGTTGCTTAAAAATTTTGAACATCTTGATACTCGAAGAAGAGATTTCTTTTTATTTTTTTAATAATCGTCAATTAAGGAACTTTAAGATGCATGCAATTAATTGAAGTTAAAGCTGTTTTCTGTCGAGTTTTTGAGTAGCAAATTTATTTTTAAAATTTGTTATGAAAGTTTTTGTAAATTTGACAGTGTTTTTTTTTATCTTGAACACTTTAAAACTTTTGTGTGACATTTAGGAAAAAATATCGTCAATGTTTGAAAACAAAAAATCAGTCAGCATTGAAAGAAATAAGGACCAATGATCGTGACATCGTAGAAAGCATATCAAAGTGTCAATTTTAATGGATGTAATGTTGATTCCTAATTGAGGATTTTCTTTGCTCCAAATCCGGAAATTTTGCATATTGGAGAAGTTATTTGACCATAAAAATGAGTTTCATCACTAAAAACAATCACTGCGTAAGAATTTTCATTTACGACAAGTTTTAAAGCAGTCCAATCAGTAAAAATGCATAACCTAAGATCCTGAAATTTGTCAAGTACTCGTAGTTGAAGGAAAGGACATACAGAAACAGGACCATAAACGTGTAGATTTGTGAAAAATTTTAATAAGTCCCAACTTGTTGCAACTGTTGCAAATAGTTATTAAAAAACTTAGGCTCTAATTATTGTTGTAACTTCGTTTCACCCTATAAAAAGAAACATTTTATACACATTTCAGACCATTAGTTCAACTATTCAAATTTATTCAATGTTTTAGTACAAATTTACAAATATAAAGTTCTTAAATTATTTATTAAAATATTGTTTGTACACGATTGAAAAAAACTGGTAATTATAATTTTTTATAGCCTTACATTTTTTGTCCCAAGCTTATCATATAAATTTCGGGACCGTACATAATTGAATACAATAAAATGTTATATGCATGTCTCAAAAAAGGACACCCTATTTTTATGAACTCATATACTTTTTAACATGATGATAATAATCGTGTTAATTTGTCCATCAAAATTCAGGGATTCTCATTCAAAATGACGAAACAAAAAGATTTTATGTTAATTTTCATTTTTTGTTATTTTTCCAATTTTTTTTTTTTTGATTATATAATGAAGAAGCGAGAGTGAATAAATAGTATGAGAATTTATTCCATGGTCGCATATAAAATGATAACTTTGACCACAGATAAAAAATTATCCTAATGAACTTTGGGAATAAAGTTTTTCTGTTCCAAAAAGATAGGAAAAAAATATTTTGTTATTTTCTTTTTTTATATACTAACAAAAAAACTGTGTGTCTATGTGTGTAGGTGGCCCTATAGCTACCCTATATTAAGAGAAGAATAAAAAAAGGAAGCTATAAATTATTTATATGTCATTCAGTTTGGTCTTACAGTAATCTCCAATTTAAATACGACATCATCAACAACAACAACAACAACAACAACAACAGCTACGAACTAAGGACGAATCGCTCGTATTCTAAATACCAGAGGGATCACTTTTAATGTTAAATACCTAAACTTACTATTTTTAAGGGAGGAAAATACTTGGATAAAATAGGGGATAAAAGTGGTCAATGGTGGATGTAAATTTAGAGATAAAATTGGGAATAATGTTATATTTTTTTTTTCTTTTTTTTTTCGTTTCGTTTTGTTTTGGTTTTTTTGGTAATTCATCAGAATTGGGGCTCTATAAGTTTGTTTTTCAATTTTTGTGTCAACAGATTGTTAGAAAGTTTTTCATTTTTTATTCAAAATTAATGTAAACAAGAAAAAATTGAATAGATGATTTACCATGAGATGATGGAGACTGGAAGGTAAATTATAAATATTGAAATAGTTCATAAAAAAAGCAAAAAAAAAATCACAAAAAGAAAAAAACCATTTCCACTGATTTGAATTTAAAAAAATTCGATTTATTTACATTTCGAGAATTTAAGTAAGACAATGATCAGATTTTATGAAACAGAGTTATGTGCTATTGAAATAACTTACAGACTCATTATGGCTGTGATGCGATAAAGAAAAACGATTTCTATAAAGAAGAAGTTACATACTACATTCCACAAAAACTGATTATAATTTAAAAGTGCGTATACGCCCAGTGTACCATTGTAGTTTTAAGATTTTAAGAGATGATACGATAATTTGGAAATTCAAAGATTTTGAATGGGTTCATCTAAGTAAATTCTTTTTTTTATAAAAATACTGATTGATTGTTAAAAAAGGTAACAGCAGCCAATCGTTGGAGCTCATTGACTTTATGTGTGTCAAACAATTTTTGGGCATGTGCCGCCATTGAATGGAATAATCTAGGGTAATTCCAATTGGAGCGTTTTCAGGTGGTTATTAAAGGGTTTATGAGGTTAGGCTTTGTTATAGGTAACTCATAGCTGTTGCTTTTTGTAGAGTGCTTGGCCCAGTCATATAAAATAAAGTCATTTCAAATTTTTTTTGAAGAGAAATTAATGAATAATTATTTCTTTGTAATGAAGACATTGATAATTGATAATGGAAAACGATATCTACCAAATGGCCACACGTCCTTTCCATGAAATTTTTCCTGATCAATTCCATCTTTAAGGTCTTGTATCGATTGACTTATGTGTCTTTCATGTGGCTAAATTTATAAATGTCTAAGGTTGCTAAATCACAAAATCTCTTTTTGCCAGCACTTATGCTTCGAAATCAAACAAGTCAGGAAAATTATTTCTGAAAAAAATTACAATTGTTTCGTTGTTTCTGTGACACGTAGTACGGTTTCATTTTCCAAATAGTTTCCAATTTTTTTTGCGTGCAGACGCCAAAATAATAGCAAAGATTGTTTTAGATCGCATTAAAGAACACCACAAAGCATCACTCGACGCTGAACTCGCTGAGGTACGAGTAGGTTGTCTGAAGAATTTGAAGTCCAAAGTTGAGTCAGACAGGGCTGCATACTGTCACCAATCCTGTTATTATTGGTGAAAAGTGATGTAACTACTACTACTACTGGGGATGGCTTTGACAGGAAGCGGAGGAATAAGATGGACTCTGATAACTTACCTTGCTTTACCATAAGATCATGGATCTCCATCAAATGGCCACAAGGGTGGAGAGAGAAGCAGCAATCGTAGGGCTGAAAATCAATATGGTAAAAACAAAGATGTTCAGCGTCGGGAGCTCGCAATCATCCGCTCCGATGAACATTGGTGTCTTCGAAACATATTACGGGTTTTACGGCCTAATCGTATCTCCAACGAGGATCTACATAGACGAACAGGTCAGGAACCCATAGACACCATTATACGAAGGCGAAACTGGCAGTGGATTGGACACACGCTTCGAAAAGGAACACACTCACACAAGAAGGAAAAAGAGTTGGTAGACCGAGAAGAACAGTCAGGGAGGAATCTGCGAGATTGGGAAAGAGCTGGAGGGAGCTCAAACACATCGCTGGAAACCGCACACGATGGTGCGTAGAAGTAGTTGAGGCCCTATGTCCTACTAGGGAACACCAACCGACTTCGTAGGTTTGAGGACCTAAGTAAGTAAGTAAGTAAATGTCCAATCACACCACCAAGTCAAAAACCGTATCAAAATCTCCAAAAGTGACAGCTGTCAGAAATCGATCGATTCACTCAATTTAATAAAATTATTCATCCTTGGCACAAATAAAATAATATAAAATGCTTATATATGTAAGTCTAAGTTTTATTTTCAAAAATTTTAAAAATTGAATAATTGTTTCTTAAGACCACTTTATTTTCGTATTTTTTCAACAGCGCAGCGTTCGTTGTCAATTCTTTAAAGCAATTCATCAAAAACGTTTAATCAAACTAACGAACGAACGTAAAGACCATTTTCGTTTTACGAGAAAAAGGCCCCAAATTGTGTAAATTAGTTCTGCCATAAAACTAAATTACACCATTCATACAACTATTTCCTTTTGTTCCGTTATTTATATAAAACAAAACTATCAAAAGTTTGATTTGTTTTCCTTTTTTTTTTACTGAAAGAAAAAGATAAAGCAAAAATAAAAAAAAAATTCCTTTTCTTAACTTGCAATTTTAATGTTCTCTCTTATTCCTACTTTAGTCCTTGTTCCTTGTGGAAAGTTTCCATCTGTCTTTCAAAACTATGTTTCTATAAAAACACCAGACTCTGAACTCTGATGAAGAAATCAATATTGCCTAAAATTGTTTTTTTTTTGTCTTCGATTCTCGTTTTTCTTGACTTTATCAAGTAAAAGGCTTCCAGCCAAAAGATGAAGAAGGCTTTTTGGTGGAGAGTATTGAAAAAAAAATAAAAATAAAAATATAACCTACCTACATGAGAAATGGAGTTATGAAACTTTTCATTGCATGTTTGGTTTATTATTTTGATCACGTGCCAAAAAATTAAAAAAAAAAGCAAAACCCAAGGAAAAAGAAAATAAATTTAAATTTTAAGTCAGCACAAAACTTTTCATGACCATAAACTTTTTTTTTTTTTTGGTTTTTGGTTGGTGATTCCTTTTTTTTTATTGTTGTTGGTTTTCTTGTGGGGTAAATGATCTATAAAGTTGGATACAAAAACATCATTAAGATGACATCAATGCGGTAGCTAGATACTGTATCTTTTTTTAAGAACAGCTTACATGGTTGCTACGAGTATACATAGTCTCATAATTAAGCACCTAGATAAGTATCTTTTTGCTGTGGTCCTGTTCGGCTCCTGGCTCTGTGATAAGACAGCGAGTCCTTAATTAAATTACGTTGTGTCGAAAATATTTTGTTGTGTTTTGTGTGTCTTAAGTTCTTAAGGGAAACGTGTTTAATTAACGCCAGCACGTTGTGTCGTCCTTTTTAACGTGTTTTTTTGTTTGTGTGTGTGTTTGTGTGAAAGTCGAAAAGTTCTATACATACTCATTTTATGTATTTTAAGTCTTATGATGTGCATTTTGAGCGAGGAAAGTCTCAGAACATAGAAGTTAACGAGTGTGAACTAGTTTCGTGCATCGTAATCACCTGACACAGACGAAGGACGTGTAATCCTTGTTATAGGACTTTTCACTTCTCATACTTCCTCTCCTGGATGGGGCTCTCCTAGGTTGACATTGCCAGTTCATATATGTACCTTCGGTATATGGAGAATGTCCTGTATAGGGATAGGTATAGAGTCGAATCAAAAACTCATTTATCCTTTTTTGTTTTATTTATTTTGGAAGCCGTCCAACGAAACTTTTGTGTTGATGTTCACTTCGGTGTAGTTTATGAATCACTTGAGACACTTGGGCAAAAGCCAGTGTTGCTATTACACATCTCGAGTCTATACTTAGACCAACTCTCTCTTGTACCTGATGATCAAAAATATCCTTTACAGAGGTTTTTGTCCATTGTGGACTGTGGTTTGAGGTCCTTGATGTGTTTTTCTTTCCTATGGCAAACACAACATTGCCATCATCAGAGTTACAAGAGATGGAAGCCAAAGTCTCGTATATGACCAGACACGTCTCACCACACAAACACCAATGCCACAGTCAGACAGAAAGACGGGCAGGTTGCCACATAAACTGCTGCATGCATACCCATAGATATGGAATGGACCCACAATATCGTCCTGGTTTCTGGATACTATATGAATGATTTGAGCTGCATCATATATGATGTGTGTCTCTGTCTGTGTAGCTTCTTGCTCCAAGGTAACAATATATTGTACATCTAGGCAAATATATTTACCATGCAATTAATTAGTCCTGAATAGAGGATATTATGTATAGTAGGTTCGTTTTCTGTAAGATATGATGGTTTATTAGACAAAGAGTCAAAGTGATGAATGCTGCAGAAGCTTTGTTAGTTGGCTCTTGGGCTCATGGTTTTGGCTTTGGCTTTGGATGTGGCTTTAACTTTGGCTGACAGGTGCGACGACGACGGGAAGTGGAACAGTTGAACATAATCTACTTGCCTCTTGTTGAGTGGGTATTGAATTTAAATTCCATTTACATGAATAATAAGGATTTATAAGGATATACGTTTAAACTCGTATACCTATAGACAGAATGATCGTTGAGTGTTGTGTTCGATTTCAAATTTAATTGAATTGGAATTTATACATACATTACATTATATAATTAGCTACGAATGTACACAATTCTGAATTGAGGATTACAGCAATTATATATAAGATGAAAATCTGATGGGAAAATTTTAATTATCTCGAATAATAAATTACCGATTAACGAGCAAATATAAATAGATTAATTAATGTTTTATATATAAATTATGGAAATTGATATAATATTTAATATTTATTAATTAAATGGAAAATGGAATGGAATCTCTGAAAGCAAAGGAAAATCAAAATTCAATATATTAAATTACTTGTAACTTAAGATTATTGTTTTTAAATTTAACCTTTTAAAAATGCTTCATTCTTAATTTTTAAAATTTTAAGTTAAAGTACCACAAAGTTATTCTTAGAAGCTTTCAATACCAAATAATATGGGGTTCCTCAGAGCTGTCATTTAGGGCCACTTCTATTAAATTCGTATTTACTGATATTTACTCAGCTTGTAACTTTTAAATTTTCAACACAATAATTCCAATTGTTTTTGGTTAATTTTGTTTCAAAAGAGAAGTCATCCCAAAGGTCAGTTGTTACGCCACTGTTACCTTCCAACTTCAACCTACACGGGTTCCATAGATACGTGACTTTGGTTCTTGACCAATAAACATACCAAATTATATATAGACATCGTAACAGCACTTGGTATTTATATGTACCACTTGAAACATTGGCACTAAGTGTCTTGTACCATTTAATATGGCATACATAGAATAATTTTACAAAACCATTACCATTTGACATTATTATTATTATTATAACTGTTCAGGTTCACATTGACCCTACTCGAAAATCAATACCATCATTGCCTTTTGCCTAACCTTTTGGCCAATCTAATGGTGAACCTTTAGATATCTCCATAAAATTCATTGTTCAGTGTGGTTTCCCAAAATCACAGGAGTACCTATATACGAGTATGAGTTAAGGTTTGTTGCAATAACAAGCCACAAAATTCCGTTTTTACAAAACACAACAACAATCATCGCAAAGTAATGGAATCTAATTGATTTCTTTTGTACGAATTCTTTTATGTTTCTACTCGTACATGTGTCATGTGTAGGTATGTGTGTTTTGGTATCCTTGTATTCACATCAAGTTAGTCATCACGTCCGAGGAGAGTTAAGAAAAAGCTCCAGGAACTACATTACTCCTCAAATGCGTCCTTATTTCAATCCAACAACAAAAGTGAACTTTCCATTATTTGTATGACTTAAGGATTTGTGTAACTTTTATGCAGACACAAGTCCTGATGTGGCTGAATAATCTACACACACACACAAATAGGTAACACCTTGAGTGTAAATCCTTGGATGATATGAAAAGACAAAGACAATGTACAAGGATTTGAGTTAGAAAATTTCCACTGGTGCTGCTGAACGTACAGAGATTATATTTTTGGCAGGATTTAAATGTTTAAAGGATTTATGGGCGATTATGTTTCAAAATGCTTATCAAGTTAAAACACACAAACTACATCCAATAATTCCATAATTCTTTTACCTGGATGGATTTTGAGATAAACTCATATGAAGATTGGTCGAAAGGGGGGGGTGGGGGTCGGTATTATCGGGGGAGTATACATATATGATAAAAATGATTTTCCAATTTAATTAAGTAAATTGTGCAGACGATGCATGATAAGGATAACAAATTTACATAAAATATTGATTGATCGATGCATTAAGAGTTTACTGTAACAAAAAGTGTATACTCACAGTCACATATGCATACTTACATACAGTTTATTAACTGTAATTTGCCGTGTATGGAAGGACAATTAGATTCATCTGACCTGGAAAGTTTTGTGGCATGAGAAAATTCGAAGTTATTTGCAAATGATGAACCTTAAGTAATTACAAACGAAAATAGATTAAATGAATTAGTCTCAAGGATTTACTATTGATGACACAAGGAGGGAGTGAGGTTTACTTTTATTTAGACAAAAGAGAAGAGAAATAAAGTTAAAAGAAATTTGTTCATTTTAGACGTGTGGTTTTTAAAATTAAATAAAATGCATTTAATTAAATATTATGTCAAATAATTTAAATGTTTCATAAAGATTAATGTTTGCCATTATATTTTTAAAATGATTTTGGGCAAATAGCAGTCGACACTTGCCCAAAAAAATTACACCCAAGTGGCCCAATTTTCGACCAGTTTTTTTTTCTTCATTAATTGAGGCTATTTATCGGCAATAGCTCGCTGAATATTTTCTTCCAAGGTGCCAATCGTCTTAGGCTTATCTGTTGGCTGTATGACATGTAACGCCATCTTGTTGGAACCAAAGGTCGTCCAAATAAAAATCCCCTAATTTAGACACGAAACAAGTCATTAATCATGGCTCTTTAGCGATCCCCATTGACTGTAACATTATAGCCGGCTTAATTTTTGAAGAAATAAGGGCCAATGATTCCCTCTCCCCCTAGAGCACACCAAACAGTGACTTTTTGAGGAGGCGTCTCAACAATGGCTTGTATATTATGATCACTCCAAAATCCAAACAAAATTTTCTTGTAAAAATCGGGATCGGTGGCCATCTCGGTAAACAAAGTTTTTCCGAGAAGTTAACTTAAGACAGAAATTAACACTGTTAATCCACATATTATTTCAGTAATCCAAGGGCTCGACAAATTCTTGGAAACAGAAATTATCCATGTTGATCTTTTAACCTGACCTAATCTGACAACTTTCAAACTAAACATTGATTGAAAATATATGTACATTCGAAAAGTTCTCGTATTTAAACATGAACAAATAATCCCCTTCCTCTCTCTTTCTCTCTCCCCTGCCAATTAACCAGGTCATTCAAAATAGTAAATTAAACGGATTGCATATCTAATTAGCCATCATGACTGTTAAAGTTCTGTTTATAAATTACCTTTTCATCATCATCATCGGCCTCCGCAATCAAATGTTATATTTATAGGTATTCTGAAAATTGCAATACTTCCGCGGAATATTACACCATTTGTTTGAAGTTAACAAATCACTGATTTAACTAATTAACTTATTTGCATACTCAAAACCTCAACTATTAACTCTCTATTTTCGAACAAATAGATAGATGCCTATATTATCTACAGACCTCATTCTAAAATCTAAATCTAAAGCACTAAATACGTCTACATATTTGGTAATTTACACATTTGCACTTAGTTGGGCACAACGAGTTAAATAAATTAGTTTAACACAACACAACAGAGAACCGTACTTCCGGACTGTACAAATGTGCGTGTACCGCATATTGAAAGACCCGGTACCCAACCCACACACACACACATATCCTTTCGATTTTCCGCCCATAAAACTAAACTAACAAACTTTACGACTAACTTTCCAAAAAAAAAGCCAAAAACAAAAATAAATCCAGGATCCACAAACTTCCTGTGAAAATCCGTAACAGGATTTCCAAGTCCACAAATCTACCTTCGTTTATCTAAACACTTTTCTGTATCTGTATGTATGTGTGAAGCAGTGAAATGGAAAACTCATATCTGTGTTTGGTTTGGACAATAACTACGCGATATTCTATATCTGTGAATGTAGTGTAAAATTTACTCGTAGGTTGGTTTTGGGTAGCTCCGTTTTTCCGTATGGAATATGCAAAAGCCTTGTCCACTCTGGGATTCGTGGAAAAGTCTATATGGATTCGGAGGGAACTAGGAACTTTGTTTGGATTTAGTTGAAGTTCCTATTTTTTTTGTTCAGTGGGACTAACAATAAATAAAGATTTTCAAGTCCAAAGTTAAAAAACGGTGCCATATGTTTTGAATGTACCTATCGCTCTTAACCATTCTCTGTGACTTTGGAAATGGAAGTTATAAGCTTTGCTACCACACATCAACAATTTTATTTAACTTGCGAATTGAACCGAAAAAGGCTCTTAATAGTTCCAAAGTCTCAACTTTGGAAAATGAAAGTGTTTTTTTGGATGGATAAAGCCAAAATGTTTTCATTAGCTGATTGGAAGATATTCTCCTGTGGCCACGAACCACGAACCACTCCTGGTTGTTTTTGTAGAACAATGGAACCTGATGGTGCATATATTCACTACACCTTTATGTATAATCCTCTTATTTCGAGGGGAAACAAAAAAAATAAATTCCACGGCTTATGTGATAAACATGAAGCATTAGAAGACTTCATTAGAGGAAAAGCGTTTGGCTGGCGAATGCAGAGGGTTAGAACTTTTGGTCCCGGCAACCAAGGACCTTCAAAAGGAATTTTCAAAAATAAACAACATATTTTTAGGTTTTTATGGTATGAAGGATGAAACCAATTTAATTCCTATACTATGTGCGGACTCAAGGGTTTATGAAAGCATTACATATTTTAGAAACCACTCCAGATATTCTAGAAATACAAAATGTCAAATGGTAATTTTTTAAGTTCTCTTTTGGATTTTATTCAAGACACTTACAAGATTCATAGATTACAGCCAAATCAAAGATAATCTAATGAGCCTATTCTCAGGGACAGCGAATTAATTGGGTTAGAAGATTTAGACAAACAATAATTTATAAAAGAACAAAGAGAATCGGTGACAAAACGCAGCCCTGTGGTACACCAGAATTTATTTTTTGATTTCTGATTTGAGACCATCCAAAGCTACTTTATTGAACTTTCTGAATGACAATTTCTAATTAAAGCCAAATGCAAACATTTTTTTAGAAGAGATCTTGATTTTAAAGTTCATTTAATACTTTTAAAATCTTTAGTGCAGTAATCTCACTTTTTCCAAAACGATGTAAAAATTTCAAAGATATTGATTCGAAAGGTTTGCTGGCCGTCTTTAAGAAGCGTATGTTCCTGAAGATATTTATTAAGTAGAAAATTGATCAGCCTTTCCTAAATAGAAGAAAATGCCCGGTAATTAGAAATTTTTGGCAACGTTGGAATTGAAGACTTTGTAAGTTCTCTTTTAAGAATCACCAAAAACTCTTACTTCCTTCTTGGCATTTGTTGTATTTTATATATAATTTTTGAGAATGAAAAATTTAGTTTTTCAAATGAAAACAGTTAACGGATTTTCAAAGTCCGTGATTGGAAATTCACTTATTTGAAAAGTTCCTATTCGAAGCTTCCTTCTCGGACAGTCAAACGGTGCTCTGTGGGTTAATGGTGCTGCTCTCCAATATTCCCAAGAGGATGGAAAATTATGTCATAAATAATATAAAGGTCTTGAAAATTGAATTTTTTAAAGTCTTAAATCTTGAGATATTGGTTCACGAAAAATGGTAAGCAATATTTCTTATTTCACTTTAACTTATCGTCAACAACTTTCAATTTTGACCTTAATCAACTGATTGACTATGTATTTCCGAAGTCAAAATCAATGAAAAAAATGACACTGCTGAAGCTGAAAAAGTTATATCAGTTACAACAAGTCTGACAATATTTTTAGTTAAAAAAAAAATAAAAATTTTGTCTATTAATCATTTCTGAATTTCAAATATTGTTCAGCAATTGAACGCGTTATTTTCCTCAATTGTCAAATTGTTGTCTAAGGCAGGTAAGTAATACTGTCAAACTTAAATTTGAAGTAATTTTGAAACACCTGTTAAAAAATCGAAAATGTTTTTTATGCCAAAATCGTGTACTTTAAATAAAAATGATTGTTCAAATGATGGATGAATAAAATTACGTTGTTTTTATTTTGATTTTAAGATTCGATTTTTCGAGAGTTTATTTTTTGATTTAAAGAATTACAATATATTCTCAAAATTCTTTTTTTTTTCTTAGAGATTTGTTATAATTATTTTTTCGTAAGAAACTTTAGAATTTCTAAAAATATTTAAATTTTTCGAAATTTTTTTTGCATGTCTAAAATTTTATTTATTTATTTTGCTTCTCTTTTTAAAAGATTTTCACAATTTTGTTCCAAAAAACTGTTTTTACAAGGACACAATTTTTGGGTCATACAACAGTCAGAGCAATTTAATTGGGATTAGTCATCGAGGTTCTTTCTATTTCTGTCATACGTGGTTACAGAATCAATTCCAAGTATCAAAAAATTTTGAATTGGGTAGAAAACTAAAATTTGTTAGACACTCCGTTGATAAAAATTTAATACCTTTTTCATGTACTTACACATTAAAGCAAAACAGTCTTAAAACTAAAAGTTAAATTTTCCTAAAACTTTGACTGTTTGTCACTTTGACATCTAAAGTTTCCTTCCAAATTTTGAATATTTGTCACCAAACAAAAACGAAAATAAGAAATCAAATTAGATACCTAAATTATATCGTATAGTTTTCAAATCAAACCTCAGTAGCTGCTATGTATGTACCTATATATTTATAAATTATATTATTCTCTTTGATTTTCTTGGAAAACTTAAATAAACATAAATGAATAAAATACTCAGTGAACCTAACTAAAAGTAAAACTATTTCCATAAACTGTTTTCCTAACTTTTACATACAAAATATAACAAGAAGTAGGATCGAATATATTATAATGGAAAGTTTTCCAAAGACATGAAAACTTACTTCTTCACTTACAAACCTCTCTTTTCCATTAAAGTATGTTCATAGGGTACATATATTCTACGACATTGAAATTAATACTGAAGTTTCTTCTTTTATTAAAGACACTACTTTAGTAATTTAGGCAGCGTTGTTATAAGAATTTTAGTTAATTTTTTTATGAAAAAAGTTAAAATTATTAAATTTTTTGACCCGATGCATTCTAATTTTAGAATCTCAAGGGCCTTATTAAAATTTAATATATTCAGATATAGATATTAAGCTGATTAATTAAAATATAATAATCGCATTGAAATGTAATAGAAGCTAAAAAATGAAGTTTTATAGCAATTTGTTTTATAAATCTGAATATTAAATCTTTCTGACGCCGTCATGTCACTGTCGTGTCATGACTTGCAACATTGCAAATCATTCCCTTCTCTAACAATATAACAACCCTGGTTGTAATTTCAATTTGAATGCTCTTCTTCTTGTATCACATTTAACAATGGAAAAATAAATTAAATTATAATGAAATTTATCATGTGTTGGTTTCGAAGTTTGTTTGTGGCTGTGTTTTGTGTCTCTTTCTGGAATCTGTCTCGAATACTGGGACACAAAAAGAAACCATCTGGATAAATTTGTTGAGACTTCCTATAGCAGTCGAAATTGTGGTTTGTTCTTTAATTGAATCAACAAAAACAACAGACATTTCAAATGAAAAACAAAAACACTGAATTTTACAAAGGTAAAAGTGGGGTTTTCTTTTATGCATATAAAAAACGAGACGAAAAAAATATTTCATCTGTTTTTTTTTTTGACAAGATAACAGTTGTTTACATATTCTTTTTCTTTACATGTGAGGAAAAGGTATAAAGAATTTAGAAGCGACGAGAATATAATTTTACGCTTGAAAACATATTTTTCTAAACGGACTAGCATGCTTTTTTTATTCGAGTAAAAGGATAATTAAATTACAAGTACATCGAATCACTTATGCAAGAAGGATTCTTACTTAATTACTTTTACTTAGGTCCTCAGACCTATGAAGTCCTAGCGGGAAATTGGGAATCAACTTCTTCTACGTGCTGTCGTGTGCGGTTTCCAGCGATGTATTTTACCACCCAACTTTTGATATCCCGTTATAGTTTCAAAACGTCAAATTCACCATATTTTGTAGGCCAACTCGTGACCTGAATTTTAACAAATTTTAACTAGATAGCACAAGTGGAACCTCAGCATTGACTGTCGAATCCTCAAGAAATTAGACTCTTGGAACTGCTCAAGCTAGACATCTTTTCTGCCGTAAAGTGTTAACGTCTTAAACCGTTTGTCAATAATCTAATATAGGTCGATATCAGTATAGGTTTAAACCAAGATAGTCCATTATCGACTGATCTTTTGGAAAAAACACAATCGTTTCTAAACACCTCTTCATCGAATTCAAGGTCAAGCCCGTGGTATACAGCATCTACAAGAAAAGAACTTTACAGAGCAAACTATTCCGTTTGTGCAGAATGAAGATGGAGAGTACACGCAGTTCTATCAGGTTCCGACCCCAAGATCTCATCGATACCCTTGATGTCAAAAAAGGTATTAGACAAAGCCAATGACTTGACTTGGGACTTCTTCAATGTCGTTCTGGAAAGAATTGAAGCACAATCTTTGAAAGGTCTGTTCTATTACTCGGAAAAGGCAATAATGATATTGACATCAATGAAAGATCAAGAATTGAAACGAGAAAGACGAAGATGAGTTTATTGGTCAATGAGGGGAACATCAAGTAGATGGTGCCATAAAATTGCAAATTGTCACCAAAGCAACTAAAGTCACTTTTTATTAGTCGCTTAACATGCCAGTTCTGACTTATGTCGCTGAGGATTGGAACTTGTCAAGGCAGGACTCATGCAAATCATCGAGATTCGAGGAGAAGATTTAACCACCAAGTGTACTTGCTGTATTGGGATACTTACCTCGTAAAACGTGTCAAAACCAAACAAATTAGATGGCTGGGTCATGTCAATCAAATGGACACTAACGCTTCGGCTATAAATTCAATCCCGAAGGATGGCACAGAAGACGAATACTATGGCTCAGGTTAAGCACGTAGATTGTAGAGAATCTCAACCGACTAGGGATGCAGAACTGAAGGCTAGAGACACTTGGTTTAGACCCAGGTCCGCCCGGACTGCAGACCTTAAGTATTTACTGAAACACGTGATTAGAGAAAGAGAAAAGAAAATTTTGGAAATTATGTAACACTTCCCAATATCATAGAACCTGAAATTTCACATAAAGATTAGTCTCCTAACTATTCTCTATAATAAGGGTAAAGAATACGTATATACCCACCTTCTCCTAGTAAGCGACTTAATACTGAATTTACAAAAGTCACTTTGGAGTAAATGACTAAACATGACATATTTGAATATCATTGGCAAAAATCAAACATGAAACATTTCTAAAGATATTTCTAAGGATAAGCATTGATCATATTGTCAAATAGAAGGGGTCCGAAATGGCTTCCTTGCGGTACTCCAATTACATTCGATAGGAACGCCATCACGCACAAACTGCGTTCTGTAAATTAACTTAAAATCAAAAGTGAAGTTAACACAAGCAATTTTTTCAAACATTCTTGGAATCGTTAAATCGTTATTAGCGGAGCGATTTAGGCATAGGAATAAAATACGACAATTTGCAATAAATTCTTGTTGACCATTTACTGTAAGAAAAAACAAATTTCCACATTGTTTACGCATTAGTTTCGATTACAGCCTTAAACTTCTGCCGATCCCATATTAAAAATTCCCAGAATGAGTAAATATTCTTCCAACCATAACAACCTGCCAAGAACCACACCAATAAAATAATTAAAACAATATCGCAGTTGTTTTTCCCATTTTCCTGTTTTTGTTTTTTGTTTAAAATTCCCAACGTGGAACATAATTTAAACATATTTTCCCTTTTTCCTGATGGCTTGGTTTGAATAATGGCATCATGCTTCACAACATGCGTCCTTTTGGATCCTGATCCTGAATGACATTGATTTATGGCTTCCGAAGCCATTTCAATTATTTTTCGCTCCCTTCTTCATCTTAAAGTGTGTTCGTATTATTTTCGTATACTCGAAGTCGTAGTAATATTGAACCATATTTTTGGTGGTACTGAATTTCTTTTTTTTTTCGGTTCCACGTGTTTTTATAACGTAGTCCTTTAAATCCCTTTTACCATCCATCCATATGGTCTTGTTTATAAGTTGTTCGTTGTGTAAGGATTCGCATTCCGGTTTGAAAGTGAATCCATTTTGAAAATGACTTAACTGATGTTATGGAAAAGAAAATGGAAGATGGAAATATATACTCTCTCTTGGAATTATTTTTGAGAGGTAATGTTAGTAGATATAATGTCTACCTGACCTAAATATATGTTTGTATAGTTATAAATTTATATAGACCAGCACATTACCATATTGCCCGAGGGAGTGATCAATTTTCGTCTTATTTAAATTTCCACTTTTAGAGGATTTGAATTTCATGAAATAAAATTCCTGATTATATATTTTCAATCAAATTTTAGACGAACAGAAATTGAAACCACAAAAAAAAAGAAAACAAAATAGATAGAAAGTGGATGTTTCATATTTCTCTTTTAAATTACTCAAAATGCCTTCGAGTTATTCGAAGAGAATGAAATATTGCTTTAAAAGTATTTCTTATTTCATTTTCATATTCTACGAAGATAATTTTGGATTAGAGAAATTATCCATTAAAAGTAATATCATAATAATAATATAGGATTACTGCTTAAGAACAACTTTGTATCAAGTTAGAAGGAAGTCAATTCATCGTTTCACAGAAAAGGCAGACAGGAAGAATCATTTCTTTTAGGATAGATTTTGGTTTCGGAGTGGATGTCACGCCTCATAAAGTTCAGGTTCCATAGTCAAAACAACATGACCAAACTGAGGAACTTCTTGATGCTATGATGTTTTAAATTGGTGAGGCACATGATATTAACACATAAATAACTCCCTATGGGAAGTTAAAAAGTACGTATACGCCCAAGTGGACCAAGAAGAAAATTTACCTGTTTCTCTGCCAAAATTAAAAGGAAGCACAACAGAGTACCACGCAAGTGGTCTTAGTCTTCATTTACACCTCCCAGCAATAAAGGATATGAAAAGCTAAAGTGAAAGGAGACCGAAGGGAATCACTGATGAGGGTACATTTCTCGTCCCTGGGTTAAAAAAAAAAAAAATCCTAAAAGCGGATGAAATACAGGTAGCGATCAAAGGCATGAAAATCAGCTGACGAAGGAGCCTACACGGAAAGGACAATGGTAACAGCATGTAGAGTCTGTGTCCCATATTAGAGGAAAGCCGTCTGTTTTCCAAAGTGAAGGGCCTGTTTGTAGTATGTGTTCGAACATCGAAAAGACATATGTGTGCCTGTTGAACTCTTGGCTTAGGATGTTATTAATCTTAACTGTGAAAAACACTACCGGTGGAATATAGGGAGTTCATACATGACAAGTGACAAGAAACGATCGAAATAGTGACACAATTCAACTACCTAGACAGTATTGTATCAACTCATGATTAAACCGACTTTAATGCTGGCATTACGATAAACAAATATCGTAGGACTCCTGGAATTCTGATGAAAATCATTTAGTCCAACGTTAGTTCCATCCTCTACACCTGTGAAACTAGGAAATGCTCCACTGATATCTCGGGTTCTCAAGTTTCGACTAGAAATGTTAAGCTGCGGAATAAGACTGCGGAATAAGACTCAGACGAAGAATAAAATGGAGTTCAGCTGTTGTAATTAAGGCTGGGTGGCCAGCCAAAAAAACGGCTGCAACGTTACAAATAAAGCGATAACTTTTACATTTCGAATGCTAATTGATTGAAATAAAAATTAATGCATTCTCAATAAACAGGGCTACTACACTGCATCATTATAATTTTTAAATGTATAATACAGTAATTATGAGAGTGAAACAAACTACAATTTTGTCGTTATTTTGATAGTAGTTTAAAATGCACCATTTATTTTTGGTATAGCTAAGATTTTTATTTAATTTTTTTGGTGTTTTCAAAAGAAATTAAGTTAATTAAGGGAGTGACGGATTGACTTTAATTTATTTAATTTTTTTTATGGGCAAAAAATTAGTCAAATCTTATGCAATTTTCAATGGGTTTGGCGTGTTTGAACAGGTATAACTTCTTTAATATACAACATATTTTATCGAAACAAAAAGTATTGTAAAGCCAGTCTCAAACATTTTTATTACAAATAAATTTTTTCTTAAATAATTCACTTTTAAAGTTTAAAAAAATAAAAAAACCTAAAAAAAACGCAAAAAACGTTGTTTTTTTGAGGACTTTTAAATATCCCTCTTTCATTACTTAGCCTTTTGAACTATATTTTTTTTCTTTATTTTATTGAATAGCTTAATTAATTACCTCGGGAGTGACGGATTGACTTTTTCGAAAAAAAAATTATAAACCCTTTAAATGTTCATTGAAAAAGCCCAAATAACAATTAGCTTTCCAGAGAAAATAATGCTTGTGCATATTTTTCTTATTTTTTTTATTTTTTTTCAGTATTTTTTCTATTGGTCTCCAATTAAAAAATTCTAATTGCTTTGATGGTTTTTTTTAAATAAATTTTTGAAAAAGTGTCTAAATTGGTGTTTTTCCCTTTGAAATTTCCTTTTTACACGCACACATAGAAGTTTCAGTTCCCAGTAATTCCACTGCGAAATTAGCGCTTCGAGAGAATGTTTTTCATTTGGAAAAGAAATGAGCCTCGCCCACCCGCTCCCAAATATTTTTGTTGTTGGTTTACATATTGCTGGTTGTTTCTTCCTTTTTGCATCAAGAACAGAAAATGCAATAGAAAAACCGGTTATTGGAATTTGAGGAATATGTAAGGACAAACCAGTTTTTTTTGTCAATGAGTTTACTAGAGCAAGTGTACGTCCCATTCGCGTGGTGGGAAGTATGCAGAACAATATTGTGTGTGGTTTATATACCTACTTCTTGCACCCTTTACTTTGATGACGTAGCAGAAGTCATGATCGTTTTGTTTTTTGTATTTGATCTTGATGTTTTTTGTGGCAACTGCAATGCAAATGAGATCAGAACCGGTTTTCGAGAAAATATACTGAAATGGAAAGGAAACGTACATCTACAGCATATATTGTCCTTTTCTTTGGTTATTATTGTAGTTTTTTTTTTACTTTTCCCACTTCAGCGTGTTATTGATCTTATAAAGATACTCATTTTTTTTTCTTCGACTCTATTCTTGTTCAAAAAGAGTTTAGATAGAGAGAGTAACAAACAAGAACAAAATTCCTCTGGCCACATATGGCGATGCCATGAAATTCATGACAAAAAAAGGTCACTAACACAAATAAAGTCATTTACATGAAGTTTGAGTTTGCCGATCTGGGACACCCAGCCTTAAAGAAGCTCAGTCTGCTAACCTGCATATGAGTACAGCTAAGGCACTGTTCCGGGTATTAAGATAGATAGACGGAATCTGTTGCTGTCCAATGATCCTTCTTCTTCTTATAATGGCTCAACTAGAGCTTGGTGCTCCTAGGCCTTGCTCAGTACCTCTTTCCAGCTGGCTCGATCCCTAGCCTGTCCAATGATCCAGGAGGAGTTAAAGTGTTGATTAGAAGACTGCATTAACCGGAACAAAATGAATAAACCAGAAGTCAGCTATATCTCTGCGTTCTTCCAGAACCCAGAGTCTTGAGATATGAAAAAGTTTGTGTAACAAAAAATTAAAAGAAGAGGACGTAAGTGGCTACCTAGAAGAGAATGCTTCTGAAACGAATATTGTAGAGATGGCTTTCTAAGAAATCGGTATCAATCAGTGGTTCTAAGCCTTGAGTAGATAATTCGATGTTTAGAAGTAAAAGTCACATTTTACCAAAGGCTTTGTACTTTTAACAAGTTTGTAGACTAAATTTCTGTTATCTAGGGTAAATTAGAGACTTGCAACGAAAATTGTCAAATATTTTTTGGAATATCGGAGAGTTTCGCAGATGAGTAAAAGTTTTGATGTCACAAGTAAAAAAGTTATTCATATTTTTGTAGAGAATTCTAAGTAGAAAATGGTCTTAAAATGTTTTGAATCTTTAGTCAAAGAAAAGACTCAGACTCTCAACCATAAATTGCATTTCCAGCAGCATCATTGTCTCCATCAAAAAATCCATCACTATCAAAATGTAAATTGACATCTATTATGAAGATTGAACCGTAATAAAGTTCCAATTTATAATTTATCTATAAGATTCAATGTCATTTCCATGCTTTAATATTTAAAATTGTATTATATTTCTATCATAACGTATCGTCATACCCCTCGTTTCTTGAGTTTAATGTGTCGACTCCATCATATCCCGTCGTCGGTCTTCGGTAGTCCAAGTTTAATTTCCTCTTTCAAATGATGTCAAATTAAACTGTATAATCAACTATGTAGGAGATGATAGGACACACTATTCAGGACTTCTTTAACTTTTAAAGGAAGTCAACTATAAATCCAAAGATCAACTTAGGTACAGGAATTATCGGTCGAGCAACATATCTGTGTGTGTGTGATTGTGCATACTCATTTATCAAATACGTCTATCCTTATTTTGACTTTTGATATAGCAACATCATCGTCAGTCAGGATTCTTCCTTCTTGTTTTTTTTTTTTTTGGTTTGGCAAACTACAAACGGATAACATCAGTTGACAGGAGAACATATTAAATCTACTTGTCATTTCTCCATCCGCCTCTGTGTGTGTATGTTGTGTGGTAGTGATGATAGGATAGACAGAATGAAAAAGCCTTTTTTTAATAGCCTTGGAATGAACATTGGCTCGTATAGATAGACACTGCTGTGCAGCCGAGACAACAGAGAAGGACTGCAAAATACACATTCTGGTACACGAAACATTCAAGTGCACAATCCTTTATACAATTCCTGTCCAGGATCTGACAGTAATTTCTTGAAAATGTCCCCGACCGACGATGAGACATCTTTCTCTGTCATGTGTCGGCAAAATCGAATTCAAGATGAAGAGCATCTTTGTGTTGGTGTCATATCGCACAATTATATACGCGAAAAATACACCCACACAGACGATGACAAGACGTGTCGGGTTGTTATAACGATTCCGAGTTTATTCGGAGGACAAAGTAGAGAATGTCAGGTTCGAGAGATGCATTACCCAGATCCCAGATACAGACCCAGATCCACATCCAGATTCAATGCTACTCTCGACGCGACGACGACGTTCGACTTGGATTATATCTTCTTTGGAAATTGAGTATGTGTTCCTGTAATGGATTCATTTCATCGTTTATACAGTCCTTGTCGTCAGTTTTGCCACACACATACACATCCACATGCACACATGGGAGGAACCTTCATGAACATCAGCATGGATTCAATTAGTCTTGAGTTAAAGGAGTTTTCTCCCATACATCCTCGGTTTTAATGAAATACTCGACATAAATCTGACTGACAGGTTCCCAGCTTCCCAATTCCCATGTCAGAAGAGGAACTCCTTTAATCCTCCCCCGAGGAAGGTGGGACTGCTGACGATGCTTGTGGTATTGGTGCATTGTTGAATGTTGACATACAAATTCCTTCCTTCCGTTCAAGCAAAACGTCGTCGTCGTCGTCGGGAATATGTATGTCCTCTTTTTCGTTTGGTAGTTGATCTATAGGTGTACTTGTATTAGTTTTGTGATACACAATACACTCGTATATGATTGGAAGGAACTATGCCTCACTTAGATACATACACTACACACAAGAAGAAAGGACACAACAGGACAATTGAATTGTCTTGATGCCAGGTCTCAGGTCTGCGACAAATGATTCCGGTGATTTCAGAAAGACAGGAAATTCAATATGGTCAACCCCAGATATAGAAGTCCTGAGTGATTTGTGGTTTCTTAAAGGCTATTCATTGCAATTCCATATGGTATATCCTGTGTTGGTTTGTTACTCATACAGTACAGAGAGATACGGATAAACGGAGTTCCGACAACGACAACGACAACTAAGTGGGATATTGTGTTATGTTGTCACTTTAGGTGCCGGTGACATTAATTTGGTAAATGCTTAAGTGATTTTGGGCAGATTATTCAAATTTTAATTACTATCAAATGCATAGATATACTCTTGGTGATTTTGAGGAATTTTTGTTAATAAACATACATACATACTTTGACATATTGAGTTGCATTGTATTTATACTATGTATTCAGGTATGCTAGTAAGGAAGTACCCGGAATTTATGGTTCCATGGGAAAATTCAAGACAAATTTGGGGTTCTTACTTATGATCGACTTCTTAAGCGGTAAACAATTTATGAGCTATAATTGTATAATATGTTTAAGTTATTTTAAGTCAACTTCCAGACAGAACATTAAAATAGCTTACAAGAGAAGACGATATCTTAGTCTATAGTTAAAGCAAAGTTACTATTTAGCAATTCATCATGAATCATACAATAGCAGAACAACTTTCAATAAATTCATAGAGAACCAATCAAGCTGTACACGATTCCCTTATTTAGGTGGAAGTCGAGCAGGCGGCATAATATATGGGGGCGAGATAATTAAATTTTGTAGTGGCGTCGTCGTCAACTGGAAGCTATTATTTGGACAGACAATCATGGTAGAGTAGCATTAATCTGAGGTAGTGCAAACCTTCAAATACCTTGGGTCAATAGTAGCTGCCGATAAAAACAATGCTGGTGGCTGCTTAGTCTATCAAATCTCAAGAAACCTTACCATAACTTCTAAGCTGCTACTAATACATATATAAAACGATGATTCTGTCAGTACTCACATATTGACTAGAAACCCAATTGCTTAGTAAAAGGCACTCTATATTGTATAAGCTAGGTAAGTGGGTTACCTTACATTAGAGAAGGTAACTCTGCTGACGCCAGAGAAATGTCAGATGAGACCAGGTTCTTCCTCCAAAATGCAGTTCAACTACATGGAACGAAGTTTGAACTTCGGGGCTACATAATACATATATTCTAAATATTCTTTTAGTTTAATATCATCAGCATAAATAAGACAAAATGAAGTTTTTAATATAAAATGATACTTCGTTCATAAGAAAGAGTTAACAGAAGAGGCCCAAGATGGCTTCCTTGTGGGACAGCAGATAATACTTAAATGTAAATTTATTTATGGCTCAAACTTAAACCATATTTTTAGAACCTACTTTCTAATTCTGAGATATAACTACATAATTATATGAACATTTCAAAATATCTACAAATTACAAAAATATTCTTAAAAATCTTTTAAGAGGTTAAAAATTAGATTTTTTTTGCATACTTCTTTTCCTTAAAATAATGTGTTTAAGATGTGGAAGTAAATAAATTTTTTTCCGAACTAGTAGAATTTCTAGAGTTAATTTCTCAAAACCATATTTTTCAAACTTTACTCCATCATATCTCAAAAACAGCTTTTCCGATTTACTACAAATTTATAGAATCTACTCAATTCATCAAGACGAATTGAGTGGGGTATTATTTTCCCAACATTTTTGAAAATTATTATTTTTTGTATCAAAAAGTTGACAAAAAATTAAATGAATTTTTGAATTGTTGCGAAAATCTGTCAAAAAAACAAATTTTCAATTCTTTTTTTTTTATTTTAGTCAAAAAAGGACCCGTCGGATTTTTAACTTCTCTAGGGAGTTATTGTAATGGGTCCGATTTATCAAATTGAAATTTTTAACAAATCTAGACGTTTTACGGTCCCTAGAATCTAAATTCGTCATTTGTAGAGAGATGTTTGTATGTGTACGTTTGTACGTTCAAGATACCATTTTTCGTCAACGATATCTCGAGAACGAATAGAGATATCGACTCGAATAAAATGTTGTTCAATACACTATAATTTCAAAAGATGCAGAAAGAACTTTTATAAAAATAGCAATTTAAAAAAATTGAATATTTAAGTTAGTCGCAAATATTTTACGAACGCACAATTCTATCCAAACAAATTCTATTGGTATAAACTTGGAAAAATTTCAATAAACCTTTATTCTTTTAAAAGTAAAAACTAGAAAACAAAAATTTTGGCCTGCAAATATACAATGAAGGAAAAATGATATCATCTTCCGAGCAATGTTTTACTATGTAAAGTGCTGTCCTTGAAATCTGGTAAGATTTTCGAAAAAAATCACTCAATCACAAAATCAATTTTTTTTACAAAAATAAAAAAGTACAAAAAGTTCTACCAAAAGTTGGTAAAAAATGTTTTTGGACTTGAGAATGGGCAACGATATAGACTTCAATTTTATTTAAGTTTATACAAAATAAAATTATTTGAGCCGAAAGTTCTTTGTTGCTAGTGCTCTTTAAAACACTGTTTAATAATAGATTTTAATTTATTGTTAATCTTTTATAAATAAATAAATAAAATAAATAAAATTATTAATATATGCTCAAATTTTGACATTTTTTTTTACAAAAAATAAAAAGTACAACTAAAATTTAACTAGAAGTGTCAAAAATTCAAATATTTTCACAAAAAGCAATGATATTGACTTCAAATGTATTTTATTTTCATTATAATTTACGTTTGTCAATAAGTGTATGATAAAATGTTGACGAATATCAATTTGGCATTTTTTTTTCAATAAATAAAAAATAAAAAAAAAGTTATAAAAAAATTGGTAAATATTGTTTTCCCGCTACAATAACTCGAGAAATGTTGTAAGTATGATAATGTTTTTGTTAATAAAATTGTTATCAATCAACATCTAAAGTAAACCGAACAATATCAGGAATGCCAAGTTTTCAAAGTATGCATAATGGGAAGTTATCAGTGTGAGTCGCACCCAGCCTCTTCTTTTTTTTTCAAAAACACCAACCAGCTTTAATTCTACTGAATATTTTTAGATACAAATTAAACTGTATATGCTTGAAAATGATAAACAGTTCAAAAAAAAACCCTCTAATATCAGAGCGTCAAACCAAATGACAATCTTAACACAAAACTGTTGCTTTAATGATTTTTAATTTTTTATCAATTTCATATATTTTTCAATTTATCAAACTAAAAACAAAATAAATAGAAATATAATATTTTAAATATTTGAAAAATTACCTGACTTATGGTAACTTTTTTTAATATCATTAACTTAAATTGAACTGAATATGATTTTTCCTTAATTTATTCAAGTGATGTATTTTTAAATCTACCATGTTTATAATTTTCTCTCAATATTTTCTATTAATTAAAATGTATGCCAATATAAATTTTTATAACTTAGCTCCTCAATTAAAACTTCAAAATGTTCAAGAACCTTCAAGCTATAGGTACATACAAAAATCCTCAGTTTCATTTTACATAAAGTTTGGTAAGTACCAACAGTCGAAATTACACATAAACATACATTTATGTTCAAAACTTGATTCCATCATCAATTAATTTATTTATAAAGTTCAATAAAAACACACACACACAAAATTTACAAAATTAATATTCACCGATGCAAAGATACTCCAATAAAATAAAGTTAAATTTTTAAACATCATCAGGTGCGCTGCATCCGGAAGCGTTCCAATAAAATGCATTTAATTTAAATTTTTATTTTTATTCCATTTGCATTCATGGCCGACGACGCGACGCGACGGTCGTTGCCTTGCGTTGCTTTGCGTTAAAATCAATTGAACTTTAATTTATTTAATTGCCCGTATATGGTTCTTACAACATTTTAATATAGAGACGTATCAAAGTCGCTGTTGTTATTTCCGCTGCCGCCGTAAGGACATCATACACCTATTATTATGTTTGTGAGGTGTGTGAGTGTAAATATTTCGATTTCGACAATACTCAAATAATAAAGGATGCGAGTTATTTATTACATTTTTTTTTCGTTTGTTGTTGTGTGTGTGAGTATATTTATGTAGTTGGTGTTGTTTTGCAATACACGAGCCAATTTTTATACTGGATTGTTAATTGGCAAGGATTCATGTGTTTTTCATTTGTTTTTATTTTTATTTTTATTTTTTGTATTTTGTATTTTGTATTTTTATATTTTCCATGGCGTCGACATCGTTGTCGCATGTGTCGATTGTGTCAGTTTATGGGTTTTATGGGTTCACCCATTTTATCAATGAAAAGATTTCAGATTTATGTATTTCGATGTTTATTTTTTTTTTTTGTACTCCTGGCAGTCCTCTCTGTTTTCAGTGATAATTATATGTACAAATTTGAGACCGATAAGATATTGCAATGGGTCCTCACGTTCATATAAATGTCGGAATAAAGTGCTTTTATTTCATAGAGAAAATAAAAAAAAAACTTTACATGTTGGAAAATGTGATTTTAATCGAAATAAAGTCTTATTAAAAGAATGGACTTGGTTGTGGAGGCAATCGTGATAAATGGCTGTTTTAATTGGAATTTGTTTATTTTCAATTGACAATTTGTTTCAAAAAAAAAAAACTTGTCAATCGTATGAGTGCTTTCAGAGGATATGTTTTCGAGCTTACAGGACAAAATTGAAGTAATTAAAGGCTTAAAGGGTATATTACTTTTTCTGATTGATTTCTACATTTTATAGTGATGTAAAAGTATTGATTTTGTTTTTCTATCAAATTAACTCTGTGCTGTGCACTCGGGCGTATGAGTACTTTTTTAATTGACTTTAAAAAAATTTGTTTTTCAGTGAAAATGGTTCTTTTGATTGCATAAAACAAACATAAATATATTTTGCTTTATTATTTCAAACTAACAATGTGAAAGATGTTATACACAACCCTTACACGCAAAAAAGGATGTTATGTGTGTTGGTTACACAAAATGCCATTTTATTTTCGTTTTCTGCTTTCCCCTGATTTTTGGGCTTAGTATGATTAAGTTAAAGAGAAATAATAGACAAATTACATAAAGAAAATGATAACATGCGTGAATAGAATCAAAAAATCATGTATGTTTATAAAAGTGACGACCCATAAGAGTGTTGCCTGACACGCTTATTAAATTCATAAATAAATTACGACAAGGATCTTAATCCTGCTTAGATGATAAAATTGCTGCTGAGAGAGAAAAATGGGGAGTGATAAATCAAGGGATGATAGAAAAAAATGATTTCATTTTGAGAAATATTAGATGATGAACAGGGGTGGCATATAAAATGGTATTAAATAAAATAGTAGTAAATAAGGTAGTATAGTACTAGAAGTCTTAGAAGTCTTCTTTAAATTTTTCAAAAATAAATTCCTGACTTAAATTTATCTTATTGTAATAAAATAAGAGTAAAACAAAAAAAATAAAGAGAAAGAGTAATGACAGTTTGAAAGAGGTGCCAAATTTGTATTGATGTCACACAAAAATGTTGAGACCTCCCTTACCACCATTTTTTCGTAAATGGCATTTTCCCAATATAAGAACAACGATTATGGAAGTCTTTATGTCACTTAAAGTCGGAAAAACTCTAGTCATATTTTTGACATCTCAATTACGATAACATTTCTTTTGCTACTAACGATATTTTGATGATAAGGGAAAATAATAGCAGTTCGAATGTGAAAGAATGAGAACGTTAGTATGAAAGTGTCTTAAGTAGTAAAATACTACTATGGTAGTACTTTCGACAGCACTGTCGTGATTTAATTTTTTTCAAAGTAAATTGTGAAGTGTTGTTCTAGCGTTAAACGCATCATGATGAATTGCCAAATCTTTCTAAATAGAAATGTCAACATAGTTAGACATTATCAACTGTCAAATCATAGACGACAACCATCAAAACTTCTCATGCAGCTAAAAAAACAACAATACAATTTCTTTCCAGTTCTTCTGTTTTAAAAATATAACAGTGACTCAACAAAATGCTTATAAGAAGATTTGGAAGGATTTTGATGAATACAAAATTTTGTGAATTTATTTTAAAGAGTTCTTCGTTGTATTTTAACTGTTTTTCTATTCCATGAAGCTCAAGTAGTAACTAACTTAATACTCATTCTAAAGCAACGAAAATGTACTTGGCTTTGCTCCTTAACAATTGTGTGTGTCTGTTTTTCTTGTTCTTTTTTTGTATATCCTTAAGTGCATTGCAGAGCGCATATCTACAAATTGGTAAAACCAAAACCTCAACTTGAAGTTAGCAGCAAAATCTGTATCTTACTCTTAATGCCATGAGTAGCTATGATGTTATAGATGTAAAAGTTACACTCTTCTAAGCGCATTATGTACCATTCTCGGGGTGTTGCTCCTGCTTCAGACAAATACACAAGAACTCTCACATCCATCTAACTTCCATCTCTCCAAATAAGGATCAACGACAGGAAAACAATTTAAGTATTCAACTGGTCGCAAGGAGATGTTTCTAACTATTCGAAAATTCAGTCAAAATTATTTAATCAAGAATCATGAAAAAGTTATGCTTTCCTTGAAGTTTGAATCATAGATTTTAGTTTATCAAATTTTGGCAAACTTGACCTGATGCAAGGCAAATTTTGAAAATGAGATTCACGTATTCATTACAGGATCTTTAAGGATACAAGTTGCCTGCAAAAAAAAATACAAAAAAAAAAAACGTGAAAATGGAAAACTTTTTCAGTTGGAAAACCACCAGTGGCAGCGCTCACAGCAAACACTCACTGTGAATGTAAATTGACATTAAATGGACTTAGATGCAGCTATTTCGTGAGTCTTCATCTTCATCGCAGCCCTCAGGAGCTCTCGTTTTAAAGAACGAAAAAAATAGAAAAATAGAAAAAAAAGCAATTTGCCCGTCTGTCGCTATCAAGTCCTTCTACTTAAGAAATGAAATCGTTTTATCCTTCCAACATCCAACATCGGGTGCAATGGAACAAATGGAATAATCCTTAATTTTCTTGCACAACAAAGCAACAACATCTAGAAAATTCGAAAGCTAATGATGATGATATGATGATTGCAAATGTGTATACATATGTGCATTTAGATGTATAGACGACGTTAAGAAGCTTATCCATGGATGTTTTCTATGTTGAAGTATTAAACGAATTGCAATGGAATTACTTTTGAACAAGCTAAATATAAAATTCTTGGTGTGTTGTGTTGAAAAATTCTGTAGTGGGATTGAAGATTGAAGAATTTCATGATGGACATTAATGTCCAGAACTCATCAGACCTTAGCATAAGGAGAATAAGGTGGGATAGAGAATTTATTTAGATTAAAAACAGAGTCGGTCCTCATACGGATCCTTGTGGAACACTCAAATTGTTGATCCTGTCTAATTACACTTTTTGACATTACAAGAAATAAAATGGCAGTGCTTTGACCAATTTTCATATTTTACAAATTCACTCATTTTTGATCATAAGTGTAACATATCAAAATAATTTATTCAAGAGCATTAACTTTCATTCCTTGTTTTTTTGAATTTTTATGAAAGTCAAATTTATTCAAAACTAAAGCTAAACAAACTCAGAAGAAAAACAATTTGCTTACATCCATATCCGCCGCACATCATGTCGTCCCTGCCACAAGATCCAATCATAAGAAGTGTGCTTGTAACTTTTTTGTTTCCCCGTTCAACATTCTAAGTAAATAACCATAATGTTACCACCACTTGTTATATTGCAGAATATTTTGATTCTACTCAAAAAATTATACAAACAAAATACACGAAAAGTTTTTCCCAAAAATAAAACCAAAAAAAAAAAAAAATAGTATTATGACCATGTTGTACCAATACCACATCAGCTTTCTTATTCCATGAAAATTTCAACTAAAGGTTAAGTTCCAGGAAGTAAACTTTACGATCTAGGACGAGGAGTAGGGGAGGGGGATGAGTTGAACTTGTTCTGTATGCCCTCATAAGCATTTCATGAACTTCCTTCCAGTTGCACTCTTATATTATGGCGTCCTCGTCGTCTTCGTCTTCGTTGCTAGCCTTTGAAGTTCACTGTGGCGTATGTGTAACTTTTTTTTTGTTTCTTCTCAAAGACTATGAAAACTTTTTGCCCCAAAACTTCTTTGCTCTTTTAACTTTCTTACTGCAAAAATGATGAAATTGTTGCACTTCCTCGGTTAAGAAATGGATTATTATCAAAAAGGATTATTTCCTTAATGACTTCAAACACTTTTTTGTCTGTGTGCCGAGAGTGAATAGTTTTTTGGCTTATAAGAACTAAGGACAAAGTATACTGAAGCAATTCATGTGAACAAAATATTAATCCCTTCGTGCGGGCCGGGCACTAAGTCTACTGAATTTATTACTTTTAGTCAACTTTATCCGATAATTTTTGTGGCCATTTTTTGCTTTTTTTGGGGGAGGGGGGTGCTTTTTTACGAGAGTATACCCTCGTGGCAAGTTTATCCTTTCTTAAGAACACCACACAAGGACGAATAACTTTGTGATTCAGTTCGATTTTTTTTTTTTTTTGGTTCAAATTTTACGACTTAGTTTGTGTAGTAAATTTGATGGAAGTGAAGTCGACCACAAAGAAAACAAGGATAACCCGGGTACCTTTTGCTTGTTTTTCAATTCAATTTCAACTCAATCGGGGCATTTTTACTTACGAGCCAATCCATAAAAAGATTTCGAGGGACTTCTCAACCTCAACTCCTTTAAAAATAAGGATAAGCAAGGGCAAGAGCAAGAGTGAGAGAGGTAAGCCAAATGCATTCATTCGATTTGGTACATCTGCAGAATAAGCAAAGCATATACTCGTATATAGACATAGACATTGTAACCTGGCGCCCCATAAAGCCAAAAGACCCAAGAAAAGTCCTTCGAGGAGAGAAATGTGGCTTTATGAAGCAGAAAGTTCTCTGGTGTGCCACATTGGTGTATTTGTAAATGATTATGTTTACGGAGGATTTGTGGCAGCCGAAGTAATGTATATACATATATGTATGTATATTCCAACAAAAAGTTGAGAAGCAACTCTTTGGCAAAGACGGTCACAAGGAAACAAAATATACTAAACCCAAAGGAACACCACAGACGGTTTCTGTATATTGGTGGTTAAGTTTATGTTTATCTTCTTCTTCATTCAATTTATGGAAAAACGAAAAAGCAAAAACAAAAATAAGGACGAAAACGAAAACGAGGACGAGTATACCGAGTACATTGCGCCATTTGGAGTTTTTTTTTTCAAAAAATAAAAATAACGAAATATTTATTCCTTTGAGAGATGAATAAGTACAAGTACGAGTACGAGGATTTGTTAGTATTTTATTTGGTTCATTATTTATCGAGTACTTTCTTGTGTTTCAACGGTGAGAGAGTCTATCAAAATATTTCTACTTCATGACTCATATGAGTTCTTGTTATATTATATCGCTGGCTGGAGCATTATTGGCATTGAATGTTTGCGATAAAATATAAGAATTTATTATATTTCTTATAAAAGATTGACTTTACTACGAGTATATGTATAGTATATTCAATTTGTGATGAATTTTCTTGATCATTTGCGAAGGAGTTGATATTTCAAATTATGATGACTCAGAGCAAATTGAATGAAGGACAATCAATTTTTAGATGAGCAGTCTGCACGTGAATTGTTAGGTAATGAAGTGCAGATGAAGAATGGAAAAGAAGATTACTTAGCAGATTATTACTGTTATCTCACTAAGTAAACGAAATCTGACAGTTCAAAGGAAGATGACAAAATGTACTTTTTTATCACGTGACTTTCAAAGAAAACAGAAAACAAAAGGTTAGATTACATTTCTCGAAGTTTTTGACAACATGGAAAATTACAAGTTTCATTAAGATGAACTTAAGGAGTATATTAACGGTTGTCAAAAGTTGCTTCTAAGTATGGACTCATGTGCAATAACTTAAGAGGCAAAAATGATTTCGTCGGATTTCAAACTTAATTAAAAAAAAAATCAGAGGATGAAAAACCATGTTTTATAAATCGTGTTTTATTGGTAATCTTTTGCTAAAACAGTAATGCAAGTTCCAAAACCACGATTTATTCACTCACTCTAAGTCTTTCTAACAAAAATGGTATCCATACATTTATTCTTTAAATTTCTTAGGTCGAGTTAAAAAATGCATGAAAATGTAGATCGAGTTGAAATTTGAATGGAATTGCAGATCGACTTGGTTTTATTTAATTAGTTCCAAATTTTTGAAAAAAGTGGTTTTTGTTCTACAACTTAAGTTTCTCATTGGAGTTATTCATAGTTCAATGGAAATAAGTTGCCGGAAACTTAAAGAGACAGTTGCAATGTATACGTTTTGTTTCCTTCTTTTTATGGCGGGAAACAGCAACCTCACTCACCCACCATGTTTCTTATGACTGAAAATTAAAATATTTGACTATTTTTGTTAATTTAAATTTGTCTCTTTTCAATTCTGTTCCATCGCCAAAAAAAACCTGTCGCGTAACGCAAAAACGTGACACTTTTATTTTTACACTACTATAAAAAAGAAGTTTCACTTCAACAAATATCAAAGAACACACCCTTGAGTCTGACAACATTATTAGTCTGCCTCCTACATTTGAAAATCCGAAACTCTATCTTCATTAAAATACTTTAACTGATTACCTACTGTTTTATATTTGTTCAGTAATTCGTTGTTGTTGTTTTCCATGTAAATGTGACATAAAAGAAAATCTTTATTCTTTCTGCTCTTATAATTTGAAAAAAAAAAATAATATGCCACCACTGTGCTTCATCATTAATTGCACACTTTTATTTCCAAAAACCGCTTTAGTCCTCTCTAGTTAATCACTGCTCAACAAGGTTTAGTAACTGACAATCAAATTATATTTTTCCGGAGATTTTTGTTGGCTTGAATTTAAATCCGATTTTAAAATCACTCTTCAGGTTTTTGAGATATCACCTTTTAAAATTTGAAAAACACCATAAATTAGGCTTTTTCAGGCTATGTCAATTCGTGAGGTAATTTTTCTTTTTAATTTGTGATGATTTCTGAAAATCTATAATCCCATCTTCAATAATCAGTTTAAATATTTTTAGTATCTCATTTAATTTTAGAAAAGTTCTCATTAATTGGAGGTCTTCACCTGTCCCACATTGACTTTCAAAAAACGTTTAACTAAAAGAAAAAAATGGCTTGAAATGATTTTTTTGTCCTGAATTCGAACTTAATTGAATATTATCCCACACGTTAAGTTTTTGAAATATATTTAAAAAATATAAAAATAATGTTGAAAACGGGTATGTATTTTTTATATTTCAGTTGATAGCTATTTTAGCAAAGTTCGGATTCAAAATGATTGTTAAAAAAATAACTTTAAAACGTGTTTTTTGAAACCCATGAAATCATAAGATTCAGTGTTTTTTAAAACTTCATATAAAATCAAATAAACACTCAAAATTAATGATATTCTTTAAAAACTAAATGAGATACTCAAAAGATTTAAATTGTACCTCGAAGACAAAGATTTTTATACTTTCCTTTATTTCAAAAACCTGACGTGATGGAAAAAATATAAAGTGAGATTCGAATTCAGGACAAAAAAATCATTTGGAAAAGTATTGTTTGATTTAAAGGCAAGATAAAAATGTCAAGTTTTTCGACCAGTGAGTCGATTATTTTGAAATCTATCAAAAAAAATCCCACTGCTGTTCGGAAATCGACAGTTAAGGTGTCCCACAAGGCTGCATTTTTAGTCCATTACTATTTTAGTTATTTTATTTAAAAATCGAATAACAATGTTCATATTTTTAAGACATCTAACCACAAAATACCAATAGAAAACGTATTCAAAGGCCCCATTTAATTAATTTCAAAAGTATAAATCTTTTCAGTTCGTTGAAAATATTAATACCAAAATTGAAACAGTGCTCAATGCACTGCAATAGATGTCATTCTTAAAAAGATAATTAACAAATTTTATTTCTTTCGAGCATAAACTTTTCTCGACACATTTCTGCAATATATTATAAATCAATTTATTTGAAACCAAGTCACACTTGCTCCTAGAAAATACCTTGAAATGGTTTTCCGTCCTGCTCCACCGTCCTGGTATATCACAGCAGTATGAGTATCACATACATGAGTATATTATATTATTGCTTTACTTTTGTACACATTTTTCTACCATTTTTATTTTTTTTTGTTTTTTGTTCATGCTGCTCCTTCCACTCGATTGAAAGGATATTACTGAACAGGATATTACAAAATGTCCCTGAGTGCATGTAAAGAGTATACATACACTATACAGGCAGTAAAATGGTACGAGTATGAAATTGAGAAAAAGAGGACATCTGGAAACTATTTCGTATCGAATGTGATTCCATTCAATATTCCATTTTGCAGTATACAAGCATTTAATATATATTTGAGTGTGTTGGTATAGGTATCTATATCCTTATGGCCAACACCTTTTTCTCATAACATATTATATCCTCCGGTCCTTTTGGTTCGGTTATGGATGATGGGTATGGGGTAGTATATGTATGTTACTAGAACTCCTGAGTCCTGGTCCTGGTATACTCTTCTAAATCATCCAAGTGTGCTGTGAATCAATTGAATGAAAATAGTTTTGTGGTGTTAAGGGGGAAATCATCATCAGCGTCATTTGATTATGGTCAGAACTTTTTGAAAACTCTTCAGCTATCATTGGACATAGTAAATGAAGAACACTTTAATCAACATTGACATGAGCAACAAGCGATTCATCAAAATTTGACATTTTTGTACCTACACATGATGTGCTCTTATCAATGACCAAATTTAAAGTAAGATTTTGAACAGCAATCTGATGTTTCACTATTCCGTAATATTGACATTATTGATAGATTAAATTGACATGTAACAGTCAAATGATTTCATAAGTTGGGAATACGTTTTTGACATTTGAAAGGTATTGATCAATTATGTAGAGTCATAATAAATCCGCAATTGTCATTAAAGAAATGAACTCACGACAAATTTGAAGCAGGTTGTCACTTTTGAAGCTGTCATCTGTTGACATTTGATAAGTGAAAACTACGTCATTATTAAAAATGAAACGATACCCGCTGCACCGTAAAAATTTTGAATCGCAAGACTTGAGTAGGTACTTTTTGATCGGAAAAAGTGAAATTGGTGAAAGAAAGAATTGATCTTTTGGGACAAATTACTGATGTCAAAAATCAAAACCGAGTGCATCGCTCAAGAACTGAGAATATTGCTGTTCTACCCCGTAGTGTTTTACGTCAAATTCAAGTTCAAAAGCTGTCAAATTTTGTTCAGAATTTCCTGCATTTGTGGTGAATCAAAGACGTTTTTAAAACGCAACGCAAGACTAAAAATCAAATTGTTATATTTATGACAAAAATCCTAGACAATAATGCGGGATTGACAAATTTTAGTTATAAGAGACCGAGACACGATTGACATTTTCAATTTTGACAATACAGACACGAAATTTGTTAAGGAAACGTTCTTCAGGTCTAATCCCTTGGTCAGCTTTTATTGTGTTAATATTTGGTCACAGCAAAGTTGAAACTTTTAAGCCTTTAGTTTTCTAGAAGACCATACCAAAAGGCACCTCATTATAGGCTTATTAAAAAGTAATTCAAATCAATCGACACTGACTGTAGAACAGCAGGATATCTCGGAATGGGACGGGTATAGGTATTGGACACAAAACTACACATACATATATAACCTATGGCTTGAATTGAGTGCGAATATAAATCACTTATCTGGAGCAAAGTCTCAATATCACTTTTTGTCCGTAAACTATGATTCTGATTTATAGAAGCGGTGTAGTGATGGTGAC
Source organism: Scaeva pyrastri (assembly GCA_905146935.1). NCBI lineage: Eukaryota > Metazoa > Arthropoda > Insecta > Diptera > Syrphidae > Scaeva > Scaeva pyrastri. Next base: position 16,297,310 of record LR989929.1, on the reverse strand, counting down.
CGATGTGTGGCAAGGCAGTTCGAAGGCAGTCGGTTGTGGAGAAGTGGTGCACCGGTGCGGTGGTGGTTGTGTGACGAAAGAATAAATTGATGTTTGTTTATTTTGATTTCGATTAATTGATAGGAAAAGAAAGAGGATATCCACTAAAGTATTGTCTTTGGATGATGGCAAAAGAAAACAGTAAAGGGGAGACTACCATTGTTTAGGTATAGGTTAGGTATGTAGGTAGGGCCTTGGAGCCTATTTGGGATGATAAATTGTTTATATTTATTTATTTTTTTCTGCTTTCGAATGACATAAATAAATGAAATGCGTTTATATTGTAAGAATCTGTGTATGTGTGTAATTAATATCCTTAAAGACAACAGAAAGTCTATTTATTTTTTTTTTTTTTTTTTGAGAGAGAGAGAGAGAGAGAGAGTCAAAATAGAATTCGTCTATACAAATAGATAAAGGATATTTACTCAAGTGAAATTGATATATTTGGTTAAGCCGAACAAATAGAATTCCTTATCGTTTTAGGCTTTGTTTTGTTGCCAAAAGGAGCATTGTCTTGTGGGCAAATACATTTCATTAACTTTACTCCTATACAGATTACACCGGATGGGTATTTTGGTATAAATTGTGTTGGTCGGATTGTGTGAAGATGGAATGGGATCCTCTTCCTTATGTCAATCCCATTCTTTAAAATGACACACTATGCAAAAACGAACTTACTTTTTATTGATAGTTCGATAGTTCCCCATCATTCAACTTTAAATTTAGACAGCAGCTTTCAGCAGCTTTTTTTTTCTTTGATCTCAAATATAATCCCCTCAAAGCCTTGAAATTCAAATCCAACTTGCTCCAATAAAACACGCTGAAGTTCGATGAAATATTCACATTTTTAACCAATATAAGGTACCTTCTCTATCCCTCTGCCGAATCCTGCCATTGGGTATTTATAAGCGTTAACAATTTGCGAAATCGTAAAATACGTTTTCAAATTATTGCAGCCTTTTAAAATCCTCCCTCCATTTTATGGTTTATGTTTCCATGGCGCTTCGATGATACGCGTTTCGAATTCCCAAATGAAATATGAGCTTGTAACTAAGGCTTTTTAAGCTTCCCTTTGCTGCTGCTGCTGATGATGATGATAGGCCTGAGTGTAAACTGCAACTCACACACTATTGCATAAATACAATATGTATATAATTCCCACCCACCAATGATGACTGGCTTAACGGTATATTGACGAAATAGAGCATACATGAAAGGACCATTAGAATTATTAGTAACGGTCTAAGACTAATTGCCCTTAAGCGCGGCAATTGTAAATCAGAAGTGAATACAAGAAACGAAGGAACTCACTTGCTTCTGATGCTCGACGCAGCGTCGTCGTCGACGAAACGGTTATAATGGTATAATGTCCTTGGATATTTCGGATTTTGGTCTTCTGGTCCTGATATAGTACGTACACTACATATACTCATGTAAATATTGTATGGGGATGAGAACAAGATAACGGATACGCTCTTGTTTCGTTAAATTGCAGGAAAAGTTGTTAGCTTTATTGTTCTCGATTCTGTTGCTGTTATTTATGGCATTGGGCACGACATACTATCGAACATCCTTGTAAGTTTATATGCATTGTATGTATGTGTGTATGTGTGTCAGTGAACTAGTACCATATCCAGAATCCCAGAAAGGAAACACAAACAACCTATGTTTTGGGATTTATTGATCCAGAAAAGGATTGGTTTTTCAACCGAAATAAACATTCATTCATGTTAACTTTTATACACTGTTGTCCATGGATTAACGGGAGAACTGCGGAGGGGGGAAGGGGGTAGAATATGTGTTTAAGTTTTAAATTGGTTTTCTTATTCAGAAAATTGCAAAAAGCTCAAATGCTAATATTTGACTTCAGATTAAAATACATTAGTTCATATAATGTCTGATGACTGAGGAAAGGTGCTCCAAAAGGTCAAAAGTGCTGAGTTGGCACTTGACAGAAAGGATTTAAAATTAAAAGTGTTTCTCTTGGGTTGCTTAAAAAATTGCGACTTAAGAAGAGTTGAAGTTTCTGTTTATCATAGTTTATCTGTGAAGTTAAAGGTTTTTGAACTTGGTGTTGAGAATTTTGTGGGTTGATTTTGACAGCTCGTGGCGGACATATTGTTTCTTTTAATTTCTGCTAAAATATCATTTCTTAATCACTCACTAAGGGCAAATCATCGTGACAAGTTACAGCGTGGAGCAACACGTACAACTGATAAAACTTTGGTTTTTGAAGCAATTGGAAGTTGATCCCAATTTTGGTCAAAAAGTCGTCTTTGACGATGAGGCCCATTTTTGAATGAATGGCTAAGTGAATAAGCAAAATTGGAGGATTTGGGACTACACCAATTCATGCGAGATTGACGAGGCGCCAATGCATCCAAATAAAGTTACTTTTGGTGTGGATTTTGGACTGGAGGCATCATTAATTAATACTTCTTCGAAAATGTTACTGGCCAGGCCATCACAGTCAACTGCGATTGCTATAGTTCGATGATAACCAACTTCTTGTGTCCGAATTGGATGATATGGACACCGAAGACATATGGTTTCAACAGGATGGTGATACGTGCCACACAACTCAAGACACAATTGATATTCTGCAAGAGCTGTTTCAAGGCATAGTTATCCCGAACCGAGAGGATGTGAATTGGCCAACATAGATCGTCTCATTTGACCCTTTTAGGCTTTTTCTTGTGAGACCTTAAAGGCACCATAATCGATGCCATCAGTCAAATTCAGCACGAAAAAGTGTGTCCTGTGTCCCATGGCAATTCTTTAACAGATACCTAAGTGAAACTTTGTGGAGGAATTCATTAAATGTCAAAGTAGTGTCAAGCCTACAAGTCCAAAGACAGGACACACTTCTTAGGGGAACCAATTTTTCTGATATTCGACTGCCTCTAACTTCAGAACTTTTCAAGGCATGAACTTCATCAATTTTTTCTCATAAAATTCGCCTTAATAGAGTAAAAATAAAAATTGTCGAAAATTACTAATTATAATTACTCTAACAAAAATGAATTTCCAAATTCAAACATCAACGTATTGAGAGTTTTTGAGTGCTTATAACTATACCTCCTCAAAAGTTCAAAGAAGTATAGTTTATGTTAAGTACTACAAGTACCATAAGTATCTACCTGGCAAAACCATCTTTACTGAGAATATGCACCTTCCTAGAAATTTTTGAAATTATGTAAACGCAATTTTAAAACTTTAGAGCTTCATAGAATAATAATTATTTTTATTATTATGTATTTTCGTAAAGTGTTGTGTGTTGTATTCTTGGAATTTTTCTCGTAAAAATAAGAAAGAAAAATTGTAAAAATTTAAAATTCTCTCTGTTCGAGTAAAATAATGAGTTTTCCACAAGACTAAGGGGTGGCTGGGGGTGGAAAAGTTTTTACAAAACAAGCGTTCTTAGGCTATGTGAATCATATTCATAAAGAAAATAATGTAGACCACAATTTTAACACAGGTCCCTGCCTTCGTCCCCAATGCTGTGTCCTGATCCTTTTGGCATCCAGAGGATGTTCTTTGTCTTTGTTATCATCCTCGTCCTCGTCTTCATCGTCGTCGTCGTTGTCGTTCCCATTTCTTATGCATATAGAAGTTTCGTAAAAAGTGGGAAGAATTAGGCTGACTGAATGAAATTTCTCGTCAAGGATAGCTTGATGTTTTACTTTCAAAAGGGCACATATGAACACACACATATACACACGCATATTTCACATAGATACTCATGTTAGGATAGAGCTACTCATATTGTAACTCCCCTCATATGCACCTCTCACTCTTTATCCGCCACAAGTTGTTCAAAAAGGTTGCTTTTTCCTACAAACAAACATACATATTCCTTGGTCCTCAAAAAAGGAGCTTGATGCTCTTCATTCTATTCATGTATGACATCAAGTAAGAATCTTTTACAAGGAACAACTCTATGTAAAATCCAGACTGAAGCTCTGGAGCTGTTAATGTTTTGTTTTGAATTTCAAATTGCTCTTGAAGTGTTTTGGAGTCATTAAATTTGTATGCAGATTGCAGAATAATGTAGCTACAGTATCCACATTTTTTTTCTTTAATTTGTGTTTGTGTGTGTGTGTAAGGATATCTCTGCTTGTGTTTTCAGAAAAATTTCGAAATTATTAAATACAAGAATTTGCTACACCACGAATTTTTAATTAAACAAAAAATTTCAAATTCTAAAGTTCCTTTATTCAGAATATGGTTGGAGACAGCATTGAATGTGTCATATTATGTGTGTGTGTGTGAGAGGATGTGAGACATTCATGGCACTTTTATCTTTGAATTTGATTAAAATAATGTAACTTGATATTAAATAGAGGTTCAAGCTGCTAAAGACTTGAAACACATTTTTAATTCCAGAAATTTAATATTTGAATTAATAATCTAGACAAAAATTGTTTTTTAAAAATTGAGTAATGGTCAAAAATCATTAAAGTTTAATAAAATTTTACTGCTCAACATGTAAAAATATTTCGATGTAAAATTTTTAGTTAAATTCATAAATTTTATATTTTTATCGATGCAATTACGAAAAAAATCACCCACTTGACCTTGAATTTCGCAAAAATACTTAATTTTCCAAGCTTTGAGATATGAATGTGTTTGTGTTTAGATATGAATTGTAAATTAACAAACGAGATTATTAAAAGAATTAAGTTATACACAAAAAGAATAAAGAATGTCGTGGGAAAGATTTCTCTTTTTTAAGACTTTTCAAAACGTTTTTTTTTTCAGTATGTTCAATTTTCATCAGTTGACTTTCTGACAAAAAAAAAGAACAATATGGTTCTGGCCAACTTAATAATGAAAACAAAATTATTTCTTAAGAAGTTTATATTCTTTTTATCAGTCCCTTTGGGATAGAGGCATAGAGAATATGTTTTTCATTTTTGTGACTTTTTTCATACGCAGAGAAGACGTACTCTCTTATTGTGAAAAACAAACAAAAGTGAAAGGAGAATTGTGAAAAATTTGGAAATGTGAGTGAAATCTGTCAATTTTCGTCTTGCTTCGTCCTGGAAATTTGTAACATTTTTCATTACACTCAAAAATCCAAGGAGACGCATAGAGAAGACTATTCAAAGTTGATTAGGATGAATGCTTTGCCTGGGCATATTGAAGTAACGTCAAGGATCTCAAATTTGACTTAATACACACAAAAGGATGCCAAAGGAAAGAATGCCTAGGTACGAAACTTGTATAGGTAAAATAGTGATATGGTTCATTGTTTCGATTGTGATTGCCAGTATTTTCAGTCATTTATTTTTTTTATATTTTTAAATCGACCAATATTAAAAGTATTAAATGATTTCCTTAATTTAAAATAAAATGAACAATAATAATTCACCGTGAGATACTCAAATATCGATAAATTACATAATTAATATGTATGTGCCTTATCTTGGTCCATTAACTTGATCGTATCAACACAAACACATACTCGAGAATATAAACAGACACAGACGCACAACAATAACATTCAATCATCCCCACTTACTATAATTACTATACAATATACATAGCGTTCGTCCCGGAATAATAACCCGGGAATTCTGGTGAAGCTTCCTTTCTCCATCTCCATTCATTGAACGGCACGTTACAGATGGGTTCCTGTTTCGCGTTGCGTTGCGTTGTTTTTGTTTTTGTTTTCGTTAACGTCTTTCCGCTTCGATTAGTACCTTTATTATGTGCGTAGTATGGCACCGGGATTATCACACATCCTGCCACGCCAAAACCACAACACGCCGCCATCGCATCACCTCCATTCTATGGCTTCATTTAAGCGAACAAACCTGAACAATATAAGCGTTAATTTGCATTTAGAATTGCACTCCAGAAATAACAAAAACAACAACAACCGCGTCACTGACACCAACACCAATACAAGACGATAACTCACCATCAGAAATGAGCAATAATCCCGATTTAGGGAGGGGGAAGCGCTGCATAATGCTGTTATTTCATATAATATGGCTTAAAAACAGGATACGAGTATATCTAGGCCAGGGACTTCCGTACTTCCGTCGTCGCCACCACTGTCGCTGACGTCATTTAAAATGACAGTAACGTGGAGCTTATACGCAACAGACATAGACAGTGCCAAAAATGCCTTCATCTGGAAATGACTGAAATATGCACAGATCCTCGCACCCGAGGGATTCGCTTTCCAAAAAGATACCTACTTAAATTCATACCCAAAATACATAGGTGGCAGTTTTAGCCTTTGATGTACGAGACAGGCATAAGGGGGGTATTATTTTATTGTAACTGGTATAGGTACGAGTATAGAAAAACAAAAAACGGATCGTTATAAATTCCCTGGATTCATTGCCAGAAGTGGAAGTAGAAGTGGAAATGGAAGTGGTTCGCATATCCAAATACGAGTACAGAGATATAAATCCTTCGAAGAATAAAATTGATCCTTAAATAAATTTTACTTAAATTCAAAGCTTTTCAAAAGCCATAATGGTTCCCATATATTTACTCCTTTCTATGTGTATGTGTGTGTTTGTGTGTGTGTTTTTTTTTTTTTTTATCCCACAGGAAAGGAAACAATCGAAAATCCAAACGTTGAAAATCCAAGCAAATATGTTTGTTCAAGGAGTAAGTTAACAACTGGGTTGTTTTTGGTGCTGATGGCTCAGGCTCACTCAGTGGAAAGATGACGGAGGTACTTTTGTGTGTAAGCAATTCAATGGAATTCCTCAAAGCGGATATTCGTTCCTTTTTTTTGTTTTTGTTTTTATTCCAAGCGTTTCCTTTTAGACATTTTTGAATATGGAGAGATAAGGGAATATGTGCATGAGTCTTTTATAGAAATTTTAGGAAATATCTCACATGTGTAAGTGAAAAGTAATAACATTAAGTTGTTAAGAGTGTTCCAGATGGAGGAGGAGGAGGAGCTGGAAATGATTTATTCGAGAACATTGTTTTCGTAGATTCTTTAGATTGCTTCTTGATTGAGGTCCTGTAGTGCCCATCAGAGCGTGATGGTAAGTGCGTAGGACTCAAACGTACACCATAAATGCTGCTCTAGCCAGGACCAGAAAATCTTTGTCCTGGGAGTATTGGGACAAAATGGTGGTCTTACATAAATGAGTCGGCATGGAAGCAGGATAAAGGTGGTAAAAGTAATAACAAAAAATGACGAAAAGAAGAGTCAAATTGAATACTTCCCCACAGTTGAAAAAATAAACCACATCTCTACTTTTCCTACAACTTCCGTATCTAGACATTTATTTCCTTTCCTTTGACATCCTTTTGTGTGTATTAAGTCAAATTTGAGATCCTTGACGTTACTTCAATATGCCCAGTCATTCATCCTAATCAACTTTGAAAGTCTTCTCTATGCGTCTCCTTGGATTTTTGAGTGTAATGAAAAATGCTAAAAATTTTCCAGGACGAAGCAAGACGAAAATTGGCAGATTTCACTCAAATTTCTAAGTTTTTCACAATTCTCCTTTCACTTTTGTTTGTTATTCACAATACGAGAGTATGTCTTCTCTGTGTATGAAAAAAGTCACAAAAATGAAAAACATATTCTCTATGCCTCTATCCCAAAGGGGCTAATAAAAAGAATATAAACTTCTTAAGAAATAATTTTGCTTTCATTATAAGTTAGCAAGAACCATGTTGTTTTTTTTTCCTGTCAGAAAGTCAACTGATGAAAATTGAACATAATGAAAAAAAAAAAACGTTTTGAAAAGTCTTAAAAAAGGGAAATTTTTCCCACGACATTCTTTATTCTTTTTGTGTATAACTTAATTCTTTTTATAACCCCGTTTGTTAATTTACAATTCATATCTAAACACAAACACGTTCATATCTAAAAGCTGGGAATATTTGCTGGGTGATTTTTTCGTAACTGCTTCGATAAAAATATAAAATTTATGAATTTAATTAAAAATATTACTTTGTTTTCACTTTGGTCACACAAAAGTGCAGTAAAATTTTTTAACTTTAAAGTAAAATATTTCTAACCTCCCACAAATCTGGTCGTTTTAACGGTCCCTAGAATCTAAATCCGTCATTTTTAGAAAGATGTCTGTGAGATGCATGTGTACGCTAATTTCGAGGCTATTTTTTCGTCAACGATATTTCAAGAAAGAACAGAGATATTGACTCTTTATTAATTTAGAATAATTAGAATAAATACCAAGTTTTCAAAGTATAATGAGAAATTATCAGTTTGTCGCATAAAACCTCTTTCCTTTTGAATTATATCAAGTCTAAAAAAGTGCGTATACGCCCTGTGTACCCACCTATAGTATTGTACAGTTGTTGTCATAACTTAATATCATTTATAAATCCATGAGGACGAATGGGTATGTGCATTGTGTTGAAGTGTTTGTGAATGCATTTAAATGCATGTTAATACAAAAATATATGTACCTCCTTCCATATGAAATTTAACTCCATCTCATGGGCCTTCTTCAATCAAAAGATTTTCCACTTAACAAAACACAGAAAATTTTAACAGAAATGCATGTTTACAAATTGAATAACATTTCAATGAACATAAGAAACATGTGTTTCAAGTATCTTTTATAAACATAAAGTATCTATGTACATTAAAACAATTAAACAATACAAGGATAAACAAGTAAGACTCCTCGTTGTTGTATAAATATAATACCAGAGTTGTCTAATTGTTGTTGTCGTAATTTTTGAAAGCCTATGGTACGAATTTATCAGTTTTTGATGGTTTCATTAGAATAGACATTCAAAGTTTTACCTTCAATACAATACATACATAAATGTATGTATGTATATGAATTTGAAAAAAACTGAAAAGTATTGCCTTATGACGGTCTTGCAATTTACAAATTGCATTTCATTCCAAAGTGAATATGAGGTAGGTAAGGTATTCTATACTGTTCTTCCAAGGAGAATGCATCTTTGCTGTTTTATGTAGTGACATTGAAGGCAGGTACCAGTAAGGTACACACATACAAAATATAGAGAAACCTTTTTCAAATGCATTTCATAATTAAAAAAGAAAAAAAAAACCTAGTCTACTCTAAATGAACAGGTATTTTATTTCAGAAGTCTAATGGAATATATGACATAGTTCGGGGGATGAAGTTGCCAGAATAAACTCACACACAAATTATTTAACCAAAGGATTTTCAAAAATACAAAAAATACTATTTACACAGTTTTTCAAAGATATTCCTGAGTCTGTAAATTCTTCAGCAAAAATTAAAATAAATTCACAAAATTATATCAAAATTGTCCAAGTGATTTTAAGCGAAATTCCCAACTCGAAATAGAAAACCATTTAAAGGATTTGTATTTTCATATCCTTGATTATGATTTAAGGACTTTCACCGCCCATAATACATACATACATAATATATATGTATCATCTTATGCAGATATTATGCATGGAGTATAGAATTATGCTGCAACACTTCAACAATAGCAACGTAATGGTTGAGAGATGTGTGTGAATTTACACACATCTTCAGCCACATTAAAGGACTATAATATAGTATACGTCCTGAAAACATACACATACATATACATAAATATAACATAAGAGAAACAATTTGAATTTAAAATACGAAGTACGTGTAATTAATGTTTGGAGTTTAATTTAAAATAATTATATGCAGGAAAATAGGGGTGAACAGAACACAGTTGAATATGGTTGGTTAGATTTAATTGAAATGTGCTATTCTCTCAAGTCCTCCGAAAAAAAAATAAAAAACAGTGAAAAGGTAAAAAGGACATTCAGCAAAATGGTCATATTTTTCTTTTTTACACTTTGTATGTATTTTTGAAGATATATAATGGTACCAAAAAATGGTACATTTTGAGTTGTCACCATTTGTTTTAATTAAAGAGGAAGAAAAACCCCCACTGGCCAGTCTAGAGAAGGACCTTTGAATAACATTCATATAATTCATAATGTGCTGCCTATATGTCGGCTTTACATAATTTAATGAAATTAATTATACATGGAACGAATGGTTTTTCATTTATTTTCATACAAGCGGAATGAGTTATGGAATTAAATTCGTAGATTCAAAGGTAAAAATTCTTTTATAGAACATTCAACTGGAATGAAAAATTTAGGTAAGTTGGTTCAGTTAAGTAGTAATATTGAATTTTTTTTTTAAGTGAGACATGAATAGAGTTTGACTTAGACACATGGTCCTGGCGGATATTGACGAAACGAAATCCAACCAAGGAAGTTGAAGAGTGTCAAATCGGACGTTGGCCAAATTACTATTAGGAAGTCTCTGAAAACCCACTTGTATAGCATGTAGTACCAATATTTTGGATACCATGTAGTTCAGAGAACTCAGATCATATTATTGTTTGTTCATAAAGATCTTGGTCATATGAGAAGAGTTGTGTTAGTTTTGCTTTTTTTGGGGCTTACTGTAAAGGATGAGCGTTTAATTGACCCACCACGCTTTCCTGTATCTAAAAAGGTTGGACAGAAAATTCCAGGTAGGCAAGAGGTCTTTGCCGACGGCCCTTGATCCAATAGGACCCTGCCTAATTGACACTCTATAAAGTAGGGTAAAATGGGAGAAATAAGGTTTTAGTGGTTAAAACTTCTAAGTGTCCATCCCCTCTAAGTCCTCATGGGAGGACTGTCACTTTGGACAAGAGAAACCATCCACTTCTACACAGATGGATTCAAAACCAACAGACAGACTGAATCTATGTGTCTCCTTTCATCTACCCAAACACTGTAGAGTGTTCCAGATAGAACTTCTAGCAATCAAAGAAGTCTTTTCTTGGTTCAAAGAAAACGCGATATCGTCTACTGATATACGCATCTTCTCGGACAGTCAAGCTTCTATACTTATAATCCTAAAAATCTTTCTCCACAAATTGTCGATCATCTCTGGTGGCTGAACAAATCAACATTCACCTGATCTGGGTGCCGGGAGATAGAGACATTCCAGGTAATTGCAAAAAGTGGAACAACATTACCCTTATACCAAACTAGAGAATAAACGGACGGCAGAAGCCTTGTCCTTCGTACACTTAGAAGAAGTGGACAGCGGAATAAAACAGGGCTCAAATTCCTTTGGTATCCGTGGCAGCAAACCAGCAGAATAAACGGGGTTCTACCTCTTGGCGGTAGGTGATGGTCGTAGCTCCCTTAGAAGAAGTGTACTACGGAATAAACAGTGAGGTTCGGTTATCTGTCCCTAGCACTAAACTAGAGAATAATCGTACACATAGGCTACGTATTTTTACCAATATTCCACTTCCCCATATGCTATTTTGGGTTGGAAGTGGATGTGAATCGTAAAAGTGCGAATGACACATTACCTTGTGATTCCAAAATAACAATTCTAAGATTAGCTGCTGGCTTCGGTGTGGCACTGCTTCTGCGGAATCAGTTACGTGGGTCACATTACATATTATTCTGATCCCAGTGATCTAAGTAAATCAGACATTAACTGTCTCAAACGCTAAGTGGTATAACAATGGACCATTTAACATAACATAACCTAACCTAACAATATGAAACTTACATCGAAAGTTGACTAAATTTTATGGTCTTAGCCAACTTACATTAGTTCAACCCAAAATCTTCAAAGGATTTTGGTTTTCAAAATTCATTCATCAAGCGCTACTCAGAAACTTAATTCCTAACGACGACGACGGTTGCAAAGTTATATGCCAAAAGAAGTGCCATTTTTGTTTTCATTTATAATTTTCCAACTCAAAGTTTTTAAGGCCTATTTTGACGGTAAAGTTATGGCCAAGGCAATAGCTTAAGGCGGATATAGTATCTATCTGAATTATAAGTTGAAAACTCTTTATTTTACCATCATCTTGTTTTTCCCCCGCAGCTATACTTAGATCTTAAGAACAAAATCAAACTCCTAAGGACATTCTCAATTCACCAGAACCTTGAGTAAATAACTAATTAGGTAATCAACGAAGATAAAGTTATTTTATTTTTTTTTGTGTGTTTGAAATATCCATTAACAAAAATAAAATAAAGGGTGAAACTTAGATTAATTCTCCTCTATTAAATTACTCCTGTTTCCAAATCGAATTTGCTTTAATGTCTTCTTATATAATCGCCATTAAAAACCGATGCACGTTTCCCTCAAAAGGATCAGTTAATTAAAGTGAATTTCAATTGCAAATAACTGGAAAAAAAAAAGAACTCCATAACACCAGGACTTTTTTTCCAATTCGAATGCAATACACGTTCACAGTGTTCGAAGTACAACTTGGACGCGTTACTCCCATCGAAGTGAAGTGACATTAAAGTACTATAACCATAGAATTTCACATACACTCGAAGGAGTAGGATATGGCGAAGGATCGAAGCTTAAGGACGAGAATATTTTTCTCTGTGTTTGTTCTTTTCGATGTGTGGCATAGTATTACAATGAATTCTGTGACTGTGAATGTGGACTCACGTCCTTTTGTTGTTTTGTTTGTCCATTCAAATCACACTCCTCGACCGCAGGTTTTGTTCCTCTCCCATCGGGGATTACTTTCAACCACAAAGTAGATAAAAGGTAGGAAGTATAGGATATTTCAGTTTGAAACTTTAATCACTTTCATTGATTCCGTGCAGGACATGTCCTTAAACCTGGAGCTGAACATAGGTTGCACTTGGTCACCGATAATAAAACAATAATGAGATGGGATCCCAGACAGGACGAGCCAGGAGCAGTATATTAAGTTATTCAGAGTGAATTGTTAATTACCAACATATTACCGACTTTGAGGCAACTCAATTTTCATGTGATGGTAGAAGGAGTTGCCATGATTTGATATCCTTCCAACTGCCAGCCCCCCAAGGCAGGATAATCTAATGTAAACATCAATCAATGGCCAAAAGGATTTTGTGGGACCCCCATTAAGTTGAGAACATGTTCAAGAGTAGACACCACTTCGATTTTGATCTGATGGCTTAAAAGTCAAGCCTGACAGGGAGACTCTATCATCATCATCCTTGCTCTGATGTTGGCTTAAATTTACATATTAAAGCTCCAATGATTGGCTTTATGAATTTCAATAAACCAAAATCGAATGCAATAGGACTTTTTGTTGGGTCCATGGCCATTAAAAATAATCCTATGCCATATGATGTCAGCCATGTTGCCATGGGGTTGCAATATAAATCACTTCAAAAGCCTGCTGCACATATTCTTTGAATGTCCTTTTTTCCGCCTCCTGCCGTTTGTCTTCTGCCTACCTCATGCCACTGAATCAATTTTAATGGGTTTTTTTTTGTGGAGAGGGGACAGATTGTCCTGAATCTGATTCGGGTTCTGGTTCTCTTTGGTTCTGGGCGATGCGACTAGCAGTTAAGATACATTTGAAGAGATTTAAGAATTTTATGACGACACTATTTTTATAATCTATTTAAGGTCTGGTCACATCACACATACTTGTAACTTCCTCGTGTCTCGTATTTCGTATATTATGTGTGTGTGTGTGTTCGTATGTATTTTGTGATATGTGTGCATAAAAAGGATTAAATTGAACTTTTATATCATAGTCGTTGTGTGTCGTGTAGGGAATTTCAATATCCCATTTTTCCTTGGAAGGGTAGAGTATTTGACAATGAATGGAAAGTGGGCGTGTTGGCCACAGCCATTCAGTGCCTTCTGCAGTGGGCTGATGATGATGATGATGAAGAAAATATTTTTCCTGGCATGCAAATGGGAAAATGGAAAATCGGTCGAGACAGTCAAGATTCCTAAGTGAATTATGATATTGTGAGGTTTAAGGACTTTGGACAATGTCCAAAAAGTCGTTTATATATTTTTTTTCTTATTCTTTCTTTTGAAACATTTTGTGTGTGGTTTTTTTATTTGGGGGATATTTTTTGGCATCTTGTTCACATAATTTCTCATGAGTAAGCAATGAAGTTTTTCAAGTGGAGATTTCCTATCTTTTTTTTAGATATGAAATGAAAGGAAGGAAATACAATTTTTTACTTCCTGTGAATAAGTTTTTGAGTTGAAAAGAAAGTGAAGTTTAGATTTTTTAAACAAAGCTTTATCTGGTGATTTGTAGCTTTTCTTTCAAATCGTTGTATTTTTAAAATACATTGTCATACAAAAATTGATAGATTTATTTAAAAAAAATTCAAAACAAAATTTTATTTTTAAATTTCATATCTTCTTGAATATCATATTTTTATCCCCCATTCCAAAATTCAAGCTGGAAACTACTCAACTCGAAACGTAAAAAAAAAATCTGATTTTAATTCGAGTTTAGCATGGGTTGGGAACGCAATACTGAAAACCCAAAATCCCAAATACCCAAAATCCCGAAAACCTAAAATGACGAAAATCCCAAAAATCCATAACCTCTGAAACCCAGAATCCAGAAAACCAAAAATCTCGAAACCTTAAATCCCGAAAATTCAAAATCCCAAAAATCCAGAATCTCAAAAACCCATAATCCCTAATACGAAATCCCTAATACGAAATCCCAAACACTTTTCTTAAAAATTGAAAATTTTTGTGCAATTTGGGTCTTGGGGATTTTGGATTTTTGGGATTTTGGGTTTTCGGGATTTTGGTTTTCGGGATTGTATACGTCTTCCGTTTTTCATATTTGAGAATAGGTATTCATCCCCAAAAGATTCAGTTCAGTAAGCAACTGACATTCCATGTTCAACGGAACGATTCGACTCATCCTTAATAAGTTAGATTAAATCTTTTGTCAAAATTTCAGAAAATAAGTCAAGTGTCGGTATTTAAAGGTTGGGGGTCTATGTCTGATATCGGGTGTTTATCATGAATCGGCGGAATCAATTTTATTTCCCAAAGTGGTGCTGTTAACTAGTCCCATCATTTGTGGGACTTAGATCGTGTGTCTCTCTAAAGTACTTCAAATATTATGCAAAGAACTTAAAACCTTAATCACAACTTCAACTTCAAGAATCACAGTCAAAAATTTATACAGAACCACTTAACAAACGATATGACGAAAATCCCCAATTATTCCCAACTTCTCCGTCATTCTAATTTCCTTTTTGATGAAACCATTAACTTCCTACCGTCGAAAAAGGGAAGCAACGAAAAAACAGGACTTTCGAACTGAAAAATCCATTCATAAGTACTCGAATATACCACCTCAATAATAAAATGCAATTAAAAGGGACCAAAATAATCCAACACTTAAATAAAATACCTTATACCTTCCATTACCTTACTTGATGTTAACTGAAACCCTAAATGTTCTTATTATGCTAAATACCGAACTCCCTATAAACTCTTATTTTTCATATCCTTATATTTTTTTTTCGTTTACCCCTCAGGTAATAATTGGAATATCCTTTTTTTGGGAATTTTGTTTTTATTGATATTGTAACGGCACCGTATACCGTTAGGTTGGTAATCAAATTGCAAATTGTATTAGCTTTGTTTTTCAAACTTTTGGTAGACTAAACAAATTTTTGGTTAAATTTATAAACTTTACATCCGCAATGGATTTTATTTCCGCAGTTTTCTTTAAGTAGGGTGAATATAGGGGATTTGTGAATTAGATGTGGATTTTGATTTTGTTTTTTTGTTTTTATTAGACTTTCTAAACTTCTTTAGGTAAATTGGGGATTCAAAAAAAAGGTGGAAGAAAATAAAATCGAAGATTTCGTCAATAACATTGAAATAAAGGACATTGAATACTACATCAAGTCGAATAAATAAATTCCCTACTTTTGGTTTTCAGTAGTGGAAAATTTAAAAGTGACAAATTAAAACTTTATTCACCTGCTATTCTATCGAAATTTGTATGTAAATCTCATTAAATTGTCTACACTTTTGTACCTTTGCTATAAGATATCCTTGAGACATCCAAGGCTTTCATATTTATTAAATCCTTGCATATACAAACGTCATTCATGACATCTCAAATGTCAGTCTCGTAGTCTTCAATCTTTTGACACTCCACATCCACACCTCAAAGAGACTTTTCACTGCTTTTCTTCCAAATTGAATACATCATATCAAAAGATACATTTATATGCAGATAAATCTTCTTAATGCGTCAATAAATTATTTCCCATCCATGATGATGTATCCATGGCTGAAGACAACTTCACATCCGCAGCAAAAAAAAACTTTATCTCAAAAGCATTATTTTGCAATATACAACAACAGTCAACAACAACAACAACAACAAACACAACAACATGATACATACTCGTATATGAACTTATGTGAATTTTCCCTTTGATGATCCCAAGATGATTTCAATTTTCCACTCGGAGTGCATGAGACAGAAGCAATTTGCATTTTGTATTCTATTCATGAACTTTTTCTATATGATCCCACGCATACACAATGCATATTCGCAAAAAGAACTTTCAAGATAGTTTTTCTTTTTTCGATTTTTGTTTGCAATCAATATTCTAAGTAGTTACAGTACGATTCGGATATTTGAAACCATGTTGTCGAAGATTCCTCAACTAGCAAAATGCGTTTTTAGCGAAAAATTAAAGATTTTAAAACTTAAAAGTGTCATATTGGCAATATTTGGACAGTAGTTAACGAGAATATCTTTCAATACTTATTCAAATATCTTGACTTTTCAAATTGAAACAATTTATTCAAATATAATTTTGTTGCAGATTGTGAGTTTTAAGTCTACTGTATGTCATTTGTTTTATTTTTTTCAGATATCATAATTCATATATCCGTAAACGACTGTATTCATCCTTTATGATAGTTTGTAAGGTGCATGTATTCATCATGTTTGCTCTGTATCGATAATGTATAAGTCTTGAAGATGTGCATTTTGAGAGAGGTGCGGGATTATACACAGATAAGGTGAATTGTTCTTGAACATAAAGAGTTTTTGGGATGGATTTATTTCGTTTGATAAAATGTCTGACTTTATGTGAAAAGAGCACAATATTTGAATATAATAGAATTATAGATAGATTATATAGTAGAGTGGATTTTTTGTGAGATTAGTCGTAAGATATCATGTCATCTTAAAGATATTGCTCATTTTATAAATCAATTTTTGGATTTAACTTACATAAATCAAGGGCATTACAAAATGATTTGAGGACATATCACCACATTTGGGTTATGTTGCCCAAGGGGTCTTTTTTTAAAGCGACAAAGAGATACATTTTTAGCTTTTAGGTTTGTTTGTTTATTTGAAAGCGCTAATCTCAAGAACTACTAGTTCGAATTGAAAATTTCTTTTTGTGTTGGACATCAACATCACGGTGCGACCAATAGCGAATAAAGAGTGGAAAATAATGCAAGAACGGAGAAAATTATTGATCTTTAAGGGCTTCCGTCAAGATCCGTATGTTCTTCTGCCACAAGAAAATAAAATTAAAATATCATTTACGAAGAAGTAATTTAAAATATATTTTTTTTTTAACTTGCTCAACTTTATACTCTAACGCTTAGTAATTACTTTTAAACTCTCATATCCAACAACCATATAAAATTGTGTTTAAGTGTAGTTAGGTTTATTATAAGATGGTATTCTTGTTTTGTACACATAAAAGTGTTTAGTTATTGAGGATAGTTATTTTTGATTGTTCTCGTATTTAAAAACGGAGAATAGGTGATGTTTTGAATTTGACATTTTGTAGAAACAAGAAAAGCTATAAACCTTTAGGTTCCTCAAAATAGTCAACTTTATAATTTCAAACGAAAGTGCAGAGACAAAGAAGACAAAACTGTTGCCTATTTTTAGGTATGAACTTTCGCATTCCATTTTGTTTCATTATTTTTGGAGACATATTTCAATCCGCTTCCGCTGAGGCAATTCTATTAATTTTGTTATCTTCCTTTATTTTAATTCCAATGATTTGTTTTCGCACTTACTTATTTTACCTTAAAAAATATTATTTTACTTTTCAAAAAAATCACTTACCCCAATTTTTGAAGGGACACACCCACAAACCTGGAAACAACTTCTTTTTTTTTTTATTAAAGCACTTTATAGAAAACACTGAAAACACTGAAAACCAGAGCTACACACTTTACTTCGCTAAAGACTTTCAAATTAAATGAACTTGACTTTGAATATAACGATTTTTTTTTAAAGAACAGAAAAAAAAACACTACCAACAACACCAACACTAACACTGCCACTGACGAATGTGCCGCAAAACGATTCGCAAAAACCAATGCAACGGTACTCGTATTGAGAGAATGGGGAATCGAACTCGAGCGAAACTTTAATTGGAGAAAAAGAATACTTTCAGACTGAAAATCAAAACTTTTCTTTCGGAAAAATGATCTACACTTGTTTAATTATGATTATTTCATAAATTTAATACCGAATATTGATTATTTTGTGAAACTAAATAATTTACACTGCCCGATCGCGGAGACAACCGTCACGTCGAAGCCGAAGAGAGAATTGGAATTTGGATTGAAACTTACAAAGAGAAAATAGGAAATGAGTTACATGTGTAAGTATAACTAACCAGCAAACTGTTGAGCTTTGGATTTGGACACAAAAATATCCCAAGAGTTATGAGTTATGTGTATGTATGTGAATTTGTATGATGCAATTTGTTTTGTTGCTGATGGGAGTTGTAATTGTATTTGTGATATTGGCACTGATTTTGGATGGGAATTGGTGATCGGGTTTTTTTTGAAATACATATTGGAAACAAAACAGCACAGTATTTTAAGAACGAATTACAGTTCTTGGTATTAAAACAAAATAATATTTATTTGATTAATAAAGAAATAATAATTGTTGGGGAATATTATAGGTACATTAGGGAATATGATGAGAACTTTCATATAATAACTAATTAAATTAAATTTTATGTTTGTTTTGTCTTTTCCAGCGTTTGCGTTTAAATGCATCAAAAGTAAAGGTAGTTGTTAAGTCTGAAATTAATTTTAAAATTCTTCGATTACATATATTAAATCTTTTTTTATTACTTTCCTCCTTCTCGGAAAACATGATTTAATGGATGAAATGTCATTTTCAATTTCAATTAAATATTGACAAAAATCTGAGTGACATTTCTTCACAATTATTTCAGATCAACAAAATTACATATGTCAAAAGCGCTGTTTGCGTTGTAATCTAATACAGATGACTGAAACATGACTTTTGATGTCAAAATTTTCTTTGCTGTTGAAGTATCTGTGTCACTAGTTTTTTTTTCTGAGTTGTCAAAACCGAGTATTGCCAGAAACCAAGTTTTTCATTCATGATTCGATTCCGAATCGGTACAATTTAAAGTTAAGTCAAGATCGGGTTGAGGAGAAAATCAATTTGTCCTGTCATTTACGCAAAAGTACTTTTAATATATGTATGTATATATTTTTAAAAACTTTATCTTAATTGCTATAATGATAACTGAAATTAAGGCAGAGGAAGTCGCAGGCAACAGCTACAATTTTAAATCAAAAAAACTTCAGGGGTACTTGTAAATTCATTGGGGAAATAACCTCACATACCCTAGAAAACAATTCTTTAACTAAAAAGGAACAAATTATTTAATTGAAACAAAATAATAGTTTCAAGATATGAAAATTATGACTAGATATGAAAATAACTTCTGCTCAAGTGGGACATATTTCCACTTATCTAAGTTATTTAAGAGATGGATGAATAAATGTGATTTGAAAGTTGGGTGAAGTTATTTCCCACCATTTTTTTCGAAGAAGAAAACAAGAATCGTATGTAGAAAAATGACTATGTTTTCCTTATAATGGGACCAACTAAAAAAATTTCTTGACAAGGTAGTCTTATTTTACTTTCAAGGCAATTTGACATTGTTTCACTTCCACTAATTCTGTTGTTTAAGATGACTGGGAAATGTATCAGAACTGGATGCCAGTTGTCGAGCCGTTGATGTTGATGATGATATTTTGTATTTGTCTAGGCGCCTGGAAGGGGTATGAAGAAGAATCAATCGACTCTGCACATTACTGAATCTTCCAAAATTCAACAGTTTTTCTTGTGAATTTGATAATACCAAGCCTTTTCTCCGATTTTAGAATCCAATTTCGAATTATTAAATTTTTTTTACTTACAACCCTATCCCCTTGCTAAAATATATGCGGATGGATTCATATATGCAGATATATCGATTAATCTATATTAAAACTCTTAACCTCATGAGATTCGAAGGTCTGGTTCTTTGACCTTATAGAAAAATATTTAAAAGAGTTTAACTATTTTTGAAATTTTTCAATAATCATCTTTAGATTTCTCCAGAAATTAAAATTCACATTACAAAATAAAAATCACTCCTATGACATTTGAAAAGTTCCCAAGAATATGATTCAAAGGTATTTTTGTAGTTTCCATGGGAAAGAATTTCCATTGAAAATGGTTCGAAAGCACTTTTGTAAGGGTTTTGCTTATTTGACAAAAAAAGAACCAACTTACCTTGGTTTGGAACGATTCTCAGAAGGCTTAACCTTCTGCCTAAGCTCGAACAAAAGGGTAACCCTTTTTAGGGATATTGAAAATTCATGAATAGGTACGTTTGTATGTATAATATGTATTATTCCATTATTAAATCATGTCCATTAACATTTTCCAAGAAATAATTCTTTTTCCAAAAGTTTATTTTTTCTCCAAAAAATAATCTTAAATCCCAAGAAAGACAAACCAGGATAGGCATAGATAGACGAAAGGAAGGCGTAGCAGGTAGGAGCAGTGCTATTACGAAAGGATTGTTCCTCATCCTCGACTGTCCTCCTGTCCACAAATAAATTTAGAGACAATATTAAGGCAAAAATTCAAATCATGATGCAACGGCAACGGCAACGTCAACCTTAACGTCAACAACATCCCAACAAAAATGATAATAGAGAATTTATGGAAATGTTTTTTATTACACAAAAACTTCAATAAACGCCAAGTTTTCAAAGATAAAATAAGAAGTTATCAAAGTGGGTCACAACCACGCTCTTTCTTACAAATAAAATGGTTTTTTAAATTTGTTTTATGTTTCATAAGCGGATGTAACATGAGTTACCACGAAAATTCCGTTTTTTTTGGTTGAACTAATAATTTTAGTCTAATTTCAGTTCTAATTAATAACAGTTACATTTTCCACACATTTTTTACACTTCATCTGATAGCTCGACGAATCTTCTTTCAAATTTGTATTTAACTTGCTTAAGTTTTTTTTTTTAATTCCCGACAAAATTGAAATAATTGATTAAAATTTTATCTGAATGTATCGTGAGTTACAATGGAATTACCCCTTACCAATTTCGATATATCGTCCACGAAGTTCACAAATAGGTATCACAGTTTTTTACAACCACATTTCATGGTCTACTTGTTTGGACAGAATTACGTATTAACGTTATGTGCTATTAATAAAGTAAATTAGAGTTTGCAAATTTATTTTCCAAGTTGCTTTAATACTTGTTAGGAAAAAATCAGTCCATCACTCATTAATAATAATTAAAGCTCCTCTCAACCAACACCAAGGCCAAAAACTATCGCCCATGTATTTATTACCCACCAAACATCCTTCCCTTTAAGCCACGGTTTTTATCATCTAAGTCTAGTTCCTGACGACTTCCATTCAGACACATCTCGGGAGCATATCCTGATGCCATTAAACAGTATCAAGACTGCAGTTGGCAGCAGCAGGCTTCCGCGCTGGGTGCTCTTGCATTGAACACATCAATACCTTAAGGATCAAAATCGAACAGTTTGTCGAATATCGATCACAACCGAGAGTTATCTGGCTTGATTTGCGGAGCAGGGTAAAGCGGATAAACTCATTGCTATTCTAAAAGCGTCTTATGATGTGTCAGAAAAAGTGTCTTACTTCTCTAAAAATTTACCACGTTTCGCAAAATACTTCAATTTCCAGAATCATGCCGGTATTTAATTTTATCAAATCGAATACAGCCATGTAAACAAGAGCAAAGATCACAGATGGTCTTATGTTCATTTCACCCAAAAACTAGCGATATCACAATGTTTATTCGGTGTTGTTAAATATTTGTTTTTAATTTTAAGCATACTTCTTTAAAAATATTGTTTGGTTAACACATTTTTGAAAGTAAGAGTATGACTTGACAAAAATGTAGATAACATGATTGTACTCTGTGTCAAGATGTCCCTTTGTAAAACTTATATATGTATGTACATTGTACATATGTACATATGTATAAACGTAAAAGGTACAGCTGACCGTGCGAAAAATAGGTGAATTCGAGATTGATCCAACAGACTTCCAAAGATTTCCAAAGTCGAACGGACTGAATTCGCTTTAATTGAAATGGAGGATCAGTTGGAATAATTGGAATTCGTGGAATAAAGATAAAATTCAAGTTATCGACTAGAGCTGTGTGAAAATAGCGATTGATTCGTTCTTTTTGTCTCGTTATCTTTCAATCTCGCTCAAAAGTAAAGTAAGAACGGGAGCGTAATGTTTTGGAAATCAGAACATCTATAAAGTACATGCTAAAAGTTGTAGCACACTTGGTCAATAGAAAATGACAATACGCACAAAACGACAATTGCGCACAGCCTAAGTAAATGTACAACGCCATCTATCAGGCTGTGACATTATTCGCAGTACAGTGCCATCTATTATTATTAATTCGTTAATTACTTCACCCAAAATTTACACACAATCTCTTTTATTCTAATGAACTTTACAATTTATTATACAAACATTTCTAGGATTCTCAAGGATTTTTTTTTGTTTACATTGTCGAAGATCATATTAATCATTAATCATACGATTAATGTTAAATATCTTGGAAAAATAATTAAATTTTGTTTCCATACTGAAAACCAATTTTAAATTATTTTCAGATTTCGAATTCTTATTTACATTAGAACATTAATTTGTTTCCTTATTACGGTTCCTCCAAGCTCTATGATTTTTAATGTAGAAGTCATAATTTGTAAATATTTTTTTTAAAAACTAGGTTCCTATAAAATATCTAAACCAAAATTCAATACATAAAATGGTAAATTCACTTAAGAACTTCGTCAAGAAATTGCTATCAAATACCAAATTTTATCAAAATCGTTCAAGCCGTTTTCGGGAAAGTCTCTCTAAAAGTATATTTTTTTCTTTCTAAAAGAGAACAAAAGAACTTTGTGTAAAGGATTACTTTTGATCTACGAGTATGTATGTACATATGTGAAAGGGTTTTAATCCATTATCTGTTTTAAATTAAACACCTGTCAATCAATAAATCAATATAGAAATAGATCAAATTTGGTTATGAATTTAAGTCAATATAACAATTACCTTTTGTACGAAACTAAACTAAGGTATGTAACTTAGACAAATTTTAACTTTTCACCTTATGCCTGACAAAATAAAAGCAAACATTTGATCTATTGTTTAATTAAGCCATTGAAACAATATGTGTAGATCAATATTTACTTAACAAATATATGTACATAGTATTTAAGCTCATAAAAATCGAATTTCAGAAAGCACAAGGAAAGTAATATGGTTTCTTAAAAATCAGTTACTTGATTGCTCTCAAAGCTTTAACATACGAGTATTCGAAATTCGAAAACAATAAGAATTGAATTATTCAAAATGAAGTTCACTCTTTTGACTTTGACCGTTTGCTCATTGATACTTCTTCAAAGTTTCGTGAGCCCTTTTAAAATGGATTTTGTCAAAAACCTTATTATAGAATCCAAGGACATAGTTCTTGGGACTGCAAGAAATGCTAAAAGTTTTCTTCCATCACCTACCGAAGTTTTTGGTGATACAAAAAACCTTGTTGCTGGTCTGCCATTTGAATATGTAGCCTCATCGATCAATACAGCTTGTAAGTTTAACAAAAAACAAGAGTTTTTGCAAAAAAGAATATATTACAATTTTTTTTTTTTTTCATTAAGGCTCAACACTGGTGTCTACAAAGACAGTTGAATCAAGGCTTACGCCAGAAGCCGAATCAATGAACTTCCAACTGAGGACTGAATGCAGCAAATATAGCATCCCACTTCTGCAACCTGAAGGTCTTTTGAAAATCAAGCATTTCAATGTTACAAAGAAGACAGTTATCGTGGTTACTGGCTGGACGACAACAGTTTCTTCCTCGCCAACAATAGATTTACTATCGAAGGCCTACAGTTGTCGGGGAGACTATAACTTTTTGGTAAAAAATCAAACCATTTAATTTTCTCTAGACATTAATTTCTCAAATTATTACCGATGACATAGGCACTTGACGCTGCATCTTTTGTAGATACTCTTTACTCCTGGGCCTCTCTAAACACTGTACAAATCGGGGAATATTTGGGACAAAATTTGGTTAAACTGGCTAATGTAGTTCCCCTAGAAAGTATTCATCTAATAGGTAGGAATTTTTATTTTGCAACCCTTTGATCACAAGAGCGAGCTTTAACTGCCTTTGTCATTGTAGGACACAGCTTAGGCGCTCATATTTGTGGTGTTGCGGGACGCACCTTCAACAAACTGACGAACAAATTAATCCCCCGTATAACCGCCTTGGATCCTGCTAAACCGTGCTTCAATGAAGGCGAGAACCTTGCCGGCATCACGCGTGGCGATGCACAGTTCATTGATGTCATTCACACGAATCCAGGTGTGCTAGGAAAAAAAGAAGCAATAGGTGACGTGGACTTCTACCCCGACGGAATGGCACGTTTGCCAACAGGCTGCTTGGAACTTGTTTGTGCCCACAACAGAGCTTGGATGTACTTCTTGGAGACTGTCTATCCGGGAAATGAACGTAATTTCATGGCAAGACGCTGCTCATCCTTGAGTAGCCTTAAGAAGAATAAATGCACATCAGAAGAAGCTATTCCTATGGGAATCGCTACACCAAGTCATGTCAAGGGCACTTATATGTTGGAAGTTAAAGGTTCATCACCATTTGGCATGGATGGTGATGCAACACGAGAAGATCAATACGTTTGGTGTGGAACTTGTATGGGTGCTGGCGTATTTTAAGCTGGTGTTATATTTTTTGTAAGAAAATATAAGATTAAATTTATCAGCATGGGATTGTTTTTTTTTAATTTTCTTGTAGGTATATCATTGTTAACAAAGCCATTGAAAATAATTGGTACGGCCTTTGAGAAAATCTACGGAATTTACTCAAATTGTATTCCAATAGACTAATTAAAGGCATTAAAGTAGTTATTAAAAAACATCCTTAGGGTATTTCCAATGCAGAGAGGTCACAAGATATGAAAACAAAACTTAACCTTTTCTTTTCCTTTTCAATACTACTCGTAAATCATCAATTATATTATATTGGATCACCATATGCAACTGAAAAACAAATTTATTTTTTTTTGAATACCACAAAATTAAATCATTTTAAATTAAGTAGTTAAAGTGTTCAATAATTGGCGTAAAATGTTATACCAAAAATTAATAATTGTAACATTTTTCGTAATGTTAGCCATAAGTATAAGACTTAATTTTAATTTTTGGGAATATGTGGGACATATTAATTATTAATGAGTGTCAAAATACATACATACATACATACATACATAATACATATGTCGGAAAAAAACAATTTTTGAGAACTTCTTAGTGGAATTGTTCCTGTAATTTTTTATTTTTGTAAGAAAAACTATCAATTTAATTTTTCGAAAATTTTACGAGTTGTTCAAAACGTTACTTTACTCAGTAAAAAATATTTTGAAGTTGTTTTAGGACCTTGGAACGTCCAGAATTGTCAGTTCGGACCGGTATTAATAACTTAATACGTGAAGTTAAGTCATGTTTCACCCTTGTAACATGCGAGTTACCGGTAATTCATGCTACAAAATTATCGACGCAATAACACAGTCAGAAAAATTAATTAAGTATTATATACTTCGTTGTTCTTATTACGAAACCAAAATGTAGTAGAAAATAAAATTTAACAAATTTCGATTAAAGATAACTGAAATAATATTAAACAAATGAATAATGGTAACTCACGTTACAAGTAAAAGATTCAAAACTAATTTAGCAAAATAACATTTAAATTTTGTATTTGAAAAAGTTTTTTTTTTAATTAATATGTCCCACATATTCCCTACTTAATTTAAAATTATTTAATTTTGTGGTATTCAAAAAAAAAATAAATTTGTTATCGAATATAATATAATTGATGATTTACGAGTAGTATTGAAAAGGAAAAGAAAATGTTAAGTTTTGTTTTCATGTCTTGTGACCTCTCTGCATTGGAAATACCCTAAGGAGGTTTTTTTATAACTACTTTAATGTCTTTTATTGATCTATTGGAATACAATTTGAGTAAATTCCGTAGATTTTCAATGGTTTTGTTAACAATGATATACCTACAAGAAAATAAAAAAAAAAAACAATCCGATGCTGATAAATTTAATCTTATATTTTCTTACAAAAAATATAACACCAGCTTAAAATACGCCAGCACCCATACAAGTTCCACACCAAACGTATTGATCTTCTCGTGTTGCATCACCATCCATGCCAAATGGTGATGAACCTTTTACTTCCAACATATAAGTGCCCTTGACATGACTTGGTGTAGCGATTCCCATAGGAATAGCTTCTTCTGATGTGCATTTATTCTTCTTAAGGCTACTCAAGGATGAGCAGCGTCTTGCCATGAAATTACGTTCATTTCCCGGATAGACAGTCTCCAAGAAGTACATCCAAGCTCTGTTGTGGGCACAAACAAGTTCCAAGCAGCCCGTTGGCAAACGTGCCATTCCGTCGGGGTAGAAGTCCACGTCACCTATTGCTTCTTTTTTTCCTAGCACACCTGGATTCGTGTGAATGACATCAATGAATTGTGCATCGCCACGCGTGATGCCGGCAAGGTTCTCGCCTTCATTGAAGCACGGTTTAGCAGGATCCAAGGCGGTTATACGGGGGATTAATTTGTTCGTCAGTTTGTTGAAGGTGCGTCCCGCAACACCACAAATATGAGCGCCTAAGCTGTGTCCTACAATGACAAAGGCAGTTAAAGCTCGATCTTGTGATCAAAGGGTTGCAAAATAAAAATTCCTACCTATTAGATGAATACTGTCTAGGGGAACTACATTAGCCAGTTTAACCAAATTTTGTCCCAAATATTCCCCGATTTGTACAGTGTTTAGAGAGGCCCAGGAGTAAAGAGTATCTACAAAAGATGCAGCGTCAAGTGCCTATGTCATCGGTAATAATTTGAGAAATTAATGTCTAGAGAAAATTAAATGGTTTGATTTTTTACCAAAAAGTTATAGTCTCCCCGACAACTGTATGCCTTCGATAGTAAATCTATTGTTGGCGAGGAAGAAACTGTTGTCGTCCAGCCAGTAACCACGATAACTGTCTTCTTTGTAACATTGAAATGCTTGATTTTCAAAAGACCTTCAGGTTGCAGAAGTGGGATGCTGTATTTGCTGCACTCAGTCCTCAGTTGGAAGTTCATTGATTCGGCTTCTGGCGTAAGCCTTGATTCAACTGTCTTTGTAGACACCAGTGTTGAGCCTTAATAAAAAAAAAAGTTAATATATTCTTTTTTGCAATAACTCTTGTTTTTTGTTAAACTTACAAGCTGTATTGATCGATGAGGCTACATATTCAAATGGCAGACCAGCAACAAGGTTTTTTGTATCACCAAAAACTTCGGTAGGTGATGGAAGAAAACTTTTAGCATTTCTTGCAGTCCCAAGAACTATGTCCTTGGATTCTATAATAAGGTTTTTGACAAAATCCATTTTAAAAGGGCTCACGAAACTTTGAAGAAGTATCAATGAGCAAACGGTCAAAGTCAAAAGAGTGAACTTCATTTTGAATAATTCAATTCTTATTGTTTTCGAATTTCGAATACTCGTATGTTAAAGCTTTGAGAGCAATCAAGTAACTGATTTTTAAGAAACCAAATTACTTTCCTTGTGCTTTCTGAAATTCGATTTTTATGAGCTTAAATACTATGTATATTTGTTATGTAAATATTGATCTACACATATTGTTTCAATGGCTTAATTAAACAATAGATCAAATGTTTGCTTTTATTTTGTCAGGCATAAGGTGAAAAGTTAAAATTTGTTTAAGTTACATACCTTAGTTTAGTTTCGTACAAAAGGTAATTGTTATATTGACTTAAATTCATAACCAAATTTGATCTATTTCTATATTGATTTATCGATTTGCAAATTTTCTGTTTTGACAGGTGTTTAATTTAAAACAGATAATGGATTAAAACCCTTTCACATACATACTCGTAGATCAAAAGTAATCCTTTACACAAAGTTTTTTTGTTCTCTTTTAGAAAGAAAAAAATATACTTTTAGAGAGACTTTCCCGAAAACGGCTTGAACGATTTTGATACAATTTGGTATATTTTCGCATCCTTGTTATTATGGCTAATGTCAGTTTCCTCATAAGAAGAACAAAGACAAAGGATTCTTGTTTTTGTTCTCGTCCTTTGAAAATTGTTACAGTATATTCTAACTTTACTTTCTTTTAACTGTATCTATGGACTTAAGGTGAACATTAGCATTAGAAAGGTGTATTTCTATCTGTAGTATTGAGTGAGTATCTTTTCTTGTTTTTTTTTTGTTGGTTAGAAGTCATCATAACATTTAAAAGATACACACAGGACATAGCACACTTTTGTATGATGATGATAAGGATAACGAAGATGATGTTGCTGTTGCATTTTGAACTTATCTTACAAGGTGGTTTATCGCATAAATAAATGTACTAGGAGGTACCTACTCGTAAAAATAAAGTGTCTTAAGATATTTGTATTATATTTTCAAATGAATTGCAAATTTTGTTTTTTTCAAGAAGGTCCTTGCATTCCAAAATAAACATTTGAAAGGAACTGTCCCTTGAAAAAGGAATGATTTACATTTTTTATGTAATATTCGACAGCATTTTGTGTACAAAGGGTGCCTGATAAAGTGACATGGATGAAGAATCGTTTCAACAATAAATTTTGAATTTTTCAAGCCCCAAATATGAAAATTCTACTTATAAACGTATTTTCCACCATTTTATGTGAATTTTAACAATTTCAAATGCGTTTTTGAAGTTTTATCAACGTTCCATTTTTAGTAAAGGCGTAGCTTCTATTTGTCAAATGTCAAATGATAACATCTTGCAAAGTGACAGCTGCCGAAATGGTGTGCTGTTAAAAATTAAACTTCTAATCGGAAAGCCCTTTTTTAAAATATCGGTCTCAAAATTATGCGTGAAAATTCGAAAATTTAAGTTTTTCTAGATATAAATTTAAAAAAAACACTTTGTTAAGCATTTCAAACTTGTATTCATAAAATTTTAGTCTAATAATTTAAAATCAAAAATGTTGATATTAAAAAAAAAAATCTCTGAACAAGTAATCCTATATTTTTAAAATAATAAAACAAGAAACACCCTGTAAATCAATTTTCTTTAAGGGAATTTCAGTGCGGTTATCAACAGGCTTAGAATGTCAACGAGTGACGACAGAGTGGATGGCGGCGCGGAGGCGACAATGTAAATGTGAGTGCGGAGCAACAGCTCCGGATACGAACGATGACAAGGACGACGACGACGACATCGAAGCTCGAAACTCGAAGTCGACATCCACGTCGTCGTTGGTTGACGACTAGGATGTTAAATCTCGTCAGAGTAAATTGAATTCGAAGAGGAGCACAGTGATTGCTATGGCATAATCCGTCTACGTTATGATGCAAATACAACAGGGAGCATAGAAGCCAGCTCCATGGAAATTGATTACGATTTGCAGGCTATAGCAGGCAGGGCTGGGAAAACAAAATGAAAAAAAAGAAAGACAAAAATTGGGAGCTGTGGCAGAACACCAGAATCCTTAGTTTATAGAAATGTATGCGGATAAATTTGATGGTATATGGAAATGCGGCCAGAAGGTACCTCTACTACATAAGTACATTATGGGACTAGAACACATACATATGTACATACAATACACATACTTGTTTGTATAGAGTAGGTATACGTATCTGACTTTTCAATTTGCAGGACGTATCCATTGATGGACCGGATGCAATTGAATACACCAGAAGATGTAATCTAATCGAAAATTATATTTAGGATTTGTTTTATAGAATTTAATACTGTACTTTTCTTTATCGTCCATGTAAGGGTACATATGAAGAGTTATCGTATTCATTCTATACTAAAGTATTTGGAAAGAAAGTGATGTTTTGTAGGTGGCATTTACTTTTGAATTCATTCTTTGAACTAATAAAAGGATCAAAAGTAACGAATTACTTTTTTCTAATTCAAAATCAATATGTTCGAAATAGCACATTCAAAGTACTGATTTATTTCAAAGATTGAATGAAGGTATTCATTCCCTTTTAACTCACCTTTTTTTCTTCTGAAATTTCAGCAATCTTAGTTCTAAACTTTTTTTAATTCCAAAGAAGCTTACAGTACTCAAAGTAGTTAAACACTTAAGAACGTTACAAATTCGGAAATACTGTATTATCTATTAACTAGCTGTAGCCGCGACTTCGTCCACGTGAAATAAAAGACTTCCTATTTCGAAAATAACTTGGTTTTCATTTACACTATTTTTATAAGAACCTGTTTTGTAATATATCATGATAACCGCGTTTTGTTAATCACTTAATGTTTTCTAAATTATTTCTTTAAAATAAAATCATATCATCAGATCATATTTTTTTCCTTTTTTGTTTTATGCAAATGGTGTTATCAGTTATATGGTATATCAGTTATAAGAAATAAATTATAATCCGAAAAAAATATCTTGACTTAAATCTGCAGCTCAATACGCAACTAAAGTTTGTTTACTTTAAATTGTACCGATTCGGAATCGAGTCATGAATGAAAAACTTGGTTTCTGGCAATACTCGGTTTTGACAACTCAGAAAAAAAACACTAGTGACACAGATACTTCAACAGCAAAGAAAATTTTGACATCAAAAGTCATATTTCAGTCATCTGTATTAGATTACAACGCAAACAGCGCTTTTGACATATGTAATTTTGTTGATCTGAAATAATTGTGAAGAAATGTCACTCAGATTTTTGTCCATATTTAATTGAAATTGAAAATGACATTTCATCCATTAAATCATGTTTTCCGAGAAGGAGGAAAGTAATAAAAAAAGATTTAATATATGTAATCGAAGTATTTTAAAATTAATTTCAGACTTAACAACTACCTTTACTTTTGCTGCATTTAAACGCAAACGCTGGAAAAGACAAAACAAACATAAAATTTAATTTAATTAGTTATTATATGGAAGTTCTCATCATATTCCCTAATGTACCTAAAATATTCCCCAACAATTATTATTTCTTTATTAATCAAATAAATATTATTTTGTTTTAATACCAACAACTGTAATTCGTTCTTAAAATACTGTGATGTTTTGTTTCCAATATGTATTTCAAAAAAATTCCCGATCACCAATCCAAATCCCAAATCAGTGCCAATATCACAAATACAATTACAACTCCCATCAGCAACAAAACAAATTGCATCATACAAATTCACATACATACTCATAATTCATAACTCTTGGGATATTTTTGTGTCCAAATCCAAAGCTCAACAGTTTGCTGGTTAGTTATACTTATGTAATTCATTTCCTATTTTCTCTTTGTAAGTTCCAATACAAATTCCAATTCTCTTTTCGGCTTAGACGCGACGGTTGTCTCCGCGATCGGGCAGTGTAAATTATTTAGTTTCGCACAAAATAATCAATATTCGGCAATAAATTTATGAAATAATCATAATTAAACAAGTGTAGATCGTTTTTCCGAAAGAAAAGTTTTGATTTTCGGTCGGAAAGTATTCTTTTTCTCCAATTAAAGTTTCGCTCGAGTTCGATTTCCCATTCTCTCAATACGAGTACCGTTGCGTTGGTTTTTGCGAATCGTTTTGCGGTGCATTCGTCAGTGGCAGTGTTAGTGTTGGTGTTGTTGGTAGTGTTTTTTTTTCCGTTCTTTTAAAAAAGTCGTTATATTCAAAGTCAAGTTCATTCAATTTGATAGTCTTTAGCCAAGTAAAGTGTGTAGCTCTGGTTTTCAGTGTTTTCAGTGTTTTCTATAAAAAAAGATCTAAAGGTGTTTTTTGTTTTTTCAAGTGTTTAATAAAAAAAAAAGAAGTTTTTCCAGGTTTGTCGGTGTGGCCCTTTAAAAATTGGGGTAAGTGATTTTTTTGAAAAGTAAAATAATATTTTTTAAGGTAAAATAAGTTAGTGTGAAAACAAATCATTGGAATTAAAATAAAGGAAGATAACAAAATTAATAGAATTGCTTCAGCGGAAGCGGATAGAAGTATGTCTCCAAAAATAATGAAACAAAATGAAATGGAATGCTAAAGTTCACACCTAAAAATAGGCAACAGTTTTGTCTTCTCTGCAGTTTCGTTCGAAATATATAAAGTAGACTATTTTAAGGAACCTAAAGGTGTATAGCTTTTCTTGTTTCTACAAAATGTCAAATTCGAAGCATCACCTATTCTCCGTTTTAAAATACGAGAACAATCAAAAATAACTATCCTCAATAACTAAACACTTTTATCTGTACAAAAAAAGAATACCATCTTATAATAAACCCACCTACACTTAAACACAATTGTATATGGTTGTTGGATATGAGAGTATAAAGGATATTACTAAGCATATAAAATTGAGCTTATAAATTATATTTTAATTTTATTTCCTTGTGGCAAAAGAACATACGGATTTTCTCCGTAACCCGATTTTGACAATGAGGACGGAAGCCCTCTAAGATTAATAATTTTCCCCGTTCTTGCAATATGCTTAAGTATGGATTAAGCATAGATTTTCCACGAATTCCTGTAATACATGAATATAAAATCATAATGATTGAAAATTCAATATTTTTCAATTCATTGTTTTACATTTATCGGGCTCTTGTCAAATAGAAGTTTCAGAAGTTCATAATTTTGTTTTCAAACAATAGAGTCAAAAAATATAGATTAGCTTAGGAGATCAGAAATCTACTTCGAAATTTTGTGAACTTCGAAAATTACCTATCTATGTTTTCTAATTATGTAGACATTTCTTTTTCTTGCAATAATTCGCCTATTGTAGAAAAGTCCCTCGAAATCTCATTTCATGACTTTTAAAGAGTTAATTATTTTCAAGTAAACTTTGTGGAATGTTTATTTTACGTTTAAGGATGTTTCCCTCCATACTGTCATTTAAGGAAATGTCACATTTCCAGCATACAAAAAACTACAGCAGTCCCTTGATGCTGAAAAAAAATCTTTCTCATATTAATGTTTTGTCTTCTATCATCTGATAGTCTCAGCCAGTAAGATTCAGTGTTTTGGGACATTTATGTCGAAGTAGTGTGAAATGTTAGTCTGTCGGTATAAACCAATGACTTCACATAGCCCCACCAAAAGTAGTTGAGAGGCTTTAAGTCGAACGTATTAATGGATCGTGCAATCAGGATTCTTTATTGGCTGGAGAATTGTCTTAGCTCCATATACACCAATTTCACTTATCGACGAAGTTATGCCAAAAATGGATGGATATTTATACTAAGCTGTTTCATCAAAATCGGTGTTCAGTATGGACTGCGACTAGATTTGCCAGTATCGTACTTCCGATAGGACTATCACTACTGTGCTGGATTATTTCGAACCCCCTGGTTCATTAATCAATCTATAATCATCTACTTAACATGTCCTTGAGAAAGTTAAGGAGAACTCACGGCACTATAGAACTAATCCTACTTTCAAAAGTTCTACGATATGTCAAAAATTGCTTCACAATTCTGATGATCTGAATTAAGTTAGAAAGCTTTTATTATTTTTCATGTCAAATACTGTCTACGGTGGTATTATTTTTTATCTTAAAAAGTGTGGCGTTTCATTCAATTCATTGACTTTAATCTTTCAAAAAAATGGAAACATCTATGTAAATATATCTTTTGTTGATTGACAGATTTTACGTAATGTACATACATACATGGGAAAAAATAAAATCAGTTTTCATTTGCCCAAAAATTTCCCTTAAAGATTCTTGGCATGACTTCTTGTCCCATTCTGTATCAACTTCTAAAGAGCATAAAGAAAGAAAGCTTTAATGAAATATAACGGCACAAGGACACGTGTTTAAAAATGAGTCATAAATCTAAGGACTAAACAAAGAATTGAAGGGTTTTCAAAAAGACTTCAAAAAATATTCTCTCTCTAAATAATATAATTTCATGTTGAGTATATTTACTCTTTTTTATTATGATGGTCTAATAAAAGATCAAAACCGTCATGAATGGTATTTTAAAAGGATCAACACATACAAACTTACATATAGATACATTATATACAAATACATACCCACATGATAAAAACACATAAAATATTTCAATATTAAAGTCCATCATTAAAAAAGACAACCTTTCAATAACATTTTAATTTAAACATCCTTAATTGATACAACGAACCCACACATCACAACCCATCATATCACAAAACCAACACACATACGGATAGGTAACGGTATACCCAAATATACATATGTATGAGCAACGAGAGTACATCACCGAAATAAATTATGAACAAAGTTATTTCCCTTGAAAAATTACGCTACATGAAAAATCATGGAGCAACAATTAATTCAATGCCACAGGATGTGTCAATATGCATGGAGACACCGTCATGCAAAGCGAAAACATCAACATCAACAGCCATATCCAATCCAGAGATTCCAGACACAAGGGAGGGACGACGACGCCGAACGACGACGACATTGACGCCAACAACAACGCCAACGCCATTATCGACCGTAACCATAGTGTTGACGCAATGTTGGTTGATGGCTGTTGCTTGCGGTGTACGGGTAATTCTGGTTCCATTTTTTTTATTTCATTTTTAATGTGACTCCTTGCGCCCGCCCTATACAAATACATACCATACATACATACATATATAGCGGATTATCCCTCTTAGTCATTTTGCTCTTTTATTGCTTCCCATGCCACAATAACCGATGCTCTATAACTCGTATAACAGCTTAATTCAGCGCCTGTTTTAATGGCATATTATTTGCATAAAATTTCCATAAAGCCTACATGTCATCCTACGAGAACACATTGACAAGCGGAACAATGAACAACGACAACAACAACAACAACACCAACAGATTGCCGTGGGTTAGTATGAACATAAATATTAAAACAAAAACCAACAACAGCAACATAGAGAGAAAAAAAATGGCGCCCAACATGAAACCAAAAGCATATGGTACGAGTAGCTGTACTCTGGGAAGATTTTAATAAAAGTGACAAGTTGCATAAATGACGCAACTGAGGATGGTGTTATGTTGCGGTAATTTACTAAATAGAAAATTGTTAAAGCAAAAGAGTCATGTTTTTCCCGTTAAAACCACACCAACACACGTTTGACACAACCTACTTTATGGTATGTATATGTACATTTTTTTTGATGGCACACATACACAGAAGGTATTAATATTTGACAGGAGGTGCTGTAGCTGTGCGATAAGTGAAGTTTTGAAGCTTATAAAATTCTTAAAAGATTACTTTTTTTCCAACCCCTCAATTGTTACCTTTAATCGGTTACTTGTTGAATAAACATAATTACTCAGGTTGAAAACGGGAAGATAAGGTTCAAAGAATCGGTTCGGTATTATAACTTAAAGATAATATTACTCTTTCATTTCCGCTGGATTAAGGACCCTCTTCAAGTTAAAGATAATCCGAGTATTCGACATGTTTGACAGCCACATATACCGTTTAGTTTACTACTTAGCTGTCTGTCAAATAGGATTGAATTATTTTTTTTTTGTTGTTGATTTGGCAACAATTTTGATAGCTTATGTGCTCATAAATCATCTGACAGTATAGCGTCGTTCATCGGTGAAATTTATTCACTGTACTTTACTCCGCCACGTGCAGCAGCCATGTTGGCACTTTATCTAAGCCTAACCACACATGGCGTTGTGTGTTTTTGTGTGAGGAAGAGGGAATGATAGTTGCTAAACTTACAAAGAAGTTGTCAGTTAACATCAGAATATTGATACGATGTACGAAATTTGTGCTGAAGTCGAATTCTTTGAGATCATCAGTCTTCAGGAGGCCTTGATACAAATACATAAAACCATACATAAATGCATGAGCTTATTTCTCGACAGGATTAGGGGTTTAAGAGAGCGAGAGGTCCTAACATAGTATGTATGTTTAGATAGCAATAGTTGCGATTAAAAGTTATTCCTCGTCGTATGATTTTGCCAATATTCCGCCATTACATTTTTGGTAAGGGGTTTATGAGAGAGAGAGTGAAAAAAAAATTGATTTATATTTTTTGCCCAATGGAAAATGAATGTTTGCTCTCATTTTATGATTGATTATGATGATGCGTGGGTGTTTTTTTGTTTATGACACAAAAATGATGATATTTTTCTGACAATCCTATTTGTTTGATGTTGATGTTGATGTTTTGTGTTTTTTTTTTGTTGTATGTACTGATGAAATGTTGTTTATATTTTATTTTTATTATTTTGTTTACAAGAAATGTTTTTGTTGTTGTTTTTTTTTATTTGAGTTTGAAAAAGATTGATGGACTTTTTTTGGGGTAAATATTTCGAGAAACTTTTTAGACAGTAATTTAAACAAAGAAACGATGAAAGGTATATCCGCCTACACCTTTTTTTTTGTTACATTCGTAGCTTGTATAAACCAAAAAAAAAGAGTGATGTTTTTTGCGAATTCTTATATGTGTAGGTGTTCCCTAAAATTATACCTAATGTGTTTCTATTGAAGGTCAAATTAAGGAGTTGTGAAGTAAAAAGGAAAAATCTATTATTAAATTTAAAGAGAGAAATCATTGATGGTAACAATTGCAGAAAGAAAAATAGCCCAATAGAAAATGACAATACGAATAGGACACCTGTAAAAATACGCATAGCCCAAGTCAAGGTATAACGCCATCTATCAGGTTGTAGCATTGATAGCCGAACGGCGGCGGCGCCATCTATTATTCATTTTGTTAACTTTTCAATTCATAATACATGCAAATTTTCCACCTTTCACCATTTTTAAGTGACCTATGTGAAAAGATCGTAAAATTTTTTGTCTTTTTCAATCAAGCGCAACTTTTTAAAAAAGCACGTACTTTTAAAAAATGACCCTCGTAATAGTTTAGAAAATGTATTCGCTTACGGCTTAATTAATGATAGGGTTAAACTGTCAGCTGTCAAATTGATTTCTTTTAGTTTAGAATTGAATATCGTGTTCATTGTGAGACACCCTTTAAGAAAATTTACAAATTCTACATTTGTGATTGTAACACTCTATTTATCTTAACTTTGAAAGAGCTGTCAAAGACTAAAACAACTCATTTACTGACTTTCTATTGATATGTACATATATGTATGTAATTATATACCTTAGTCCTTTAAGTCTTCAGAATGTGTCACTGAGTATCAAGTGGAGAGAAAGCGGTGTATGAATAATAATAATACTAATAATTATATAGAACAAAAGACGAAGTTAGCTTAATTTAATTGATGTGCGGTTAAGCATACGTGAGTGTGGATTCGATACAAAATATCAAGGATTCAAAGGATTATTATATGTATGAAGTGTACGTATACATTTTGGCTTGTATACAATTTATCAAGTGTAATAATAATTATTATTCTAATTTAATTAAATTGACTTTAACTAACGTAATTTACTACCAGCATAATACACAATATTATATAGGAGCTTATTATTGTATAGCAAATAACTTGCAAATTGAATTTGAATTAAACAAAGATCATTCACACAGAAATTAGTTCAAAAGTTAAGGCAAATTTTACAAACATTTTCAAAGGTTAAAGGTTGAATACTCGGTCGAATTTGTCCCTAAAAATTAAAGGGTATAGAAGTGTATTTTAGCTCATTAACATTTTAAAGGCTATTGAAATAATTTAATCAAAAAGATACAATGAAATTCTAGGAACTGCTTCTGAAACATTTATTTTGCCTTACATTTTATTGTCATTTAACTTCTACATATATTTTATGAACCTTTCAAAATGATAATATCAGCAAATTGTTAATAATGAATCTGTTGTTTTTATATTTGAATAGTTAAAGTATTTGTTTAACATCAATCCAATTTCACACCGTTAATGAGTTTGACATCAAGCTGTGATTGGTTATTACTTTTATTTTATGAGACAAGTGTCAGTATTTGTTGGTCAAATTAATTTGACAGTTCGACACACTCAGTTTCAAAATATACAACAAAAACAGTGCACTAAACTTACAACCCTTTAGAATTTTTGGGCGCAAACTAAACGTGAACGGAAATTTGTTTTAAATAATTAAATAAAAAAGTGCGTATACGCCTCAGTGTACCATATTGATTTTTATTGAGTAATCAAAGACAAAAATTATGATTCTTTTTTTTTAATACTGTCAATAAAACTTAAATTTATTTACCATTAGATAGAAAGCTATATCTAATTTGGTAGCAGTTTTTGTTTGTGTTGTTTTTGATGAAACTTATTTTTATTATTAAACAAAATTGTTGTACAGTGTTTTTTAGTCTTTGGTTTTAGTTTTAAGTTTTTAATTTTACCGAAAAGCTCAAAGGGTTTTAAAACATTTACAAGAAATCGTAGTTCAGACGATGTACCACAAAGAAGTGTCCTAGGACCAAGACTGTATCTGTTATATGCAAGTTATATTCCATTGGACATTAACATTCCAAAGCAAAGTCACACAACAATTTACTATTAACTCTAACTAAATAAAGATCGTCTTAGATTGTCCATTGTCAAATAAATAAGAACCAAGATATTCATGAACTGACGGTTAAGTTGTAATCCAAAAATAAATGTTTTCATCTCGAATACATTTTCTGATGCAGCTTAAGTTGTTCCAGAAAAAGACTGAGGCTCATCTCGTTTCTTTGTATCACATTTCCAAGAATTCTTTCATGGTCACCAGGAGGCGTCTCTCCCTTCACGAATCTTTTAAGAACCTTGAAAGTTTTAATACCCACCCAAGTTAAATTCAAGTCGGTTTACTTATACTCGTAGTTCTATTTTCGTCTCAGTTTCAGTTTTGTTTTTCAATTAAAAATGTTTGCATACCAACATTACATTTATTTATTTACATCTGGAAAATTTAGTCTAACTGATGTTTATATTTTATGGACTTTATTTTAAGACTTCTCAAACTTTATAATCATCATTCCGTAACAGGATCTTCCACATCAATTATTGTTTGTGTTGGGATTTAAAATTGAAAACACAGCGTCACGTCTCGCGTCGTCGTCGTTCGTTGTCGTTGTTGTCGTGTTGAGTTATAGGTATTACTGGTCCTGGTCATGAATTTTTTTATCCTTTTCCCCCCCCCCCCCCAACTCTTTATTCGAGAATTCCTCCAGCTAGTCACACTGAACTGAATCAACTATCCCCATAAGCGTTTTTTATTAGTTCCGAAACAAAGTTTATAACAAAGCGCAATGCGGAACTTATGTTCGATATAATAAATATGCACCGCATCAACAACGCCCACCACCGCCCACTCGCCTGCCATACGACTCCCACAGGATAACGAAATATACATTTCCCATGAAAGACTTAAGACTTCATCGGTCGTCCTCGCGTCCGTCGTCGGTGGGAGTCGCGTCGAGACAACAAAGTAAGAACTTTAATTTTATTACACCAGAACTCGACACTTTCTTGAGGAAAGTCTTGGAATCTCCATCTTGGAAATTTCTCTTCCTCTCTGTCGCTGCCAACGAACGAGCCGCTAGGGGAAATTTATTACGTTTTCACACCGGGAAATTTGATTTAAGTTTGTTTTTTTTTTTTACATCGCCGTTGTTGGTTTAAACCAAAAAACAAAAAAAAAAAACACGACCATAGTCACGTCCGTCTAGCCATCCATTTTTTAT
The DNA here is from genome assembly GCA_905146935.1 of Scaeva pyrastri. Taxonomy (NCBI): domain Eukaryota; kingdom Metazoa; phylum Arthropoda; class Insecta; order Diptera; family Syrphidae; genus Scaeva; species Scaeva pyrastri. The sequence goes on along the minus strand of LR989929.1, from coordinate 16,257,453 downwards.
AGCTTTAAAAGTCCCAAGGATGTCGGATGTCGGATGACGCGGATGGGGAAACAAACAACAATCGTGAAATACAATTGAAATGCGGGCGGATTTACGCTCCTTGTGAATGTGAACCTTCTGAGCTTCTGATGCTGGAGTCGTGTTTATCCTTCCATGGATTACAATGATGGAGTATAGTGGTGTGGTGGTGGAGGGAGTATAGGGGGTACTGTCCGTATGTTTTCGAGTTTTGCTGCGAAAGTTATTCCCCTTTATCAATTGAATACAATTAAATGCACACCATAAAAAGGTGAATTTCATTTTGGTGTTGTTTTAATGTGATGAAGTAAAAGATGATGGCACTTTAACTTTTAACTTTTGGTCTATCATAAGAATGAGGACATAAGTCCATAAATCAGTTCGGCACTGTAAACTCACTTTAAGAGGTCATCATTTTAAAGCAGTATGCGAGTCACATGTTCCTATTGTGGAATGAAGTCCCGATTTCAGTCAATAAGGCATTGACGTCAAGGGATCTAGTTTTGACTTTATAAATCACTTTTATGGTTCACAAATTCATAGAAAACTAGGATATGATTTATAAACAGAATGTGAGTAATAACTCCACTTAGTAGGCCACAAATCCACAGTGAAATAGAGCGTCACTACTAAATAGTATACGAGACATAAGTCCATATTGTATTATTCTAAACTTATGTTTATTGTTCAAAAACAATTATGAGAATGGAATGAATTTAATTTGGTATGAAAAAATCCACATTAATGTGAAGCATGAAACTAAAAAGTATATGAGCAATAAGTCCACATATGGTAAGATTCTGATTTGATAATAGTTTATACTATAAGCCGAGTGAAATCTTATAACGTCTATGAAATGAGTTATGATCTTATAAATCTCTTAAGTGGGATATACATCCAACAATACATCACATGATAATTTGAGATTTGTAACTTTCCAATTAAAAATTCTGTCATTGGAATGATATCTCGGGTAAGTCATAAGTCCACATTGTAGAATTTAAACGTTATATATTAGATAAGCTGGGAAATTCGCAGAAATTCCATAAGTCTATGAATCTAGTTGAAATCTTTTACATCAAAAGATTAGGAAAAATATTTTCTGAAAATAATATGGGTCATAAGTTCACATTGTGGAATTCTGACATTTTCTTTGTTTGCCCTAAATTTTAAAAGTCATTTAGATATTCTTAAGTAATTTTCAAATTTACAATTGTTGCACATTGTGCCAAAAACCCTTTGTGGACTTATGTCCCATTCTCAAAAATTGAATGATTTTCTTGTCTCCATTGGTTTGTTCTTAAGTATAACAGGTGAAATTCACCTTGACTTAGGAACTCTGGCATAGAGATGTAAGGTCCTGATGATGGACGGACATTGTTATCCATCGTTCCTGTCCATACTATATAAAACTGGTACAACTTTGAAGTTGATGCTGATAAAGGCTAATTCGAAGTTCGAACACGCTGCACAAGAGAAGTCAATTGGATTTTCATCCATACCAATCATTGATGTGGGTTTTTTTTCCTTCTGACGAAAAGTTAAAAAAAAAAAGATAAAAACTTGAATACGTATCCTAGACTTATCCCTTAAGGCTTCGCCATATTCAATGGACTTCCCTTTATATATCCTTTGATCATTTTTCAGGACATAGAATGAGTCGGCCTTTAAAAGATTTCTGCTTTGCTTTGTATGAAAAGAGTGTCAATAATTGCCTTTGGCTTACTTTTCAATTCAAAAAAAATAAAATAAAAAAAATGTGTCATTTTCATGTCCCTTTGATGATGTCAGAGGAAGAACGTACAGACAATTTTTTTTTATTTTTTGAGGAATTTTCAAGGGAAATTCATTTGAATTTGTTTTAACACGATTTATGTAGTTTTACTTTTTCCAAAGAATTTTTAAAGCTTCAGTTTTTAGTTCTGTAATATAAAATGGTATTTGTATGTCCTTATCTAACTTCTGAAAGGATAATAGAATATTTTTTTTTAATTCAAATAAAAAGAATTAGTTTAACTTTTGTTTTAAGTTTTTAAGAGGATTTAACCACATTGTTATTTTGGTCAATGGAATTATTTCTAGGGACTTTTTATAATCTTTTTCTTTGTTGTTAATTGGAGAAATTTAATTTGCAAAGGTTTCTTTTTCAGCATATTTTATGGAAAGGCTTAAATTCTTAAAATGTTAATATGAACAACGATTCAATTTAATTTTTCATTTATTTAATTGTAAATAGAACGAAATTTGATAAGAAAAAATTAATTGATAAAATATGGTAACAATTCTTATTGAATGTCATTTATTTACCATCAGCATCAGTGCTGTCGAAGGTACTTCTATAGTAGTATTGTACTACTTTCAACTAATTCTTACTCCACAGCTGCAACTTTAACCTTCAAAAATTCTGTCAAAAACTTCAAACTAAAACAAATTTGGTAGCACTTTTTTCAAATTGCTGTCAAACAGGGAGTTGAGTACAACTTAAAAGAAGGTCTCCTATATCCTTCAAGAACGGGTGGCTCCATAAGTTAAAACTATCACCGACTGCGAGGACAACAGCTCAGGTCAAAAAATTAAGGTAGTGCAATCCTTCAAATAATGTAAACCACATAAAATACACTTGTCAGTCAAAGATTTTAAAATAATTAAGCTTGGAAGACTCCGCTCCGGTGCCCTCGTCACCTAGCTCAAAGTCTAGGAATGCACAACTATCGGACAAAAAACTGTCAAATATTTGACTTTTGACATATTATCTTATTGGTTTAAACATATCTTCGAATCAAAAGCCACAAATACTCGTTCATAAATTAGACATCATTTTGAAAATCCATTTAAATACATGCTTAAAAAAATAAGTAGATACTTTCCTTCAAAATATCTGCACTCAACCCTAATTCGCAAACCTTATGTTAAAAAAAAAAAACTTAAAAACTTGGATATAAACTTCAAGATATAGCTACAAGCATGTCCTTCCAACTTTATTGGTCAACAACAAATTTTATCCTCCTGATACACTTACTGCCACATTTAGATACAAGATCTTTCCACATAAGAGTTTATATATATAGGTACCAATCTTAAATCCACTGAAGAGTAATTCAAGTAAATCGATAGATTCTCCTCTAATTTATATGTACGAGTATATACAAAGGACTAAAGGTACAAAAGAGAGCGATATCCCTATCCACCTACCGTCTGTCTATTGACTTGTGGTTTAAAGGATACCTTCTCGAATGTATACATTGCACTCCATTACTGGAACATTTCGATTGCACAAAATTCACCGTAGGTACTTCACATGTTGTTCCATACATTTATATGGACGTAAGTATCACAAAATACCAAAAGCTCCAATTCAATTTGATAATATCAACCTAACCGTAACGTGAAATGAATGTACAAGGATGATGGCAAGGACTATAGTATATCTATACCGAAGTACAATCTGTAAATCCTTTCAATTCATTCCATCCCTTTTAGCAAATCCTTAGTTTCCACAAAATAAGAAATTCCAGTCAAAAACAAAAAAAAAATGAAAACAACTTTATCCTTTCTCTAGAGAAAGGACAAAAGAAAAAAAAATTCCAACATGACACAATACCTACTGGCTATACCTAAAGAGTGCAACATGGTGTGGGAAAAAACACGAAGAAGAAGAAGAGGACAAAAATAGATTTCCCAATGCAATTAGAGCAAATACTTTTCTAATTGCCTGAGGTGATAATTTAGGTCAGAGCTATTCAGTCGCATCGTGCGATGAATTCCCAAAGGATACACTCCAGCACAATATTGTCGTCTCGAATGGCTGCGCTAGCTGTGTCCCACAACTTCCGATTCCCGAGACCCGAATGATGCTTGCTCTTGGGTTGATTGTAGGATTCGTATTTATATCTATACAATGAAGGAGTCGAAGCTACTTTTAACACCTTTCGGGGCATCCCTGAAGCCAGAAAGAGGAAGAGGGGACAAAAAATATCCGTGTTTCTATTTTATGCAGAACTAAAAGTGAACAAAATGAGAAGTGGCTGGCTAATTCGCAGGAGATGCTTTGGAGTTTACTTCTTCTTTGACAGCAGCATTGAATGCGAAATCAAAGCCACATTAATGCCAAGTTTTGTGCTCTTGACGCACTTCGAAGTAATTTTTTTTTTAAACTTATTTATACGTGCTCGATGACATAAGCTGTTATGACACGTCATCTCACAAGTGTTTGACACTTGGGATAGCCGTTTTGCAGGTTATGTGACACTTTCGCAAATTGTTATGAATCCTCTTATCATATTTCAGAGGGTAAATTACTTATACTTACTTCAGGGGCTGAACTATGTCATAGGGAATTAAAATTTCTCTCGCAATTGACGGATAATTTTTTTAAGTAACAATAATGTGTATGGTTGCTCTCGTGGGAGGGACGATGGTTCAACTTAAGTTGATTAAATGCCATCATTAGAAATATTGAAATCAACCGTGCTGATTAATATTTTAATTACAAAAGATGACGTGAAATTATTCACCCTATCGGAAGACGTCATAGTTTTTGCAAATGGCGTCCCACATCAATTATTATATTTGACATTTGTGAAACATAATGGAACAGAAACAAGAGCGAATGTGCGTAAGTGGTTTCTTTGTTTCTGGGGCACCGAAAATTCACGTATGATACATCCACTTTTTTAAGACTGTTACTGGCAAACATTTTGAGTCATGATAAAGAAAATGGACTGAGCTGGTCTTGGTGAATAACAAAGACGGTGTCAACTCCCGTTCTGAGCTTGTGGCTGCTATTTGGAATGATAAGCATAAGATGACCCGATTCAAATAGACAGACTTCTTTCATTAGGCGTACGTTGCAAGCTTATTCCAACAAGCTTCGGACATTTGCAGCCCTTAAAGAAAAGTATTCCGCAAAAATGTAAACAGATATCAGTGGAAATCTAATTAATGAAACATTTGGAAAATAAACTCTTTAAATTTCTACAAGTGATTTTTAAATGTGTACACCTGGGCGTATACGTACTTTTTTATTTTAGTGAATTTTCAACTTTCTAATTCAGTTTTTTCTTACAGATATCTTTGCTTTAACATTTTTCACGTTAGTATTTTATTAGTTTTTATAATATTCAAATGACATTTGATAAATTGTCAGTTCACAGATGAAGTGGAGGCTCCGTCACTTCAAGAAGAAGTTCCGCCACGAAGCATAGAAGAGATTTAAGATTTAACCCATGACTTATTAATTTAACAATGAAAGCCATAAAATCCCAACAAACTAATATCGAAAATGGAATCTTATAACAAACTACTTGGAAAATTAAAATGCACCAATAACATGGTTATAACTTTTCATTACTCGAACTCTCCTAATTAATTTTCAAACTTCCTTCAATCAAGCTAAAAACTTTGTCTTCGAACCATCAACAATGTTAAAATTCGATTATTCTAATCAAATGTTCGACTTTCACCAAAGCATAAATTAATTCTGCGGTTTCAATGAATCAACAAGGACGAGCAGTCCTTCCTCAACGCCCAGTCCCAGAATCGCATCACCTTCCAACTTGTCAAACATCTACCCGCTTTGAGTAAATATTTGATTAAATTATATCTAATCATAAGCCTCCTGCCATCACCCTACCAAAAGTATCCCTGAAGATAGTTGCGTTGTAATTCGGTGTCTTAGTTATAGATACCATATAACAAAATCACCATCCCAAGAATTTTGTTCACTTCGCAGATCTATCAATTTCTTTTTTTTTGTGGAAAGCAATTAATTCCACTTGTTTAACAATCTTATTATGGACTAATTCCTCTTTCATCCGTCTGTCAAATATTAAAGCAATGGAACAAAGAGAGAAAATCCCGGAAAAAAAGCCCCGAAAAACCATAGAGACCAGAACAGACCCACAAAAAAAAAAAAAAAAAAGCATAAAAGGGAAGGGAATTCAATTAGGTGCTACCGACCGACTACTTAGGCTGCAAGCACATAATATATTTCCCACCCCCCTCCTCCTTGCTAACATCAACATAGCCCATCAGCCAACAAGCAGGAGCTATTTATCCATCCATCAATCCGCCCGTAGGATCCGTCTATTTATGTAAGCATATCCTTATCCATCCACATCCACATAAACATCCATTCCCACTTTTGTTGGCTATCCTTCTGTGCTTGTTAGTGGTAAGTGGTGTAATTTATCTCGGGATGTTTTTTTTTTTCCTTCTTTTTTTTTTTGTTTATTTTGGTTTTACTTATTTTTCCCCGAAAATCATCTCCTTGAAGCCCTCTCTCTCCTCTCCTCGACTCTCACTCCCCGATGGCACTTAGTTGGTTGACTTTTTATTTAAAGAGCACTTTTGGTGGGTGAAACCTTCGTTTTGTGGCAGAAACAGTTCCACTGCGACTGTGACTGTGTCTATGCACAAAGAACTTTTATCGAGCTTCAAATTGTGTTTTCAAAAATGCCGGTTACCCGGTTTTCCAATTTAATTATACTAATTTGAATTTCTAACCTAAAAATATACAAAAAAAAACACCTCATGAAGTCACTCTCGAAAAAGTAAATTGAATTCCATTCCATTCCATATGGCAGCGTTCGGAAATTGAGCGACACATTGTACATTGTACAGGGCACACACCGACACCATTCCTGAAAAGACATGTACAGGGGGTGAATTTTTTTCTTTTTTCGAAAATACTCATTCGTATCGTAGCAGCGGCGTAAGTGGCGGGCACACATTTCACGTCAAAATGACACCAAGTTACGTGCTTACTTCTTGGAAATACTCGTACACACAGAATTTGGGTGGATCCTAAAAATGTATACCTCCGTTAGTACGTACGTAAGTAGACAACGATAAGATGTGGCAGAAAAAAGAGTTGCCAACAATGTCACCAAAAACTAAAAAATACCCACTGGTCACTAGGCAACTTAGAACAAGTTTAGGGAATTTTTACTTAAGTTAACTTTTGTCTATTTTGTACTATTTTGTTTCTCAGTAATCATTTTACTCACTTATAATTCATTGTATACCAATTTAAAAAGTATAGAACCACTATATTATGCAACTACTGGCTATTAAAGTTGCTGGCAACTTATTTCCACAGGTTTGTACTCGGATTTTCTCGGGTTCTTTTTTTCAAAATTGTAACATCAGAAAAAGAAATATTAGATGAATACAATATTTGTAATTCAAGTTAATTCAATAATAATTGTGTTTTATTTACTGCTGTATAGCTTGTGCAGCATTGAAGTGGATAAAACGAAGAAAACTCACTTAATACAACATATCGCCAGCACAGCTGTCATTACTTTTGATGGCTTCTTTTTCGTCAGATATCAAATTGTTGTTGTTTGCTGAGGCAAATTTTGCTAGCTACCCAGCAGTGAATAAAACACAGCTGATATAAAATTTAAAAATAAAAAGGGAAATTTTTTAGACTTGTCACTAGGATTATTTTGAAACAATTCCTGCAGAACGCTATAATTAAAAATGTCTAATATAATTTTATAAATTTCCGCCAGAGGGAAAAAGATATCAAGTGTCATCTGGTAATCTGTTTGACATTTTATGAAGTTGACTTTACATCAGAACAATTGAAAATTAAATAATTTCCTCGTGTAGATTGGCAACTCTGGGTCGTATATTGTATTCTTGCGTCATTTAGGTTGATTGCAAGGACAAAGAGCAACAATTTGCAAATATTGTTGCAGTTGCAATGGCAGTTGCAGGTGAGATATGTGCCAACGATTCCAAAGTACCGTAACGAAAATACTCGTACAATCCTATTCCCTATTTTCTATTGCATAGTGAAGAGTGTAGGTGTAGGTATAGGTAAAGTACATTGGTGAGGGTATCGGTTTTTATTCGTCGTTTTTTTCTTCTGTTGAAAAATTGAATTTTATTTCACTGCTAGCTACACCTCTGCCATCCCACTCATTGCTTTTGTCCTGAATTCCTTTCATTCTTAGACATAGAAGAGACAGAATTGTAGACGTGGAATTTTTATTCATCTTGTTTTGTGTATTCCGTATGACGATGATGTTGATGATGATGATGGTGAGAGAGATCGTGATGATGAAAATAGTTTAAGTAAAGAATCTCACCTCTTCAAGTTGAAGGACAATGAATGCAATATGGCATTTCAGTGGTTATATGAGCTGAGCATCTGACTGTGGAGCATATGTTTGTGGTGTGCGTGACATCGACTGTGGAAAGAAAACGAAAAAAAAAGAGACTACATTTTAAAATGTCTTTACAGGGCCGCATAAATGGGCAGGACAGAATCGTTGAAAAGGTGAAAAGATATTCACCACTCTTATAAATCCAATCGGTGTTCTTTAAGACTTGACACTTCTATAGTTGTTTGTGTAACACAAAAATCAACTATATTAAAAATTTATTGAAGGGGGAATCTTTGTAAAAATTATCTTGACATCAAAAATATTGTTTTGACGTCAATCTTCAAAAGTTTTAATATATAGTTTGACATTCTCAACTGTCAAACCATAAACAATATTAATTCTAGTTTTTCCTAAATCCCCCTTTAAAAAAAAAAAAAAATCAGAGCCCGAGCCTGTCTCGAGAATTGTTGTACACAATATTATTTACAACCGAATTGAAAAATTCCTTTTTTAAGTATTTTTCTCCATCGCGGATTTCAATCTTCTTTATTTCCTCTTTCTTTCTTTTTTTTTCCTCTTCTCTTCTCTCTTTTTACTTTATTTTGTTGTACTTTGTGGATTTCTCAAAAGTTATATAAAATGAACAATACAATGTTGTCGTCCATCCGTATTTATATGGCGATGAATTCCAATTTGTGGATTTTATGTCATGTTTTTTTTTTTTTGTATTTCCTTTTGCAAATTGTTAATGTCCTTTTTTTTGAATGACAAAGTAAAAGAGAGAGAAATTTACTTTATGAGAGAAAGGGAATAATTTAATCTCAAGAAGGGCGTGAAATGAAATTCTGTGGTTGATTGACATCGACAGGCTACACATTGCACCGTCTGAATGTTAATGAATACATTGGTTTTTTTTTTAACAGCATATAAAAGGGGCAGATTGAAATTAAAAAACAAAAACTGGAGGGAAAGGCACGAAATGTGTTTTTTTTTTGTACTTATGTAAGTAAAAAGTTCTGCTTTTTTGATTTTTAAATTTCGGGTAAGAGACGATAAAATACTAGGGTATATTTTTATTGAAATCAATTTTTATCTTTTTAGGTTTTTTGGAATTTTTCACAAACAAGATGGTGTATCAAAAACAAGATGTTGATCAAAAAGATCAAACAAGATGTAGATCAAAAACCATACGTTTTTTAATCAACTTCTTTAAGTTTTCTAGTTATGTGCCTAGTACTTGACATCCTTTAACTTTACCTATGAACGTACCCTTAAACTATTGGCAAAGCTGTCAATGTCAAACATTTAACTAAGAAAAAAACTTAATTTTTTTAAAAGTAATTGTAAAATTAAAAATTTTAAATCAAATCCATTTGATTACTAACCTCACAAAAAATTCATAGAGGTCTGTTGACCGAACCAAAAGCTCTTTAAGCATTGGAAACAAATATTCAAGCCACACCCCAAAATAATGAACACTTCAATTCAGCAATATGTTTGTCTCTTATAGTTATTTAAAGTTCTCAAGCTCAGAAAAAAACACCCTATATGAAACAATTTTTTTTATTGAAAAGAAAACAGTTGTTTGTATCTTTAGTTTCGTTGATTTTAAAAGCTTGGAAAACAGCAAATGTCAGATGGTAAAGTAATTTAAATGTCGAGTATTTCAAAACATACAATTTAGACCGGTCCCTAATAAGTACGAGTGCAGATTAAAAACAATAACATAAGTGCAAAGTTCAGTTCATAGAATCCATCATTGAACTCGTACTAATGGTCTCTCTTCTAAGTGAACTATTTCTAAGCAGGATTTTCCCATCCAAAAGTTACTCCCTAAATCCATTATTTAGATTTAGAAACACAATTTTTGTACACGCATAAAATAAGAAGAATCAAGGAAACATTTCCCGCAGCAAAATCGTGTTTCAAATTGGTATTTTTCAAATTTAAGTTTTTTTTTTTCCTGTAGGATTTTGTCTGTAGGTAAATTCATACATATATCTGATTAAACACCCACCCGCTCACGAATCTCATTCAATGGAAAACTCCATTATTCCCAAAAGGAAGAAAAGCCAAAGCACGAATAACATTTTTGTATGTTGTTAACCATCCAATTACGCTCCGCCAAAAAAACATGCAAATAATTTTTTTGTTTTTTGCCTTGTTCAATTTGACTGAAACTTCTGCCAAAAAATATTCATGCTTACCTATAATATGCTAAAAAATTCAAAACAAAAACTAAACTTACATACATACATTCAAAGGTAGACAATTTTATACATATAAACATAACATGAAAAGCATCTCGCAGGAATTATTTTCATTTCCGGTCTACGCTCTACGAGAGTAAATAACCATTTTTGGTAATAACGAATTTTTGTCTGTTAATTTATTTATATTTCAACGTATACGAACTTTTCCTTGTATTTTGCACAACAAAAAAAATAAAATAAATAAACAGACAAACTATTTATTCACTTTGTTCAGGAAAACTATACTTACACTCCGAATCACTTGATTTGGTCACTTTTAAATTTTGCTGAATTTAAACAACATTTACGAATATTATAATTTTAATAAATTTTCTTGACCATAGTGAACCCAACTGATTTTAACATTTTATATTTTTTGTTTTTTTTTTAAATTACAAAAAACTAAATGTTGTATTTTTTATCAGATTAATTTTTTTCAGGTTATAGGCAGTAGGCACTCATCTAGATTAGTATTGTCTGAATCTTACAACATGTTAAAAATAATGTATTCCATGGTCCCTAACCAAATGACGTCTAGTGTAAATTTACACTCAATGGAATTGTATTTAAATTTCCATTTTTGTTTCGTGAATATTATATTTCGGTATAAATAAAATTAGTTTATGTACTATTTTTTACCATAAATTCAATATTTGTTTTTATGCAATTGTCTGAGAAAAGTTGAACCCGGTTAGGGCTTTGACCTGTCATGCCAAAATCCCTGCCTGTGACACCTGAAAGTTTTTTGACGAATTTCCAATAGTAATTTTTCTTGTCAGGAAAAGTGATTTATAAAAATTTCGGATTTGACATAAGAACTGACATTACTCAGTACTCACACAGGAATGGTTTAGAGTTGTATGTAAGCTATGAGCTGTATCGCCACCTATTTTATTTATTTTTCTGAGAAAAGTTTATTTATAAAAGTCCCTTCATTAATTTATCAGTGAAAGAGTTAAATAGAATTTAAATAGACAGAGACTAATGTTCTAACCCTTTCGATGCCATGAAATCCGTTTACTTAATTACTACTACTACTTCTTCAATGCTTCAAGAAATACTCGGAAGGCTGCTTAAAGTCAACAAACCTATACTATATACAGTCTTGTCTGTCAAAGCTTTTTTTTAATTCAGAAACTGTCTGAGCTTTTATTTAATACAAAGATATAAAATGTTTTGTTTACCGAACTTACTATGAAAGTCTACACAAACAAACCTTTTGAAAGCATTCAGCCCTTAATTAAACACCAAGAAATAAATAATGACTTGTTTTCACAAGAAATTAAATTCAGTGTTTAGATACAGTGGGCCTAATCTACTCTCGACAGTTGGTTGACAAAATAAATTAAATTAATGTTTCTGTTTAACATTAAAAATTATAATACCACAATCAACTTTAGAAACTTCATTTATACCTTCATCAACTCTCTTGTCAGCTTATGTTTATAAATAATGAGTTTGTTTGACATTTGGAAAACGATTTGAACACAGGCTCATATTGAACTAAGTATAGATAAATTTGGTGGCCCTACAAAACGGCTACTTTAAAAAATCAAAATTAACAGAGCATACATATATTCTATTTTGACATATGCTGTCAACTTCTTTGAAGCATATTTTGAAACACTAGTCTATAAAAAGTATGGTGGATAATCTCTTATATCTTTTTTTTTGACAGGTGTCATTAAAATAACGATGTTATATTAATTTCTCTATCTCTTTTTAGCAATCAAGTGGAATAGAAATAAGATGCGAAATGTCAAAATTTATTCATTTGTTCTCTTCTTCCTTCGTCTGTTTTATGTTTTCAAACTCACATGTCATGAAATAAATATAAAAAGAAAAAAAGGGTTGTATGAATCTATTAGACACTAGATGTCACTACTTTCCTAAGCTTGATGACAATCTAACAATGTATAGTCCAAGCTTTACCTTAAAGTACACAATCAAACAGAACTTTTGTAATCAATTTGTCATAACTGTCATTCTTTGAATGACTTGTTTGTAAAGAAGAAGAAAAAAAATCTTGTTTTGTATTTTAAGCGATCAACGAAGATCACCTGGAAGAATTCTTTGGCATCTAGTTTTTCTTTTTATTTTTTATATTTATTTAAATTTAACGTATTTTGTTCTATATTAAAATTAATATACTTTTTAATTTTAAAATATTTTTTGTTTTTCCATTTTTTTTTTTAATGACTTGAAAACGTATTTCTTTTTGTTTTTTTGTTATGTTTACAATAAATAAAAATATAACAATGTATAAAAGATATTGGATTTATTTCATTTTGAAATGAACAGAAATGATTAAAGAAAAATAAATATATCTAAAAAGAAAAAGGAATATCGAGAGAGAGAGTTTTCTTGTTGATGTTGATGTTATTTTTGTTTCTTCTTTTTTGTTGTTTTTCTTTCTTGTTAAAAATAGTGAGTGTTTTCATTCGGTGAGAGTGAAAGAGAGAGAGAGAGAGAGTTCTTTTCGGTGTGAAGAGAGTTTTTCTTTGTTTTATATGAGTTGATGTTGTTGTTGTTGTTTTTTAATTTGAATTTTATAAGTGAGTTAAAGAGAGAGAGAGAGAGCGTATATGTTAAGTAAAAATAAAATATTTATTCTTCCTCTTCTTCCTCCTCTCTTCTTCCTCTTCCTCCTCTTCTTCCTCCTCCTTCTTCCTCTTCTTCCTCTTCCTCTTCTTCCTCCTCCTCTTCTTCTTCCTCTTCCTCGGCAACCTCCTCTTCTATCTCCTCCTCATCTTCGATAATATCTTCATCGGCCTTAGCATCCTCCTCACCCTCTGGGGTTTCTGGATCTCCAGCTTTCCTGCCTGGTCGTTCGCCGAACCATTTTGGCAGTTTGGCTAAAGGTAGGAAAAGAAACGAAAAAAAAATACACATTTATTAGTTAAGTTTAATCTCAAGTGCGTTGGACAAGGGGTTAGAAAATATAATGGTTGAGGAACGACAAGCAGGATGGGATCCTTCAAAACATACATGGCATACCTTTCTGGCGACCAGTGTACTGTTCTTTCTTTTCATGCCACAGCTTCTCGTTGACATCCTTGGAGATAGCATCAAAGCCCTGAGCAACATGAAACAGAAACAGAGAAATAGGTTTGTTTTTGTGTGTTAGGGGTGAATGTACATACAAACGAGAGTATATATTATGTTATGTGTTTTTTTATGTATTGTTTGTGTATGTATGTATATAATATAAAGTATACAAACATAGAAATAAGTTACCAAAAGAACGAGGTTACAGTTACATTATGCTGTTTTATGCTTTAATATTATTGATTGCGGTATTTTATTATGTAGATGTGTTCGTTTTATTTATTTATTTTTTTGGAGGATTTATGATAGAAGACTTTGACAGAAATTTGACAGGCACACAAAACACAGACTGGTAAAAATGGCGGAAATGTGAAACTGTCATTGTTGTCTATTTATAGAGATTTGTTTATTAATTCAAACCACTTTTTCGGTATAGCAGTTTTTTTTTTTAATTGCATAAATCGCATTTATTTTAGAAGAATTTTGTAATGAAGCTTCTCAAGAACATTCTTAATTTTTTTCTGTAGGGCCCTTGCTTTGAAAGTGCTTAGTTTTCAACCATTTTGTTATTTTTACAACATAGGCGCCCTCTAATTTTTTTTGGACACATTTAAATTTAGTTTGAAAAAAATTATTCGCAATTGCACTTCATTTTTAGTCAGGAGGCAACCCTTAAACTTTTTTCCATTTTTAAAAGAAATGAAGCAAAATTTGACTTCATTTAAAGACACGGAAAAAAACATATAAAGTGTGTGAGATTAAATTAAATGCAGAAAAAAGTATTTTTTGAAATAAATATTAATGTTCAGATGCAGGGGGAGGCAGTATTACCCCCTCTTGAATTTTACTCTACAGGAAGACTAATTTTGACAAGATTTTAATATTGATCATTGCAAAGTGCAAACGGAGCCTTATAACTTTGAGTTGAGTATGCTAAACTTCTTTGAAAAAATCCTTTGTGTTTAAATGTTGTATAATGGAATGTCATTTTTTATTTAAGAATGTTAACATTTAAATAGAAAAAATAGAAGACAGCACGAAAACAGATAAAAAGTAGAAATTGAAGGAATATTCAAACCTGTTACATTGTGTCCTTTGTCCTCAAAACTCTGAGTATGGAATTTCAAATTCCATATCATTATAATTAAGTCTTAAATTTATATTTATCAATTACACAATAAAAAATAATTATCCAAATTGATAATTTTTTTGGATTTTTTGATTTTTTAGGATATAACAACAATTAAAAAAACGAAAAAAGAAAAACTAAACAATTAGGTAAACTTAACGAAATGAAACCAGACTTAACGAACATATATAAAAATATATTGAACGCAAAAAACCCATTTGAAAGGCTTGCAAAATCTTACATTTGGACCGCTGCATAAATCTTTCGTTTCTTTCTTGCCATTTTTTCTCTCTAAGTTCAGCATATAACGTATTGTAACCCTTTTATATTTCATAAATAATAAAATATATATATATTTTTAAAAATTGAAATTTGCTTAAAATGGTTTTTTTTTCTCAGAAAAGAAAAAAATACATATACACAAAACGTTTTGAGAAAAATATGTTTTCGAAAATACTTACACCCTCGAAGAGTTTCTTCTTGTCATCGTATGAGCGGGTGTCGACACGTCGTTCATACTTGGATGCTACTTGGATTTTTGGCTAAAAACAAATTTGCAAAAGTTAGTTGGAGTTTCTTTTTTTTGAAAATTTTGTTCATTTTTATCTTACCGGGTATTTTCCAGTTAAAGCTTCAGGGTCAAGACCCTTCTTTAAGGCTTTATGCCTGAGTTGTTGTTTCTGTCTTTCCTTCAATTCTTTCAACTACATATTTTGAGATAAAATAAGAAAAGTTTTTTTTAATAAAAATGCTAAATGACATTTGTTTCTTATTATACTCACATCGTAGTCCTGACGTTTCTGCCTTTCTTCCAAGTCATACTTTTCAGTTTCCAATTTGACAATAGCTTCCCAAAGTTCTTGAGCTTTCTCGCGCAATTGGTTTTCGCCGAGATTCTCAATGCTAAGGGGCTTAATACGGAACGACAGTGAGATTTTCTTTTCTTCTTCTAACTGTTCCTTAGTCTTATTACGCTCCATGGCGGCTGATGAAAGACCCAACTAAAAAGAAAAAATACAAATAGGGAAAACTCGTTAGAAACATAAACTCGAAATATGAAGATTCATTAGTTGTTGAGTGTTTTTCTTGCATTTTCTTCATTGTTTTCTTTTTTTGCTGACAATTTTTATTGAAATCTTCTACTTTGACTTTTTTTCTTAATATTTTACTACAGTTTTCGCCTGACAAGTAAACATTTTTTAGTTGACTGCAACTTTTCTTGTCATATGGATTTAATTTTCAAAAGTTGCTTCCAAGGGAAGGAACTTGTTGCTAGCAATTTTTTGAAACAAATTTATTATAAACATTTTTTTTTCAATGGAAGAAAAAATACAAATTTAACTGAAGACTTTTTCAGTTCAAGTGGATTTGAAGTTGAAAATTGTTTGTAAGACGAGGCAACAAGAGAATGTTAATAACAAATGTTGCTAGACTATGTTAAGTGCAACACCATTTCAATAGATTCAAAACCATTCATCAGTTTGGCCGTTATTTCAAGCTTGTTTTTCTTTAAAATGAGTTGCTTGAAATAAAGGGCACAACAAAGTTGCTTGCAATTAAAGTTGACTAGTGAAAACGATTTCCAGCAGACAGAAGACTTATTGTTAATATTTACATTGATCTTCAACATCATTGAATGATAAGGAGAATCAAAGTTGACAACTTAAATGCTCGATCAAATGCATTCTATCGAACGCAATCATTTGAACAAAAAAAAAATTGCCTGCAACATTGAAGTAAGTTGCAAGTTTTTCACTCAATTTCTAGTATGATTTTTGATATAAAACTTACCACTCCAGCATCTTTTTTGGCAATAGTGAAATTGGGACCCTTCTTGTCCTTATCTTTCATTGCTTGCACCATAGCTTGACGTTTTCTTTCGGCCTCTTCGAGACGTTGACGTTTCTCATCGGCTTCACGTTGTTTCTTCTCTTCGACTTCACGAACGCGACGCTCTTCTTCTTCCTTTTTGCGCTGAGCCATCTTTTGTTCTTCTTCAGCCCGAGAAATTTTACGTTTGGCTTGTTTTTCCTTGAGTTTCTTCAACTCATCTTCTTCCTTTGCTCGCTGTTTACGCCATTCATTAATGTATTCTTTTAATTGATCATCAAGATCGGAACGTTTTTGATCCTGGCGCTTAATGAACTCTGGATCTCCTTCACCTCTTTAATTTGGTTAAAATAAAAATTAAATTAATTAAAAATTGTTATATTTATTTTTTGATGTATTTTTTAAATGTTAAATTTAATAAAAATTTAGTGTTTTTCTTAAAATTTTTTAATTTAATTTAAATTGAATTTGTGAAGCTTTTGTTATGAAGCTCATATTTTTGAGTATGTTTAATATTTTTTTTTTATTGTTTATAATCTTTTTTGGACGTTTTTTTTTATTTAATTTAATGTTTAAACTTGGGACACACAAAAGGCATGGACATAACAAAATTAGATATAAAACTAATAAACTAACAACAACTAATGTTTTGTTTTATTTTTGGGGGGAATTAATTATATAAATTCTACATAAACACTTGTCACAATGATTTTTTGTTTATTTTTTTTTTTTTATTTATGTATTTTGTTTAATTTATAAAAATATATTAGAAAATATTTACACTGAATAAAATGTGATGATATTATAACAATTATTTTTTATTGTGTGTGTGTTTGTGTTTAAGGGGACGAAACATCAATCACATACATATACATTAATACACAACGAAATAATAGATATTAAATAAATTATTTTTTTTTTAAACTAGTAGATACGTTTTAAATTATTTGTTTAAGAAAAAAAATAATAAAAATAATTGTTGATTAAATAAAAAGTAAGAGCATGCAAAAAATTAATACATTAATAAATAATAATTCTTATGTATGCTGGATTTACTTTTATTTGTTATGTTTTTTGTTTGTATTTATTTGTTGTTTATTTTTTGTGTAACATTTGATATTAAGTTTTTTAAATGCAATTTTCTGAGAAAAATGCAGTGAAACCAGATTGTTGGAATATTTCATCAATTATTTACATTTAAGATTTAAATTAAACTTAAATCAAGCATCTTGAGCAGAAATTTTGTATGTTTGGTTTTTGTTTATTAATATTTCATATTACTTTTATGTTTTAGGAAATATTTGCAGCAACAATTCCGAGAAACATTTCTGTTTAAAAAAAAAATGCAGTCATAGACAGCTTGTTTTTATTTTTGTTCCTAATGAACATGTTGCATGGTGGCGCTGTAATCGCCAGAAAGAATGTTTAACTTGCCAAAGTTGACACTTGAGTCATGAAACATAACTTCAAAAAGTAAGTGCTTTGTTCTGGAATTTATATTTTATTTTGTAATTTTTGTAGAAGTTGGAAGAAAATTTTTAAAAAACATAAACGTTGGAAATCGGTGAAAGAAAAATTTTCTCGACGAGTTTTAATATGCTTAAATTTATATGTTCAAAAAATTATGTATGATTTTTTGTGTGACTTGAAAGTATGAAGAATAAAATGTAATTTAATGAATTATTTACCTCAAGAAAAAATATATAGAAAAAAAAATACATACTAATTATTATGTTTTTTTTGTTTTAGAAAAAGTAGTAACTAAAACGGGGGATACAAAAATCAAAATTAAAAATTAAATGTGATTTTTAATTTATGTTTTTTTTTTGTATTAAAAACTATATTATTTTAAGTAAAACTTTTATTTTCCCAAAACTACATTATTACACAATAAAGCCTTGAAAATAATTTTTCTTGTATAAGTTTTTTAGTTTTCTCCATTTTTTAATTCAATTTAAATAATAATTAATTTCAAAGCTCCATTTTCTTGTACGTATTTGGTTGTTTTGTTTTTTTTTTTATTCGAAACAAAAAATTAAAGGCTTTGTTATAGAACAAAAAAAGTATATAATTTTTAGTTAAAAATTATAAATTAAGTTAACAAAAAAATATATATGTATTTAATTAGGCTTTTTAGCAGCTTTACTTTGAGCTAACAACAGATTTTATAGTAGTTAATCTCTATAACTTACTCGGCTGATGGTGTTTGAGGTGGTTTTCTTTAGATTTTTATTTTATTTTATTTAAATTTTTTTTTTCGTTTGACAGTGATTATTTCGATTTTCGTCAAAAATATTATTTTTACACGATTCCCCGCATACAAAAATGTTTTTTTTTTTATTTTATTTTTTTTTTAGTTTGGTTTAACATTAGTTTTATGTGTGAGATTTGTCAAAAAAAAAAAAAAAGAAAAAGAGAAAGAAGAAAAAAATTGTTTAAAAATTGTGCCTTTGCTAACAACAATAACAAAAATAAGAGAAAAGTTTATTTTGTTTTTTGTTTAGCCAAAAAAAATCTCTTTTTTTTCCTACATTCAATGAAAATTTGAAAATGATAAATTTTTAAAATGTGAGAAAATGTGCAAGTGTGTTTTTTTTTGTTGATTAATATAATTTTTGAAAAAAAAATCGTTTAAAACAAATTTTCAAATTTACATTTTTGACCTATAATATATATTTTTTTAAATATTTAAAATTGTGCCCAATTATTTAATTTACTATTATTTTGTTTTTTAATTTACCAATTTGGAATTTGCTTACGATCTATTATAATAATTTATGTGTGACTGTTTTGTGTGTAGCTATATGTTTTTTTTTTATTCTACATGGATTCACTAATTCGGGGTACACTTACTTGCTGCAATTAGAGAGAGAAAAAATAAATATTTATCAATAAAAATGGTGCAAAGGTTTTTCTCTTAAGTGGGGTTAGTTTTTTCTTCCAGAAGATTTTTTTTTTATTTTTAAAAAGTATCGAAATCTACATTTTGTTATTTTTATTTTTTAACTTTAAATTAACATTTTGACTTTACTAAGATTTTTTACTTTTAACTATATTTTGATGTTTTTGTAACTTACGTCTCCTCTTTGGTCTCCTCGACGACCTCCTCCTCCTCCTCCTCTTCAGAACTAAATTTATTCATTTTTTTGTTTTGAATTAATTTATGAAAGGGGATTCACAAAGTATGGGAATTTTGTGTGTGTGTGTTGGTAGGGGGTGTTGAAAGGTTTTTGAAAAAGAAACATAAATTGGTTAAAAGAAAAACAAAACAAAGATATTTTTTGCAAAATTTATACAAAAGGACATTATTCTTAAATATAAACTTAAATATATAATTACTCTTTTTATTTTCCTTAAAAACAAAAATTCGTTGAAAACCTACACTTAAAAAAATAAATTATAAGTTATAATTAAATAAAATTTAATAATATTATACTTGCTACAGTTTGACAGAAAAAAAAGGAAATACTTAGAAAGTGCTCTTTGGATTGAAAACTGTGCTTAAAACAAAAACAATGAACAAGAAACAAATATTTTTTTTTTTGTTTACTTTTTAAATTTACAAAAAGTGGTGATACAAAAATTGGTAGGGAACGAAAAAATTGTGTATTTATATAAAACACTTAACAAAGGAAACAAAAAGAAAATTCTCATTCAAATCATGACAGAAAAAAAAAAAACTGTATAAAAATCATGTTGAAGAAAATTGTGGAAAATATTTATATTTTATAGAGAAAATATAGAGAAATGTTTGTTTTTGTGGTAAAAAATATGTTTTTACAAAGAGTGTTCTTATTTTGATTTTTAAATGATTTTTTTTTGTGCTTAAAGTGTCCTGATTTTTTTTTTAAATAATTTTACTTTATTTCAAATATTTTATGATTTAACTTACGTGTACTCTTCATCGTCGGACATGGTTATGGTTTGGGATTAAAAAACCTAAAAGAAAAATAAAACATGTTTTATTAGCTTATGTTTTTTAAGGTTTTTTTAATTTAAGTATAAACTGTTTTAAAAAATCTCAAGAGAATTTCCAACTTAGACATTGAATTTTTATTAAGAATATGGGCCTTATGAGACAATCTTGTGGAACACCATCAATATTGTTAAACATAACATACAAGGAGTTCAGTGCTTCGGTATTCTTATGACCAAGAACTCTTAGGATGATAAGACACTTTTTTAAACCATAAGTATTTAAAAAAAAATCAATTTTTTATAGATGTTACTGTTTATAATTTAAAACGTCTCTTTAAAACCAAATGAAGGTTTTGAATTGAAAAAAAATTTGTATTTGGGTAATGCCTAACTTTTGTGTAGGCAATGTTGTTAAAATATTCACTCAGTCTGGTAATACTAATTGCATTGAAAGTTATTGACAGATAATCCATGTTTAGTTTCATAACTTCAAACAGTTGGTCTAGACGCACCCTAAAACGTTATTTATCTAAAATAGTACAAAACTCCCTCATAGTTCAGATGAATGTTTATGCAAATTAATAAATAAAAAAATACAACAAACTAATATAATGTAAAAAAAAATCTCAATTAAAATTCCATAAACAAAGTTTGAAAAATTCTTACATCTATAAAACTTGCTCAACGAAATTAGATCATCTCTTCAAATATTTATAAAAATAGATTTAGTCTGTGTTCTATTAAATGTATATGTATTATATGTGTATATCGCTTGTTCTATTGCATTATTGACTTTGCTAGCATACATTTTCTCCTAACCAACAAAAACAACAACAACAGCAGAAAAAATAAAAAATAAATAAATAAACAAACAATTTATTCTTCTTTCCCATTTTTTGTGTTTCAGTTTTTTTTTTTTTTTTTTTTTTTCTTCAGGGATTCATTTGTTGCTGACGTTTACGTCAGACTAGCGACTAGTAGCTACTGGCTATAGGCTAGTGGCTATATGTTGCTGTGCTACTGTCGTTGTTGTTGTTGTTGTTAATATCTTCAATATATCAAAGTGTTTGTTGGCCACTTGGTCTTCGTTTCCGTCGTCGCCATCGCCATCTTTTTTTTTCTCTTTTGTAGTTTTTTTTTTTGGTTTCTCTAAAAAAATTTCTGAGTGAGTGGCCAAAATGGGATGTGTATTAGTCTTGACGCTGATTATTAATAGAACTCGGGATTGAATTTCCTTTACGTGCGAATTCTTTATGCGAACATACCGTGCCTGTCAGAAACCAACCAAGCAAAGAGCAGAGGAGCGATATTCTATTCGTGAACGAGTGTGTGTGTGCCAAAGGAAAATGAAGAAAAATTGATGATTTTTTTTTTTTTGTTGTTGTTGTTGATTTTTTTTTCGTTGGTGTTTTTGTTAATAGCTCTTGTGTGCCTTGATTTACTGCAAAATATTTCTGACACATTGTAGGTGGGGTGTTTGTGTGTGTGTGTGGGAAATGTTGTTTATTTTATTTTTAAAAATTAATGCTTTTTGGTATATTTTTATCCCGAAATATTATGTTGGTGTAGTGCAAGAATTTTTAAATTTATTATCTTCAATTTATTTTTTTTAATTTTGATGAAGATTTTGTTTCTGAGGGAAATTTTATTTTATATTTATAAATATTTGTGTTGCAATAATAGCAATTTAACAATCTTGTATTCTCTGAAATATTCAATTTTAAAAAGGATATTGAAATTGAAGAAAAATCAAATCAATTTTTATTCGAATTTTTTTTAGGCCTCATCAAGTAAAATTGATGAAATTTTAAAAACTAAGCATTTCTAAGTTATCCTCTCCATTCAATTGGCAACACTGTTTTTGCGTGACAATTGTTATCTTGACAGTTGTTGTCAGATGATTCATGGTCTTTAGTTATTGTAGTTTCCTTAAATGTAAAGTTTTAAAGTTTATATTCTCGACTTTATTTCCAATAAAATCGATAACTTGAAATCAAATCAGAGTAATTACACTTTAATTAAATAGAATGCTTAAAATGTATTTAATTTGGAGGTTAAATTAACTTCTATTTCCATAGTACTATATTTTGTTTAACTTTAAATGAAAATCTCCTTTACGAACCGAGATTCGACGTGGGGCTTGGGGGAAACTAGCCTAAAGGCCAACAGGAAACACATTGACCACATTAATTCATTTGTCATATGCAGTTCATTGCAAACTACATGAATTAATGTGAAATAATTGAAATTCTCATTTGAATCATTAATTAAACAAACTGAGGCAAAATTCAACTAAAATAAATTATTAGTTTTAGGTTAAATTTAACGTTGTTTCTCCTTGTGGAAAAAAGTGTTTAAAAATTAATTAAATGAAACTTAAGTGGAAACATTTTTACGGTTAAACTCCTGTCTAGTATTTCAAATAATTATCCTCTTTTTCCCAATAAAGGATAATTATATTTAATAGTTGATTTAAAAAGTTTTGTTGTCAATAATGTTTGTCTTTATTTACTGACAATTTGGTATTCGTTTTTTTTTATTTAAAGTGCGAACTCGGCTTAAAAATAAAACTAGCTACGTCAATAGGACAAAAGTGTCAGCAAAGATGTATTTCTATCTCTTTTTCCCTGCATTTGTTTACGTTGTTGAATATTTTCTTTAAATCTTAATGAGATCTTCAAAAATTGATCTGGATCAAGAAAAAGTGATTTGAAATATTCTCATACTTGTAATAATTGTGAATGATTCCAAAAATTACAAAATTTATCACAATAATTCTGCTAATTATTAGCTGTAGCTATTTCTGTTTTAAAAACATATAAATGTAATTATAAAAAGATGAAACTTTGATACTAGGTAAGAACGTACATGTAAAGACGATTTGACGATGTGTTGACAGGTGGAATGATTTAAATGTAGCCCAGGTCAAATTATGTTTCCCAAAATACACCTGTGTCTGTTTCAAACAAATGTCACACATATCATCTGTCATTGAATTAATTTTTTTTTTTTATTTTAATTAATTGAATTTAATTCATGTACATACATAATTCATATTATGGATATACATTCTGTAACTTCGTTTATTGTTTGAAAAGAATGTATGTATTTTTTTAAATATTTTTCTATAATTTTTTATTTCTATTTTTAGTCCTTTATTTACAATAACGTCAGCAAATATTTTGGCTTTCAATTCAATTCAAAACATAAAACAACAAAACAAGGACATAAATAAACTTAATTAGCATATACATATTTGAATAGATGATGCATAATTTGCTTTGTGGTTTTTAATTGTATAGAATACAAAGAGCTACTATATGTGCAAAAAATAAATGCATTTTAATAAGTAATAGATTTTGAATTATTTTAACATAACAGAAAATATAAAAAAATATCACAGGTATTTTTAATAGCTAACGTAGAAATTAAATAAAAAATTCCTTTAAAAAAAATTGTGAATAATAAATATGTGCACAAATTAATTAAATTTATTATTATTATTAAGTTTGAATAACTTTTAGAGAATATAACAAGGGATATAATCATAATGAGCTTAATTTTCAATGTGTATGATAAAAATGTTTCCAGTTTTTTTTGGTTTTTGCATCTCTCTCTTTTAAGTGGCGCCCGAGAGTTAACCACTTTCTATTTTAATTTTAGGATTAAATTGAATAGTTATTAAGTCATTAGAAAAATTATTTCAATATGAATTTAAACCAAATGTTCAAATTATTCGTTTATATGAGATTTGTTTTAAACTGGCGCCCGGGTAAAATCTCTTATTGTTTGCCATTTTGATTTCTGACATCTTAATGGTGTAAAAAGGAACATAAATCGATAAATTAGATGTTATTTTAGACAATTTAGACTTAAATTCAACTTATATGTCTAATTTAACTAAATTTCTGCATTAAATGGCGCCCGGGACTTATGGATTTCTTAAAAGTATTCTTACTTTTCAAAAGCGTCCTTTTTTTCTATAGAATTTTTTTGTGGGAGAATATTAATAAGAAAATTCAAATTCTGTCCTTCTCTTGATTTCGTCAAGGTAAGGCACGGCAAAGAAAAACTGCTGATGAAAGAAAGGCACTCCCAGAGAAAAATCGTTGTGAGTGACTTATTTAATAAAGTTCTCATTAAAACTTCAAATAGAATTTTTTTAGAACTGTTTACATGTCTAAAAATAGTTTCTTTTTTATTCGAAAATACTTATAAATACCTAAATTATGCGGAAGAAAAGCCAAATATTCGAAAACTATCCCGATTTGACAACTTTAACCCAATTAATCAGAAAATCTAGTATCAAATGGCAAATACCACCTACACGTATTGGCAGGTGTGATTGAAAATATATACATTTACATATATATAAATTTATACATATATGTATGTATATAGTATTTGAGTGTGTATGCGTGTGTGCTTGGTGTATAGTAGTTGTAGTGGTAAAAGTGTGTGATTAAAAGAAAATCAATTCATAGAAACATATAGTTCTTTTTTTTCGTCAACTTTATACTTAAGAAACGTTTCTTTTTCCTCTTCTTATTCTCTTTCGAGGAATTTTCCTTTCGACTTCTAGAATTCACACACTTTTAGCACACATTCGCACACAAACACACTCTGCCATACAATGATTCACATATTTTCGTCTTTTCATTTTTTTTCTTTACGAGATTTCTTTGCATAACTTTTTTTTATAGAATCGAGAGAGATACTTTTTTGACTTTCAGTACGTTTTGTGTATCATGTAACACTGAGCTCAAGAGATTTTCTAAATTTAGAACAACCATTTATTTTTGAATTAATTTTTTTTTACTTGGTATTGAGGTTAGGTTTTTTTTTTTTTTTTGAGTTTTTGAAATTTTTTAACCACTTTAGTTTTAATTTTTTTGTTAAAAAGTTTTATCACCGCGACACTATGTAGAAATTAAAGTGTGTTAATTTTATGTTCACTTTCGTAACTTAGAAAAAAACACTGTTATTCCATTAAGGTCCTTTCTGGAGAAATGTCAAACAGCTCCACACAAAATTCTATATTCATAAGCCAGTTAGATACAGTTATATAACGGTATAATTCACTTTAATAGTTTTAGGTTATCGAAGAAAAATAAATAAATAAATAAAGTTTCGAAAACTCTTTCTCACTTTAGATAGAAAAATTTTAAATATTTTTGAAAGATTTTTCGCCTTCTTCAAAAGATGAAAAATATGATGGAATATTCCTTGAGATTTTGGTAGTTTTTCTTTTTTTTTTTCTTTGTTGAAAACTTACTCGAGGGAAAGAAACAAAATTGAAATCTCTACGATTGTCCGAGCAGCTGACGTCTTTGGAGCGAATGCTGCGGTTCGACTAAACTGACTGGCGGTACACCAAGAAACAACACGTCGTTCAAGAAGCCGTTTCTTTCTATCTCGATAAAATTTTTGAATTTTCTAATTTAAAAACCAATTTTCAAATACACACTCGCACCTAATACACAAACAATTCGTATTCGTTTCGTGTATTTTTTTGATGTTTATAATTGTGTTAGTGAACAGCCAAACAGCTCATTTATGTGAAATATAAACTTTTCCAACGGTACAATTTTTGGTATGATGTGTCTAATTTTTTGTATTTTTTGTTGTTTTTTTTTTGCCTATTCAAAAACCGCCCACCTTAGTTTTTGGCTTTTCGAAATATTAAAGGCTTCTTTATAGATTCCTGTAGGTGTGGTGTCGGCTAACATAGCCCACCAACACTCTGGCAGCTCAGGGGCGAGTTGGCTAAAAAAATATACGCTACATTTTCCAATGAGTAAAAATAAAATTTTCGAAGGAAAAATTACATTTTTGAAAATTTTAAAATAAGTAAGTATGAAAAAAAAAATATGCACTGCTGGGCGGAAAACGGCATCCCCAATACATCGTCAAGTCTTGCAACAAGTTTGTGTTTGTGTGGCAGGGAATACCGCTCTGCCACCGCTGCTGTCAATATGATCATATACTATTGTACTCGCACAGCATAGCAGTGACGACGACGAGACATAACTCCACTGTACCGTTCTGCTATTTAACCTGGTTCTAATTTCGTATAGTTTGGCGGCTGCTGTGCTGGTACAGCAATGGTGCAACTATTTTGTGCGGTATTTTTGAATTACTTATGGTGGTTTTTCATTATTTCACTTATGTATATAGATACATTCGTTTTTTGGTCTTTATTTTTATTTTCAGTGTTTAAAATTAAAATTAAATAATGTTGTATGCCCAGAGTGAATGTTTTTTCTTTTTATTTTAATTTAACTAATTGTAGATGAAGAGAAAAAAAATAAGAGGAAGGAATTTCACTACTTTATACATTTATCATTGAGATTTTAGGGGTGAAGTCAGCTTCCTTGGGTTGAAGAGTGAACACGCAAAAAATTAGAAAAAATTAGAGAATGAACTTGGTTTTAGTTGAAAGTAATTTTGATATACATACATACATCTGTATCTACATAATTAAATTGTTGTTTAAATTAGAATTACAATTTAATTGATGTATTATAGGACTAGGTTAAAAGATCATTGTTTTATACACGAGGGAAATTGAAAATAGGTGCAATTCTACCTTTAAATAGAATTCAAAGAACAAATTTAAAGTATTTGGTTGATTTTTAAATAGAAATCAAATGAAATCTTTCAAAATTCCTTTCAACAAGTCTGCAATCAATTGAATTTGTGAAAAATAAAATAATAATGAGCTCATATGGGAGATTCATCCCGTCTGATCACTTGTCAATCAATGTAAGGGGAAGTTGCATTTTGACGAAGTTAATGATCACGTAAAGGGAATATAATTAGGCTTTTTTCTTTTTCTACACACCTAATATGAAGTGCATCCGAAATTATCTTTCCTTACACCTGAGATAAAAAATTCATTTAGATTGTTTATTAATTTATGATTGAAATTGACAGTTGACTAATTTGAATATAGTTGGTTATGTTAATCACACAAATTAATTGATGTAATATTGTGACAAATATGTCACTATCATGTTTTCAACTCGTAGTAAACAATATACAAAGTTACAGATTATTTAATATATATTAAACGGAAGAAAATTAGTTAGAGTTAAAAATAGTACGTATACGCCATAGTGCACCATTTATGATATATTCATCGTTTTTCGATAAATTAAACTACAGTATTTTGTGGTTCATCTCAAAATGGAGTAATTATATTAGGTAAAGTTGGGAGTAGTTACTTCGATGAGAAAATTAGACCAAACGAATTGTTCAGATGCCTAAAGTGCAGAGGAAATATTATTTTACCACCACGTGCCATATTAGATTGAAGGTTACCACACGTAATTTTTCTACAGAGTTTTGATTATTGTGTTTATTTGTATGACAGAATATATTCATCGAACCAGTAGTACATAGTTGCATGGTTGTTATTCGAAACATTCAGAAACCTTTCAATATTCAGCTTACTTTAATTTTTTGTTATTACTATCTAAATAATTAGTCTAATATTGGAATATCCCAACTCACTGGTCCAAGTTGCCCAAAATGGTAACTGACAGTTTTGTTGAAATAAAAATAAGAAGTTAAATTAAAGCCCCATATAAACCTTTATTTGTTCTCAGCAAAATTCGTATTGATGTTTTTAACAACGTTAACCCATCGAGTTTTGAAATTCTTATTTTCATAAGTATGTACTTTCAGGATTATCTAACGCGAAAACGGCAACGAATTATGGCACAAATTCGAGCCATTTTCCGTGCAATTTTTTTTATAGTTTCTAGATGGCCCTATGTTGTTCGTATCACTTATCCAAAAGATATTAAAACTCTCCCTTCGCTAAAATGGCTGATTCTATTACAAACTCTCATGTCAACTATAAATATCTACATATGTAGTACATTATGTGCATACATACATCGTAAACTACCGAGTCAATTATTTTGTTTAAATTAAAAATTTTTTTTTTTTAATACAAAATCAAGAAAAAAAGTCCATTATAGCAGGGTGAAAATTAGGCGTTGCATGAATTTTGTAATGCCACATTTCAAACAAATTTTTAAAAATTGTCAAAAAAAAAAATGTTAGCGGTGGAACCCCCTCACCACATATAGGGGTATGAAAAATAGATAGTAGCCGATTCTTAGACCTACTATGCATATAAAATTTCATACAAATCGGTCGAGCCGTGTCGGAGGATTTTGGAAACAAACATTGTGACACGAGAATTTTATATATAAGATAATAATAATAATAAATAATTTAATACAATAACATCACACATTAGTTTTACCAATTAAATACATATTGAAACATTTCGTTGGTCTCAAATAGCTTGCGAAAAAATTATGACAGTAAAATTTTTTTGAACTCATTATTAAATTTAATTTTTAAATTTTTAATTTTTGGGAGTCTCTAGTTCTCAAACCCATTATTGCCTCTTAGAAGAACTTGTTAATTTTACTATTAAGAATGTATGAAAAGTGTAAAATTCAACGTTTTTCAAATTACATTTTTTAAATGACATAATTATTTATTTCACTGTCACTTCGACTATTATGACATTGTACAAAATTAGTATAAATTGCAAAAAAGAAAACTTAACTGACAATTATTCTTTTACATTAAAGAAGGTAAAAATGTATATCTTTTTCGGTACAAAAAAAAAACTACAACTAATATTTGGCAGTTTTTGAAACTTAAATTCTTTTAAATTGACTTAATTTTGTCTAGTGATTTATTTTTTGACTGACAAGTACAAAAATTTGCTGTTATTTTCACATGTTATTTTTTCAAAACTTGTTACTTTGGTAAAAAAAAAAATCCAAATGACAGTTCTTACACAAAAAATTAAACTTCAAACTATTTAATATTTAGAGAAAAAATAATAATAATGTTAATTTTAAATTAATTTTATTTCATATAAAATACCATTGAAAATAATTGATAAACGTTTTCAAAAATTGGCAAGTGATAGATTTTTTACAAAAATAAAAATAATGACTATAAATTGGTAAATATTTTTTTTTCTTGACTTGATTTTTTTGATTTAACTTGTGAAACGTTTTAATTTTGAACAAAAAAAGTTTTGCAAAAAAAAAAAATTAACTGTCATTATTTGTACAAAAAATAAAACTGTAAAAAATTCGTAAAAATAGTTTTTGGCATCAGACAAATTTTATTGTATACAATCTGACTTTGTAATAGTTTGTGTTTTATTCACTGCTGTATAGGTAGTGCAGCATTCCAGTGAATAAAACGATAAAACTCACTTTACATATAATTAACACTAGCACCATTACTAACTGCCGCTTCTTTTTCGCCAGCAATCGAAGAGTTGTTGTTTGATGAGGGAAATTTTGCTGCTCTAGCTACCCAGCAGTGAATAAAACACAGCTAATGATTTGTAAAATTATGAAAAAAATCTTCCAACAAAATTTTCTTTTCAGCAAACAGTTTAAAATTCAAATGCTTGCATTTTGCTTATTAGAAAAACAAAATATATCTCCGGAATGTTTCAAGGACTCTATGACTGCATTATGTCGTTAAAATTTCATATGATTCAAAAAGTTTTAAATATTTGGAAAAATGCGAACTCCAAAACTTGAACTCAAAATTTTAGACGTGAATTAATAAGGCAGCATTGAAGTCTCTTAAAAAGTCCTTAAACTAGCATTGAAATAACCTCCACGTTTTCTTGGTTATTCCTTCACTATAGTATCCTAAATTAATCTATCAACCACATTATGCCATGTTTCAGCAAGGCTCAAGGATTGTCATAAGTGCAAAGAACATTAAAAAAAAATGTTTAAAAAATTTATTAAAAGTCAAGCACATCCTCATATCCCTGCCATAACCAGGAAGAGTGTCTGATTTATTGCTCCTACATATGAGTTCTTTTATTCATATTTTCAACCTTCAAATTAACAACCTTTCTGTTTATCATATGCATTGAACTAATTTACAATTTTATATTTTCTGCATGATGCATGAAAACCGATGCATTTAATTTGGTTGAATTAAAATAATTAAGTTCCTTTTGAAACATGATATTGCGTCATGCAATGTGCAACATTCTCTAATTTAGAATAATTACAAGCTCATCTTTTATAACGATGATGATGATGGCATCACCATATTATAATCACACACTGACACTGTGCATCCATTTTGTAATGTTCTCCTCGCTACAGCAGGACCATACGATATGAAGCATACAATTAATTTGCATTATGTACTTATATTCGTTGGATTCATAAACGCAGCCAAATGAAAAATGAACACAACCTCAACTTGTCGTCCCGTCCGAAACTGTCCCAATTTTCATGTCAGAAATAAGATTTCAAAATCAAAATTCAAAAAAAAAATAATTTAAATAAATTAAATTACAAATAAAAAATAAATAAAATAATATGCGTGTGTACGAGAAATGTACGCCGAGTATCTTAAAATAGTGTTTTCAGATACCAAAGCCAACGAACTGGGCATCAATTGCTTTGCTGGCAATATTTTCATCTCATATACTCGTATGAAAAGCTAAGTGAAATTTTCATTGCCGCCAGAAAATTAAAAATTATTAAAAGTCCCAAGAATTTCAATAATGAGTGATAAATTAGGAAAACCGATTGCACTTTTTGATGGTGCTCATTAAAGGCTCGTGCATCACTCGAAAATGGTGTGGCTAAAATTGCTTGGCTGAGTGGCATTTTTAGATCGATAATTATTATTCGTAAAGTACATAATTTTCTATTACGTGTCAGAGTGTGGTGTGGTTCATAATCACTCCCTCACACTCACACACATAATATGCTAGATTTTAATTATGGTTATATGACCTAAAGTTAGTTAATAATTATGTGCATTTCATCAGGGCAACCTTCCCTAATTGTGGTAGTTTTGGGCGGTTGTTAGTTGGTTTTGGAGTGTTTTCAGGCAGGACCCAGAAGTGCTGTGTCCACAAATGAAATATTCCTACGGATTTGGTTGAATGAAGTGGCGCAAATTATTCAAAAATTTTAATTATAATGATGAAAGACAGGGACAACATTTAAGGACTATTATAAAGTTTAAGCTCTCCATTGGAAGTCATTGAAATTTTTTTGATGATAAGGTTGTCAATTATCCGTACTTTTCCAAGTTCGAAGAATCTAAATCCTTGGACAACAATCAAAACTTCGAAATTAAAATTCATGTTTTTAACAGCAGGCGTCAACATCAACGGTCTAACGTTGAAGTGGTTGTCAAAGTTGCTGTGTCAATCTGTTTTCCGCATAAATCGCTCTTAATTTTACTCCCAAAATTCGTTTCCCTACATTAATTGAGATGTATATGAAAAAATTGTAATACATTTCTCAAGTCGAGTTGAAAATGCATGAAAATGTAGATCGAGTTGATTTAGAGTTTTCCTCACTATTGAATTTGCAGCACAACTTTAGAAAAATTCGGTTTTTGTTCTAAAGGTCTCCCCCTACCCACTTTAAATTGCCCACCCTAGCTAGTTCAATTGCATTCGGTTTTATGAGACAGCACAAACTTATGGAAATAAGTTGCTCGCAACTTAAATAGCCGATTACGTTAAACATTCTTATATTATTACAAATTTGTACTCATGAAATTTTTGTTCTGTAATTTGCGGAATGCTTTCAATTTGTAATGCAGTCAAAGTATAAAAAATAAATATCAAGGAACAAATCTAGTCTGCCAACATTTATTTATTTTTTGAACCACTTAAGTAAAAAAAAAAAGTAAAAAACTTTAACTTTAAAATTTTACGATTTATCATGTTAACCCAAAAAAATCATATATCCCGAGAGCCCCTTCTACTCCAGGGCCTCGTATATTTGTCATTGGAAACTACACCCCTGAAATGATAAATTATCTATTTTTAAAATCCTTTTGAAACAAATTAGCTTTAACCACAAATAATTCAACACAATCCAATTCATATTTCACTTTATGTTTGACTACATAGAAACTAATTTATATTTCTAAAATTAATTATATTTTATGTTTTGCCATTTTAATTATACTTTTAATCCTATAAAATATCCTTTTCTATAAAAAAAACAAATAATTCACTTTATTATTAATAGACTGCAGCTAATATTACACAACAAAATAAATACTAATGCTTTCCACTTTGATGTGCATACGTAGTTATATTTTTCATTTTAATAAATAAAATTCACAAAAAATTATATCAATTTCATTGCATAAAAGGTTTTTCATAATAACATAAATACAAAGCAATAATTAAAAAAATAGCTACTGCATAAAATAATGTAAAACAATATTTAATTCAACGAGTTAAGTACTTTTTTGTCATGTTAATTATATTTATAAATATTTTATTTATTAAGGATTTAAAGAATTTTGAGTAAAATTCCATCTCTCTTCAAATTCTATTTTCGTTTCTTGTTTTTTGTTTCCTTTTTTTATAGAATCTCAAATATTAAAGTCTAAAAAATAAATAAAATAAAAATAAAAATAAA
Source organism: Scaeva pyrastri (assembly GCA_905146935.1). Classification (NCBI taxonomy): domain Eukaryota; kingdom Metazoa; phylum Arthropoda; class Insecta; order Diptera; family Syrphidae; genus Scaeva; species Scaeva pyrastri. The sequence continues at coordinate 16,224,665 of LR989929.1, read as the reverse complement.
TTAAACAATTAAGAACAATTAAAAATTCCATCTTTCATTGACGATTAAATTGTAAATTGTAATGAAATTGATAGCAAGTATTTTTAAAACTACAATTTCTACAAGACTACAAAAAAAGGACTCTTGTTTCACAACTCAGGACCCACATACCACATGTGAAAAATGAATCCTCATGATGTTCACTTTGATCAAACCCACACATTTTGCTGTTGATTCTTCTGGCTTCAAAAAAGAGCAAAGCCAACAGAACACCTTAGCCATTTAATTTCAGTTAAATATTGTTTGTAATAAAATGAAATAAATCAAAAGGTCAAATATGTTTAGGTAAACAAATCCCATTTTCCATTCTTATTTACATGAAACGAAATATCTTCCCACTTAAATACATATGAATTTTATCTTAAGGGTTAGTTGTAGATTCGTGAAAAAAACAACAACCTTGTTATTAAATTTACGAATATTTAAACGTCAAAATAATTTATAGCCATTTTCCTATACATAAAAAAAACCCCAACAAACTGCCGAAAAATGGTATTTAAAATATTTTGAACCGCTGTCAAAAATTCCACAAGTCACATTCTTTATGAATTTTCAGAATCATACTGTCATATATTCGAACAATGAGTCCCGTAAGTGAAAGAAGGTGACGGAATTATGTCAACTTAAAGGAAACTAGAATCTAGAATAGAAATCATGGCTCAATATTTAATGCTTAGCTTGTCAATTTTAACTCGCGAACTAAGATGAGTTAACTGGGGTTGAATCGAGATCCAAAACTATAATTCTTGGATAAAAATTGCTGAACCACCGACAAACTGGATCAGGGACTTAGAGTAAAAGAGTTTTAAATCGTTTTAACCTTAATTAAAAGACTTGAAAGTAAGTTTAATTTGACAATTTGATTATTTTGTTACTAATTTCTAATTTATGAAGATTTATCTATTCTTCTTGATTAACAAAAAATTATAATTATGGTTAATCATCAAAATAATTAGGGGTCAGTCACAGTTAATCTCGTAAAAACGTAGTTTAAAATTATATGGATCAAAGTGAGTACGTTCAACCACAACCTAGTATATAATTTCCAGGTCGATAAAATGTTGAACGCACCACATACAAACAAACAAAATATCTGAACGCCACTAAATGTCAATAAAGATCATGTTACTTTCAATGATAACTCTAAAAATTCATATGAATGTCAATGTCCTTTTGAGGAATAAAATTTATTTTCAATAACTTTTAGTTTGCAAATAAAAAGAACCCAAAGTAATAAGGAAGCTGAAATGGATTATCTTCACAAAAATTTGTTTGACATAAAAGAACTTGAAGAAAACGTCATAAAAAAAATCTTTAATTCACAGTGTGAAGGGGACTTAATTTTCACTATATTGGTTTGTGTACCTACTAATGAATGCATTCAGACTCAAAAGGGGGTTTCTCATTCTCAAGCATGCTTGATGAATTCGAATTTGACAATGTGAACACTTCATTAAACGACTTGTTGTTTGATGAATATCAAAATATTTTGCTTGCTTGTCAAGCATGTTTGATAATGTAAACGCCCCTATAGTAGGAATTAGACTTAATTTTTGCTTGATTCGTAATAATTGGTTGGTGTACCTACTAATGAATGCATTCAGACTCAAAGTGAAAAAATAAGTCTGTGCATTTACTTCATAAAGCATTTGGTTCATCCTATATTTTCGACTTAAATTTTATTTTCAAAATAGGTCTTAATAGTTTAAATATCCAAAAGCTCTTATTTATTTATGTACTTTCATTGCCTTAGCAAAACTACTTCTGTATCACAGTTAAATGTTTTAGTTATTAATTCTCCTGTGTACCTAATCTAAAGCAACAGTCTGTTTGTTTTACAAATCGCTTTAACCGATTTTAATTGAAATTTATATCCGATATCCATGGACATGCGACCAAGTGGAGCATTTAAAATTTAATTTAACAAACAAATCAAATAAAACCCAAATATTGTTTACACTGTGCGATAGCCAAATTGTCGGTGGTGCTGCATGGTCTTTGTTTCTAACCATTTAGCCAGAAATATACTCGAGATACACAATACCCCACCAAACCCAACCCAATCCAACCCCATCCGCCCTCGCTTCGTTTATGATACACAAATACAATCTCCACCCTCACCTCTGAGATAAAATTTTTCTCTCGACTAAAAATAGATATTTCGTTTTTTTTTTCTTCTTCTATTTTATTTATTTCTTAACGAGAAACAAAAAAGAAAATATTAAATTAAAAAAAAAAAAGTAGAAAAGATACAAAAACTATGCTCAACCATGTATTTTAGATGCAGCCATGGGCAATTTGACTTACTTTTCATCTCCTGGATACGAAGCGAAATGAATACACTCGTTCTTACCTATACACCTCCCGAATACGAATAGTTTTGTGCTGAAGTATAGAATTTGTATTTCGAAAATGTTCATTCGGAAATACAATTGAATTCCAAAAATAAATTGATAGAAATACACAATACTCGTTGGTATATTATAGTACACGAAGGAGACGAGAGGTATCTTTTTTTGGGGGTTTTGCAAAATATTTTATAATCTTTTTCCAAATCAAAATGTTGTGAGCTGAACACTCTTTGGGATTGGAATTGAAATTGGACGACTTTGAAGTTACATTAAATTCTCTATACTTCCAGAGAAGTTCGGACTGAGAGAGGGAGATGGAATTAAATGTTCCGGAAATAGGGGTTTTAATAGGAAACAATTGTTTCGGCAGGATATTATAGATTACCTTTGACTAGGTTATATGAAACCCAAACCATTATTGTGGGTTCAAGTGAGATTGAAGAAGAGTTTTATCATCAATTCTGGAATGTGAACCTAGATATTTGAAATAAGTTTTTCAGATAATTGAAAAGAGTAAAAATGTAATCATCATCAGTCAAAAGGTTATTAAAAGAACACTGAAAGATCGTAAAATACTTGCGATAAACACTCGTTTGGAAAAAGATAAAAAGAAGAGTTTATTTTATTAAGAATTTCCATAAAGAAAAGTATCTTAGCTACAAGAAGAATCTTTTTTTTTATTATTGTTCGAGAGTTTCTCTTAGAACTTATAAAAGGGGTTATTATTTTAGAGAAAATAAAGATTTGTAGCAATTTGCTGGAATTTTCAGTAATTTTTTGAGTAAATTAGAGACAAAAATCTAAAAAATTTATTGCATATTTAAATTAGAGAAATTTAAGTTACAAAATACAAAATTATAAACAAATTCAGATTATTAAGTAGTTTTCTTCAACTATACTCTTTTAATTTCATTTGAACTTCCAGAAGTTTATTTTCTTAAAATACTACTGCAATGTCTACCTATCAATTGTCTCTTAATAATAAATCCTTATTTATAAAAGCATTCCAACAGCAAAATATTTTAATTGGCCTCATTTATGAGATGACATATCTCACCTGAAAATAGTACTTGCCAAAGGTTTTGGGAACGTTCTTTGGAAATTTAAATTATTTTTAAAGAGAACTTTTCATTATTTTGGTCATTGAACGCACCTACTTAAACTGCCGATTTGGTGAGTTAACCTAGGTTTAACAGAGATTAAATTATATAAATTTACTTTTGTCACACATGCACATTTAAAATTTCTTAACCTTCCTTCAGTTTATCAAGTCAAAAAAAAATTTCTTATTTCATTACTGCCTAAATTTGCCTCACTTTAGGAATTACCTAAATTTACTAAAATATGTCACTTGAAAGATGCTATGTCATTCAGTTAAAGAAAACTTTTTTAAAAAAATGTACACAAAACAAACCTACTTTTGACGTCTTACTTTAGGGAACAATTTAATCTTCTTATTGATTAAATATCTGTCTTAATCTATCCCTGCAAAATTTTTGATAAATTCAGCAAATTTAAACTTCAAAAATGTTTATACCAAATAACTGAATGCATTGTTTGAGAACACCTCCACTAATTATAATGAGAAATTTCGTATCACGTCTGGCAATGTTGATGATGTTCAGTTTAAAAAAGTGAAATTTTTTGTCATAGGACTCAACACCTCTACACTACCTCCTGATAAACTGCCTTAAAGAATGTTCGTTATGAAACTGATGTTTGAATAATATGTAAGAGCAGTTGTTGAGTTGTAATTAATAAAAAATCGATCAAGTGTGGTATTACCAAAAAACAACCAAAAATGTCATACAAACTGTCACAAACACGATCAAAATGTTAAGATCGTTGAAACATCTCATGATATAATTGTTCATGATTTTTAATTTGTATATTAAGTCTAGCTTACCACATTCCAAAATGCAAAAAATTATTGTTTTTTTTATGAAAATAATTTGTGAATTATTCATCCAAATAAATAAACAAAATTATGCTAGTGTGTATACACCTTTATCCTTAAAACATAAAATCAAAATACCTGCCCTTATAAATTCTTCGAGTATCGAAATAAATTTGACAGCCTACATGCATGTAAACAATTCAAACTTAACCCAACTTTTTCTCCACTGTCACCAAATCCAATTTAAAATTTTAACCAAATTATAAACATTTTAAAAATTCCCACAAGAAAAAACAGTAAATCATGAGAGAAACTCCTCTTTCCAACTCCGAAAAGCTTTTTGTATTACAAACTATCAAAAACAATCAGGTAAATCTGCAATTCATTTTAATTAAGAACTTTGTAATTTAACTGCAAACTTTTAGCGCCTCGATGGACGTAAAAACGAAGAATTCCGTGCAGCCAAAATAAATTTCGGCACCGACTGGGGAAGTGTGCATGTTTCGTTGGGTGAAACTCGGGTTTTAGCCCAAGTCAGTTGTGAATTGGGTCAACCGAAGGCAACTCGCCCCAACGAAGGAATCATGTACATCAACGTTGAACTTGGTCCAATGGCCGGAGTGAGTTATGAAGCTGGACGCAATTCAGATCTCGGAGTCCAAATTAATCGAGTTCTAGAGAAGACATTCAAAGAATCACGTTGTGTGGACTTGGAATCCCTGTGTGTTACCGCTGAAGACCGTGTTTGGATCCTGCGATTGGACTTGAATGTCCTCAATCATGCAGGAAATCTTGTTGGTAAAGATTTTACTCCGTTTTTATACTTGTTGCAATATTTCAACTAACCACCTGATTCTAGATTGCTGTTCTATTGCTAGTCTGTGTGCTTTGGCGCATTTCAAGCGTCCAGATGTTTCTGTGATGGAAGAAGAGGTGAAAATCCACACAGCAGCCGAAAAAGAACTCATTCCAACAGTTCTCCATCACTATCCCGTGTGTGTATCGTACTGCACTTTCGACAATGGGTAAGTTATCATTCAAAACATTGCTTGAACATGTCAGTTAACTTATTTGATTCCAGAGAAATACCTGTAGCTGATCCAACATTAATTGAAGAACGCACCGCCGAGTCAAGTATGATCTTCGGAATCAATTCGTACCGAGAATTGTGTTGCCTGAATCTTGGTGGAAGCACACTAACCAAGTCCTATCTACTCCATCAGTGTTCCCAACGCGCTGCTAATCAAGCAAAGCAGATAGTAGATCAAGTCAAGAAAGCTCTGGAAGAGGATACCATATGTCGAGAACAGAACAAACCAGTTGGCTTCACTGAATGTCTCCGATTGAATAAGATTACCGCCTTGGCCGAGGATCGATTAGCTCTGAAATTGAGACATTTCAGCTTCCAAAACATTCAGGATGATCATTTGAAGAAAGACGAGCACATGAGCGATGATGAAGTAAAAGACGAAAACAATGGTTTGTGGAAACGTCACCAGTTTGAAAGTTATTTAATTTCTTTATTCTTTTACACTGTGTAGTTATTTCCATGGGTGAAAATACTGGAATCCTTAATTCTAATCAAGAATCCATCAATTGGGTACCTGAAGGTGCAAACGATGATGACGATTCAAACAATGACTTAGGCTCAGACGATGATGAGGATGAAGATGACGACATGAATGAGGCTAACTTAGAACATCAAGTTGAGAATGCTCTGCATAATGCAAATCAAAGACTGAATCAGCCGATTAGCAAGAAGAAGAATATTCCATTGTTGAGTCAGAAAAATTGGCAACGTAAGTTTACATTAGAAAAAGAGGAAGTTTTGAAAAAAAGAATATTTGTTTTATTTTCACTTTTAGAACCAGATGATGATAGCGAGAGTGAGGAGGAGGCAACTATTGTGTTGTAGTGAAATTGTCAATAAATATTTTTGTTAACAAGCTAATTTTAAGTTGTTATTTTTTTCTAAACTTTATTATACCCTATGAATGAATGAATATAATTTTGGGGTTTGTGCACTGCGACCTGTAAGATCTGTTGTGCCCTGTACTAGGACTGGGGAGGTTCGGATTTACAATTCTTCGTCTAATTTAATTTCCCTTAGAAATTTGAGTATTTTGGGGTACCGTCAGAGAGGGAAGGTTTAGTTATTCTACTTGGTAATTTCCCAAGTGTTTCCTCCTTTGGTGCATGAGTACTTCACACTGCCCTAGAATGTGGTGAAGTGTTTCTTCATGATTGCGACAAAACCTGCAATGGGCATTGTCGGCTAGGCTAAGGATTTTTAAATACCTATTTAGTTTACAGTGACCAGTGAGTGTGCTTGTCACTATTCTTAGGTTGTTCCTACTTAATTCCATGCAGTATATGTAATGTTTTTAGTTGTAATTGCCAATTAACATTTTTGCCTGCCTCATTTTAGGAAGTTCTTTCAAGATTTTTGCTCTTTTAGCTTCCTAATCTTTTTTGTTTTTAATCACATTTTCCTCTAGTCCACAGAAAGGTTCTGGTCCTAAGATTGGAGTTGAAGCACTTATCTTCGCAAAGAAGTCTGCCTTTTCATTTCTCTGGAGTCCTACATGTCCAGGTACCCAATAGAGAGTGAAAGTGTTTACCTTACCGAGTTTGTTCAATGTGTCTAATTGATTATCTGACATTATGGCTATATTTTAGTTACGATAGCTTCTTTCAAGATTACGTTCAGCGCATTTCGCAATGCATTTACTTGTGATTTGTGGACAGTTTAAAAATTTATAATGATATTTATAAAAAAACAAAATTTAAGAGTCATACTTTTAACGACCTGATATGCCGGTATAAGAAATTCTTGAGGATATTAGTTCCATTGAAATGAAAGGCTAGCAAGGGACTTGTCCGCTTTCGAAGTAAATAATTTATCCATTTCAAAAAAGAAATTATATTGAAGAAAAACCAAAGTTATTTAGTTTTGTTTGAATAATTAAGCTTTTCTTCTTTTATGATTTGTTTTGCTTTAAAGACAACAATGGAGTCTCTCTCATTACACGACAAATACTTAAATATTAATTAAACTAATATATATGTATATTATTTTGTGTTCGCTTATTAACTAAACATCGATGTTTACTTTTTGTGGGTTTTTTCATAGTTTTCTGTTTTTATTTATTCTTTTCTTTGTTTTTCAATTTTATTTTATTTTCTGTAACTTTTTCTTCATCTCTCTCTTTTTCTCCCTTTTTTACGAACTTAACTGTAGTTTTATTTATATTTTTTTTTTAATATAAACTCTAACTTTACAAATTACAAAAATTAAAATTAAAAAAAAAGAATAATTATATTAAATACAATAATATTTCGCAAAAACAAAAATTAAAAGTTTTTAGTATGTTACAATGCTAAAAAAATATTTCTTTTGTTATACATATTTGTAAGTTAATATTATAAAACTTAATGTTTAGGATTGCTCTCTGCATTGCGTTTGGGCGGCGGTGGCGGCTGAAGTGCTACTCAAGTGGTGTCGTTTCCTATACCGTTTTTCTGGTCGAGTTTATTCGAGTTTGATTTGACCATATAAATGAAATACGTGATGATTTCTTTTTCTTTAATCGGTATCGTTTTGAAATGTTTCATAATTGTCTGTTGAAAGAGAGAGAGAAAATGATTAAGATTATGTACAAGAGATTTTTTATAAAATTACTAAACTATCTGGAAGCAAAATACATGAAACTAAACAAGATACTGACTAACAGGTGCTCTGCAGAAAGAACAGAATGAATATGAACGTTCTCTCTTAGCGTGTAAGTTGCAGGTTAAGGTACATAGGTAGAAGTGGCTGATGCCAAACTGATTATTTTTTGATCCACTTTGAAACCACATGAATCGAGGGAGACTTTTATATTTCCTATGCCACTTTGACAAAGTTGTGATTCAGTTTTGACTAATTTTATATCAAAGAGTAATTGCTGACCATACTTTGCATAAACAAGAATTGTAGATTCTAACATTGTGTCTAATCTAGATTAAGTCAATCAAACAGCTGGATCGTGTGGTCTACTGAATGTTCAAAACTCTCCTGAGAAAAGGAAAATTTGTCATTGTGGTCTCGTTAATTTGAACCGCATTTAACTATAACAACATACAAAATAAAAAAAAAACGATAAGCCCGATTCTAACTATAACCACAATTTACAAACAAAATTCTTATCAACAGAAATACCTCCGCTAAGAAAGAAAAAATAAGCGGAAACAAACAATAATTCTCTACAAAAACGATTAAGGTGCCCTAAAGCGAATCACAAAAGTCAAAAGGGCACACAGATGATCTGCTTTCGGGCAAAATGACAGAAATAAGAAAAACAAAAAAAAAAAATTAAAGACGCCCACCACACGCGCTTGGCTTTCTAAATAAATCTCGACATTCCGGTTTTTGTTTTGTTCTTCTCCATCAAAATCAAATCAAATACAAATCGCAGTGGATCGTTCTGTGATTAAAGTCTCGTATGCACTTTTGATTGAATTATAATTGTAATTTAAGTTGAGGAACTTTTGTATACTCACGTCAGCCAGTTGGGCTCTTTTCATTCCCGGCCGGGTAGACACCTTGTAATGGCGTTTGTATCGACGCAGAGTATTAACTTGCAGTTGGTAGAGGTCGACTTCGGGCAGATCTGTGTCGGTCTCATTACTGTCATCTTCCGAATCCTTTCGTCGGCGTTTTGTCCGCGCACTTTGGATGCGTCCTTTATGGTAGTCACAGATGTATATGTGTTGAGCCTGAATTTGATGTCATTGAGGGGGCGGGGGGAAGAGAAGGAGAAAAATTTTCAAATATTAAATAAAATTTTCCAAGGACACAGAAAAACCAAATAAAGAAGAAGAAAAAAAAAACTTTACTCACTGTTGGATCACTGCTGAGCTTAAGTCTTTTCTGGGCAACAGTCTTTTGTATACGTTTGCTATATGAAGCGTAGCCAGCTGCTCGATGGCACCGTTCGTTGTCATCGATGAGACAACATATCTGGTCGGTGTGGCCACGCGAATCCTCTTCGCCCGTGCTGAAGCCGTTGTTCATGACGACACAATTCTTGTTTCGCCTTGGAATCCGTCTTCTTGAATTAAATTATCACTGGAAATTGTTCCCAGATGCCCGGATTATCGCTCGATTAAGCGGGTTAGAAGCCTTGAAGTGTATTTTTCTGTTCTCTAGTATTTTTTTTTTTTTTTTCAATCTCCAAAAACTGAGAATTTTATTTGTAAAAAAAAAAAATTATGACACAATTTATGCGGCCCGGTTGGTTTGTAGGTTTGTAATTGTCTAAAATACTGCACTTTGATTGATTTTGATTTGTTTATTAGGAATTTTGGAAGAATTGCAATTTTTTAAGTCGGCGTAACAACTGAGAAGGAACGAGAACAAGCTGACGATTGTAGAAGTTAGTAGAAGCAGAAGTTGAGATATTTTTTGAGGATGAAAATGACAGCAAAACACCAAACATAACTTTCGCTTGAATATTTTTTTTGGTCATGGAAATGAATGTTAGAAGTGTTTTTAGATGAAGAGGGACAAGGGACGGTCGGTATGTGGGTTCATCGAGGAGTTTATTCAAAATTCACAAATCACAAATATTGTGGGGGGGGGGAGTTTATTTAGTATGAGGATGAATTTATTCATCGTTTTGGTGGGGTTGTTGTTGCGTGCGTTGGTGAGGTTCTTTTTAAGGGTGTACTGACATCGTGTTTATTTTAACTACGTACGCAGTTAATGGGAATTGTAATTTTCATATGAATATTTAGATTGAAATGAAAACGAATTCTAATGTCTTTTTATTTTCCATTTTGAAAATTGAAAATAAATTAAATTTGAATTGAAAGAAAGAGTAGGAGGAAGAACTTCTAAAAAATTGAAGACACGAATAAGTATGCAAAAAGATAAGACAAAAGCTGATTTCTAAGTTCAGTGGAAAATCACATAATTAATAAAATTTTAAAAAATTAGTTAAAACAAATTCTGTCAAAATATTGGAAACTTGATTTTTAAATTGGTGTCATATTAGGTCTGTTCCAAGTGTTTTGTGCACAGAAATTCACAGCACACATTATTTTAAGGAGTGAGGGTAAAATTCTCTCAGTGAGAGAGAAACTGTGCACAACGAAGTACGAAACATCAAAAAATGTCAACAAGAAATCATTTCATTCCATAATGAAAATTAGAATTCAAAATTCAATTTAAAAAAAATCGTTTATTTTAACGACAAAACTGAAGTGTCAAATATTTTTTTTTTTAGTTTGACAGTCTTCAATTTTCTGTGCACAGAAATTTTTGTGGCTGAAATTCGCAGGGTGCGGAAATTTTTTGCTCTCTCAAGAGCTCACTCTTCTGTGAAAAACTACGAAAAATGTGTAACTTGCAACAGCTTTTCAGTTTTTCGGTCATTTTCGGCGAATTTCACACACTTGGAACAGAGCTATTGTTTTGTATGTTGGACAGTAATCTACGATCACAAAAATCGATACTGAACGTCTAAAGGCGTTTCTTCTTTTAAGATCAGGAAAGAGGAAACTGATCTGTCAAAAAAGATTGGTTTCTTTTTTTAGCTCAAACACATCAGAGCAGTCAGCTTAACAGAACACGAAACTCATCGAGTAAAAAGTTCAGTTACTTTCCTTTTTTTGTCGTGTGGTATGACAGAGACAGATCGCGTTTGACAGTTCATTATAGTATGTTGCGTGAATAAATCCGAAAGCTCTGAACAAACTCTGCTCGACGTGCTTAGGCTGTGCTCAGTCCTCTGTCCAAAGTTAAAAAATAAAACACCCTTAATACTGAAAACCTCGAAAATTACTAATGTCTAGATCCAGAAGTTATTCTTATCTTCCTTTCCACTTTGTGCTGTCATGATCAAACCTATTAATTATTATCTATTATTATTTTCTGGAAAAACCAATAAGTTGTAAAAAAAAATTCACCACGTAGTTATGCACATCACTATGCAAATTCACCTCAAAAGAACGATTATTTTTGATGTTTCCTTTCTTCGTATTTTACTTCACCGCACCGGAATATTTATCCGACTTCATTTTAAGACAAAAAATTCATCAATAACAAAATTCACCCAACAATCACGAACATGAAACCAAAAGAAACCCATAAAAACCAAATGAACTTTCCATCTCCCCAACACCAAAAGTCACCAACACAAACACCAACACCAGCGAAAGACCAAACCAACCCAACCTCAGCCGCAAAAGGTTCGCTGGCGCTGTCGTCTTCGTTGTCATTTGCCATCAAATTCATTTTCGAATAACAAACCGTTTCGTCGGGTTCGTTTCGTTCGTTCGTTCGTGGTGGTCTCTGGTCTCCTTCTCTCTCTATCTTTGTTTTATTTTAAAACACGGCAAACAAAAGGGAAAATTATTTAAGTAAAAAAATTAGTTAAATTATATATTTATAAATTTTTGAATTGTGAACTTAATGACTCGCAGTATCCAAGTCGTAAAAATTTATTTAGCCAACTAAAATTTGTATCTTGGTTTACCTATTTTTTTTTGTACATCCTCTCAATCAATTGCAAAGTGCACCGAGTGCGGTTCTTGAATCTTGAATTGTGTGCGGATTGGGTGTTCTCATTCGTCCTCTTGGAATATTTTTTAACCAGCTCAATTGGAGCAGTGGAAGCAATACACGGATATTATTTTATTCTTGCTTCAAAGTCAACACCTCGTCGTCATCATCTTTTCTCCGACTTGAGGTTGAATCCAACCCAATTGCTAAAGTGTTAAAAGCTAACATCGGCATCAGTTCAGTATTCGGCATTCGGCAATCGGCACTAAAACTAAACTCCACCTCATTCATATCGATTCGATTGTGTCTCGGCGCGGTTTTCTGTCTCGAGGAAGATAATAACAAAGTGAAATCGGAAAAGTAAATAAAATTATTGTGTGAGAGAATTGTATAAGAAATACGAAATCAAAAAAAATAAAATAAGTATAAGCAAAGATGTCGACGCTGAGTAATAAATTCAAAACCCTGTCGGTGGAGGAAAAAGCTGAAATACAGGAAAAGTTCACAGACGTAAGTACTCGCATGGAATCTACTTATTTGTATTATTTATTGAAAATAGGTTGCCCCTGTTCGGTTGATCTTCTCAAAGCCCTAAGTTCATGCAAATCCAAATCCAAAAAAAAATTTCAAACTTAAAACCTACCTTAGCTATGTTGGGAAGAATTCACGCTCACGCCCAAGATTTGAAATCTCCACATGAAGCCGCTTCCTACGCATCTGGAACTCGCATGAAAAACAACTTGTGTTTCATTTCAATTTCAGTGTCGTGTCTTCTGTCATCTTTAGCGCTTCCCCTTTCGTCGCTGCTTACGATTTTTTTTTGTTTCGGAGAAACAACTCCCCAACTGTGATGATTCGACTTCACTATACTCCAGTTTTTTATTGAACTTCATCTTTGCGGGGGTGCTGGCCAGCATTACCAGCCACCACAGGTTTTGTTTTTCTTTCGGAGAGATAGAGAAGTTTAATCTGGGAAGTTGTGTGTGAATATGGAAGATGACAAAACGAAGTTGACTCGTGGATTTATGACGACAAAAAGTCTGGTTATAAGTTTAGTCATTCGTTGGTATATGGATGTTGCATAATGACAATAATTATTGCTGACAATAATAAATGATTCAGTATAGGTACCTACCCTACTTTTTGAGCTGATCATGGCTCATGACATGACGTAAGCTTCGATCCATTAAATTTTTGTATCAACTGAGAAATAGTACCTACTTACATTTGTTTAACATCAGCAATCGCCTCTTAGTGTACCTTTAAATTGGGTGGCAGCACACCCGATTCATTGTGTCGTTAAAACTTTCAAAATTTCAATTCACAGAAGAAATCTGGAATTGTTCCAAATGTGCTTCTACTAGGCTACCTCAATAATTTATATTCACAAGGACAAAAATGAGTCATACTTGCATTCTTCGACAACACAAAGAAATGACGTGATGTTATTGTTTATTTACATTTTTAAAAGCTTACAAGACGCCTGCCTTTTTGGGTACATGCGGATGCTGGAAGCTGAGAGTGATGACGATGAGATGAGTAGGTAGTGTTAAATTGTTGTTTGAGAAAAATTTCAAGGACGTGTACTTTTTGTTGCATTTTTTTGCCTTAGTGAGCGCCAGCCATGTATCGTTTGCATTTCAGTTTACTTTTAAGAATGTGAAAAGCTACAAGCACACCATTGACAGCCAAGCCTCAGTTGGTTTTTTTTCTAACCGTCACAAAATTCAAACTACATATTTGAAAATCTACTGCAACAACGGTTTAAGATCACTAAGTGTAGAAAATTTCTAAGGGACCCAGAACCTTGATACATACATACGTACTCATATCAAAAATAGGATAAATTAAGACACTTTTCACTTCCCTCGAAAGTACGAGGGTTAAAACAATAATTTAGAATTTAAGTTAAAAATATCCGATCATTAAAAGGAAGGAACCAGCCAATTGACGCAATCAATGTTGGTGTTCTCAAAGTACATCAAAAGTAAGGCTCAAGTTGATACCGATTTGCATTTTTTTAAATAACAAAACAGAAAAAAACTGTCTTTTCCTAAAGAGCTAAATTCAAGTCTTCTTTAATTTGTAAAACTAAAAACACAATTTTAATGTGGTTCAAGTTTATTAAGGTTTATCAATCGATATCCCATTTGGTAGAGGTACCAACCTTCGTCAAACCAACCACGATAATTACTTCCACATTATCAATTCTCGAACTTACACATCCCTTTGCCTGTCTTGTCGACCTGTTTCAACCTAGTTTCTGCTCCATTAAATGAATAACCTTGTGACAAAAAGAAATTATTTCCAACTGGCAACACTGCTAACAAATTCTTTCATCCAAAACAGACATGGAGCAAATATAACCAAAGAGACAACAAACACACGAGAAAAATTCTTAACTCTCGAAGAAAAGTTTCGAACAGGTTTACTCGTATTAAAGAAAAAAAAAATAATAACACAAAAAGAAGTCGCTTCGAATGTTTCTTATTTATCGCCCCTCATCGTCGTCGTTGTTGGTCGGCATCAACGACCCTCTTCTTGTTGTTATTGTAGGAACGCGGCGTAAATAACACGAGGAGCGGCTTTGAATGAAAAATTATGAAAACACACATAATTCAAATTCCACATGACACCGGACGACGACCGAGGAACCCCAATGAACCGGTAAATTCACACTCACTTTTTTTTTTGGGTGTTGTCAGGAAAATAATGAAAAATTCCATCCCCCAGCTGAATTTTATTGGATTATTAAGGGGTGCTGTTGGCTACCGGGTGGGTTAATGCTGCGTGGCGCATCTTTTTTAGCATGCACTTTCTTTAGCATGTGCGTTTTGGAAGGGCGGAAAAAAGCAGGTTCTAAAAAATAAGGAGAATGGGTGGCGCGGCAGTTCAAATTCTTCTTGGACTTTTGGGTCGTAGTTGTAATTGGACTCAAAAGCCCAATAGAATCATTCTAGACTCTGGTATAGTAGGTACTCTTGACTCTCGAGGGTTGTTTTTAATTCTTATTAAATACCGGTCTTTGGAAAGTCACTCGTCGACATTTTATTGATTTTATGAGCAAAAGCAAAAGCAACGACGACAAAGACGTCGACGACGACGAGGAGTACGAGGCCAGAACAAAAACCGGTTGTCCAATAATTCTACATCAATAAAACAACAAAAACGAGAAGAGCGGCGTCAATGACTAACGACCACGGTGTGGACGACGACGACGATAACGACGACAACGAGAACGACAGACTTGGATTCATTTCGCTGATTCCCTAAAGAGAAGCGCAATTGTTTTCAAAACTGGCTGACTGGCTGGTTGGGTGGCTGATTGGCTGGCAGGCTGAATGGCAGGCTGACTTACTGACTGCTTGCTTTGGCAATTAATTTTTTCTGAATTAATATAAAATAAAATAACTCTTCCGCTGGAAAGTGTGTTTCTTTGAGGGGCACTTGAACAAATCCAACATTGGCATAGCACTGGGTGGAAGAAGTTCAGTAATTGGGTTGGAGGCACATGCAATTGGGTGTGGAGAGAATGAATGTACCTACATAGACATTATGTACATAATAATAATAAACATACCTAATTGGATCGGTTGCTAATGAAGTGGAAGCATTCTGTTTCTGTTTCCAGATCTCTCAAGCAAGCAAGTGTAATTGATATATTTGTGTTTTTTTACTTCTTTTAATGAGTTGTTAACCCTTTTTTCTCATTTTGAATTATGAATACATAATTTATTTTTATATGTAATATAAGCCTACATAAACTCCTAACTCAAACACACACATGATGACGAATACATACATATTTATATAACTTGGAATTCTTTACTAAATCTGTAAACAATTGAATCTAACAGCTGAACGTTGTTTATGTTTTTTATCTTCATTTATTTTTTTATATTTGTATGTACATAGAGAAGCTTTGCACAATTAAAATGAGTTTTCTTATAGAATGTAATGAATTTAATATAGAATGGAAGTCTTTGTGTTTATTTAATGAAGCAAGTCCTGGGAATTGCATAAAATTAAAATTATTTTTGTAGAATTATTGTGGGATCATGAACTTGAATGTATTTAAAATCAACCTTGGAGGGAAACTTCATGTAATCAGTTCGCTTATGAATATTTAAAGACTAAGATTAAAAAAGATTTAACTTGTACATCGGACATCTTTTGAGGAGAAGTATAATCTGCAACGTTGTTGTCTATCATAATAAAGTATTATAAGGAACTTTCTGAGCCGATTTCTCTCATGAGATCTAGATGACTTGAACATCGCAGTCGAATGATCTTAGTTTTGTGTGATTGTAGTGCCTCGGGAATCCCATCTCATAAATGTACAAGAACAACAATCCGTTTGACAATTCTCTCTGAGGCTGCTTTGAATTCGGATTGTTTTTTTTTTCTAAGCTTTCGAAACATTAGCAGGACTATATTCATTTAAATTTAGGTTCCCAGGTTTATAGAGAAGGTGGAGGGGAAAGGGACAGTGTGATTCTTCTTCTATTTTATTTGATGTTCGAAAAATTTGTATTTTGTTTTTTTTTTTTTTTCACTAAATTGAGACCTCAGATCTTGTTCCCTCTGATTGATCTAGATGAAGTCATCTTGCACAAGTGGTTTAGTTTTTTCCATAATCTCGATGTCTTCTGCTGAGCCAGTATCTGACGAATACTCTTATTGTTGTGAACGAGCCAGGAATTGCTTTCTTTAACCTGATTTAAGATGTTGATTGGTATGGATATTTTAAATCGGATTGTTAAATTGGTCACAGTCAAACAAAAAGTTGTGTGAAGGATACCTTCTTCGTATTTCGGGGACGCAAATGATCTTGGAAAACTTAACTCAACAGCATCGTATCAACTGATAAATCGTTAAGAACATTTTTACATTGTTCTTGAACCTTAAACTCCTCAAATTCAAATTAAATCATAAATCGCCTCAAAGTAATCGAAAGTGCTTTTTAAATTTGTACATACCTAGATTCAGATTTTGTTGGTATATGCACTTGAGGGCATACTCAATCCCTGAGTCATGAAATTTGAGTGTGCGCTGTGTCTTTAAGTGCCCCCTTCCTATATTTGTGTACGAATACATAAAGAACCACTTCTTGTTGAGTATACTGATAATAATAATTTTTCTGCGCGTTCTCATTTCAATGTTCGCCGCTACTCTCTTCCTCACTACCTCACTACCAAAAAGCAGTCAGTAGTACAAAAAAAAAAAAAAACATTAATGCATTTTGTTATCTTGCCTAAAATCCCCGGTGACGCCAGTTGACTATACTTCACATGTCGACACTACTGCTTTTATTATATCACACAGTGTACTCATGTATATGTATGTAGACCGCAAAGCAATATAAAACGATCACACTTTGTGTACTTTTATTGTTTAATTTTTATTTTTTTTGTTTGTTATTTTGTCAAAACCTTGAGTCTTTGAGAGTATTATTGGAATTGGTGTGTGTACGATGCGAAAAAACGTCGTCCGTCGTCGTCGACAACCAAGACCAAGACCAACACGACGCGACGCCAAGATAAGAACGTGATCGTCATATGGTCGTGTTGTCTATCAAATGGCAATTTTGATTGATTCTCCCTCACGATGATGGCACACCCATTGCATAATATCTACTCTCTCAGTAGGTAATGAAATAATTTCAATTATACAAGAAAAATGCAGACAAGTTTTGCCTATTGAGTAGTTTATAAATACATAATGTGAAAGTGAATTAGAAACATGGATTTTATTTAGCTGAGGATAGAATACAAATCAATTGGCAACCATTTAAGTCGATTTAGCTGAAGTTGGTGTGTAGTGTAGGTTGGGTTGGGAGTTACCTAGGAGCTTATGCAATTGGAGCATGCATGCAGTAGTTACGTACTTTGTTGGATTGGATAGGTAGGTGTTTTGAATCTTAAATTACGCGATCTTCCATCAATGGAAGAGACTTTAAATAGATCGATCATCTGTTAACCAAATGTTGACATGCTGTACACAATTTATGTATTTGGTGAGGTAATTTTTATTTTGAAGTCGCGACTTAAGTAAAATTGTTTGTTGTTACTTAAATTTTACTTAAACAAAGCTTTCAATGGATGAGTTAAAACTTAAAATAGTAAACTTAGGATAAAATAAACTCAAAAAGAAGTTTTGTGACTTGGAAAATCAAAAAAACTTGTGAGTCAACTAAGGTTTAACTTCAATTTCAATTTCTAACTAAAAAGCAAGGTTTGATTATACAGGGTGGCGCAAGAAAGACGGATCTATTTTTGTATACATTGGTAAGTGTGGGTTCATTTTAAAGATACTGATGTCTCTTTATTTAATATTTATAAAAAGATTAAGAAAATTTTTAGAGGATCATCATTAAGTCGATGCATAACATTTTCAATATCCTATAAAAAAAAAATGATTGGTAATTTTCAAACCTCATTTTATTGATTCTTTTAAATAAATCCGTCTGCTATTCCACCACCCTTTTTATTATGTTTTTTTTTTTTGCAGAAAGGTGAACAATAATTGAAATAAATCGAATCAGAATTCGAATACCATATTTGGTATTGTCTTGTGGCTGATTTGCGTGTAAAATTTTGCCAATGAAATAAATAAAAATGCAGTGCATGAGTCACGCGAATTTGTTTTCATATACATATATTTTTTTTTATTGAAGGGAAAGTTATATATGCTTGAAGACCAGACCAGACCACAC
Organism: Scaeva pyrastri; assembly: GCA_905146935.1. NCBI lineage: Eukaryota > Metazoa > Arthropoda > Insecta > Diptera > Syrphidae > Scaeva > Scaeva pyrastri. Next base: position 16,206,117 of record LR989929.1, on the reverse strand, counting down.
CAGAGACCAAACCACCAAGGCCAAACATATATTTAGTTCACATTCGTCAACTATTTTCAAGAATAATAAAATAAAAAGTGACTTGTTTTCTTAAGTAACACGATGTTCATGTTTTGAATAGTTTAGACTTATGAGGTTTATTGTAACTGTTATAGAAGTGACAAATAATTTCCGGTCATTAGGATTCATGTACATGTGTTTGATTCGTTAGAAATGCAATAGGTGCAAGTCTGTCAATATTTTATCTGACTGTTATGTATGCATTAAGAATAATTACATAGGTTGTATTGTTTTTAATCGATGAATTGAATAATTGATGAGAATTTAAATGATTTGAGTTATATCTGTAACATTTTGACAAGTAATAGATGCAATTTATGAAGATTTATTTTATTTTCAGTTCAACTCTTAGAAAAGGAATTTGAATTATTACTTTGGGAAGGTTCAGACGACGCTACGCACGTAAGATGACTTGATGTTATGACAAGTTTCCAGTCTCTGATTTGACAGCTGTCAAAAGGTTGCCCTTTTAAATTAGGGCATCTGTCTTCGAGAGGAAGAATGCGGTTGATTCTTGAACGTGGTTTTTCGTTCCTGAAGTGTTCTTGCAAAGTCGAATTTCTTTCTTTCGGACATTTGGAATTTCAACTGGTGATGACTGGTCTCTAGTTTCTTGAAGATAAATTTTCTTTGGCTGGTGGAAGACCTTACTGTTTTTTTTTCAGTTGGGTAGAATTTCAGGTTCTGTACTTCAAGATTAGTTTAGCTGTTATGGTAGATCCGTTAAGGAAAATATTTCAGCCATTGGCGGCCATGTAAAGACATCTTCCAGTAAAAAAATTCTTAAGGTAGAACTTGCAGAACTGTTGTTGACTCTTTGAACTGAGATTTAAGTGGCGTATATGAACGAGTATTATCAAAAAATTCACATGATGAAAATATGATAGGTACATGAAGATTCATCAGCATATTTTGCTTTTGGTTCAATATGCCAATTACTTATATTGCGTCATTTCTTTTTCCGCTGGCTTGAAATTAATATTCACAAAGTCTTTTTTACCCCTCATATAATTAACACAATAATTATAACTTGTCCCTTATATGTTGACTTTTTGACGCTCAAAATAAATACTTATGTATATCGAAGTATCATTAGATATTGTAAAAAGTCATTATGTAAATTTGTATGAAATCAAGCTAAGAACGAATATTGTCTTATGATGATTAAAAAATTATATACGACCTCACCCTTATCTAATACATAATACTCGTTTATTATGATTCATCGATGTTGATATTCAATTCCATAAATGGCTATGGTGCTTATGTTCATGTTTCTTTGTTGTGTGGTCAGCAAAAAATAAATCCCCAGACTATATGTATGTGAAGGGAAATTTTTTATGTTGTTGACACGATTAACATGTGAGTCATGGATCTTCATTCACAAAGTCCAGATAGTGAAATTATTCAAAGCCTTGGAGAAGAGCCCCAGGAATTTAAGAAAAAAAAAGAAAACAAAAAAATGCATTGTAAGTGAAAATCATTAATTGAAGAAATTATCTTTAAATTTTTGTTTTTTTTTTTTTTAGTTACGAAGAAGAAGAAATAAAGAAAACTAAAACTATGGATTCAATAAAGAAGAATTTTTGTTTCCAAATCTGTCCCCGTCATCGTTACTTGGCAGAGCTGTAAAAGAATGCAGTCTTTTAAGTATTGCAGTCAATTGAATGGAAAGACTTATTTTTTAAGTCTTTTGATTTCACCTCAGTATTGTGACTTTCAAACTAAAGTCAATTTTGCAGTCTTTTATTAAAAATCATCTGAAGCAGTCAAATGTATTCAAATCAAAAGAATGCATTCTTTTTGGATTGCTTGCAGTCTTTCAAAAGTCTTTTACATCCTTTGCATTCCTAAAGTCTTCAATGAATTCAATGTATTGAAGTCTCTTTACTGCTGGTCAAAGGTGAAAAGACTTCAATACATTTAATGCATTTAAAAGACTTTGACTGCAATGAATGTTAAAGACTTCAAGTCTTTTGACTACTTTTTGGATGATTGCATTATTTAAGACTTCAAAATAGAACGGCAATGGATTTCTGAAGTTAAAAGAATGAGATGATGAATTCTATTGCATTCCCAAAGAATCAGTTGTATGAGTGGGACTTTGCGGAATGCAATACCATAATGTTGCATTCTTTTATAACACTCTTACTTGGGACTAGAGGCGTCAGTTTTTGACGTTGGCCAGGACGAACGACGAGTTCTTGTGGTCACTTAGTTGGTTCGAGTTTAGAGAGTCTTGGCTCTAAATTCGCAATCCTAATTTAAGGGTCAGAGTAATTGAAAATTTAACATTTCAAAAGAAATATGGTATATTCCAAGTATAATAATGACATCGATCGACCTTTTAAATGAATACATAAATTCCATAATGACATTGCTTTGTTAGAGAATGCTTAATGACAGACCTCGTGTAAGCCTATAACCATCACTCCAATGTAGAGTTGAAAATGCATTTTTAATTTCTTAATGGTTGTTTTGCGATTAAAGACACCCGGCCATTGATCTCATAAACGTATTCCAAGGATAAGTGTTTTGGAATTCCATTGATGTACGTTTATTGTAAAAAAAACACAAAAAAACAAACATTCCAAAGTAAATGATTTAAGTTGAAATTCATTGTGCACGCTCGATTATAGTTTGTTTTGATTTCAAATTCGAAACAATCTCGTATTGTATATAAAATGAAACTATCCACATGCACACAGATTGTTTATAAGTTTTTTTTTTGCTTCTTCAATAAACTTTCATGGATTCATCTGGAGGGAAATGTGCAACAGAAAATGCATTTAATTTATCCCCATGTTCGAGTTGAAGATTATACATTATCTTTCATTGAAATCAGTGAGAGAGAGGGGGTGGGATGGATGGAAGGAAGGCATCTAATTAAAAGATGATGAATAGCAGATTGAAGAAGATCAAGACAAAAAGAGTGTCTTGACTCTTGTACCTTGTATTGTGCGTAGGGCCATGTCGGACGCAGCCGGTAACCGATAGGGGCACAATTTTATTTCTCTATTTCCGTTTGGAATTCAAATCAAGGGTTAGGAAAGTTAAATGGAATTACATTGTTCAATATACCAAAAAAAATGTTCCCCCCAAAAGTCAAACAACAACAATAAAAATAATTGACAAGTGTTTATTATATTGAAGACCTTGTAGAGGTAATTGCTTTTAATGTGAGACAAATCGAATAGAAAAAAATGGGAGTGATGGTGTGGGGAAGATGTGTGCTTTGAACTATAGAAAGTTGAAAAAAAAAATCAATTATAAATTCAAATTAAATTTCTGTTTTATTCTAGGAACTTATGATTTCATTCAAGTTCGGAAGTTTATGAAGAATTTTATTACAAAAGTGGGAAAAATTTATGATACAGATGACTTTTTGACACCTCATGAAGGATTCCGAAATACCAAAACACTGATCTTGGTAATTTTGCCTCATTTTAGTCAAACCACTGATAGGTTAAGTCAAGTGAGCCACGACCTCAACTTAGAATGTGCAAACAGTAAGATAAAGACCTCAAAAGATTTGGTGCGCAGAATCAGTTGCAATTGGTTCAAGATGGAGTTGCCTGATAAGCTTGTTGATAAAGATCGCTTCATTCACGAGTACAGCGCCATCTGAAGTAAAGGAGATAGTTTTTTCAGTTCTTTTGGATTTTGATCCCTACATTTATGAAGTACATGCATTCAAACACTAAACTTATGTCCTCTAAAGTAGTAATAATTAATTTATTAATATAGCAATAATCTCTCGCTTAACAGACAAAACAAAAAAAAATGAATTCAAACCTCGTACACTCGATAATTCGAGCACTAAACAACAAACCTATCATTATAAAATTAACATAAATTGAGACGCACTTAAACGAAGTTTGACAGTTTTTCACGTCATGTAATGTCATCATTTATTACAAAAACAAAAAAAATTAATAAACAATTCTGACAATCACGTACGGGCCGGGCATGACGACAACGACGACGACGGCCCACATGTAGTAACTTACTACGTACGAGTATCCATCAATTTGTATATATGTATGTACGTTTGCTGCACTTCGCCTTTATCATACAAATATCACCTCGTTTTTTTCGCCACTGCCTTTTTATTATGCAAGTTGTTTGCTTACTCGGTCAAATGGCAACAACAACAACAACAAATGAAGTAAAACAAATTCAAAATTTAGCACAGCCAGCAGGCTCAATGCAGCGCGGCATGCACTCCATGTATGGATAAGTGTCACAGAAAAAAAATTGTAATTTACAGTCTTATCACGATCGTTGTAAATCAAAGCAAAGCGAAGTGGTGTAACGAAGGCGGTGGCGGTCAGCGCGACCAGCAGCCGATAATGGAAGGCCATCACTTACGATAGTCCAATAAGTGAAGTAAAATTTGAACTTAAGTAGAATTATTATAATGAACAATTGTCGGCTGGTTTGTGTATACTAAAACTCTGATTAATTAAGTCCTGCTACATGATCGTGGTGCAATTTTTGATCCGTGGTTGAACCAAGGTTGAACAATGTAATTGTGGCGCATCTAAAATACTACGGATGTTCATTCTTCATGTTTGCCATCGTTGACATAAAAAAATCAATTTGACAGCTGACATTATTTTTATCGCTTAGTATTAATATTGCATGTTATGCCACTAAATAGAACTCGAATGAAGTTTAGTCTTAAAAACTGTTTTTGAATTTAATTTTTGCTGTAGAATTACGAAAAATGAAACTTCAACTTTACCGTCCAGATTATGGATACCCTTTTATATTATTTCTATTACGGTGGTCTGGTCTTTGATTGTTATAAAACTTTTTACTATTCGAGTTGTTTTCTATATATTTGTATAATCAACTATAAGTTATAGATTTCCTTTTTAGATTTTATTTTACCTAATTCCTTTAACATTAGTAATATTACGAAGCAATGGAATGCACAATGAGGTATTATAAAAGGTGTCGCAAAGAGAAGGTTTGTCTATGACGAACGTTTTATATACAAATTATTTCTTACGAAATTTCTCATCATGTCAAAAATTTTGGTTTTTCGCATTTGGATTTATATTGACAAACATAACATTTTGAATATTAATGCTTAAATTAGTATCAAATTTAAAACAAAGAACTGTGGCCGAACATTTTTGACACAATTCTACTTTTTTATACATAAAGTGCACAAAGGAAAAATATTTTTTTATTTTTTTCAGTAAACTTTGTCCTTACAGTCTCTAGTGTGTCAGGATCCTTAATGCGTAAAGTTGTGAATGTGGGTGGGCAATGAGCCTCTTTTTTTAAACTCAGAAAAAAAAAACCGTAAACTATTGATTTCGAAATCTAGTTTACTGAACAATGTTCCGGTTGAAAGAGAAAGAACTTCCATCCCCCGCCCACCAGCTTTTCATATTTCCATATTTTTTTTTTTAATCATTAAAAACCATTGAACACACATCATAATCCCTGATGCATTCGTTCTATAAAACCTCTCCTTCTATTTATAGAAATCTATTGATTGCAAAATCGTGTCATCGATGCACTTTTTATTTGTTAGTACAGCAACAATCGAAAAAGCAAAAGGAAGTTTTTTTTCGGTTTTTCATTGTTGAAACTTTTTATATTTTATGCATTATGTACTTTATTCTTTGTCAGAAAGTTGTACGTACATTTTTATATATGTACTTAACTTTTGTTAATCCGTTGCAGTATTTGGTTGTAAAATATTTGTATGTTAAAAATGCATTCTTTGGTACTACATGAGTTGAAAAGTTGTGCTTAGTTTTTATTTTTCTATAGAATAAAGTATTCAAACACATTTGCTGTATGTATTTACATTCAAAAGAATTAAAAAATAATCTGTCAGCTGTCACATATTTTGACAGTTCTTGATATCAAAAAGCAAAATCTCACCTTTAAATATGTCTTTGCAAAATTAATTTTAAACAGCCATCTTTTGTTGATCAACTTCGATAATGTGTAGATAATTTTCATATTGACAGATTGACATTGTGGAAAAGAGATAGCATCAGAGACAATTAAATTACTGTATATAGTTTTGTTTTATTGTTAAATAATAATGTTATTTTTTGAAATTGTCACTTCGCTTTATTTACAAGGGTTTTATTAGTTGACCAAGTGACAGTTTAATATAGTTTTTGACATTGCGTAGAAGATTTATTTTAGTTTAGTGAAAATTGGATTTGCAAAATAGATCTTCGGATGAATCTAGTTCTGTCCTACAAATTTAATTGGTTTTTCCATTAGTGCCAGTAAACTGTCAAATTCACATTACATTTTTCTCGTTTCAATTGAAATTAGTTGTCAAAACAATTTAACACAGCTTTTTGGAATTGAATTGATTCAATGGAATGGAAAAAGGTGAAAACCTATATTTTTAACATTTTTGACGGAATTGATTTACACTTGTCAGTCACAAAATGTCTGCCAAACAAAAATTCACTTGGTGTTGGTGTAAAGAGATGTAAGACTTTCAGAAAAATTTCTAAATTAAAAATAAATCAATTCATCTGTCAAATGGAAGTTAATAATCAAATTTTTTTTACCATAATGAAAAACGTCATGGGAGTTTAAATCACTGTTTTATCGACTGAGAATAAAACTTAAAAATATTTCTTCAAACTAATATACTTTTGCCTTGAGAGTAAGAAAGTACAAATAAATTAATGTCATTCCAGTCACTGAGTGTTGTAGTGGAATTAAGTTTTGACATAAAATAGCTCGTTGGCGTTTGATGTGTCTGTATACAATGTGTATCGACTATGTGGTGGAACGTATATTAATGCATAGAATGATGACCATGAAGAATAAAATAAAATCACTGAACGCTCGTATTAAATGCATATAATTGCAATATGACTTACACATATACCGGCTTTAACTGTCACAATGTGAAGCCGTCTGTAGACGATTGTGTAGATTCTTGAGGTTTCTACGTTTTAGATTTGACTTAGATTAGTATGATATGCATTGTTAGGAATTCAAGTTAAGTTAAGGGTAAGCTTGGAATACACATAGTAAAATAAAGACGAGTCGACGGGTATTGCATTTCGCACTTTTTGCACTAACCTGTATGACAGCACAGCGCACCGTCCGTCACCGTGTATGCGTTTATGCATCACGAGTGAGTGTGAACCTGATGTGAGTGCAAAAGAATGTCATTATTTTGCACTAACAATTCGTTAAAAGAGTTGGGAGGGTTACAAAATATGCAGCAGACTGCGTTGATAGTTTGCAAGTGTAAATGTGCAAAAAACAACAACAAAAACTAAAAAGAATACCGACACTGACGTTATGGCACTGAATTACACTGATGTTTAGTTTGTTGACACTTAAAATGAGGTGTCATGGTGGGGTTTTATTTTTGTTTGGCTGTTTGGTTTCATTTACGAACGCTCTCTTTATGACTGTGTTCAAAAGAAACAAAAAAAAAGTAGACATACACCATTTGACTAATTAGAGCGACAAACTTTATTGTTGTGCGTTGTATAGTTTGTTCTTTTTGTTGTTGTTGTTGTTTTGCTAGTCGGCTAGTGGGTGTTGAATTTCCCTGATGACAAGAGGTTATGTGGGTCAATGGTTTGCAATAAACCTACCTCTGCCAATTATCATATTATACTCAACGTTTATGCAGGCTAAGGCTGATTTGTATGGTTCAGTGAGTTTTTATTGCAACATACAATTAGCCTTGCCTTAAAAAATAATAGAAAAAAAGATTTAACAAAAAAATGAGGTGGATGGGGTTGATACAAGTGAGAAGTTAAGTTTCAAACAAGAAAACATGGAGTTTAAGATGACTTTTGTTGTGAAATAATATATATGAAAGCAAAATCAGGTTGCGGTCCTTCTGTCAAGAGAATCTGTCACGGAAGATCAGAATCTAGAAAATCCAACGTCCAAACAGTATGATAATTCGTACATAATTTGCGTTTATTAATAATGTTTTCTAGCAGTTTTCAGTTCAGTTTTCGTATAACAATAAATTATTCTAAGTAGAACTAAAAACCTCTCCTTATAAGTTTTTACAACTTAGTTTAACTTAACTAAAATTAATAGAATCTCGCGCTACCCACTATGTCCTTATTTTTATTGATTTTTAACGTGGCACTTATTTGATATTTTCAAAAAAAAAAAAAAACAAGAGATGATAAAAGAGACCGCCTCGCCGTCCGCTGCCATTAAAAATTAATCAATCGATTACTTCACTCCAATGCCCCCATAAACTTGTCATCGATATCTAAATCTAATATAATGTTGTAAGTGATTTATAATAACAACACAATTTTGTTGACATGATGCTCATGTTCACGCTGATTCTATTATGGTGGCATACCTTAACCTAACATCGGAATCTATGACATGAGGAGACCTGAAAACTAACTCGTACAAATTTGTACATAATTGACACCATGTTTAGAAGTTGAAAAATAAAAAAATAAAAATAAAAATAAAACATTTCGTTGCACTCATTGACTTTTATGGAACTTTAACTCCATGTTAATCAATTAATGACGGTATAACTGACAACAGACTTTAACATGCGAAGTGATGGTTGCGTCAAGTGTGGCATTTCTGTCAATGCCCCAAATCATAAGGAAAACATTTTAGACAAAAATTCAGCCGATAAAATCGAACAGAGCGTTGACAAATTGTTTTTTTTTTTTATGGGATACTAAAGTAGTTTTCATTTGCTATAATAAATGTGTTTTTTTGAGAAAATATCCGCAGTGGAGTAAGATTTTACATGTACTACAAACAGAACATCCTCACTGCCGATAAAAGTAATGGTAGGATTCATCTGCGGATAGAATTTTGACGTTTGCTCGAGTCTCGAATATAAATGGTGGTACAATTGATTGAACTTTTGTGTAGTAATAGTGCTGCGTGTTTACTCTTTTTACCGCGCTCGATAGAAAAACGTAATATTTTGTATCGTGTTGGTGTCATAGAAAGATCTTAAGCGCTTATGTATGTGTTTAATAAAATCCTTGATTGAAGTAAAATTTGTCAAAAATTTTGATCGTTTACAGATCAAATGCTTGGATTGGTTTTTTGCCAAAAGGATTGGATGGAAGGTTATGACATTACTTGTTTAGAGCAACACGAAAGTCATCTTATAGAAAAAGTTCTTCAGATAGATAACAAACGGTTTTTTAAAATGTCACATTTGTCATTTTTTTTTCATCACATTTTACGTTTTCACATTTTAAAATTTAAGCGAAGTAATAACGAGATTATTTCATGTCAATTGGTCTAAGCTTTTAATGAAAAAAAAAAAAAAATAGCTTCGCTTGATTTTTACAAAAATTACACCTGGCAATGCTTAAATGACAGTTGATCAATTCCCACAGCGTGTTTCTTATAAAGTCAACATAGGCATTCATTATTTATCACGATGAATTCGCAACGGTTAATTTCATTATTCCTTATTAGAAATTTTAAAGTGTTACTGCTCACTTGACGGGCTTGAACAGACCTTCCGTCAACTTGATCTCTTATTCAGTCTTCAATCGATGGAATTATGCTTTATACCAATCTCTATACAAGTGTCTTTTTCCACTTCGAGATGTTTAGGAATTGCGTGTCACGTGAAGCACTGCATATGCAATCCATAAATCATGACACATGTGGTTCTTTACAAAGTTACTATACGAAATTTTCTTTCCGGTTGAAAAGCAATAAATTAGAAACTAATTCATTGCTGACACATAAGCATGATGGCAACACGGTATTCGTGCATGGAAAAATACAAATTTGCATCGATATCTTCAACACAATCCAACTGCTCTCCTGTTAAAGACGTCATCAATAATTCCCACCAAAAAAAAACCCATTTCACTTGGTCAACTTTCTATTCTAACACCCCAGGTGTGCTGCTTCAAGCTGCGCATTCGGTTATGTGCATTCGACCGTCAAACTGGACATCATCTATCTAAACTCGAAGCACTGCAACAATCTTACCACTTTTCCTTATCTCAATCCTCTCGCACAAATTCGCGCTTGCACTTAATTTCTTACAATTTGTCGACAAATCTCTTAAACAGCTTGGAACAACGGCTTTAAAAATTTAGGACACACTGTGGACATTAGCATGTCTCTGTCGACACTAAATTGCAGAGTTTATATTTTTCCGGCCCACCACTGTAGCCTTCTCATTCTATAGCCTCATCTTGTCAAGAGTTTAATAAATGAAATTAAAAAAACTGTACAGATAAACAACAGTTTACTCTTTCTCCTTGGTCCGGCGGCGGATTACCATCAGTATCACCGACTCTTGGGGTGCGCGCAGCGCATGCAACCAATAAAAACGTTGACGTCTCGGCAAGAGTCTATTTATAGATCACACCAACCTAACCCAACAACATCAGAGTGTGCATTGCAGCGACAATGCTGCAGCGGCCGGCGGAATCGGTTGGAATCTGGAATCTCCTCGGTCCAATGATGCTGTTGTGCTTCAATTTGATTCTAAGTGAATGACGCCTTGTCGCCGCCGCCACCGCCGCTTTATGTACTCTCCAAAGACTCAACCATCATTATAGCATCATGTGGATGGATGCGAGATGGATATGGAGTTACAGATTGTATCCATAGTTTTTTCTACTGTCGATGTCGTCTTGACTCTCTCTCGCTCTCTCGCTCGTCTGGTCTTTGGTCTTGACATGCTGGAATTCCTTGAAACCAGTGGATGTTGGTAATGTATAATGCAGGCCATCCGTGATTTTGTTCTCCTCTGTTTCTTTTGGCATAGTCCACCCACAAGGAAACCGTACAAGTACTTGTATATGGCAGATTAATTTTATTAGTTCGGATTCCAGGTTAATAATAAGGGAGCACTATAACGTATTCCAGGGCATCATCATCATCATCTCGATTCGCTTAGGACAAAGAAGATTGAGTTAGGTTCATTTAATAAACAATAACCTGCTAAATGAAGGGTTGACTAGGAAATTGTTGATTGAGATGAAAAAGGTCAATTACCTTCATATATGAGATCTTTAAGCAATTTAGCTCTTGGAACTCTTATTGGAGTGGGATGTTTAACTTTCGATGATTCGTATAATTCCAAAGATGATGGTAATTTTAGACCCTTCAATCTTTTGTTGATAAATGTCCATGTTTGGAATGAAAGTTGTTTTTCCCAATAACATGTCATGTCAGTTTGAAGTAAATAAATTTTTTGTGAACCCATATGACTTTTTGCGGAGATGACACTGACACATATCGCTATTGAGTGGACTCCATGTGTGGATTGGAATTTTTCGCAATTCTTTGATTTTGTTTTATTCACTGCAGTCTTAAAAAATATGCGCCACTTGTGGGACTTTCAAACTTTGACAGTTGATAGTGAACCTATATAGTTGAAACAACATCTGTCAAGTTGACTTTAGCTTTCAAATACATGATGAAATTGTTTTAACAAATTGACAACAAAATATCACAGATGTCATATATATGTAGATTTAGCACATAAAAGTTCAAGTAGACATTCTGTATTTTTAATTATTTTTTTTTTAATTCTAATTTATTTTTAATTTAATTTCAATAATTCTACACTTTTTCCTTCTATTCGATGTTGTAGCGTATAGTCATGTCAAAAATGTCATTTCATTGTGAATGGATCATTATAAAGGTAAATGACATTTCAAAGAGTTGAATGCAACACTGATGAAGTGATGAGTGATTATTATGGGCTTATCTGTGTTGATTTCCTCAATAAATTTTAATGCAACAAAGACTACATGGCACGTAAAGTATACGAATATTATAGAAAGTTAGAATTTATAAATTTTCAATTAGTTAAGTGTGGCATAACATGCATTGGTGCGGTGGCGGCGGTGTTAAAAAAGTTAATCATGTCTTACAATATATGTATACGAGTACAAACCACCGTGACTTTGATACCAAAAAAAAAGAAAAAAAAAAAAAAGTTGACGTGACAACTTAAATTATGCACTCACACTGACAGCTAAGTTCGGAACAAAGTCGGTAATGGAAAAGTGGCATAAAGAAAATAAAAAAACAAACAAAATAAAATAAAACATGGATTGCGGAAATGCTGTTCCAAAAGAAAATCTATTGATCATGGCTGTCATTTCGAATTAATTTCACTTTCGTGCCATCGTGTGTTGTTATTTTTTTGTTTGTTTTCTTTTTATTTTATTTTATTTTTTAATTTATTTTTTAAGCTGTCATGATTAAAGAGAATTATTAGAAAGGAGAGCGGTTAACTTTTATGGGTTCACTTTCCATTAATGATATGGATTTTATATCTGGTTTTTGTAGTGACTTATGAATGTACGAAATTATTATTATTTAAATTTCGAAACTGTTTTGGAACTATGCATAAAATTTTAGTATACATTCACGTTTGACAATAAAATTTTAATGATGGGATTATCTAATCCAAGTTATTTGAAGCCTTTTGTGTGATAATTTTGATTTTGTATTCATTTCACTGTATAAGGAAACTGTCATTAGAAAAATAATAAAGAAATAAAAATAAAGAAAAGTGTTGGAGACCAAATGGAGCCCTGTGGCACACCATCAACAGCAGGGTCCTTTATGAAAATGCTTGTGTAAAAGGTCTTTCGATAACAATATAATTACATATGTATCTAATATTTGGATAGTTTAAATGTCAAATGTTGTTTCATTGGGTGACAAAAATTGAGTGACATATACTGATATTCGTATGTCATATTAGCTTTGAGAGTGCCTAAAGATATTGAATTTGTTGAATGGATTTGCAAATTCAAAAAACTTCATACCAAAAGATTTTGATGGGATTGCATAGTTCAATCTTGGTTACCAGATGACACCATCTCTTTGGGAGCTTTCCAGTGTCCATGTCCTGATGTTGAATCTGTTGTACATGATCTCAAATGTAATGTGCGTAGTGAGGCTCGGAAAAACGTTTTGCTTTAATCATATTCTGTTGGTTTCAATTATACAATTTCAAACCTAAATAAGTTTTGAATCATCGACATAATACGCCTACAGTTGACAGTGATGGCCGATTTATTCGAAAATTTTGGAGGTTAACGTACACAATCATTCAGAAATGAACTTAACGACTCAAGATTATCTTTCGTTGAATTTAAGGGTCAGTTCTCAAGTGTTATAGAGCTTATACAATGAACAACTGCTGTACAAATTCAACTTGTGATCGACAACCTCGGAGACAGTGGTGATGTTTTTGGCAGAAATTACGTTTCTTTTTTGTAAAACATTTAATGAACTAGTGAATTCAAATCTATCCACCACTCTTAGAATAGTTCTCATGGCGACCGTAATTTTGGAGAAGCGCCCGAGTCTTTAGTTCTCCAATGGAACACGGATTATTAATAATCGCTGACTATTTCTTTAGAAATCCAATTTGACAGATCTAGAACCAATAAAGCTTAAGACTTTTTTCAGTTATCAATTAATTGTATGTCAGTCATAATGTAATGACATTTAATAGTAGATTGTTGTGATATAGTCTAAGTATCGGTTATGTTTTTGAGTTGTTGTCATCTTGATAGTTAATAGTTCAGTCTGTTCAGCGAATCATTACATTTTGGAAATTTTATATCAATTGATAAGAAAAAAATTACCTGACATTGAAATATTTTACAATCTTAAATGGATTTAAATGACAAACCAAATCAATCAAGAAAGGTGACGATTTTTTTTGTTATCGTCAAAAAAAGATTTTGTTTTTTCCTCAAACCATTTCGAGTCACAATATCTAAAAAAAAAAAGTGTTTGCCTAAGGCAACGAGGGATGCGGAAACAACAACGACATTAGAAACCGATCAAAATGTGTAATTGAGAATCGATAAACTCAACTTGAATTAATACGCGGTTGTCATTATCTTTTCTATAATAAATAATAATTTATATGTACCCTACACCGCAATAATTATTATGGCAACAAAAAGAAAGCACAGTGAAGTGATGCGAAGTGAAACGAATAGAAAAGAATACGAGTATATAGTTTCCTTTTGAATTGTTCATAGGTTAGGTACCTACTGCTATAATAAATTAGAACTTGATTTCACTTGGATTTCAATAAACAATTTATTATTATTAATATTTTTTTCTTTTTTTAATTTATTTTCGAACACCTACTTGAGGTGAGTAGAGAGTATGACAACAACATGACAACCTGTAATGTATGTCAAGAATTTGTTGAGCTGTCATCTTTTATTACTTTGTGAATTGTGTATGAAAATACATGACTTTAACATACCTAGATAAATGGAGGTATGTAGATATTTGTTTAGGGGGAATTATTTCTTTTTGTTATGTGACTAATTTACTCCTACAACAAAATTTGAAATTCAAGTATGCATAAGTATTAAGTTCATTCGATTATATCCTTTGTGCCTGATTAGATTACATTTTAAAAATCAAAACCGCCAATCAATTATAAGTTTCCCTTATTTTGAATTTATGATAAAATTTATTGATTATAATTTCTGATTAATTAATTATTTAAAGGGTATACAAATTGAAGAAAAACATGTTTCAAGGAAAAGTTGCTGATAATAATAATTTAGAAAAAAAGGTTATTTTAAGTTCAAAATTGGACAAGCAAAAATAATAAAACTTACCTGAATCTATAAAATTCTATATTTTTAAAATAAAAATTTTCAATGCCGCGTTGACCCGGTATGAAATTCTTCCCTGTCAACGTTAGGACACAGTCATTGTGATGAGATGACCCTCAGTCACAAAAATTGGTCAACGCGTCCTAATAGCATTGACTGAGACATTACACCGTCACAAAAAATTGTCAACGCTTTGACTCAAAAATGTGCGTCAATGCGAGCGTCAATGTACTCGTCAACGCGTTGACTGGGTTTTTTCGTTGACTATTATACACGACGTGACACCCTTGGGACAGATATTGACGTCATTTTGACGTCAGAGAATCAACGCGTTGACCCATTACGTTGACCGTGTAATAGAAACTTAAGGGGGTATCATAGTTTCTGTTTTTTTTAGCTAAGTTCTTCGAAAATTTTATGGATCCAAAAGGAATTATTCATATTCTCCGTCAACGTTTTAAGCCCGAAGTAAACCGGATCTACTCACTGCATGTCACTTGGTCGCCACATTAAATCATCATTTCTTGGTCATCATTGATATTGGCCGGATTCGTTTCTCTCATTTCGCACTACTTTAGTCTAGTTTGTCAGGTTCTTATTCTGTTGAACTGAGTCTTCAAACGAAAACGAAGAATAATGAAATGACAAGTAAATGTCAATGTTAATTTTGAGAATTATGGAGACATAGCAATTGGTAAAAATCTACATCTGGTTTTAAGTTAAGGTGTCAATTCAATGCGATAACTGATCTCATGCACTGTATTATCAAAATCGTTTGACAAGTTTAATTTAATTACCGACATGTTGCAAAAAAAAAAAAAACAAATGCGGCCCTGAACTTATCCTACCAATAATTATATGCATTTAATTTGAATTAAAAAGAGATTTCTCTCGACCAGAATAGATTGTTAATTCTGAATTATGGTAATCTTTTCTCAATTCAAAAGTCATTATAAGCAAGTAAAGTGAAAGAACACAGAAAACTCATATCGTCGTCATCGTCACAATCTTATGAGAGTGTGTGTGCCGGTCGGTCGACACAAAAGTAAACAAATTAAATTTTTGAACCATGACACAGTTTTGTTTATAGAACAAAAAAAAATAATTTAATACTCATTTGAAATCCACTTGAATATTTGGTAACAACTTAACAGCTTTAAACTTTAGACGTTTTAAATGAATTATTAGAAATTGTCCAGTTTTGTTTAATTTTCTTTTTCCTCTTTTAAATATAAATGATTTCTTGAGAGTTGTCATTATGGTTTTTCTTCCGGACTGGATATATTTTTATCTATTTCATTCCAGTTATAAGAATTAAAAAAAAAAAAAAATTATACGAATTACTCATTGGACATTTTTATTTCTCTTTATGTATCCACACAGGGAAGGAATTGGTTTTAAGCAAAATAATTTCTGCAAGCCTTTTTTTAGTTCTAGAAGTTAAAGAAAAGTACTTTGTTACTTTGAGACTAAATTTTGTAATCATAATATTTGCGATCCCTTGAAAACGATTGATTGTTACGAAATGATTGATTAGTGTCAAATTAATTATTTGTGATTCCAAAATTTATAGTCGTAACGTATATTTAATTAATCCATTAACTAATGTCGGTAACATAACTATCACATCGACATGTTTTCCTATGAACTTTTGTCGGTAACATAACTTCACACCATCGACAGTTTTTTCATAGTACCTTACCCAGTGTCTTTAGAATTTAAATCTTCGTCAATTGCGAGGTGAATTTCAAAAAAATGTTTATTAGAAAACAATTTCAATTTCATAAAAACAGTAACATTAATAATAGTATAGTTCGGAAAATGGCTAGGAAGTTCGGAGGTCGATAATATAGTTCATTTGACGGATCGCATATATCCGCAGTAAAATAAGATTAAACACTTATTACAAATACAATATCCTCACTGCCGATAAAAATAAAAGTTAGATCCAACTGCGGATAAAATTTTGACATCTGCTCGAGTCTCGAATATAAATGTCGGTACAATTGATAACTTTGTGTATCTCGAAGGCATGTTCGTAAAGTAAAGATAAGTAGTTCATTGTTTAGCATTTTTCATTTGTAACTGAAAAATTACTCCTTTTCCCATTTCCTGTACTTTTTGAAATTTCATGTTTTTCAACTAAACTTGCGCAAAACAAAAACGCTGTAGACAGGAAAACGTTACATTTTGTATCGTGTTAGTTTGTGTCATAGAAAGCTAAGCTGTCTTTTTCTTTCTTAAGCCAACGCTTTCAAGAAATCCAAAACTAACTAAGGTCTGCCAACTTTTTGAATTTGACTTTTATTTTGATATCTGTCAAAAAAAATACCCAAAACAACAAAAAATCGCACAACTGTTTATACGTTTTTTTGGGAAATCCTTCTTCACTGCTAACATTTTTTCCAAAATAAAAACACCTTTTGTAATTTTTTGAAATTTATTTAAAATATAACTAAGCTGAACACAGAACCTGTGTGAGGGCCCACAGAGAGTTTTTCCGTTTATGCCAAAATAAAAAAATTGCGGTGACAAATTTTGTAAAATAAAAATCAAAGTCTTGTAACTTAAATCTTTGACTATTTCTGATTCCATGTGATGGTAAAGACGTAAAATTGTTTTCACGTGTTACATGACTTTTCTATTGGCCCCATTTCAGCGTTAAGGCCCTCGTGTCCACTCAAATCCTCCCCTGTGCCAAAGTCATTCGTCGCATAGAATCTAATCACCAAACAACATCGATAGATAACTTTTTTTTTGCCGTTGCTACTACTTTTATCTATATTCAAACTTTGCTAAGTATATACAATATTGATATGAAAACGACCATACACCTAAAGTTGTTCTAATGATCATCAAATAATGCTCTTTTCATTTGAAAAAAAAAAAAATAAAAAAAAAAATCGCAAGTCGTGGTATTTTACGGACTTCAGTTAATGAATCAGACTTGGTAACCTTTTCAGTCGTTTTCGGTGCTGTTAGCTTCTCACATCGCGTTCGGAAGTCTACCAAGTTTCCGCGTTTATCTATTTTAGTTTTTTTTTTATTCGAAACTTCTTTTTATCTAACAGTATTATAAACTATGGATATCCAAGAAATAGAACAACATCATATCCTCGAGGAATATCAACATACTTTGCATGAATTAATTCCCAATGTAGGTATATTCTGTCAGACCAAACGATATATAAATGTAATGTGGCAATAATCTTCTTTTTTTTTGGACTTTGATCGAATGCAATATATCTTTCTAACTGCATTTAATAATCGTGTGTGTGTGATTGAATTTAAAAAGTGTTAATATCAAATTTCGCACCGATTGATATCTCGCAATTAATTGCATTTATTTTCTGAGTTCAATAAATGACTACTGACAGAAGAAACAACAACAACAGAAAAACCTTTGAGATCAAATGAAATATCGTTGCTTTTTTTAATGACTTTTGTAACCGATTCAAAGTGCTACTGGTGTTACTCGGGTGTAAAGAGTGCATTGCATAGAGTTTGTGGTGCGTTGACACTATATTAGTGGCGTTGTTAAAATGAAACCGCAAATGAATGAATGAAAATAAAAACTGTACATTTAAATATACACATCTGAAATTTTACAGTAATAATAATAATAATTACTTGCTCAAGACCTAATTAATATATCTCATTGACGAGACGACGACGTGTAGCTTGCCACATATTCGCGCTATATTCACGATGACATGACGGGGTAAAGTGAAGTGCTTTTTCTTGTCGACAGAAGTTGTTTTTTTTCAGTTTTTTTTTTACTGATGTAGTGATTACTATCGATGACTGTGCGTATATGAAAAATTATATCGACAATCAGATAAGAAATTATATTTAATTCCATACTTTTTTTTTTAATTTGTTATGAGCTTAGCGCGATATCATTGATATCAATTGTACCTAAAATACAGGGTGTTCCGCAAATGCACAACTGTCAAATTGTGTTTACGATTTGATAGTTCTTCGATAGGTTTGTTCGTTTGGACTTTATCTAAAGTTGGCTCAGGAGTAAGCAAACAAATTGAGTTTTTCGGTTCTTAAAAACTCAACAGCTGTGGATTTTGTTGAAGATATCAAAAAAAACTTTATGCAATTTAAAGCAAATTTATGTTTTTTAATTATTCAAAATTCGTGTCACCTTGACAGTTTAATTGTTACGTCAACTGTCTCGAGTTACAAAAAGAGGTAGTTAAAAGTAGGGTTGCCCCAGGGCGACTTAAGATAATTTCGTTTTTGAGAACCACGTAAATAGTAAAAAAAAAAAACTGTGTTTTCAGTTAACAAGAAACCTCGAAATCTGTCAATTGTATTATTGACACTTGGACTAAAAAGAGAAAAGATTTATTTTCTACTTTTTTTTTAAGGGAAGTTAGGATAAGGAAAATGCCACTTTGACATTTTATTTTTAATACCAACTCCTCTTAACAAAGTTCAAATTTAAGTGCTAAACTAAGGAATAAACACCACAAATTAAAGTTGACACTTTCGTATAACTTCACGTTATTTTTATTTTGATGTAATTATGCATTTAAAGACGATTCAGGTGTTCATGTTGATATAATGTTAACGTTTTTAGGCTTAACTATGATCTTTGAATTATAGTAAATGTTTTAAAATTCAAAAAATGGCGCACGTAGCATCGTTATTTATTTTTGTTTTAAGTAAGACTTTTTTATTTATGAAATGATAAATGGGAATAATTATGACATTTAAATTGCGAACGGCGGGTGTGATGTTTTAGAAACGCTAAATTCCTACTTTTATGTATAATGTGACATAAACTGACCATGAATCTAACTGACCAGGACCACTGATTCACTGAATCTTCACAATGTTATGTGAAGATATGGATTTGTTTATTAGTGTTTATTAAAAGCTATTTGTGGTTTATACTGCTGAGTGTTGATCTTATCTTTTAGGTCAAGCTTATACTTAAGAACGTTATTGGTTTAAAAGAGTCACTCCAAAAATGAAAAGAAAAACAAAATTAAGAAAGTTTAAAAAATATTAAGTGAAATGTTTGAATACCTTTGATGTACTGAATTATTTTTACCAAAGAAATATTTTTCAAAAAAAAAAAAACACCCATTAATTTCATAAGTTTATGTTTCCTATCATGTGATTTAATTTGTTGGTTTTTAGTTTTGAATCATTAAGTGAATCACTTGACTTATGTAGATAAAGTGATTGATTTCTTTCGATATTTTAAGATATCCTCTGAATAATTGACTAAAGTGAATTTGACATTGAATTAAAAAAAAAAATAGTTGGACTATTTCAAGGTTCATGGTAGCCCGCTATTCTTTTGTATAATTGGTATCTTAGGTTTCTTAAGAGTAAGCTTCTTATAAAATGTGTCCTTAAATAAATTTTGAAAACAATTTTCGGAGAAGTAATTATTTAAAATAATTTATTTGTCTAATTCTTATCATACATTCAAAAATTAAATACTATTTGTTTAAAATCATTAAATTTAGTTGACCCGGAAGTTGTGGTTTCTAACATTCATGTACAAAAACCTCGTACCTTGAACACACAAAAAACTAAAGAATCTAATAGCGTAAAATATTGCGTATACGTCTAAGTGTACCGTTGCACAAAGCAAGAAGACACAATTAAATAATATTGTTAACTACATTTTACGGGAATGCATCAAAGACATCCCAGTTACTAATTTTATAATTATTTTCTGTACATCCGGCTATTATTCAAATAAAAAACTTCTTTTGACTTGGCGCCAAAAATGTATCTATAAATAATACATTTTGTATGCAAATATTATACACACATTATGCTGTTATGTATTTAAAACAAGTTTGAAGTTTTATTTCGGAACTGCATAAATTGGTCATGCCTTTTTCTTAAAATTTAAAATGTCATCTCATCAAAATTAATGACCGGTATTTATTTTTTTGTTTATTTAAAAAGCTATAAAATATTAAATTTTTTTCTTCTATTTTTTAATCTTTGTCTTCACTTCAAGGATACACTTTTTGATCTCGATTTAAATTAATTAGTTTTTTAATCTATGTATTTAATTTTTAATTCCTAAGTCTTTTCCAAATCTGAATACAATAATCACAAACTTAACCTATAAATGTACATTTTGTTTGTTATACCGGTTTAATTGTATATGCATAATTTTAAGTTTACTTTTGACAAACAGTCACAAAAACCCTTCTAAATTCGAGTTCAAAGATTTTTTTACAATAATTTCTTATCGTTTATTATTGAACATGTTTTGGAACTGACTTAATATTTACTTTTTGACACAACAACACTGAACACTCTTAAACTTTATCTTATCTTCTTATTTTTGTAAGTGTTTTTTTTTTTTGTACAAGTTTAATGTTCGAAGAACAAATTTCTATAACGTGACTGCATAATCTTGATTTTAAAAATAAAAAAAGAAATACCCCAACATTGAATAGTTTTGAAGTTAATCAATATTTGCTTATTAATAAAAAATAAAGATAAAGTTTGTGCAAATTAAAAATAAAATATGAACCCCATCATTGTATGTGAAATAAATTCTTTGCCTATATAAAAAAACGAGGTGTGTCTTGCAGGAAAACGAAGACGATTTATTTTAACTTTAGACACCTTAACTTCTTGTACAATCTAATATCAGTCTATTAAGAAAATTAACAAAGTGAAACCACACCCAATGCGCTCCCTGTCACTTGGAACTGTTGCAAATAATGCACTTAAGCAATTGGACACTTCTTATTGAGCAGAAGAAGAAGTGAAATAAGGGACTTGGACGAGTCAATGTTTCTTACCTTCCTTTACTGGTCTTCTTATCTCGGTTGGGAAGTTGGGAAAAAACAAGTCTATTTTCGGTTATCAGATCACCTTTTTATAGCAAATATTTCAAATAAACAGCTTTATTACATTTTTTTTGATTAAATTGTTCAGTAGGTAGCTAGTGATTGCAAATTTCTATTTCTGTACATTGCGGGTAACTTGAATTCTAGACTAAGCATTTCTCGGAATGTAGCGCTCTTTTTGAAATACTGGTCGGTCTTCAATCAATCTGAAACTCAAATGTCATGTTTTTTTTCTGTCAGAAAAGACACCTAGACACAAGTGAAACTGTTTTTCTTAGTTCAAAAAAAAAAAGAATTCTGTTTGAGGTATGACCAATCCTCGATTTTTCCATGATCTCGACTCCGAAAAGGAAAAAGTCACAGTGAGCCAAATCATGTGAATTCAAAATGTCTTCAACGGTTCCAAAAAAAAGTCAAACTCCTCTGCTATTATTCCAATAGTTAATTCGCAGTCAACACGGTCATCCACTCTTTGATCATTGTTCATGTACTTCGGAGTATCGTTTTGAAAACACTTTTCTAACATTTGCATTGTCTTCGCACCATTGAAACCGTTTTTACAGTCATATTTAATAAAAACGCGTTGTTGAAAATTCAATTTCATTTAAAATTGTACAAAATCAAAAACACGCACAGTAGCAGATGTACTCAACACGGTCCCACTTTTAGAAATATCAAACTATTAAACTGAACATTTCATAGAATGTCAATGACAGATGTGACACCCTAAACAAAACGAGACTCAAATCAGGTAACTGAAAGCGCCACACGGTGGTGATTGCGAGAACTTTGTGATTGCCACCGTCTTTTTGAATACAAAGCTTATTGCGGCCATATTTTCTGAGGTATTCTTCCCAAGTCTAAAAAACAGCCTCTAAATCGTTTCAATTTATTTTATTTTTTCCAAAGAATAGCGCCAGTCAATTAATTAATTCTGTTTTTTTGACAAAAAGCGAACTGAATAGAAACCACTAAACGTCTTATGTTAGAACAAAACAAAATAATCTAAACTTGCCTGCCCTAAATACATTCATTTAGCGCTTATTTAGCGGTTATTCCATTACTCATAGTCATTTATTACAAAATTCACATCCGATACGAGTAATGATGGCTGCGGTAGCGGTTACAGTAATTATTTTCGCACTCTCTCAATATACATATATGATGTTGTTTATTTTTCGCTGTCAACGTGCGTCGTCGTCGTCGTCGTCATCGTTTTTGTTTATTTTTTTTGTTTTTCAATTCATTAAATTTAAACTTCACAGCAAATTTTAACTGATTTTAAAATTACCATACTCACACTTGCACTCCCACTCTTATTGCGTCTATTTTGACTTGATTGAAATTACAACAAAGATTTGAATATGTACATTTTACGTGTCGAAAAATCTCAAGATGTCGTAATAAACTCTGTGTAATAATTCGTGTCACTAGAGAAAAATGCAGTCTTTCCATGAAATGACTGACACTCATGCTTCTGCTGAAAATGCATAAAAATGCTTTAAATTGACAGACATGACTATCAACTTTTCTAATGAAAACAAAAACAACAGCAAACAAAGTAAATAATAATAATATAATTATTGTCTTTTTTTTTACATACATAATAAAAAACACACAACGTCTAGAATGGAATTAATTTTTTTTTCCTTCCCATTCCTACATTTCATGCAAATATTTAACAATTATTTTATTTTTTTGAATAACATTAAAATGTTTGATTCCAATATGATGAGATTGCAATATAAACTAATGAAGCAGACAGCGTTCTTTATCTTCAGTCAGATAGAGCTTTTCACAAATTGTTGACTTGTGATGATAGAGTAATGAGTCAGTCTTGAATTCTTGATACTGTTAGGTAACTCTATGAGATATGAGTCTGCTTCGCCCATATTGTTACGTGTCTGATTGAATTTCATTGTAAAAAAAATTAAATACCAAGAAATATTGAGGTATTTCCTTGAAAATTCAATATTTAGTGTGTCAACGAGCACATTAAAATACAGTTAATTTACATTCTTCAATGACTCAGTGGAATCTATGAGTAATCAATACAAAATTTACATTTAAACAATATTGAATATCGATTCGGTTTCAATAAATAACACTTAGCTCGTCTAAAAGAGTCAACAAATACAAAAAAATAAATAAATTGACCACCAAACTTTTTCGTATAAGGTTTCAAATACCTAAAAGTTCGGAGCACTTAGACCACCCAATGCAAAACTTTGAAAGTTATTTGGCATAAAGTCAACCTCATTCCACACATTCACAATCCACAAGATAAGAATGCATTCCACAAACCGGCTTATCAAAAATTCAATAAAATTTCATACCTTACCACTTACTCATGCCAATTTACAACTCTTGGCATCCACCTATGGGCTTAAAGTACCTGAATTACTTAGTTACCTCATTGCGCTAGACTCATCTTCAAGGGATATATAAATTGATTCTTGGAAACTTCGTTCTTCAAATCTACTTTTGGTCCGAAAATAATCCATTTTTAGCTTACATATAAAATTCGAAATCATTTTATTTATGTATTTAATTCTTTATTTTTCTTAAATCTTACAGATCGATTCAAACAAAGATGGTTTCATTGATTTGTCTGAACTTAAAGAAGCCCTCGATCAAGTGGGCTTCAAATTAGCTGGCTATCAAGTTCGTGAAATGATCGATGAATTTCGTAATAAACAAAGAACAACCCATGCTGGCAAACTTAATTTGGAAGAATTCGAAAGTCTATGTTTGGATTTGAAATCAAAAGATGTTGCGAGCACTTTCAAAACAGTCGTCTCGAAAAAGGAGAATCTTGAAACATTGGGTGGTATGTCATCGATCTCATCCGAAGGTACAACACATTCAGTACGACTCGAAGAACAATTGGCCTTTTCCGATTGGATAAATTCAAATTTGGGACATGATGTTGATTTGAAACATTTACTGCCAATTGATCAGGAAGGCAAACACTTGTATTTGTCCATTAAGGATGGTATATTGTTGTGTAAAATCATCAATCACTCCTGCCCGGACACAATTGACGAACGTGCAATTAATAAAAAAAGTCTAACTGTCTATAGGGAATTTGAGAATTTAACATTGGCTTTGGTGTCATCACAAGCTATTGGTTGCAATATTGTGAATATTGATGCTCATGACTTGGCGAAAGGAAAACCACATTTGGTATTGGGATTGTTGTGGCAAATCATTCGAATTGGTTTGTTTAGTCATATCACATTGGATAGTTGTCCTGGTTTGGCTGGACTTTTGTTCGAAGATGAACGTTTGGAAGATTTGATGAAACTTTCGCCAGAGGCTATACTCTTGCGTTGGGTAAATCACCATTTGGAGAAGGCTGGTATATCGAGACGTTGCACCAATTTCCAGAGTGACATTGTCGATTCGGAGATCTATACACACTTGTTGAAACAAATTGCGCCAAATGACTCTGGAGTCACTGTGGAAGCTTTAAGAGTAAGTTAATCCCATCAACATTGCAAATGATTGATAGTAATATATATGTTTTATGATTTTAGGAATCCGATTTATCATCCAGAGCTGAGATAATGTTGCAACAAGCAGCAAAATTGAACTGCCGTAGCTTCTTGACACCACAGGATGTTGTTAATGGAGTTTATAAATTGAATTTAGCCTTCGTTGCCAATTTGTTTAACAATCATCCAGGATTAGATAAACCAGAAGAAATCGAGGGTCTCCAGACAATCGAAGAAACTCGAGAGGAAAAAAGTAATTTTTCCCATCCCATATTTTAATTTATCAGCCTGCTAATGTATTGTGTTGTTGTGGTTTACAGCTTACAGAAACTGGATGAATTCAATGGGTGTAGCTCCACATGTCAATTGGCTGTATTCCGATTTAGCTGATGGTCTAGTGATATTCCAGCTATTCGATATAATCAAACCTGGCATTGTCAATTGGAGTAAAGTACACAAGAGATTTACACCACGAAAGAAGTTCATGGAAAAATTGGAGAATTGTAATTATGCCGTGGAATTGGGAAAACAATTGAAATTCTCTTTGGTCGGAATTGCTGGACAGGATTTGAACGATGGAAATGCCACCTTGACATTAGGTAAGTCCATAATAATTATATAATTGTTCTTATATGTACTTTGGTTGCAGCTCATTTTATTCTTTTGTTCTTACTTCAAAAAGTTCCAAATAGTCTACGTACTAACTCTTATTTCCATACTAGTTTAATTTGTTACAGAATTTTTATCACATTATTAACTATTAAAAAAAATATATAAAAAAACTGAAATTATATCAATT
The DNA here is from genome assembly GCA_905146935.1 of Scaeva pyrastri. Classification (NCBI taxonomy): domain Eukaryota; kingdom Metazoa; phylum Arthropoda; class Insecta; order Diptera; family Syrphidae; genus Scaeva; species Scaeva pyrastri. The sequence continues at coordinate 16,180,304 of LR989929.1, read as the reverse complement.
TTCCCTTCCTAGCTCTTATCTGGCAATTAATGCGCGCCTACACTCTGTCGGTTCTATCACGCCTAGCCAACACTGGCAATCCAATAATTGAAAAGGAAATTGTCACATGGGTAAACGAGAAACTTTCTGCCGGTGGCAAGCAAACTAGCTTAAGAAATTTCAATGATTCCGCAATCGCCGATGGCAAAATAGTTATCGATTTGATCGATTCAATTAAACAGGGTAGCATCAACTACGACTTAGTGCGACACACTAACACCGAAGAGGTAATTTTTAAACGCCCACATAATTATAAAAAACAAACATTTAAATGTATAAATTTACAGGACAACCTTGCCAATGCAAAATACGCAATTTCAATGGCCCGCAAAATTGGAGCACGTGTCTATGCCCTACCTGAGGATATCACCGAAGTGAAACCAAAAATGGTAATGACTGTATTTGCGTGTCTAATGGCCATGGATTACATTCCCAATATGGATAGTGTACAAAACAACATTAACAGCAATTAAGTAAAAGTTCCCAAAAAAAAAAAATGAAGAAAAAAAAAACAAGCAATACATGTATTTTTTATTATAATCTTAAAAAAACACCATACAAATAAGAAAAACAAATTCACTTGAATGTGTTAAGTATACAAAATTGAGAGAACAAATCCTTCTCGTCCATATTTACTTAAATTAATTGCCTTTGCTGACTTGGTGTATTATACGAAACACTTTCTACCTACCAAGCAGGAATTGGTATTTCATACCAAGTCCAGCAAACAATAACAAAACAGAAAATTAAAAATAAAAACAAAACTTTAAATCTAAACAAACACCTTTTATTATTATTGTTTTTTAGTATTTTATTAATTTTCTTTTAAACTTTTTTTTAAAGAAATTGAAAAAAAAAAAAAAATAAAACAAAGTGTAACCTAATTTTATGTAGGTGCTGTAATTATTATTATAATTTTATATATAATTATAAATATATTTAAAGTGATTATTTAAATTATGTATTAAATTGTGAACATAATGTATTTTTAAATTTAATTTTAATATTAAAACAAAAAAAAAACTAAACAAAACTTTTATTGCTAAGCAAAATGATGACTTTTTTAAAAAACAACCTATTATTATGAAAACACAAGATAACAACATAACAGCAAACATACACTACTATGTACAATATTGTTCAGTTTGATGTATTAAAGAAAAAGCTTGAATGCTTACAATTAGGTATAACAATTGTTTTTATTTGTTTTTGTTTTTATTTTTACAAAACAAACAGTGTAATTGTCAAATGAGCTTGAAAAGGTCAACATTTTTAAATATTCTTAGATGCAATTCTAATACCGGATTAAAAAATAGAAAAATTGAAAAGTCAAAATATTTTGTCTGTAACTTATCGATGGGTAGCCTTACAATGGGCATAATAGACTCTCTAGCGTGTCTTCTATACTTACGATTCATCGTTTCTGCAGCTGTCTTTCTGTGTTAAATTTGGTCTAAGAGCATTCTACATTCGTTCAAGATAGGATAAAGAAGCTTTCACTTCAAAGGATTAAATCAATTGAAGACAACGTCGATGTTTTGCTTTGGATCAGTCTAAATGTAATCTTTGATCGCCTTTCTAATTCTTCAGTTTCAATGAGACGTTATGCTTGGGGTTTTAGTTATCAGGACCTTAAGACCTATTTCACTACTCACAGAATTTTTATATTCATCGAAAATTTTATAAAAGACCAAATCAATTGGCAGCCAAATTTCTGTGGACAAATTTAATCCCTTATCAATAAAAAATTATTTGTTCTACAGACTTGTTATAACTCATTGCAATATTCAATATTGGAGAAAAGAACTGCCATAAACAAATAGGTGACACAGTAATACACATCTCTCAAGGCACAACAATCAACTAACATACATACATATTTTATTTTATTTTGAAATAAGATTTGTGTAATCAAAGGAAGGAAGCCTACCTCATTGCGGCCTTTGAGAAATTATGAGACGTGAATTTTTTCACCAATAAAACATATAAATAAAAAAAACAAATTGGATCTCAATCAAAAAATAATATATTCAAACGTAATTATTATTCCAAAAGAAACAAAAAATCAATTGGGAATGGATTTTTTATAAGAAAGTAAATTTTTAAAACTACTCGTACATATATCACTTTTAATAACAAATTTTATACCTGCTTCATTCAAAAAACAAAAATTATATGTAATACTTAAATAAGCACACAATATTTACATACCATATAATGAAAATAAGTATTTAATATCTTAACAAAATTAAAATCATGCTTTATCAATTTAAAATCAAATTATGTAGAACTGAATGCACTAATCAAATATGGAATTGAAGAAAAAAGAAGTAAAAAAATTCCATTAATAATAATAGGCTCATGGAATATTTTAAGTAAGCCAAATATGCAGAATTGTGTTTGTGTTATTTGTACAATATTTGATATAAAATAAAACAAACAATTACAAAACTGTATGTAAACTACCATCTTTTGTAAAAACAAATATATAAATAAAATGACACTAAGAATCAAATTTATTTACTTTTGTTTGGGAACTATGCTGTTGGTTTCAGATTCGCTATGCTCCTATAAAATGACTTCTTTTTTTATTGTTTGCAGATTTATTAGAATCCCATTTAAGAAGAGTTTAATGTAAAGCTTTACTTACTTTTTTTATCATTTATGGTTGCTTCCGCCATAGTAAACAAAAAACTCCTTTTCGAAATCGATTTTCTTAAATGATTTTTAATTAAACAAAAATGCTTCTAAGTTTTACACAAAATAATCCCTCAATATAATTTTTATTATTAAAATTAATAAATGTATCCTTCTATTTATTGAAAGAAGGTTTTAATTTAAAATCCTTAGTTCTAATACCCCTGGAATGCGGAGTATGTATTCTCCTTAAATTTGGGTTCTGCATCATTTTTGAACGAATACTGTACCATTCGTTTGAAAATCTTCTTTGTGGCAGTATCCTTTTTGGAAGATTCATCTAAACGACGTTTTTTCAAATTGTTTTTATCAACTGTGCATTCGCGAGTATTTTCTAAAGTCGTCGTCGATCCACAATAAAAACATATCATCCCATCTTCAAATTTTCTTGTACACTTTGATTGATGTTCATCAGTTGATGAAGGTTTCAAAAACTTTTCAATACTTGTTCTTCGTGGTTTAAATTTTGATTTGTTATTTGGAGGAGTTTCACGTTTTTTTGATCTTCCGGTTTCAGAACTTTTATCGTCACCTTCATCATCACTTGAGTGTTTTGTTGATCTATGTTTGCTGTATCCATAACTTTTGGGCTTGTCATCGGATGAATAGGAACATGTTTTAGATTTTTCATTGGTTTTGGGATCTTCACAAATTTTACAATTTTGGTTACCAATATTTACCCTTTCGCATGTTTTTGATCCTGACGATGATGATGATTTTTCCTCTTCTTCTTTTGGTTCAGCATCAATTTCACCTGAAAAACCGTATGGAGCTGCATTATCGATCTCTTCAGCTTTCTCTTCCGACCCATCATCATTATCACTGTCATAAGGTTCCTCAGATTCTAATTCTTCCTGTCCCTTAGCAAAGTATTTATTAACAAAGTTCTCATATGCTTTGTCATAGTCGTGCTCGGACTCCGATGGCGACTCCTGGTTATCATTGTTAAATTCATCATCATGATAGACTCTTCGTTCGGCTTGCTTCAGTGGCATCTCTTGCAGAGGAGAGTAAATAACTTGTGCATCAGAAGTCAGAGCGTCGAGACTTCGCAATAAATCTCCAGGTCGTAGTGGCAATTTTGGTAAAGGAGATTCTTGCTCGTTGACTTGATAAGTTAGTCCCAAACTGCATAGAGTACCCAAGAGAAGCAAGAAAATTGAATTCTACAAAAAAATAAATCCTTCAGACTTTGAACTTAAATAATAAACCTTAACCTACCATTGTTAATGGATTTCTTATTTCATGACTTGACTGTGAAATATAAGAAAACACTGAAGAGAATTGTGCGATTTCAGCGATTTTTATAAATTGGAAATTCATCAATTATTTGAATTGAATGATTTTTGAAGCGTATCTTTGGACTTTGTTGGATTGATTGTGGTTTTTCACTTTCTACAGAGGTCATTTTGTCACGCCGAAGTGCAGATGGTGATGGAGTGTGGACAAATAAATTGATTATTTGAGGAAGTGTGTCTTTTTTATGATTATTTCATGCTTGAATTAGTTGATAAAAAGTAAGTTTAATTGTATGTTTAAATAGAGTTAAAATTTTGACTTAGTTATCTAAATTCTTGAATCTAAATATGCATATCGTTTTTTGATGTCTAGGTGGGCATACATTCCTCTACCAAATGCTTAGGGTTTATATTATTAAATGATAAATTTTGGGATCGGTTTTATCACATCCGTAGATTTTTTTAAATCACTTCTTTGAAAAAAAAATTCCTTTCATTTTGACTAACGAGGTTTTCTTTTATAACAAATAAAACAATTGAAATTTTGTTGGTAATTTGTATATATTTTAGGCGCTTGAAAATAATATAATACAAAAATGAAATAATATATTAATATATTTGAACAGGTAATCTTAGTAAGTCTTTTGTAGTTTTTTTGTCTTTTTTTCAAATAATACTCCCAATCTGCTTAAGCTTACAATGTATAAGTTTATCATAGATTTTAACTTTAGTGTATATGGCAGAGAACAATAAATATGTAGGTAGTTAAGAAAACGCTTTAACTAAGCTTAAGTTAGTTCTCCACCACCAACAAATTTTCCCGATAGTTCTATGAGAACTTATCCAGGTGGTTTCTGGAAATCGAGTCAAATAAAATCGATTAATGAATCGATTTAAAAACTTTGCTTTTACTATCCAATATGAAGACTTGTTTAGATGTGGACAAATTACAACATAAGCTCTCAAGATGTTTCGTTTCAACACACGGCCATTTTTTCATACGTTTAGAATAAAATTTTCAATACATTTTTGTATAAGTTGTTGTTTAAAAGAAACTAAAATCTTTTGCATAAGTAAAGTTTTATGCATATTATTATACAATTAGTTTTCCAGGAATGTAACATTTTCCATTGTAATATTTTGTTTAATATTTCACGTGCAATCAATTTAATATTGAAGCGAGGAAAAAATCTCATGTTACAAAGAAAAACGCTGCTTATTACAATACTACAGCTTATGGTAAAAAATAATGTAGGATGCTTATTTTTTTTTTAAATTTTGGATTCACGCAGCACTCATAAGTGCTTAGACGCTAATAAATATGAACGAGAATGTATAGCACCTAGTTCTGTTCTGACTTCTATTTCGGATTATTCTGTCCTTCTTCGAGTATATAGTAAACTAGTTTGTTATTCTCTAGTTGAACCAGTTCACATTGGAGTTACATGCATCTTAAACATTTCTTAAACCCATTTATGGCAATGATACTTCTTAACAATACCTAACGTAAGACTTTCCGGGGTACTGATTGATTCATAAGACAAAAGCACCACATAAGCATTCAACTAAAAAAAAAATTGCAACAATAAAAAATTAAGCAACGCAATTAATAAAATACAAAAAAAAACATAAATGCTTAAAATCTAATCAAATTGTCTTTCTCCCTCGTTATGTTTAGTTAAGTAGGTACTACGTATTTCTGGAACCGATTCGTAAAGCAAAGTTCTCGTGTCTAGGACTATCATTAGCAATTCCATTGTTTTTTGATTTTTGATGTGCATTTTTTTGGTGACGCAATTCCTTTCGTTTCTCTCGAATGAGTTTTTTTGTAGATTCAGTATCAAGTTCTTCCCAACCACCAGGATCTTCTTCCACCCAGTCATCCAGATCGGGCTGATAGTAGGTAAGTGATGATGTTTTAGTTTTAGTGTGATGGTAGAGACTGACTTTGTATACTTACATTTACAGCGATAGGAACATCAGATTTCGCCTCTAGTCTGGAGAAATCACGTTTATCTTGTTCCTTATCCTGACCCAGATAGACTTTGAGTTGAGGTTTGATTTTAGGTGTCATCTCCTGCAAATGAAAACAATCTTCAATCAACTCAATAAGATTGAAAACAGAAATTTACTCACACTGAAGAAGTCTGGTTCGGGTTCTTCATCTTTTGGAGTCGGTGGTTTGGCTATCTTCTGTCTGTACTGTTCAATATGTTCCTCGACTGTACGTGGAGCATCGTCCCAAGAATTCCAATCGCGTTCTTGGCCCTATGAAGTAGGTTTAGTTTAAAGTTTTTTTTTTTCTTACAAACATTCGAAATTGGATCTTCACCAATTACTATTGTAAATTTACTTGATTCGATTTCTTCATGTGATAATTATTATCAACAACAACATTGACACATTGCAGTGGTTCTGATTCGGACATCGAGGATTTTCGTCGCCGGGAAAAACAGCACATTGCTCGGCGAAACAGGCCAATGAAAGTTAGAAGAATCATTTTTATTTGTGTTAACATTGTGACGAAAAGAGTTGGTAGAGAGTAACTTTCAAAGAGGAACAAATTATCTGGGAAAATCCAATTTTAAATTTGGATTTGATTCTGGATAAAATTGTGACAAGCAATCTTAAAACGACGGGTTGGCTAATTTGTTGTTTGCAGTAGTTTCACTTGGTCCAGGGGTGTTGGGAGGCTGACAGGAAAAAATAATCACAAACATATGTTTTTGACAGTAGTGTCAACTGGGATGTGTTGAGGAATAATAAAAGTATTTATTATAGGGTGGCTCATAATGTATAGATGCACTTTGAAAAAGATAATTAATATTCCTGCATATGACAAGAAATGGAATTTGAAATTGAGGTGAGTTAAATTAAAATGATTTCAAAATTATCAAAACTAATTTAATTTTATGTAGAATTTTTCTTATTTCATTAGATAGCCTCTTATGGTATTTTCAGGTGTAATTAAAAAAATTAATCGATATATGTATATTGTATATTTACAGGTAAAGGTAACGTTTGTGGTAGAATTTTCTACACTTGGGCGTATGCGTACTATTTTTTATGTTATACTAGCTGTTCCCCGTGACTTCGTCCGCCTCAATTTATTATTATAGTAATTAAGATTAAGTTTAAAAAAATATATATTTTAAAGTACTTCGTAAAGGATATTAAGGTTTTATTTTATTATGGCTGAAGTACATACGGATTTTCTCTGCAACCCGATTTTGATAATGGAACGGAATCCCTTTAAGATGAATAATTTTCTTGCCTTTTGCAACATTTTCCACTTATTCTTCGCTAATATTTTTCGCAGCGTGATGTTATATAGCCTATAGCCTTCCTCGACAAATGGACTATTCAACACAAAAAGAATTTTTAAATTCGAACCAGGAGTTCCTGAGATTAGCGCGTTCAAACAAACAAACTCTTCAACTTTATATATAAGTAATATAGATATAGATATAGATATAGATATAGATATAGATATAGATATAGATATAGATATAGATATAGATATAGATATAGATATAGATATAGATATAGATATAGATATAGATATAGATATAGATATAGATATAGATATAGATATAGATATAGATATAGATATAGATATAGATATAGATATAGATATAGATATAGATATAGATATAGATATAGATATAGATATAGATATAGATATAGATATAGATATAGATATAGATATAGATATAGATATAGATATAGATATAGATATAGATATAGATATAGATATATGTACTGAATATTATTTATCATAATATGTATTTTAAATACAGATTAAAATTAATAAGTAAGGAGTCGACACATTTTGATTAAAATGTTTTGTTTTTTAATTACAATACTGGAAAGTGATGGTCATGACTCATAATACTCAAAAACAAAATCCACGATTAGTTTGAAAACAAAAATATATCCCATGCAATGCGTGCCTTCTGTTCTCTTCCCATGAATACCTTGGGTCAATCAATAGTAGCAAACTTTAACCTCTTAAGCGCAAAGGAAGTCGCAAGGAGAATTGATGGCCCCATATGTAAGGAAGGACGATTCCGCAATCTACCTCGAATTCAGATGTGTCGTGAAAAAAATAAACTCGGGAGATTCCGTCGGGCAGGTCACCTAGCTCGCATGAAAGCAGAAAACAACCTCGGAAAGTTCTATGTAGTACATTTTATGGTAGGGACAGCGTGACAGACCATCCTTACTTGGAGAGGACGGCGGCGGCGCAGACCAAACCGTCCGAATCCTTTGCGCAACTGAATGGCGATGGCAATGTCATTGTGTTCGTCACTATCGGGATAAATGAGAGACTCCTTTGGTCATTGGTCATTGGTTATGAATCATTATAGGAGAATGGTCATTATTGGTTTTTGGTCATAAATGGTCTTTGGTCATAAATGGTCATTGGTCATTATTGGTCTTTGGTCATAAATGGTCATTGGTCAAAATGGGTCATTGGTCATTATTAGTCTTTGGTCATAAATGGTGTTTTGTCATAAATGGTCATTGGTCAATATAGGGCATTGGTCATTATAGGTTATTGGTCATTGGACTGTACAGGTCATTGGTGAAAGGTCAAAGGTTAGAGGTCAGAGGTCAAAGGTCAGAGGTCAAAGGTCAAAGGTACAATGACCAATGACCTATATTAACCAAAGACCATTTATGACCAAAGACCAATAATGACCAATGACCATTTATGACCAAAGACCATTTATGACCAAAGACCATTTATGACCAAAGACCAATAATGACCAGTGACCTATATTTCGCGTATTGGTCGTAGAGAAATTTTGTATAGCTTAAAGTCTTCCTCGATAAATAAACTATCCAATGCAAAAAGAATGTTTCAATTCGATTACGTAGTTTTTGAGATCAGCGTCTTGAAACGAAAAACGGAAGATGAATAATTTTCGCCGTTTTTGTAACATTTTCCACTGGTTCTTCTCTATTATCGGTCGCAGCGTGAAGTTATATAGTCTATCGCCTTCCTCGACAAATGGACTATCCAACACAAATTTTTCAATTCGAACCAGTGGTTTCTGAGATTAGCGGGTTCAAACAAACAAACTCTTCAGCCTTATATATTAGTATAGATAAGGGAATTTAACTTTCAACGTTATATAATTATAGTTTTATATGTATACTAGCTTTTACCCGCGACTTCGTCCGCATAAGTTTTTTTGTTTTCTCCCGGCTGTAAGTCCCCCTGCAACAATGTCCCACTATCGTGTTCCGGTCCTCAACTTCACATCAAAATTTGTTCAAAAGCAACCTAAGCACATAATGAATAGCTCCGAATGTTACCTTTCTACCCTATAAGTTAAGTAACGTGATGGAATGTCTTAGTTTCGATCCAAGTAAAACTGTTAAATAAAGACAGTTGCATCAAAATTTTATCATAAATTTCCTAAATTATTGCGCCTACCTACCCTCTAAGTTAGAAAAGTGATCAAATACTAACTTGAAGTCTTAGTAACACTCAGTTAAAAAAAAAAAACATCAAAATCATTTCAGTAGCTATGGCGTCATGCGCTTCTTGACACGATCACGCTAGATTTCCGCGGGAATGAGGTATTTTCCCGCTGTAAAAAGTAGCCTGTGTCCTAGGATCCTATCTTTAAATTAACTAAGTCTTATAAAAATCCGTTCAGACGTCAAGGCGTGAATGAGGTAAACTTTTAAAACAAACGATTAAAAATCACTAACTTAATTAGTTTTTTGCCTACTGCCTACGCCTTAAGTACGATAGCATGAATATTAATAGCCCATATCCTTTTCTAGGTTACTATCTATCCCATAATTAAATTTCATCAAAATCCGTTCAGCCGTTAAGTACGATGACGTGATCATTTTGATCTTATATCTGTTTTTAGGTAACCATCTATAACCTTATAACCAGCCGTTTAGGCGTGAAAGAGTAACAGACAGACAGAGTTACTTTCGCATTTATAATATTAGTATGGATTCCTTTCTTGATTGCGATCGAGTAAAGATAGATCTCTTATTCTCTTTAACATCATTTGTAAGACTTTAAAAATACAAACGTTTATTTTATGATCGATTCCTCAAATTTTCTTAATCATAAAACGAAACTACATATAAAATCAATTTATTTTTTGAAGAAAAAAGATTAAACACCCCTTAATACACCAAAAATTCAAGAAATATGGCACGACTTACAATTAAATGTAGCATTCAAAATAAAACAAAAAATTAAAAACCATATTTGGTACCTACATTTTAGTTTATTTACTATTTAATTTTAAAAGTCATGATCTAGCTCTGTTTGTGTATTTTCTGCATTTTAAATAAGCCACTTCTATCAACCATGGAAATACACAAAGTGCCATAAAAAAGTTTATACAATGAAATGTTATAGTATAATCCTTTGTTCGATCTCGTACATAGCCCACAATTGGTCCTATTAGAAAAGTTATATTTCCTTGAAGAAACATAAACAAACCGTATCCAGATGCAAAACTATTAATCAGGAAAAAAAAATTAAACTGTTATAAAGTTTAAAAAATTGATAAAGTTAACTTACCGTTCTGCTGAAAGATATTCTGCGAGAACCAATGGCATTGTAACGTGAATTAATGTCCTTAAGAAACCTAGTATTCCCGTAACTATTGCCATATTTGCATAATCAAATACTTCCAGAAAAGCTGTTAATGTATAAACAAAATGTATTCTGGATTACCTTAAAAAACTTTTTCAACAATCATTAAAGTGACATTTATTGTGATTGACCTTTAATCTTTTTAAATTAGATTAAACGTCAATCCTGTCAAATATTCATAGCGCTAGGATTGCAGAAACTTAAACTAGTCCAATTCCATATTCACTTATTGTTAACCTCTCAACTGGGTCTCGCCAAAAGATTTCAATGATTTATTGATTGACATTTCAAAGTCTGTTCGATCGCTAGTTTTCATTTTAAACAGTTTAGGAACTCAATAGTTCTGTTCCCTTACTATGAAATTTGGTGTCATTTATTCAAAACCTCTGTCATGTTAATAAAATACGCAAACTTACAGAATTTTGAACTAAAACCTACCAAAAAAAAGGAATATGTCTTCACATGACTTTCTTACAAAGTTTAATAATTACTTCAGACCAAAAGTTTTATCTGTTATACAGCACGAGAGTCTTGTCTTTTGCATGTGAATTCCAAAATCATACAAAATTTTTTACTTAAAAACAAACAAATGTCAAATATGTTTGATTTACAGACGTTTAAACTTGAAAATACATAAATATCATGACAAAAGACAAAAAAGAAATCTTACCAAATCTTGTGATAAATGTAAAAAATGATCCAGCCAAATATATATGACGCGATGAAACTGTCACAAATATAGCACTTAATGCTATGATAACTCTTGATATCAAATCTGCGGCAGCTCCAATTGCGATAATGTTGGCGGTTTCCATCTTAAAACAACATAGGTATACACATAAACTGATATGATTCTCAGAAATTAAAAATTAGTGAAAATAGATAATTTACCTTGGTATAATTTAATTCAAAAAGATACATCGGTTGCAAGGTGAAGAATGCCAAATCCGAGTACAGCGCAAATGACATTCCCAAAATTATATTCAAATAAATGGGATCCTTTAGAAGGGACAAGTCCATAAAATCTACAATAAAACCCCAGCAAGAATGCTTCTGCAGAGGTGGTCGAATTTTCACAGATTCAACACTCACACCAATTGGCCCGTTCCACATGCCCAAACTGACATAGCTGCCCATTCGACTCGAAAGATTTTCGTTTGGATGCAAATGCAAAGAATTCCGATCCGAGACTCGACTTTCAGCGTTCATAAGAGGTTCCCAACGATCTCTCTCGATCTCATCATCAGCATTTTCATTTACTTCAACTTTTTTCATGTGCCACTCCACAGGCTGCATAACGAGCATTCCCAAAATGGCGTGGCTGTTTAGGCCCGCAAGGACCAATAACGCCCCTCGGAATCCATACCATTCGTTAAGTTTTTGCATAACCACTGGATAACACATTGTTCCCACTCCGATGAGAGCTTGACTAAATGCCATCATCATGACGCGTTTCTTGACAAAATAACTGTTAAAGCACGTGTAAGCGGAAGGAATTATGAGGCCGGCGGCAATACCCTGAACTAAACTGTAGGCCACGGTAAGTTCAGCTGTGGTTTTGACATAAACCTGCATGACAGATCCAATGAAATACAATATCCCTCCAATAATTCCAACGGTCCTTATGGAGAATCTCTTGAAAAGACAATTCGAAAACAATCCTGCAAAACTTAGGGAACAAAAGAAAGCACTTGTTATGAAAGCCATGGCACTCGTCTCGGCTCCGATACTCTTCAAAAAGTCCCCAAAGATCAGACCGAACGACGGAAACGATCCGAGGATGCTTGTCTACAGGCAAGAAAATAGATATTTCGTATGAAAGATCCAGAAATTAAATAATCACAACTGCTACGTACAAATGGCATTGCCATGCCGAAGCACACCAGGATTCCCCAACCACCATCGGGCGCTTCCAGTCTTGTGGTTTTTGTCATTTTTCAATGTAGGTATTACAAACCGGCCCAAAACCGAACGACTCAATATTCAAAATTGCACTAAACTAAAGAATTCATTTTCGGTTTATATCTACGAGGAATGGAACTAGATCAACCTAAAAGATAACAAAAGATGCTGGAAGAAGCTACCTACTAATCAGTAATTTGCTTTTTGATTCTGTGGATTAATTATGGGAGGTACAAGTACCTACTTTTACAAGTCTGCGTATCTTTCTTCTGTTCAAACGTTTTTTTTTTGTTCGATAAGAAGACGTTGGCGTTGATATTGTAAATCATGAGGAAGTCATCAAACTATACCAACATTATGTGACTTGCACCAAGGTGGCAAAATTAGGAAAAGTAAGAGTTTATTATCTTAATAATAATCTTGGTTGTTGCTGCTGTTTTATTTCACGAAAAAAAAAGGTATAATTAAAATTTTATTTGGCAATAAAGATGAGATAAATATTTTCCATTGAAGAATGGAAAACGATACCGGATGAGAAGATTAAAATAAAAACTACTATGGGAGTTGTTATTCTAACGAAACTTTTTATTGCTATTCGCATTTCAGCAACAACTTATTTATCTTAAATTGAAAAACATCTTCAAAGTGTCACTACATCCATATCACTATCTACGTAAATTACTACACACTAAAATATCTAAAATATTGTTAAAAACTTAATTTTTCTGTCTTAGCTGGCAACACTTATCCAAAATATGAGTTAAGGTGGCGTCTCCACAAAATATTTCAACTGAAAGGAGAGGGCAAGGCGAGCAAAGATTTAATGAAATAAAAGTGAAACATTTAAGATGGTAGTGATATCAGTGGTATAATTAAAAAAAAAAAAAGCATTTTAGTTCAACTCTAGGGAGAGAAATGCAGCACATTTTCATATAAAATTGAATCTACGAACGATATCATCAGAATGTGCTACAAATGTAGATAGAGATGGAAAACGATGATTTACTTAAGTATTTTTTGGGAAATTAACGGCTTTCAAATTGACAGTAGTAATTCTTAAGTGACAAGTAACTTGACAGTTGATTTAAAATGACTTTTGATTTAAAATGACTTTTGATCGTTTAATTTGAAGTAAGAGATGAAGGTTTTGCAAGAAAACGAATAGATCTATGATTTAAGTGTTTCTTTTTGTTAAATAAAATACAATTTTTTTGTTTATGCAGTTACATTCAAAAAATAATTTTTATTGGCATTTTCTTCACATTTTTCTTTTGTTCTTGTTTATTTATCATCATGTTTGTTTTAAGGTAAGTACTAAACATTGTTATTTTGTAAAAATATACATACAATTTATGTTTTTTTTTTAAATACATGTATGTGTTATATTTATTTTACCACTTCAAATAGTTTTATTGTATTTTTCTTTATAAAATATAATTTGTTTACTACCTAAATAAATATTTACATACATTTATAGTATAAAGTTAGTTGTTTGTTTATTATTAATTAATATTTATTTGAATATAAAAAAAAAACAATTACACTTAACAATTATCATCTTTGCTGTTTTCGTATTTTAGGTACACACATCGAAAATAAATAAAAAATACATTTTACTTTTAGTTTATTTTATATATATTTTTCATGAAAAATATATTTTTGTTTTCTTAATTTTGTTTACAAAATATATATATATTTGACTTAAGACTATTAAATTTGTTTTTTGTTAATATTTAATATAGGAAGAAATAGGAGTTAATACTTTTTTATATTTTTTTTGTATTCAATTAAAGACACTAAAATTCGTCCACATAATATATCGTTATAATTATTATTTTTGATTTTATCTTTTTCTTTATGAAACATTTGTTTTGTTTTAAACAATTTAAATTTTGTTTCTTAATTTTTAAGTACCTACTTATGTTTACATAGTATTTTGTTTATTTTTTTTTGTTTACTTTCTAAAGTTAAAATTATTAATAATGTTGGTCATTGGCCTTCTATCTTATTCTCTTATATAATTAAATAAACTTGTTATATCTCTTTTATTTTTAAATACATATATTTTTCTCTTAACCTCTTGTTTGTTGTTTGAACTATCACAAAAATAGTGAGTTTAATGTTTATTTTTAATTATTTTTAATGTTAATATTAAATCAATTTATTTTTTAAATTAAAAATGTTGTCGTTAAGTTAAAAAAAATCTGTTTTCTTATTGAATGAAATGAGTTTTTGATTGATTGGAAGAAAATATGTATAAATTAAAAACAAAAGATTGTTATTGTATCTTAAAAATCATTAAGTATATAAGTAATAGTTATTTGTTTTTGTTTGTTTTTTTTTTTTAATATAAATACATTATTTTTTGTTTTGATTGTTAAATATTTGTGTTACTGTTTAATATCGTTTTGTTGTTGTTCTTTGTTCTTCTTGCGACTTTGTAAATATGATAAAAGATATTCAATTCCCCATGCAATACCACAGATATAGATGCAGACACTTTGGGCATGAATGCAAATAGGATAACTTTGTGTAAGATCACGAATAGCACCTAGAAACAAAAATAAAATAAAATAAATATAAATTTATATTTAATGTGTTTTAATTTTAATTATAAAAAAAACATTGACACTTAAATTTTGGATGAATTTTGAAGAATATATTACTCATGCCTCTTATTGAAACCAATTACAAATTGTTACCTTTAAATCGATGAAGGATAGGTACCTAGAGTTAAGAAGATTAAAAAAATTACTCGTAATCTAATTTTTTCTTTTTGAAATTTTACTGAACAACTTCCTGTCATAATTTCGAATTTTCTAGGGTGACATTTAAGTTTTAAGTTTAAGTTTGGAGTGCCCTATCTCAGGAACCACTTCTTCTATCTAATCGAAATTATTTGGTGACGTACAGTACACGTCCGAAGTCATTATCTAAAATAATAGGTATCTTTTTCATAAAAAATCTTAAATAGAAATAATTCGAGTGCAATGGAATGAAACTAAGTTGCAGTAAGTTTTTAGTTGCATAGGTATATTTTCTAAAAGTTAAAGTTAAATCTATCCATTTCTTTCAATTAAAAAAAAACAACATTATAATTATAAGCAATGATTTCGAATAAGTAGTGATTTTAATTGCATTCCTTTTGTTGGACAGTGGTTAGAAAACTTATGAAAATACAACATCGAACAATAATTTGGCTACGACTTTGGGCCAGAATTCTTTGGAACACGAATTTGGAACAATTTTCATGGACAAAATGTCGACAGTACATTTTATTTCAAATCGACTACTCCACTCAGGTTGAATTTTATCGATTCAAATTTGACCTTGATTGTATGGAAACTGAAGGTACTCATGACAAAACCCTTCAACTATAAAACTGAAAAAATAAATAAATAATCTAATAAAATAACAATAGTTTCAATCAAGCAAATGTAAACATAGCTTATCATATTAATTATTACGTACGTTTTCAAAACCCGAGATGCATACAAATTATTTAACAAAAAAAAGTATCAATTAACTCTGCACTCCTAAACAATAAATAAAAACAAAAAACTTTGTTTTTTGTTCTATATTTAATTTAATACAGTAAAAAACAAATAAATTTTTAATTGATCGTGATAAGACGAGCCAGATCACGTGAAAATATGTGAAGCATTTTTTTCAATGACACATTAATTCACTAAGAAAAATTGCAAATAATAAAATACATTTTTACCAGCCTTGACTTTGTATTGAACAGAAAAAAAAAAAAAAAACAATGTCAGTTTAATGATTTAAATGAAAATAAGTTCCGGTATAATTATTATTACTGTTGGAATTTTTTTTTATACATATTTCGTTATCATTATCATTATCAGTTATAGTTATTTTATTACTTTGCTAATAAATAAATCGGGGCTTAAAACAAAATAACACTCTATCTTTACAATTATAGAGATGAAAATATGAATGAAGATAACATTACTTTTTTCAACTTCACTTCAACCTCGCTTCAACTTATAGTGAATCTGTAAGAAGTTGAATTGAGGTTGACTTTAGTTAACCAAATTCAGAGAATAGAATAAAGAAAATTGTGCAAAATACCTCTTTCGGGGAGTCAATTTGGCAGAAATGTATTAAAAACTATTTTTGTCTAGCCCTACAAGCAGACAAGAATTTTGCTAATCTCAACGCGATCTGTCAAAATCGAAAAATTTCGATCTAAGTCCCGTATTTTAATTAGAATTTAGACAATCTAACAACCCTAAGCCCCTTTTAAACGATCAGTTATCAGTTCATTTTTCAGTTTAACTGTCAGTTCAGTTAAAATGAAACTAAGTTCGGTGTTCAGTTCATCAAATTAACTGAGAACTGAAGTGACAACTGATGGGAATTCCATCAGTTACAGTTTCAGTTAAACGTTTCAGTTTTTGTGTTTAGACATCAGTTTAACTGAAAGTTTAACTGATAGCTCAACTGAAACTGAACTGATCGTCTAAAAGTTGCTTAATAGAAAACAATCCATATTTTGACATTCATATAGTATTTTGTTACAAATGTCACTCCGAACTAAAGACGGACTTTTCCAAAAATAAAAAATACCCAAATTTTTTTCAGCAGAGTTCCGATTAAGAAAGTTCCGCAATCAGTGAAATTTAACAGTGTACATTTTAACAGCCAATTATCCATGTCAAAAAACTTGGCTACAAACCTCAACTCGAGCTTTAATTTCTGCATGTAATCAGGTTCAATTATCATTATTTCCATTAATGTATATGGCTTTAAAAAAATCAAAAAAGGAACTGGAGTACCCAATTAAGGTCTTTTTTACAGGAAAAAACTAAACGTCACCAAATTTTAATTAGACAAAATTCACGAATACCGTTACTAACTGAGTGACGGATAGACTGATAGTTCTACACATTTTTGAAGGACTTTCTTAATCGAAATTAATCTTATTTACGATGTACATATTTGAACCTTATCAGAACCTTAAAATTTGAAATAATCAATCAAAATATCTATTTATGAATAAAATTACATATTGGACATAAGTCTGAATCGATTAGACTTGTCACGGTATCATATCATAAATCAGCACATAAAGATAAAGGTGTTAAAAATGAATACATATCTAGGAAAAATGACAGATTAGCATTTCCTGTTTTTAGAATAGATTGATTAAGTGCTTTCAAATGGTGTTTTTTTTTTCAAGTTTTAAATTTAAATGTTTGAACTAAATTATGAATCTATGGAATCTCCAATTAAAAAATGTGCAAACTTATTGGAACTGAGTCTGTTTTTAATAAACTATCAAACAAATTTAACGTCAATTATAGAGAAGAATCAAATCGGCTGTAACTCCTGACGAGAACAAATTTAGTTTGCATTACATTCTTTCCTTTTTAAGTTTTCGATACCTAGATAAAAAAAAATGAAAGCCTCTTTTAGAGGATCAGTTCAGTTTCAGTTAAACTATCAGTTAAGCTTTCAGTTAAACTGATGTCTAAACACAAAAACTGAAACGTTGAACTAAACTGAAACTGAAACTGATGGAATTCCTATCAGTTGTCAGTTCAGTTCTCAATTAAACTGATGAACTGAACACCGGACTAAGTTTCATTTTAACTGAACTGGCAGTTAAATTGAAAAATGAACTGAAAATTGATCGTCTAAAAGGGGCTAAAGAAAAATATCCTGTTTAGCGTCAATTTCATATTATTTAATTAAGTAGCAGTTAATCTTCAATATTGCAAGTCTTAACTCAGTTTTATATCCTGGGTAAGTGACACTTTAAGTTCTATTTGTTGAGGTAAGATTACACTTTTAAAATTTAAGGACTTTTTTATTTTTTTATGTTGCTCACTTAAGTGACATTTATTTGACTGTAAAAGGATTCCTAAGGATTATTTAAAAAAAAAACTGTAACTTACCAATAAGTGGTCCAAAGCAGATGACAAATACTGCTTTACCCACCAAATGCCAGCCAAAGGCTGATGGCAGCTTTTCCAAGGAACAATACTCTGATACTGTGAGTGTAAAATTACTCAAAGCTGATCCTCGGAAGAAACCGCATATTGACAGCCACACCATTAAGGAGCGCCATTCTGTTTGTTCGGCCATTACTAGAATAAAAGAGAAACCATAACTGTAATTCAATTCATTTTATGCATATTCACAATATTATCTGAATGTCAACTGTCAAAAATCACGAAAGATTAAGGCTGCATTTACACCAGGCGCAAAACATCACTTCTTTCATGAATAACGCTATATTTTTGTCATTCACAACGAGTATGGCAAAGATAACTTCAATATGATAGAAAGTATGACATTTCATCACTCGTGTGAATGCAGCATAAAAGACGGACATTTGACAGCTTATGATATAAAAATGTCAATCTATTTGTTTTTAGATGTATACTAACTTGATCTTGTAATGGCCACAAAAATAATCGACACTAGGAAAATCGTTCGCTTCTTGATGTTCGTCCTGTCCAAAAACGGAGGCAACACAACTCTCGCCAAAATATCTGTGATTGCAGAGATTGACAAGCAAAAAGCAACATCTGATTTGTGGAATCCTAGATTGGCAAAGAAAAATGGCGTCACCATTTTGAAGTTCATCTCGGCAACATAGAATATCGACAGCCCAAAGAGAATGTTCAAGAACATTTTATCTTTGAGTAAATCCACATCCATGAGGTCGGCAAACCGCTTCCAAAAACCAGGTCTCCTTTGTTTGCTCTCCTCAAGTTGCTTCTTTTCACTCTCGGTGGGCTTCATTTTGATGAACGAATCCTGGTTGTCATTTGTGATGCTCCCCGATAGTGTATGCACACGCCTTAGCTCACGATCTTGCCGCTCAAGCTCAGCATCACCGGTATTCATGTGAACCTGAAGAATGCTTCCTGTGAAATCCAACAGAGACAAGTTAGACGTGACCGACTGCTTGCGGTGCCTTAGCACTGCATTCATGTCACTATTAGTGTAGTTCCTTTCGGCCGACTGAACTCCTGCCAGAGACATTATCCTCGGAAACGATGTCCTCTTAGGAATACCCGTCCGGTTACCATTCATCGAGCTCATCGCCAACTCGGAGAAATTCTTTCTCATGCTATTCAGCTCAAGATGCTTGTTAAACAGCAGGGTATTCATCTCTGGCAAGGCATCCTCGTCTTCAGCTTCCCTAACCGGATCGAAATGCAATTCCGGTACCGGCATCATTTCCACATCAATTGGCTCCTCGATCATATGCCATTTGGCCGGTTGCAACAGCAGTGAACCGACCAGTGCGTTGAGTGATACGGCAGCAAGCATCAGTACTGCCCCCGAAAAGTCATACGCTTCGAGCAGGATCCGTACTAGCTGTGGCATTATGAGCATACCCATGGCCGTTCCGGCCATAGACAAACCAACAGCCTGCCCCCGTTTGTTCTTGAAGTAGTGATTGAGGGCTACAAAAGCCGCCGATGTCGACAGACCCACACCGATGCCATTGATGACACTATACGTGGCTAAAATGTGTGGCATACTACTGGCAGGGGAGGTGAGAGCTAGACCAAGGCCGCATAGCAACGATCCAGCGATGGCAACTTTGCGATAGGAGAATTCTTTCAATAACGGCCCCACAAATAGGCCAGAGAAATTCATGCATACATCTAAGGTACTAATAATCACAGCTGCTCCAGTGGTTCCCACATTGAGATCACGTAACAAATCACCGAATAGAAGTCCAAATGAAGGCTCTATTGAACGTGTACAAAGCTGCAAGGAAACAAGAAAAATGAAAAATTTTAGTAAAAATCATAAAAGTGTAAAATAAGAAAAATTAAGTTGGAAAGAAACTTAAAAATTGAGTCACTAAGTGTGTTGACCAATTATCAAGAATTGCTTCTAATTTAAAGATGAGTTTAAAGTTTCTTAGTCCCTATTCAATAAATCAACGATCTATTGTATAATTGAAATTTTATATCTAAACGAGGACTGATTAAAAATTAGGAGTTAAATAAAATTAGAAAAACAAAAAAATAAGTTGCTTTTTAAAAACACTTCCACAAAATCTCTTGAGACATAAAAACTATTATTGCAATCTTTAAAGAATTTTGAACAACTAAAAGGCTATTGTCTATCTTCATTCGTGCAGACCTGACCTAATATTTTGATAAAAATAAATAAATAGCACCTGACGGGAAACTTACAGTTCAATTCAATCGAAGAGAGCGCCGAAAATTCAAATAAATTGCCGGCAACTTAAAACCAACTATAAAAGTTCTTTGCAGAATTTAGTCTTTCAAAGTTGCAGACAACTTAAAGTTAAGACATCTACATCTGATAAATTTTCTGTCAGTTAATTAATCTCTTTTGTCAAAATTGTATGGATGTAAGATTTGTATATGGATTGTACGATTTGGGTCGAAAGCAGTATGAATTAAGCCCCAGATTGATGGAAAATTTGACATTTCTTTTGACAACCATTAGCAAGAAAACAGCTTAAATTAAAACATTTCTTTAAAAATTTATATATACGCATAAATACCCACGCAAACAATAAACATTTTGTTTGTCTTGGATGGTTCCAATAAAAATCACTTAAATATAAATTTAAAAACTTTTACTGGCTCAATAAAAACCAATAACAACTCATACGTTATTTTAGTTTATAGGTAATAAAACTACACAATTCAAAAGAATAAACTATTTTTGTTTTGGTATTTTAACATCAAAGGAATGAGACCTAAAACTGAACCTAATGTCAATTACTGACTTTTACGGTTTGAACGTTTATTATCATTTTTATCACATTTATTCACGAGTACGACTTTAAGTTAAAAAATAACAAGTAAAATACATTTTTGAAGGCAACGCCATATAAAATCACGATAAATTTACGTTATGTACAAATGAACACTACAATGTACATATGTACATACATACATAATTATTTTCTGCAAAGAAAAAAAATCAAATTAGAAGGTCGTTAGCTTTTCTTATCGCAAAGTACTCGTAGATAGCTTAAATTGATAGACAAATTTAATCTATTTGATTGAAATACGAATCGGGTGATAATTTTTAATTTTTATTATCAATATCTTTCCGAACTTCAATGGATCAAGAATTTTATGAAACTAATCTTAAACTTTTGCTTTGAAAATCAATTTTTATGTTTTTGTAATATAGAAAGGAGGAATTTTAGAGTTTGGCTGTGACATTTGCAACAAATTTTACTTATGTATGTAGGTTTATTTTGTTCAAAGACTTCAAATGAGACTACACATTAAACTACATATTTACGAAAAAACCACAAGAGCGAAATGGAGACGAGCTTCTGTTATAGGAGACCGATGTCGATCGATGGTGACATCTGTCATTTACATTTTCCGATTCTGACAGATCGAAATGAGACTTATAGGCCTTACTGTTTTCATGGATAGATTTCATTCTTGTCAACTGATTTTGTTTTAAAATGTGAAATTCAATGTGACAGTAGTAGATACACAAGACTCTCTTGAGGTTACTCATTTTGACGTTTAAACATTTTTTATCACTGCCACTTGATGGGTAACAAGAGATACAAAAAGTGAGATAGGCAATTTTCTTCAATACGAGTGGGAGTGAGATGAAAACTCATTTCAAAATAATGAACATTAATTCTATCATGTATCATTTCGCCTGTCATTCAATGTTTAATCAAAACCGACCCTGTTGTGTGCCAAACTGCTTGCCAGTCGGTTGACCGAGTTTGTTGTTTTTTTTTTTTTTATTATTTCTTTAATGCGTTCATATTATAATCAACTGATGAATTTCAGTAGGGTTTATATTATGGTGATATTTATATGGCCTTAACATTAACATTCAACAAAAAGAAAACAAACAAATAATATTAAAAAAAAAAACAAAATATTGATCATTGACCCCAGTTTGTTTTTGAGTAACTTTGTTATTTTTGTTATTATAATTGTACATGCTTCATAAGTGTAAACATACTTTCACGTAGGTGGTATTTCATTGATGAATAAATTAAAAGATAAATAGATAAGACAGATTTTTGTTTTATTATGTTATGACGCCCCTCCTTAACCCATTTGTTCCGAAATATCATTAAATTCATTCCGTTCAATTTGTCAACAAGAATAATGAATTATGGAAGATCTAAATATAACTTAGTTTGATAAAGTTAAATATCAAAAATAAGTCTCTTAAGAAAAAGTTAACAAGGCTTTAAAGTATTTAAAAACATTTAGTTTGTAAATGCAAACGTCAAAACTAATTAAAAAAAAAGTAAGTTAGTACCTCATTCGTTTTACAAAAACAAAAAACAATCAAGCAAAATCGAAACTAAACAAAAATTAAACAATATTAACGACATATGTATCGCCGTTGAAGCAAAAGTTTGTTTGAAAATATATGTATAAGCATTTAAATTTATGGAAAATTCCATTAAATAAATCGTGCTGAAATAGAGAACTATTATACGTAACCCATGATACGATTTTAAGAGGTGCGGTATGTGTTTTGAAGTTAGGCGGATAATTGTGTGTCACTTGTGTGGTCTTGGATCTTAAAATAAATTTAAAAAAGAACATAAAATTGATTGATAAGAACTTAAAAATGCTGTTCATTAAGTATGGAAAATTTAGACGGATAGCTGTCATTATGACAAAATCACACGTCACTCTCGTATGATCAGTCATTTTGTATTGAAAGAAGTATCAGATATTCAATCTATTACACCATAGTTGACGAGGATACAAAAACACTATGTCAAACCTAGATTGACAATTTTAAATCTATTTGACAGTTCAAATAACGTCAAACGATGTCAAAATTTCACCATATCCACCGATAATTTGATATTTAACTTCCAAACTAAGCAATTACTTGGTGATTCAGTAAAATTCGCATTTGCATCTAAATTTGGTAATTTCTATCAATTGCTCACCTTTTTCGTACCTACCCAAAATCTCTGAACTAAAATATTCCAGGTAATATTCATTTTAGCTGTCATATGACAAAAACTGTATTCTTCGTTAAGTTTAGATCCAAATTCTGTTGTGCACACTGCACAGCCGTGAGAGAATTCATGTCAAAATTGTTATCTTAGTCTGACAGTTGACTTTTAGTCTATCTAAACTTTTGAACATTTCAATCGAAAATACCGAAGTGAGAATATTATGAATACTTAAAAAGAGATCAAAAACTAATGTTTTTAAACAATCTAGAACAAGAAAAACTTGACACATAAAATTTATAAAAACTGGAGCTGTCAAAAATATTTTCTCTTATTATCATAAATCATTTCTATTCAATTTAACCTCTCTCTCTCTCTCACACTTAATTTGTCATTCATTTTTATTTTTCTTCTAATTTCCGACATGTTTTGCATGATTTATTTTGTGACCTCTGTGTCGCAAGAATTTCGATATGTCATTTCAATGGCTATACATGCATTCTTCTCATTGTCTTCTTTCTACTTGTTGTTCTTCTTAAATCTATTTTTATATTAACACAAGAAAAAAAAAAAACAACATGCACTCCAAATAACTATAAAGTAGTTGTCTGCACAATGCACTTGTTTATGTATACATAGGTATATAACGGTTGCATCATCCCACCCACGCCACGTGCTCTATCCTACCACCATACGATATGACAAAGACTAGACTCAGACGAACTACCGACACAACGACGACGCGACCTTAGTGTCTGTTTATACTTTAACTATTTACAAAATCTAAACAAAACAAATAAAAACAAAAATAATTCAATTTGTGAAGTTTTAATATACGAGGATAGGGGGTAAAAATGGAGGTTTTGATATTTCACTTCGGAAAACTTTAAATTCGTCAATTTGTCGAGATTGACATTTTATGTCACTTTCCGCTTGTATAAATAAAATTACTTTATTTTAAATGAATTTCATTAAATAATACAAATGAAGACGAATTACATATAAGCTGTCACTTTCAACAAAGTAAATAACTGTCACTTTTGAGTTTAACAACTTTTGAAAAAGGTTATAAGTCAACTTTATTAACCTGCTGTGAACTTAGGTATGTTAAATATTTTTAACTCATTTTTTATTTAAATCATCACGAAGTTTGAATTTAACCTACCTTATTTTCTTTCATTTTGTTGAAAGTGACGTTTCGTTTTACTATATTGGATATTATATTTATCATTATAAAAAAATGAGTAACTGCATTTTAAGAACTTTATTATAAAATTTGAGTGTTAATTTTTAAAAGTAAAATGTATTTTTGTTTAACAATTCTGCCACTTTTGAAAACAAATGTCAAATAAAATGTTGATATATTTAATATTTTCATCTCATGTTTATGAAGTAGATACTCTTCAAAGTTGATTACAAGCACTTAAATTGTCAGTTTGATGAAATTGACATTTTATCTCACTTTCCATTTTTATTAATAAGATGATCTCATTAATAATACAAATGAATTGAAGGAGACGAATTAACTTCATACACATCTGTCACTTTCAACAAAGTAAATAACTGTCACCTTTCAGTTTAATAACTTTGAAAAAGGATTATAAGTCAACTTTATGAATCTGATGCAGTCTTTGTTTTTTTTTAATCATCACGAAGTTTGAATTTAATCTAAAAATTGTTCACTTTGTTGAAACTGACGTTTCGTTTTACTGTTTTGGATGTATATATTTATCAATATTAAAAAATTGGATAACCATATCAAAAGCTTTGTTATGAAATTTGACTGTTAATTTTCATGAAATATATTTTTGTTTTACAAAACTGTCACTTTTAATAAATAATATAATTGTCACTTTTGACACTGACAGATGTTTTGAAAATACCATATTTGTCACTTTCAACAAAGTAAGTCGATTTGGGATTTTGATTTTAACAAAATGGGAAACATTCTAAAAAATTTGTATTTTATTTTACCCCGAAGTAAGAATTTACACCATTTTACCCTATCAAAAACAAAAAAATCTGATAGTTTTCCTGCTTTGATGTAATGCCGCAATAGAAATTGCGTTTTTCTGACCAAAACGAATCTTCTGAGATTTAAATTCAATAATAAAAAATTCATGGAGAGCTTGTTTTGAAATAGAAAATTGAATGAAATTCAGAAAATTGCTTTTATGTTATATTTTCTTCTTTTTTTTTTGAAAAACGGAACTCGTTACTTCGATGATTGATGGTTCTATCGTTGCTAAAAATAAAGTCTTAAATCATTTTCATCGAGGACCAAATACCAAATCACTCACCATCACTATAGAAGGGAGTAAAAGTGGTGAAACTGAGAGTTGTTGTTAAGAGGGATGATGTTTTAAAGGATGTTGTACGAGTAGGTGGTATATGTATGTAGTAATGGCGTAGTATGCTCACATACCCTCACACAAATAAATTGCTTTTAGTAATTTCATCGTCATGTCCAAGGCAATATCCTTTATTTTTGTACTCTCTGACATCCAAAGCTAAAAATCCTTGAAGTGTCAACATACTCTATAAAAAAAAACAACTTGTTGCTAGCGCCATCTACTCCGTCGTCGCCGTCTGTCGTCGTCTGGGTCATATCCTTTCTTATAATAGGAAAAACATAACCTAAAACAGATTCATGGCGAATTGATGGAGAATGGTTAGGTTGTGATTTTTGTGAATGGCTACGAAATGACGTCAATCGGACGCATTTTCATCACTATTTCATCATTCCCGTAATCCACCAATTGAAATTATTGTGCTAAGTGATTAATCCGCATTCGGTATATGAATCAATGAATGATTAAGGGAGGACATAATCAGCACATTTTTGTTTATATTAAAAACATTCAAAACTAAATCATGCAAAACCTGTATAGATTTATAAATTTAAATTCGAGAATTTGTTTACAAATAAAAAAATCCACATCCAAAGGAATATTGATTTTGCGTGTTATTAATTTCGCGATTTCATAAAAAAAAAAATATGCTAATATAAATTTTATGTTTATTTATTACAAATGAACGTGTTTTTTGTTGGATTTTTATTTGTTTGTTTTTATTATTTTTTTTCTTCTAAGTGTGAATCGCAATACATAAACTTATAATAATCATAATTTTATTTTGAATTTATTTATTTTGGGTGTCAGTTGGTGGAAGGCAAAAATGGAAACGAAACTTTCTTTTTTTTTTAACTTAACTTGTTTATTTTTTTTTATTATTTTCAAAAACTAAAGCAAATAAAAATAAATTAATTTATTTACTCATGAACGAATCGATTTCACGAAATTAATTAGAGTCTATAGACTCATAAGAAAAATAATAGTCCAGATTTAAACTATTGTTAAAATTGACATAGCATTTTTGACAACTAGTAGAATT
The DNA here is from genome assembly GCA_905146935.1 of Scaeva pyrastri. NCBI lineage: Eukaryota > Metazoa > Arthropoda > Insecta > Diptera > Syrphidae > Scaeva > Scaeva pyrastri. Next base: position 16,153,456 of record LR989929.1, on the reverse strand, counting down.
TTCAGCGTTTTTAAACTGCATTGCAAAATAAAAATTCAATCATCATCAAATCATGATAACCAGTATCTAGAACTCATGATGTTCCATAAATATAAATAATGTAAATTAGTGCAATTATCGGATTCATTTTAATTGCTAAAAGAATGTGAAGTTAGAAAAAGTTGTAAATTACTAATGGGTCAACTTAAACGTTAATGAGGTGTAAGAATTTATTACGATATTTCTATTATAAAAGTTTATGCAAATCACTATATCACTTAATATGGTGATAAATCGAAATTTATTGATTTCAAATTTATTCACCTGATAGTCGAGATTTTCAATTAAGAAATATGACAGGTTAATTTTATGGAGGGAGGAGTTTTCATTTGACTTGTATTTACAAATGGATGAAGAAATTAACAAATCACAGAAAATATATTTTTGGATGATAAGAAGTGAAATAAATTGTTTTTTCACTTTACTACTAGAGAACCCAGCGAACTTTGTCCCGCACAAATTTATTTCTTACAGCACGCTTGGCTGACAAATTTTTTAGTCTTCTAGAAAATTAGTAATTACCTAAACGTGTTATATTAATTTTACACTCAATTTTTCGGCACTTATACTGAATTAAGTTCTCATTAAATTAATTCCATAATAATAGGAATTAATTAAAACCATAAACTGTCAATTTATAGCACATGTATTTAATTCTAATACCAAATCACTGCATTACGTCAAATAAATTATTATTATCGTTGACATACAATATATAACTTACTTATAAATAATAATTAAAAAGAAACTAATTAAATACTTCTGATTGATTACTTGGATGTATATACATTTCTGAAAAAAAAACTTTCCATGAATTTAATGGCTTTTATAAAAGTATTCATATACAAAATAGAATACAAAAAATATAAATTTAAGAGAAAAAAAAAAACAATTATATACAATAAATTCAATCAATAATAATATTATTTCCTTATAATTCTTATGTCACTCTCAAAGCCATTCAAATTCTTTTCTCTCTTTTCTAAATAACAAACAATAAAATTTTTAAGTTTAAAAAAAAATTAATGCAAATTAAAATTTAATTTATTATACCACCCAATATGACAATAACAAATAGATACAGTGGGTTTTTGCACTTAAACAATAATTGTTTAGAAAAAAAAATGTACACGGGCGGGCGGTGAATTTCTATCTAGTTTTTCATTGATATTATTTCTTTTATTTTATGTTTTATTTTTATTTTCTTTCATAATAAAAATTCTATTTGGTTATACACAGAAAGAAATCAAGTTAAGAAGAAAAAAGTCTAGATAAAATTTTATGGATTTTTGCAACATTAAAACAAAGGAGGTTTCATTTCAAACAGATGCTCACTTTAATTTGAAAATAAATCATTTTATTTTTTATTAGTCTGCTGTTTAATTTCTGAAGAATTTATTTAATTTTAAATTCGTAATTAGTCCAAAATGTATAAAGTAAAACTATGTTAATTTCAAACCCATCAAAATTTTGTAGAATCCAATTGTTTTTTTTTTTCTTCTGATTTTACATCTGTTTGTTTTAACCAGATGCATATTCAAATGTCAATTATTTCCATTCAAAGTATTACATTTTTTTTACCGTGTATTTGAGATAGTAAACAATTTAAATATATAATCTGACTATTATGTCGATGACGATGAACCAGAAAAGTTGTGCTGTTTTGTGTTATTTCTAAAAATATAACCCCATTGAAAATATTACTTTTGGCATCACAGACAATATAAACAGGAAACATGCCTTTCTGTTTACTGTGACAATATTATTTGTTCAGATTGCAACAAAAAAAAAAAAAAAACACACACCCACACAATAATTAAATACTTCAACAGTGAATATAAAATAAAATATTAAAATACAATTCGGGTAAAAACGGTTTTTCGACATTTGAATTTAAATGACGTAAATTTGTTTTGAAGATGATCAAAGATTAAGTAAACAAAGCTTATAGCGATTCTCATTAAATTTTGATGTTTTTGATTTGCACTTTTATCTCATCACTTTCACTCGAAAATAAATCAAAACATCTGGCGGTTGTTTTGAATCAGAAAAAAAAAAAAAAAATGAAACGGATATCAAATATTCGACAATCTGCTGATGGACACTTTGACTGTTTCCGTTTCCGATTTATTATTACTGTTTCTGAATCTTGAATGATTCAGAGCTTGAGAATTTCGTTGCCAAAACGCATACAAAACACTTGGAAGAACTGTCAATAAATTATTTGTCAAAAAAGAAAAAATAAAGTTTCCCAAAGCACCAAACAAATTCCTCTGAATTTAAATTCAAATATTCGGAAATAAAGTTTGCAAATTTAAGACTTCTTTAATTGTGTCCCAAATCAAGTTACCCTTTGATGATCTCAAGAATACATTTGGCTAAATTAAAAGTCTGTCAACTTTATAAGGGAAGTTAATTACAAACCTTTTCTCAGTTTCAGGAAAGTAATTAAAAAGCTATGAACGGTAAGTCTTTAATGAAAGGAAGAAATGCCTATCCTTGGCAGTTGCGGGGTGGTATGGTTGGATGGTGATAGGAATAAGTGTTATTTGAAATTTTGGTTTTTAAGGAGTTGTTTCTTTTTGAGGAATGTACAACAAAATAGAGAGAAAAAAATGTTTTCGTTTTATGGGACTTGAGGTTTAACTTGTACATATATTTTTTTTGAATTGGAACAACTTTTGGATTTTTAATATTAAAAAAACTTTCATTACCAGTTTTCAAAATTTTAGAATTTCTAATTGCCAATTTCACAACATTTCCTAAAATGTAACAAAAATACAAAATTTTAAATTTTAAAGAATGTAATTTTGCTCATATCTTCTGAAATTTTGAACAGAGAGTCACAAAAATTTGGAACATTGTTCGGAACAACTAGAATAATCTATATGTAACAATTTTCAAAAGATACATAGATTTTCAAAATAGAGGGGTTCAGGTCATAATCAATTTTTGGGGTTTAGAACCCCCAGTTTTGAATATTATTCCAAATGAAAATGGGGGCCTAAGTATACAGTCTCAATGGCTTCTATTTTTGACAAGCTTTTTTCTTTTTTCCAGCCTCTCGTGTTGTATCATCTATAATTTTCAGTCGGTAAAATGCAATGTCTTTACTTCACAAATTTAGCTACATATTTGTGGAGTAGGCTAATTTTTATTTACGTAGTGATTTTAAGGCTTTGGAATTCCTATTTATTGACAGACATTTTCTTATACTAAAACCTATGAATTTTGATTTATGATTTCGAAACGGAGAAGAGATTTTTTTATTTAAAAAATTCATAGAAAATTGCGAAAGGAAAGTGATATTCCTTAAATTCTATAAGGTTTTGATGGAATTCGAAAATACTAATACGTAACTTAACTTTGATAGTATTAGATAATTTAAGAATTTTAATTTACTAAATATGATCTATAGATGTTTCTAACTCGTTGAGGTTTTCGGTTTAATTTTTAATAAATTAAAATAAAATATTACTTAAGTTTTTCTAAAACAAGAAATTAGTTAACTGCCCCTTTTGTCACTAACCTTGTATGAGGTGTTCAGAATTTAGTTTGACAGAATTTATTAAAATTTGACAATTTTTGACTAACATTTGTATCGATTAAAAAACAAAGCTGAAGATCCAACTCAAACAAGTCTGAAGTGAAAGTTCTGATAGTAAAATAAACAACAAGTATTCTTATTTTCCCTCTCTTCTCTTTTAACTACTGATTAATTTATTTATTGAAAAATATTAAATCACGTGTTGCTAAAACAATAAATTTTCTATGAGTAGATGAGTTGAATAAATAATAATAATAATTGATAACATAAAATATAAAAACGAGTATGTAGTAAGTAGTTGCTAAGTATGGAAGATAAGAGAGATTCAAAGTTAAAAAGTATGTCAATTAAAATGTTAACACTATTGATTTTAATTCATATCTTTTTAAGATTATAAAACTTTTATTATTTGTATTTGGATTTATTATTACTATCGCAAATATTGTTTTTTTTTTTTATTGTTATTGTTTTCGCGTCCTTAATGATATCAGTTTTTTTATTTTATTTTTTTGAATATAAATTTATTTGATTCGTATAATGTATAATCGTGAAACGGCAATTATGTCGCAATAGATAATCTCTGATTTTCTCACAACGATTTCAAGTTCATAAATAACATTTTGCGATTGTTGATGATGGAATATGTCAAATTGGTTTTATTATCAACTGACAACAATTTAAAAGCAAAAACAAAATGAAAGAGAAGTAAATCAGAAAGGCATCTGTCAGTACAACAAACCAACTCAACCGCAATCTCATCTCATTGTTTTTTTTTTTTTAATTTACTGATAAAGCCATTGACTTATATTTTAATTCAAAAACCAGCAGCGATTAATTGAGCTCATGATTATAGAACGAAATGGAAATCAAAAAAAAAAAAAAAAACAAAGAAGTTAACGTACTTGTGATTTGATTAAAGATAAATTTCGCACGATTTTTTATTTTCTTTAGAAATATTGACGAGTTATAGAGAAGATAATGATAAAGTTGGTACCTGCCCCATAAATTTACTTATTGCTTAAATAAGTTTTTGTTTTATTTATAATTACAGAATATTGGTATTAAAATTAAAAATGTAATATTTGCCTTAAAAACACATTTTTTGAGTTTTTTATGCTTAGAGTAAAAACTTTACAATTATTTTACTTAAAAATTTACCTTAGTAAGTTTTTAAAAGAATGCAATTGCAATCATTTCTGAATGCATTCTTTTATGATTTCAATCAAAACAACTGAGACTTCAAACAGGAGCGAATTTAAAATCTGGTTGAATAATTCTTTTTTGTCAAAACTCTAATTACTAATTTGTAAAAAAAATTTGTTTTACACCATTCTTGGTTTCAAAATCCTTATGACAGTTAGTTTTTTATAAAAATAATTTTGCTTAAAATTCGATTCTTTTTGAGGTGTAACATCATTTCTCAAGAAATGCTTTGAATTTTGAAAACGAAGAAAGTTTAGAAAAATCATATTTTTTGTAGGAAATCCAAATGAAGAAGGTAAGATAATTTTAAAAAAAGATTCCCTAATTTTTGCTTGTTCACTCGTTTGATTGCAATCAATTGACTACATTCGAAATTTAATACATTCACTCGAAGTCTTTGTATTCATTTCAAGTTTTTGAATTGTATTTTGTTTTTGGATGAAATAACTGCAAGGACTTCACATGAATACAAAGTCTTCAATTGAATTCATGATAAAGTCTCAAGTGATTGTAATCAATTGATTGCAGTCAAATGATTTGTATATACTCGTAAAAATGATTGCAATCTTTTTAATCAATCAGTTCAGTTATTGTTTTATTGAGTTTGCGTTCACAAAAGATTGTATTCTTTTACAATGTTTTCATTCAGCTGAATGGAACTATGGGCATTTCTATTTCAAACGCTGTTTTGAGTGTCAAAAAAAAAAAAAATCAAAAGTCAAAAGTCAAAGCATGAAAATCGTTAACGATGCAAAAGTAAAATGTTTTGAACTCAGGTTCTCAGTAATTTAATCTTAGGTTGGGACACTTTTGACATTGGTCGGAAAATTACATAAGTGTTTTTTTTTTAAAGTCCAATAATTCCAGGAGGATGCTAAGTAAAAGTCCATTATGACATAATGAAGCAGTACATGTTGTTGAACCTTAGTCATAGATAAGTCTGTTATTTTTTACGAATACTAATTGTTGTAGACTTTGAACCGCGATAAAAAGGGGTTGTCCACATCCTGTTGAGAGCCTATAATATAAAAATCGATCTATATCCTGACTATAAAATTGTATAGTTTAATTGTTTACGTATTCTAAAATTTAATCAGAAATCAACTGCCAGTTTCAATCTCATATTTTTTCGACAGAATTATTCTTATTTATCAAATAAGGCACACATCTATTGTATACTTGTTTATCAATATTGAAAAGTTAAATTAAGATATCTCAAAGTGACTTCAATCTAGATATTGAATTTCTTATTAACACATCGATTACTTTATCTTGGAAACGTACGTATTTTCCTAATTAATAATATTCTCTATAATAATTATATATTCAATCTAAAATGGAAATGCTAATGTTTTGTGTATTTTATATTTATTTAATCAAATTGTTGATACAAAATTTAGAAAACAAACTCAAAAATTGTGCAAATTTTTAGAACTAATAAAAAATATTTTTTAGTTCAACAAAAAATAATATTGAATCAAATTCTGTTTTCGGAATTTAGCTTAGGCAATTCTATTTAAAGATTTTTTCACATTTAGTTGTTATTAAAATATTTGTTTTTTAATTGATTTCATAACATTAAGGAAAGCGGTTAAGAAAAACATGATCTGCTCGTGATATGTTACTAAGCTATAATTTTTTTTAAATAAAATATTATTTAAATGTATATGTGGAAAAAACAATATTGTTTTCAGTTCCTTTTCTTTTGTCTTTTTAAAACATTTTTTTTATAATTTTTTTTAAGGCGCAATGTACATAAAGCTGAAAGTATTTTTGGCTATGTGTTATTTATAATACAAAATATAGGTTAGGTACATACTTATGGAAAATTGAGTAATATTGTAAACAAATATCTTCTTTATTGTATTTTGAATAATAAATTTTATTGTTGTTTATAAATCTCAATATAATAATATAAGAAACAATACAATTTACCAGGATCTTTACAGCTCACAATGTTCTGTTGATTGATTAAGAAATTCGTCATTAAATGAAAAGCGAAAGAGTTAAGACAATTTAAAATAAATTTTTCATAAAGCATATTCTACTTTTTCGAAAAGTTTTTTAAATTAAAAATCGTTCTTTTGCAACTGTCATTTCTGAAGCTGTCATCTTTTGACATTTAACAAATAAAGGACTATCATTAAAAGTGAACGATTCACGTTAAAATTCAATACAAAAGTGGTAAACATTTTACAGTCACATATTAAGCAAAATTGAAGCACTTTAGGGTAGTTCGGGAAGCACCTTCTTGGCGGGTAATAGTTAAACTGGTGGATAAGTTTGAGCTCTTTTGACAAGTTAGTAATGTAATGAACTAATAACCTGAGAGTCAGAACAACAGAGAATATTGCTGGTTGTAACTCTAAGTTTTGACTAAAATCCCAGGTTTGTCAATACCTCATCGGTCTTTAGAATTAGGCAGGTCATAAGGCTTTTAAAATTCAGACTCAAGGAGGTCGATCACCAGAAATGTCATTTTTTTCTTAAAAATTTAAATATCATCTTTTATGATTAGACCTGAAAAACTCGTTAATAAAAAGAACTGTCGCAGTTGGAGCTCGGAAAATCCAAAAACGATTGTTGAAAAGTCTTTCAATCCTCAACGTGTCACTCTGGCTGGAGTTATATTTGAAAATGGGACTAGTGCCAGAATCAGAAGATATTAATTCAATTTCAGCAAGATGGCGCTAAGTTCGAAACTAGCACCAAAAGAATTGCGATTTTGCATGAAAAGTTACTGTTCTTTTTTGTTGGAGAAATGATTACATTTGGTCAACGATGTCTTGAAATTTAACACCCTTAGACTTTTTGTTCTTAAAGCCAACATACATAGAAGAGAAGGTCTTATGTCAAATTCAAGGCCTTAAATTAGAATTAGTGGAGTTATCGATATTTAATTAAACAGTTTCTCACGATTATTCTTTCTGTTTCATTATAGACTTACCTGAAATCTATATATATAAAACAAAGACGGGTTTGTTACAACACTTATAACTCGAGATCTGCTGAACCAATTTTCATGGTTATTGATTCGTTGGATTTGTCTCCACCCCGAATAGCAGAATACATCTTAAATTAAATTAAAAAATTAACACATTATGGCTCATTTTTGTCTCTGCACTATTGAACACTGTAATATGCCAAATAATATACATATTTAAAAAATGTTTTTTCCTTCAATAGCTATTTTAAATTAAATTGCTTACGAAATTAAAAGTCTTACAAGTCTTATTTCGACGCATATGTATTTTAAACCGCCGCCGTGTTTTTGAACTAATTAACTGACAGTTGATAGTCACAGTTGACATTAAACATCAATATTTATTATTATCGATAAGAAAATACAAAAGGTGTCCTCCTGGAAGTATGATCAAGACATATGGTTGACATTTTACAAATCTGAATTTCTGAATTGAAATAATTTAGACTTGCTAAATAGCACTGTTTGTTTTGTGAAGAAACATAATATTGAAGATTTAAGTTTAGAATGGTCGAATTGATTTTTGACAAAACGGCCACAGTACCTAAATCCATCGTTTCTCGAAAGAGTTGGTAACATTTTTAAGACTGTATTAGATAATCTCTAGATCTACTGAACCGATTTTGAAAATTCTTTTACCAATAGAAAGCTAGCTATATATTTGTGATAAATTGGATATGGAAAGAAGCAGAAAATAGTGCTTGAAGTTTGTGTTTAGAAAAATAGAAGGGTAAACATATTGAACAAATATTAGGTCTATTTATAGGTTTTTATGCTCGACTGGCGCTGGTATTTTCATGCCATCTATTCTGTAAAGGCTTTTTGAATCTTAAAATCTAATCATGTAAGTTGCTATTGTTTATGTGAAGAGAAAAGATATATGAGACGCTTTTATTTTGCAAACAAAAAATTAATGGCGTTTCCAGAATTTCAAAATTGCACTCATTGGTTAAGTTATGAATGCCAAAACTTTATTAGAACCTGGATACGAATATTTAAAGCAACTTCTTTCACACAATTTGAAAAACAGGGCAGAACGACGTCTGCGGGGTCAGCTAGTAAAAAAATAAATTGTATGTAAAGTTTTACATTTTTGAAAAAATTTCATTCAAAATGTCATTTAATTCGTCAAAATTCTTTTGGTCAGACACTCCTACTAAAGGCCACTTCTTTCTTTTATCAAAATTAGTAATGCTTCTTAATGATAAAGGCATCTTTAGAATTTACCGATTCTAACAAATTTACTATATCAGTCAATATCAGTCATTCAAATACTTTACCCGTTCACTGGAAAAACCTTTTATTGTTTGGAAAGCTTGAATCTGATATGAGTATTCTTGTGTAATCACTGTCTGTTGATCATCCAGCATTCTTATTAATTAAATATTGTTTAACTTCACTATAATCAGTACATCATTAATATTATAAACTTTCCATTTGTTATTTGTTACTTCCTGTAATTCTGTTAAACTGGTTGACAAGATCACTGAATTATGATCTGACGTTTTGCAAACAATAACATTTTTTCAACACTTTAAATTAAGATCTTAATAAAAATGTTAACAAAAAAAAATTGTTATACGAGTATTCTATGGAAACAAACCTGTTTCATTGGCCTATTCTCTTCCTGTTTATCCCCTTAATTTTACATGAATTTATTTATCTTCAATCTGAAGAAAATGTAAAACATAAACAAATATTACTCAATTTATTGCGCAAATAGAACAAACTAAAAGACAAACAAAATATACAAAAACCAGAATCAGAACCACAACCAGAGGAGAGAATACATTTTGAAATATTGCGTATGACGTCAGTTGAGAGGTCTAAAAATCCAATAGGCCAAAAAAAAAAAAAAATACACTGCTACTGGTTGTCAAAGTTTGACCGACAAAGACACTCCCCATAACATAAAATATCTTCATTTGAACTGGTCAAAGTACCTTTTATTTTGTATATTATAATCATAAACAAAAACAACAATTGTCAACAGAACTTCACGTTTTCAAGCCCGCTCCGTTTATCCAATAACAGGGGTTCAACATTACCTACATTCTGACCATCAATATTTTTGAACGGTCTTTACATGTTTTTTAGCATTTTAAACACGTTCCATTTGTTGGTTGGTATGTACTCGTAATTGTGTGAGAGGTTTAACACTTTTTGAATATAGACATACATTGCTTTGGTTCAACCACGTGCCTGGTGTCAGTTTGGAATAAGTTTAGAAATCAACCAGGAGCAAACTAAGGGGAAACTAGAGAAGGCCCTCTGTTAGTTATAATAATTAGGTTTTAGACTAAGACTAAAAAAGTATTTGAATCTGCAATCTGCTTTATAAAAGAGTCTATAAAAGGACTAGGTGGCGCTGAAGGTACAGATATGAAGACATTACGATTATTTTGGTATAAAGACTCATAAAAAAGATTTTCGAAAGGACAAATTTGTTAATTTTTAATTAATTTTTAAAAATCAACCTTAAAATTTTAATAATACAAACGGTTCACTGGGGCGTATACGCATTTTTATTTTACCGAATTTTAAGAAACCTTCTTTTAAGGTGTTCCTTACAGAAAGAATCTGTTTATTTTTGTAAGAAATTGCAATCAAATCGAAAAACGGGGCCTCTTATGGAATTCACATAAATCCGGCAATGAATTTTACCATTTTTGAACAAGAAACTTGATCACGACTAAGGCCTGTGATCACGAGCACCGCCACTGCTAATGCCGCGCGCCATGCTACCGCCACCTATTCCACTGGTGCCACCAGTGCTTGCTGCTGCAGTGGTGTGGCCGACTTCCACTGACCATGCTGTATATGTAGATACACATTTATGGACTAACGTTAATAAACTCAAGACCTTTCAACAATAAATAAATAATTATACACGTAGTAGTTTTTTTTTTCTTTTGATTATTACTAAATTAACCCGCCTCAAGTCAGGGGAGTTCCCATAAACAGAAGTAAGGTACAAATTGACATCGGCGGAAAAGTCTCGAAAGGAAGTTGCTAGACATTTTGGGTTTTTGTTAATCGATTGATTAAATCAAAGTTGTTATTTTTTTTTCATTTATAAATTTATTGTAAAATTTATGTAGGAGAAGTCACGAGGTGATTTTAATTAATCACTAGTTAATCGATTGTGTTTACTTTTAAACCGGTTATGTTTTATTTGTATACTATATAGTATGTTCAAAACCAACGTCATGCCTAACCCATAAGGAAGTCACCCATAACTGATATGTGTGGCTCTAAGCCTATCCCATTGTCTGGACAACTTGAATTAGCATACATAGCTAAGGTGGGTGCCATGCCATTGTCACCATAACCTATACCTATTGGGATATAGACATAGAGATTGGTTTGTTATGTAAGTTGTGGAAATGGAATAAACACAATAAAACGGGATATTGTAAAAGGTAAGTAAATCGAAACATATTTGCTTGTAAATATTTGCTCTGTGGAATGTAAAAACGTTTTTGTTTTTTTGAGGGGGGGAAAGATAAGAGATGAAGAAAAAACAAATAAACCACTCCTTGTATCCTGAGGATGTGAAAAAGTGATTTGACACATTGTCTCTGGCATTGATTTCATCAATATTCAATATTGACAATCATGTCACACAAAAATATTTACAATGGATTGTTTCAGATTTTAATATCATATCCAGTATAAAGGGTCTTCCAGTAAGGTCTTTTGATATTTGACAGTTGGTAAGTGAATTTATTTATTGACTGTCACTTTTTAGGTGGTATATTTTCCTAAATTTCAATTAACTTGAAACTTATTCAACATTGAACTTACATATTTTCCTTGCAACCGACAAATGCCTTGAAAATTAGTGGTTTCGATTTCGTGACAAAAATTAAAGAGGTTATAAAATTTTAATATAAACCCATAAAAAAAACGTACAACAATCAACTAAAACTCAATGATTTTTATATTTGTAGTTTCAACAAGTCGTTTCTTTTGACATGATATTAGCCTAAGTACTGATTAAACTGGAACTTAAGAAGGCAAACTTTTTGATTGAATCCAATACAAATCTGTGGGAAAATGATTGACTAAACTAATTCAACTCCGGTCTAACGATATCACAATGACAAATGTTGTACTAATAAGTGAGTTCATTCATTACAATGAGCCACAAAATAGAACGCACCTTAAAGTAACAGAGAACTGTCAATTCGACTGTCACAAAAGACTCTATTGTTAACAATTTCCTATTCAAAAATAAATACAGAAAACGATTTTTAAATTAAACCAAAATCGAGCTTCATTAAGTTAGTTAAAAATTGACTCATAGTTAACTGGCGCCCAAGTGGCAACGAAAATTATTTCTTTTATATTTAAATAATTTATGACAGCAATTCCATTCATGTTTAAAACACAGTTTAAAACTCTCTTTGTATGTATTTTAGGATCTTCTCTAACATCTAAATGTTAAATTCTTTAATTAACTCGTTTTGTTTTAAAGAAGATACCAAACATAGTTAAGTTTATGGATGCTAAAGTTTACAACCTATAACTTCGAATAAAGCCTGTCTCACGTCTGCAATCATCATCAGCATCACGTGACCAACATTTTGTAAGAATCCTCTTCGTTATTTTTGTTTTTCGTTTATAGCTTTGGACGTACAACAAAAACAAAATGAAACTGCATCAAACTTAACGTGTTTAACCAGTTCTTTCTTCATCGCATCATCGTCATCGACATCAAGAAAAACAAAAACAAAACCATCATGAACTGCACCAAAGCACATCACATGACATTTGAGATATTTTGCAACAATATAACGGTTAAAAGTCTTGTATCGGCATCATCGCATCATCGGTCTTCAACTTCAAGAGATAATTAATTCCGCCATACTCAACTCAAGCCACCATTCATTCCAGTTTACATGATGAGATATTTTTAGATGAATTCTCATGACAAAATGATTGTTGTGGATATTTTTTTTTTTTGCATTAATAACGTTATAATCGGCATCAAGTTACCGCAATACCGAATACTCCCTTCGTAATCCCCTACCTCCCGTCCATATTTTCAATCAATTTTATTTTTTTATTAAAGTTTTACGAGTCATGTGATTATGCATGTCTTACAAAAACCGTACAAATTGTTTTAAATTGGTTATTCTTTGAACAGTGGATCAAAGAAGTCAGCGTACAAGAAATCAAAAACATTAAAATATAAAAAAATGTCTGAATTGCATTTTTGATAAATTAAAACAGTCAAGTGAGTTCAATGCTGTTCAGTTATTTTATATTCTTTTGATTTTTATTGTTCTTTTTAATTGGAAGTTTTTGTAACGGCTTCAACTAAATTTTATTCAACACATCATGACACGTTGTGAAAAAATTGTGAATTGTAAGAAAAATGAATTCAAATAACCAACTGTTATCCGTTTTTTGTTTGACTTCCATCTTTTTCGGCAAGAAAACTAAAAAAAAAATTGTACCAATATTTCTCCGACACACTGTACTTATGTTCTCCTGATCCAATCGCGTCTTCCCAAACGCGCAAATTAATTGATAAAAAAAAAAAAAAAAAAAAACAGAAATATCTCCTCCAATTGATCTCCCTCGTGCTCCATATCATCCATACTCCTGCATACCTCACCTACATACCTAACTTACCCCATTTCCCTATTTGAGTCCATTGTGTTTTAATTTCCTCGGATAACATTTCAATAAACAAAAGAAATGAAGAGAAGAGAAAAGAACGACATGAAGATAAGAAAAATCGAAAGTGAACCGCTCGCGCTCGCTGATGTTTGGTGGGTATATGAGTATAAAGGCGGCAAAGACTACGCCACCGCGCCGCGTGCGTCGATCGCGGACTTTGGACCCCAATCGACACCACAATCTCATGGAGATTGGAGCATATGCCTGCCTGGCCTGGCTTGGCCCGGCTTGCTGTTGTACTCGTGGTCGTGGTGTTTACTTAGAGTGAGTGTGGGCTGTCAGTGGGGGTCGGTTCCAATAGAAGAAGATGAATAAACAAAAAAAAAAATTGATCTCTGCTCATGCTTCCATCACGTGCTCTAAGACGACTCCTCGACGAATCTCAAGCGAATGCGATCACTTGAGTCATCACGAGATGGCAAGGCAATTATTTATGCCAAACGTTCCACCAAAGACGACACAACGCACGACGCAACGTTTCGTCCGTCAGTCGTTGCGGTCGTCGTCGTTGTCGTCATCAGCGCAGCGTAAGATCGTTGATGCTTGAGCTTGTGAATCTGACTGAACTGGATGGAAGGGGTATGAATGCCCACCGCATCGAGAATCGAGATGGATTTGTGTGGTGTCGAGAGCTGCAATGATAGCTTCTATTTTTATGTTGGCCTCTTTTCAATTAAACTTTATATATCTGCATAATGGAGAAGGCTCACAAGTCACAAGTCATCACAATGATGCCGAGCTGGAAGTCCGTAAATTGTGTGAACATGCGAGTAAATGGCTTCATCACTAATTGGCGCACAATAATAACCATTAATAGGCATAGACAGCGGCTAATTTTATAAATGGATGATGGATTTAAGATTGAAGCTATGTTTACACTCTAACTTAAAGTCTTATGACTGGAGTTTTAATTTATTCGTAATAAAATAATAATTATATTATAATCACCTGTGCAGTGTGCATGTGCGTTGCGGATAGAGAAAGCTTTAAGGAAACATTTAAAAAAAAAACTTTCTATTGTAATTTTTTTTACACGAAAAGAGTTAAATTCGAATTGAATTTGTCGAAAGGAACTGATCGTTGTATTTAAAGTAAAACTTTATCCATAAAATTGAAAAAAATATTCTCATTTGACTAAATTATTTTTTTTTTTTTCATTTAGTAAGTTAAGAAATTAAATGGCTAAAAACATTCACACTATTTCCTTCTCCTTAGAGCCCCGATGAAAAGTTTGTTCTCAGGGAGTAATAAATTCAATGAATTTATGTATTCAAAGTTTCATCATTTTCAGCATAAACAAAAACATAAATAAAAACCAAAGAATTTACTAATTAACTAAATAAAATAATAATCATTAAAAAAAAAATTCGCTCTAAATTGAAATTGGTTTCAAATAATCTTTTTGTTTATGTATTCGATGGTGATAATATGAAAAAAGTTTTTGTCTTTTCCATTTATTAAATCCTCCAATCTCCCCCATCCACTCACTTCCAATCTCGGCCTTCATTTAAGGTTGGATAACTTTTCAATATCAATAAGCTTTCATTATTGTATTGACAAAATAACCACCCAGCTGGGTTAGATTCCTTTCTGTCAAATTAAATTAAGAATGTACGATTTTAAGACCAACTTTATTTTCGATGTGTGTCATTTATGTTCGATTGGCAGTGGCGTAGATGGAAAATTTGTATTTTATTTACTTTTTTGTAAATTGTTTTCTTTATTTAAGAAACTGTGAAAGAAAAATAGTTAAGTAAGTCTATAATATTGAAGAATTGGCAAACAATCTCAAGTAAAACTTTTCTTGTCAAAATTTTATAATGATATTTCGTTTATTTATCCTTTAAAGTTCGAATTTAAAAAAAAATACTTTTGTTTTATGTAAGTATCAGAATAAAAACAAATAATAATTTTCACAAATCTAAATCAGTTTAAGAAAAATTCCTTTAAATAAAAACTAAAAAATTCAAAAGCAAAGAAGTATTTTTTCTAAATATCTATTTGAACAATTGTATAACATTTATATTTTTTTAGCATACATTTAAATTTCTTGATCAAATTGTGTTTTATTCTTTTGGGTACTCTGATACCCCTTACACTATTTCATACCTACGCCACTGATACGTGAACATTATTTGTTTTCCATTGCATGTTGTATGGTCTATTATATAGGTCATCGGTAATCTTAAAAGAACATTCTGTTTTTTTTTTGAGCAACTTGATTGATTAATAAACGAGGCCATGGATGGTTTGTTTATTTAGCAAAATCTAATAACGCCTCCAATGACATTATTAGTTGGTATTGTGATTATGTTTTTTTTTATCACATCGGAATACAGAAAATATTAATAAAAATATAAATATTTCTCTTATTTCACACATTCAAGTAGTTTTGTTCTACATTTAGTCATTAAGTGTTCTACATAAATTATAACAATTTTAGTAAAAGTGGGTGGAAGCCACACCTCTGTGTTGAAGATTTCAAGTTTTCAATTTTTTTTAGTAAACATCTTAATCGATCTATGAAATTTTATTATATAACAAGAATTGCAAGAGCTAATTTTAATTGATACTTACTATGAAAATGTAGGCGGATACCACGCCCTGTATATCAAAAATTGTAAATTTACTTTTCCCATAGTTTCTCCACAAGGTCTACATTTTCAAGGTTTTACGATATCAGGAAAGGCTTCATAATTTTTATAAGCTAGTAAGTCAGTCAATTATGGTTTTTAAGATTTTTGAATAACGGTATCTCAGAAACCACTTATGCTTCAAAGTTAAAATCCGGTGAGTCTCATGAACTCAGGCAATCAGCAAAATTTGATGTGAATTTAAGTTTTTGACTTATTTTCTAATATTAAAGGCAATTAAAAGTCTTGTGGAAAGGGTGTAGTACAAAAGAAGTTAGAAGGGTACTACTGCACCTTTTTATGATAAGGCTGATCAAGTTGTTTTTGATTTGAATATGACAAAAGTAGTGTCTTTTATTTACTACTGAAATCGGTAACGCCATGGCATAATTTTACTTGTAAAAAAAAAATGACAAATTAATTAGGCTATAGAGTTGAACAAAATAAGTTGCCTATCATCACCCCTTAGGCAACTTAAAACAACTTCCAGCAATTTTTACTCAGTGGTTTCTGATTAAGTTGACTTTTGTCTTTTAATACCTTTTTCATTGAATAATATAATTATTTGAAGGAGATATTAAACCACGATTATGCAACTACGCTTAAAGTTGCCAGCAACTTATTTTCGTAGTTTGTGCTCTTTCATATAAACGAATGCAATTGAAATATGAATTGCATGTGTGAGTAACTTTTAGTCCAAACCAACTCGATCTGCATTTTTATTAATATTTCAACTCGATCTACATTTTCATGCATTTTTCAACTCAAGCTGAGAAATTTATTACAAGTAAAATCAAAAGTAACTTCAAAACTATCTAACAAACTAATAAAACGCAACTATATTAAGTTGAAATTTAAAATAAGTTGCATGAAAAATTTTAAGTTTTTATAAATATAAAGTAAAATCTTTCTTCGAATGTGAAAATTTATCTCGTTGCAACAATGCCCCTATTCAAGTCAACCACAAAAGAATGATTGCTTCCAGTCCAGATTATTTTTACTAACTTAAAAGTTGGTTGGGATTCGAGGAATAAGTTGAATCTTTCTGGAAAGTATGTATCGTTTAAAGAGTTATTTACACTATACGAGTGTGTGTTGAATTCTATTGAAATAAATTGATTCCTTCGAAATATACAATTAAAGTCGCAATGCAACTGTGATAAAATGATACATTCAGGACAAGTAGATACGTAGTTATCATTCCTGGAAATTTATTATGTTCAATCAAAGAACAACAAAACTATCTATTGTCATTGCAGATACAAGTTTCAATGTATGCATTTTGTTTTTCTCTTATTTTCTAATAATGCATGGGAAAGTTTCAGTTGAACATAAAAATGAAATTAAAAAAAAAAAAACGAAACGAAACGAAAACAGTAAACAAATACAAAAAAATGCCGGAAAATTGCGATTTTCTGGAGCAGAAAAATACACTCGAATACAATTTCACTTTTGTCCGCCATCAGAGAGGCACTTTGTTCACTTAAGTTAAAATTGTTTGTATTTTTTTCTTTTTTTTTCTTCAGAAACTGCATATGGATGTAATTTGTGATAATGAGAAGCACAGCACAGCACAGCACAAGCTAGGATAGGGAATAAGTGCAGTCCAAGGAAACACAAAGGCGGGGGTCAACTCTTATAGAGAAACCCCCTGTCATACTCTTACCAACTTTGTCTCAGATGCTAAAGCAACAAGCAACAAAAACGTCACGACCGACATGGTCGGATAGGATTTCCTTTTAAGTGCACCCAGCAGCGAGACACGTGCGTCATTTTGATGAAAATCTATATATACTTGCATCCATGTAGCATTTAAAGTTCAATTTTATAGTTCGGTCTCGGTGGGGCTTTGAGGCATAGGTTAGGTAGGTATACCCTGGAGGAAGAAAGGTAAGACTTTTCCTTTGTTCTGTATAACTTCCAACCTATGCCACGATAAGTAGTCTATAATTTAAGCTCCTTTGGAATTGGGAAGGCCAAAGGGCATCTTTGGAGTTCAAGACATTCCTGTAAACTTATCAAAAAATTATGGTGCTGAATTTTTTTTGTTTTTTATTAGCCATTTAAATGAGAACATTTAAATTTGACACCATCTGGTTTGGTTATTGGACGACGACGGACGGTTTGCATTTATTATTATTTATAATTTATGTGTTCGCGATTATATTGCTTATTTTTATTTAAAAAAAAGGCAATTAATGGAAGCAAAATAATAATAATAAGTCAGAATGTTTGTTTTGTTTATTTTTTTTTATTAACTTGTCATCAAATTCTATATAATGTATTAAAAGATATTTGAGCCGAAGTTTCTGATGATGAGCATGCATTGTCAGCATGGAAAATTTTTAAATTCAAGGGCGTTCATACTCGTATTGTGTTTTTAATTATCTTATTAAATTTTGCAAATTATTGGACTGAAAAAGGCACATTATTTTTTTCACATGAGCTCGTGGGAAGCGATGGATTTTATTTACTTAATAATAAAATGATGATAAAATTTTGTATTAGTAATCTTTATTTACCTCATAACTTACTGTTAAGATTACTCCCAAAATTATTATTTGAATGCTTTCGAAAAAATGTATAATGTATTCCTCAGGTCGAGTTGAAAAATGCATGCAAATGTAGCTCGAGTTGATAAATTAATGGAAATGCAGGAAATGAGAGAGCACAAACTATGAAAATAAGTTTCAGGCAACTCTAAGGGCTGGTTGCATAAACATGGTTCAATATTTTCTTTAAATTATTATAAGATAACTTGGGAAGTAAAAGTTTATAGGCAAAAGTCAACTTAATTATAAACCACTGAGTAAAAATTTAGGGTAGTTGCTTTAAGTTGCCTAGAGGGCGATGATGAGCAACTTACTTTTTTATGACAAAGTAAGTTTAAAAACTAAATAATTACAATATTCTTCAATGTTTTGCTTAATGCTTACATTTTGTAGTGCAGTCGAAGTATAAAAACATAAATATCAACGAACACTTTCTCAAGTCTGCAATCATTTATATATTATAGCGCCACCTATAATTCACAATATGAAACTCTATCTTCAATAAAATATTTTTACTTATTACTGCCTTTCTTATTTTTGTTGTACCTATATACTTGCTTTTTACAATTTTTAATGAGGAACAAAAATCAAGAAGCAGTGGACCATCCTTTCTGACAGAATACAGTTTGACAGATAAATGCTACCAAATTCAATCAAATTTTGAATTTGAATATATAATATGCATGAAAACCTACAACAAGGTTTTGACATTTTTCTGAATAATTTTTCGTGATTCAAAATTAAGTCTAGCACTGACAACTACAAAATGTTTTAATTGCAGGAGTTGGTGTTTTTGTTCGGAGTTGCAAGAAACCATTTTCTTCCTCAGCACTAAATTGCGAATCGTTTTCGTCATCACATTGCAACTTAATATGAGCAACTTTAAGTTGCCTAGTGAGTGGCAGGCCTAAATCAAAATGAAAAAATTTTGAAGAATTTAGATCACTTAATGGGAATAATAAAACGCAGCATTTAAAAAGATTGTGCGATTGTAAAGGAGAATAATACTTTCTTAGTAGAAGTAATACTTTCGGCATCATTGCAAGAGTACCAAATCCATTTGACAGTAATGATAATATGACGTAAGCTGTCACCATAATATTACAATAGGTGTTAAAACTGCTTATTAATGGCCTTGTTACACGACTAAATTACTTCATTTATAACTTCTTATGAAAGTTTTTGTTCTTAGTCAGTGACATTAATCCTGAAAGGTGATGTTATCAAGCAAATAATGTTTTATTGATGCAAATATTGAGCCAATAAAAGAACAGACGAATTTATTTCTGGAACACGTCACACGAATTTTTAAATCTACAAAAACATGTTTACATTTTTCAGAAACCTAACTTCAATGTTCAATTTATATAATCAAATTCGAGATTCTAAAATTAGGGTTTGATATAGTACTAAAAATAGAAATTCCGTAAACAAGGGACTTTTTGGTTTCCTACAAAACCAAATACTATAAGCCTTTATTCAAAAGGAACTTAATTTTCATTAATGAATAGTATCTAAATAATCTTGTCTTCGTCTCTAAGGCTTAAAAGTTATATTTATAGAACTAAAGTAGTATTTTATTTGTAATACTCCATAGAACAACTCACGTAATCACGTCTCATGTCACAGCCATGTTGTCAAAATGCCAACAACTGTGAAATGTGCTAATTGAAACAATTTCTATCCGAAAGAGTGGGAGTAGGGTTACTACATAAGTAAGTACATATTTATTTTAACTAGGTTTCAGTTTTATTTAAATGTGCTATTGAGCAACTAGTGGGCGACACACGCAATTCTAATTCAATGGATAACTTGTTTGTTTTCTTATTGTAGAACCTTTTTTTTTTAAAGGTTAAGAAAGAAAATTATTGTATTCATTCAGTTAAATCAACCATATGCAAAATTCTCCCTCAAAGGAAAAACCTCAATCTCAACATCAATAGAAGCCAATCAAAATACAAAACAAGAATGTTTGTATGTACATATGTATGTATCTATGTATGAATTTCTATGTATTTATTTTTATCAAAAGAATTTTCCTCTTCATTTGACTTTGCCCCCAAAAACAAACTACATATCAAGGTCGTTCACATTGAACTTCTGGACATCTGCCTACTTTTGTTTTTTGTTTTTTTATTTGTTTGTTTGTTTTCCTATTTTTACTTAAGCTCGAAAAAAACAAAAAAAACTTTTTCTGCCATCTGGGTCTGATAGCATTTTAATTTTGTATTTTTTTTAGGTTGATTTCAGTGAATTGCAAACAGTGTTGTGATTTAAGCTATTTCCAATAAAACAAGGGTGTTTTTGAATTTGATTTTGACTTGATTTTTTTTAGCCTTCATTTCGTAAAAATTTTTAAGGAGCTTTCCTTTTTCCTAGTTTGAATGTGTATAGTGTCCTTACACCTCAGGTTTCTTCATTAAATAAGAAAAACTAGTTACATTTGCACAGAGGGAAACATCAGAAAGAACTTAAATTAAAAGATGGGACCTAAACTACCACCATGAGGAACTCCAAACTCAAGATTTCATCCATTGTTTAGGCGCCCCCTATCGAATGTCAAGTTACAATGAAAAGGAGAGACAGTCAGAGTTCGAAATCCAAAATTTGTTAAATAGTAATTTAATATAAAATAAAAATATCTAAAACTTTTAATGTTAAACTCCGTATTTAATTAAAATCCTTCGACACGCCTGCGCCCCCAGTGTGTGACGAATCTGAACTTTAATTTTTTTTCTTTTTTTAACAACTGCCACTTAACAAAATTTTATCAATCAATTATGACAAAGTGGGCGGATACCACGCCCCTATATTGAAAGAAGGTAATTTTTGAAAGTTTTCTCTGGTTTGGGTAGTGAAATTAGAAGTTCTTTTTAAAATGTTGATGATCTATTTGTCAACGAGTGATTGAGTTATGGTTGTGTACGATTTTTGAAGTATTGTATCTCAGGAACCACTCGCAAATTATTTCATCAAAATTTTGTGATACACCCCTGACTCTAATAAATAAATTTTAAAAACTCTTTCCGGGAAATAAAGCCAACAGGTCAATAACATTGAAGTTGTTGTGTAAGCCACACGCAATTCAACATACAATAAAGCAATTGTAAACAATAAAATAAATTTAGCAACAAATTTTATCATTTTCAATAAACCTTTTATTTACTCAAAAAATATAGATACTCGTACATCATTATGTCTGTCTACAGTCTCTCGTAGTTAGCAAATTTTTGTTAAATAGATAAGATATTTCTTTGAATTTTTGCGATTGAAAAATTTAAAAATAAACAATTAACAATAAAAAAACAAAACTGTATTTGTTTTTGAAACATGTGGTTAATTAATGTATAATTTTTGATTGTAGACAATTAGACACCCCTTACTCAGCAGTTTTGACATATTTGCTAAGTTTCAACAAAAAAACAAAAAACTTTTAGTTTATGCCACAGAATTTGAGTTTAAAGAATTTTTTTAAGTTAAGCTAAAAAAAAATTTCTGAATTGGTTTTTGTTTGTTTAAATTTTATTTTAGTTTTCAAAAATGTTTTCAATTCAATTTTCTTTGTTTATTAGTCACTTGTAGTTTAATTTGTTTTCCATTTGAATTCTAGAACATATATTTTTGACAGCACATTTGACTGCTTAAAGGGTTTCTTTCATGCTTCTAGAAGATGGGTTGTTGGAATGGGGTTAAGGTATAATGCAAAAATAAAATAAATCAAATTAATAATATGAAAGAAAAGAAAGGGAAGGTTAATCGATAATTATTATTATTATTTCAAGAGCATATTGAGCATTACACTTTAAGCATGATTCTTAAATAATAAACTCAAAGAGTTGAATGCCTTAAGTTAGACTTAATACCTAACTACGAGCTTCATCAAGGTTGGAAAAATGTGCTAGATTGTGAGGTTATGAGTTCAAAACATTTTTTATTGAACTTTTGATACACATTTCACATGAAATTACATTTGAATGGTTTCTAAGTCGGGAAAAAATAAGAATAAATGTTTGTATCTTCAGAATTTTCAATTTCAATTTTTAATTCAAGTTATAAAAAATAAACCTTACAGAAATTGTAATCCTAAAAAGTCATGAAGATATTTTAAGCAAGAATTACACTCTCTCTTGAAATATCTGAACATTTTGATTTTTAAGAATTCAATACCATTTAAATGAGACCAAATAAAAATGTTGTCAAGGTCTTCATTGACATTGAACGCTCTATGCTCAATGAGTCCAACTAAAAATTGTCCAATTAAAATGGAAATTCATTATAGAGTAGAGGACCCAGTTGGGTTACCTGAGGGACACCAGCTGCAGTTGGTAAAAAATTAGGCACGCTGTCACCAGCTTTTCGAAGTTCAAAGTACGCCAAAATTGACAGTTAAAAGAATTATGTAAGCAAAGTCAAGAAAGTTATAGCATCATTATCATTGTTTGTCTAATGACTTTAGTAAGGCTTAGAACTGTCATTCGATTTAAGCACAGAGTTTGCTGTGAATTCTCGATTTTGGCTTTCAAAACCAATAGAGTTAGAAACTTCAAATTCTGAATAATTTGTCGTTTATCCGTTATTTATTTTGAGTCAAAATTTGTCAAGATTCTCTCCAGTATAATGGATCTCATAAGTCTTTTGTGATTATTTTTCTGATAACTTAAATTTTCCACAATAAAGCAATTTTTCACTAATTTTAAGGCTTCCAAGTGACATTATTTGATTCATAAAATTATTCGAGAATCCCAGATCTCGAGACTTCGAAATTGACACGATACTGAAATTTTTTGATTTCGGTGAATGTCTCATCTCTTGGTCCGTTCTAAATTCATAATTATCAGATATAAGTTGTGTTTTATTCGCTGCTGCATAGGTGGCGCTGTAAAATGTACCTCAAACATTTGATAGTTGACGAAAAAGAAACCAAAAAAATAGCAGCTGTGCCAGAATATTTCCCACTTGTAATGATAACTTTGGAATTGATAATGACGTTAGATGTGTCCAAAGAACTGGACTCTTAAATTACATCAAGTCTAATTAATTTTCACTAAGCTCTTTCAAAATGATATTATTTTCGTCATTTTTTAATTAATTAAATTGTATCTCTTATTTTAAACTCTTTCTCAAGACTTGCAAATAAAAACAAATACATACATAAGAACAACAAGTCTTATAGGAAAACAGTCTTTTTAATTAATCCTAATTAGTTTCAATTAATAAAAGTGAAAATAATATAAAACAAACAGCACCCCCACCCCTGCCCGCATACATGCCTAATTCAAGTCCAACTAAACAACAACTTACCTAGAGAGACTCATAAGGAGCATCCCATTCCCATTCCCGATATCGAAACCTTCAAATTTATGTTTCTCGACTGAGAATGTGCCTCCCTTGTGTGCACTTTTCCCTCTGACTCATTCACTGAAGTCATAGTTTCATTTAAAAACAAAATATATAAAATAAAAATAAAAATAATAATAATAAAAAAAGAAAATAAAGTTTTATCACATTGAGTTGATGATGATAACACAAATGAAAACAAAAACAAATTCTTGACAGTTCTGCGATTTTTACTTAATTTACTTGTTGCGAGTTGTAACTGCTCGCCGTGCCCGCTGTGAGCGAGATTACGCAATCAAAGCCCTTACCATCTATGTACAACAATTTTATTTTGTTAATTTTTATAAATCATTTATTTATCGTTTTTTTGTTATACGTCCATAGACACAAGTAGTGTCGAGAGTATGTGTAGGTTAGGTACCCTTTTATTGGCGTTAAGTGAGTAAAACTTCAAATTCTTTACGTCATTCATTTACAGAAAATAATATCACTTAAAGAAGGGGGGGGGGGGGTGTTTGAAAATGATTGACACCCTTGAGATCTGGAGAATCTTATACACTACAGAAATATACAAAGAAATGAAATATGTGATTTAAGAATAACTTTACTTTAATTCTGCTTTCAATCGTCGTGTTTTTTTTTTTCTTTTTCTTTTTGAATTAATATCCATTAAAGATAATAATTTATTGCTAGTTTTTACACATAGAAGGTTAGGAATAAGTAGTTTTGATAAGGTCTTTACATTCAATTTACATGTGCAGAAATATTTACATGTGAAACGATTTTTTTTTCTTCTGTCATTTATTTTTTAAGTTGTTAGGATTGCATTGGTGTAAAATTTTTACTTTTAAACAACCCGAAACTAAACTTTTTGCAAGTTCAGCGCTTTAGTAATATCAACCTTATTTTCAAATTTATAACATACCCGTAAACACGCCCTAATATGTACATACAAACGTCATTTTTAATTTCAAACCATCATTTGGTGACAGAATTTCGCTAAAAATGATTTAAGCTTTAGTACAGTAATTCTTTTAAACTTAGCATCATATTAAAATTTTCAAGGATCACAGTAAAAAGTCTTAAATATTAAGCCCAACAGGCCAAGTAGATCGTATTATTTTTTGAATTTGAATTTTTACATGAATCTTAATTTAAACATAATTTTATTTTGATTATAATATTTGTTTAAAATTTTATTTTTAATAGTTAAAAATTTCACTAGAATGAAAACGATAATAAGAACCTTAACTTTATATATTATTTAAAATTTTGTAAAACTAAAATAAAAGAATCACTCAAAAACTAATGGAATTGCCAGGCTTTAGGAGAAAAAATTGTTTAAAAAATTATAAATTAATAGTTCGAACTTCTTTAATAAAAAAAAATCAATTACCAAATTCCAAAGAAAATTTTTTTATAGGAATCGTAAAAAAAGTCATTAAAATCTTCCAATAAGAGTTCTTATTTTCAAAAACAAAATGTAATTTCAAAAAACATTGCCTAAGTCTTGTGTTTTTTGTATAGCAATTTCCAAAAAGCAGTGAAAATTTCTGTTGCTCGTAAATGTCTCAGAAACAAAAATAATGACAATTTAAACATTTGGTTTTTATTTGACAAGAAAACCAGTAAACCGTTTTTCTTTTCAGAATAATGTTTTAACGCATAAAATTATGTTTTTGACAACTGGTAACATTTAAAAAAAAATATTTTATAAGAATTTTAAGAAACTTGATTAAAATGACTTTTTTTACCTAATATCTCGAAAACGTCCAATTATATTGACTTAGATTGGTCTTTCCATTAAAAAGAACATTTTTAATGTCTGGTAAATTAAAAATAAATCGAATATTACTTGAATATTGAAAGTAAACTTTATGATCAGTTTGTGATATCGCAACAAAATTTAATTAAAATTATGAAAACAAATTTCTTAAAAGTTAAAGTGGATTAATAATTTTCCTAAAAAAAATACTTTTTTGAAAAAATACTTATGCGAAAATGTATTCTTTTAATTTTGAAATTAAGTTGGTACATTTTAATTTGGTGAATCAGTTAAACCGTACTGATAAAAAAAATTAAACTTCAAAAATATTACACTTTAAATAATAATCTTTTAAACCCTTAATCATTGTTGACCTTTCAAAAGATTAAAGTTTTTCACTTTACGATTGATTTAATTTTTTTTTTTTTCAAAAATTTTTTAAGTGAAAAAACTTACAACTTGGCATTTTTGTATTCTAGAAATTTAACACACTAGCTCTATGAAAAATGTGGGTCATAAATAAAAATAATTGTTTATAAAAAAATTTCATATTATTTAAAGTAATACATATTAACAAATTTCCCAAAATTTTCAAAGTATTCCTTAATCGTTAATACTTGTTACAAAAAACTAATATATATTTTTAATAAGTAGGTAGTTTTTTAGAAAAAACTTTGACTTTAGTTTTGAAAATATTTAAATAATGAAATTTGAATAATCTTGCTTCATGTATTTTAATTTTTCTGGACCATTTTACACCCCAATTTACCAACGCACCGAATTGAAAATATTCTTAAGGAAATTAATACCAAACGAAGAGAGATTCTTGAAATCTTTTTGTTTCTAAAAATTGGAAATTCATTTTTGTACAAAGGGTTTCTTAAAATTGTAACAAATAATCATTAAAAAAAAACTATTTTTCTTAAATCTTGTGGTAGTTGAAATCCCTGGCAACACTTGTTCCATCTTAAATCTTCATAACGCCGCTTAAACTTGTTTTTCTTTTCAAAAAAAAAAAAAAAAAAATTGACACAAAGATACCACTTATGCCATTTGCAGGACCTACAATTTATTAATACTTCTTCTCAAATCCTACCTAAATCAATTTGAAAGGTTCTGATTTTGCTTAAAGTCTCCATAAATAATCTCAAATCCCCTAAAAGTTGCTTTTCTATCCTACACTTGCAACACATACATTATCTACAGCCCCTCATTATAAATCTACATAGGATAGAAAGGTAAGGTAGGTCCTCAAAAACATCTGCTTCAACTCTCGTTTCTTTATTTTTCAAACAAAGGATTTTTATTTCATACAAAGAAGGTTCAAAAATATTTATTATCCTTTTATTATTATTTTTTTTATTCAACAACAAAATGATCATTAATTTGCCTCTGTTCACGCGACCACTGCCTGATCTTAAAAATCAAGACAACAACAAAAAAGAATCAAAACATAAACAGAAAGAAAAAGAAAAGAAAAAAAATCTTATAAAAAAGGCAGACAGAGGAATTGGAATTGGATTTAGACTAAGAGTGTGTAATTCAAACGGGAAACAGAAACAAATAATATAAAAAAATCAAGAAAAGAAAAAAATCTAAAATAAAAAAGATAAACAAAGATCAAACACTGTTTGCCAAAGAAACAACTTACATTGACAAGACTAACACCAAATGTGGCAACCCATCCCCATCCGCCATCGGGGGCGACTTTTCTCGTTGATTTTTCCATTTTCTTCTTTAATTGATTCGGTTTTTTTTATGTTCCTTAATTTAAAAATTCAAAACACACAATCGGAGCTGTGGTGGTGGTGGTGGGTGGATTAGCGACAACACGCAGACACTAGACAACACACCTCGTTGACAGTGACAAAATTGACACTTTGGCAACTCTAGGAGTTTGATTTTTTTTGTTGTTATTAATTTGGCAAAAGTGCACTTGGTTTTTTTTTCTTTTGTTACTCTCTTTTGTTTCTTATCAAATTTTATTGGCAATAGTTTGTTTGGGTTTGTTGCAGACTCAACGGTATATTTTTTTTTTTTTATTTAAGAATTAAATTTTATTTTTTAAGATAAAAATTTGGCCGGCAGGATAATTTATTGCATCTGTGGTCTGTCTGTGTTAGCCACACACAAAAAGGACAACGACCCGAATTGAGTTTCTTTCTTTCAAATCGATTCTTATTTTTTGTTGTGATTATGAAAATCTTTACATGATTGCAAAAAAACAAAATTGACAGAAAAATTGTCACACTGGCTCAATAAAAATTATATTTGATTTGACACGACGACGACGACGGACGATGACCGACGAATTAATCGCAACAGGCACTTTTCTGACGAAATTTTCGAGCAACACTTTGACTGTGACTGTGACTAACTTGATTCGCAAGAATAAGGGGCAAAGAACAAAGGAAAACAAAATAATCTTCACGTGTGATTTTGCTTTTTGTTGTTGTTGTTTTTGTTGTAGTTATTGCCATTAGGGTAATATATTAAATATAAGAATTTCCTTTGAGGTTCTTGATTTTTATTTCTTTTGGGTTCAAATTTTTGATTTTTTTCCACAGTTAAAAAAATAAATTAAAATAAAAAAATCAAATCGGAAAAATTCAAAAAACGAAAAAAAACACCGTGTTTGATTAAAACGAATACAATTTATTCACAACTGTGCCATTCCGCGACTCCAACCAGTTGCTCACTGCACAGCTCATCGATAACTGAAAATTGGAAATTGCTTATGGCCCTGCTGCCCCTGCTGTTTGCTGCTTCTGCTGCTGTTGCTGTTGCTGTCACTGTCAGTGTTTCAATGTGGAGCGGTGTGGTGGTGGTGCGGAGGCAGTGGCGGTGGTAGTGAAGTTCACAGCTGAGCGATGAACGATGAGCATTGAGTTGGCCCGTTTCGTTTGTTGTTTGGTTTGGCCAGAGTTTTTTTCTCTGGCTTTTTTTTTGTGCACATCACACCCCCGTAGGGTAAATTAACAAATGTCAACAATCTACAGCAAATAATACTTTGATAAGAAAAGTTGAGAAAATTTGGAAAAAAAAGAAAAAAAATTATTGAATTCATAAAAATAGTCAAACATTAAATTATATTTTGATGGGTGTCAAAATTCTCTCAAGTCAAAAGTCTTTTGTCAACAGAAAATGGCAGTATACAAGATTTTCGACAGACGACTATCTTTAGAATCAATGCATGTCAGAAACTCTAAATCGATAATATTAACCTAGACGATGACTGACTTTTTCATCAAATTTTTACTTCAGATCACAAGAAATTTTTGAAATTAAGTTCTTCAAAAACTACCGAAAACTTTAGCTGATCGATTGAAAAAATTGATATTTTCAATTTAGGAAGCGTGGGAATTTGCCTACTTTCTCATAATTATAATCAATTAAGTAATTCTTGGAAAATATTAAATTTTGTTTGATTTGACATGTACAAAGGAATGAATTGAAAATTCAAGATTTTGTCGACCGATACCATTCAGTTGCTCACCTTAAGGATTCAAGAGTTACGTTCTACGCCATCTCTTCAATCAGCGTAAACACTTACAGGAAAATATACTACAAAGGTCTTTCTGAGCTGGTTTCTTTTCAATCATAAGAGCTACCTAAGTGACCAGCCCAGAGCTTAACTTTTTCACGTCTAAGAGGTCAAAACACTATTTACTAAGCACCCAGTTTTCAGATCCATATGCGAGTATTGGCAGAACTATAGTTCTGTACAGAAGTAGCTTAGAAGTTATGGTAAGCTCTCTCGATTTCATCTTCGTTATTTTATTTTCATTCATGAATCAATTTTTTTTGGTTGATCTAAAATATCTCTCTAAAAATTCACTATTCTACGAGTACACACACGACTTTCGAGATTTAGAAACTTTAAAACAAAAATAATACCAAATCATAGGGTACAACACAATTCTTTATCAACATCAAACAACTTTGAGTATTTGTTTTTGGTCTTTGGCTCCATAAACACGATAGAAACATAAACTCAGACGCTCTTAGTGTTTGTTGTGTTAAATTGAGTGAGTTGAATTGGTAAAGAGTTGAGGTAGGTAGCACAGTGTTGCTGTGGTGATTATGACACCTAATAAATTCATTATCAGCCAGAGTATTGATTTTATTTTTGGTAATTTTGGGAATGGGTATAGGAAATTCATAAAAAAAAACTATATGAATATGTAATTAAATGTAAAATGTTGGATTTGAACAGAAAATTATGTTGAAAATAGATTAAAATACTCATTTTCTAAACACACATTAGTTATTTGATATTTTAATTTCATACTCCCTAATTATGTGGAAACTTAAAGATTCAAAAATTGTTACTTATCTCTTGAATATTTTAATGATTTCAAATGTGTTAAAAGTTGTTTTCCATTTTGAATTTAAGAACGTAAATCGCTCTAAGTTTTCAGATTCATTCGAATGTCCTTTTAAAACTTTGATAGTGATATAGAATTTAGACAGTATTAAACTTAATACAATTTGTTCGAAACATAACTTTGATTAAAAATAATATTGTATGTTATTTTACACTAATTTCTTTCGAAATTTGATGGTAATAAACTTAGAGCAAGCCTCTATAACTTTCTACATCGATGGCTAATTATTCTTTAAACAAAATTCGTTATTTGTTGTTTCAAATATTTCAAAATAGGTATAATCAAAAATTCCTACAGAATTCACCAAAATACATACATAGCAAAATCGGGTAAAGTTTCGTCTAAAAATATGTAATATTCTTACGCTTTGTTGAAATAAGCTTTAATATCTCATCGGTTTCCCCCTTTTTCTTGACAGAAAATGAATCAAACAATTTTAACAATTTTGAAACGTCAAAATAATGTGGAACTGTCCATTATTTTAAAACGATATTTTGGCATGATGTTTTTACATTTTTTTTAATATTGATTAAACATGTAAAATAGTCTATTCCTTAATATTAAAAATTTTCATAGGTACAGCATATTTTTTTTAAAGTGGGTATTAAAAAACCACTCGATTTATAAACACTTTGGCAACTCTAATCCTACCCACACAAATTTTTTGCAATTCAATTCCTGTCTCAAGTTGCAACTCTGTTTGTTGTTATTTGTTATCATTATCACTATGAAATTGAGTAGTTTCCGTTTCCCTGTGTGAAATCAACTTAAAAAAAAACTCAAAAAAATATGAGACATACAAAATGAAGATAAAAAACAAGTTAGTAAATTTTTTGCTCAATTAGCGAATTTTTTGTGTCGAAGAGAAAACAAATTTGAGTGAAATTTAGTATAGTTTTGTGTGTTTCTCTTTGAAAACAAAGAAATTTCAATGAACTCAAGAGCTTTGTTGTCAGATGATAAAATGAAACATAGTTAGCTGCTACCTTCGAAAGTAAGTTAAACAAAAAAAAAATCGTCTGGCGTCAAGGCGCTAATTTTTTCTATCGTATATTGACGATTTCATTTGCAAACAAAGATAAAATTCCAAAACCAATTGACGTGACGTTTATGCATTGACTTCACACAAATTTTTGACGTTAAAAGTTTTCCCTATATACGATAAAAATCAATACCCAACTAAATACAAAAAATACAAATTGACAGCCTTGTCCAGAGGTTAACATTCCAAGTCCAACACCAAGCAAAAGCAAAAAACCCTTGAAATATGGTCATTCGAGGAAGGTCAATGAAAGCCGATACCCACACCTGCTAACACAAACACACATACATGTGTACATACGTCCTACATTGATTAACCCACTGACAGTGGTTGGCGGGGCCTGCAACTGCAATTTGTTGCTCTGTGCACCTGTTACTTTTGCCATCACCTGCGAATGCGACCAACAAAAGAAAAACTAAGAGAGAGAGAGAGAGAGAGCAGAGCAGCAGTGCACAGCTGGTTATGACGCAACCGGTTTCGTTCTCAGCGCATGGTCATTCGTCATCGTGTCATTCTTTATCATACATACATCACTTACATACATATGTATGTGTATATGTATGTCTATACAATGAATTATAATAAATATAAAAATGAAACCACTTTTTAATGACGTCAGGAAAGTCTTATTTGTTTATTACGTCTTCTCTTCTTCTTCTTCTCTTCGATTTCCTGATGTGTTATCGACAACAACAACTTGGTATTTTTCCCCTTAACATTTAAATGATAAAAAAAGAAATGAAATAAAATTCTGCACACTAAATTGGAATAGAAAATAGAGTTGCCAGACAAGTAAAATTAATGCAAAAATTAAATCTAAAAAAAACAAAACTGTCAATCGTTTTGGAATAGACATATTTTTAAAGATCAGTTCTTAAAAAATAAGGGGTAGGTTAATATGAAGGGCAGTTCTCAGAAATAAATGAAATGCCAACACAAAACTTTTTATTGAATATTGATTCATTAATAATTTTGTTTTGAAATTAAATTGCGCACCAAAATAACTTATTCAAAAAAGTTTAAGATTTTCAAATTCAAAACACGACAGCGTCTGTTGTTTTTTGATGTTATAATCTTTTTATAATCTTCCTTTGAAAAAAGTTTTAGTTTTTCTTTTTGACAATATCAATTTTTATCTCAAGAAAACACGATTCGAATGTTTCTAAGGCATGTGTATAGGCCCTTAGTGACACCTCTGAGGAAAAAGCCATAAATGTCAATGAAAGTCATTGAGTTCCAGATCCAAGAATCCATCTCACTAGGAATTAAAAAAAATCTATAGTTAAAAAAAGAAGATTTTCAAAACAACTCCAAACTGTGAAAAAAGTTATCACAATTTCCCAAATTTCAATATTTAAAAGTGTCTGGATACCACGCCTCTTTTGATTGTTTTATTTCACAAGACTTTTGTACCTTTAGACTAAATTTTAAGGGTTTTACGATATCACTAAAACGTTCAGAATTTTGAAGATCTTTCTGTTAATGAGGAAGTTTTTTTTGTTGGTTTTTGAAGTACTGTATCTCTAGAACCACTTTGACTGCCATATATTATATTTTAATGATTCTAATAAAAGGGAGGCCGAAATCGCACAAAGTTCATTCAACTGTAAAGAGAACACAATGACTGCAAGGTGTGTTCAAAAAGTAAAGTGACGTTTCAAATTTGGCGGGCAAAGCGAATTCGATTATCGATTTTTTTTTTATTTTGTTATGTTGGCACTATCGTCAAGAACATAATTCTATTTACATATTCAGCTATATAGTACGTATATGTACATACATATATATTTAATTGTTTAGTTTGTTTGTGAGAGTTGTAACAGTTAGAAGTGTTTTACGAGTCCGGTGATTTTTTGCTTAGAAAATAAGAAGATAGGCACTTATTGACTAATTGTACATACATAATATTTATTAAGTTAAAATATAAATTTAAAAACAAAAGCATACAAAAGTTACCAAATAATTTTGAATGTGTTTAAGTTCTTGTAAGTGCAAAATGAAGTACGTATACTTAGTCAAACTATTTAATTTAAAATTGTATGAGTTATAGTTTTACACATTTATGAATTATATACTCGTATATTCATTATGAAATTAATTCTAATTAAAACTTTTTTGTAACGTTCTGCATTTTAAATTGCACGCCTAAAAATATGTGAGTTTCAATAAAAAAACTAAACTAGATATTTATTTTTGGGCTCTCAATTTTCATACTAATATGCCAAATGTTCGTTACATTCAAATTTCAAATTTCATGGACACATTTAGTATCAATAAAAAATGTTAACAAAAATAATGTTTTTTACACACAAATGATCGAACGAATATAATTGAAAAGAAAGTTCATTATTGAAACAATATTCACTACGGATTCAATTCTAATTCTTTTATTTTAAAATCTGTGTACTCAAAAACAAAAATGTATTCATTAACAAAAATTAAAATGAAAAATCGAAATTGTTGTTGAAGTTTTGATGTGTATTGAAACCTCCTGAAAGAGACAAGAATTTTACTTCTCTGCGATTTCACGTACATACATTGATGAAAAATTTATATTAAAAAAAAAAAGATTTAAACCGCCGATTTTCTTTATAACCTTATTTTGTTCATATTTGTTTTTAATTCTTATTTTTTTAAGAAGTGTAAATTACTGAAATTTTAAATATTCAATCGTTTGATATAAATATTATAATAAGAGTATACTAAGTCTAAGGTACCTTCCTACTTTTGTTTCTGATAATACCAATCAATAATAATTTCACTATCGCATTTTTTGATAAGAAAATCATAGATAACAGTTTTTTTTTTTGTTCAATATAATATCAAATAATGACATTTTAGCTTGCCAATAATATTTCAGATAGCAAATCGAAAGCTTATACCATTCTAATAATTAAACATTTCTTAAAGCCCTTTTATTTAACACCGATTAAGTTTAGAGTTCGGATTTGGAAAGTATTCTAATAAAAAGTACCAAAAATAATCGACAATTTGTTGACGAAGTCATTAATTTATCAAGAACATCAGTTTCCAATAACTCTAGAGACGTATGGTCATTAACATTCATCTCCTTGGCCTGTTAAATCTGAAAAGGAGTACATCGCCTGCAACGATACTATATGCAGACCTTCCGTTTTGTCCTTTTTTTGATAGTCTTGTGAACCACTCGATCAGAATTTATAAACCATTGCGTGACTTTTAAAATAGTGTAAAAAATCCAGAAAATCCCTTTTGATAAAACAATTTTGTTACTTACACACTTTGTGTGACGTTTGACGTTTATAAATTGACAAATGTATCTCCAACAATATAGCCGGTATCAGCTGTCAAATTTGTCATTCATGATATTTTACTATACAATTGTAACAAAATCCGAACCCTATTACCCGGCAAATCCAATACTCAACCTTATCGTCATATCGCTCATATTTATATGATAAAGAAACAGTTGATTGGGTTTTGGTAAAATGATAAGTCTCCAAAAACAATAACAAAAACAAAACAAAATTAACGCACCATAAAACATCACCGACTTAATTTATTACTATAACTAATATCATTTTATTTTTTCGCAATCCAAAGTACGAGTAGCTACATAATTATAATACACTCCTCCATTACGCTCGATTGTTGGAAGTTGGAACTTGGAATTAGCCCGCAGCAGTTGTGTTCTGTCCAGTTTGACGGTAGGACTGTCATTTTCAATTTGATCGCGTTGTGTGATCGTTTTGTTGGCGTTTGGTGCATTTTTAAAAAATTCTGATGACATCGATTGCGTTGTGTCATTAGTTGAGTGTAAATGGATCGTGTCGCGAATAAAAACAAACGAAACAGAAAACATAATTAACTAAGCAAAGTACGTTAAACATAATAATAATTAAAAAATTGTGCAAAAAAAAAAAGAATAACATAAGTCTAGCATTAATTTCCGGTTTCCGTTTTTTTGAGTGTTTTTGTCGTTATTTTTAGTGCGGTAACATTTTAAGTGTGTTATCTTTCTTTATCTGCAGACATTTTTGAACGAGGTGAATTCATTTAATTTTGCTACATAATTCCTTACAATATGTTTGTTATTTATAATTTGTTTAATTTATGTTTTTGTTTTGGCTTTTCCTAAAGTTATAGCTTACAAAAAATTTCCATAAACAAAAAAAAAATATATCTTAAAATTAGAACACATTTTTCCCTCTTACTCAAAAAAAATTAAATTCTTATCGAATAAAGACAATAAATAAATTTTATTTATACATAAGTTCATGCCCACATTTTTATTTAAAATTTTATTTGAATTCAAAAATTGAAGAACTTGAAAATTCTCCTCAAGTTCGTTCGCCTCATCATCGTCGTGCGTCGTGTCGGTCATTGTTGTGATGTGATGATTTTTGATTTTTTCAAATTTGATTTGTCTTTGTAATTTAATTTGATTAGTTTGTTAATTATTTTATTTATCTGTGGAATTTTTGTTTTATTTGTCCGATAATTTTTGCTGTTTCTGATAAAAACCAATACTTAGTAATTAAGCAAATGATTAATTGAGCTCTATTATAATGTTTTAGGAGTGTTATAATGATATGTCAAATTTTTGCAGTGACAATTGGTTGATATTTTTTTATCTCTGTTTTATGAAAAGATACAATTACCAAATGGACAGAGTGGGAGGGGGGGAGGTGGGTAAGTGTTAAGGTGCTCAATTTCATTATAATTCATTATGAAGTAGCTATGTAATTAATGGCGGCGCGGCTTAGGAGGTAATGGTGTAATAAAAGTTACATGCGCTTGCAATTGATATTTTATTTAAAAATTATAAACCATTCGGAAAGTTTAATATTTTTATAATTTAGATACGAAAAGCTTAAACCACATCAAAAACTAAGTTATGTACATACATATGTATGTGTGGAGGTAGATGACCGGCAGGGTGGAAAATTTATAAATTTATTTAATCAACATAAGAAACTTTGTAATGTCCGTCTATAAAGAGAGAGTTAAATTAAAGTGTGTGTGTTTAATGTTTTATTGTGCGGTACTTGTATTTTTATCGAATTGTTGGACCTTTGAACGGTTCGCAATATCTATAACAACAACTGTGTCTAGAGTCTGGTATCTATACTTGGAAAAGTAAACATAATCGAGTGTATTTTTCTTGTTTAAACTTTAAAACTATGCGAATTGTGATTCTATATTTGTAAGAATGGCATACTTGGTTTTTTAAGAAAGGCGGTATAACTATTTGAGTAAATATTTTTGTTGTTGTTGTTAATAATTGGGCAAATAAATTCTCAAGGCGTATGCGATATAGGAAGAATTGAGATATTTTTAACATTACTCAATGGGAAAGAGGATTTAAATATGAATGCATGTCTCCAAACTAAACTCAATCAAAAAACTTTAGATCTATAAAAAAACTAGTGTTCAACAGAGATATTTTGGTCTTCCATCGGTAGCTTTCCCTCGCAAACTTCCTTCAGTCCTCAAGGCGAAGCGCTGTTGCATCTGTAACCGCCTTGAATCATGTAGTGGAGGTTTGGTCTTCTTAGTCATCTCTAACTTGGGGACTAGGAGTTGATGATTTTTCTTGGCTAGAGCTTTGTTGTCCATTTGGCTCGATTTAGCCGAGAGAGTTTAATCAACGTGTTTTACGTCCTTGGACTTTCCCTTTTTACCATTTTTGCATAAAGACTAAATACTACGAATTTTTTCTCTCGAAAGGGCGCAGCATGACTTTTTAAATTTGTCTTTCAAGAAACGTTTTTTGACCCAATTTGTTTGGGAAAACCTGCTACCAACAGTGTCATTTTGTCTTAGACGATAGACAGATGAGGCTTTGTGCGTTGATAGCAGTTCAAAATTAACTCTTTTAAAAAGAAGACTACAAACTGATTTCAAAGTAGAGACCAATTGATAAGAATTCAAAGAAGGGAAGCTCAAGGTACTGTTAAGTTTATTGACCAAATCGATTACTTATACTTAGGTCCTCAGATCTACGAAGTCCGTTGGTATTCCTGACCCGCAATCTTTGTGTTCAAGCTGAGAAATTCGTTCCTCCAAACATTGGACAACATCCTGAACGCAGCCTTTGACTTTCCTATACGGCTGGTGATGTCTAGTTCGGTTCGTCCTTTTGTAGAGGTATTGGAAGCTCTCTAATTTCTCTACTAGTTGTTGAGCAATGTTTATAGGAGCGGTTGACTACGAGATCTCGAGACTGAACGTCTTTGTTTTAACGTATTGATTTTCAACCCCACGTTTTGGAAAAACTTTTATAAGGCAAGAATAGAGAAAGTACTTGAAATATTTTTCCTGACATTTCCTATATAAAAAAATTAATAAATTTAAAATCAAATTTTCAAAGGGTTATACCTAAATTTATGATAATTATTCAGTTTTAATTTTTTTAAAAACACTCACGAAATTTGACTCCCAAGTATTGTTGATATTTTGTCGGATTATTTTGACATTTTAAGTTTTGGCATAAAGATTTATTATTGTATGTTAAAAAATGTATTAAGTTTGTTTTTCAAGGCTGAGGTGTACTTTTCGAAAGAGAATTGATATAATTTAAAATTTTAACTTGATTAAAAATATTAAAGGGTATTTTCTTTGTTCTTACTCCACTTTAAAAAAAAAGGAAAAATAACACAAAACATTTCTGAAAATGCAACAAAGTATTTTCTTACCACTTTTCAGTACCTGCCACGTGCATATATTCGATTATCGATTTTTGTTTTGTTATGTTGGTACAAATGTGTGCTCTAGGCAAACGTCAATGATGATGAATGAATTATGAATATGTGTATTGTGTATGGTTCTATGGTTTTAACCCCTCCTTGCGTTACAAAAAACAATTTTAAATAAACTTTAGACCATGCTTCAACATAGTTGCAAATTTATCCACTATTTATAGGACACCCTGTACAAGGGAACAATAAATTTATCAATCAAAACTTATCCAGCAATTTTAACAATTTCAATCAATGCAATTCTTAATTGCTTTACTTTATTGAAACGAGTTGAATGATCAACAAATCATTTGAATATTATCGATAGTTCTTTTAAATTTGTTGTGATGTACTCGTACTTGTTTGTGTGCATAAATTAAATTGTTTCTGCATTGCTTTCGGACATTGACATTTTAGTTATGAATTATGGAAAAATACTAAACAAAAATATAAACGTCTTGAAGACTTGTTGGTTCTTTTGTTTTATGTTTTTTTTAGCAAAGAATTACTTGGGCCTTGAAATTCAATTTCAATTTTTTTTTTTTTAAGATGAAGAATTAATTGAATTTGGGGTAAGTGCATTGGGATTGAAATATTAAGATGTATTTTACGTCCTTTTAAAACTTCATTAGGTTATTTCTTTATAGTCGAAGAATGAAGAACCTTTATTTACTAGGATTCGTCCCAGGAGATAAGGGTCCTCAACTGCTTTAGAACATTATGTCTGACCAGAAGACAGATTTATTTTCAAAATCTTAAAATTTTCCCAAGTGCTTTCGTTACCAAACCTGGGATTCCTCAAGGCAACCAATAAGGGCCACTTCTTTAGTTTTTAATGAAGATTACTCTATGTATGCTGAATTTCCTATCAAGCATTAAGTTTCCTTAGGAAACCATTTGATACTGTGAGAAAAATGTATTTATAATCTTGAAATTTTCTTCAAAACACCAGAAACGATTTTGGTTAAATTTTATTAAGATCGGGTTGAAAACTCGTACGTTCGCCATTGCACGTTCGTAATTCTTTATATTTAAATCGTCTGTATGTTTTTCGTCAGCCCTTTCTTTAACAGTTTCTGCACAAAAATCTTTTTGAAAAAGAATAAACTGAGAACCAACAGTAATATTGACATCAAAATGATTATATTTTATCAATAATGCAATTTTCAATTTCCATAATATTGAAGTTTTGCTTTGGCTTTAAACAATTCATTACGAATTGGCAAACCTCACTGAACAGAAATAGTAACACAGCTTGACATTCACAATTGTCAAACCATAGGCAACTGTCAACTTACATACTTCACATACTTGTGTCGAAAAGATGACTAATATGCTTTTGTATACTCGTAAATTTTGCTATTTTTGAATATTTATAAAGAAACTTGCTTCTGGATGTAATTAAATGGGCGTTACAAAATCGCTTACCTTATGATTTCAACTCAATTATTTACTAATTTTATATATTGTTTGAATTCTGAATTGAAATCTAATCATATATCAAACGTTATCAAACCTTATGATCTATGCATCATTACATCTGAAGTTATTAATAGAGTTCTACCTACATACGAACACACACACGAGCTATCAACCTGTCATTATATTGAATGACAGTGTCAGTTCTTAAATTACATTTTTATCTATAACGCCATTTCAATTTTACTTACATGTCATTATCTTACATTCATTAAACGAATGCGAAGTGCAATGAATTCGATCAATTAATTAAAAAAAAAATATTCTTCCTTCATTCAGAGGGACCTTG
This sequence comes from Scaeva pyrastri, assembly GCA_905146935.1. Lineage (NCBI taxonomy): Eukaryota > Metazoa > Arthropoda > Insecta > Diptera > Syrphidae > Scaeva > Scaeva pyrastri. Next base: position 16,113,789 of record LR989929.1, on the reverse strand, counting down.
ACTTTTTGTACGCTCTGGGAAGATAACATTGTATTGTAATTTTATTAATTGTGGCATATTTTTTAACTTAAGAAAAAATCGATCGAACCAAACATTTGAATATGTTGGGTGGGAAATAAGTTGCGTGTTATTTAAATGATTCACTAATTATACCGCCAACACAAAACTTGATAAATAAATAATCAGAATGTGGTACAACGACGACGCGACGTGTCATAGCAGTGCGTCATTGTTGATGCAATGCGTTCTTACAAACAAATGGAAAACAAATAAATTTATTAATTGCGAGATAATATTATAATAATCGCAAATTAAACAATCTCCAACTGAGAATTATTGTAAAACTAAAACGCTCTGCTGCTGGAAAACAAAAATAACGCGGACATGATTCGTTAAGCATACGCCACAGTTTCCCACGTCAGAGATAAGTTCGCGATATCACCCGACGAGCAATCTTATCAAAATCTCAAGAAAAAAAGCTCCCTTAACTGGGGTGTGTTTTATTTGGCAACAAATTGTGAAATAAATTAATTATACTATTTTTTAAAATTTAATTATTTGTTTTTGTAATTTCAGGACTTTTATCAAGTGTTTTCACCTTACACCATCGCCCACCATCAACACCCACGCCTTGTTTTTGTTTTATAACAAAATAAAATCATAATGAATGAAAATGATAAAAAGCCAAATATCGACCATACACGAATTCCACTTAAGCTTGATATTCACAAGGCTAATTCGGTGCCAAAGCCCCCGAGACTGAAACCGGCCAAAAAGAAGAAACGTCGCGATAAAAGCGATTTGGGTGAGAATTTTGTTGCCCCAGATGGCGGATGGGGTTGGCTGGTTGCCTTTGCATCTGGAATATGTATTGTAAGTGTGATTATAAGATTTAAGATGAATCGTCTTTAATTTTTAAGTATTTTACACTCAACTTCACTTGATTAGGGAAAGTTTTTTTTTTTATTCTTGAAATTATACATTCTCATATTTTTTTCGTAACTTTCAATATTCAAAATCATAAAGAACTCTTCGAAATAAAACATAGAACCTAAAATATCGCATCAACTGAAATGCGGTCCTAGTCTCATTCAACAAGAAGTGTCTCCATTTATCCCCGTAGCAATACACCAACGACGCACGATATCAAGTTGCGCATTCCTGGACTATGCCATCGCCATCTCCCCAGCCAGCGTAAACAAGGTCTGCCACGCTGTCTCCTACCATAGAATGTACCTTCTACAAAGAAATTTCCGAGCTGGTTCCTCTTTGCTCATCACAGCTAGGTGACCTGCCCACAGAAGTCTACGGAACTTAATACTTTTTCACAATATTTTCTTGAAGGTACACACAGTTCATGATTGTAATGTAAATTTCATTTTTGTTTGGTTCTCACTCTGTAGTTCCTCCAAAGCCTTAAACTTCAGTTGTGCACTGAGGCGTATACGCACTTTTTTATTTTATTAACATTTAAAAAAAAAATTCTTTTGTGGATTTACCGTTCATATACAACTAAAGTCCAGCCAGATAGTCAAATAGATATGTATATAAAAAATGTGTCAAAGTTGACATAATACAACCTTCAACGTCATAATCTTTGAAATGACAGAAAATGTTTGACTTAAAAGAAAGTACGATAGAAATTTCAGCTTGGATGTTTTTTGGGGAGTGTTTGCTTAGATTGAATCTAGTATTTCAGTTCCAATACTTATAACTCTTTGTTAAAAAACTAAACTTAAAAAAAAAAAACAATAAGTTAGCCCTCATCAAGTGAACTCGAGTGTAGACATTTTAAAACAATTTAATTTATTTTCTTTGATTTAAGAATGCATCTTTTTTCTTCTTATTTTTTAGTTAGTCACATTTCCAATTATGCAACAATTTGGCATATTATTTAGGGATAGATTTAAGGAAATAGGAATAAGTAGTTCACAGATGACAACAATAATTAATACACAACAAGCCGTATCTGCATGTACAGGTAAATATATACAATTTAAATGTTGCCCAAAAACTTAGCTAAAACTACCTTCGATTCCAGGTCTATTCAACGGTCCACTGTTTCGACGCTTTTCATATCGACAATGTGCCCTAACTGGCGCATGCCTAATTTTTATCGGTCTATCCGGGACAGTTCTATCCGATTCCTTTATTTTGTACCTGTTGACCATTTCTGTCATTTATGGTAGGTATTGTAAGATGAATTTGTCATACAGCTTAATAACGTTGCTTTTTTTAGGAATCGGACGTGGCCTTATGGTGTCATCATCATCTTTAGCTGTCAACACATACTTCAAGATAAAAAGACGGGCTGCAACTGCGTATCAGTTCACTGTTGCCGGTCTGGGGCCCATCGGTCTGCCGTACCTTTCTACATTCCTTATGACTGAATACAGTGTCGCTGGAGCGGTGCTCTTCTACAGTGGGATATCGCTGCACAATCTGGCTTGTGCGTGCATCTATCAGCCTGTCAAGTGGCACCTGAAGAAACCCAAGGAAAACCCTGAAGCCGGTCAAAAGCTGTCAGACATCGAACTCGATCACCATCAGATTCTCGATCATGCCGCTGATCCCGAGACACCCATGATGTCAAGAGCAAACGACGGCTGGTATGGGTCGAAGAATACTCTGGAACGACTGGGAAGACGTCATAGTTCGGTGGGGTCGATAGCCGGCTACAAGATCAATGATGGTACTCCGGCGAATTCACCAGCGATCAAGGCGAGAACACCAAAGCTCTCGATTTCCCAGAGTAAACCTCTGATGCAGCCACTTCGAGAACTCCCAGTGCCAGAGGCCGAGGAGAAACATTTAATGGAAAAATCTCCCGAGGATCAGGACACTGATGATCAGGATCAGGAGCAAAAGAAACTCACCATCTTCGAGAGGATTTCGATATTTTTCGATCTCGATCTTCTGAGAGACTTCACCTTCGTCAATCTGGCCGTGGGCTTGACTGTGATAAGCTTCACCGAAATCAATTTCGCCATTTTGACTCCGTTCATCCTGAGTGACTTTGGATTCGATAATAGTCAAATTGCAGCGGCCATGTCTATGTTGGCAGCTTGTGATATGGCTGTACGGTTTCTGATACCGTTCATAACGGGCAAAATGAAATTCGACAATAAGGTGTTCTTTTTGGTTGGCATTGTGGGAATGGCTTTTGGCAGAGCTGTTGTGGCTCATAGTCGAAATTTCACCGTTGTGCTGATTGCTTTTGGCTGGATGGGCTTGAGTAAGGCGATGAGAGTTGTCTTCTGGAATCTTATTATTCCCGGATATGTGCCGTTGAAGAGACTTCCTGCCGCAGCTGGATTGCAGTTACTTTTGTCCGGAGTATTCACACTGACTTGTGGACCAATTATTGGTAATTATATTCTTTCTCAAAGTATTGTAATTGATTTTGTTGCAAATTGTTTCTTTTTTTCAAGGCCTTGTCAGAGATGCAACAAATTACACATTTACACTTCATTGGATGAATGCAATGTGCTTCATGGTGGTGATTGCGTGGTTTCTGGAAGATTTCTATAAACAAAAGAGGAATCGAGAAAAAGTACAAGAAGTAGCAGAAGAAGAAGCAGCTGAGAATCAAAATCAACCAACAACTGATGAAATTAAATAATTTTATTTTTGTTTTTTATTTTTTTTTTATAATATTTATAATTTGTGTTTTTGTTTGTTTTGTGAAATTTTCGTAGCTAGATAAATTTATTAATTATTTTTATTATTATTACTTAACTCAATTTAATTGAGACCTTCCAAAAATGCAATCAATTTTTTTTTTGTTAATTCATATTTTTTAGGACATAATGTAAATGAAAAAAATAGTGAAAAAGAAATTGTTATACTGTCAAATACAATTTTTGTTGTTTATTCCGAAAGACTGTTAAGTTTTAAAATTAAAAAAAATGCAACTGAAAAATGCCAAAGTACTGAATAAAATGACTAAGAATTGTATTTCTGATTTGCGTGTTTTGCTTTTAGGAGTCCCTGAAAATGATCATTTCAAATAAATTGTGTTGCATAAACTTCGGCGATATTATGATCAAATTATTTATAAGTTTTCGGTTGAACAATAATTTTGTGCTTTTACTTGTAAGTTAATTATTCATTAATTAAAAATATTTCTATTAGAGCATTTAGCGTTCTTCAAAATTCGAACTGCTCGTTTTTAACATATTGACTTGTTCGATCTTTCTAAAATTTCAAACAGAAATCGATTTTCTTAACGCTTCATCACATGAAAACGGTTTGTCTGATGACAATTTTCAATTTGACTACTTCTAAAGAAATAGGAATATTTCCTACCTCAATGCTTGAAAAAAATTGGACAAAAAACTGACTTTGCGTACGTCATTTAAAATATTGACGTTGATGTCATGAATCGAATCAGTTCGTCATCTTTTATCAGCAGCATGGCTTGTCTCAGCCTACAAGCGTTCAAAAATTCAACTTGTAAAAAAAGTTAAGTCAAGGTGACTTGAAATTGCGTCGGATTTCAGTGAATAGGCTATGGAACGAAGAACTACCTTTAAATCCAATAAAAACAATGCTATGGTGCGGCTTTTGGGCTTTTGGAATCAATTTTTAATATTTCTCACTAGGAGTAGTGTTGAACTCCCGTACAAAAACAATGGACCTCTTTTTTAATTTAAATACATTTTTGTGATAAAGAATTTTTTTTTAAATCTATGCAGTATAATTAACTTCTGTTTTCAACACTTTTAATATTATAAAATGTGGTTCTTAAATTTTCCACACAAATTCCTTAATTAATCCAATTCATGCTTCAAGTCAAAACAGACAAAAATACTTCTTTTAACATTCTCAATTCCTAAATTTAATAAGAAGACTTTATTTTGGGTCTGGGTTATGTGTCTCTTTATCATGAACTTAGCCCAAAATTCACCCCACAGTAAAGTGAATAACCTTCTCAGAAACAAAATACAAACTTATATTAGCCAAAAAAGCAGCTGTGTTGAACAATTTAGACGTACATATATAAACATAACAATATCTGACAGGTGAACCCTATTAAGTTAGAACTTTAACAAGACAGAGATACTTAGACTTACCCCATATACTTCTGTATATGTATATAAAACATTTCCAAAGAACTTAGTCCCAAAGTCGGTAGTTAAGTGGGGTCGTTTTGCTTCATAGGATACAAAATCCAAACCCCCCCTATTTCCAATCTCCTCCCATTCGTATTCCTTTACGGGTTCTTTTGGAGGAGTCCTTGGAATATAATCTCGAATCTCGACCGAATTGCTCTTAATATCACTCAAAATGAATTTACACAATTTCACTTGACTTGGCTCGTTCGGAGTTTAAGTTTAGTGATCCCGAAAGTTGATTTAGCTATTTCATATAATTTACCCTCGTAGTCGAATCAACTTTTTTTTGGGGGGGTAAATTGAATCAAAATTGACTTTAATGGTTGACGACTTCGAAGCGATTTCAATGTGGCGATATGGTCAGTAATGCGCTCTGTTATAAAAAAAAGAAACCCTATTTCTATATTTTATTTTTTTGTCAAATATATATTTTATTGACACCATCTGGGAGAAGCCTACAACTTTTATCGCTATAAGGACTTGAAAGTTAAACATGTACATATAAAGGTCTGTATCTGTTTATTATATTTCAATATAAATAAGCACAGTTGAACAACTTTTGATTGATGTTCCTAAATAAAATTTTGTGTGCCACAGCGATTTCGACAGTAAAAATAATAAAAAAAAAAATAAAAAACGTTAAAATGATGAGATGGTGATAAAAACCAGGGATGGATAAAAATGTGAATATACATATTATAATATTTCACTTGATGGCGGAATTCCTTTCATTCTTCGTCTTCGTGGCCAAAGGGAGGAGTGGTTTATATTAATGACTTTTTTTTATAAACGTTATCGATTTTTCTTGTAGATATAATAAAAATGAAAATTATAAGTCAGTACAAAATTGAAAATTAAATTACAATTTAAATTGGGTGGGATAAAAATTGAGTTTTTTTTCAAGATAAATTAAGATTAAAATTTCAGGGTCGAATTTAAGAAGAACTGTCAAATTTTACGACGATGCGAAACGCTAATGCCATTATGAGTAAATTTGGGTTATTTGGGTCAAAATTTAAATCAATATTTTTTATTAAGGGCTGTCAGAGGTAACCCGGTAATATTTTTGTCGGGGGTTGGGGGGCAGTTGGCCTAAAAGAAAACATAAAAAAAAAACAATTTATAACACAAAAAATACGACGAAATGCATAATTTCGCAAAAAAAGAGAAGAAAAAAGTAGCATTTGTTTAGATTATTTGGAAAAGAGTTAATTTTTAGAAAAATTAATTTTGATTACCGAGCGCAGTATTAATTTGTAATTTATAAATAATATTTTTTTCAAGTCAAGAAAATATACTGTTCAACGTTTTTCTATTAAGATTTGTAAAGATTTTGACAGTTGTTCTTATTGCAGCCATGTTGTTTTTCTATCTGTCATGAAAAGATAAAACATTTTAGAGTTTTGAGATTAATTAATTGAAGCTGGGCCTCCTACTCTACAAAACAACTTATCAACTTTGCACTTTGCAAATTTTTCGTCAATTTGCAAAACATTCTATTCCACAGAACTATAAAATCTGATAAGAGAAAAGTTGAAAAAAGTGTAATTTGAAAAGTTTTTGCAATTTTTATATTAAATTTGCAATTTCTGTTCCACGTACGTTCTTTTGTGCAAGGAGCAAAGTTAATATTGATAAGTGTAATTTGCAAGGACTTTGCACAAAATATTCTGTTTCGTTCCACAAAAACTTACAATTCTATTTTTGCAAAGCGAATTTCGATAAGTTTATCAAAAGTTTGCAAAGAAAACTATCGCTTTGCAATTGCATATTGATGTTACTAGTGAAGCTTTCAAGATGTTAAGAAGTGAGTTTTTATTTGACTATATGATGAAGATACGTGTATAACAAGACCGTATTAATTTTTTGGGACTGCAAAAATATAATTTTAGTATAAGTGTTTTCGTTTAAATCGAATTCAAGCACAATACTTACAATTATTGTTATGAAAACAAACAATCCATTTATAAAACAAATATACAATGAAGGAAAAATGGTATTATGTTCAACCCAATTTTATTCTATGTGAAATGGCGTCTTTGACATTTAGTAATTTAGTAATAGTAATATTTTTTTTTCAATAAAAAAGTAAAAAAAATCTACCAAAAGTTGGTGGGAAAACGTATTTTGACTTGAATATCACGAGAATGGGCAACTATATTGAAATTTTTTTTTAATTTTATACAAAAAACAACTATTAATACATATAAACATAATGCTACAACAACAGTTTTTTTTACAAAAATAAAAAACTAAAACTAAAATTTACAGAAAAGTGTCAAATATTGTTTTTCGTCTTTAACATTATCACAACAAGCAGTGACATTAAATTTAATTGTATTTTAAATTCATTATAATGCATTTTTCAATACCTAATTGATAAAATGTTGTCCAATATAAAACTGACTTTTTGTTTTACAATAAATAAGAACAATAACAAAAGTTTTTAAAAACATTGGTAAATATTGTTTTTCCACTACAAAATCTCGAGAAAGTCCCAATCTTTTTTTGGTAGTAAAATTGTAATCAATCAGATTAATAATATAAGGAATGACAAGTTTTCAAAATATGCATAGTCGCAAGTTATTAGTGTGGGTCGCACCCAGCCTATTTTTTCAATTTTGATTTTGCAAAGTGATAAGACAAAAGTGCAAAGATGATCAAATGCTTTGTGGAACACTATGCACTCTCACTTAGAAGAACAGTCCAAAGACTTCGCCAAAAAAAAATCAATTTGATGAGTGCAAAATGAAGAGTTGATACATTTTTTGTGGAATAGGCCCCAGGGCCCATATTCTTAATTTCAAGTTAAGTCTCAAAAGGCAAATTAAAAAAAAACTACCGACCGACGCACGTCCGTCGTCAAACGTAATCCTTTGTAAGGGTACCTTACTTCCAGGAGACGTCGCGTCGATAAAACACAACAGAGTTTATGCATTGATTTATTATTGAGAAATTATTGACGAGAAAAAGCAATTAACTCACATTTGCTTGCTTTTATTTTTGAATTGTTCTTTTGACACAACACTGAAAAACTATGGAGCAGTCATATGTATCGAAGTAATGGTCTTAAAAACTTGAATATGGGTATATTTTGTAACCATTACCAATAAGGTAGTGATAAGAATAAAAAGAAGAGAGCCTAAGGGACTACCTTGGGGAACACCAGGTAGGAGAGAGCTCTTTCGAAACATATACATTGTAGAAGCAAATCCCACATTTAAAGTAGTTGTAGGTGCTGAAAACCATATTGGCTAAAGAAAATAAGAAATTTGCAATTTAAATTTAAAATATATGTAGTACAAAATAGAAAATTTTAAATATTTTTGAAATATGGATCAGTTTGGCAATTGGGCGATACTCGCAGCTTTGGATATTTTCTTTGGAATCCTTTTGTGTAGAGATCCCTGTAGCACTTATCAAGGATATTAAGAGCCGAGAGTGAAATTAGATAGGTACCTTCTCAAAGTAAGATGTGTTTGGAAAAGATTGTCCGAAAAATATAGCGAAGAAAACGAAGATCGTTTCTGGATCATTTAAAATTTCATTGTTGAGAATGAGAGAGCTTGGTTGGGTAGATCCCATTTTCTTTTGCAGTTGACAAACCAAAGAAAAATATTTTGTTTAATTAAATAATTAATAAGATTGGCTAGATAGTTAGATTAAATGCAGGTTAAAACTTAAATACTAATAAGATGTTCAAAATAACCTTTTTGGAGTTGTTTTTCGTATGTATGGAATATTAAATCAAATACGAAATGTTTTCAAAAAACTCCTTAGCTGTTAAAATAAGGAACTTCTCCGACTTCACCAATTTGAATCTTACCACAGCTGAAGGTTTATGATAAAATAGAACTGCAATTAAGTAACTTTTTCCAAGACTTGTTGAAAAATAATTATTTCTTATTTATAAAGCACATGTTTATAAATTACCCTATTTATTATACATATGATAAAAAATGATAAACAATATTGTAAGTTCATTCTTTTCTTCTGTTTACACTACTTAAAATCAATATCTAACGTGGAATATGATAACATTTTTAAAATATATAAAAAATATAATAATTTTTAAAGTGGTTAGTAAGCTTCCTTAAGTTTAACAATGTAAATAGCTAAGTTTATTTTTATAGAATATGTTATTATCTTACCTCCTCAAGTCTAGACTATACTTTTTTTATAAAAAAAAAAAATGATGAAACTGTATGGATTGATTTTAATTAAATTTCCACGAAGTACTACCTACAATAGAAACCAAACCTATAGCTATAAGATGAAGACCCTTGAAAAAGAAATCAAGTTCGGGCATTTCCATTGATTGTTGAAAAAAAAAACTTCAAAATAAAAACTAAATTACAACTTAAATTAACTAAATTAACTATCACCAATATGGTTCCTTTCATTTTGATTAACATTCAACAACTGACATTAAAAAAAAAAAACATTTTACATTCGCTTCATTAGATATTTCTTATTTCCACTCAAACTCCCACACGAAATCTGTAATGACACAAAACATTCACCTAATTAAGCAATTCCAATTTTACTCGCATATAATTATGTAAAAACACTCAAATTCTAAAACTGACTGACTGACATTTAGAATCAATAAACACGGCAGACTATCAAAAGCCCGCCCTTTACCTAAACTGTCATCGTATAATAAACAAAATTTTAAGTCCCCTCTCAAAGGTGGTCCGAAAGTTTTATACTTTTGATGGAGAAAAAATGGAAAAAAATTGACATTTTCGGCAGGCATGTATCAATATTTTATGTGAAACCACTATTTTGTTAAAAATGCAAATTTTAACACAAAACTAATCAGTGTTGGAATTATATCGGATTATTTGTATTTAATGATATAAGCTCTCGATGTTTAGGCTTGGGTTGGGCTTGGCGTCGTCATCACATTTAAATATTCTCCGAGAAAAATTTATTGTTTTCAGTTTTTAATTTGAAATAAAAAGGTTAAAAATCCATAAAAATATTAAGAAACAAACAAAACTATTTGAACGATTTTCTTTTGTTTTTATTAAAAAAAAAATATATGGAAAGAAGTCAAGAAACGTGATCGTGTTTATGTAGAATTTAAAGTTGATTATCGCAAATTAAAAAAAAATGAAATTTATCATTTAAAAGGCTCAATTTTGTACGTTGTGCTGTGTCGGACGTGACAAAAAATATGGTGATAGAGAGACTGACACGTGCAAGCAGATAGACTTGGGAGAGTGATTAAGATGCTCCAGAAATCGACATGCATGATTTATTAAATACTATCGGACTTTATGAGGAATTAAGTTTTAGAATTCTGGAAAATGAATCTTGGCTATGCGAATATAATGTCCAGAAAAAAAAATATTAAGGCACATTTGTTTAAAGTTCAACAAAATATAATAAATGTGCGTATACGCCAGCGTGTACTCTCACGTGATTTCTTATAGTTTTTCTGTAGAACTTTTCACAGCTATGCTACTTTTGCGAAAAATTTAATGATCAACTTAACAAATTTCAAATTTGAACAATTATTGTAAAAAATTGATGTTAAATTATCAAAATGAAATATAAAAGTGGTTTAAAAGCCTTGATACAATATCCAAACGATTTGCAGTGAATCAATCCTTAGTTTTAAAGCTTTTGTAGATGGAGAATGGATGCGAAAAATGCAGTTCATAAAAATGTTTACGATTCAAAATAACGCCAAAGGAAGTTGGGATCTTATGCCACTTCATGTCACTTAGACTAGACTAAAATAAATCGTTATTAAAATAAAAGAAATAGTATAAAACAATATTTTATTTTAAACTTATGAAATAAAACGGAAATAATAAAAAGTCTTCCTCGTTTCCTTAAGCATTACTTTTTTCCTTCAGGCGTAGACGTCTTCTTCTATTGAGTATATCTTCACTTAACCAAGAAATTGTTACAACAATAATAATTCCATTCATTATGTGAATTATACAAGAGTAATTGGTTGCATCTCGAATAAGACCTTAAAATTGTAACAAAAAAAAAAATATTAAAATTTGATAATAAATTATTCTCATTGAAAAAAACTCACCAATAAATGGTCCAATGATCAAATTACATATTCCCATTATCAATCGCTGTAACCCAATTGCTGCTGGAAGTCTTTTCAATTCAACATAACTTGGCAACACGAGAATCCAAAAAACCAACAAAATGGCCGAACTAAAGCCTATCCAGCCAAAGCAAACCAGAACCACATAATAATTTCTATTAAACACCAACATCATTCTACCCAAATTCATTGCCAAACATCCAGCGATAAGCCAGATTTTGCTGTCACATTTGAGTCTAGCCACAATCAGGGCTATAAGGAATTTCCCAACGAAAGCAGTGCCTGCTTCCACGGTCATAGCTGCAGCGATTTGTTGCGAGTCAAGACCGAATTCAGTGAGAATAAATGGAGTCAGATAATGGAAGTTCATGTGGATGATATTCATTAGGGTAAGGCCCATGACAATGTTGACATAACCAAAGTCCTTTAATAGGTTCAAATCGAAAATGGCTACAATCTTCTGGAAAATTGATAGTTCTGACTTTGGGTCATCGATTTTTTGATTATCCTGATGCTGCTCTAGTAGTTTTTCTTCTTCGGGAAGGGAGTTCCTATCAATTTGCTTGTCACCAACTGTCACATTTTGAAGATTTCTATTGGCTTCGCTGTTAAGCTCCAGCTTACAAGTTGTAAACATTTCTGGTCTTTCGTCAGAATCTGAATTCTTGTCGTTGGGCTCTGCAAACTCTTGTAAGGGTATAGCTTGAGGAGTTCTTTTTTTGACATGCCATTTGACAGGTTGGTAAGTAGCTGAACATGCCAAATTATTAAGTGACAAACCACTCAGCAATAAAACAGTTCCAGTGACACCGTAGTGGGACACACAAAACGTTACAATATACGGCAAGACAATCGGTCCAATTCCAGCAACTGAGTACTGATATGCAGTTGCCTCTTGACGTTTTGTCTTGAAGTAAGTATTGACAGCTACAGTCATGGTTGAAAACATTATACCACGTCCAGTTCCTGAAAATTTCAAAAGACTATTTATTTTAGGAAACTGGAAATTAATATCAATTAAAAACTTACCATACAACAGTGATATCGATATTAAATAGGCAATAAATGAATTCGCAAAAGCAGCCAAAAAGAGTCCAGAGAAAACAAAGAAATTTCCAATCAAAGCAACTTGACGATGGGAAAACCGACGGAACAGTGGACCGTTCATAAGACCTGAAATTGACAGATAGATTAATTCAAACTTAACTTACAAAAACTGCTCATAAAATTATGAAATACTTAAATGAATCGCTTCAAAAAAGCGTCGTAATTCCCAAAAGTGACATTTGCAATGAAGTTACTGTCGAAATAAGTTTAAATTTAACAAACTTATGATCCATAGGACAAACTTAATCAGGCTTTTTCTTTGTCTGGGTTTAGTGTCATAAAAATCGATGTCTTAAGTTTTTGGACAAACAAAAAATGCTAACTGTCTATATAAGATCTCTCTTAGTGAATATGTCTCGTGAACATGACAGTTCATGACTTTTCCTATGGACCGATAATCATTTGTATTCCATTCCGAATTTATGACATCGGTCTTTTGTGGCATAAAACTAAAATATATTTTAAGTCTTAAAATGTCAAAACTTGTCTAAGGACAGCTGAATTTAAGATTAGATTTTTTTTTTAATTATTTACATATGTGAAACCTAAAACAAGAATAAATATATACTAAACTATTCTCCAGAAAGGACATATCACCGATACCAAGACGAGCCTGAAATTTTTCATACGTTTCGTCATTCACGTGCAGCTGTAGACGGCCCTGGCTTACACATTTAGTTAAAGCTATAAATATTTAATCGTGATTTAATGCCGCTTCCATGTCGTTTTTAGGCAGTACTGTAAAAGTGTAAACTCCTCTTAGGAGGAAAATATTGAAGGGCTTTTTGTTCCCTCCCAGTACACATGATACATTTTTGAGAGGTACAATCTCCAAAGTATCCACTGAATTGATCTTAATTCTTTAGCACATCATTCGCTTTAAAATTCAAATTCTAAGCTGAGTTTATTTTTGTTTACAAGACTTCTAATTCAGATTTATTTTTTTTAAACTTTAATCATTGATCGTAAAATCTATTTTATAGAATCACATAAAAATGATATCTGGCTTGAGCCACTCTAATTCAAGTTAGCTTCTTTAAAACAAGACATATCTTTTTATATTTTCATTCACAAAAATCTTCTTCCATCAAACTTAGTTATATTATATTTTCAAAGCCATTAACGGATTTTATTACTTTACACGAACGAACTTCCTAAATAAGTTCGTACCTTAAAATTATAAAAATAAACAAGTCATTTCAATCCTCACCTGAACACATTGCCGCGGCTTGTTGGACGTTTATAATAGTTGTCAATTCGGAACTAGTTATTCCGATGTATGAGAACTTTTTTCTAAACAAAATTCCAAATTGTTGTAAAACAGGATACGTAACTAGCTTTAAGAGAAGAGAACAAGTTCAGATAGACAAATATAGTATTTCCTCGCGTTTTATTGGGTTCTATATATAGTACTCACTATGCTCACTCCTGAGGCAATTGCAACCAACCAACCCCAGCCTCCATCGGGTGCAACAAAACCGTCACTTAAGTCACGCTTATTGGCGTCATTCTTGACCGTGGACCTTGTCGTCGTTGTCGTCGTCGGTGTTGGCGTTGTTGTCTGATTCACTAAACCGGGCTTTGAGGTGTCACTGTGTTGTTTAACATTCTTCACCAACTTTTTATTGTTCATTTTAATTACTGTCAAAATCAAAACTGAATTTAATAACTTTAACTATGACCTTTTATCGAACAATTTCACTTCAATGCAGTTTAAATTTTCACGGATAAGCGGATTTCAGTCGCGTTTTGTTTTTCACCAGGAAGAGTGTCGCTTAGCAAACATCTTCGCTGAAAACTGTGACAGAGTGAAAGTGAGTTTTTTTTTTAGATACGACTAGGTTGGTTGGTATAGGCATCAGGCAAGGCACCACAGGCACCGACCGACCGACACTTGATTAAACACAACTTGTGCAAGTTGCTTTTAAGAGCTACCCAAAATAAATTAAATAATAAGTGTATGTATAGGAATTGAATTAAATATTTGAATAATAAAAGCAAACAATTTACTCTTGAGTTAAAAAGTGCAAGCATCCACGATTAACTCTTAAGCTTTAGGTATAGTGATGCCTACGAGTAGTATACGAGTAGTATAATAAAGCAGTTAAACAAGACCTTGTACTATAAATTTATTTCATGAAATAAATACTTTAGATTCAGCTTTAAGTTCAACTTAACCGCCAAGAATCCCCAAGAGATGGAACGAGTATATCTCGAATGCTGTAGTAAATCAAGTTCTCGATCATTTGCAAGTTTATAAACAATAAACTTGGCATGCATCTCTTTGGAGACCTTGGCGGTGAGTTCTTAGCCTTATTTGTCAAAGTTAAGAACAATAAAAGGAGATAATAGTGTTCGATGTCGACAGTTGGGGGCGCTCTGATGCAATTTGTGTTTATGTTTTCGGGGGCGTAAGTTCGCGAGAAATTTTATGGCAGTTGAACGTTTACGGATTTTTAGGCTACAGCAAATAGAAGTTTGTCAAGAGAAGAACAAACATGGGTTCAATGTCCTCTGGTACAAAAATCATGAAATTAAATTTTGAATGTTTAGATTTTTAATTTAAAAATATTATTTGGTCTTATGGTTAAATAAAAAAAAAAATATCATAAGACCTCAAAACTAGCACAATATCCAAAAACTCATTCAAAAATACATTCCGATAACATTTGTAACGTTTCGACATTTGTTTTTGCCTTTGTTCAATCAATTTACATTGTTAAAAATGTCTGTACAAAATTTAAAATGTGCTACTGTCCTTTTGTTAAGGGTGCTCTTAAGTCTTCAGTTTTTTGGCTAAGAATAAAACAATATTGGTTTACATTTATTATCCTGCACCCTGAGTTACCCTACAATATCCCAAGCAAACAGTGGTTTCAATATTTTAAGCGGAAAAATTGGAAATAGTTGAGATCAAGGGGGAAAACTGATATCATATTTTCTTTTTTTCAAACTACGTAAAGAATGGTTATAGATTCTTGTGTTTTTCTTTGATTCAAATCATCACTGGGACAAATTCAAAGTCTTTTAGACATTTATTAGTAATCAAAACTAGTTCAGTCGTTTTAATGAAATTAACGTAGTTTTGGTAGAATAACATTCAACAATATAAAATTTAACTTATTATTTCAGTTTTATTTTGTATTTTCATACGACGTCGTCGTTTTTTAATCACACCTTCACTAAACCATGATATTGCAACGATAACAATAACCAAATTCATAATATGAATCACAAAAGAGTAGCTCGTGGAATCTCGAATAAGACCTAAAAAAAATAAATAATTAAGAAAGTCAATCATAATAGAATAAAATATATTCTCACTAAAACTCACCAATAAATGGTCCAAGTATAAAATTACATATTCCCATAATCAAACGCTGTAACCCAACTGCTGCCGGAAGTCTATTCAACGGAACATAACTTGGCAATGTAATAAATCCAAAAAGTAAAAATATTGCCGAATAAAAACCTATCCAACCAAAACACACCAAAACCATAAAATAGTTTCTAGTGGAAGTCAATATCAATCTTCCAAAACTTAGAGCCAAACACGCTGAAATTATCCAGATTTTGCAGTTACATTTGAATCTAGCCACAATTAAGGCAAGTGAGAATTTCCCAATTAAAGTTGTGATTGCTTCCACGGTCATAGCTGCAGCAATTTGTTGCGAGTCAAGACCGAATTCGGTTAGAATAAATGGCGTCAGATAATGGAAGTTCATGTGTACCATATTCATTAGGGTAATGCCCAGAACAATGTTGACATAGCCAAAATCTTTGAGTAGACTCAAATCAAAAATGTCTACAATCTTGTGAAACAGTGATAGCTCTGCCTCCTGAAGTTTCTCGTGTAGTTCTTCTTCTTCGGGAAGGGACTTCCTATCAAATTGATTTTCATAGGCTTGTTTGTTAAGCTCAAGCTTACAAGTTTTAAACATTTCTGGTCTACCCTCAGAATCTGAATTGTTGTCGTTCGGCTCTCCAAAGTCTTGTAGGGGTATAGCTTGGGGAGCTTTTCGAGCATGCCATTTGACAGGTTGGTAGATAGCTGAACATGCCAGATTATTAAGTGAAAAACTACTTAGCAATAAAACAGTCCCAGTGACACCGTAGTAGGACACACAAAATGTTACAACATAGGGCAAGGTAATTGGTCCAATGCTAGCAATTATATATTTGTAAGCTGTTGCTTCTTGTCGTTTTTCCTTGAAGTAAGTTAACAGAGCTACAGTTATTGTAGAGAACATTATCCCCCTTCCAATTCCTGAAAATTTGACAAGACTATTCACCTTAAAAAAACAAAAATATGGAGAAGAGTACCAATTAAAAACTTACCATACAAAAATGATATCGATATTAAATAGGTAATAAATGAATTTGCAAAAGCAGCCAAGAAGAGTCCAAAGAAAACAAAGAAGTTTCCAATCAATGCAGTTTGACGAAATGTAAACCGACGAAACAAAGGACCGTTGATGAGACCTGAAAATTATGAAATTTAAAATTTTATACTTCTTTCTGAAAGGTTTTTTTTTTTTTTTTAAAGTGTAACTCCCCTTAGAAGAATTGCAAAATGCCACAGTTTTCCTTAACTTAAATTAATTTTTTTAATTAAAAGGGACGAAATTAAGAAGAGTCGCCTTAAAAATTATATTTAAGCCAATTTTTAAACTAGGTTACAATTTAATTTATATACATTTACTTCAAATGTTCTTAAAGAATATACCTTATGTATGTAAACAAACTTTTCTCTTGTGGGTTTTACTGTAAAAATCATTTTTAAACTATCTATAAACAAATAGTTTGAATTTTACCTGCACACATTGCCATCGCTTGTTGGACGTTTATTATTGTTGTCAGTTCTGAACTTGTTATGCCAATTTGTGAAAATTTATTTCTAAACAAAATTCCAAATTGTTGCAAAACAGGATATGTTACGACCTTTGAGAAAAGACGGAAAAATTGAAAAAAAATTATATTGATACTCTGTTTTATTGGGCTATACTCACTATGCTCGCACCCGAAGCAATTGCAACCAACCAACCCCAGCCTCCATCGGGTGCAACAAATCCCTCCCTCAAGTCACTTTTATTGATCTTCGGAGTCGTTTGATTCACAAAACTCGACTTCGAGGTGTCCTTATGTCGTTTGATATTTGGAATAAAATTTGTATTCTTCATTTTTAATTGAATTTGATTAAAAACAAAACTTATAGCAACTTTAATTCATGTCACCGTATTAGGTTAAAGTTTCACAGATATCTGAATATTTTTATTTCTCACCAAGAAGAGCTTTTTTTAGCAAACATCTTCATTGACAAATATGACAGAATGATGGTTGGATTTTCTAGACAGGTGAGCAGGCACCACATTTTAATCGAAATACTCGTAAACTTGCAAGTTGATTTAACGACTTGCTAAAATTAGTTTTAATTTTATTTCAAATTTAAATTAGGAATGTAGTATTCATTCTATGTATGTATAAACAGAGTATCTATAGAATAAAATTGTAAACAAGTTTTTTTTTATTTAATTATAATACAAGAAAAATTCTTTTATCAAAGGCAATTATCATAGAAATTTAGTTAACCAGAAATAGTTTTTGACAGTTTTGAATGAATTTTGTTCGTGTTTGGACGGAAGAAGTCCAAGAGGTACATTCAGACGAAGACTAAAAGTACTTCCATCCATTTTAAAGTCCGGTCGTTTAGTAATCCTCCTAGAAACTTAAAAATATTATTTACAATACTAAAACTAAAGTTATTTCTTAAAAAACATATACTAGTGAAGCAAACTGGTTTAAGAGAATGTTGCAATGCAGTTATTAGATTTTTAATTTTTAAAGTTAGGAGTTGAAAATTAATTCAAAGATTTTATCTCTTTAAATTGAAATAAAGTAATAAAAAAAAAGTTGTACCATGAAAGTTTCTTTTGGATACTATTTAAATGTAAATTAACTTGTTGTTTGCCTCTATATTGGCAATAACACAATTTTTGTACTCTAAAGAGTTACGTTGATTTAATCATGATAAATTATCACTGCCAAGTGGTCATGTTAAGCTTTAAATGTTAAATAAAATTTATAATTGTATTTATAAAGATAGATGCAATTTAGAAATGTAAGAGTGTATTTTAATTCAACTACTGCTTTGTTTTAGGCTAAGGAACGAAATCACCACATTTTATTTATTAAGTAATAGAAAATAAAATTTGACTATGAATTTAATAAAAAAATGTATACTTTAAAATTTTTTAACTACTAAATCGTATGATATGACATTGTCACAACGTTAATGCTAGGATATAAGATTTCTTGGAATTATATAGGTCAGTTGTGGGAAATTGGTCAGAGTTGTTTATACTTAAAAGCATTATCATTCAAAACACATTTCTGCAAATTGTTGACACTCTCAGACCTCAAACACAAACCTGTTGAATATAAAATTTCTTTTTCCAAACACGATGGTCTGTAGGTTATATTTCAGAAGAAATTTTGCAGATCATTTAAATCTTAGTCATCGATAAATGATTCACTATGTATGCAAAGAAGTATTATAAACTTTTACCGTTTGATGGGAGACAACACATTAAAACAGGTACCTACTGCCTAAATTCGATATATTCAATACGTCACTTGAGTGGCCCCATAAAGACACAGTCATTCGCTTCAAAATGACGAGATTTATTGACTCTTTAATGTGTTCTTACTATCACTAGATATACAATTCACTTAAGAGACAAAGTGCAAATACGATAATGATTACTAACAATTTAATTTCACCTATCATCAACGTTAAGTGGAGAACTGACGTTGCACTTCTTGCTACCGCATCATGTTCAGTTAATTTCTTTTAATTTATTTCAATTGCTAACGGCGCGATGCGGTGCCCGGTCGGCGGCGGTGGCGGCGCGGCATTCGTTTGTCAGTCATTTTAATGGATTTGCGTCGCTTTCTTTAATTGACGCCATCAATTTGTGAATCCCTCGAGAGTGTTTTGATACTATTTTTGACTTCTCATTCACAGAATATAGTAACATACATATTATGTAGGCAGAAAAATAATATTTAAGTTTGATTCAAGATACAAACTACTTGAGTGTTGTAAAACAAGAGTTTATAATGTTTGACCGATTTTAATATTTCATTATGAAATTAAGTTTTCATGCGAATGATATTCATACTTTTTTTCGATACATAAGCTTGAAGATGTAAAATGGTATAAGAAAAATATTCAAATAGGCCCCATGCTTGCAGTATGAACTATTTTTTTTTTTACACCACCTACCAAAGTTCATAATTTTCTATTGCAAATGTACACATGAAGAATATTAATTGCTTGATGCCTTTGTATTCCAATTGCATGCAAAACTATTGTCAGCGAGTGAAATTTAAAACACTTGTATCTATGCATTACATCCCACAACTCATAAATTAAAATAAAAACAAATACATTACTTACTCAGTATCGTTAAGATACATGAACAATGCGCTGAATGCTTCCAGAAATGTTTCCTTATGAGATGGTGACACGTTAATAAACATTATGTTAATAAAAATTAATTTATAAAACTTATGTAACGGTTCTAAAGCTCAAAAGTAATAAATATTTTAATTTCTCCCAATCATGTGGAGTTTTTGTAAAAATGGTGACACGCTCTCATGAGAATCAACAAGAACGACTTTTGTTTCTGTGGACTGGAAAAGTAAATTCGTATTTAATTCTTTTTTTTTGTTTTTTAAACTGTGAGTTGTAATGATATCGATAAATTTTATGAAAAGAAAAAAATGTCTAATATTTAATATTAAGAGAATTTAACTTTTTTTCGAGTCGGCTGTGCAAAGGGTTAGAAAAAACGTTGACAGATCAAGACTTTTCGCTAACGTAATTCTGTTAGACTCGATTTTTTTCCTAAAACAAGGACAAAATTCTTGTTTAAAATCCATTTGAAAGAGCAGAAGATTCATATTTCAATATGGTTTTAGATTTAAGAATGGGTGAGATTGTAGTTAAAATAAATAAGCCTTACTTGAGATCATGCTTAAGGCCTTAAAATTCTTAGAAAGGACCTGTAGACTTTTATGATATAAGTCTAAAAATCAATCGATTTTTTGAACACAAAAGCTTAATTTTTAACCTATTAAGTCTCAAAATAATATTTTGTATTTATTTTACCAAAAAATTCAACGGAAGAAGACTTTGCAACAAAAAGAGTGAAGACGGAAAAATTCTTCAAAAGCAAATAAAATGTTAGTTTTAAAATAAGTTTGTAGTACTTATGCCTACAGAAGTAGCGGTAGATTTAAATTTTATATTTATATTGGAACAAGCATTTCATATTTATAAAATCCTTACAAGATGTTATCTACTAAAGATTCAAATCTGTGGAAAAGACCTACCTCAAACATTGAAGTTTATTTTAAAATGTAAAGAGAATGAATCATAGCCATTTTGAATTTTTAATTATATGATCTTTATTTTTATTGCAAGTCATTTATCATCACTAATAAAATATTAAGAGATAAGCTGATGAAAAAGCAGGTTAAGATGCTGTTGTTAAGGTTGAATAAATGAATAAATAAATAAATTGAGTAATACATATTTCTTATTTAAAATTCATTTTATAGACTCTACTTTTTATGAATGAAAATACAGACATTGTTTAGAAAGTCTTTATACATATGTACATAAGTACAATTTCTATTAAGTAAACTTTTCTAAAGTCAATCATTTGGTTAATATTCATTGCTCTTTCTTTTTATAAAGTACAAACCTTAATCAACCAATTTTTAATTTTTTTTGATCATTTCAATAATGTGTGCTGAGACAAAAATATCTTCAAAACTTAATTCTTTTCTTTTTCCATTGAATTTGTTTTTATTTCTATCTCTTTTTTGTTTTATTTTGTTATTAATGAAGATAGTGTTTTTTTGTTTTGTTTTAGGAATTTTGGGAAAAATAATTTGTCCAAATGACAACCGCTGGCTAAAACGTGATCCGTGTTAATAATAATTTCGATTAAAATTGCTGAATCATCTAACTACAACACAACTCTAGCATGACGATTATTGTTAGCACAAATGGGGCGTTATAATAGCGACAAAATATACCCAACGATTGTTAAAATTAAATATAGAGAAAAACAAAACAATAACTTTAAATATGATCTGACGTCATTATTTTGTTAAGATGAATAATTATATTTGCACGCTTTTTTCTCTCTTTAATTTTAATGTGAAATATTATTTATAATGATAAATGAGATGCATTGAAGGTTGCAGCAGATGAATTGTACCCACAGCCACATTAAGACGCTGCGATGGCTGTATCACCGTTAATGGAACTTGTATATTTACATCAAACAAAAAAAACAACATATTTTTTGATTTATTAATTGAAATATTACTTTTATACGTTTATGAGACTAAAACCGATTACTAAACTAAGTAATGGTAAATTCTTTAATGGAAATAATATATGGACTTAAATGCTGAAGCTGTGTATGCAGATGCAGATGAAACTAGTTTATTGTCAACTTGGCTTGAACCTTTTCAAGGTTTTGGCTTTTGTGTATAGACATTGAACTTTTTAAAGGTTCAACTTAAGGTAATCCATGGTGGATAGTTGACTTTATAATGAAGATAATAATAAGAGTTCAAGTGATTGTTTAATCTTTAATATTAAGTCAGGAGTTAACTATATGTATAAATAAAAATTATTGCACTGAGGAATCCACGAACAAAATTCGTCTCGATGCCAAATTTAAAGTACCACATACATAAAAATGATCTATGGTTTTCGATATATTAAAAACCACTTTTTTAACTTATAATTATAACGATTGAATATTTGACATAACAAGACACTCTTAGCTTTATTGATATTGATAATTAAAACCAACAAGTTGATTCATGTTCTAGCATAAATACGAGCGAACATGTACTTCACAGCATTATTAATAAACTTGTTATCAATTTTTAAATTAAAAAGAAACTATCAGCCCCTTCTAACACCACTACTTCTATAATTGGAGTCACAAAGCTCGCCCTCATATCATACTACTAATATATAATTACACAATTATAATAAACTACTTAACTAGTTTTGATGTAAAATGTAGTTGGTTCATACATGAAACTAAAATATCATTGCCTTCAAACAAACAACTAAATAAAATTTAAAAAAATGAAATAGTTTGAACCAACAACAACAACAACGTGTAGGTAACATTAATTGCGTCACCGAATTCGCTGAATTCAATACTTGCTATAGCAAAATAGCAATTTGTTAAAGCTTAATGATGAACCAAAAGAGTTGTATTCCGTTAACAAATGTTGTTTGTATCTATATACATAGACATACATATACTTAACACAATTATTTTCTTTTTTTTTTAATGTCTTTCTGTTTGAATCAGACATTATCAGTATTGAATTTTCATTGTTGCGGATCGGACGCGATTTGAGAAAAGTTCTCATCACATATAGTATTTAGCTGCCGTTGCCGCCGTTCGTCTTGTCGTCTCGTTGTTGTCGTCGTCGCCGCCGCCGGTACAGCTACTGCAAGTTAATATATAAAACACATCTCATCATCAAATAAGTATCTAGACTCGCGTTTGTTTTAATTTCAAGTTCAATTATAACACAATAAAAAAAAATCGAATTCAAGTTCAGAAGAAAGCGACCAATGCGCGACGTCTCACGACACAGATTCCCATAGCTGATTATTTTTTTTTCGTTTTTTTTATAAAAAGTGTGATGTTTTCTAATAAAATATAAAAGGTGCGTTATTCTAAAATCAATAATTCCTTATCTGAGTGTTGAGTGGTTACATAAGGTTGATATATAAATTCTAATCAATGCAAAATGTATCTGGCAGATGCGAAAAATATCTGATGCATATCGAGTACCTTTATTGTCGCTGTTTTTATTTTTTTTTATTATTCAATAAATAAATCGAACCTGTGTGCCATGTCTGTGAGTGATTTTTGTGTTAGATAAAGAAAAAAAAAATTCTATTTGTTGATTGATGACAATCATTTTAAAATCACATGAAAATCTATTCACGCAATAAAATTGAAACAGATTGAATTTCGCAAATCGTAATAATACTTAATTTATAAATAATATATTTTTGTATAATATAATCAGAGTAGATAGTGGAATAATATTTTTTTAAAGTGTTGATTATTTTGATCTATCTTTATGTGAATATCTTTTTTTTATCACAAATATTGGGAAATAAGTGGTTTGTTGTGTATATTAATTTTTTTTTTCAAGAAGTTAATGACAGAGATTTCATCGTTTCTATAAATAGTTTTGTCGTATTTAGTTGTTATAATGAAAAAAAAACTATTAGTATTTATGTAATAATAATTTGTTTTCATTACTAAAACTGTCTGTTTTGTTATTTTTTTTGTTTCTACGTAATTTGCCATGAAAAAGAAAAATAGAGATGACAAACGTTTTGTTGGATGATAATTATAATTATACACTTATTTCTTTAAAATTTGGTTTGTTGCTGTTTTTTTCATTCTTTTGATTTACCGCATTTTTTTTTTAATTTTGAAGGTAAAACTATGTTGCCCTACTGATTAATTGATAGAAATGATGAAATTCATATCAAAGTTGATATAAAATTCATAAATTCTATTTTTAAGATTTTTATGTTTCTATTTTAGAATAGCGTCATTTTGTCTTTTTCCTTGCCCTACCTTTGTGTATTTTTTTTATTGGCAAATATGCGGTTATGATTTATGATAATTATTTTGAATTTTATCAAAAGATAAGAATCTTATTAAAAAAAAAAAGAAATTACAGTTACTCAATCAAAACTTAATTATATTTTTTATCTTTGAATAGTATTTTAATATTTTGATTTTTGTTCGATGACTAATTATGGCGCATGATTTTTATGTCATATTCAAAGAGTTGTAGTTTTTTTTTTTGATAAGCGAAAAGATAAACTTAAAAAATCATTCATAAGTCTCTTTTTTCTTATCATCGGTCGTAGTAGCAAAGTCAAAATTTCTTAACTTATTGAAATTTAATTGATTTCCTGATTAATTTCTTTTGAATTTTTACTTTTTTTTTTAATCTGATGAAATAGTTTTTAAAGACATTGATCAGCTTTTGGAAGCTTTAGTGAAAAAAT
The DNA here is from genome assembly GCA_905146935.1 of Scaeva pyrastri. Classification (NCBI taxonomy): domain Eukaryota; kingdom Metazoa; phylum Arthropoda; class Insecta; order Diptera; family Syrphidae; genus Scaeva; species Scaeva pyrastri. The sequence continues at coordinate 16,089,335 of LR989929.1, read as the reverse complement.
ATTCATAAGTTTACCTAATCACAAATAAAGGGTGTTTCTTTCAGATGTGTAGTTTTTTAGAAGAAATAAAATGCATATAATTTAATGTTATAGCCAATAATTTAGCTTTATTATACAGATAAGAATTTGAAATTATGTTTTAAAAATGATTTCCGGCATGTGGCCTTTTCGACTACTTTTTGCAGAAATTGGGGTTATAGTCAGCAATAATGCACGAATATTATTTTACAAGCCCTCAATCGTCTCGGGCTTATCTGCATAGACAAGCGATTTCACATAACCTCACCAAAAATAGTCCAGCGATGTTAAATCACGATATTGAATGCCACGCCACCACAGGCCCACGACTAGATATAATGCGGTCACTAAAAGTTGCCTGTCCAGTGATATAGTCTTGTCTTGTTGGAACCAAAGGTCGACCACATCAACATCCTCTAATTCAGACACGAAAAAGTCATTAATCTTGGCTATGTAGCGTTCCTTATTGAGCGTAACATTTTTAAGGAGTCGTCTGAACAATGGCTTGTGGATTATGATCACTCCAAATATGACAATTTTGCTTATTAATCGGTGGTAAGACGTGCTTGATGGTCGTTCAATTTCAATTCTTGCACGAGTTAGATTTTGTAAGCCCAAAATCTTCCATAAAGTAGATTATCACAGCTCCAATTGTTGCCCTCGAATTCTGGCGACAGCTGTACGTCACCTTTCTTTTTTAATTTCAATATTTTCGTTTCATTTCTTTGAGTGCTTCTATGACGTGTTAGCTTTTTATTTTGACAGAAGATTTTCCTTGTTTTCGTACGCTCTATATTTTAATCATCATATTTGGCTGGTGGATTACCGAATTCATTGAATGCGATTCTTTCATTAAACTCATTAAAGATTGCATTCGTTTACAGTAAATTATCTTTTCCGGGCCTTATTGTACTAGAAAACCATTAGATTTACTCTTAAATTTATTTAAATAATATTCTGTGATTTATTTTATTTTAAATGAATTGATTCTCAGTTTTGTTATGTTCATAAGAGTCATTTCGATGAGTAGAAAAAATTTGAAGCAAATTCAATAAAATTGTTTAATATCCAATAAATTATAGTAAATATGTATATTAGGTTTGTTTGTGGAAAATTTCAATTGATTCTTAATTTATACAAACAAAATGTGTATTTAATTGAATTTACAAACATAAACAAGTATGTATATTTCAAGACAGTTATTAGATTCACAAGGACATGCAAAATTTATATTTTCAATTTACCTATAGAACTTAAAAATTAAGTTTGACAAGACAAATACAATTTGGCATTCGATTTAAATAAATTGTTTTTGTTTTTTTTTCCAATAAATTTGTCTTTTAACGTCATCGTTGTTGACAATATTTTTGTTTAATAATAAACATTTAAATCAATTTAAATTGAGTCTGTTTATGATTTTTATCTTTCCATAGGTTTTGCTTGATTTATTGACAGATGGGCTTAAATTTTCTTATTTTTATTGTTATAAATATAAACATATTGCTGTTAGCAAAAAAAAAATATTTGTAACTAAAATTTACCGAACTGGGTTGCCAAACTCTTGAAATTGAATTTAAAAAAAAAAAACAACAAATCACCAAGAGGAACTTATCACTTCGTGAGTTAGGAACAGGGTTTTTTAAGTTAACCCAGAACAAAAATAAAGTTTTTAAAGATTTAATTGAAAGGTATCCATAAATTTGATGCATTTAAAATCCTTAGAATTTGGTACTTCAGAAGAAAGTGATTTAAAAGTTAAAAATAACGTTTGCCAAAAAGTATTAAGCCTTTCGATGAAAGGAGGCTAATGATATCAACACTGACTCTACAAAAGTACTTAATACAAGTTAAAATAAAAAAAATTATTAGGAATTTAAAATTTCTAAAGATTTCTATTCCATTACTTTTATCGACTTTTTGAGAGGTTTTGCTTTCAAACAAAATTATTTAACAGTAATTTTTGTCAACATAAACATTGTCAAAATGTTTAACATTTTGAAAACCAAAATTCTTTTCAATTTAAAAAAAAGTTGACTTCTATAAAAACTACAAATAAAAATAAATTAATTACAAAATAATGTTTTCAATTGTTTAATACATCCTTAGAATCAACATCGCATTTATATTTTTTTTTTTAATAAATTAACTAGTTTCTTACATTAACAAATTTTAACTAAAAATGTCATATCCCTGAACGTTCCCAAGAAAGACTTCTTGAAAAAAATTATTTTTATGAAATTGGAATTGGTATTTTTTTTCTCAGTTTTTGTTAAGTTTAGTAAAAATGATGTAAAAGTTCACTTAACAGAAAAAACAGCTGTAGTTTCATTAATTTGTCAATTCTTTCAGCTGTCAAAAATATTTAAATTTTTAGTAAATAAAAACATGGAAAAATGTCTAAATAAGTGGTTTGTGCCAATTCCCCCTTCTTAAAAATAAAACCACCGTTTTGTATAATTAAATGTACATACATATTTTTTCTACAAAAGAACATTTTCGACAAAAAATATTAAAAAATCTATATTTTGATCGATAAATTGATCTCGAAAGTCTTTCCTCCAGTTTTCGTCTTTTAATCAAAGTTTAAATTTATTTGATACTATGCTCATTGTCATTTTTCATACAAGTATTTCTCAAGTCTTTTACTTTTACTTTACTTTATTACTTAAAATTTAATTAAATTCATAAATCCACAACATCAGTTTGACCTTGTGCTTCCGGTGGTGGTGTCTTCTTCAATTTCCTCATACACAATCTCACGAGATCTTCAGCGAACCACAAAAGAGCTACAATAACACACATTCCATTCATACTCAAGACAAAGAATCCATAACTAGTTGCATCTGGTATCAGTCCTGTAATCAAACCAAACAAAACATTCTATATCAAACAAGTTCCTTCATAAATCATGCAGTGTCAAACTTACCAATAACTGGAGCTGCCAATAGTGAAAATAGCCCCATGATTGTTCGTTCCAGTGCAATTGCATCTGACAGTCTCTTGGGCGCAACATAGCCCGGCAAAATCATGTTCCCATAGGCCACTCTTATCGCCTTATTTGTCCCCATCACACTAAAGCAAACATACGCTATCTGAGGTTTGCGACTTTTTCCAACCACAACACGTGCCCCACAAATCAGCATGCAACTTACAATCATGATCACTCTCTTGTTACACTTCAACTTGTCCACTGTGTATGGAATCAAGAACTTCATGATCATGTCACAGGATCCAAGTATGGACATGCTTGTTGCAAGTTCGATTGGACTGAAATTGAATTCGGAGAGAATGAAGGGCAACACCGAGGCGAAGTTGTTTTCTGTGAATTCGATCACGGTTAGACCCAGAGCCAAGTTGAAGTAAGTGAAGTCCTTGAGGAGATCCAAATGCAGGTAATCCACGATTTTGTTGCGGGAAGGAGGAGTCACTTCTTTGACAAACTCTTCTCGAGGCTTTTGTAGGAATTGCATCTCTTCTGGTTTAGAGTCTGATTTCTGAGAATAGTTATTCTGTTTGATGACTAAACTATATGGGGCAGAACTATCCATCTTGTCGGAGTTTGATGTTGGCTCTGTGACTTCACTTAAGTCCTGATGGTTTGACTTGGACTCTCGACCCATTGGAGGTGTTTCGAGATGCAAAATTCGTAGATTTTCGGCAAGTTTTTCTCCTTTCAGTCGTTTCGAATGTTTTCGAACGGGATCGTAGACACAAGTACAGATGAAATTGTGAAGAGAAAATCCAGCATAAAAAAGAACTGATCCGGTGACGCCATATTTAAACATAAGTAACGTAGACAGAAATGGCAGGAATATCGGACCCAAGCCGGCTATGGAACTCATCACTATCATTGCCAATTTTCGTTTTGTATCGAAATACGAATTTAAGGCACGAGTTGATCCGGAAAATATGAAGGCTTTTCCAAAACCTGTTGTAAAGTAAAAAAATTATTAATACAAGAAAATTGGAAACAAATCAATTTTAATTACCATACACAAATGTGATTGACAAAAAATAGTGAATGTATGAATTTGAAAAGAGGGTTGCCATCAGTCCTAGAAAAACCAATATCGCACCAATGAAGCTCACTTGACGATATGTTAGCCTTCGGTACAGTGGGGCACTGAAAATTCCTGCAATTAAAACAGGGATGTTATTAGATTTCACTCCAGATGATTTGTCATGAAGAAAGTTCCAAGAAGATTCTTTAAAATAGTAAGGCTTTTTGTCTCTCTTTTTTGTTCTCTAGCAAAAAAAAATTAACTTCTGATTGAAATCCTTTCCTACTTTATAGAACATGGTTTTGAAAGCAGCAGTGTTTAGTTTTAACTAAATATTTAAGTTTCATCCAACTTGATTTTCAAAACATCTAAATTTTACCTGTAATTGCTGATGCTGCTTGTTGTGCATTAATTAAGGTCACAATTTGAGAACTACTCCATCCCAAGTCGAAGAATCGTTGCCTGAATAAAATACCAAATTGTAGAAGAATTGGCAAGGAACTAAGCTGTAAAGAATTTTAAGAAGAAATTAGTTCAAGAAATATTATATCATAAGCTCTATAAATGTTTAAAGCTACTAAGTCCACTTTTGACTAAAGTAAGTACTTCGATATCGATTGTGATCATTTAGAAGCATTTTTTTTTTACAAAATTATTGATTAAAATAAAATAGATGAATTCTACATATTTATCAAATTCTTAGACTACTTTAAGATTATTGGATTCATTGATCTCAATACATTTCATGTTAGAAGTTTTTGTATATCTCTCTATTTTTTGTTGGATTTCACGATAATTGGAACAAAATCTGAAGATTTAAATTTTTTCAACTTTTTATTTCCATATCGTATTAATGTACTACTAAATTTCATCACTGTACAATTATAAGTTTTCATTTAATTGATTCCAATTTTATTAAAGATCCGACATGTACCACAAAACCTGTTCCTGAAGTTTCTGACTTTATTGGTTTTAAAGTTATACATAGGATGGTCGAAAATCAGTTGACATTTTTCCTCTAAAAAGGGTGCAGTGACTAATAATTTGGCTGAGTACTAATGTGCCCTTTGATCAGTCAAGATTGATAGATATGCGCCATTGAACTAGAACCTATCGAAATCATGGAACCCACTGTTAACAAACTCTACTTTTTCCCAAATATATTTTTCTTAATATTTAAATAAATATTTAATCAAAGTTTATTAATAAAAATTATTGAAAATAAAGTGGAAATAGCAGATAAAATTAAAGGTAAACAGAAACTTACACAACTTAATCCCGCTGCGGTTGCAACCGCCCATCCCCAGCCACCATCTGGTGGAATAGAGTTACCATTTGTCTCAATTTTTCTTTTTTCCAATCCATTTTTTGTTTTAGTTTGAGGTTTCGTGTGTTGAACTATTTGAATTTTTGCATTTTTTATTTCAGCTTCGAGTGCTTCTTCTGTATCGCTTTCCGTTAGATTTGTCATTGTTAATTATTAATTTATTTTGATTATCAAAAGTACGATGACATCAAAAAAATGTTAAATTCTGGAATTATAAAAAAACAATTTTAATTTTGAATTCAAATTTTTGCACGAGGAGAAGTTTCCCTGAACAATTATATTCATTTTGAAAACTTATTTACACTTTTTGAAACTAATCTTTATTCATGAGATGTAATGATTGTGTTATGAAATTTAAATTTGAAATCTTACACGGTTCACTGAGCAATAGACCAATGAAATAATTTCAAGAAACTATTAATTTTTAAGCACATGATGTCGATGAGAAATAAATTAAGGAAATATTAAAAATTAACCAAAATATCAATTTTTTTTGCACATTTCCAGACCAAGCACATCTAAGCACTAAAGTCACTTTGATTTTGATTATAGTTTTATTTAGATAAAAATTATTTAAATTTATTTAGTTGAGATAAGGTTTCCCCTTCAACTTCTGTTACATCAGAATATGATAAAATGATTTTATTGTTAAGACATTTCTAAAAAACTAAACAAAGTTCGCATTCATGGTGATTAGAACAAAATTTCTAAGCTTATGAAAGAATAGTTTTTCATAAGACTTACGGATATATAAGTAGTGACGATTCAATTTTTTGAAAACAGGGTTTTTGATTACCACTATCTGCTGTAATTTGGGTCTAATGCCATACAATTGGTCTTCGAACAATGAAGGCAATTGTCGAATTTGAGACACTCCAAATCCACATTAGATCTAAGAGCGAACGTTCAGTGTTTCTCGAAAAAGTTACTATTTGGAGTGAATTTTGGGCTGACGATGATGGTGGTGTCGTCTTGGAGGATGACCAAATTTGAAAAGGTCATCATGACACGATCAATGAAGGATCTAACACCTCCAAAAATTTATCGTCATTTTTCAATCAATTTTTAACAAAGTAGACACCTAAACCTTCTTCAGAAACCACTCTGTCATTGAGTGTGTGGATTTTAACTATTTGTTTGATATTTTGAAATTTAATAAAATATTCCGAACCAAACACCAACGTTTACATCACTCATGAAATACGATTTAAAATATGTAGTTTAAGCTTTCGAAAGTAGTTTTATCTTCAAATCATATTTTTTTTTACAATATTACCCAAAAATTGCAAGTTGTTAGTTTCGCAATTATATTCTCCAAAATACTAAACTTTATAGCCATTTAGCAAATCAATTTGTTTGTATTGTCAATTTCTTTCAGTAAAAGGTTTTATTTATCTACAAATTATGACAATTAGCAAAATTTTAAAGTGTAAAAGTAATCATGTTTGATTTGGCGCCTTCGATTTAAATTTACACACAATCAGCATTAGGTGAAAGAGCACACATCCATTTGAGAAAACATTTCCAAAAGAAGTCACATTAACAAAAGTATATTATTTGGCATTCCACATTTTGGTGAATATTAATAAAAAAATAATACAACACCAATATCGCACAAGAAATCCGGAAACAAGAGTTTCTACTGTAGGTAGGTAAATACCTTTTGTTTGTAGTTGATTTTTTCTCATCAGTAATTGGTATAAAAATAGTAAATTCTTTATAATTGATCAAAGCCGGACATTTTGCAAATAGATTGGTTTGTCTGTTTTTTTCTAACTTTATACACATCTGTGTTAACACAACACCAGAAATCTTTCTTAACTTTCACATTTAACTCGCGCGCAAAAATAAAAAAAAAATTCGAAACCTTCCACCACAAAAGGCACAACTCAACAACTCAACCTATCTACCAGCTACCACTGTCTGTCTGTCTAACCATCATCTGACTTGTGGGCTTTCCTGACTCGAACTTCAACACACCAAAATAACGAGTACCTACCTACATACATACATACTCGTATATATGTAACTCGTGTATCTATTTGCATAACGTTGAATTTTTAATTTTCGATCAATCACTTCACGTGACTTCGAGTTAAGTATAATAATTTGAGTTTATATAAAAAAAAAATAAAACAACAAAATTGATTCACAGGCTCTCGATTGATATTTTTTGCCTACAGCCTCAATTTGAGCACAACTTTGCAAAACTTTTAACCACATCAAACAGCGACTCAATAAATAAATTGCTTTTAAATCAAACAGACTACTGCTGAATTAAAAAACAAGTGTAATGTTTTTTCCTGTGTCATTTTTTTTCTTTTATTTTAACAATTGTACTTTATTTTAAATGCACAACTATTCATAGTTACTTTGTACACTCCGAATCGATTGATTACACTTTTTTAATAAAGTAAACTGTTATTTATATACATATGTAGGAAGATCATTCTTGTGAGTTAAAGTTCAAATGTCGAAAATATAAAGTTTCATGGCTTAACATTTGATTTTCAATCTCTTTGTGATAACAAAGTGACGTTCTCTCACGTATTTAAACGAAAAATTAAGTTACAATGCAGCAGTTTTGTTCATCATTGCTGAACTAAGTTTAGTCTAGTTAGAAGTGACGGAAATCATCAAATAGTAGTCAGGTTATAAGAAATCAAGTTTACAACACAAACTTACTAAATAAAGTTAATTTGTTTTAGTTTTATTTTTCAATATAATTTGACAACTTTAATCTTTTAATGTGAAAGCAAAAGCAAACTGTCTTTATCATCTCGTAATAATTCTCAGCTAAAACAAAATTTTCACTAGTATCATTGTTTTTAATAAACTTTATTTTAAATTCAAATAAGTTGAGGTTTTATATATTTTTTTTTATATTTATACTAGCGATCAAGAATTTCTTATAATATTATTCAGGAGACTTTAAATTAGCCTTCAATTACCTATTTCTCTAGATAAAAATAGTTAAAATTACAAATAGTTTTAATTCTATTAAAAATAAATTATACTCCGAACAAAATATCATGACTTATTCTTGTAGCAAATACGCAACTTAAGATTGTTTATTTTAAGTTGCTAAAGATTCGAAATAGAGTCCTGAGTGAAAAATATGGTTTCTGGCAATACTCTCGTTTGAAAACTCAAAAAGAAAAAAAAAACACTAACACTTGAAATTAAAAAAATTCTCTTCTTTTCAGTGGTAGAATCAATTTTGGAAAGTTCAACCAGTAAAAATATCAATTTTTTAGTGTTGTTCTAATACATGAAAACAGCTTATCTGGGTCTTCATACATAACAAAATGAGACTATACTGTCAGACAAATAAAACCCAATTAATAATTATGCAATTACATTACATAAAAATAATTTCTCGTATATTTTACAATTTAATACAAAAATTCATATTTTGAAGATTTCAATTTCCGCCAATGATGCAAGATGCCAAATATATTTAATGTTGGATAAAACTGTTTGCAAAAGATATACACCCTTTTAGACACTTCAGCTTTAGCCAGGAATTTCAAGTCATTAATTTTTGTCGGCTTCCGAATCATTTGTTTCTTGACATCACATTTCATTTATACTGAGGCTAGCAGGTGATACTACTCAAGACATTACTATGTATATCAATAGAAAAGAAAAAAGAAAAAACACGGTATGTTAATACTCCTTCCTCCTTTTTCTACAATCCGCTGCCTGTGATGATTAATTTCAGGAATCAATGCACGCGGGAAACCTATATGCTTTATCAAAAATAAATCCATTGTCCATGTGCCTTCTACAAACTGCCCAAAAACAGAGATACATATAATAAATGTCCACTTGGGAGTATACCCACTTTTTTATTTAATTAAATTCGAAAACGAAATTTTCTCCACCTTATGTATTAAAAATGGTGAGGATTAAAAAAAGTATATCGCATCAAAATTGAAAAGTGACTGAGTGTTAAAAAGTTGCACTCAAGAAAAAAACTATATCCCAACTCATTCCTTACTTACACCACTAAATGACACTAAAACACATGTTTTTCTTATCACTCAAAGTTTAAACTTATATTTCTAATCGATTCTAGAGAAATTCGAATCGTTTCACTTAAAAAAAAAAACATAAATTACGCATCAATGAGCAACAACTAATAACTTCTCAATAAAAATGTCCACAAAAAATAAAATGTGACACTATTCAATGACACGAAGTGTGTTAAAAAAGTATATATAAAACATATGTATTGTTTTTTCTTCTTTTTAAGAATTTTAACAAACAACAATTGTGAAAGTAGTGTTCAACAAAAATATTAAAATAATAATAAATTTCGTTGACCGCGACACAAAGCACCCGCTCTCGATAAGGATAGACACTTTTTCTTCTAATTCTTCCAAAGAATTTTTATATTTTTTTGTCTGAAATTTGTTTTTTTTTTGTTTAAACTTACAAAAATAAATTTCATTTGTCACTGTCTCCCCGAAAAATAAAAAAAAACAACAGAAAACACATAAATATTTAACTAAGGAGGTAAGTCGACTCGAATCAAATTTTATCGTGGTCAAAAAATATTTCACTAATTTAAATTAAATCTATTGTTAATACACTCTGTTTTTGTTCATTCTAATTTTAAATAATTTTGATAACTTGAAGAAAAATAATTGCATTTGGCAAAAATTTAGCGCGCCTTCAACAACTAATAACAAGCTCATTTCGACAACAACTACCGCACTTTTTGTCACAGCGGTTTCTATAACCTACCCAAACAAAAATCAAGTTTCTATTCGATTTTTATAGACTGGTTATACATATGTACATAATATCTTTGTCTAGGGAAAAAAACAGCCATGCCGAGCTAAGCGCTGCTTTAGAAGCTGGTTGAAATAATAAATAGGTAATGAAAAAATTCGAAAAAATAACTTTTTGCCACTCTTGCATGTCGAAAAGATTAGAAAATTAAGATTAAACCAATACAAAAAGTTAATTGAAATTCACAGTGAATATTAGATTAGTTATAGTGATTTTATTTTATTTTTATTTCTTGTGATAAATACAATACAAGTGGTTTTGTTCTGATTAATATAAAATCATAGCCAATAATCTCAAGAGTCTTAAAAAAAATATTTTGTTTTGACTCTGAACTTCAAACTGATAGAAAAATATCAGACATCGAAAGTATGATTTTGTTTTTTTTTTGTGATAGAGATGGGTCATCATAAAGTATTTAAAGTCACACATTTTGATTTTAAATACAAATAAATTCATATATTTTTTAAATTGAATTAAAGGATTTTTTTTGGTGAAATAACTTTGCAAAATTTCAAATTAAATTAAAAAATAGAACCTGCCACTAACTTGGACTGAACTATGCCATTACCATTATGATGGGAACTCTTGATGTGTAGATTCAATAAGGCCTTGGAGATCGTAAAGTTTACAAAAATATTACGCACTTGTGCTGCTTAAGGTGCAGCTAAGAATGCATGCTGGTAGATGCATCCATTAAAAGTTTTAATTTAATGGACTTGTGACTTTGGTGGATCGTATTTTATGGAATTATGTCAAACGCACTCATAGTTATTTTCATTTTTAAACCATATTTAACTTTTAAATTAAAAAGAATCAATTAAACATTGTTTCATATTACTTCATAAAAGTTATTTAAATTTCACTCAATAAGCATTTGATGATTATTTAAAGCTATTTAAATTATTTACAAGGAAAAATATTAACCACATTAAGGGCGAGTTTTAAGAATTAATTAGAAGTAAGTTAGGTGTGGATGGAAGTGTTGAATTAAAGACAAGTTCTGAGAATACTGATATTACGAGAACTTGGATGACATATTTATACCACAATTATGTAAGTTTTAAAGAAGTTAATTCATAAATAGGAAATTTGGCTTTAAAAATATTAAATTTGGTAAAAAATTAACAATGACTCAAATAATTGAAGAACGAAAGAAAATATCAAATTCAGAATATTTTTAAAAACCTAGAAATGACGTTTTATTGTCAAAAGTATTGCTTGATAGAGTTTGTTTGACTTTGAATAGCTTATGCAAATGCAATGAAATTGACTACGAGATTATTTTATCTCTGAAATAGGATACAATTTTTAATAACTTAAAAAATTGTTGCTTCATTGACAGTTTTTTTTTATTTATTTAAAAACTCTAAACAAAAAAAAAACGACAAAAAACATATTTTTAACCTACCATTCAAAATTATGGTAATTGGTGCAAATTTTCGAAATTAAAATTTCGACAAATCTCGACGTTTCAAGGTCTCTAAAATTTAATCCATCGTTTTCTAAGTAATATGTGCTTGTTCGTATCTTTTCATTCCATAGTTCTATATACTCGTATTTATCGTCTTTTGTAATTTTATTTATGGAAGTAACCTAAAATATTACTGAAATTTATAATCTTAACAATAAAATTAACTATAAGTCAATATAATAGTTGGTTCTCAAGATATTCGAGTCAAGAAATGATTTTTGACACATTTTGGTAGAACTTCTTGTAGTTTTTGTATTTTCTGTAGTAATTCTTTTTTTCTGTTAATAATTTTAACGTCATTGTTGCTTAAAACTGTAAAAAATTTCTGATTTCAAATTTTTGGTAATAAAGCAGGAAAAAAAAATTTAAAAACCGTTTTCAAGATATGGCAGACTTTTAAGTTGTGATGTAACCTTCAAAATTATGTTTTGATTTTATTTTTCAGTTACTTTGACAAAATTTGTTGCCACTTTTGAGGTTTTAAGGTTAGTTTTACAATTCAAATTAAGAGTAAAAAATATGTATTTTTTTTATGTTGAAAAAATAATTCATTTATTTAAGAAAAAACGAAACATTTTAATAATAAATAAAAAGTTGTATTTTGGGAATCCTTTTGTTTTTAGAAAATATGTGGGGCATAAACTTCAAGTTTCGAACTTAACTCTTAAAATTAAAAAGAAAAACTTAATGCTCTTGTCTCTTGGGCCTTCTTATTTTCAGCTGTCATATTTTGTATTTTTGTTATTGTTTATTTTACTGGCAAATTTAAATCTTATCCATATTTTGAAGCACCCTTTTTAACCACTTTCTTAGTAAACCAAGTATTTTTTTTTCAAATTGCATTTTTATCATTTATTTTTCAGTCCTCACAAATGTTGTTACACATTTTTGTCGTTATTAATTTTAAATTTTGTTTGGTAATATTTTGAACCATCACCCTATTTCTTTGGGTTATTAACCTACAAGGTAAATATTCATAACGTCATTTTTGATACTTAATTAAAAGTAATCTTCAACTGCATTTGCTTTAATATCTATTAAATTCACTGTCACTGAGTCAGTATTTGAAATTTATTTCATTTTATGAATTGTTTATTATTTGAGGTTCAGTAAAATTCATAATAATGAAATCGTAGCACAAATCAAAAAGATTATGAAAATCGATTTGAAAAATAAAATAATCTCAAGTTGAGTAAATAAATTAGTGTACGATAAAAAGTATGTAACCGTAACACGATTCGAATATTAAATCTAATTAAATCTTGAAATCAAATATCAGATAATTTCATAATATACTACCATCAAAGCTGAATGAAACAAATATTGATAATATTATTGTGAATTAGCTTTTTACATAATGTGTTAAATTTTAATGAAAATAAACCATTGAGTGGGTTTTTTTGTTCATCAAAAGTTAACAAAAATGGGTATAAATGTTATTAATTTACACTCAACTTAAGATTTATGTTTTTTTATAGAAAAGAAATACTATTTTAATTCTATCACAAAAAAAATGTTTTTTTGATAAGAAATTAGTCAAAGCTTCAAAAAATTCAACTTGAAAATCAATTTTCGCTAAATCCTCTTTTAGCTTATACCAAAGTATTACTTATTCCGAAAAACGTTTAAAATTCCAAAGTACATGCATAAGTATTGGAACTTAAATTTTTAAGGAAGTCTTACCTATGTATTTGTACTTAAAATTTTGAACTATCAGTAACGGTACTTGTACTGGTTCCTCTCAAAACCGTTTTTATTTTTTGAGTATTTTAATTCTTTTTCAATTTAAGTATGTTTTACCGGAATAGAAATGTATACAATTTCGGTAGTGATACTTAAAATTTTCAAGTGGAACTAAGGAACAAATTCAAGTATGAAAGGATTTGTACTTGAGTAGTACCGAAAATATCGATTACTAACTCTTCTCTGACTCTTGGCCCCATAAACCAAACTCGAAATAAAAATAATTTTTAACTTTATTTTATATCTTTTTTAAAAAAAAACTTATATTGTTTAATATCTTAATTAATTACAACTTATAGAGGAACACGTTGGTCATGCTCTGTTTCATATTTTGACATTATTTTGTCAATATCAACATTTTTAGTGAATTCCTTTTTATTTAACTTAAGTGAGTTAAATTTAATTTTATTTCTTTTTAGTAAATTTATTCGATCTTAACTATTTTAAAGGTGGAATCGTATACTTCCTTTTAAGCCTCAAAAGATTCTGTCCCAACCAAGTTAGCCCAACAAACAAATAAATTCCATTCAAGCAGAGTATAACTGTGTTCAAATTTGAGGCACCTTCAAAAAGATCTTCGAAACAACAAAAATATATTAAATGACAAAAAAATTAAAAATAAAATTCTAATATTCTCACCTCTAAGTTGTCCAAAGGCCAAGAAAATTACACCTTCAAACACTTGTTGCAGACCAATTCCAGCTGGAAGCCTCTGCAATGGCAAACAGCTAGGAAGAATCAACATCCAGAAGATGATTCTTATCCCCGTCCATATGCCCATCCATCCAAAGCAAATTAGAACCACTGTAAAGTTCTTATTCAACGCCAATACCGTCCTTCCCAGACACAGACCTATGAGAGCACAAAGCAGAACAACTTCATTGCTGCATCTCAGAAATTTCCTTTTGACAATTGGAATTGACATCCTTATAAGCAAATCACATATTGCCATTAAATTCATGGTCATTTTTATTTGACTGTCATTGAAGTCATTCAAAATAAATGGCGTAATTTGAGTGAAGTTCAATTCAACTAATTGTATAAGCGTCAGACCCAGTGCAAGATTGACGTATGAAAAGTCACTCAAAAGATCCAAGTCCAGGAAGATCGTTATTCTTTGTAAGATCGTAAGCTTTTGCTCAATTTTTGGAGTGAATTCTTCAAACTCCTGAGGACTTTCAAAGTATTCAGTTTCATCGGGAAGAATAATTTTCGGAATGGATCTTGACACTCTCAGAGGTTCAAATGATGCAAACGAATTTTTAGGTACTCTTAGAGGTTTTGAGTTCGTTGGAAAATTGTACATTTTATTTAAATTATTATTTGAATTTGTTGAATACTCCAAGGCACTAAGTTTTTCGATGTGACGAGATCCAAAAACAGAATTAAATGGTTGTATTTCAATCATTTCAATATCTCGTGGTTTCTTCGAGTGCCATTTGACAGGATGATAAGCCATTGAAGAGACGAAGTTATGAAGTGACAGTCCAGAATAGAATAACACTGTCCAGGTGAATCCATATTCACCCATTAAGAATGTTGTCAATTGGGGTAGAAGAAGCATTCCTAAGCCAACAATTGAATACATACAGGCGAAAGCTGGAAGTCTTCTTTCTTTGAAATACGCATTGACAATAATGTATGATGACGAAAAGATTAAGCTTCTACCGATTCCTGTTCAATGATATAAAGAAATCAAGGGTTTATTAATTAATTTTTTTTGTATGACTCACTTACCACAAAGAATTGAATATGACAAAATGTGCAACAGGAAAAAGTCAAATAACGCCGTCAGTACCAGTCCAGATGATGTACAAATGGCTCCAGCTAAACAGATTTGACGAAGAGTAAATCTGCGAAAAATTTCGCCATTTAAGAGAGCTTGATGAAGAGAAAAACAAATTAATAAAAAAAACAACAATTCTCAGCAAAAATATCAAAACATTTGAAAACTGTCAAAATTCTCGACGTAATGAAAACTAATCTTAAGTTTGGCATCGACGTAGACTTAAGGCTTTTACGATATACCAAAAGTCTACTTAAGAGATCACTTTTGAAGCTTTTATTTGAACTCATTTAAAGAGAATTGGATTGTTTTTTTTTGTAAGAAATTATAAGAAAAAAATCGTTACAATATTTGAAAAGCTGGCACATGGATTTTTCAAGGCCTCCAAAATTGTTTTTGTAGTGGCTTTTAAAAATTACCATAATTGCAAAAAGAAAAGAAGAAAGCCAATATTATGCATTCAAGTCCAAATTTTTTTAATCTGTTGAAGATTCAAGACTCGTTGAAATGTTTGTATACAAAAAAAGAATTCTTCCAACAATGGAAAGTTGAATGCTTTAAAGATCAAAGTTCACACACTATTCAATGACCAAACTGTCAATCTAAAAGAAATTTCAAATGGTTAAAACTGCTTCAACGTGATACCGGATTTAGTGGTTTTGGCCATGTTTAGTCAAACGTTTTAACATTTAGCCAACCAACACAATATTATTTTTGATTTTTGCCGGAAATGTCATTTTTTTCATCAATGACTTTAAGAAGTAGCCGTCATGTTACAGATACCTACTTTGCAAAATATTTTTTTCTTTGGTCAATGACATCAAAACTCTTCAAGATGTTGCTTGTGTTGCTTTAAAAATGCATCCTGTCAATTGGACTCGTAAATTATTTTATTTTAAATATTTTTTGGTATAAATAATTGACATTGTTGCAACACAAAGTTATACAACAGCAGAAAAGAACATACTATTATGTTTAGCAAGCTTAAGATTACTGTTTGTACCTGTGCATATTGCTGCAACATGTTGCATGTTTAAAATCGCTGTCATCTGAGGTCTGCCGAATAACAATTCAAATTGATTAAATACTCCAAATGTCACCAACTGTAATAAGTAGAGTATTGTTTAAAAATAAAAAAAAATAACAAAATATTAAATTTCACTAACATTACTTAATGCAGCTGCAATAACAATTATCCAACCCCATCCCCCATCTGGAGCAATAAAATCGCTAACCAATTCACTTTTGTAACGATTTGCATTTTTTGAATCTCTTAATTTCTGGGCAGGAAGAATTTTGATTGAATTTTGACTTGGCGAATCGACAATATGAAATGTTTTATGATCACTTTTCATTTTGACGTACAAATTTTATGCACAAGCACTTAATTCATATCCATCTCAAACTTTAAAAAAAAAACAACATCCGGAAAATGTCTGCTAAGCACTCTTGTTCGTGCAGACAGAGTTTTTTGATGTTTAAAACATGTAACTTTAACTTTGAAATATGTACTTTATTTTTCTATATGTTCAGTTGTGTGTGATGAGCTCATCAACTTTTAATTAATTGTTGTCTTTTTTTTCGTGACTAAGATCACAACACATGAATAAACTACACGTCCTATAGTTTGTTAAAAAATCAATCAATTTCAAACTTATTCCAACAACAAATCCAACACCGACATGCACTTTAATTAAACTTAAAAACAGAAATAACACTGTCTTATTCCTTGGATTAACTAAAACTCTCAAACTGACTTGTTGACGTTTTCCTTGAAGGTTCAATAAATTGTAGAGTTTATGTTTATATATTTTTTTAATCTTTATTTACAACAATTTGTCCAATACAGTATAAAATAAAATATGTAAAAGTTGTTTTATTAAAGTTAATCCAACCGTTAATAGCCACTATCAACTTGGAACTAGTCAAACTGAGTTCAAAATTAAGAGATGCTTCCATTGACGGAAAAGTATCTAAAGCTGAAGCTCACACTATCGCTGCTATTTTGAATAACTTGTTTTTTTTTTTCGTTTTTTTTTCTGCAAAAAGTCTCTCACTCAGAAGAAGTTCAAAACTTGTTTCAATATTATTATCTTCTCAGCTATAGTATAAATATTTACATTTCCTAAGTCAACTGGTTGAGGAATTTTATTGTTTATAAAAAAAAAGCGAGATATGCTCTTAAAAAAAAATGAACAAACAAAAATGTACGGTGTTAAGCGTTGCTTGGAACTTACCACAACTTTTATGCTAAACGGAAAAAGCTTTAAGAAGCTTATCAATTTATAATTTTTTTTTATTGAAATTGCCTAAATAGTTGAGAGTTTTTTTTTTGTAAAGCATTGAAGAGAAATAAAATTGTACTTTACACTTCTGATGGATCGCACAGTCTTGCTCTTTTAGTTTTTATTTTTAATGAAATTTGGAAGCCACATCAATTTGTTCAAGAAGGAATGGCAGTTTTTTATTTTGGTTGAAAATTGCTAATACGATAACAGTTTAAAAAATAAAGCTGATGACATTGCGGACATTCAGATGGATTCAGAATAAAAAATTAAAAAAAAAATACGTATACGCCATAGTGATCCAATATTAAGTAACTTCGCCTGCTAACTTTTTCTTGTAAACATTATCCCTGCTTAATGTGAGTTAACGGATTATAAGAAATATCATACCGATTCCTAATTTGAGTTGGAAATTTATCGTTGTACGAGACTTAACTCGTTTTGTATACAGAATTGGTGTGGGTTTGAAATTTCACACGAATTTTATTATTTGTTTAGTTAAGAGTGATTTGAGGAAATCTAGAGATATTTTGAAATGAATTTTAAAAAAGTTCAATAAGTATTGCTAAAGTTTTAATTTTTCTCAACGTAATGTTTTACAATACATAGAATTAAGTAACATAATAAATTAATAGCAATGTTTTATTAGTGACCTTTAGCAAGTTGAGTAATAAAAGTTCCAAAAATACGATCACTTTATAATTTAATTACAAAATTTGTATCAATTAACATTAATTCATAAATTGGGATGTGTTTGAAAAACACGTAATACATTTCCCAGGTCGAGTTGAAAAATGAATGGAATTGTAGATCGAATTGAAATTTTAATAGAAATTCAGAAACTATGTATAAAAATAAGTTGCAGGAAACTTTAAGAGTCATAAGTTGTACGATAGTGGTTCAATATTCTTTAAAGTTTTATACAATTAAAAATATAACATAAGTATAATAGTTGAATGGACAGAATCGAATTTCTTTAGTTCTTGTTCTCTAACGCGGCTCAGAGTTTGGATAATGCCTTTTTCCCGGCCATGCCTCGTGATTACTGGTAGGACCATGGTCTATATTTTTGCGTGACCATTCCTTGTTAAAGTCCATTTTGTATATTGATTTAAATGGATATGACAACCTTACTTTTTTAACTTGGCTTGATCTGCTCGAGCTATACATACTCGTATACCAAATTCTATTTGTTGTATAGTTCCTTGCTCTTAAATTGTAAGAGACCTGTAAGTCTATCAAAAGATAGTAATGAAGTTAAATTCTAGTTATTATGTTTTTATCGTAGATATACCTTTAATTTAGAACATTAAATTCATATTACAAATAAATCTACGGAGTAGAGACACTGCATCTAAGCGATTAAGACTATCATGTCATAAGACTCAACAAATATGAAAGAAGAAACGGACATATTGACCATCATTGATAGGGTATTTAAAATTTTCTAAAAATTGCAAAACTTAAAGTTTTTAATATTTGAATCTCTCTTCGGCATAAAGTTTTCATCTTTTTGTAAATATAAATTTTCAGTTCAGTCTAACAAACCTTCTCAATATTTAAAGTTCATCTCAAAATTCTCTAACAAATTAAATTAAAAAAATACCATTTATGACCTGCAATTAATATTCTAATCTTGAGTTTTGTTTTTGTGATTGTAATTGAAAACTTGAACAATCAAATTAAATTTTTAAGAAATTTCTATTTTTAACTATTTGGTTTACTTTTTCGCTCTTTTTTTAATATTTACCTATTTGAGTGTTTTTTTTTTATTCTTATCTCTTTTTTAACCTTGTAAAATATTTTATATTTTGCAAATTGATTTTAATCTTTTCAAAGCAAAGTATACCAGGTCAAAGCAGTTAAAATGAGCTTAAGAGTGATAACAAAAGTGAAATTATTATATTAAAAAAAATATTAGTTGAAAATGCCTGTTTGTTTTTTCTTCTGGTTTTTTTTAATCAGTTGAACCCCCATCATTATTTCTGATTCATAAAAATTTACTGTCTCAGATATTTTTTATTCAATTATTATATGATTTATTAATTGAATATTATCGAATTTTTATTTTTTTAATGTCTAAATTTTATAAAAGAACCCGAAAACCGAGTTTGATGATTCATAAATTCATAAGTAATAAATTATTTGATATCAAATTGATTGATATAATTGATTCAGAGCACATGAGTTGAATTGTTAAACATGATCAATCAGTTTACCTCATATTATAATGATGTTGTATTTTTTTGTGAGTACTATAATTTTGATTATCTCTGTTGGAAAATGACAGTCCATTTTCGAAATAACACATTTATTAATATAATCTTTTTCATGAGTTAAATTAAATGTGCCTAATCACATTTTAACTATAAATGCAAATTAAGTATCAAACTTTCATATTTTCACACATAACAAGTTATAAATATAAAATGTGGTAAACTTGAAACTAAAAATAGTTTTAAATATATGTAGATATGTACGTTAAGTAAAACTTCACAAATAATTAAATTTTTCTTTTTTTGTTTCTATTTGTAAAATGTCTCTGTCGTTTTTTTAAACACCTCAAGTTTTTGATTAACTTAAACTATTTTTACATCATGAACAAAAAAAAAACTTAATTAAAATTTTATCATTTGTTTATATATTTGCAGAATGTAATAGTGTCAATATTAATTACACTTTCTGTATTTATTTAATATTTTTTGCGGAAATTGTTGTTGTGTGCTTAAATTTCAATTAGTTTTAATTCATAGTCTCAGCAAACAACAATTTGTTATAAAATGATACAATCACGCAATGCAAAAAAAAGAAAAAAATTATAGGGTAACTATGTAGAATTTTTTATTTGTAGTGTGGGAATTGAATAATTGATACTCGGATACAGTAGAACCTAAGAAAAGGGAACACTTGAAAAATTGATTCCGTTTATATTTTTGAATTTTTCATCTTATCAATCATCAAAAATGAAGAATGTAAAAAATTATATCTCATATTCTTAAATTTAATTAAAAATAAACAAATAAACAAGAAACAGGAATTGTGAGTTTTTTGAAATTGTATACTAGAGATCAACGTTTATGAATCTAAAAATGTATTCTAATGTACTTAAATATAAGAAAAATGTTAAGTAAAATAGTCCATTTAAACCACAATCGTTTGGATCTTTCAATTTCAGAAATTCGTCCATCTTTCCGAATAAAAATAAATAATACAACGGGTCATGTTTTCCAGAATCTACTGTAGATATGCATTATTTAAATTTTCCCATAGCAAACATTATTTTCAATTTAATTTAATTTAAAACAACAATTAAATAGGCATCGTCTAAACATATAAAAGTTAAATTTGTTTGAAAACATCCATCTCAAAAATATCACCTGAGAACAACTGGGTCGATTTGACTTAAATTCAATTCAGTTGTTTCTTATTGCCAATAGAATGTTTTATGAAAGACAATTTTTGTCGGTTAATTGTAAATTGATTTTTTATAGGGAACATTTTTTAGATTTTTTTTGGACAAAATATGGGTTTTATGATTTTGGAAGTAAAGGTGGGAAATTCGTTGTAAAACTATAATTTTTTCATTATGAGAAAAGAGGCTTAAATTTTGGTTGGAGAAGTTAACTAGAAAAATAAATAGATGGCTCTGTGCTACGATAAATGCAATAACCTGATAGATGGAGTTATACATTGAATTAGGTTGTGAGGTTGATTTGACAGGTGTCCTTTTTCTATCATAAATTCTATATTACATTGTAACATTTAATTAACTGTTCGTTTATTTAAAAAAAAAACACTGTTAACATTTTTTCGACTGATACATTTCATAAACTTGAAATGATAGTGACATTTTTTCTAATTACATATTTTATACATACATACAATTTTCACAAAGACCTCAAATTTTGACAAATATTGAATTGACTGAATAATGAAATTGAATACCTTTTTAATTGGTGACACAAAAACTTCAGCAAACCCTTTGTTCTTAAAAGTCCTTTTGTAAGGCGAAGTTTTGAAATAATTATGTTTTATATTGTATTTAATTGTAATATCATTTAAACAAATTCAAGAACAAATTCCTTTTATTCAACTCAAACAAATTCAGTAAAAAAAAAGAAATCATACCATTTCACTAATAAAAATTCAAAATTCCAACCTTCTATAATTCCAAATAAACATTTGACAGTTAACTTATCTCTTGTTCATCTTCGAATTCCACACTTGTAATTTACTACATCTAAAGTACACGACTACCTGCATATTTCGTATTTAAAAATCCATCCACAATCAATTTATTCGTTGTAGTTTTGTTATCAATAATGTCATATCACCACATGTAACATAATAACAATTGAATCTGAATCGTAACGGATTAAATATTTTTGTTTTTATTAAAGACCCTCCTTGGCTTCCTATACAATTTATTATTACTTTCGTTAAATTAACTCACAAATTATTCACTGACATGTCTCGAACTCGAACGCAGCAAACAAATCCCAAAAAAACGCTAAATTATGTCACGCTGTCCCCAAATGCATCAGACACAAAAAATGCATACGCCTGCAGCGGCGATACAAATCGTGCCTCATCCACGTTTATTCTGACTTTTCAATCCGCTTAAACGTCATTATGTAGTATGTTTGTATATGTAGACAGCATTAGCGGTTTCCTTTCATTAAGTCACGTAGAGTTGCATCTAACGTCTAATCACGTGCCCGAAAAAATATCGTTTTGCCTTTTGTCAAAGGAATTTTCAAAATTATTAAAAAAATAAAAAATTGAATGAGAACTCATTCAAATCTCGATTTAAAAAAAGAAAAATATAAAATAATTTATTATAATTGATTTCCTAAATTTTAAACACACATTTCCACTCAGCAATTTTTTCGATTTCTAAATAAATTTTTGACAGAAAGTTGAATGAAAATCCAATCGAAATTGACAGCCGTCATCGGCAGTTCCCACATCCGTATAAGATTCCTCTAAATTCCAAGATGCTTGAATTAATGCAAATGCATTTTGCATCTTCGGTCACCTGTCAGAATTGCTATTAAACTATCATCGTGTTGTTATTGGCCCAGATACATTATTAACACTGGGGCTGCGGTTTGGGCCAACTAGAAATTATTGAAATTTTGTGATCTCGAAATCAGTATTCATGAGCATAAATTTTGTGATCCAGGAAAACAAAAGTCCCCAACTGTGTGTGATTTTATTCATGTTGCATCCCAACCCACGTCCGAGTTGATTTCAATATCTAAATCCGGAGGTGTACTGATGTCTTGTATCTCGAAAGTGCATCTCGGTTATCTGAGGCGTTTATGGCATTATTATTGCTCTGTAACTACCTGGTGTTGGTTCGAAGTTTTCATAGTGCTGCTTGGGATTAATTTGCTTGCTCAGGCATTTATGGAAGGCTTTTGAAGATTTTATGGTATTTGTGAATTTTAATTAACTTATAGGTAGGCACCTGCAAATATTGGAACTATTTAACAGGTTTAAGTTTTATTTCTAATGAGTGTTTGTTTGGGAAAAACAAAACCGCTAGTCAATGACATATTGTCAATATTAGTTCTGGTGTTGCCACTCGAAGATTATTTTTAATATCTAATTTACACTTTGAAATATTTTAACAAATTCTTGCGAAAAAGTGACAGTTCTTTTCCATGAAATGAAGGGTGTCCCAAAAATGTAAGCCTTGTTACTTTTTGTGAAAGAAAGAGTTGGTAACCCGAAATTTGACTGCAACTAGTCTTCTCAGTGTTTTAGGGTGGTAAAATTTTTCGACCAACTTAACTTATTTGCTTATAGTTTATTGACTGTCAGAATTAAAGTTTTTAAATTCAAAAATAGTCTAAAAAATTAAGAATTTTGTTCTTCAATATTTCAATTTCAACTTATATGTAGGTAATTTTTACTTCAGAAAATGCAAGTATTTCAGTTTCAAGTGACAATTTTTAAGTTCTATTATTAAACATTTTACATTTATTCTGATATTTATTTGATTTTTTTAACATTATTTAGAGTCCTAGCACATTATCTTCTTTAAAAGCTGCCGAACTTCTGCAGGTTGTCACCTACATGGTAGCTCTCAAATGTCAGTATCTTTCAATCTTGGACATAAATTTGAAGATCTGAATTCTATTGATTTACTCGTGAAGATGAAAAGTCTGACAGGTTGTCAATTGTCAGTCAGTACATTAAGGTCATCCATGGGGAGTGTCACCTAAATGAAATTGGCTGGGAAAGTTACTCTACAAAAACAAGAGGAATACCACAATATCATATTTATAATTAATTTAAAAGTAAAGGTCTCAAATTACAGCCCTGAGGAACACCAGCAGAAACTAAACTCATTCATTACTGCAAGATGATAGGAAACTAAACATTGATTACTGTCAATTGAACTTAGGATTCATTAATTTTTGGACACCCTTTAAAATTGTTGCCAATAATAATTTATTATTTAAAAGAATTTAAAAAACAGCAAGTCTTTTTGATTAACAAAGTATAGGGGACCACATTACAATTTTTATAAATATTGCTTTTTCACATCAATCATGTTTCATGTTTGGCAGAAGTTGTTTAAGATCTAAGAACAACTTTTTAGATTAAAGTGGCAACACTTGCATTCTTTATTGAATCAACTACACTAAAATATAACTGGATGGGAGAAAGTTAATTAACTTAATTAAATATTAATAAGGTGTAACAATTATTTAGGTTCCAATAAAAATGCTGTTAAACAATTTAAACTATTGTATCATATTGACAAATGCGTTTGGTTATGAATTTTAATTGTTTAACCATTATCACATTGTGTTAACTACATAACTTGATTGCTTATCGTAATAATTTTGTGGTACATGAAAGAATTTGATTTTTAATTCACACCTTCCAAATGGTAACAGAATAATATGTTAATGTATTTTTATTTTAAATGGAATTGTTCAATAAATAGATGAATTGAAAGTCTCCACAAAAATTATTTCAATTGTATTGAATTGACGTTCGTGTTTTTCTTGGCGTTTTAAGACCAGTAATAGTAAATCTCATCACTGACAAATTGATGACAAAAGATTTTAATAACTACTGTATTATGGTGACAGACTAACAGGCTAGTTGATAACTTTATTTAAATGTTAGACAGACGACTGAAATATAAAATTTTGACAACCAATTGACAGTCAAAATTATTCTTTTTTTTACAGGTAGAACAAATTGTATTGGAAAATTAATTTGTGTTTTAACTGTCTTCCTCGCAAATTTTCTATATTTTTTCACTTTTTAAACCATCCCTGGACTACGACAAACATTTAAAAACCATAATAAGACAAATCGGCCAAGTCGTTCTCGAGTTTAAGCGAGACAATAGAGTAGAAATTGATTTTTCTTTATAAAAGACATTAACAACTGTTAAAAAAGTGTTATACTAAGATCTAATTTGACAAACTTTTAAAAGTACTTCAAACTTAAGCAGTAGCCAAAAAAAAATGGAGGAAATTATCAACATTTTTATTTTCAAATTCTTTCCTGGAAGTAACAAAATTTAAATTACTTAAAAAAATACATTTCCATATTGAATTTTTATTTTCAAACCACAATGCATTTAAGTTTGAGTATAATATTGTATAGTTCCCTTGAAACCAATCTTATGAAAATCCCCAAAAGGTTTCTATACCCAACTATATATTGCACATATTATATTCCATTCCATAGCCATCATAAACCCTTATAAAAAATGAATTCCTTTTTCCTCGTAAACAAAAGGAAGTCCTATTCATATAATATTATATCCTTAAATATATTGAGGAAAAACATTATTAATCATAACACACACACAACACACATCAAAAAACTCTTAACAATAAAAAAAAACCTTCATCTTTATAACAAACTTTTATTCGAACTTGAAAGGAAACAAAAACTTGAACTTGAAACTTTTTTGTTAAGAGAAATGCAATTTAAAAGTTCAGAATAAGGTTATTTGGTACTTGTATAGACTTTTCCCGTTTCCCTTTATCCTTACACAAAAGAATTCAGGAAGAAAATATGTCTAACTGAGTGAATATATGGGGGATGTGTCTACTGGGCTTTTTTTTTATTTAAACTTTAAATTAAAACTTTTAAAATCTTGTCTTGAGGAATTTTAAGTTACATAAATTGTTTTATTACACAAATATTTTATAAAAAATGTATTAATTTTGGCAATAAAAAATCGGATTAGCATGTTTAAGAAAATAGTTTTAATATTTTAAGAAAAATTTAGAGTTAAAGTTATATGCAGATTGGTCTAAAAAGACAACTGAACAAACCCCATGCCACGCCTCCTTTTTCCTTCTTCAACTTAATTCAAAAAATGATATGATTTTTCTTTCATACATAAATTGGGACTTTCTGTCAAATTCTTTCAAATTCTGTCTTATTGAAGGTACAGGGTCTCTTTTTATGAGCATTCGTTTTAAAATGTCAGTAAAGAAAAGTTCAAATGTCCACCGCGGCTTCTCTAGATGCCGTACATGTGCAATCTGGAATTTTCCATGACTCCAACCATCTGATGCATAACTTAAACTCAATTTGACAGAAGTTGTCAAAAGTTATATTGGTGTTATGAACCACTATAGATTATTGCTTATTACATTAGCATAGACCAGTTAATTCAGGAACACTCGGTCATCAGATTAGATCAGTTTCACATGAGATGATATCTCGAATTTCCAATAAATACAAATTCAGGTTAAAAGTAGATCAGCGCGCTTGGCTTTAACAGTGATAGCATGGCCAACGTCATTCTTAAAGAAATATGGACCGAAGACGAGGCCAGCCATAAATCAACATTAAAAAGTCACGTTTTAGAGATGCATTTGACACTCTTCTATCTCATGAGTTTATGGTATCATCCTAAATTCAATTAAGCATTTTCCTGACGGACCTTTTCAAACCAAAATATTGGCCTTATAAAAACGAGGATGAGTTTCCAACTCTTTCGTAACGGGAGTACGAACCTACATAGAACCCAAAATTTGTCAAGTGTAAATGCGTTATTGAACGCTGAATTTGTCCAAGTATAGTGATTTGACAGAACAGATTTCCAGGTGAGGCTTCAAAAATTCTGTCAAAATTCGAAAGCTCGAATTGGAGTATTAGATCTCGTCGCTTTTAAAATTTTTTTAATGTTGGCAATTGCCATGTCTTCTGAAAAATTTGAAATTAAAAGTGTATTTAAACAAAAATTTAACAACTGTCAGAAAAATGGTTTAATTTTTACTGTTCTTATAAACTTTATAATTTTACAAGAATTTCAAGTGCAAATTTTGCCCAAAAAATCGAAAACAGCAAATTTTACACTTGTTTTAACCAAAAGTCTTTTATTATTTTAATTTCAAAATTCCACGATTTTACATAGAAAGTGTTTCATAATTTTGATGATTTTTCATTAAATGAGTGAGTCAATTTTGTTGATAATTGAAGTGCTGTATCTCACGAACCACTTGTGTTTTGGAAGTAAAAATTGATTAAGTGGATGCCTTACAACTTACAGCAAATATTGCGAATTTAAAGTTTCTAAAATTTGTGATTAAAGGTTGGGCAAAAATCAGCTCAGTTTGTCT
The DNA here is from genome assembly GCA_905146935.1 of Scaeva pyrastri. Classification (NCBI taxonomy): domain Eukaryota; kingdom Metazoa; phylum Arthropoda; class Insecta; order Diptera; family Syrphidae; genus Scaeva; species Scaeva pyrastri. The sequence goes on along the minus strand of LR989929.1, from coordinate 16,062,290 downwards.
TTACTCAAAAAGGGTGTAGTTCTTAAAACTTAAATGGGTACTAATTTGCCCTTTGATTATTTGTTTCTGTACAATTTTATTTTAAAGAATTAATTGTATTATGATTTTTTTATATAGATTAAAACTATTTTTAATAAAAACTCTGCCAATTTAAAGTCTACCAAGTTCAAAAATTGACTAAACTAGTGTTCTTTAAAAAAAATGTATAAACTTGTCAAAATCTTTAAACCACCTTGAATACATCAAAGAAAATAATACTAAAATTTTATTGTATCCTCCTTTCTTTTCAGAATTTAGAACATAAAAGAAAACAAACAAAAAATAAACCAAAACCAAAACCAAAAAATAAACCTGAACCCAAAATCGCTATAAAATTGACAAAAAAAAAAAAACATTAGACACAAGAAGAACAAATTGAAATGGATGACGAGAAGCTAACGGAGAATAATAATGTCAGAGTCTACAATGAAACGACAAAACCGTCAAAGAAGAAACGACGCGATAAAAGCGACTTAGGTGACAATTTCGTCGCCCCCGATGGTGGGTGGGCCTGGGCTGTCTGTCTGGCTGCAGGCGTATCCAATGTAAGTGTTTTATATGTTTCTTCTTTTTTTTTTCATTATCTATTTTGTTTTTATATCTGTTTTTTTTGTTAACAATAAATTGAATGTTTATATAGAGAAAAAATGAAGAAGAATAAAATAATAGGGAAAGGTGTGCCAAGTACCTAAATTATGGACGCACTAGATTCGAGGTGACATTTTGTGTTGACAAATAGAGTGGTTATTATTTGAATGAGTAAAGGTATGACAATATGGGGAGGGGATTGTGAATATATTATTAAGGTTCATCTGATGTAGTAGTTCTGATGGGTAAGGGGGGAGGAGAAGCTTCTCATGTGTACATAAAAAATATATAGGTAGTCAGAAAGGTAGATCTTGACAGTTTGATGAAATCTAAATTCTAAGCCCTTGCCACTGAAAAAAGATATCAATGATAAAATTGGGCATAGTTAGGTTAGGTATATAAAGTAAAATTTCGAAGAAATCAAAATATACACAAATGGGATGTAATCTTCTTATGTTTTGTAATCTTATTAAATAGAACTTTTTTTTTTGACATATAAAGATTCTATTTTACAAGATATGAGATGTTAAAAAATGTCAAGAATAAAGGTAAGCTACCCATGTTAAGTTTCTTAGAAGATTTAACTTACATGGTGTTCTTTTCTTTGAATTGAGAAGAAAAAACATAATTTTGGAATGATTTTTGAAAGAGATTATGTCTCATTTGTACAAATAATGTGTTTCAAAGGAATGAAATATGATTTCTTGTTTTTGGAATTTGTTAAATGTATTTCAATTGAAAGTTTTTTGATTTGAGTTCTCCTATAAGGGGTTTCATTTCAATATTGAAATAACACCCGATGGGTAGTTGAAAATGTGTTTTTCTTAAAAGAAACAGCTTACGCTTGTTGCAGCACAATAACTCCTTAAAATTTTGTATTTTAAAGGTCTTTAGGTAGTTTCAAAGACAAAAGGTGTGGAATCAGAAAATCTTGGAAACTAATTTTCATATCTTTAAGGAATAACACAGTTAGAAAACTTTACTCACAAATTTGCGATTGTTTTGTTGTTTGTGTGGAACTTTGCTTAGCGCCATCTTGCTGCTAGATAGTACAATCCATGCACTATTTCAGTTGCTCTAGTTTTTGATAAGTGAGGTCTAATCAAACCGCCAACTTCAAGAATAAAACCGTACAAAACAGTGACATGATGAAAACGAAGAGGCTTTCTAACAATATTTTTTGGAATTACAGAGCCCTAAATACTTCAAGCCTCCGAAGTGAAATTGGGCCTCTCTTGTACTTTTATGGCGATCGATAAATGACAGCCAATTTGACAGATGAACCTTTGATAATAGCCCGCGGTATCAACTGTCAAAATTGATTATCTCCTTCCATACAAACATTGAAAAAACAATAAACAACCAACCTTCTCCGTGACAAATGGAAATAATCAATTAGTAATACAACAACCCTATTAAAAAAGAATAAACCAATATTTTCAACCTTTTAAGACATTAAAAAGAAATAATGACTTATGGTTAATTTAAAACGTCAAAAATAATGCATGTAAAACAACAAATTTATTAATTTTTTTATAAACATCCAGACATCCCTACAAACAAAAATATGATATAGGGTTGCCCAATACAATAAATGTACCTCCATATATGATATTCCATAAAGACAAGACTCACTGACTGCATCGCACGTGTTTCGAATTAATATTACACTCGCGTACGTGTTTATTTTTGGAAATACGAGCATAAAATTCCTATCACCGCACCGGTTCCAGAAAGTTTGAAGGTTTTCCTTCCTCTCGAATATGGAGGAGGATATATGCCATGTGGATGTACTACAAGAGTAATAAAAGCAACCAATCATTAAATTTGGAATACCATCCGCTACCGCCACCGCCAAAGTCAAAACAAACCGAAAACACCCACACACTCTTTGACAATTCAAGAAGGCGACGTGAATAGTCTGCCTCTAGAGAAAGAGTCCCTTATCCTAAGACAACAGAAATGTTAAGGAAAGGATGCACTCGTGCTGAATGATGTCTTCTCTAATAGCAAGGCACAAATAAGCGGGACTAAAAATGAAATATGTATGTGTAGCTTGCTTAAGGCGGTTTATATCATCATGGCCGGAAAGTGGAAATGAATTGATTATGATTAGTGCAGCTCAAGTGAGTCATTATTAATTTATTATTACAATTTTTTTTTTTTTTTGAGGGATGTCAAGTGGTTGAAAGCCCAAAACACTGCGCTGCCACTGCCGTGTCGTCGTCGGCGAAGGATTCATAGAAAATTTCTAAAAAATATATTTTTTTAATTTAAAGGAAGGAAGGGCGGAAAAGAGTCTAAGAGGATGAAAGTATGTTTATAATGACGATGAGGATGATGATGAAGATGATGATAAGAGATAAGTAGGCAGGCACCTCAGGATAGAAGACGAAGCGGAGTGTTCTTGTTCTTTGAAAAGGGCATAATTACACTCGCTTATGTCTACTTAGACTTCGTTCTTGAGTTATAAGTTCTTTCTTAAAGTTATCAATTAAATTAAAACACTTTAAGTGTTTTAAGAACTACAACCAATCTTGTATTTGTAGAAATCTTATTAAAAATGAATTTTAAAAATTTTAAACTAATTAAAGTTTTTAAAGAGATGATGATTATTTTTGAACTTTTTTTGGAATTAAAAAAAAAAACAGAAAATGATTTTTTAGTACTTTTTAACAAGCCCCTTAAAATTAAGACTTTCTCTAGTGCTAATGAATTTTCTTAACAACAAGATAATAAACTTGACGAAAACTGAACGAAATTTTATGACTTCGGTCATTAAAAAATAATTGGCATGCCTCTTGACTTGGTCAAAAGTTACCTCTGACTCCTCTCAGTATTCGGATAAACTTCAGTAATCAAAAATTTCAACTTACTTTAAGTCAGTTTAACATTCTAAACAGTTTAGACAACCTTTCACATACAGTCGACGCCGTACAAATTGTATGAAAACCAAACAAGTAATGAAAAAGTGGTCGTTAAAAGCGGCTGGTCGTTAAAAGCGGCTTCAACTGTAAATGAAAAGATGTTACTTAACGAAACGCCTAACAGAAAAAAAAATCATAAATCTTCAATCATAAAAAATTGATGTTATGTAAATATCCTCAAAACTAGGTCAAGCTTTTAATAAGCTTCGTTAAGAGAAAAAGATATAGATCAAACGAGACTGAGTTTCGTAAAGAATTGACTTCGCTTTAGAGTTTCGTTAAGTAGTTTATTGAAGCTTATAACTGAAGGTTTTTTTAAGACTATCACGTTGTGAAATACAAGGTTGAAATTTGAAGTATTAATAGAGAAAACAAATATATACGTTAAAAATATAGTTTTGAGTTTCAGTAAAACTTCGTTAGCTTTAGAAGCAGTATTTCAAGAAAAGTTAAGTCTTTTATCATTTGTAAAAGCGTTGGTATAACTACAAGGTAACATTTTATTTTTAAATATTATAGAATGCCGAATTTCTTGACAACATTTTGATCAAAAATAGTATAATTCTTTTTCAATACATAGAATATTTAATCTACTCTTGGTCTTCGATAATTCTTCGTTAAGTTTTCGTTTAGAGTGGAAAGTAAGCAGTATTAAAACTAAGCCATCTATATAAGGTTTTTAAAATATCTCCTGTCAATTAATAAAGTATTGATATGATTTAAAGGTTAAGGTCTTCGTTAAATTAGGAATTGATTTAGTTTCGGTAACGCTTCTATAAAGTTTTGGTAACCACAAACAAAAAAGGTTCACTAAAGTTGGGAAAGTTTTTTAACTGGTTGTAAAGAAAGTAGAATAATTTTTACGAATTAATGTTAAAAACGGTGTTTAAAGTGTTTTTGAAGCTATCCAGTCCAATTTAAAACTATAACGTTCTAATTTCTAGTGAAAAATTTGACTATTACTTTCTGAAGTGTTGCTGATGCAGAATAACTGAATCTCATAAGTAAATTTAAAGCACTTTTTATATTTTTTCTGAAGTGGCTTATTATGGATTTTGAAAACCTTAGCAGTGTATTCTAAATCTGGGAAGAAAAATACCCCTTACCCCTTCATATTTCTTCGTACCAAATATTCTTAACAATGCAATAGTTCAATATTTCGTTACTAACTTGGATTTTTTTTAACTTCTAGCTATCTATCTTCCCTTGTTTTCAACAATTTGGCCTCGTTTATCGAGCTCGTCTCTACAGTCTGGGATTTAAAGGATCTCAAATTAGTACAATTATTAATGTTACCATGGCAGTATCAGCACTTACAGGTAAGTCGATTAAATCATTATAAGTACACAAAATATTGACATTTTTCCTATCCTCCATTTTAGGACTTATAAATGGAGCAATGTTTAGACGATTTACTTTTCGACAAGTCGCCATTGCAGGTGGATTATTACTTACCAGTGGTATTTTTGTGACAGCTTTTTGCTCGACTTTAATACAATACATCATTTTTTTCTCAATATTCTTTGGTTAGTTCTGAAAACAGTCAAATTTTCCAACTTGAATCAAAATACTATATAATTATGGGTATTTGTGTTTGATTTTTTAAGGTTTCGGACTTGGAATTAATATGTCAGCGACGTCACTTGCTGTCAACACCTATTTCCAACACAAGCGACGTCAAGCAACCGGTTACTCGTGGACTATAACCGGTCTGGGGCCGATCTTCTTCCCGCACATAGTTACGTGGGCTTTGGGGGCATATGGTGTTCAGGGAACAATTTTCATCTTAGCAGCTGTATCTCTGAATGCCATTGCTTCCGCCTTGGTGCTACAGCCTGTCCTATGGCATGTCAAGCCCCAGTCAAAGCCCGAGGCCGAAGCCCTACATCCTGAGCCCGAACACGAATGTAAATACTGTTTGGCCAAGAAACGCAAGAGGAGTATGTTTTCCAGCACTTACACCTTCAACGATGACGATGAAGATAGACCCGGTCTTGAGATGATCACAGAACCTTGCACTCCGATGTTGTCTCGTGCCAACGACGGTTATTACGGATCAAAGATCTCTCTAGCAACAGACGCCAATCAAGCTCCAAGGAAGTTGCAGAGAAATTTTTCCATAAATTCCCAGCGTGACCAGGCAACCCTCCGGAATGAGTTCCTCTCAAAGGCAAACTACTTCAACCAGGAAAAAGAGGAACAGGATCGTTATCTCAGCAAGACCAACATCTTCTCGAAGTCGGGGAATGGTGAATTCAAGTGCACCTGTGCGGAGGAGAAGGTACTGCTGCAGAAGCAAATAGCCGCCGATAAGGAACTGGGACGACAAGGAGCAGAAGCTGTGGTCGAAAAGCCCCTGACTTTCATGCAAAAGGCTGTCAGATTCTTCGACTTGGATCTCATGAGGGACATCACCTTTGTCAACTTGGTCCTTGGCATGGCTGTGATTCTATTTGGGGAAGCCAACTTCTCGATTCTGACACCATTCATCTTGAACGATTTTAAGTTCAGTGATAAGGAGACATCCACAGCAATGTCCCTGATTGGCAGCATGGACCTTGCGGTAAGATTTTTAGCCCCCTTTGCCTTGCAGAAGATCAAACTTGGCAATAGAATTCTATTTTCCTTCGGAATCATTTGCATTGGCCTGGGAAGGTTCTTCATCACGATTGTGTCCACTCCTCATGCCCTGATGTTTGTCGCGGCGTTAATTGGTGTCGGTAAGGGTTTCCGGACAATCTTTGCTCCATTGATTCTCTCGAGTTATGTCCCTCTGAATCGGCTGCCTGCTGCATCGGGACTTCAGTTGATCATAAATGGGATCTTCACATTTGCCATTGGACCAATTGTTGGTGAGTTTGGTCTTTTTTTTTTGATAATTGTCAACCACATTCTAATTCGGATTTTATTTGTCTATTTAAGGTATAATCACTGATGCCACCAGTTACAGGGGATCGATACACTTCATCAACTCAATGACAGCCCTGGCGTTAATCTCCTGGGCCACCGAAGCATTGTGTCGAAAAATTCTGCATAAAAACAAAGAACGACAAGTCGAAGAAACTTAAACACAGGGGAAGGAAATTTCGACAGTTTCTTCTAAGCCAAAGAAGAATATTTCGACAAAATGGTCTACATCACAATTTCATTCTTGACCAATTTGCTTTTTCGCACGTGATAATGCGCACAATTTTCGAATGACACTTTTGTAATTCCACTTACATCAATGTAACTTAATTTTGCTAGAATAAGTTTAAACTTTTGTTTTTTTTTATAAATATTGTAAGATATTATTAATATAAGATTAAAGGTGCAACTCTATTTGTGTTTAGTCTTTAAGATTGAAGCCAAGTGAGATATAAATTTAATTGAATAAGTGCAATGAGAAAGCTTTAAGCTTAATGATTAGTTTTTTTTTTTGTAAATAAAATTGTATACACTAAATTACATATGTAAATAAATTAATTATTAATAAATCAAGTAAATTAATGGTGTTTGTGTTTTATAATTAATAAAAAATGCGATATGAGAATTGGTCAAACATTACACAGGGGGGTTATTATGAAAAACGATACTCGTTAAAAATAAGGCGTATTCGTTAAATTGCGATTAGGAAAAACGAGAATCGTAAAAATGACGATACTCGTATTTTTATTTACGAGTGCCTTCAGCTCTCGTTCAGCTTTTTATATTTTGACATTTGTTAATAAGAGTGAAGTTAGTTGCGCTTTTAAAAAATTATCATTTTTCGTTTTTGCCTGGCAACTTTTTTTGCTTTCTATTTTCGTAACTTGTAATCGCTTTTCGCCATGACTTTAGTTTCTTTGAGTTTCGTTTTTTCTGCCGTTCGTTTCGTAATTCATAATAAGGTCTCAGAACTTGAGAAACCTCTCAGTAGAAACGAGACCGAGACGAGACTTTTATATTGGACCGGGTTTTGCTAGGACATTTACTAACGTCATTAATCTTACCAGCTTTTCGGGTTTCAAGACCCCAAAATTTTGTTTTCAAATCGTCGTTTTGTCGCCCGTAAGCTCAGAACTCTTGTTTTGAAAAATCAAAATTTTTAATATTCAAAGAAGTTTTTACTTCGGGAAAAGTCAATTTTTGGCTTAGACATTCAGAGAAGTATTTTGATGTCAAAAAATGATTTGATAACCGCTCTCTACTGCTTGTTGACAAATGTTCATCTCAGCGGTTGATTGCGAACTCCCGAACTCCTGAACATTTCTGTTTTCCCGTATCGATTTTTGAGGCATGGTTTATTTGAAAACAAATGAGAATGAGATTTCAACATAAGCCACCAAATCCGATATGAGATTAATATTTTTAATTTTTGAGAAAACAGGACGAGATTTTTTTCCTAACGATTTTTATAAGTTTGTAATTTTTAACAGAATGGATGTGTTAAAAAATAAAGTTCTCTTTTAAATTTTAAATAGTAAACATTAAGCGTGTTTTTTTTAAGAGGTGTGGTTTTCAATCCGGAAATATTTTGTTAGGAGGTTTTTGAGTTGACAGTCGTCACTTAATTTATGCTCAATTTGGTTTGCCATTTTATAATATAAGAACTAACTTTTGAACAACGTTTTCAAATCGTGAAAACTTATTACCAAATTAATGGCTTGGTTCTCGCGAAATGCGTCCAATATTCGATCGACATAATTGAATACCAGAGTCGGTAATTCGAGAAACCAGGAATAATTTTCGCACCACGTTTACTCTAGTGGATTATGCGCACCCTCAGAGACGATGTCGTACAGTGGGCACCGAAGAAGCTATTGCTGCTTTGGAGCAGAGTATCGAAGAAGACTCGAAACAGTCCATCCGCCATCACGCTCAAAAGTTGGAAGGATCTTAGTTTCTGGGCTTATACAATCCAACTCATGCAAGAATTGAAGCCGAGAGACCATCAAGTACGTCGTAAGTTCGGTGAATGGGCCCAAGATTTTCACAAAAACCTTTTGTTCAGCGATGATGCTCATTATTTTATTCCTTCAAAAATTAAGCCGGCCGTAATGGGTCTGTGACGTGGCCTCCAAAATCGTGTTATTTAACACCCCTGGACTATTTTTTGTAAGGTTAGGTAAAATCGCTTGTCTGTGCAGATAAACCCGAGTTTTTTGACGCCTATGAAGAGAATAATCGGGGCGTTATTGCTGACATAAGGCCCCAATTGCTGATAAAAGTGGCCGAAAATTGGGCCTCTCAGCTGGAATTTATCCGGCCCAATCGCGGAAGCTATTTTCCCGATATTGTTGTTAAAACATAATGGCAAACCCTTATTTTTATAATGAAGTTAACTTTATGGCCATAACATTAAATTATATGCAATTTATTTCTTCTTGAAAATCACACTTCTAAAAAAAACAAAATTTATGTTTATGTTTATGTTTTTAACTCGTTTTTGAAATGTAAAAAGTTTATCTATTTGTCAGGGGTTTGAAAATCATATTTTGAATACAGATTCTGTATTCATACCTACAGAATTTTGACCTCAACCCAATGAATGTTATAAAATTGTGTCTCTTGATGTTAGAATTTCAATTTCTAAAATTTTGAGAGTCTTCTGCGGTGGCATTCATGTGGTTTTGTCATTAAACATCTTGTATAGTTAAATGTACATTTATTCCTTCCCTAAGTTGACTAACTTAATCCCAAGTACAACACTTTAAAACTCAACCTTAAAGACATAAGCCCATAATCCTCCTACAAAACACCAGTTAACCTAAATAAAATAAATTTTATTAAATCGTTTTATAGAAAATGAAAATGTAATATTCCATTTTCAAAAAGCCAATAACTTTCTAACCTTACGTAATTTTCACTGCTGTATAGAATTCCTCCCATGCAGCCATGCATTGTCCTGATTTAACTTTTAATTTCGTTACACTCCCAATGTATACAAATACTTTTCGACCACAGACCTGGCTTCGGCTTGGCCAGTACCTAGTCTCTGTGCTTCGAACCCATATATGCAAAATTCTCCCATGAAAATGTGTGTGAGTTCCAATCCCAGAAAGAGCCGTCAAGGCAATCCAATTACGTACATTCCATGCTACGCACTCACCTCCCGACCTATGTATAGTCAAACCGGGTCCGTTCCCAATATGCGTTGTTGTTGTTGTTTGTGTTTGCGTGTGTGTGTGTGTGTGTGTAATATCCCTTTGGTCAAAAACCCATCAAAGCCAATTAACTTTCAATTTCCGTATAATCAAGAATCCTTTTTGATCGCCCGGCTGCTTGGCCATACGAACAAGTTCCTCATTTCCATCATGAGGAGAATGCATCGTTGCATGCAGCAGCGCAGCGCAGCGGTCGGTGGATGCTACTGCGAACTGCGGTGTGTCAGGCGGAAGGTAACAACCAGCGGCGGCGGCGACCAATTAATTTCCCTGGCTCATGCGGTCTCCAAAGTCCAAACTAAAGTAAACCAAGTTTGCATTTGGTTTGGGATACCTATGTGTATCTATAGAGACTGTGGTCGGAATTCACTTGTGTATCTATTAGATACTTGTGGCAGTTAATAAAACTCGTGTTGTTCGTGCGGGGGAGAAGGGGAGGGGGCTGATAAACCACGACGACGAACGCATCGTTTAGTTGTTTTTGTAAATCGACATCGCGGGAACATGGAAAAGATGTGTTCGTCTTGCGTACACAAGATCGATTAATCGGTTAACATATTTTGACACAACGCATTTACGAACGAGAACAAGACGCCGCCGTACTAACGCCGCCGCCGCTGCACCGCTGCTGCTGTGTGGACTGTCTTAGCGTGACTCTGTCTGTTTGACATTAAGGAGAGGAGGCATATTAGAGTTTGTCGAAGTTGGGTGTTAACCGCATATCTATTAATCTATGCTGATAGCATTTTAAGATCCAAAGGAGACGAACATGGAATTCCAGTTCAAAGAAAACATTTTTAAGCATCCTAAGAAGCTGCCAGAGCAGAGGCACATCAGAGACCGCTGGATAATGTTTTCCTATCATAACATAAAACTAAGCTTATAATTTGTTTGATAAAAGTTAGCGCTTGGAGCATTTCAATTAATTTTGCTTGCAAAAAAAAAAATGAAGACTTAATGCAAAATAGTGAAGGTTATGGATTACGAGAATGTTGTACGCGGATTTCAATGTTCCACCAGTAGACCAATTATAAATCAAAAGTATCGTAAACGTAATCATCAAAGAAAGTTGAAATATTTTAATCTACGACGACGATGGGATTATGTTTTCCAAGAGAAAGTTCGAAATAATTATTATTAATCTAATCAACTTGAATAGATTAAATATTTTGCATGCGTTAAAATATGTCAAAATGGTATTTCCAGATGCATTTTTGTTTGGCAAAATGAAACTTGCTTCATTCTTAAGTCTTTTCTGACGAAAATTATTCTGTCTTTATAAAAAATGGCCCAAAAATATGGTTACATGAATGGTACAAACGACGGGACTTGAAATTTTGTTAATTACTAACAACTTTTATAAACCTACTCGTCTAAGTGAAGGGTGTTTTATTTAGACGTGCGGTTTTCAAGGAGAAACAAAATTTATATGATTTAAAGTTATGGCCAAAAATTTAGCTTCATTAGAGAGACAAGAGTTTGCCATTATGTTTCAACAACAATATTGGGCAAATAGCCTCTGCGGCTGGTTCGAATAAATTCCAGCCGAGAGTCCCAATTTTCTGCCACTTTTTGAAGCAAAAGTCTCTTCCAAAGATTCCTTCTGCCCATAGAGCACAACCAAATAGTGACTTTTTAAGGATTAACGGTGTCTCAGAAATGTTTGCCGTAAGGAAAATTGTTGATTGTATTTTCCGCAGTGAAATTGTCAAATCCCTAGGTTGCCGGCGGTAAACCACAAAAAGATCGAACGTAGAAAAAGATCGAATGTAAAAATAAAAAATGCGGAAATTTGTTAATTTTCTTATTATGTACTTTATTTGGTCACTTTAAATTTGGTAATTTTAAGAGTTGTGTGCTCGAACTGTACTCGTCAAAGGTTTTTTAAGGGAAACTTTACGCATCTTTGTTTAATTGTCCTTTTTGACAGTGTGAATATCCTTTTGAATGAGAATGTTTACAAATAAATTAGTGGAAATATTATGGGCACTTGCTCTGGAATGGGGATGTATTATTTAAATATTTTTCCAAAATTTTCAAGAAAAAATTAAAATTATTTAAAACTTTTAAGACAGTTCTGATTTTTTTTTTTTACAAATTAATTTCATTTTTAGTCAGTAAATGTATTTTAACGAAAATAGAGTTGCGGACTTTGAAATGTAGGGGAAAGTTAAGTTGTAAAACACAATAAAAATAAATATTGACAGACTTGAGGGTGTGTTGGTTGATATTTATGTTAATGTTCCGCAAGTTACATAACAAAAACGTTTAACGATTCGACATTTTGATAATATCATTGAAATATGACAGTTTTCATCAGTAAACTGGCAACAAAGTTGAGCTATAGTGTCGAGCAAAATTAAGTTTCCAATCATCACTCACTGGGCAACTTAGAGCAACTTCCCAAAATTTTAACTTTTTATTAATTTAAAGTAGACTCTTGGCTCATAATATATTTTTTTTTTTTATTGAATAAAAATAAATGGCCTCTATAGTTAAATGTATAATAATTTAAAGAAAACATTGACCCACGATCATGAAACTGGTCGTTAAAGTTGCTGGCAACTTAATTCCATAGTTTGTTAAGAAAATGTAATTGAACTATGAATTTCTAGGGATTTACTGCAAAATCGATAGTAAAGAATTCTCTAAATCAATTCAATTTGCATTTCAACTGGATCTATATTTTCATGCATTTTTCAACTTGACCTGAGAAATTAATTACAAATTTATCCCTATTAATTTATGATCACTCCAAATAAGACAATTGTGGTTATTAACTTACACATTCATCCAAAAATGAGATTCATCGCTTAAGAAAATTTTCTTGTGAAAATGGGGATCGGTGGCCATCTCGTTTTGGCCCCATTTATACCGAACGTGTGTGGTGCTTGATGATCTTGCACGAAATAGATTTTGTAAGCACGGAAACAAAGATCCTTCAGTAAAATGCTCCATAAAGTGGATGGGCACAGCTCCAATTGTTTCGCACAATGGCGCATGGACTCATTCGGGTCTTCGTCGACACTCTGCTCCACAGTATAGCAATAGCGTCTTTGGCGCGCACTGTAAGGTGTCTCGTCTCTGCAAGATTTGCAAACATTGATCAAGAGTTAGCCTATTGATAATAAAATTGAGCATAAATCAAGTGACAACTGTCAAAAAGATCAACTGGAGAAAAAGTATTGCCAGATTAAAAACCATACTTCTAAAAAAACACCTTTTTGTTTTAATATTTTGTAGTTTTAATGAAAAAAAATAATACTCACATGTGGTCAGGGTCATTCCAAATTAGTTAACATAATTCATTAAAATTTTCGAAGCAATTCTGACATCATTATCCTTTGGAATGGAAATTTTATTATTTATTAAATGTTTTCATCCCTATAACTGATGACAACTTCAAAGAAACACAATTCCCCTCAAAAAAACATTTAAATTTTGACAAAACGTCGAAACACCCCTATTATGTAGTAATTCTTTGGAAATTTGTTAAGGATACCTTAATCCCCTATATCAGCACACAAAAATGAATCATCCAAAGAGCTTAAGATGCCTTCTTAATGCCATCTTAAATTTCCGGAAACGTGATTTCAGTCCAGTAATTATATACTCCCTTATGACGACGTGTAATTCCTTAGATCATTCACCCGGAAAAATATTATAAGTTCAACTTTAATTCCATTAATGGTGTTTATCTTTCTATTTAAGAAGTCTTTTCATTTTCCTTGCTCGTTTTATTAATCCACTTAGCATTCATTTCCTCGAAGGATTTTTCGTGCCGCTCGCTCCAGAGCAGCAAAGCAACCCTTTTGTAAAGCATGACTCCATTAATTTGTCAAAACATGATTTATACCTTCATACGTTATTTTGACTGCCTGGACTCACATTTAGATAATATTATTTTTTTTTTATAGAACTTCAATCAAACGGTAGCATAAAAAACTCTGAGACACAATCATATCGTTCTTCTATTTTTGTTGTGTGTTTTTGAGTTGTTGTTGTTTTTGTTTTTGAAGGAAGCGTTTCCGACCTCATGTAAGGTATTCGAAATGGATTAGCACTTAAATTGCCCAAAAAAAAACACAAAACACTTCACTCCTTGGATGTGACGAAGAATGTTGTTGTTTGAATAACACTGTGGCACGTTGAGGATTGGATCCAGATATATGTTTGACATCAGTTGAAATGATATCTTGAGGCAGGAGTCGAGTGCTGGAATTTACCACTGGGAAACATTTCAGATATTTTCACCCAGGCGCGGTATATACTTCGGTTCCTCGGATGAAGAAGAGGAGAGTGGTGGAGTGTTCGTTGTGTTGGAATACCTGAAGAGATATTTCAGGAATTAACAATTTGCTGTAGGTAAAACACCATCATCATTATATGTCAGAGACTCTTCACACACATCAAATCGATCAATATATCCATATAGATATAGCTACATAATATACTATGGTAAATATATGTAACTTAAAAGCATGTTGAGAAAATTGGAATATATATTTCAAGGAGTCGAGCTATTTTGTATTCAATTTTCATTTCCACTGAGTGTTTTTTTTTTTTTTGTGGTAGAAATGAGCTACGTCAATATTTTTACAAACAAATTGTTGATGTTAAAATATACGTAATTTCAGTTCGGAATTTTTCTGTTAACACAGAGAAATACATAAATATATGAACATATGTATGAACAATCTTCTCTGTACTACATTAAAAATAAACTGTATCTTATAAAATTTTTTTTTTTAACATCCTAAAGTAATTTATTGTAATTGGTTTGAATTGTCAAATTTAAAATTTAAGACATATTTTAAGGTCCTTGGATATATTCCATCAATCATATAATTACAAAAGTATCATTTTTGAAAAAATCTTACACTAACAAAAAATAGAAAACAAAAACATACAAAATCTAGTTAACAATTTTTTTTCCGACTTGATAGTTGTTCGCAATTGGTAAAATCAAAAATTAATTGAATACTCCGTTTTAAATTTTGAACATTAGAATTATGTTCAAATATTGATTTTTTTAATTGGCGAGTTTAATAGGAAAAAGGTCAAGTTTTAAAAATGACCAATCGGAAGTTATTAGTATAGAGTGACACTCCAGCCTCTTCTTAGTTATAGATTGAGACTGGGTCAAAATTTGTGTCTGATTTGAAAAATTTGTTTTCGAAACTCAATGTTTCAAAATCCTAACTTTTAGAATTCAAATTTTTTATTTTTTTTAATTGTTGCTTCTTAATATTCTAAATTTTAAAATTCGGACAATAATGCAAAAACAATAAAAAAATAGTTTTTTATCATAACTCGATATTTTTTTGTTTTTTGTTTTTATTAAGTACAAAATACTTTTAAACTAAATAACTAGAAAAAAAAATATTCATTATTTCTTGGAAACATTTCAAAACAGAAGGTAGAGTAAGCATTTTGAAAAGCAGAGATATTTAACAGCAGTTCCGTTTCTATGCCATTAATTTTTATAAAAAGTATACTTTAAAGCCTAAACCAAATTTTGTCGAAATTTCTTGATTTGTTATTTATGCGTTTTAACTTTAAGTTCTAAAAGTGAGAATTATTCGACAAATCTATAAAAAGAGAAAATATTCTAGAAATTAATTTTACTTTTTAAATGTTTCGAATTAAATTTAAATTTAAACTTATGTACTTATTCTTAATTCGTTGCTCGAGAATTATTTGGAACTTAAACTTTTTGCTTCTAGTCAAAGAGTGAATTTTGAAAAGAAACTGAATAAGTTGCAATTCACAACTTGAACAGTTTTGAAATATTAAATCATCAAAAACATTTTTTTTTTTTTTTGTAGAAAAATGTTTTCTAAAATTTTAATTATCTAGGTTATAATATTTGTACGTTTTAGCAACTTAATTACTTACAACTTAAAAAAAATAAATAATGTTTGTTGTTTGTTAATGGTTCATTTTTTAATATATTGCTTATTTATAAAAACGAAATTAATTTTTTGGTTGTTAATCTACACTAATATATAAAGCTGAAGAGTTTGTTTGTTTGAACGCGCTAATCTCAGAAACCACTGGTTCGAATTGAAAAATTCTTTTTGTGTTGGATAGTCCATTTGTCGAGGAAGGCTATAGGCTATATAACATCACGCTGCGAATCAATCGGGTTGCAGAGAAAATCCGTAATATCCTTAATATCCTTTACGAAGTACTTTAAAATATATGTTTTTTAAAACTTAATCTTAATTGCTATAATAATAAATTGAGGCGGACGAACTCGCGGGGAACAGCTAGTTTTTTATATTTTTAAAATGTTAAAAAGTGTTAAATTACGATTTTTGTATATGTTCATTCTTAAACTATTTAAAAAAATGTCTATGCATCGTCATTTTTTGTCTAGAATACATTTATGTCCAATTTGCATTTTCATCCACTAAAATGGAATGTATGAAATGCTTTTTCCGAAAATGAAAGTTTTCTGTAGTAGAGACAAAAAGAAGAATGTTTTCAAGTTGTTGATATGTTTCAGTGCCATAAGATCCATATATTTTTTTTAAACTTAAGACATACAAAATTGGACTTATTTTACTTTACAAATTGAACCAAAATCTGCATAAGGTAAGTAATTTTAAAGGGTTCACTGAGGCGTATACGCAATCTTTTTATAATATTATCAAATACTAAAAATAATTTCACTAGATTCTTGTTTGTACACAGTTGGCTGATAAAAATATGACAATATTTATATTAAAGAAAAAAAATTGTAAACTATGGCAAAAGAATTGTAAGTTGAAATTATTTAAGCAAAGTAATAATTTTATGGAAACAATAATTTGCAGTATTTTAAATTTTTGTTTCTACTTCATGTAAGTGTAATTCTGCGTATCCTTTTAATCAGCAGACTATTTGAGCTATCTCTAATAATTTTTTAATTTAAATTTAAACATACATACATATACATACTTATAAGAAATAATTTAACATTCTTCATGACTTTCAACATACCTATGTAAATCAAATGAAATGTTTTTTTTTTTCAAATTATTAAAGCTAAGTCTTTTAAAATTCTTCACTTCTAACTTATAACTTATTAAAGTCTTTCATATATAATTTGAGTATCGTTTATTCTGATAATACACATCACACACGCATTTAACTTAGAATATATTTTCCACTTGCTATTTTCCATGCATGTATGTAATTTAATATAATTTGACATTAAAAGTACGACCAAGTGACGACTATACGACGACGTGTTTTAAAAGAAAAATTTCTCCAAGGAGTGTCACCATCACCAAGCTCGACTCACTTAAAACACCATAACTGAATAAATTATATTTTATTTTTTGTCATTTCATCGGTAACGTTCCAAAAAAAAAAAAAGAAAAAAAAAGGAATACTCTCTTAAGTATATAGAATTATGAAAAACATCATAAAAATTCAAATTGGAAAAATGAACTGCACCCATCATCTTCGATTATATTCGTTCGATTTTTTTTTTTTATTTATTTTTAATACAAATATTGAATGAAAAATCAATGCTGATGATGGTGGTATAAAGTACACTGTACTTGTATTGTATACACATGGTAAAAAAAAGGCTTTAAAAAACGGTGTGTGTGTAAGACCATACCTGATTTTTACACCTCTCTTTTTGAGCCACGTTGGTGGAATTTATTAAAAAATTGACTTGAAAACAGGGTGTAACTTTTGGATATTACTCACATGGGGGACCTACCACAAGAATATGTCTTTTCTTGAATCTTTTTTTGGAATACACAAATCACTTATCATTTTTTTTTACATATCATTTTTTCTCTAACTTGTGGGCTTTTGTCTTCTAGATATAATCTTTATCTGTTTGGACTTGAGGTTTAATTTTATAGAAAAAGTTGTAAAGATTCTGCAAGATCTTACTTCCAATTTTTCTCATGACCTTAGACACATGACAACAGCTTTAAATCGAGCAATTCTTGGAGTTATAGTGCAAAGGAGATGACACAACGTGCAGCAATCATAGAGGTATCTCGTTGTTGAGTACCGTCTATAAGATACTCTTTCAGACACATCAACATCAAATCAGATTTGCACCCTCAGGTAATGGAACAATTATTTCATTTCAATATTCCATAACTTAATATCTGTTAAAAGCCTTTAAGGCTACAGGTAGAACCTTAGAAAGTCATAAGAGGTTATAACAAGCCAAGTTAAAATAGGTGGATTGCTCTTCAACCTGACGTTGACTTATGCAAACAACATTCACATTACTGTGAAAACCGAACAAGATGTATACCCAAATCTGGGGCTGGTCAAATAATCAAGGGAAAGGAGCATGAGTTTCAAGTTGTGCAATCCTTCAAATACCTTGATTCAATAGTATGTAGCAGCCAATAAGAACATAGAAGACGAAATACACGGGCTGCTTCTCAAGGCCAACAGAGTCTGTCAAAGCTCTTTAAATTTAGAAACCTTATCATACCTTCTTAGCTGCTGCCAGTAATCATATATGGATACAGGACTTGGGTGCTTAGTAAACGAAATTTCGACCTTTAAGGCACTTTCGAGAGGAAAGTCTTACGAACAATATTGTTGACTCTGTATGTTAGACCTAAACTCACATGATCGAAGAGGAAGCCAGAATCCAAGACTTGGTGCTTATCAAAACTCACTTCAACGTCTTGACGAATTTGAGGGAAAAGTTGACCCACATATGTATGATCAAGGGCGTTTCCTGAGAAGTTAAAATCATTACCTTCACAAAATCATTGGAGCAGATAGATAAGTTAATAAAATTAAGACCGGTAGACTTGAGGGTATAACACAATAGAACTATATGAGAAGATCGATCGTACCGCCACGGCTATATACCTTTATCAGATCATCTTTCTGAAGACCCTAGATTTTTAGAATTAAACTTAAGTCATAAAATTAAAAACCTTTTCCAGCAGTTAAAAGCCATCAGATAAGTTTTTTTTTTATTGTCAAATTAAACATTTGCTGATTAAAGTAGTAAAACTTGATGAAAAACACGATATTCTCCAGTTTCTCTTTGCATAAAATATTATCTTATCCCGGAATCCTTAAAAGAACAGTGTTCAACTCTAATGGATGCCAATTCCAATTAAACTTTTAGATATTTCTTCATTGATATCATTAAATCGAAATTAAAAATTCAAAAAAATTCATTCCACCACTTAAAAGAAACACCCTTTATCAATGAAAAAATCAAAATAATAAAAAAAAATCACACACACACTCTAACACACGGAAAAGATACAGATAATAATTATGCAAATCAAACATTCACTTTAAGTCTAAACAAACATACATACATACATATACAAGTATATAAAAAGTTGATTATATTCAAACGCCTGCAAAGTTGGTGGTGAATTTTTATAGCAATTTTATTGTTTCCAGTGCATCCTGTTCTCTTTTAATCCAACACCTGTTATCGCTCGTTCAACAAAACCAAATTATATCTCAAAGACAAGTTATAGAAGACCATTTTTTTTTATTATTTGATGGACGACGACGACGATGCAATGACTTCCTTTCTAGATTTTTTAACCGCACGAGAAAACCTATTAAGTGAATTAAAGACTATGAACTTTGTGGCTACTCCTTTGGTGGTCACAGGAGGCGTCCTCAATACAAAATCCTCTAAAAACACCGCAGCGCGTCAGTTGGTTAGCGCCGACAGTTTGAGGAAAAGTCGTCCTCCTAGCGCCATCTAACTAATTTCTTTTTAAATTCTTTTTTTTTCATTCAATTTTATTGTGTTTTTGTAAAACATCTTGTGTTGCCGATATTCTGCATCTTGCATCCGATTGATGCTGCCGATCTCAATAAATTGCCGACTATTATCTCTCAATCTGTTTCGAGGATATCATTGTCGTCGGAGTCGGAATCGGGCCTGGTCGTCGCCAAGGGTGTGTTTTCCCATGACATGCGATTGAAGATTTAAGTGACGTTTTGTGCAGTCAAAGTCATGCCATTAGATTCATTGAGGGAAGTGGCTATTCTTTGAGTGGTAATCATTTTGTTTAGGGCGTGGTTTCATGTAGGTGATGGTTTTTAAATGATTTAACCTTTGTTTTTCGTACAAAGGGAATGCTCAGGGATCTAAAATGATAGATAAGGATTTGTGGAAGATCTTGGTTAAAAGGTACATCCTCGATGACCACATGAAAGGCTAAGGCCGGTAAAATTAGCGATTTTGGAAATAAGATAAGTTGTAGATGCTCAATTTGTTTTTGTCATTTCACAATGAATAGACTCACTCCTGAAGAAGATCTTCGCACGTTCAGTGAATGAGCCCAAAACCAAGATGGCCACCGATCCCGATTTTCAAAAGAAAATTTTGTTCAGCGATGAATCCCATTTTTGGATGAATGTGATCATAATTCACAAGGCATTTTTGAGACGCTGTTACCTCCTCCAAAAGTAACTTTTTGGTATTCTCTATTGGTAGAGGGAATCATTGGTCAATATTTCTTCAAAAATGAAGCAGGCCATAATGTTACAGTCAATGGGGAACACTATAGAGTTGTGATTATTCACTTTTTCGTGCCCGAATTGGAGGAAGTTGATGCGGATGACCTTCGATTCCAACAAGATGGCACTGCATGCAATACAGCCAACGAAACGATCAAATTTTTGAAGGAAACTTTCGGTGGGTATAATATCTCGTGATTTAACACAGGCTAACTATTTTTGTGGCGTTAAGTAAAGTGGCTTGTCTACGCAGATAATACTGCGACGATTGCCGCCTTGGAAGAGAATATTTGACAGCTTATTGCTGACATACGGCCGCATCGCTACACACTAAAAGTGATCAAAAATTGTGCCTCTCGGTTAGAGCCAGCCGTGGCGGTTACTTTAGACATAATGGGAAACCTTTATCTTTATAACGAAGCTTAATTCTTGGCCATAACATTAAACTATATGTGCTTTGTTTCTTCTGGAAAACAACACGTCTAAAAAAAACACCATTTACAATTAAATATACGAATTTTCCATACGTTTAACAAAGAAAGAGAGTGTAATTTAATTTCCTATGAAGAAATGATTTTCTCAACAACTGTTTTTAAAACATCAACCATTTTTTTTCTATAAATTATTTTTACTTCATAAAAGCTTTTTTTTATAAGTGGCCTTACCAATCAATTTGTCAGTAACTTGTACCAATCCATCTTAGAAAAATATCGTAAATTAACGAGTACAACTTATCCTGCTTCATTTTGTTGAAATTATACTTTCACACTGTCAAATCTGTTAGTTTTGTTGTATTTAAATATCAAACAAAAATCCTATACACTCCATTGCCTTATACCAACTAACTAACTGCTTACAAAATTGGTCAGTTCCTAGACATATTCCTGACATAAACTCGATGAAAACTCCATTTCATTCATATCCGGTGACGGGTTAATCGGCCCACTCATCCGTCCCCTCCTCAGTAGACAGAATTTCCAATAAAGATTTAAGAGATTAGGAATTGAATATTGATAAACTCTCAAAACATGCATCGAAAGTCCATCCAATATTTATGTAAGTTATATAATTTCTGTCATTTAACGATCAAAATTCGATGACAGAAAACTCATAAATAGATAAAACTGATCCAATCTTACTTTTTTTTATTCATATTCAAAATTCAATTACTTTCTTATAAAATGGAAGGAAAAACGAAAAAAAAAAGTAAAACTGGAAATCGATTAAACTGTCACAACACCTGAAAACGAGATTTCTTATGCAGATATAATATGTATCAAGCCTCCTCTACCTACCCCAAAAGTATCTTTCAAGCTGTTTCATTTTGAAATTCTTGTTTCTCTCGCACATTAAAAGATATAAGATACAAAGATACTGAGACTGAGATACTGAAATACCCCAACACCCGTGCACAGGCAAAACGCAATCCGTTGACCCAAAATTATGCCTCAAGAAAAAAAAGAAAAAACTGAAAAAAGACAATAAAACCAACTCACAAATTATATCCGTTATTTGTTTGTATCTTCTGTTTTTTTTTTTTTTTGTTATTATCTTCTTCGCCTTGATTATGCGCCCTGGTATTCAAATCTGCAACAGGTTGTCTTGTCACCTTGACAATCTCGAGACATCAGATATCGGTCGCTAGCTCCCACAATCCCCCATCGGCCATCATCGACTACAACACTATTGTGCCTCAAACTTTGACTCAGTCTATCACTCCATACTATCCATCAAACAACCCAGGTTTGAGTGGAAACCAATCGCGCAGGACGCAACTCAGCGCAACATCAATAAAACCAAAAATCAAAACAACTCAGATACCAAAAAACCAATAACAACAAACGGGGAAAAAAGAAAAACCCATCACCGGAAAAACCATGTGTGTGCCGTGAGTGCAACCACAAACAACACACTCAAACAAACCCCCCCCAACTCACTCAAACTTGAGGAAGAGGAAAAACGAAAAAGATTGAGCACGAACGAAAAGAAAAATACCACTCAGATACTTTTTGGCTCCGGTTGTGGCTCGATTGAATCGAATAATAATAATTGTTCTTTCAGCTTCTTGGTAAATCGTAATTAGTATGAGTTCAGAAATGGTCCGGGAAAGCTGCGTATTCGAAATTGGGTTCCGGGATAAATAATATTGTGTGATGATGTAACAAAACAAAATCTGGAAGATTTCTGAGAAAAAGATACTTTTTGGGATTTGTTTTTTATTTTTTAATTATTTTTTTTTAAATTTTTTTCATTTATTAAGAATTTAAGTTGTTTTAAATTTTTGCATTTTTTGAATTCCTGAATTTTGTTATCTGCAAAAAAAAGAAGAAAAAAAAGAAGAAAAGTATCTTTGCGGTTGCGTTCGGTGGTGTTGGGATTAAAACCAAAGAAAAAAAAGATACAAAATTTGAATTTCGGTTTTTGCACCTCCTCTCGGGCGGAGCGGAGCGGACAAGTGCAGCGTCAAGGTGCGTTTCGATTCCCCTTGAACTTGGCATCACGTTGTCGGTCGGTTTGAATCTTTTGCGGTTTGTCGTCGTCGGTGTGGTGAATGAACAATCTGCATCTTTTAGTTTGTGTTCCTCTTTTTTTTTTGGCAAAATTTCATCGAAGCCATCAAAGCCTTTGGTCAAGAAGGAGGCGAGAGAGTAATTGTTCGGTTTTGTGGTGTTTTTCTTATCGTCGTTGATGAAATCTTAAATTCCTATACCAAGAGTGTTATGTATTTTTTTATTTTTGTTTTGATGTGAAAATTTAAGAGTGTCATCAAAAATCCCAATACATACAAACCTACCCGATTATAATTATCGAAAGGATTATATAAAAATTAAAAACGTCAATCTTTTCGTGTTAGTGACGTTGAGAAGTGATTAATTAAATTTTATTGAGTATATTTGTTTTTTTCACCTTACTTACTTACACTTACTTACATCAGAAATACAAGTACTTATACACAACACCTTCTTCTTCGATCGATTGGGAATTTCGTTTGTATTTGTTTTGGCAGTGAGTGATAAGGAATTACAATATTGATCCTGATAAGCTGACTGGGAAATACATAACTTGAAGCCGGGAGAGTATATTAAATATCAGGTGCCGATTTTTGTACGAGACAATCTTTTGTATTTAGGTACGTAGATACGTTTGTTTTTATTTTTGTTTTCAATTAATATTGGAATATACAACTGATAAGATACTAATTACCTGTTAGTTTATTTGGAGTGGGTATATAAAAGAGATATGTAATCAATTTGAAAATAAAAAGAAAATGATTCACAACGATTTTATAGTGATTTTATAGAGTTTGTTGAAGAAAGATAACTTACCGGTAATGCGATTTTAAAATCAAGGTTAAGTTAACTTTTGAAATTTTATTCTTATCAATTTTTACAGTCAATTTGTAAGATACTTATTAGAGAGTGATTCTGTTGCTATCCCTGGATCCGTATTTGGAACATATTACTTTTTTTATTCAAATTTGTTTTGAAACATTTTGTGGCTGTGCACTTTTTTTGCACATGTTTGCGAATAAAATTTTACAAACTTTCCAAAAATATTTTACTTTTGGCAATTAGCATCTACAAGTTGTTGCTTCCCTAGATTCGTTCACTAACTCAACTCTTTTGTTTAACATTTACTTTGAAAAGTAGGTAAAGTTTTTTAAAATTCTCATATCTCAAGGAATTGGAATAAATTTTGTATACACTTAAGAAATTTGACTTTTTAAAAATAATTTCTCGTTTTTGATATTTCAGTTCGCCAAAAATTTGAATTTTTAGAACATTTTTTTCCATCGAAGTCGTTTCCTGTCACGAACGTTGCTATTAAAAAAGTTATTGCCATTTTGTCAATCAAGAAACTGCGTATATCCAAATTTGATTAGTTAACGAACTCAAACAATAAATTGACACTGAAATGACCAAAACAACTGGTAAATGTCTCCGCACACTTTTCGTGGAAAATTCACAGTCGCAACTCGGTCTCGTCTTTCTTTAATGAGAAGGGAACGAAACAAAATTCAAAGTTTGAGACTTTTTTTAATCGGCTGATGAAGTCTAAAACAAGGATAGAATTTACGGTTTTACTTTTTTTAAATGCAGTAGTGGACAATCCTTTTCTTATGAGGACTTTTAAAATGTTGTTTTGCTTGTTTTTTAGATCTTGGTTTTAAACATTTTATTTTATACGAGTATCTAAATTATGTTACCATCAATATTTTCTATCTACCTAACCTCGTCAAGATATTTTATTTACCACCTGTTCCGTTTTACATTGGCAAAAAAAAATTGAATTAAATATATCAAAAGAGAATAATCTGCACGTGTTTCTTATTATTATCAAATTGCAACGAAAAAATGTAGTTTTAATTTTCTTTTTTTTGCAAGATAAGATCAAGTTTTGAACCGTGACTACAACTTTTTATTGAAAAGAATTTAGAGTCTTATTCTTAGTGTGTAATATTATAAGAAACCAACAAAACCTGCACAGACAACAAAAAACCCCATAAAGAATTCAAAATTATATTAAAAGTACGTATACGTCCGAGTGTCCCATTTTACTATATCAGGAAAAAAACTATTGTTCAACGTATTGTTTGTTGTTAGTTGCGTGACACTTTTAAAGAATTATTAAAGCTTGTTGCATATTTGATTTGTGACATGTGATTTTTTTTAATAAAAAATATGAATCTTGTTTATACTATGTTTATAAGGAACTTGTTAATTTAAAGCAGTATGATTTATTTAGTATGGTTTTGGTGTTAAGTGGTACATTTTTATTATCTTACAGTTTCAATTTTCATGTGTTCTAATCGCGAAAAAAAAACAGAATAGAACATTTCGGATTCAGAGAAAAAAAATCATTCTTAAGGTCAAAATCAGATTTAAACTATGAAATGAAAATGCCAAAAAATCAGGTTTCAGCATTCTATAATTTTGTCTGTGTATTAATCTATGTACAATGTGCATTTTAGTTGTTGTATCTTAAATCTTAAAACAAAAAAAATCATCTGTCCCAGAATTACGTTGAACTCCGGTTATGTATTTCGAAAACGACTTCAAGGATTTAAATAGAACAAAACTATTTTTTTTTTAATTCATAACGATAATTAAAATTTATTTTCTGTTTCTAATTTCAATTTTGTCTCAAAGTTTTATTTATAAAAACAACGGATCCTGCAAAATAAATGAAGTATTTTTTCATTTTAAAATAAAATTTAGAATATTTTGAGAATGAGTTTTTAAGCTTGCTAGATTTTTAAATACCCTGATTAAGAAGCATTGACATATTAACTTCCTAGTGTAAGTTATTGTAATCGGTCTGATTTGTCAAGAACTTCAATTTTTGACAAATCTGAACGTTTTAAGGTTCCTAGAAACTTAACTAAACTAAACTAAATCCATCATTTCTAAATAGATGTCTGTGTGCGTACATTCATACGTTCGAGATAACCTTTTTCTTCCACCGTATATCTCAAGAACGGGTAAAAATATTGACTCCAATTAAATTTTGTAAGAAAAAAATCTTCGGCGCTCAAATATACAATGAAGGAAAAATTAAATTATGTTCAAAACAATTTTCTACAATGTGATTTAATGTTTTTGATATCTGGTAAAAGTTTGGAGGACATTCAATTAACAGTTTTTTTTACAAAAAAATAAAAAATATTAAAACTTCTACCAAAAGTTGGTAAAAAATGTTTTTTGACTTGAATATCCAAAAAATGACTTAAAATTGGTTTAAGTTAATACAAAATACAATAAATTATTTATATAATGCTAAAATTTTGAAAAATATTGAATTGACCGTTTTTTTTTTATGAAAAACAAAAATCTAATACTGAAATTTACGGAAAAGTTTCAAAAATTGTTTTTCGGCTTATACTTACTTTAATTGTATTTTTTTTTCATTGAAATGCATTTGTCAATACCTACATAAATGACAAAATGTTGACGAATATCAAATTGACATTTTTTACAATAAAAAAAAAGAAGTTCTAAAAAAATGTTAAATATTGTTTTTCCGCTACAATATCTCGAGAATTTTCTTAAGTATGATCATTTTTTTGTTAATAAAATTGTTATCGATCAACATCAAAAGTCAATCGATTAATACCAGGAATGCCAAATTATCAAAGTATGCATCATGGGAAGTTATCACCATGGGTCGCACCCGGCTTGTTTTCTTAATTTTTAAATGAAGGATACATAAAAATGAAGTTAAACCATTTTTCCATTTCAAATTTAATAAAATGTCAAAGAGATGGAAAAAGATTCCAAATGAGTTGAACATTAGTTATATCCTATTTTAACTGTGTTTTATTGGTAACATTTTGACAGATCAGTAATACAAATTCCAATTTATTCACTCTTTATTTTACTCCAATTGATTGGAGTGTGTTTTTAAAAAAATTGTAATACATTTTTCAGGTCGAGTTGAACATTGCAATGTAGATCAAGTTGTACTAATCAGTGAAATGCATACCCAGTAGGGCCTAGAAATTTCTTCACTATTCGTTTTGCAGAAAGGAAAATGGAGTTTTTTTTTAGGTCCCACAACTTCACCCGAACAATTCATAGTTCAATTGCAATAGCTTATAAAAGAGCACAAACTACAGAAATAAGTTGTCGGCAACTTTAAGGACTAGTTGTAAAATCGTGGTTCAATATTTTTGTCAAAATATCATAAAAGGCTATTTTATTTAGAAGTAAAAACTATTAGTAGAGAAAAATTATCTTAATAAAACAAAAAAACACTGAGTAAAAATTCCGTCAAGTTGTGAGCGATAATTAGCAACTAATTTGCTCGAAGCCATAGAAAAATGACGTTTCTACAATGTGCAATGATTAAACATAATAATTAAAATTATTTACCTCTAAGTAAGTTGCTTCTATAGATTATACCATTTTTGAGACAAAGTAAGCTTGAGATGAAAATAATTATATGTTTTGAAAACGTTCAGTCAATATTTGTGGAACATTTACAGTGCAGGCTAGGTATAAAAAAAATCGATATCAACGTACATGCCCTCAAGTCTGACTACATTTATTTATTTTTCAAAACCTTAAATAACATTCATAAATTATATTCATTCAAAACATTTTTTTTTTTAATTCTTAAAAATGAACTTTGTCAACTTTTTAATAAAACAGAATTTATTTTAAGGACTCTACTCCATTTTGAAAATGGGATATTTTAGTATTTAAATTTAAGAATGATTTCAATTTTAATATGTTGAAATATTTTTTGAATATTTTAAAGATTTTTCGAAATTGCTTTTCCAACTAAATTAACCTCAAAATAAAGCAATAAAAAGTAACAGATTCTCATGTCTCTACAGATTACATCTGTTAAGGATGTGAATATGTCATTGTGAATGTGTCATATTCCACAAGAGTAGATACTTCAACAACAACAACAGAAAAAAAAGGAAATAATTGCAAAATCACAAACCCACCTCATACCTATACACAGAGCGTAAATAAATGACTATTATACCAATACGACAACAAGATAAACATGAACAGCAGCAACAACAACAACGATGACAATGACAATGACAACAAAAACAGCAGCAATAACAGTAAAACACAAAACACACGTAAAGCCGGCCGTACACCCATACCCAACCCACTGAACCTAGAACGCCTTCATCAGGATGAAAATCATCTACGATTGATTTCCATCATCATCGTCATCTGGGTCAAGGACAACAGCGATTAGCACTTTTTTCCAATTCCTTTTTTTTTTTTACTTTCTTCTTTTTTTTTATTTTGAGAACATATTATCTCCCGGCAAAGTTTGTATGTATGTAGTTGTATAGTGAAACTAAACGAACATCGTCCTCATAAGCAAATAAAAAATAAAAAAAAAAAATGTTAACAAAAAAGGACGAATTCAAGTTTTTGAATTTTTGTTTACCCCCAAAAACATCCATAAGGACTCGTAGGTCGTCCTTTTCATCGTTGTCGTAGTCCTCATATCTCGTGCACAGTTATGGGCCCTCCTCGTGTACAATTAAGTGTCCTTTTTTTGCATTTTAAGGGGTAAATATTTATATATACATAACATAATCCTTACAGTTTCAAATAAATTTAAATTCAAGAAGGATTAAAACAGAAAAACACAACGAAAACAAAAAAGGAAAATATGCTTAACCCCAACGAGGACGATTAAACGAGGCAAAACAGAAGGATCCCGGTGCGGTCCCTAGGGAAAATTAGGATAAATTTATTTGGGTCACCAGCATTAGGATCATAATCATATGGTCATATGGCAGTGGGGATGATGATGATGATGGTGGTATTTCCCCCCAACTTAAAAATTAATATCCTTCTATCTATTCCCAATTTATGTTGGGATAGATACTATGTGTATCTGATGGCCTTATCAAACTTATTTCGAAACCAAGCAGGCAGATAATGGTGCGGTCATAAGACCAAGACCAATACCAAGACCAACCTCGCTGGACTTAACTTGTCCCATCGTCAGACACTTGGTGTAATTAAATCCAACCAAAGCAACAATAAGACTAAGTGCCGTAAAACCGTCCAGTCCGGTGGGGTCTGTCGTCTTGGTCGTTGTATGTCTGTAGGCTAGGCTCTGATGTGGTAGTTGTGTTTCAAAATGAAAAACCCTTAAAAAAATTCAAGGATCTTTCTCGCAACAATGAACTTTCACGGATCATGAATAAAAGATTAGAACAAATTTTATTTATTTGTTCTTTTTTTTAAACAAACTCTTTTTCCAGATGTTAATCAAATTTTTGGAATTTCCTCATACCTGCTTCCGTTTTCCAAACTCCTCTATATAGGGACGGGATTGCCCGAGGCCCGGATTCAGAGTCGACGCTAATAGATGCAAAGATAAGATTGTTGTTTATAGAAATAATAAAAGGAATAAATATTAAAAAAAAGGTCGTGTGTTCACGAACCACAACCGCATATTATGATTGTATTTTGCATAAAAAGAGCACCAACAGCAGCAGCACCCAGCAGCACATGTGATGTTGACAAGTGTATAATTAGTGTAGTGGTGTGTTATCAGGGATGGATTTGATTGGAAACAAAAAAAAGGGCCGTTTTCGCTAGAGAAATCTTGTGAGAACATCGGTTTATTTTTGATAAGAACTTGACAAAATTACAATAAATTGAGCCTAATTTTACGTAAGATTTTTAATGAAAACGATGCTATATCTCTATTTTTTCAACTTAGACTGTGTCTAATATGGTACTTTTATGATATATCTAGTGGCTCGTCCCGGCTTTGAACGGGATAGATAGATAATAATAAAAAGTACATCATATTTTATATTTATATTTATTTATTTAATTCTATCTACAAATTAATTTAACTAATTTCTCAGATTTCATTCAAATCCTTTCAGTCAATCTAGCGTGATTAAAAAAATCTAAAGAAATCTATACACCAGGAATCATACATTTTGAGGGAGTAAAAATATATGTTCTATATATTATGTTTTATTCCACCCAGACTATTATCTATTTCGTTTTCAAATTACATCCGAATCCGTTCAGCCGTTCTGTTACTATTAAAAAGTGTTGAAATTTAAAAACACCAAATCTGTGGACTTCTAGAAAAACTTTAAAAAATTAAATTTGTACTCGTTTGCATGCTTTATATATTTTATAAATTTTTTGGGTATGAAATTTGATTCTGTAGTTGATGAATTAAAGATTGTCATGTTTTCGGAACATTTCTAGTCAAAAAGTACTAATAATTATATTATTTTCTACAAACATTTTTACTTTGGTAAAATAGCTGTTTTAAGTTTTAAAAATACTTCTTATCCAGGCTTGCCAAATATTTGTTTCTTAGATATTTTTCGAAAACTTTTATTCCATTTTGGAAATTTATACCTAGATATTACTGAAAAAAGTACTCTGATTATTAGTACCAATTTTTTACAATATTTGTTGCATCAAAACTGTTTTAAATATTTTTAACAAATATCACGTTGATTGTTCTAGAAATAAATCCATCCAAAAAAATTTGCTCAATAATGAAAACATAAACATGTTCTTTTATTTCAAATTGAGTTTTGACAAAAATAAGTTCACACATTCTTAAGTTATTTTACTTAAATTTTTGAGTCGTATCAACTTGTTTCAAATCTAAACCGTTTCTATAAAAGAACCATACATGACCCTTTATATTTTAAGAAAAAAAAAGAAATTCAAAAATTATATTCAATAAAACTTTAAACTTACTTTTAGTAAAAAAAATTTCTTTTTCTGTTGAATTTTTCTAGACTGTTTATTTTTTCTTTTGACTTTTTAAAATTTCAACATAAAACACATATCTTCACTTAATTTTTTCTTCTTCCGATCTTATTTTAAAATTACCTTAAAAACCAAAGTAAATCTTTATTTAAAAAATTATTTAACCCCATTTTGAAAAAATAGTAATCTTTAAATAAATTTATTTAAATTAATAAAAATTAAACTATTTATGAAACCGTTCCACTGTACACTAAAATAAAGTTCATAGTGTTGTAAAAACCCACAACCAGCATACTCTTTCTTGTTGAAGTAACAAATCATTTTCAGTACATGAAAATTGACGTTTCAAGCTTGCATTTTAAATGTCACTGCAACGTTGTTTTCCATTGACTGTAATTTGTGGCTGTCACTGAGCAAAAAGAAGTGACAAACTGACATCGACACCAATATGAAAACCAAGCAAGCAGTTATTTATTTATATTTGAATGAAGTGGTTTGGCTTGAAGCAAGAGTATTTTTTTGACATTTAATGCATACCTATTTGAACTGTCAAGGTGTCACAAGAATAAAGTTAAACTCAAGGAATGCAACCAAATATTAGATAATTGTGTTTTATACTATTGTAAAAAAGGTTATGGAAATCATTTGAAGACAATGTCTTTCGTGGTTGCAGTTAAAAGAAGAGGGCCTATTAGACTGCCTTGTGGAACACCAGATGTTAATTATAGCTAGAAACAAAGTGAGCTTAATTTCTTAATTCCAAAAGCTAAAATGGAGAAGGACGAATGAATTAAACAAGGCCTGTTTTTTTTCATGAAACAAAAATGCTTTAAAAGTTTTAGAAATGTTTCCAAATCTTTTGGAATGATGATGGGACTTACGTTTTTATTCGACTTTTTTGTGAACTCAATAATTAAGAGAATTTTCAATACATGATAAGATATTAAACTCTAACAATCTGTTCTCAAAAATGTCGTAAGTTTCTAATTGTTAAACTTAACCTTTTGAATATTTTCACATTGATTGCTTGGTCCTTGATAAGAGATTGGTGTAAGTGTCCATTTCCTGAGTCGTGGGCTTAAGACTTATTTGTTTAATTCTTTTTTCTAAAAATATTTTATATTTTTTACCTCCTACCCCCTCCTTCCTTTAATGAATTGAAGTTTTCGTTTTGCAAGTAACTAACATAATTTAACAAGTATTTGAATTGGAAAATATTACAAATAAGACATTAAAAAAGTTATGAAACCTTCCATTTTATACCAAAGAATTGTGGCCCCCTTAGTGCCCTTAGATTTGAACTCATTAAGTCCAAGTATAATTCCACCCTTGTGTTTAAGGTGCACTTTACTTGTTGTATATTTTAAATTCGATTTGAATGGGATGAGTCAGAATGAATGCGCATCCAAATGCACTGCACTGTGACGGTACAAATATACACAAATAATGAAAATAAGAACAGCAACAACAACAACATACTTTTACCTGCGCTTCCATTGAAAAAAAAGTGAATCAGCACTGCAGAGGCACAGTCCAGCGTTGCCACTTTAAAAAAAGAGTTGTGCAGTAGATCATTTAAAAAAATGCAGTAGATTGGATCTTTCCGCAGTAGATTTTTATTACGTATAAAACATAAACATAAACAGCTTAAATCTATTTAAACACATTTATTTGTAAATGTGTAGGTAATAAAGCTTAATACTTAAAGTCTTAAACAAATACATTTTTTTTTTATATAAATTTTCCATCAGTAAAATTAAAATATTGAAAATACCAGGGTTCGGAGAACGATAAAATTTAATTCGTTCGCGATCGAAAAACCAAACCGGGAATTTAATTTTTAATTCGATCGCGAATTTCCTTAAAAATAAAATTTGTGTTCGCGAACGAATTAAATTTTGTTGGGAACTGAAAAATTTAATTCGTTCACGAATTTATCACAGAAGATCCAAAAATTTAAAATACTCTAAGAGCCCATCAGGAGGTCTGAGGGTGTCCAGAAACAATTGCTGACATTATTCATTTCCTTACAAAAAATTAAATTTTCAAGAGTATTTACGTTAAGTTTTTTTCGTAGTTTATTTTTAACTTGGCTTACAATCGAAAACTTTCGCTCTGCAGCGGCACTACTATGGGAAAGTGAACGCAAAATCAACATATGCTCGCAAAGTTCGACAAATATTTTTTCCGATTTTTCCAGTGCCGACAAAAATTTACAACATGTCTTCTGTACCTCTCAATCGCACACGATTACAACAACAAATTTTTGTCGGCACTGGAAAAATCGTTCAATGTAGACCGGGACTAAAGAAGGTTTATAAAACAAAAAAGTGCAGTAGATTTGATTTAGTGGCAGCAGATTAATTTTTTGCGAAAAGTGCAGCAGATCTACTGCTATTGCAGCAAAGTGGCATCGCTGGCACAGTCAGAGACAGAGGCACGAGAAGAGGCAGCATTCAGCAGGCATCACATAAACTACAAACCAA
This sequence comes from Scaeva pyrastri, assembly GCA_905146935.1. NCBI lineage: Eukaryota > Metazoa > Arthropoda > Insecta > Diptera > Syrphidae > Scaeva > Scaeva pyrastri. The sequence goes on along the minus strand of LR989929.1, from coordinate 16,029,405 downwards.
GACCACTCACGGTTTTTCGAGCCTCATCTCTTAGCCATGTCGAGTGCTGCCACGGAGCACACCCTTTCCTCTTGAATGCATTGCACTTCAACTCGGCCCACACTGCATACTCCTACATAATATGCATGTAGTGTAGATACACCACATATGTATATGTACTTTGCAGGCACGAGGCGTGACTTTTTTGGAAGCGGAAGCACTTATGATTTAACTTAAATACAAAGTTTTTATCAAGATCATATTTCTTTTATTACACAAATGTAAAAGAAAATTTTATAAAATTCATTTATTAAAATATTAAATTGAGTAATAACTTAAAACTAATGTAAAATTAAATGTTAGTTTCATTTTTGAAGAAAAATATCATTGATCACAAAACATTAGCATTAGCATTGTTGACAATGCGATTTGCACACACACAGATAAAAAACATAACAAGAAAAAGGAACACACAAGTGTTAAATAAACTTTTCAACCCCTATTTCAATGAATGAGAAGAAGCAAATAACTCATATCTCTCCTTTCCTGCTCTACTTTTGTTTTCACAAATTTTCATAATGAGTTCACTCAATTCAATCTTCACTTCTTATGTGAACGCCAACAAATAAAAAAAAAATGCTTTGAACGAGATTGAGTGAGAGTTGAGAGTAGGCGATATATCAGAATGCCTAGCTGGTATGCATTCCAAATATTTGTTTGCAAGCGTGAGTGTATAATGGAGTGATATTGTGCATTCCCCGTGGAATTGAAGTTTGAGTTTTTGTAGTTATAGTTTTGCATTGTTTTTCCTGAACGACTTTTATTAAGAGATTTTATTAATTTACAGAAGAGATTAAATAAAATTCGATTAGGTCAGTTTCGAGTTAAAATTTCTTTGCTTAAATCATACGATTTTTTGAATTGCTTTACGGAAGCACTCATTCCACTCAATATATGGACGCTTCGTCCCTGGTACTTTGTTATATGTATGCTTCTAGATGCTTATGGACGCACCACCTGGGGCGTCTAATTAATTGCGGACTTTAAGTTAAGAATCCGTCTAAAGATAAAACTGATTTAGACGAAAAGATACAGATACAATTATTATTTCCACAACTAGGTCGTTTCCTCTCCCCCTACCCTCCTGCGGTTGATGTGTCTTAAAGCCTATAATGATGGCGTACTTAAGTCTTAAAAATTCAAACAAACTCCTTAAGTGCATCATTGGGCATTGGACATAGTGCATCATCATAAGATTATAAGCTAAAATAAACACAAGTACAGAAAATTGATGTTTTATTTAAAAATTTGCCGGCAGATTTTTCACTCTTTTATGTACTAAACAGAAAAATGTTATTTTTGGCTTGATGATGCTTCTCAGATACTCTTTAAAAGAATTTGTATCTGACTGCTGACTGCTGGCTGATGAAGGAAAAACACGAGCTTGTCGACGAGTATATGGCTGCAGATGCAGATGCTGTGACTTTTGGCGCAAGATTGTATTTTTACTTGCGCAATAAAAAATTAAAGTAGTTGTGTGTTGTGCGAAGTTAATTAAGGCGAAAAGAGTGATAAGTGATTTTGAACCCGGAAAGCCTGAATGAAATTTTTTTTTTTTTTCGTTTTCACGTGTTCTGATGTTGTTTTCGGTTTTGTGTTCTTTGTGAAGTGCTTGAGAGAAATGAGGAATTAAAAGACGAAATATTTAGTAGTATGTTCGTTAGTTTTGGTCAAAAATTACATTTTACGATATGGGATTATCATACTTCACTACAAAGTATAAAACAAAGCCACTTTCCACTGTCTATCTATCCCTGTGTGTGCTTAGATCTTTAAAACTACGCAACAGATTTTGATGTGGTTTTTCTTAGTAACGATTACAGCCGGGTAAGAAAGACTAGCCAAATTCTGTATCTTTGCAAAAATTTTGAAACGGTTGACGGTATTTTTGGACAACGTCAAATAATAAATAATTCTCCATTGGGAAATTCTGCCTTATCTGAATTTTTTTAACTTCCTAGACCGTGGGTTTCAAATCGAAATCTACCATCCTCTTCCCCTTCTGTAAAGCTACACATAGTGTAATTAATTTAATTTCGCTAAAGCTATGCTGAAATTTGATTGGTGATGACGATGCGATATAACATCAAATGGTTAAAAATGTCAAAAATGTATTTATATTTGTTTTCAAACCAAACATAAAATTACTTTAATTTGGTAAGCAGCCAATGATAGTTAAGTCACTATCGTATTGGAGCCATTTTTAAGAATAACTTGAAAAATTGTTATATTAGTCAATATGAATCGACCAAATTTTACAAATCTTTCTTTGAAGATGATTCGAAAAGGCAAACATACAAAAAATTTAAAAAAATTGAAAGAAAAATAGAATAAATTGGAGTTTGGTTCTTCCGTCGAAAATTCCATCACATTTGGAGAAATTTTAAACAGACTTGTCTCTTAATGCAAAATGTTATATTTTGCATAAATAAACAATGCATACATAAATTATTGTTGCTGTTATAATTAATTATTTTCTTTATAGTAGACATTTTTGGGTCCGATTTTGGGTTTTCTTCAAAATATTTAAAGATCAATAAACGTGTAGAATGTAGATCCTACAAAATTATCAAAAACTGCCACAAAAATCAAATCTAATATTAAAAAAGAGACTGGGTGCGACCCACACTGATAACTTCCCATTTTGTATTTATTGTAAAAAAAAATTTCAATTTGATATTCGTAGATATTTAATCATTTTTTAAATATTGAAAATAAAATACATTTGAAGTCAATGTCGGTGCTCATCCTCGATATATTCAAGTCAAAAAACACTTTTTAACAACTTTTCTTAGATTTTTTGTACTTTTTTATTTTTAGTAACAGAACTGTCAATTTAATTTTTTGCGAAAATTTTACGAAATGTCAAGGACAATAATATTTTCTATATCAAAAAATTGTTTCGAAGATGATATCCTTTTTCCTTCATTATATTTTTTCACGCCAAAATTTTTCTTTTTAGTTTTTACTTTAAAAAAAATTTCAGTGTGTTGCATTATTTTCAAATTTAAAGCAAACTTGTATTACATTGTTTTATAAACAGTTTAATTTATTCGAAGTCAATAGCATTATCCGTTTCTGAAATATTTGCAACTAACTAAAATTTTCACTTTTTTTTAAACTGCTATGGTGAAAAAACCGCTCAACAAATTTTTATAAAAGTCCTTTCTGCATTTTTCGAAGTTATAACCTGTTGAATAAACTTTCAAAAATTCGAGTCGATATCTTTATTCATTGTTGAAATATCGTTAAAAGGGTATCTCGAAATTTACGAACGTACATCCGAACGAACGTACGAACTTACGTACACACACACACACGTACATACATCTCTCTACAAATGACGAATTTAGATTCTAGGAACCATAATACGTTCAGATTTGTCAAAAATTTCAATTTGACAAATCGGACCGATTACAAAAAAATATTTCCTTACTTTAAGTTTGAAACTTATAACATTTATTTTGAGCCTCTTAATTTTGTGCCTTAGTTTTCATCTTCCAAATTCATGAAATTTAAGACCTTAAAAAGTCAAAATGCCCAAAAACTAATATTTCTTCAAAAAAAAAATATCAAAATTTGTCATATTGCTCTAAAATTGCTTTCCAGATACTGGATCTCGCTGAAAATGTAAGGTTATAGGGGTAGGACTGGTGGTAACTCCTAAGGCAAGCATTGGTCTCGTATTAGAAGACAAATCAAGCTCTGAAGAAACAATCTCTCGCCATAAGACTTCTGCGTAAATGAGGATTTATTTAAAAGACCATCGTCTTATTTTTGACAGTGTTAATCTGAAGGTTCCATAATCTCTTTAGGTGTAAAATTGAACCTACAAAATTAACCCTTCAAATCTCACAACTTCACATAAACTTCCACTGATGTCGTCTTTTATCACTAAAAATTGCAAATATAATAGGTCTAAGGATGCCTTCTTGTGGAACGCCTATTGCCAAAAGACCTTAAAATTTGAACCAGATACATTCCAATAATGAACCGATGCTTACAGAATAGACGATTTATTTTAACTGCTGTCAAAAACTACCCTTGGGTCCATAGAAAAAAAATCCAGTGAATTTATTTCCATTCTTCGAAAACTGCAGTGTTTTGAAGTAAAATATTCGATGAATTTCTGAATTTTTCATTGGCTCTTTAAGAAAATTTGTCAGTTTTATATTTTGATTAAATAAATAGCTGACAACATTCTTGGATGTTTTTCCCATTAAAAATAAAAATTACGTGTGAAGAAGCTGTAGAAGATAAAACTTAATGCAAGACTCAATCAATTTTTCTTCATCCTTGTCATAGTTTTTTTTTAAATACATATAAAGTTCATTTGCCTACGAAAACGAATACCATTTATTAGAAATGTGAAATTTCGTTTGCCAAATAAAAAACTGTGAGTTTATTTTTAGCATACACCATAATAAAAATACATAAATCTAAAAATAGTCTAAAAATTAAAATTACAAAAATAATAAAATCTCTCAATGAATCTTTTTCTCAAATATACGAGTATGTAAGTGTACCTTTTTTATGTAGGTAACAATGCCAAGATTACTCTTTTGTTTAAAAAAAAAAGTAACAAAACACGAAATTAATTTCTTTTGTATCTAACAAATAATAAAAAAAAAACAAACGACACAAAATTTATCTCATAATTTTGTTTAACCTAAATTATTTACACAAAGAAAAATTACTAAACAAAAAAAAAAACAACATTAAAACACTAACAACAATGTTTTGTAATGTAAATAACAAAAGAACACAAAATTTACGATATTGAATCATCTTCTTCGTCTTCTTGTTGTCTAAACAAAACAAATTTAAAATTTTTATGTTTTTTTAAAAAATCAAAGGAAATAATATACTTTATAACAGTGAGTTGAAATTTTGCAATAAAAAATACTTTTCGAGTGTTGACAAAAAGCAAATGTCTGAATTTTGTCGGTCTTCTAAGTTAGTGCACCCTCGCTAAATGAAAAAACAAATAAACATTATTTATTTACTTAAATTTAGCAATGAATTTAAAATACATGTATCTATACCGACACATAGACATAGATGAGCTGTAAGAGTTGGGTAGAGCAACATTGAGGGAAAATTGGAAACAGGCCAGGCTGAAGATTAGAAATTTTACGTCGTGGTGTCGACGACGTTGTTGTCGTGGTTGACGTTGTCTACGCCATTGTCTACGTCGTCGTCGTCGGTCGTCGTCGACGTTGTTTTAGTTCAATTTATATTCATTCACATTTCACAAAAATGCATTTGTGATAACTTCAGTCACGCTTTTGTTTAAGACTTTTAACATTTGTTCATATTTTTTTGTTTAGTGTGTATAAATTATGAGACATTTTTCAGATGCGATGCACGATATTGATTTGATACATAAAAAGGGGGAGGGGGAGGGGAATTAAATCGATCAAGGCTATGTTATTAGAATATTACACGATTGACACGATTGTGTACCCTTTCCATTTGTTTATTATAAATGAATCAATTAACTTTATTATATTTGAAAAAAAAAAAAATATTAACCAATAAACAAACTAACAAGATAGACACAAGATGGCAGGTGATTGAGTGACAATCTTAAAGATACTTTGATAGGAAGAAAAAAATCAAGAAATCACCCAGAGACAAGATCGGGCTTTGAGCTGGCATATAACATGTATTTTACATGTTGATGTTGATTGGCTATAAATTCATATCTTATTTTTGATCAGCTTTTTTTTTTTGTTAAATTAAGAGGGTTCCGTGTTGTGATCTGATGATGCCAGGAAATGAAATGAAATCAAATGGTAGTATAAATTTTATACATACATATACATAGACTTTCTATTTTCAATATAATTCAAAAATCGAAATTCGAGAAAATGAAAATTATGTAAGAGAGTAGTAAGATATTTTCCCGCATTTAAAATTGATAAAATTGAAATATTCGTTTTGGTTTATAAATTTATGTTTATTTTTATGAATGAAATTTATTAAAGTGTGACAGTATTTTTGTAAATATATTGATGACATTCGTAACTGTCATTTAACATTTTTTTTAGTGTCAATTTTGTGTGGTTTGTAGAAAGCAAAAATCAATTAAGAATGCATGTTTTTCAATGTCAAACTAAGACTTATAACTTTGATAGCATTTTAATCGCAAATTAAAGTTATTATATATGCCATGGGCGTAGGCATATCACTTTCACACTTAGGTATTAGATTAGCACCGCCTTGCATAAACGCCTCCAAGTAGTCCAAGTGGGGACTGTCGAAAAGTCAAACCACTTAATATATGAAGAAATTTTTAAGGCATTTTACTGATAAGTTAGTTCAAACATTAAATAAAATAATGAACACGTGAATATGAGCCATTCTAAGTGAATTTTTATCGAAAAATTATCTTCAGTGATGATGCCCATTTTTAGCGGTGTTTTATTGGAACTCTTTAGATAGCACATAATGCAAGTTCAAACAAAAATAAACAACGAACTCACCCTATATGTGTGGGTGGTTATGAAATGCATTAAGGTACTTTACTGCCTCCTACATTTCACAATCCGAAACTCTATCTGCAGTAAAATACTTTTTACTGATTAATGACTTATTTTTGTTTACTTATCTGTTGTTGTTGTTTTCATGTAATTTTTTTTAGGGATATGATGGTAAATAAAACAGTTATTATAATGTAATCCTAACCCTTATCGACCTTATCGACGTTATCAATTACTTCAATCATTTATTTATTGAGTTTTTAATTAAATATGAAGAACCAAGTAACTCATATTGAACTTAATTAATCATGAATTAAATCAGCTTTGAGGTGGTCTAACGTATTTTCCAACATCGTCATTACCCAGTTTCATTATAGATAGCAGCAAATTACCACTAGTGTCAATAAAACCTAGAATTTCACAAGATATTATATAAATTTTAGCTGATTAACGATTTTCTGTGGATGCCTAAAATTTTACAATTATTATTTTTATGTTAATTTACAACTTGTTGAATTTGTACATAAAGATCTTATCTTATGAAAATATCAGATGTCAGTTCTCACTTCCGAATTCTGATTTTTGATTTGTGATTTCTAACTTCTGATTCTTGATTTATGATTTCTGGCTTCTGGCTTCTGACTTCTAATTTCTAACTGAAGACTTCTGACTTCTAAATTCTGATTTTTGGCTTCTGATTTTTGACTTCTGACTCCTGACTTCTAACTTCAGACTTCTAACTTCTGATTTCTGACTCCTGACTTTCGGCTTCTAAATTCTGATTTCAGGCTTCTGATTTTTGACTTCTGACGTCTAAATTCTAACTTCTGTCTTCGGACTTCTGATTTATTATTTCTGACTTCTAAATTCTGACTTTTGACTTCTTACTACTGGCTTCTGACTTTTAACTTCTGACTTTCGACTTCTGACTTCTGATTTATGATTTCTGGCTTCTGACTCTAGATTCTGTATTCTGACTTTCGACTTCTGACTTCTGATTTATGATTTCTGGCTTCTGACTTCTAATTTCTGGCCTCTGACTTCTAGCTTCTAATTTCTAACTTCTGACTTCTAAATTCTAACTCCTGAATTCTAACTTCTGACTTCTGGCTTCTGACTTTTATCTTCTGACTTCTGGCTTCTGACTTTTGAATTCTAACTTTTCTGTCTTCTAATCTCTAACTTCAGACTTCTAATTTCTAACTTCTGAATTCTAACTTCTGGCTTCTGACTTTTATCTTCTGACTTCTGGCCTCTGACTTCTGACTTCTAGCTTCTTATTTCTAACTTCTGACTTCTAAATTCTAACTCCTGAATTCTAACTTCTGACTTCTGGCTTCTGACTTTTATCTTCTGACTTCTGGCTTCTGACTTTTGAATTCTAACTTTTCTGTCTTCTAATCTCTAACTTCAGACTTCTAAATTCTAACTTCAGACTTCTGACCTCAATCTCTAACTTCTCACTTCTAAATTCTAACTTCTGACAATTTGTATCAGGAATTCATAGAAATTTATTATCTGAGGCTAAAGAGGGACTTGTAATTTCAAGTTGTTGTACTAAATCACGAATTTTTTGTGAAAACTTATAATTCTTTCGTAGTTTATTGACAATTATGACAAAATAATGACTGTGAGCTATTAAATACCCGACAAAGTTACATATGTCAAATTTCCTGCATTTCCTTCATAAGAGACTTCTCGTTCTTATTCCTTTTAACGGGCTGGAATAGAGGCTAATTTGTTTGACATATTGACAAAGTACTTTTTCCAACCATAACTTAGCTACTAGTTTTAATTTAAATTACAAACGACTCTCTTAGTTTTTAATTAAGAAAACCTGCTCATATCTTCAGTAGTTGGTAGTTACTTTAGTGGCTCTATGATTGTCACGTTTTTTTCTTTTTTTTTTTTTCAAAGTATTTTTTTGATATATTCGGAAGATAAAAAACGTCACGTTTGCAAATTTTAATAGTTCTATTAAAAATTCTAACACGCTCTACACACTGCAGCTACTTAATATGCAAAAGTCGATGATGGTTTTTAAGAGAATTTATGAGGTAATATCTCTTAGTCAATGACATTTATTGATTAACTCCAACACCTACGGCTTTTTTCCTCTACATACATATATCCGTCTAAAAAAAAAAACCTATATAACACATTTTCAAAACTCAAGGGATATCATTAACTTGGTTTTTCTTTTTTCTTTGGTTCCATGCAAGAATGCAGAGAATTTTCGCTGCACGTCCGTGCGTTGCATCGTCTGTCCATTCCATATGACATCGCAGTGTCGTTCTTAAAAGCAATTTATGATTATTTCATGTTTCGAATTGGCATTGTATATATAGGGATTGTTAAGGTATTCCTAAGCTGCTCCTGCTGCTTCAGTTGTGTCTTCCGTAAAACTGCCTCGGGTAATCAGTGTGCAAAATCATTATCGCCCATCAAGCTGAACGATGCAATGAGACGCGACGTGCTGTGGTTCTATGGGTTAGAAGCATGTTTGAAACAAAAAAAAAAATAAAAAAATTAAACATCCAGAACCATGTCCAGTTCAGTGTCCAGTTCAGTATCCAGTCTCAGTGCCAGTTCGAAAACCCTATATTGATGTGCCAGAGTCTATGTTGCGATAGGACGGAGGCAATAAAAAGTGCAGGTAATTAGGATGCACTGAGCGAAGACTTAATCGCTTACTGCCAGTTGCTATAGTTGCCAGTCCCATGGCCAGCCCATCAGGTGGAATTTTATTCCCAATTGATATACAACGAGTTTGTCAGGTAAACAAATTAAAAAAAAAAACAGAAACTGAAAAAGAGGAATCAATTAGCGATATGGCAGCCAAACTGCAATTCTGCAGTATTGCATCCACCTGTGATTTTCTTGGTGCATGCGTGCAGTTTTTTTTTTAATGAAATGACATTTTATTCGATATGGTGGTGACTGTGAGATGTTGATAAAAAGTATAAATTTAAATTGCTTGAAATATTTGAAGTGCGTTGCATATTGCATACCATTGCCAGGGGCTGGCTGGATGCATCCAAAAGACGAAGATGCGGTTCTTATTTTTTAATGCAAATTCCCATCTTGTCGACATGGTCGTTGTCGTTGTCGTCGTGCGTCGTCATTACCATCCTCATTCTCATCTTCATCATCGTTGCCGTCGTCGTCGTCGTCGGGATTCGTGAGAAGTCGAGATAAGCTAAGAATTTGCCCAGACACTCAACGAATCCAGAGTAAAAGTCTATGTTTTTCTTATTTCTTGTGAAAGCCGCTTATGAATATTTTATTAAAATGCACCTCTCCCCCTCAATTTAAGCTCTCGATTAATATGATAGCGTACTATCTCTCTCGCTTTTGGTCTTAATCCATTCCTTATAAATGCAACCGGTTCATTGGCAATCTATGTCATATAAATGCAACATGACAGTCACCATACAATTAGTGAAAGAAATTGTTGTATAGTTGCTGTTTGTTATTAATTTTTTATTTTTTATTTATTTTTATCAATTTTATCAGGGTTAAGCTTGCAGCAAAATTCATATAATATAAAATATAGAAATAAAAACAAACTCGAGTGATAACAAGAACAACATGGAAATTTTTTTTTTTATTCAAACTGCAGTCAGTGGCATTTTAATTTTATGAGATGAAAACAAAAAAAATTCATGAATGACCATTTTTATTTGGAATTCTGAAAGACTGATAAAATAATTTATATAACGATCATCAGGAGCTGGAAGTAGGTTAAAAGAATTTCATTATGGTGATATTATTGAGAATATTATAATCGTAAAAAATACTGTTTTACGAGATTTTATTGGGTCGGTTTATCTTTTAATTCGGTTGCATTATTTTTGGCTGTGATAAGAAAATGTTGATGCATAAGATAATTGTAAAAATCGAGATTTGGGTGGGTTGATTTTTAATTGGGTTTATCGAAAAATTCGATCAGGTTAAACTGGAAGATTAAATGTTATAAAAATGTCTTTAAAGACTTGTAAAGATTGCAGTTTTCTGCAAAAAGTTAATAGAGGAAATTGCAGAAGCTTATATTTTTATTAACATGGTTTGACAGCGTGGCAGATTATGGCGTCTTGCGATCGCTATAACTAGAGACACTTGTTAAATGAGGCCAGGATCGGATCCCGGTTGTCGAGCCGATGATCATGATGATGATGATGGTTTGAAGCCATCAACTGAGTTATTATTATCAAAATGATCATTGCAAACACTGTGGAAGGATAGATTGAGTTGTATCTTGAAACAATTTAGAGACTATATTAGTCTTAAATTAGTCTTAATGTTAACAACTATGAAATTGGAATTTTGACAAATTTGAGCTTACAGCAAAAGCAGGGATGTTAATCTCAAGAGCAGAGATGTGAATTTCAAGAGCAGGGATATGAATCCCAAGAGCAGGGATGTCAATTCCAAGAGCAGAGATGTGAATCCCAAGAGCAGGGATGTGAACCCCAAGAGCAGGGATGTGAATTCCAAGAGCAGGGATGTGAATCCCAAGAGCATGGATGTAAATCCCAAGAGCATGGATGTCAATTCCAAGATATTTCTTGAGCTGGAAAGAAGGGCTTTCACCACGGTGTAAGAGTGAGGAAGAAGATTTGTAACTTAAATTCATTGCTTTAACATGTAAGCACTTTATTTGTCGAATATGGACGTTATAGGTCTTTCTGGCTTGTTGAAACTTTTTCCGATATTTCTCATGATCATTTGATTTATGATCGGAAGATCACTCCTGATAACCTCTTTACTGTTCTCGTCAAACGAATAGAAGGTCTCATTCCCGAAAGAAACATATTTGTGCCGATATCTGTACTGGAGTCTACACGTCACTATCAATGAAGGATACTGACCAGTTAAAGATCCTTAAAAATGTATTAAGACTGTTCCAGTTGGCTTTCTCATAGGTATTGCCAAACGGTTGTCTTTCTTTAACTGAAATATTTTGGAATGAAAAATTGACAGATTATGAAACAAAATGAGAGTACATTAATATCATACTTATCAGGATCAAAAGAAAGACACAAGTCGAGTGCATTGTCGGTTCGGCACAACCTATAAAATGATCATGAATTAATTCGATGCCAAAAATGGTTAGGAATTTAGACCATTACCATAAGGTAAATATTGATTTCAAAAATAAAAAAAAAGTCCGAATACATTTTTTGTGTTATAAGATATTTAACAGGAAATGCAACATAATACTTCATTTCTGATTCACTTAAAAGGAAAATTCAGATTGCATGTTTTAAGTCATAATTCAAACTATCAGAAACTAAAAACCAACTTATTATGAAGTCACAACATTCCATCTAAATGATTCTAATGACATTTTAACCGGAAATGCTTTTATCATGTTGTGTCTTTTAGTTTTAGTGTCATGCATTTTTGTCTTTTTATCTTAATGCTTCAGAAAAAAAAAATTAAAAATGTAAAAATATTTAAACTTTTATTTATTCTTAGTAAAAAAATATTCAGAAAGAAAAAGCTTTTCAGCTTTCTTAACTGAGTATTTTAAGAAGAGTGTTTTTTTTTTTAAATCGAACATTTTAGTAAAATATTTTTGCATTAAGAACATTTTGAAGATATCTGACATTCACATATATTTTTTTTTTTTTTTTTGAAAATACCAAATTTCTAAATAAAAAACATGTTTCAAAATTCTCTAAATTCTGACCAACTTGACTTATGTATTACATTTATAGGAATGACAAAACTGGGTCGCATTTTGCATAACACATCAGAACAAAAAGTGTCTCCTAATAATTTATGAATGTGTTTTTGTTTTCCCTCCTAGTCCTAATACATTATTACAAAATTTCTCATAACTTCTTATAAAATATACTAATTATTAAGAATGATCTTTCATATTTCAATTGAAATCATAAATCATAATGACCATTAACGTCTTAAATGCCCACTTCAATTGTCCATTTAAACGCCATCCATATGGCCATAAAAAAAAAAAACGAACAGACTTAGGTATGGTTCATAAATCACATTTCCAAGGAACTTTCTACAATAAATACATAAATATAAAATAAAAATAAAAACAAAAAATTTCCACGGCCAAAGTATTTCTTGAAAATATTCCTTTCTTTTGTGTATAGCTACAAAAGAAAACAATGTCAAATCCTCATCCTAGAAACTATAACACAGGAGAGGTAGGTAGGTTATGTCTTAGTATTCCTGCCTACATCTTGTAGATACAATTTGTATTGCATGTCAATGTCACCATGACCATTCATCCCACCATCAGAGATACAAGTACTTTCTATTGCTTTCTAAGGACTATACCGTCGTCGTCGTTGGACGTTAGATGTCCGTCGTCGTCGTCGTATTCGAGACCATGAAGATGACGTGTGTGCACATTTGAAGTACTAGATACATTACATTGATATATGTACATATGTGTGTTCAAATGAAGGTATTAGATACACCACCAAACTGTCTGCCGTTTTTCACACTCCAAAGATACGAATTTACACATGGGAACCAGATTGTAACCCAGAATTGGAATTTCTTCCACCATCCGAGTGAAATTAAAAAGGATTTCTCTCCTGTCTCCTCTCGACAATGACGTGGATGTGGATGACCACCTACGAATTTACTTTTTTGTTTTTTCAAGTAAAAAGTAAAAATATCTAAGAGTGCTTTGAGGACTACCTATCATGGCGGACCTTAGTCTCTCGTGTATCTAACTCGTTGTCATGCAGTACATTTCAAGTGTCATCCATTTGAATGTCTATGACAGTTGTTGTGCGCGTATATCTTTTTCTCCTTCGGGAATATTATTCCACACCAACCCGTCACTGCGAGACTGATTAAACCGCCCATATGCACTCAAGAGACTCTTATTTTTGATATAGGTTCTTCATGTGGCATTAGAAAAATATTATTCTATTTTCAAATGACAGTCTGTTGTGGTCGCCGCATAATTTTATGGATGGACAATATTTTAGTTTTTATGACAAATTAAAAATATTTAAATACCTACATCAAAAGTAATAAAAACTATAAATATTTAAATTTAATTTTCTTGTGGAATTATTATTGTTAAACAATTTTAACCACGAGTGATGATTGATGAGGGATGACTGTGATGATGGATACGAAAAATAAAAGACTTTACAGGTCGTATTTACTTGCTCTTATCGAAAATTTGGTGTATTGATGTAGAAAATATTTGAATGTAATTAATTAATAATTTAGAAAATCAATTTTTTTAAGATATTAGTTTAAGGTTTTTTAGGTTTTTGGAAAGGAAGTAATATTTGTTATTATGTTATCAATTTCTGTTTTTTGTCTAGCTAAATCTCGAGAACGACTTGGCCGATTTGGCTGATTTTGCTTTTGAAATGTTTGTCGTAGTCCAGGAAAGGTTTAAGAAGTGAGAAAATGTGAAAAATTGCGAGAAAGACAGTAATAGGAATAACAACTTCACACAATTTGGTTTACCTGCAAAAAAAATTGTTGCTTGTCAGTTGGCTATCAAATTTGTATATCTCAGTCTTCTCTCCAACGTTAATTCAAAGTTATAAAGATGCATGGCATCAGTTTGCCAATGTCTAATATTTACTGGTCTTAAATTGCCAAGAACATTACGAACTTCAACTCAATACAATTCAAATAATTTTTTTTTTTTAATTCCGAGAGTAATGAAAATTTGTATCGGCTGGTGACATATTGACCAATTTAACAACCAGGACTGCTATTACACCTCAATTGGGGCGGGACAAAGTTTACCGGATCGTCTAGTAATTTGATAGTTGTGAATGTCAAATTATGTTGATTTTTCTGTTTAAAAAGGTTTTTCAAATTACTGTGAATTTTTTAACGACGTAGAACATCGCTTCCAAAATGTTTACTTTTACTTTTAAAAAAATAAATCTGATCGGGAAGTTCATAGAACCAATGTCCGTTTTACGGGTTTTAAGTCCCTTCTAGACTATCAGTTGTCAGTTCAGTTATTCGTTCAGTTTTAAAAGAGAGTATCAGTCCGATTTGCAGTTGAGGGTTCATTGATTCAACTCCAACTGCAATTGAAATGATTGACAACTGAACTGAATCTCAATTGAAACCGAAAATGAAATGATTGTATAAATGGGGCTCTAGTGATGAAGCTCATTTCAGGTTAAATAGCTTCGTCAATAAGCAAAATTTTCGTAGATATATTTAACGAAGACAAGCCATTAACGAATCAAAATTAAATCCAATAAAACTGGCAGGGCTGCATCATCGGTCCTCATTCTTTTCTTTCGAAATTAAAAAAGAGCTGCAGTTACGGTAAATTGCGAGCGCTATTGAGGCTTGCCGACCGAGTTTTTGTTTCCAAAATTAATCAACTATGTAAATCTCGACAAAATTTGGTTCCAAAGTTGCGCAACTTATCATGAGAGAGTTTAACCGTCAATTTAGTGACAACTTTGTTCGCAGAAATTGTCATCCTTATCCATTCGACTTAACCCGTCTCTTTTCCTTTTTATGAGCCATGTTAAGTTATGCCAACGAATCAGCAAATTTTAAAGCATTGGGAAGTCAATATTTAAGTCTCCATTGATTCACACGGCCAAAATTACTCTGCCATATGAAATTGTAAAAATTCATTCCAACATCATTTCTGTCGTGTATTATCATTTTAAGTTTTCAAGCTTAAAAAACATATCCAATATTTAATTTACAAATTGATTGTCAATTTTGACAAATATCCCATGTTTTTCTAAGTTGCATTTTTTAAATAAACATAAACAACTATTAAAATCAGAAAACAAAACCTCCGATGACATTTTCATTCGCCTTCACTGCACCATTGCACTCGACTTTAACGTTTGACTCATATAAGTCATGACAGAATAGTCTAGAGGGGGTGAAGGGTATTAACTCTCTTAAGTACCTCATTGAGTTTCCTTGTTTATTTTATTCGATCGATAAAAATGCACTACATAACCTTGCAATAGGGCTTGAAGTTCTTTTTCTTAATTCTTACATTTTTATTCTTGATAATAAATAGTCGAAGTGATTGACAAATAATAGACGTGCGTCGGCGACTGCGGCGGAAATGACGACGTCATCAGACGCAAACCTATTCAAATTCAAATAATTGTGAATCGTGGTTTATTATTGACACAAAATCTAAATCAATCGAAACTTCATTGTCCGCCGCACTGCCCGTCACACAGTCACATACCGCGTTGGATGTCAAGCTGTATAGAATTAGAAGCAGTAGTCAAAGTGGAAGTTGTAGTGTTGTAGTGTCGAGGAATTGACATGTGTAGATAAACTTGGACAATAAATAAATTCAGGTCACAATATTTTATTTTTGTCAACTCTAAAGAATTGAATAAAAAACACGTTCCGTCTTTTTTTTATTCTTTTGTTTTTAATTCATCGGCACGTATTCGATTTGATGTAATTGTGGTTTTTATCATTTTTTAAAAAAAGCTTTCTTTTTTTTTATTATAAAATTTAAGCTTATTTAAAAAATATTAGCATTTAAATCGTGTCTTTAACATTTTCTTTACATTTAAGATATACATCCAAAAACAATTTCGACAGAAAACATTTTTATTGATATGTAGGTGGGATTAAATCGAACTAAAATGTTTGTCAAAAATGTTTTTGGAAAGTGTTTTTTCCCAAATGCCTTAGGGTGGCCCTAAAAATAAATCAAATGTCGAGAAATAGAGAAGTTAAATTAAATTATTATACGTATGGGTGACGAAACATTTAGAGATTCTCAAATTGGAAAATTATTTATTTGGAATGGAATCATGGGATGATAAATCGGATTTCTCCCTTTGCATATTTCAAAAATTATATATGGGAGTTGGAGATCCGGTTGAAGCAATTCAGTGACATATTTGGAATTAATTCTTTTCACTTGATGGAAGAGGTTGAGAGGTGTTTTTAAGGAATTTCAGTTAAATAACTTTTCGAAATTCGGAATTTGAGTAAATTTCTTTTGGTTCTTGGGTTCGAGAAAGAATTTGTATTTAAGTTTGAGAAAGTCTTTCAAAGATTAGAGATTATCTGTAGCAGGTGCCTTTGTTATTCATTATTATTTTATTTCATTTTCGGAGCTATTAGGAGTATTTATAATAAGAAGAAAAAAACAATATTTGAAAGTCAAAATTTTGATCAGATAATTCAAAGCAACGATGTGGAAGATATAATCTCAGAAAAAAATCATGGGTATAGATTTTTTTTTTAATCTTAACTCTTTGACATTTAACTTTTGTTAAGTGTCCCTAAGACACTACAAAAATCCACTTAAGTAGAATTTCCAATAATGAAAAATAACATATTAGAGGATCAAAATATAATTGAAAGTATTGTTTTTTGGTTAAAAATATCTCACGTTGGGCGCCATTGAATTGCTCAATAGCTTCCCTGAACTACTTAGATTCACTTAAAAAGTTCTAAAAGCGATAAATATAATAATTGAGGATCAAAAACTATATACTGTCTAATTGTATTGTTTTTTCTTAGGTTAAAATGCCCCACATTGGGCGCCATTTATTTGGCCAACATTTACCCTAAACTACAATAGATCCAATTTAGAATAAGTTATAAGAGTGAAAATGTAGTATTTGAGAATCAAAAGCAATATGGAGGCCAACTTTATATTTAAAGTAGGTTAAATATGCCTAGCGTTGCATTGGGCGCCATTTAATAGTCCAATATTTATTCTATACTTCTTAAAAAAACACTTAAAAATATGATTATAGTGTGAAAATTACATTATTTAAAATGATGAGCTATACGTATGTATGAAGGATAGTTGTTTTTTTCGTGGGTTCGAATTCCCTCACATTGGGCGCCATTTATATGCACAATATCGATCATTTACTACATAGATCCAACTGAAAATAAGTTCACAGTGTGAAAATTGTAATATCTGCTGATCAAAAATTATATAGGTGTCAACTATATTGTTCTTTCCAAAAGTCAAATATACCTCACGTTGGGCGCCATTTACTCGAATATAGCTAAATTTTATAAATTATATCTTCACGGTATTTATTTGTGTTTGTCACCTCATAGAAAACTTTTCTAAAAATTTCCATTTAATTAAACAAGTAGGAATTTAATTCAATTGCGTTTCTTGCACTTCTAAGTTGTTACGATATTGTTTCCATGACTCGATAAATGAGTTTGGATTCAAAAATCAAAGTCAGTATTTAAATGTTCAGGTGGATTAATTTTATAAACAAGTCAACCCAAAAACTAATTTAAAAAAACTATAAACTGCTCTTGGTATGTTTATGAATATGTATTTAAAAAATTCAAGTTTTTGTGTAAACTGTGAAAGAGATAATTGATTTTCTTATTCCCCGTTTTTTTTTTTGAATAAATTTTCACTTTTCATTTCGTTTTTATTCTTACAACAACTTCCGCTTAACAAATTCAAGAAATTTCTCCCTCCCCATTGATCCGTTCATGTGTAAAAAGTATTAAACCAAATTTCCTTGTTTATGTGTTTATACATTTTGATAGAATTTTATTCACTTAATTAAAAATGAAAAAAAAAAACACAACACACACAAGACACACAAGACACACAAAAAAAAACAAAACCAATTTTGATGTTTATGAGGGTTAACTCTCGTTTTTCCGATCTTTAACTAAATATTTTATTGGCCACTCAATAAAAAACAAAAAAATACAATCTACTTGACATTATTGGGTGTCATTTGAAAGAAAAACAACAACAAAAAAAAGCTATAATTTTGATTGAAACAGGTTAAGTACCATTTATAATCATTATAAAAACAAAAAAAACACAAACACAAATAAAAAAAATAAAAATTCAGAGAAAGTTTTTTTCTTCTTTTGATTTTGATAATTTTCAACAATTTAATGTCTTTAAATAATAATTAACAAAATAGGTGAGATCTATAAAGTTGTTAAATAAAAAAAAAAACAATATTAAACTTGTTAAATAATAAATTAATGAAAATTCACTTCAAAGGAAATAATTTTCCACTATGATCACTTGACAAAATAAAAAATTCATGAGGAAAATTTAGAAATTTGATGGGATTGGTGTTTTTTATGTGTTTTTAATTGTATTAGGCTTTTCAAAACGGTGTCTATGTGTTTTGTATATTTTGTTCGACAATATACTGATTAGAAAATACACCTCTTGTTAATTTCGAATAAAGTGACTATTTTTTACTGTTTAGTGCCTACAAAACACCACATTTTCTATCAATTTGATAACATTTATGTATTTTTAAACATTTTTATATATTTTGTCTTTTTTTAATCCAATATAAGAACAAATATATTCTGAAATTATGTTAATCCCTTCGATCAAAGTTTAAAACAAAAAACAAACTTTTTTACAATAAAAACATGCAATTGATTATAAATTTGATTCAATTCTCTGCCATTCAATTTTCAACAACAACAGAATCACAACGACATAAAAGTAAAATCCGTTTTCCTCCTTTTTCTAATTTTCTAATAATTTCAAAATTTTCAATTAAACACAGTTTCAGAGTTTTGTTGACGTTTCCTTTTTCCTTTCATTAGAAACTTGAACATTTAGACATTTCAATTTCGATAATTGCGAAAAGAAGCATTGAAAAAATACATATTGAAAATCCGGATATTCAATGTTCTGTGCGCTTTAATAAAACTTTTCATTATTTGAACAACCGGAACTTAAAGAAAATCAGTTGCAAAGTTTTCAATTTCAATTTTTTTATGGTGATAAAATCTTGATTTGAAAAATTTTATATTTCTGCAGAATTTCCGATTACAATGAAAAGAGAGGGGAATTAATTTAATTCATGTAGTAGTGATAATGATAGGGGTGGGGATTTGCTTGTATTATGGAATTTCTGGAATTTGTTAGATTAACATTTTGTTAATTTATTGTTCATAAGCTGCTTTATACTTATAATTGGCAGATTGTAATGAAATGGTTTTGAATGTTTTCGAGTAGAATAATTAAAACTTTCACTTAAAAAAACTTGGGCTTCTACGTCACTCGAAAAAATTCAGATGACCCAGGAGTTAGATCTGTCAGTTGTCAATGACATTTATTCACTTTGGAGGAATTAAGAAGTAAGTTAAATTTTTGATAGAAAAATCAACTTCATCGGAAAGACCTATTTCAATTATCCAATTTGTCTAATTTGGGATGATACCTGTCTACGTGAGTTGACAGGTCATCCAATGAACCCCGAAAACGCCATTCAATGATTATTAGCTTCCTTTATCTGAATTGTCACATTTGAAATTCTCAACGAACGATTCAAGAACATAAATCCCAGGTCGTCTCACGTGGAGCTAAAGTGCCTTGCAACCGAGATCATGCGATTCACAGTGTCAGTCTTTTTTACGGGATTTTCTGAAGACAGTTCTGTCAAACTCAACATAACTTGTGCAATCGGTCAAATCTGTCTAAAATAAATTTGTCCGGGAATCATGTCAAATTGCATATCGATTATTTTTCACAGACAATTTTTGTATAAAAAGAAAAGACAGGAAGCGCTCAATGAAACACCCTGTAGTTGTATTCTATACTACCAATTTTAAAAAGTGAAGTGAAAAACGAATCTTCAAAAGACCACAATTAAAAAAGTTTTCAAAAAACGAAATGTTGTCACTTATTTCGTTTTTAATTGGCAATCCGGAATTGGAAATAGAAACAGAATCCCAATTGAACAGTTTTTTCTGAATTCTGAAAAATTTGAAATTTTGTGTGACTTGACTGTATTGGTAGTTTTGCAATCTTGGCTTTTTGGAAAACTCCTGCACGACAAAAATTAACTGCATCACTTTCATCGTCATCACTTGTTGAAGAAGATGAGGAAGACGAATCCAACAACGTTTCTAACAAATTAGGAACAATTTGTTAAGATATTTTCAATATTATTTTCCATTTTTTTATATTTTAATTTTAATTTCAAGCAATCACTTGTTAATTCAAAAAATATGACATTTATCAAGTGTGACATTCAAAATCTTTGAATGTGTGTTTGAATCTCTTCTTTTTCAGAATCAGAACTATCACTTTTGCCCAATTGAACGCTTTCAGAATTCTTTTCTCTGTCTCCAGATTGCCAATTCAAAACGCCATTAGTTTCGAAAATAATTTCATATTCTTTGCAGCCAAAAACGCTAAATTAAATTTGTTCAAGATTTTATTAAGAAGTCTTTATTCATTTGACATTTCAGTTGTATAACAAATATAATAGTCTTATAGTTTATGCTATGTGGTATGAAAGGTGCTGCCAATGCAACAAAATTTTATTCAATTTTTGACAGTGACTCAAAAGTTAATTTACATATGTAGGTCTGAAAAATGAAGAAGTTTTGTATGCAGAAAATGTTTAAATTGGTTTGGGAACGTCAAGAGAATCAATCTTATGGAATCGCCAAGACACTTCGTCGTGACACGAGACCAAGATGAAAGTGTATATTTTAGATGAAATTTGACGGGAGCCTTTCGGGTTTCATATTTTCAAGAAGAAAATAAAAAATTGTCGAATTTCATTGAAAATCGATTACTAATTGACTAATTGAAATATTCTAGCAATTTAAAATCACTCTTCACGAGATATTGATATCGATAAGAGATAGATGTCTCTTTACCATATGAAGTTGAAATTGAAGCAAACCTTGAAGGATGACGTAGTTCATTATCCATTAGTGCAGTCCATTACTCCAATTTAATAACACATAGTTGATTTAAAAAAAAAAAAACAATTTCAATACTGGAAATTATCATACAGTCTCACATTTCTTTAGTCTCTCACTAACTTCCTCTTTTCACATCAATATAAAAACAGTTAGTAGATATAACTTTGACAGCTTAACTGACACACAAAAATAAAAAAACACATTCTTATTCACATTTAATCTATTTTTGATGTTGTATAGCTAGGTAATAAAGAATATAGACGAAATGTCCCAAAGCAATAACATCAAAAATTATTTTTACTACTATCTACTTCAATTTTCCCACGACGATGCGACGCGATAGAAAATTCTCTTGAATATTTGACAAGATGTCAGTCATAAAACTGACATCTTATTTAATGACAGAATCAGATCTCATTCGTCTGTAACTTTATTTCCAAGTAATGTCAGAAACTCATATCGACTTTATTTGTCATCTGGCATTTCTGACATCTTAGTTAAATAATAATTCTCCTCCGGATGATCATCATTAATCCCACATACCGACGCGACCGCCTTTGAACTAAACCTATAAACTATAAACTATATTCTCATGAGTGGCTTAAGATTGATTTTGATATACGAAATAATTGACATGGTACATTAATTTTATTCTTCTTCGACTTCGATGCAGTTGGTCTTTCAACTCGGTCTCTATATAGGAATACGAGTAGGTATCCTTTTGAATCCTTAATTGGACATAAAATTGATATTATCTCGGTATATTTGCTTGTGATTACTCTTAACTGAGTAGTTCAACTATAAATCACATTAATAAAAGTTTCCAAAACCCGAATTCCAAAAAATATTTCGAAGAAAAAATAAACAAAAAATAAAAATAAGACGATTAGAGTCTTATTTTAACTACATCAGAAATGGTTAATGGCTCTTAGATCGGGGACTACGACAATTTGAGATTTTTTTTTTTTTGTTTATTGCTATTGGTATATTTTTTGTTTATATGAATAAAATGTCTAAAGGAACACTTCAATTTTGTCTGCTGAGATGGGCATAGTACGGCGGGTAATGTTGCAACATGAAAAGCGGTTTAAAAACGATACTGGGGTGCGATCTACTTTCTGATGGCTTTTCCATTTAAAAAAATGGTCCTTTACTTGATGTTTTTGAGTTATGTATCGATAACAAACAAAAAATTAAAGTCCAGAAACTTTTTGTAATTCATATGACATCTGTCATTTTCCTATAAATATCAGTTGCAAAATTTTACTTGAAAGACGAAGTTTCTTAAACATTTGTAGACTTGTGTCCCAAGTTTATCCCTTCGAAAAGCTAAATGATAATTACAATAAACAAATGTAAGATTTCAACTTAGACGTCTGATAGTTTAGTATCTGTCATTTACAATTAGAGTTTATGTGTTTATTTTTTTCTTCAAGAACTGTCACTTTTTACTGACGTTTTTTTAACATTGGCATCAAGATTATATGTCAAAATTGGAGATTAATACCCAAAGAACATTTCGTGTTTTTATTCCAAAAGAACCATGTCAAAAACATAACCCTACATCTCGAATTATGAACACACTTAACGTCATACACAAATCGTACAGACACCAAATACAAAGCCGGCTGAGTCTAAATATGGAGGAGCCGGCTCCCGGCCATAATCCATTCACATAAATATCGTCTGGCATATAAATTTTGTTTATTCAAAACGCCAACCATCAAAAGGCGTAACCCAACCGATCGCGATGTCCAAAAAGGCCAACCTTTTATCAAGAGAATTTCATCAGTCCCACTTCGAGTCTTCTATCAACTCGACTCGACGACGACGTCGACTGGCAATTGAGACTCCTTTAGCCCGTTTTGGGTATCTTGTAACACTGACTCACTTTTAATGTTAATTGGCATTCATCAAAGTGCTGATGTTTAATTAACTTAGCTTTGGACACAAATATTTTTTGTATATACATAAATAATTGGCCATTTGAAGTGGTAACACGATCGGTGAGATCCGATCACGTGGCAATTTAGTCATTGGGTATGGCACGGCTTGGTTTCGACTCTGGCTCTGGCTCTGATTCTGGCTTTGGACTGGTAGTGATAAGTTGGGTGTACCATGGCATTTGTGTGTGATGCAAGTTTTTTAATTCTTTTTTTAAAGAAGACGCGACTTCGTCTAGTTACAATAATTCGAGATTGTGTCGGCGTGTTAAGTTATCTTCAGTAATTATTTAGGTCAGCAAATGTATGTACATAGTATATGTATGTTGATTGTGGGTCTATAAAATATGGAAGGTTGGAGTTTTTTGTCAATGTATAAGAAGATATTGTAGCGCCTGTTGTCCATGACGGCATATACATGAGATCTCTTAGATTAAGAGAACCTTTTGGATTTATTACAGTAGTTTGACTTAAACTTGTGTCGAACACGTTTTCGATGTTCGATTTATGTTAATAATGAAGATATTGATATTTTTCGAAAAGTTTTATTTATTCGATTCGTGTTTTTTTCGGAAAATATGTATATGACTGAATTTTGGAAACTTAATTCGGTTTGAGACAAAGACGTGATGGAAAACTAGGGATTAAAAATGTAAGTAGTCAGTAATACGAGTAGTGTGCAGAAGAAAAGTAATGAACCTTCCAGAACCGTCGCCAGGAAACATCAAAAGGGTAAGGTCGACGCTTTTGCAATCACCCAGGTGGACAGCACTCATGAAGAAGTTTGGTTTCAACAACATGAAACCATGGCATGGCTAGGAAATACTTAACCAAAGGCTCTTTGAGAGCCGATCTTCAGTGGTCAGAACGATCTTCATATGATTTCCTTTGCGGTTTCTAGTTGGATCGTCAAAAGACTCTTCGTCAACTGAAAATAATATTCGTTCTGCTTTTGCCAAATTTCAATAAAGGGTGTTTTTTTTTTAGACGCGTGGTTTTGAATCTGGCAATACTTTTTTCTGAGTTGGTCTTTTTGACAGCTGTCACTTGATTTATGATCAGTTTAGTTTGCCATTTCTAATTCGTTTAAAAATTGAATCCAAACGACAATCAACCACTTCGCACGTTCGATTAATGCACCTAAACCGAGATGGCCACCGATCCCGATTTTCACAAGAAATTTTTTTCAGCAATGAAGCTTATAGTTTTGGTTGAATAGGTAGGTTAATAAACAAAATTGTCATGTTTAGAGTGATCATAGTCCACAAGCCATTATTGAGACGCGGCCACCACCGTTACATCCTCAAAAAGTCACTGTTTGGTGTGCTCTATGGGAAGGGGGAATCATTGGTCCACATTTTTTAGAAATCACCTAATGGAGACTTTGGCGATGGTGTGGCCTTCAAGTTCGTGCGATTTAACATCGTAGGACTATTTTTTGTGAGGTTATGTAAAGTCGCTTGTCTACGTAGATTAGCTCAAGACGATTGACGTCTTGGAAGAGAATATTCGGGGCGTTATTGTTGACATATGGCCCCAATTACTGCAAAAAGTGGTTGAAAATTGGCCTTTCGGCTGGAATTTATTAAGAGTCAGTTGTAGCTGCAACTCTGCCGAAATCATTTTTAAAACATAATGGAAAACCATTATCTTTATAATAAAGATAAATTCTTGGTCATAAAATTAAATTATATGAGTTTTGTTTCTTCTTGAAAACCACACATCTAAAATAAACACCCTTTACTAAAATGAATAGATCATCATAGAATCCTTGTTCTGCGGTAGATAAGGATTAATTCGAAAATTATGCTGTTTCGATGTAGAGGGCGTGGTATCTGCCTTTTTTCTTCTCTCACTCGGTGTCAATTAAAAGGAACACTTCAAATCTTTGTAGAACAATGTAATTTGGAAGAGCCAAGCTGTGCGACTAGACTACAATTTAAAAGTTCCAATTTAGGTGACACATTGTAAAAAAAAGTAAAATTCGACCAAAGAACTAAAAAAAAAATCGGAATTAATTTCAAACAAATTGTTGACCCTATAATTTCTTGTTAAATAAAAAAACCATTATAAATTTGAAAAAGTTAATTCACCTCAATTTAAAAATACCAATGGTTATGGTAATTTTTCTAAATCAACATTGATTTCAAAAATCGAACTCTTGACTTTGAAAAAATAATTTAATTGGATTAGATAACATTATTGTAACCCACTTGATATTATTTAATTTTTTTTTTTCTAGATCTTATCTTAGAACATTAATAAAAACATACATATACCCACTTCTACATAATGATATCGAAAGTTACATTATCAGTGAAAATCACTTAACTTTTTTCATTAGTCATTTAAGATGCAAATCAAGTAATTTGATTTCCAATAAAACTCGAGAGATATTTGATAAAAAGTTTGTATACAAACCCGTATCATTCATTCACATTATGTACATCATATGTATATGTATGCATGTGTAAAATTCAATGAAATTCGTCTGAGTATTTAAATCGTTTTTTTTTTTCACAATCAATAAATGTCCAACTTTCCAAAATAAATAAATTTATGTGCACCAATAAATAATTATAGATCAAATAAATTCCATTCATACGACAAAATGATCTGACACACCTCATTATCTGTGACAAATTTCAATAAAAACATAAATTTCCCAATTTTAAAAATGAATGGAATTTTATTCTCACAATTAAATGACCATCCGTCGTTTTTCGTCGTCGTGCGTCGTTTGTCGTGATGTTTCCCGTTGTTAAATTCTTTTCTTTTATATTTTATATCCGACAGAATGAAATTCAATCACATCTCTGCAGATACAAATATACTTTTTATGTAAATACGAAAAAAAAAACTGAATAAATAAAGAACAATAAAAATAATAAGTGCACATCTTTTGTTCTTCCAAAAAAAAAAAAAAAAAAAAAATAGAAATATATTTACGAGAATTATTTTTGTCGTTTTAAATTCGACGAAAAACTTTTCTGCTTCTACGTGCATATTATTTTTTTTTTTATTTTTTGCGGAGAAATTTTATTTATTTTTTATTTTTTATTTTATCACTTAAAACAAATTTATTTTTTAAAGGTAAATTATTATTATTATTGTTTCCATGTCTGTGTACGGTGGGTTTAATGGAATTTTATTATTATTACATTTTGCATATTGCATCCATTCATTTATATTTTATTAAAAAAAAAAAAAAAACATAAAAAAAGGATACTGCACGTGTACGGCAGATAGCGCTGCTGGTGGGAATATAGCACCCGTGACGGTGACCATTGCCGGTGACCTATTTTTTCTCTAGAGGAGTTGTGTCTCTCTTTGGGTTTTTTTTTTTTTGTTTTTTGTATTTGCCGACTTTCGAGACAGGAATTGTAAATTGAATTTTATACCAGAACCACGTGACTTGTATCTGAATGCATAAACATCCAAGAGTATCTGGTTGGGAACTTTACCTACCTAAGCTATCTGGAATTGGAATGGAAAAAAAAATTCATTAAGAAAACAAGGTAGCAAACTAGGAACAAATGGTGTTAGGAAGTGACGTGGGTTGGAATTTTTTTTTTTTAATTTTATTTACCAAGAAGACATTTGTAGTTTTTTGAGAAACATACTCGTACACAAAAACCGTATTATGTAATAGATACATTTTATTGTTAAATTTTGGGTGGGCTGGATTGGACAGGGAATACTAAGTTGGTTAGAAAAGCAATTAAGGATCATGGGTTTTTTTCGTTAGTACGATGTACATTAGTAAAGCAATATTTTTGTTTTTTTCCTGAGACGTTAAGAATGTTCAGGTAATCTATCAAAAGATGATACAAATTTTTAACCTCAAACTTTAAATGCAATATTAGTCGTGGTTTTTTCGTTAGATCGCAAAATTTTACATGGAAGACTACAGAAATGAATTACTGAACATAATTAAGTCAGTAATTAGTAAAAGTATTCAAGTGAAGGTAGAGTTTCGGATTGTGAAATGTAGGAGGCAGTTAAGTAGTGCAAAATATAAAGAAAATGGCGGCAGACTTAAAGGTCTGTTCGGTTGGTTGATATTTATTTTGCTTATACCTCGGTTGCACTGCAAAGTGTAAACGTTCTGCAACTTACAGAATTTTTTTTTTAAGCTTACAAACTTACTTTGTCATTAAAATGCTTAAACTTAAGTATCAATTTTTATAAAAAAACAAGTAATTTTATTTTCATCAATAAACTGGAAAATAAATGGGCTATGGCGTTGAGCAAAGTAAGTTGCCACTCATCGTTCACTATGCAACTTAGCGCAGCTTCTTGGAATTTTTACTCATAGCATTTTTGTCATTACTTTTTTGTACAATGTATGTAGGTACTATGTTTTTTATTTCCGAAATAAATTACCTTTGTAGTTGATTGAATGATTATTTAAGACAAAAATATTGAACCAGCTGATCTGGTAATAAAAGTTGCCGGCAACTTATTTGATAATTATGCTCTCTCATAATGCAAATGCAGTTCAGTTGCATGAGTGATGGGTGGCAGACTTAAAAAGCAAACTCGACAATGAATACTTCAACTCGATCTACATTTTCATGCAGTTTTTAACTTGACCTGATAAATGTATTACAATTTTGTAAATACACCAATTTTGGTAGTGAAACTTTGTAAGAACACTCTCAAGTTCATTTCGATTGTTGGTTAAACATTTTTGTCAAGCAGCCTGTGGCGTTAATGGTGTCTTGAATATTATAGCTTCCAATGATTCAAGAGCTGCTGGAATTTGAGTTAGCTGATCCGTCTTTTTGGAACCAAATGATGTCTTTGGTATTTAAGTAATCAGTTATTGGAAACAAGAAACTAGTCAAAACGAGCATAAAGAACTTGGCATTCTCCATAACTCCAACTTTTTCTTCATTTTGAAATAAATAAGGACCCATGATGCCGCCAGCGTGTATACCGTCAAAAAGTCAATTTTAATGAATGCAATGGTAATTCGTTGTTCTTTATTTGGATGCGTTGTTCTGACGTTTAACGTTTCATCATGAATTGCCATAACTTACTTAATAGAACTGTCAACAAAGTTTGACGTTTTCAACTGTCAAACCATAGACAAACTTCTCATATAGCTGAAAACAAAAAAACACCACCCATTATATGTAAGTCTTTAAACTTTTAATATATCTCTGAACTGTACACAATTTTTTAAGCAATTTTAAGTATACTATAAGTTAGTCAAAATTAAAATTATATTTTACTTATAAAT
Source organism: Scaeva pyrastri (assembly GCA_905146935.1). NCBI lineage: Eukaryota > Metazoa > Arthropoda > Insecta > Diptera > Syrphidae > Scaeva > Scaeva pyrastri. Next base: position 16,001,017 of record LR989929.1, on the reverse strand, counting down.
AATTCTTAAATATACACTTCTTTGACTAAACTGTAGTTGTGTTCTCATAATGTTTCGTTTAAATAATTCCAAACTATTTAAAAGCTGTCAAATTGTAGTTGTCAACACTCTCTGATACAAAAATGACATCAAATTAAAATGTCTACTTTATTTTCAAACACCCTTTAAGTCCCCTCGAAAACATTAAACTCATAAGTTTGCTATTTTATTTCGATAGATATTACGACTACTTTACTTAAGTCATTCCAAAAACAACAACAAAAATAAAGGTATTCTATAAGTACCGTGATATTTGTCATCACTTTAGTAAAATATTTTATTCCTTACAAACTTTCTCTCTGAATGGAACAAATGATCTTAATGCCCCTGCACCTTCATCCACCCACAGCCACAATCAAACAAATTTTCCTCAAACTTATTTTTGCTCTGGTATTTTATTATTGAAAGAAAAAAGAAAAACGAAAAAAAAAAACAAAATGAAAATAGAACTCATGAGGAAAATTCCGCACCGTTAAAATAAATCTCTTCAATTTGTCAACAAAACAAACTTAAACTCAACAACCATCATCAAGGCAATAATAAGAGACTAAAATAGGTACCGTGCCTCTATACAAGACTGGCCATATTATTATTGTCCTTATATTAATGTCTTTCCTTATTCAAGACTTATATACAAGCTCATTTGTTTCTGCCACATTTTCAGTACACTCCCAATCCCAAGTACAGCAATATTCAATCCAAAAAACTCCCGAAGACGAAGACGAGAAACGTCTGCTGCAACGAAGATTAAGATACACATTCTTAATGTCTCACCAATGGATATTGGCCAAACAGCAACCAAACAACACACACATTTATTTTCATGGTCTTTCAAAAACAATTTTTGAAAAACAAAAACAAAAAACCAAAAAATCCATACAAAATAAAATTAGCACTGTGTTGGGTGCTCGGTCTTCATAATGTTTTATTGTCTCGGAATTCTTGCCAACACGCGCGTTGTAAACATTTTGGTCCGCGGACGACAGACCGACGCACGACGACACAGAACGTCATGCGTTTCCCAGAAATGCCATTAATCTGCCAGACATGGATACTACTCGTATGTCGTCTGTTGTGTGTTCGCCAAAACCAAAGAAAAAAAAATGTCGAAAAAGATGACAAAGTGTCTTTCTCCTTACGAAGAAGGGAATTCCCATTCCGCCATCTGCCATCCGTCCGCCATCCGTGGACCCAACCAACAAGCATCCAGTTCTACAAATTACGTTCCCAAATAAAATGCGAAAAACCTCAAGCATTCAACCGTAACCTTTTCGTGAAGCATCATCGTGGAGATGCTCCGTTCTGTCCTGGCATGAGTCTGAGAGGCTGAAATTGAGGCCCCTGTCTTTCGCATTTCTATATATGCCTTTGGCATTTTCACATCGTTCAATTTAATTGTCATACAAAGGAAAACACAGTGAATCCATTTAAGAGGGTCTAATGAATCACCCGCTTCTTTGAACATCTGTCCAATCCACATATCTCGTCCAATAGTGATGCTTTTACTGGACTCGACTGCTCCTACAGCTTTAATTGCACACACACCCACATCGCTCTGTGCCACGACAATCGTCATCGTCATGCTATATCTTCATGTGTGTAGACCAGAGAGTAAGAGCCCTCTACCGTCAAAAGCCCTTCTTCGACAACTTAACGCATTTGGCTGAGCTCAATAACGAAACAATTACACGCAGGCCAATAAAGTCATCACTTCCCCAATTGTCTTCAGATGAATGCACTTCGAATTGCATAGCAATCCATCGGCCATCAGGTCCGGTCCGGTCAGGTCAGAAGACAATGTTTTTTTGATGATTTGTTAATAAGGCACAAGAATGGAAGAGGGCGCTTTTTCACTTTTCACATTTTTATTACAATTTCTGATGAAAATAAGGAAAATTTGACAAAGTATCTTACTTAAGTTAAAACATATTCTCTAAATAAAAAAAAACAACTGTTGGATGGAAACTCTTACACAAAAATTTGACAGTTAAGTGAAAATATAGTCTAAAAACCCTTCATTATTTTGCAATAATTGAGAACCACTTTTCTATACCTACAGTCCTTCATTTTATGTCAATTTTACTGTCAGTTGCCAAATTGTCTTTTATCGTTTTTAGAACAAAATTTAGTCCGTGGTTAGAATTCTCTCTAAAAATATTAGACATAAAACTGTAGGTCCGTTCCCTCTCTGTCATAACTAAAAACCATGTCCACAAAAATGGCCAAGTTCTTGGAAGCATGTTTAGTCACATTTTCTTATAGTTCTAGCCAAAGTGTTGTACAGTATTAGAATTAGATTTTCTTAAGGCTACTTATTTTGACGTTTCAGCATTATTCTATCTCTCTCCCACTTTCTACCTAAAAAGAGCAAATGACAAGTGGGGCAGAAATTTCTACATTCAGAAAAAAAGACAAAAAGAAGCGCAATAGAATGATGTAACGTGAAAATCAATTAGCGCCATCATGTTCACTATTTCTTGAACTGACAGCTGTCAAAATATTTTTTTTTCAGGAGTTTCCAACATTTTACTGCAAAAACAGCTACAAATTCAAGTCTTCCTTAAGTTTTTTTAGTACCAAAGTACGTTTTGACAACATTTAGGGTTTTAATATTTTTTGGGCCGGCCCAGATTTCCTTTTAACGCCCCTGTACTGAGTCAATTCTTTCCGAAACGAAATCCAAATCAGTCATAGGTCTTCCTCGCAATTTATGCACATCCAAACTCACCAAACATTGCCCTCCCCCTCTATGAAGACCTATCTCAAAGTCATCTTGTCGTCCCTGAAATAATTGATTTCAACAATATTAGTTTTGTTGTCGTGTGCATGCTGAGAATAAAAAAGAATCAAAAAAATAAATAAAGAAAAACAATGCAATTAATTTTCATTCGAATCAATTATAGAGAATGAAAGAACCCATGAACCATCAGCAGCGAAGAAGTTTGCAATTTAATTAAAAAATGTTTTTTCATTTGTTTATTGTTTTATTTACAGCACATGCAGCAACAATATCTCATTAGCCGGAAATGACAAAGAAACAAAAACAACAGCAACAGCAACAACAACGACAGAAAAATGTCTACAATGATACAACAATTGCAGCATCAATCCCGTCAAAGATACAAATTATCCCCAAGTCGAAGCCTCCTCCGCCTCCAACAGCAAAGACGCCAACTAAGAAGCCACCAAAGTCAAGTGACAGCCGCCGTCGTCGTCGAGATAAGAGTGACCTTGGGGAGAATTTTGTGGCACCCGATGGGGGATGGGCATGGGTAGTGTGCATAGCTGCTGGATTGTCAAATGTAAGTATGGAAACATTCTACTTCCAGACTAAGTTGAATTTGGTTGAAATGTGCTACGGAACTGCACCCTAGAGTTGTTCAGAGTTCGATGACTGCAACTAATCAATTCCTCTCTCTCTCTCTCTAGCTATGCATCTTTCCATCACTGCAACAATTTGGCTTTATCTTCCGCGAAAGACTGACGGAACTGGGAATGACAAGTTCCCAGATCACAACCATCATAAACACCCAACCGGCGATCTCGGCGTGCACAGGACTGCTCAACGGTCCGATGTTTCGACGATTCTCATTTCGACAGGTGGCGATTGCAGGAGCTTTGTTCAATTTTGTCGGTCTTTTGCTGACAGCGTTTTCGGATACGTTCCTTTCCTACATGATAACATATGCGCTGCTATTTGGTAAGTCAATTAAGGAGCTGCAATTTAAACCACGATCCTAATCCTAATCGTTCTTGATTTCAGGCTTTGGCATGGGCATAAGTGTATCAGCATCATCGTTAGCCATTAATACATACTTCAAAAATAAACGCCGCCGAGCGGCAGGTTTCTCGTGGACCCTCACCGGTCTGGGACCGATCTTTCTTCCATATGCGGTAACCTACTTACTCGCGACCTTCGGGGTCCAAGGAACTGTGATGATATTTGCTTCCATATCACTGCATTCATTAGTCTGTGCCATGGTCTATCAGCCAGTGATGTATCACGTAAGACCACCACCCACAACTCAGGTCAATGGGGAGCTCATACCGTCGCCGGATTCCGAGTACCTCTGCAAGTACTGCGAGATGAATCGGCTCAAGAACACAGGGATCTTTTCCAGTCAGTATCTCTATAGCGAGGATGACAAAGAGAAGCCAGGCTATGAGATCATCGATCCCGGCACTCCAATGCTGTCGCGGGCCAACGACGGATGGTTCGGATCGAAGATGTCCCTGGCAACGATAAAACCACAATTGCGCTTCCGTACAGTGTCCAGCTGTAAAGACATCGAATCGGGGTTCCGTCTGAACCATGTGATCGCCGAAGAGGACGAGCATCGGGAGAAGGAGAATCCGTTCCTGCGGCCGAACAACTTCAGCCGTGAACGGGAGGAGATAAAGCTCTCTGCCAGCCGAAACAACTTGTACATTCGGGCGGATTCGCTTAGCTATCTACGTTGTACCTGCGCCGAGGAGAAGGCTCTGTTGGAACTCCCCCGAGGAATGACGACATTGGCCCTGGCCGTTGAGAAACAGCGAGAGGCAGAGCCACCGACTCCACCACCGTCCGAAGATCCGTCCGCAGTGACGTTTATGCAGAAGCTTGTGACCTTTTTCGACTTGGATCTCCTGCGGGACTTTACATTTGTGAATCTTGTGGCCGGCCTGACCATCATCAATTTCGGGGAGTTGAACTTCTCGATACTGACACCGTTCATTTTGAACGATTTTGGCTTCACCACGTCACAAATTTCCCTGGCAATGTCGGTGCTGGGCGGAGTTGACATAACCGTGAGGTTTCTGGTGCCGTTCTTGACGGAGAAAATTGAATGGGATAATAGGGTGTTCTTCCTGATCGGGGTGGTGGGTATTGCCATGGGGCGAACTGTAGTGGCGTCTTCCAGATCGTATTCGGTCATTTTGTGTTGTTTTGTTTGGATAGGCATGTGCAAGGGCTTGAGGACGATCTTCTGGCCTCTGATCATACCGGGCTATGTCCCGTTGAAGAGGTTGCCGGGGGCCTCGGGCTTGCAACTGCTTATAACCGGAGTATTTACCTTGGCTTGTGGACCGCTGGTCGGTGAGTATATCTAAATAGAATTCTCAAAAATGCTCATGGATTAAAAATTTCTTTTCTTTTTGTTTTTGTTTAGGTCTGATTCGGGATCGTTTTGATTTTTCCGTTACACTACATTGTTTGAATTCGTTAACGTTTATTGCTGCCACCTCGTGGTCAGTTGAAGCTCTAATACGATATTTACGTCGTAGAAAAAAACTAATGCAGTGTGCCAAGACTTAGATCGTACATTTTAATTTTTAAATCGTAGATGTAGAATTTTGCTAAATGGTTTGTGTATTAGATCAAGAGAATATATGGTAGGTTAATAAATTAGCTAACCTACAGTAGAGGTCATAATTTATTGAACTTAATGCTTGCTTTGTTTTTAAGTCGTAATAAAAATTGAATTAAGAAAAAAACAAAAAACAACAACAAAATAGGGAACCTAGAGTGGTAATAACATGTACTTTAATATTATTTACTTAAGTAAAATTATAAAATTTATATTATATCAAAACAAAAATGAATCAAAAATGTGATTTGATTTTTTAAAAAGATCAAAAAGATTTAAGAAAAACAATTATTTCAAAATCGAAGAAATCCTATGAAACAAGATTTTAAAAATACATACATATAGACCTACATATATACTTATATATATTTGAAACAGAAACTAGTGAATTATGAATTAGATTTTAAGTTCATATACACATTATAATGAAAATTAAAAAAAAAAAAACACTACATACATGCACATACTTAAGAATCTTTATTATATCAAAATATATAAATCAAACACACATATTTACATCAAAAACAAACAAAAAATGAATCAAATCATACAAACATATGAATTAATATTTTTAAGTGAATATTTTCTGATAGATTTGTACAAAACACAAACAACAAACAAAAAACAAAAAATTCAACAGTTATTTTTGTAAGCTAATTAAGGCCAATTATGAGAAGAAACAGCTAATACAATTCTTATGTAATAAAAAATGTAACATTTAGACAATACACTATTCTTAATTATATTATAGAAATAGATATATTATATACATACATTAAAATTATATATATATACATGCATAAACTTAAATATATTTAAATGTTAAAATAAATGAAACAAAAATATATAAAAATAAAATAAATGGATTTTGTTTTTCTTCTTTAATTTTTCAATTTTTTGGTCTGTAAGTTTTCCAAGTCAACATCGTTCTTTTAAAATTTAATTAAGTAACAAAATACCATTTTCAAGGATTTTGAAATATTAAAATCGCATTATTAATTGTTAAAATTGTTATAAACTTTTTTGTCGTCCCTGGAAATATTGGAAATGGCGTCGCAGACCAAACCGTCCGAATCCTTTGCGCAACTGAATGGCAATGGCATGGCGTTCGTCACGATCGGGATAAATGAGAGACTCCTTTGGTCATTGGTCATTGGTTATGAATCATTATAGGAGAATGGTCATTATTGGTCTTTGGTCATTGGTCATTATTGGTCTTTGGTCATAAATGGTCATTGTTCAATATGCGTCATTGGTCATTATAGGTTATTGGCGAAAGGTTAAAGGTCAAATGTCAGAGGTCAAAGGTCAGAGGTCAAAGGTCAAAGGTCAAAGGTCAAAGATCAAAGATCAAAGGTACAATGACCAATGACCTATATTAACCAGTGACCTATATTAACCAAAGACCATTTATGACCAAAGACCATTTATCACCAAAGACCATTTATGACCAAAGACCAATAATGACCAGTGACCTATATTTCGTGTATTGGCCGTAGCGTAATTTTGTATAGCTTAAAGTCTTCCTCGATAAATAAACAATCCAATGCAAAAAGAATGTTTCAATTCGATCACGTAGTTTTTGAGATCAGCGCCTTGAAACGAAAAACGGAAGGCCTCAAAGATGAATAATTTTCGCCGATTTTGCAACATTTTCCACTAGTTCTTCTCTATTATCGGTCGCAGCGTGATGTTATATAGCCTATAGCCTTCCTCGACAAATGGACTATCCAACACAAAAAGAATTTTTCAATTCGAACCAGTGGTTTCTGAGATTAGCGCGTTCAAACAAATAAACTCTTCAGCTTTATATATTTTTAGTATAGATTTAAAGTTATTTAAAAAACTATTTTAGATTTGAGTCCTTTTAAAAGTCAGTAAGTCATTTGAATGCAGTCTTTTGTAATAAGTCTTATAAGTCTTTACGTTTTATTTTTATTGAACGTTAATCTACGATCGTTAACTTTTCGGTATAAATTTCAGCCGACGGAATTTGACTTAACTGATTTAAGTTACCAAAATGAGCTATGTATTTTATTATTATATTTTAAAAACAAAAATTTTTTATTATTAAGTTTGATAGAAAATGGTAGACACGGTTATTTTGAAAAAAAAAAATAAATCTAAAATTCTCGATTGGAAATCACCATAAACTCCTGAATTCTAAAGTTTGAACAATATCGATTCAGTTGTCCAGAGTGTAAGCCAAGATATCGAAACACAGAGTTTTGATTTTTAATGTATTAGTCCCTGTACGTCGATTTCCGGAATCGTCCTTCCTCAAATACAAGGCCAACAATTCTCCTTAAGACTTTCCTCTCGAGGTCTTTTACTCAGCACCCAAGTCACAGATCCATATTGGAATACTCAACTCATCATCCTGTAAATCAGCAGCTTAGAAAGCTTTGACTCTATTCGTAGGCTCTGTTGGCTTTGAGTACCCGGCAGGGAATATCTATCGACAGTCGGCCATCAGCCGTGCCGAAGCATTCATCTCCAAGCATTTTTATACTCATTTGTTTCATAATTATGATTTCTTATTATCATTTTATATTTTTTGTTCAAAATACAAATAAGTAAGCAATGAATTATTTTTATGAAATAAAAAATACGTATACGCCCGAGGGTACCATTCTGCTTGCATATCACAAAGAACTTTTGAAAATTATTAACTAAAGTACTTTTGGCTCTAAAGATTCTTTCAGAGGTAAGTCCGAAAATTGTTTAAACTTTAAGAAACTTTATACACAGCTAAACACTAGAAGCAAAAAAAATTAAATTATTTCGTTGCTAATCAATCATGGATTTTGCTCTTTTCTACTAAATGTACATTCAGCTTTGCATCTTCTCAAAATAAATTTACTTACCCTTCCTTCTTTGGTCTACAGAAATCTTTATCCACTTGTGACCAGTCAGTTATTTGATTTGTTATAAAAAAAAAATTATTGAAATAAGAATGCAAAAAAATAATTCACTTTTTATATTTTACAGCGTTTAGTTTATTTTATATTTTTTATATCTTAAAATAAAATAATTCTTCTTATATATTTAAAAGTTAAAAATAGCTAAGAAGAAATTATTAAATACGGTTTTGGTATTAAAAATATAAATAACCATAATTAAAAATTTCTTTAAAATACAATTTTATTTATTATTATTTATGTGTAGGTATAAATATTTAAAATATATAATACAAAAAGTACACTCAAACAAAAGCTGTTTGTTTTGTGTTAAGAGCGAGATTTTAATAAAACTTTATACAAAAAAATTAATTAAACAAAAATTACATTGTATATCAAAAATAGAGAATTAAAATGATTTTTAAGCAAGAATACAGCATGGACAAAAAAAACCCAACCATGACAATTTAAATGAGCCAAAACAAAGAACATCATTTTGAAAAGTTTTTGGTTAACAACTTATTTAAAAAAAACTTAAATGTTTAAGAAATATGTATGTATACAAAATGCAGGATTAATTTTAAGGAAAGTTGAAGAGAATACCAATTATTTAAAAAATCGATGAAAAATTAGAATGGATGAATTCAATGGGACAAATATTTGTTTTTAATTCGACACAAGACTTAGGTAAAATTTTAAAATGTAATGATATACAGTTTGCTTATAGTTTTTCACTCTTCTTCGTCCCGTCTTCGAAATGAAATTTTACAAAAACAATACACCAAAATTGGGACTTACATATGTCCCAATGAACTGCGACTTCTTTAAAATGTCCCAAATGATACAATTTCTATACAAATTTTTATCATGAAAGTGGTTGGTTTTAATCAATAATTTGTCATATTCAATTGGGACATTAAAGATGTTGTCCCTTGCTATGATTACTGTCCCAATGATTTAGGACGATGTGTCTTTTGTTCTTGATCAACATTTTAAATAGTTACTTCAGTCCTATTAAAGAAGGACATATTTGAGACAGATGTGTTAACTTACTTACAAATCGACTTTTCTCATGTTTATTGGGACACATGTATGAACATTGAAGAAGTCTTAAGCAATGATTTTAAATTTTTGAAGAAAAAAAAATCTGTCTAAAGAGGAAATTAAATTTGGGACAGTTATCTGTGCGAATTCCTAGCATATTAATATCTGCGAATTGATTTTAAAATCATTGTCACAGTGAACAAAATGGGACTGATTTGGTCAAATAAAATTCAATTTGGGACATTTGTCTGACTAAATTTGGAACATTTGAGTTTTTATAATTTGACTTTAATATTTTCTCACACATAAGAAGAACAAGCAATTAATTTTTTTAATTTAGTTGGGCTTGGGACATTTGTCTCACATAATTTAGGAGACTTAAATCATCTTTGTTCTTCTTTAATAGCAACTAAACATTAAAGTAATACTCTTTTCGTAGGGAAGCTATTTGACTGTTTGTTTGTTAAATTTTCACTAGATTTAGGACATTTGTCTGATTGAATTTGGGACATTTGAAGATTTTTTCTCACTAAAATTGAATGTAAGCTATTTTTGTATAAGTAAAAAACTAAATGCAGCACTAAGCTGGACATAAGATTAAGTCATAACAACTTGAAACTTTTGTCCCAATGAAGTTCCAAATTTAAGATTTTATCCATATAATTTGCAATTTGATATAAAATTTTTGACACAACTAAGTGAAAAACGGGACACATTCTCAAATAATTGCATTCTTCGACAACTTAAGATACTAAATACACACATATAAGCACGTATTAAAATACAAAGCACTATTTCTCACACACTTAAGACATTGACATTCATTTATGACATTCACAACATTCACATTCCCAACACACTGGCACCTTAGGAATTAAACAAAGCTTTTCTATCTTAATTTTTTCGTATGAAGCAGGATCCACCCAAAACACACACCAAATCCAAAATTATTGTACGGAATGCAAAGCTAAAAATGTTGGAAGGATAATGCGGATGATTTTTACAACAACAACTAAGCAAGGACCCAACAATAAATTGCACCACTTATAAAACTGATCAACAATATAACAACAAAATCAAAAACTTCATCAATTCTGATTTTAACTGCTACTGCTTCTTTGATCACTATTGGATTTGGACTTCAAGTCACCACCATTGTCGTTGTCGTCCTTGGTGGAAGATCCCACTTCATTTGCATTTGCATTTGATCCCTTCGAAATATTCGATGGCGTTACTACCGTTATAACCTGGAAGTTTCATTTTATACAGGAAGTTTTGTCAGAGAAAAAAAAAATACATGTAAATAGATTTGTTGGGATTAGTATTTTCTTTGGAAGTCTATTTGGGAGCATTTGATCGGTATACTTTTGAGTGTCCGTCGAACGTTTCCACGGGAGCTGCTGGGATGTAGGCTGATATTCCCATCAAACCAAACAATTCTGGGGTGTAGAGAGTCGGTTTTGGTGAAACGTTTGATCCCGCTGAGGAAGAAGAAAAGGTAAACAAACAGATCTATTAAAAAGTTTCAAAAACTCACCACTAGCGGGGGTTGGTCTTACGATGAATCGGGGAGACTTGAAGGAACCCACACTGCCTGGTTGCGGTGTTACTACATAGATCTTCTCCTTGGTGTGTGGCGACACTGTAACCTTGGCGTGGTTCCAGTTTTCCGTCGTTGACGGAGTTGTTGAAATGGCTCGAACGTAGTACGGAGCTTCAGTTGTTGTCGTTGAACTCTTTGTCGTCGTCGTCGTGGAAGCCGGTGTAGATGGCGTTGTTGTAGTCGAAACAGTGCTCGTACTTGGCACCGGTGTCACTGATGTCGACTCGAGTTCTTCTATCCGATTGTCCTCGAAGGGGTTGAACTCATACCGTCTGGTGCCTCTATCTTTGTAGAGAAGCGGTTCATGGTGGTTTGGGGCGAAGAGTGTGGTCTTTGCTTCGCGCAAAGATGGCGTTGTAGTCAGATATTCCGTGGGAATGTGCTTCGAGTGGCCTCGAAGTGAAACCGTGCTGGCTCGATGTGATAGCGACGTGAACTCCTGCTCCGTCCAGTCGTCGATTGTGTTCTGGAGCTTCGACAAATCGAAACCGTTCTTGGACCTGTTCTTTATTTCGTGCTCCTTCTTCAGGAGTTCCCTCAGGTTTGAGGCGAGAATTTTGGTCAAATACTTGGTGGTCCTTTGGCCAGGTGGATGTGTGGCCGTTACAACTTTGGACTCTTGCTGCTCGTGTGGATCGAACTCGCTGGACGTGGACCAATTATCATACCGTCCCGCTTGTTCTTTGGGTGTGAACGGTCGTGGTTTGTGTTTGGTCGTGTAAGGAATTATTATTTGGTGGTACTTCTTGGTGGAACCCTGTGGAGCTGGGGGATTCATGCCGGCAAAATGCCCGCTGGCATCGATTGAGGTGTAGGTTGAGGTAGGAGTTGGAGCGAAATGCCATGGCGTTGGGGTTGGAAACGGTGATGGAGATGGTCGTGGCGATTGTTCCACCCGGTGGTTTTGATATAAAGGCTGTTCAGTGCTCGTCGTTCGAATGTTTAAACTTGCTGGGTCCCTTGTAAATGGCCGGGGAGAGCTGCCTCCATGCTGCAAGTAATGAATTGGGGAATCCAGCAGCCGTTTGGGCGTCTCCCGATCCCTCTTGTAGTTCAGACGTTGCGAGAAAGTTGTCTGGAGCGATGGAACGATCTCCACAGTTGTTGTTGTCTGCTGAATGTCCGTCACGAACTGTGGCTGCAGAGTTGTTGGCTCCGGTGTCGGAAGGAAGATCTCATTCTGGGGCAGATAATTTTCCGAGGACGAATGTTGGATGGGATCGATATCGAGCAAGTTGTCATTCTGAACCGACAAGTTGTGAGACGATGCCGATGGATAGTTGTCCGGAGCGTAGTTGTTGTTGGTGTCAAGCTCTTGATGATTGTGGTAGTAGATGGAGTCTGTTTCGGAATACGGTTCTTCGGGGGGTAAGCTTTGTGATTCCTCTTGTGTCACTGTGTATTGCTGGGAGTATGAGCCGAGCTCAGTGAGGGTGACAGGTTGTCGTCGGTCTTCTTCCGGTGTCAGAGTGGTCGTTTGCGGCTGTGGGGCAACATCGATGGACGGTGACTCGACATAGTTTGCAGGGTACTCGATTTCGGACACGAAATTCGTCACCTGGTGGCTCTTGATAATCTCGAAACTGGGCGTGGTTTGAGTTTGTTGAATTTGATTCTGGTTACCGAAACTGCTGGGAGGAATTTGAGTGGGATAAGAAGTTTGAACTTCTGAGGGAGCAGCGACGTGCTCTGAGATTGGCGAATGTTCGTTGTTCTGGGCCTGCTGGAACTGAGGAGGTTCGTCGTATCGAGGAGGCTGTTGCTCGTCGTACTGAGTGTTCGGTGGCTGATTCTGGAACTGCACAGAGGGCTGGTATTTCGGCAGCTGTTGGAATTGTGTTGGATCCAATTTCTTCGGTTGCTCGATCGGGTGGAATGGTTGTGCATCGTAAACTGGCGGCAAAGGTGATGGACTTAAATTCGGAAGCGGTATTGGCGCGAAATTCGGCTGAGGAACATAGGGCGGAGGTGGATTTCCCTTTTGATTCAGAGACGGTGATGGTGGTGGTGGGAGAAAATCTTGCGAAGGCTGCTGACTGAACTGGATTGCCCTCTGGACTAGAGGAGGCTGGAAATGTGTCGGTGCGTACTGATTTTCAGCAGCATTAAGAGGCGGATAGGCGGGAAGTTGCTTCTGGTGCTGGGGATAGTTGTATCCGGCGAGTTGTTGTTGCTCCTGTTGTTGACGGTTCAATTGTTGTTGCTGATTATGGAACTGCTGGTTCTGTTGCTGCTGCTGTTGTTGATTATGGAACTGTTGCTGTTGTTGCAGTTGCTGCCGATGGACCTGCTGTTGATGCAACAACTCTTGCTGCTGAGTCCACTGAACTTGATGAATCTGATTGGCCTGTGGCAACTGGTAGTGCTTCGATAGCGGATATTGTATCTGACCCGGGAACATCGGTACCCAGGGATATTTGCTGCACAGACCACAATTGGCTTTCTGGCCATTCTGTTGGCTGCCTCGAGGTGATTCCTTGTACTGGGCATATTGCTGTGATGCTTGGCTTTGTTGTTCGTTTGCAGTGGCGCCATTGAAACCAAACCATCGAGCTATGCGTTGCATAAATCCTGGTGGTTCATTGTTTGGCTGTTGATCGTTATGATAACGGTTTTGAAGGTATCCAGGTGGTGGCCGAGGTGGTCCACCTCGAGGCGATGGCTGCTTACCTAAGGCCGGTTGTAGATGCTGTTTTGGTACTGGAAGTGCAGCTGGAGATGGTGATGGTGGTGGTGGAGGCACTAAACGATCACTGACAGATGATACAATTACAGCATGAAAATGAATTGTCACTGTGATTATAATGAAATAGCGTTGCCAGGTGATCTGGAAATTGGAAGATTAAATTTATTAGAAAAAATTTCATATAATTGAAAAATGCTATCATAACCCAAACAATCACGTCAATCAAGATTTTAAGCTAAGAAATAAAATTAATTAAAAAGAATTGGGGATAAGGCCCAAACCTGTGGGACTCCATCATTAAATGTGTTAGTGTCTTGTGTTGAGAGATTACTTTTAATCTTTTCGGAGTAAGTATGGTCAATCTTAAGCAAAAGGAAAACGTATTAAAAAGTAATTAAAATTTCAAAAAATATCAATTTTCATCACAAGAAAACAAGATCAAAAGCTGAAAATTATATTTTGTGACGTTTATTAAAAAATTCATTTCACAAGCTTAAGCTATGAAAACCAATTAAATTGCAAGAAGAAAACTACTGACGGCACTTTTTTGACTTTTCCAGAGCAAGTTTTCACAGCTATCTTCATATGAATGTAAAACTCGTCTTAATGAATATTCCCCATGACAAATGCCGAAAGCACGAACATTTAACAGGTTTTGAGTTTCATTCAAAACTCAACTTGATGATCGTATATACGAGTCTATCAATTAATCATCCTATTCAAGATTATGTATGTACATATATTATTTTAAGCCGGCAGGCTAGGCGGCCACTATACCATAAGAGCTCTCTAAAAGACCAGACCAATCCATAAGTGCATTGACAGCAGCCGTCCGGTCCAGTCCGGTGCCGATGGTGGTGGCTTAACATAAAAACCTCCAACTTCAAAGCCAATGCCAATGTCGATGTTGTTGTGACTTGGACGAGGTCAGTTTCCAGTTTTGTTTCCAATTAAAAATAACAAAAAAAAAAACAAGAAAAACCAAGAAAGTTTGTGGTGATGCCCCGTCACCATTCACCATTGCCATCATATGCACCTTAGGCTTCCCCAACTAACTCACTTCGCAGCCTGTGGCTTCTGAATTGCATGACTGAGTCTGTGATTGAGATTTAACAACTTGGTCATGATATGTTACTGGAACTCTAGAGACACACCAGAGTGCACCGGAGGAAGACACTTTTCCATCTTTCTTGACTTGATTCTTCTTCCATGGATGTGGAATACATTTACCTAATTTTAATCATTATCATTTTCCAGGTTTTTCATTTTATGAGATAATTTATTTTTTTCAATTAATTCAAATTATTTGCATGCATTCATAATTAGTCTGTATTATCATACATTGCATATAATGCATTTTATTTCCATACTACACTACAAATCGTTTGATTTGAGTTTGTTTTGATTTTATATATTTTTTAAAATTTGATAACAATTTTGTGTTCATAAAAGACCAACATTTGAAACTTCATAGAGTTTAGAATCGTCCAATTTTTTGAGAAACGTACACTAAATTTTAGAGTAGAATAGTAGAGTCCAAAATTATTTTCTTAATTCCAATAAATGCCGAGCACTAAGTAATCTACGAGCTTAAAACAAAATAAGCATTCAAAGACATGAAATTTACCAAATTTTAGCACAATAATTTAAGTGGTTCCTGAGATACAACATTTCAAAACTTTCCAATACCATAACTGACATTCAGATCATCAAATTTAGGAATCGAAAAATGTAACATTGAAAAACTTAGTTTCATAGAGGGGCCTCTTCCATTTATGCTAATGGAATTAATTGTGAGTTTTTTTACTTAACTTTTAATGTTTTAACAAAGTTTAATTGCAAACCTAACCTGCATTTGCATAAGCTTTTTAACTCGACTTTTTTTCAAATTAGGGTTTTTTTATAATGTGAACAATCTTCGGAGTAAAATAATTAAAAGTGAGTTACAAAGTCAATTAAACACGGATTATATACATCATCGAACAATCCAGAGTGTATAGGGTAGGTTTATTTAGTTTGGCGTGTTCAAAGCATACTTCCGCCAAAGTATTATTTCCGTCTACATTGAACGTACATATGTCTGTACCCGTACACTTGTGCCTCCAGTATCTGTGTCTCACTCATTTGTTGGACAAACAAAAGCTGCATTCGTTCTCTGTCATGGGAATGCAAACATTGTCTATTTGTCTGTTTTGTCATGAAAGAAAAAAAAAGTATATACAAGTGGCGCTCATTATTCTCACACCTATGTATGTATATAACTCAAATGCATTCAAAAGTGTTGACCTAGTCTACTAGATAGTTGTTGTCTGTTTTCACAGCATAACAGTACTTTTGACGCGCGGCACAGCGCATCGCAGCGCACATGCACACCACATCATTGCCATCACGGGAAATGCCTTTTCAATGTGCCACAAGATAAGAGGACCAACTCAACTTGTGGCGGCTTTTGTCAATTTGTCAATAGAATGGTCTTTCTCGAGTGTCATTTGAATCAAGTGTTTGTTTTTTTTTTGTGGAGGTAAATAAAAAAAGTCAAAACTACACACTGAATAATTTTACACGCTATTTGTATATTTGGTGAAAATAACATTTCTTTTTATATTAAGTATTTTTTATGTGGAATATATTAAAAATTCGTAGAATTTTAAACCAACTAATGAGTTTGTCTTTGGCAAACATTAATGCAAATTACATACATGCGAACAAACATATTCATGACAAAGTATATTCTGCATAAATATGTATGAATGTAAATAAACAAAAATTTAAAGTGACATATGATGACAAATATTTGTCACTGAATGTCGAAAGTTTGAAACATGTCTTGATTTTTTGAGGGAAAAAAAGCGAAAGTATTTGAATTCCGTGTGAAACACAAATTGATGACATTTGCGTTATATGTAGAAAGACATTTCTGAAAATGTTTACCCAGCCAAGTTCTTAGACAATCAATGGTACCTTAAATATTCGACCCCCACTTACCTTAAATTCAATAATAATTATAAGTCAAAAATATCGAATTCGAAATTTCCGACATGCAGTATCAGAAAAAAAAACAGTAACTAAAATAAATGGTGTATTTTTAGACGTGTGGTTTTCAAGAAGAAACAAAATGCATATAATCTAATGTAAAAGCTAAGAATTTTTATAAATATAAGGGTTTGCCATTATGTTTTGGAAATAATTTCGGGCAAATGTCTATCGTTGGCTTGAATAAATTAACGCTAAGAGACCCAAATGTCAACCACTTCTTACAGCAATTCGGGCCGTATGTCAGCAATATTCTCTTTCAAGGCGTCAATCGTCTCGGGCTTATATGCGTAGACAAGCGACTTGAAATGATCCCACAAAAAATAGTCGAACGGTGTTAAATCGGAGCACCTTATAAGCCATGCCACAGGCCCCACGAAAGGTCACCAAAAGCTTCCTTCAATAAATTGATTGGTTTGTATGGCATGTAGCGCCATCTTCTTGGCATTAAAGGTGTCGTCCACATCAACATCCTCCAAATCAGACACAAAAAAGTCATTAATCAGATAAGTCATGACTCTTCATCGCTGAACGAAATTTTCTTGTGAGAATCGGGATCGGTGGCCATCTCGTTTTAGGTTCAAGCAAGCCAAACTAAGAATAAATCAAGCGACAGCTGTCACAAAGACCAATTCCGAAAAAAGTGTTGCCAGATTAAAACCATACATACATCTTCAAAAAACACATACATACATTTGGTGGCCCTACAGCTCATATAGAGCCAAGGCAGAGTGACTTACAACTCTCAACCATTCCTGTGCGCGAGTAATGGCAGGGATGGAGGGGACCTACAGTTTTATGCCGAATCCGAACGGAAAAATTTTTGAGAAAGTACTTTTCATGACAAGAGCTACTCTTGGAGGATTTGTCAATTCCTCGCAAGAGGCAGTACCCGTAAAAAACTTTCAGGTGGCACAGGCTGGGATCGAACCCTAGACCGTCAAAAAACACACCCTTTATTTTGTTTAGTAGGCATAGCATCTGTCTTCATTCTAATAGTATTTAGGTAGGTATCAATTCAATTGAGCACTTTAAAATCTTTAAAGATTATTAAATAAGTTTCGATCCAGTTCTTTGAAATTCTGCTGTTCGAGAATTTAAAAAAGCACTTTTTTTTGTAATCTTCACTAAGCGCACTCATACAAGTTCCAAAAAACGCTTTTTTCAATTTTTACTCATTCCTTATTTCACACCCAAAATTGGTTTGCCTACATTAATTAGGGTTTATTTAAAAAAGTTGTACGCTTCTCAGGTTGAGTTGAGAAATCCATGAAAATAAAAATCGAGTCAAACAATTCACGGAAATGTAGACTCAGTTGGTAAAGTGCTTTATTTAGGTACGTACTTATGTCTGTCAACCACAAATTATCCTTGCCCAAGAAATTCATAGTTCAATTGGCATTTGATTGCTTAAGTTGCCAGCAACTCTAAAGGTAAGTTGCATACTCGAGTTGTGATTCAATATAAATGACATTTTTTTTTTTTGGTGTGTAAAAATTCCCTTTATTAAATATAAAAGATATTAGGAGACAACATGTCTAGTCTACTTAAAATTCGAAAGAAAAACTAAATACAAATTCCAGGAAGTTGCTCTAAGTTGCCTAAAGTGGGCGTTGATAAGCAACTTACTTTGCCTAACGCTTTGTCAATTTACTGATGAAAATTGGTTTATTTCAATGACATCTTCATTTTTACTGATAACTGACTAATTTTTATCCACTAGAATTTGGCGTAAGATTTGAAGTCATTACTTTGCATATGGCAGACAGTAGCTGTGATAGACAAATACCGGAAAGTTTAGTTTCTATTTATTTCATTTCATTCATATCTTGTGATTTCAAAAGTTTCTGTATTGAAAAAATGGCTTTTTCTAAAAAATTTAAAAGTTCTTAAACAAAAAAATCCTTTTCCAATATCTTACAGATTATTGTGACTAGATTCAATTTTACATTTTTTGTTTGAAGACTAAAGACTGACTTCGTAAAAGAAAAATAGCAGAATTGTCATTCTTCATTTTAAAGTGTGCACTTTCTGCCAAATGTTTTTTTTTTCTTTCATTTTATTCAGTGACACTTTCTTTGACAACATTAATACTTTCATCTTTGATGTGAATAAGAAAACTTAATTCACAATAAATAATAAAAAAACCTCATTCCTTGACAATACAGTTCCACATTCCTTTCGAATTTTACTATTATTTTTTTTTTTCAAACAACATTCATCAACAGCACTTCATCGAATAAATTGAAAAATTAAATTTAATTCAATTCAAGTTCATCACGCACGATTGCTTGCACCACCACCGGCACCCTCACAATTCACTGGAAAAAAAAAATAATGAAAACTTACTAAAAATGAAAAATCACTTTCCCCTTTTTCTTTGTTAAGACAATAGCGACAAGTTTTCCATCAAAGGCAATCCCACAACTAGACAAAATAAAAACAACAACAACAAAAACAAAACATAACCTGTTCCAAAGCCAATTCATCCATCCATCCATCCATTCCCAATCCCCTGGACTTAGAAACATCATAACACCATCACAATAAGGTCACCTCGTGTCCCAAAGAAAGTGAAAAACTTTTGGTACCGCACACGCTGAAGCCTCTCAAAGACAGTAGTTGAAGAAGCACAAAATAGCTTCCAACTTCCAACTCTGTGTACCATTCTTCTTCATGGATTCAAGACCATTTGCAAAAATTACGTGCTCAGGCTCACCCCGATGTGATATCGAGAGTTGGTCATAGTATAAATTAAGGTAGCCTTGGTCTTGGTGCCTCATCTTGTCTCGAGGAAGATATCGAGACACCGAAAGAGAGAGTATATAAGCAAACGTGTTTACCTATGACTACATGGTCTTGGATTTTGTCCATAACACTGAACACACTACTATGCCAATGCCAAGCTTCCAATCTGTGTACGTTTTAAGTCAGTTTTGATTGTGGGAACAACTTCTGCGGATTCCTCACCATTTGGAGGAATCACAACGAGTATTTGAGAGCAGGAGAGGGAGTGATGAGGATAGAAATGCAACTCGACGAGTCGAGTAGTCACAAAAGTGAAAAGGCCAGACATGAAGCCACCTCCTAAATAAGAAACAAGCAATGCACAATATCTGCGAGAATTATATATATGCATGCATATACACGACTGCACGCGATTTTGGCATTAAATTTGCCTTCCTCCATCATTGATGTGGCCTACCTTCAGCTGAAGACTGTACATCTTAGTGTACATGAAGCTAAGAATCTTTAGTCTTAAGTCTCGAGGAGATTCCTATCCACAAGAGCATTCTCAGCAGCACTTAGAAACTTGACAACTTGATGACAGTAGCGACAACAGCGACAAAGACGACGATGACGGTAGTGAAAGTCAACTTAAATGAAGATGTCATTAGTTGGGATGGCAATTGAAATAATCAGGTACCCACGTGAATTATGCGATGAGTGTTCCTGATGCTCCCAAAGATTTTTACATACATACATACATGTATTGTATGTGTTGTCAAAGAAAAGTCATTTCAAGATGACATTTTGTCGCACATCATGTGTCTTCTTTTTTTTTATTAGCTATCGTGACTTAATGAATGGGATTTGAAACTCATGCAGCACTTGGATTTGAAGGTCTTATGATCTGAATGTCACTTGCATTAAAAATAACTATTGCTTGAATTTGGAACAAGATTAGTTTAAGAAAGTGATAAATTGTAGAAACTTTTACTAATCAATCAAATTTGGTGTCATAAATGTCAATTGTCATTTTATATCAGGAGGGTTCACAAAATTAATTCAAAAATGAACTTTGATTTACAAAACCAATAGGGACTACCTATTAATCGTATGATCCGACGAACTTCAAATCTTCTAAATCTAGTTCTTTCTCGTTCTTTTGAGATACCTTTAATTTGGCCACAACCCCAACAAAGATAATAAGCCTTTACCCAGCGCCGCGGAGCCACCTATAAAAATGCCCTGTCCGTTTCACAGACCAATCAAAAGTATTCAATACAATAATGTCGTTCAAAATCGGTACGGTTGTGGTTTTGTGTGTCCTTTTGGTGGCCTGCGTGCAAGGTGGAACCACGGGACATATAGTTGGTGGTGAAACAGCCAAAAGTGGCCAATTCCCGTACCAAGTTTACCTGCATTTCTTGCGTCTTCAAAGTTGCGGTGGGTCAATCATTTCTGAGGAGTTCATTTTGTCAGCTGACCGTTTTTACCACACTCCCCAGTTATATTTAATGTCAACTGTCACTTTAGATATTCCGCTTCATTCTACCAAGAACCATCTTCTATTTTATAATCTAGTAGTAAAGGTAAAGGAAATTACCGTTCATGACAAATACCAAGGTGGTCCTTTATACAATGTTGCACTATTGGAACTTGTCGAACCGTTGGTTTTTTCGAGAACAGTTCAACCAATAAAACTGGCCACACACAACGTTCCCGCAGGATCTGATGTCATCATCTCAGGATGGGGATATACATCAGAAACCGATGCCGAGACTGTTCCAAATAAATCGCAGAACACCATCGTCAAGGCAATTAACTCATTGGAGTGTTGGGTAAGTGCTGCTGGAGAATGCCTTGGATAGGAATCTTCTCGAGACTCAAGACTGAAGATTCTTAGCTTCATTCACTAGGATTGACGAACTTGAATTTTGTTGGTCCTAATACCTCAATAAATTTACAAGCTGGCTAACTAAACTTTCTCATGTAAATTTTGATTATTACAAAGTACTCGCAGTAAGACTGCATATCAACTCCCTCCTCACTCACTATCCATGCGAAAGGCTCGTCCCCTCTTCAAAAGCCTGAAGTGAGAAATGAAACGCCCATCCACAGTTTAACCATAATTCCAAAGACTTCCTTTATGGCAACAAACTATCAAACTATCTGCAAACTTCACATGAGCACACGGCTATCACCTTGCGCGGCAACGAAGGTTTCTTGCTCCTGCCCCGGCTGCTCCTCCGATTACTCCTTTCGGTTTCAGTATAAACTTCAATTACTGGAGTTGGTTTTTTTTTGTTGTTTGCGATTTGAGTTTAATGACTGCCAGTACGAGTACGAGTACGAGTATCTTTGTATCTATGAGTTATGACGACGACACGACCGGTAATGTTTTTATATCTACATAGATAGTTTATCTACCTTCTTCGAAGACAACGAGGAGGACGGACGGACGGTGAGTCGGAGAGGAGGTGCAGCGTGTATAGCATGGGTCTTTAGGAGCAATGTGTTTTATTTACAAACTGTTTTTTTTTTCATTTATAATTGTTTCATATTATTAATAAAACGAAACCGCGAAAAACATTCACGGATTTTGTTGTTGTTGTTTCTTAGCAGAATGGGTGTGCAGAAAAAAGTTAAAAAAAAAATATTTAATAACGGAACCAGTTTAAGATAAGGCAGAAAATAAAAGCGAAAAAGTGAGAATTTTTTTCAGTGGGCGCGGAGAGTATATTCGGATTTGGTCAAATGAAAGTAGAATTATAATTGTATTCATTTTGACATGACAAATTCAATTAAACTAAATTATCATATAATCTTTTTGATTTGTAGGTCAATTTAATGATAAAATGTTATTATGGTTTTATGGTTTTAGCATTATTTGTACCACAAGAAGAGAGACACACACCATCAGGCACCAGAGATTTATTCATGTCCCAAAATATGTATGCGATCGTATGGCAGAATAAAAAAGTGTAAATTAATTAGTCTAACAGCGAAAGTGTTAGAAGAATAACACAAAGATGTAATCAATCATAAGATATAATTATTGGGTTTCAATAAATAATAATATGTACAACAATATACCTTCCTACACTCTCAGAAAAAAGTCTAAAAAAATTACATATCTGTGTTTAGGTGTTAAAGACAGTAGCGGATACAGAATTTGGTGAATGGGGTATGATTTACCCCGAATAAATGAAGAGAATATTTCAAGCAACACTGTTTCTTTATCCAATTTTTTGCATACTCCAAAAGTTTTTACTTTACAAAATTCAAAAATGTTTTCTTTTTTTTGTAAAAACTTATCCTGCTTTTCGGGCGTAATAATGAAGAGTGATTTTTTTTACAGAAGAGGTTTTTCAATCAATACAATACTTTTTTTGGTGTTAGTCTTTTTGACATTTGTCACTTGATTAATGCTCAATTTGGTTTTCCATTATAAAATAAATAGACTTACTACTGAACAACGTTTGCAAATCATGTAAATTTATTACCAAAATAATGGTTCGGTGTACGCGATGCATCCAACGCTGCGTCCTATATTCGATCGACATAATCGCCTACGATGGATTGGATTCGGACTACTTTTACTCTAATAGATAATGCGCATCCTAAGAGACGTCGAAGAGTGCGCACCAAAGACAATATTGCTATCGAAGAAGACCCGAATGAGTACATCCTCCAACACTCGCAATAATTGGAGCTGTATCCATTTACTTTATGGAAGATTTTGCAGAAGGATCTTTGTTTGTGGACTTCCAAAATGCAACTCGTACAAGAATTGAAGCCAAATTACCATCAAGTGCGTCGCACGTTCGGTAAATGGAGGTGGTCACCGATCCCCATTTGTACAAGAAAAAAATTGTGTTCACCGATGAAGTTCATTTTTGGTTGAATAAGTTAATACGTTAATACCCGAAACTGTCATATATGGACACAAGCCATTGTAGAGACGCCATTACATCCTCAAAAAGTGTTGTACTCTATGGGCAGGGTGAATCATTGGTTCATATTTCTTCAAAAATGAAGCCAGCCATAATGTTACAGCGACGGTCAATGCTAAACACTGTAGAGCCAGGATTCATGACTTTTTCATGTCTGAATTGGAGTATGTTGATGTGGATAACCTTTGGTTCCAACAAGACGTCGCTTCATGCCATACTGCCAACGAACCAATCAATGAGAGCATTATTTCGCGTTCTGGGCCTGTGGAAAACATGGCCTCCCTGATTATGCTATTTTTCGTGGAGTTATGTGGAGACGATTGTCTACGCAGATAAGTCCGAGATTATTGATTCCTTGGAAGAGAATATTTGTCACGTTATTGCTGTCATATGGCCCCAACCGCTCCAAAAAGTGGTCGAAAATTGGGCCTCTCGATTGGAATTTATTCAAGCCAGCCGCGGTGATGGCCACTTGACCAAATTAATTTTTAAAACATAATGGCAAACTCTTATCTTTATAACAAAGCTAAACTTTTGGCCATAGCGTTGAATAATATGCATTTTATTTCTTCTTGAAAACCACACATTTTAGAAAACACCCTTTATAAGTTAACAAAAATATTTTCTAGTTCCTTAACAATTTTCAGAAATATTCATTTTTGAGGAAATTCCAGTAAATATTTCAAAACTGAATCATTTATTTAATTTACTGTCTTTTATTCATCAATATTTATAAGTGAACTCAGATTATATTGTACCAGTATGAAATGTACACGGTGGCGTATATGTAACCTTTTTTATTTATTTTAATTTTATAGCTCCTGAACTATAAACTGTTGTGTAAAATTTACTTTCGGAAGATTTTATTGAGAATTATGACCCCGCAGTTAAATAACAATTAATAATTACATACATCGCCTTATAAGTATATGTGTATGTATGTATGTACATAAAAACACACATCACATTAATTTCAGTTATCTAAGAAACTTACAGAAAGTGGGCAAAACAATAATGTGACACAACAAATGCAACTTGACACTTTCATTCTTAATAAACAATTAATAACAAATCATATATACGCAGTTAATTACATTATAATTGCCTGCACCGTCCACGGTAGCGACGAGGCGACAACGACGACGACGCACGTAGCGCTCCTATGGCGCGCTGCAGTGCAACACTTCTTTTTTTCTCTTCCTCCATAACGACGCTGATGGTTTGATGTCAGTAAACTTTTAACATCAAGTTTTGTAGTGTTGCCATCATATATCAAATGATCCATGCAAAGTTTTTATTAATGATCGTCGTGACCATCATTGTCATAATCATCGTCATCAATTGCAATTCATAGAAACACTCTCTTTCCTGGGATCGCT
Organism: Scaeva pyrastri; assembly: GCA_905146935.1. Lineage (NCBI taxonomy): Eukaryota > Metazoa > Arthropoda > Insecta > Diptera > Syrphidae > Scaeva > Scaeva pyrastri. The sequence goes on along the minus strand of LR989929.1, from coordinate 15,976,302 downwards.
GCTGGACAGCATCAGCAGTAAAGTAATAGACACAAATATAAACAAGACCTCTGCCTCTGGGTGGAGAATGTCAAGCTGCATCCAAGTTTCCCAGCTGAGGCCGAATGCAGTGCGGATAGAAAAAAATCCGACCCAAGTCCACACTCTCAAAGATACCTGAAGACTTTCGAAGCAAACATGGCATCGTAAATTTTTGTCATCTTGGCAATTTAATTGCAGTGCACACGCGGTGGAAAGTCGTCATCGTCACAGCAATCGGAATCCTTGGTATAAAACAAGCCTCTGCGCCGCCGCGCGCTGCAGCCACAATACTACAACCTTAATGAACGCAAACGAAACCACAACGAAAGTGACGATGATTGTAGTCGAAGACATATGGACTCTGTTTTGTGCGGTTTCTATGGGTGTGCGAGGCGGATAACAGTAATAATAATGAGGGGTTATTAGACGCACAAGAGGACACGAATACGATCTTCGCTAGAGCTGGAGCTGGAACTTGGAACTTTGTTTGCGTTGACACCTTGATTGCTGTCGGACATATTGAGGGTTATTACGTTTCATTTTGTTAAAAAATCTTAATGTCAGAAATGTCATTCTCTTAAATTACATTTGTAATTTTTTTTTAAATCAAACAAAGATAAAAACGCAATTAAAATCAACTAAATTAGATGATGTAAATAGTAATCTGTCACATCATCTGTCAATTCTCGAAAAATGACGTTAAGAAACAAAAATTTTGCTTTTGACATTTTCTAATCATTTAAATACATAACCTTCCTATTTACCAAGGTAGACATTTTCAGTTCCGATGACAGATTTAACCATAAAGCATAAATATCTAAATTAAAATCATATTAAAAAATGGAAGCAATATTAATTAAAGGCTTATTAACTCAAGTCAAGGTGTCACAAGAAATATGACGACGATGAGCAATATGTCTAACAATTTTGTCATATATAATGATATCTTTAATTTGTGTGTTCATGTGAACGTGACGTTAAGTTTAGACATGAAGAAGCAACAAAAAAAAAAAACACTTGAGTGAAGATACTAGTTGTTTTTAATCTATTTTTGAAGATAAGAAATTGCAAAGTTCTTGCAAAATCAGTCATAATGTCAATTTTTTTTGCAATGGTATTTAAATATCACAAAAATGTAAAAAAAAATGTCAATAAAAATATGAGCTAAGAACTAAGTGACATATTTTTGACAGAACTGATTCCCAGATTAATTAAAAATACTAAGATTGCAAAGCTTGAGAAACCAACATATTTGTCTTATGATTATGGTAAATTTAGTCAATGAATCCTTCCTAGAATTTTGGCAAACAAATTTAATTTCAATGTTAATATTAAGGCCACGTTTTTAAGTGCGACGTTTAAGTTAAACAAGTGTTAACAGACCATAATATCCCCATGCATATCCTAAAATAATTCTTCTCCCTCTCTCTGTACACATTTTAGTTTCCAGTTCAAATTAATCCTGTCAAAGCATCTGTCAACTCGCCTGTTTGATCCTTCAAAAACTTAAATCTGACGTATGCAAAGACATAAGCTGTCAAAATTCATTAAGAGGGATTGAAAAAATCAGAAAATTTGATCTGAAAAAAGTGATTTTAGTGTTTTAGACGAAACGCAGTTATGCAAGACTAAAACCGATATGGAGAGGAGACTGACATTTTTTGATTTTCCCTAAACCAAGTTGTGACTAGTTGTCAGATACCTTAGCTAAAATTTTGTATAAGATTTTAAATTAATAACTTTCTTTTGATTGAACAACTCTCCCACAATTCAAAACAACACGAATTTATTATTTCCTCCTCAGATAAAAGTTTTCAATGGTCTAATCTTCTAACGACTAAGTAAACATAAATTAAAAAGAATTTACGATTTGAATCTTCTGTTTATGAAATTAATTTATTTTGGAAATATCTCATAACTTGTATTTTAAATGAAAAAAAAAATAGTCAAAGGGTCCACTTACTTTCCTTTTCTTTTCTCTTTTCGTTCCAAATCAAATTCAAGTTCACAGTAATTTGTTTAAAACTATTTTTTTTTTATTTAATTACAAACCTACTCAAGATCGAAAAACAAAACATATTTTTTAATAATTTCATTTCCACAATAATTTCATCTCACCCTTCTCCATAACATACAAATTAATTCAGAGTTACAGTTATGACGGAGGAGGTAAGCCCCTTTCCGGAAAATCAAATACAATAAGAAAAATATGACAAGAAAAAAGAGTTTCCGCGAAAATACGAGTATACAATCAGAAGTCCCAATTTTCCACAATACCAAGCTTTGATGACTTTCATTCTCGAGTCTGTGATGTGTAACCAACACCTAGACCATCACTCTCAAGCCCGCCCTGGAGTGTTTGTAACCTTTGCCTTTTTCGACACATCTAAACAAAAAATAAAACACGAAGTACCTTAGGTGTATGTACTAGGTACCGTGCTGTTTTCATTGTGTGGGAACATAAATTTGAGGAAGACTCTGATTAATTTTGCTACTGTGTGTGAAAAGCGCATAATTCCAAGGTAAGGTAGTCGTTGGGTTTTCACTTTTTCCTTGTCAACTTTTCTATAGAACTCTTTCGTAGAAAAAAAAATCTCAATAGAAGACCAAAAACAACAACAAAACAGAGCAGAAAATTGGAATAGTGTGCGTGGGAAAAATTTCAGCAGGTGAGAAAATTTTGTGTTTTTTTTTTTTTAATTTTTATTTCCCATTCATAGGTTGATGATGTTGATCATGATGATGATGATGATCTTCATCATTTTCATTGTTGTCATTGAAATTTTGAATGTTTGAGTGTGATTCAAGCCCGCCTCTTAAGTCCGTTGTCATGATCATGGAAAGAAAGCAATTTTAATTTTTTTACCGAGATGAGAGATGATTTCTTTTCCGTTGTCGATTTTTTCTTTAATGACGAAATTGTGATCTAATTTATTGAATTTCGCATATCAAGGCCTAAATATTTGACAGATTTTTTTTAATTTAGAGTATTCCTTTGGAATTAAGTAATTATTACTTATAAGAGTATGGAAAGGTTGACAATGATTAATTGATCAAGTGCGAAAGAGCGTTTTGCAAACCTGATCCTCCATCATTGGTCACGTCAATAATTTGAGGATCATAATCGAATAGTAAGTCGGATACCGATCACCACTTCAACGGATGTTCATGTTTTGAAAAGAGGAGGAGTTTGAAGACTAAAGGTCCAGGTGAGATAGGGCTGCATATCATTATTATTAAATGATTAGGTTCACAAACTTAATTTAAAAATGAACTCTTGTTCACATAACAAGGGATTACTTATTAATCGTATGATCCGTAAACTTCAAACCTAAAAACTCCAGTTCCTTCTCGTTCTTTTGAGATACCTAAATTTGGCCACAAGCCCAACAAAGATAAGATAAGTCTTTTCCCAGTCCATCACAGACCAATCAAAAGTATTCAATAGAATAATGTCGTTCGAAGTCGGTACGGTTGTGATTTTGTGTGTCCTTTTGGTGGGCTGCGTGCAAGGTGGTACCACGGGACGAATAGTTGGTGGTGAAACAGCTAAAAGTGGCCAATTCCCGTACCAAGTTTCCCTGCGTTTCTTGGCTCTTCACAGTTGCGGTGGGTCAATCATTTCTGAGAATTTCATTTTGACAGCTGCCCGTTGTGTCGTTGATGTCACTGTCAACTGTCACTTTAGATATCCCAGTACATTTTACTCCATCGTAGCTAGATCCAAGAACCTTCTTCTATTTTATAATCTAGTAGTAAAGGTTAAGGAAATTACCGTTCATGACAAATACCAAGGTGGTCCTTTATATAATGTTGCACTATTGGAACTTGTCGAACCATTGGTTTTTTCGAGAACAATTCAACCAATCAGGCTGGCCACACAAAACGTTCCCGCAGAATCTGATGTCATCATCTCAGGATAGGGATATACCGAAACCGATGTCGAGACTGGTTCAAATAAATTGCAGTACACCATCGTAAAGGCAACAAGCTCATTGGAGTTTTCGGCTGAAAACGAGTTGTTGTCAGGACAAATTCTGTGCCTAGCTCATGAAGCCAATAAAATGGAGAATGCCGTGGTGACACAGTTTGGTGGGCGTTGCTGGTGTCCTTGTTTCCAGTTGCGGTACCACAAAACCCGATAGCTATACCAATGTTGCTTTCTACGTAGATTGGATTAACTCAATCATTGGTTAAATGAATTTTTTTCATAATTTATTAATGAATGAAAATAAAACATTTATATTTTTATAAAAAAAGCAAAATTTCTATTTCAAAGAAAATCCAATTCAACTCTTAAGGGCTCGTGTTACTTAGCATAACTAAGTTCTTAGGTTGAGTTGAAGATACATGAAAATGTAGATCGAGTTGGTTTAGAGTTTTTTTCAATATTGAATTTGAAGCAATACTTTGGAAAAAGGTGGTTAAAGGTGGCTTAAAGTAGCTTATACCAGCATTCGCTTATATAAGACATCACAAACCTATGGAAATAAGTTGCCGGCAACTTTTAAGTTGAGTTGCATAATTATGGTTCAATATTTTCTTCAATACAAAATATGGAAATTAAAAATTACATTTATTCAATAAAAAAAGATGTTAGTAGAGAAATATCACATCAAAATTACAAAAAAAACATTTAGTTGAAACTTTGGAAAGTTGCTTTGAGTTGCCAAGTGACAGATGGTAAGCAACTTATCTATTAAATTTCCGTCTAGTTGTAAAAATAAAATATTTTTAATTTCCCTCAAGAAATTATTGTAATCGTTCCGATTTGTCCAATTAAAACCTTTGACATATATTCACGTTTCACGGTCCCTAGGATCACAGCCTTTCATATTCAGAGAGATGCTTATGGATGCTATTGAATGACATCTCAAGAACAAGAAGGATGTTAACTTCAAGTAACTTGTCTTCATCACAAAATAGTAATTTTGACATCTAGTATAACTTTCCCAAAAAAATCTTTGACATTAATTTCTGCAAATATTTAATGTGAAGGTAAGATCAATCTCTTATAGTGGATGCCAATGTTTGTATAAAAATCCTCTGGATGCAAATGCACTTAGTCAACCATCACTTATCACATCTCATATACACCTCTCCCTATATTATTATTTGTATATTGTATCTGAATATTTCATTTAGACATTATAACTTAAAGGAAACCACACACATTATACCACACAAAAACAAAATAATGAAGAAAAAAAAATTAATATGCAAATCTAAAAGAAAGATACAAAAAAACACATTACAATGATTCAATCATCATAGAAATGGAAATTGCATATTTCTTTCATTTTTATTTTTGTTTTTTTTTTTTGTTATTGCCTTTTTTTCAGCAACATTTAACGACTATTATTCTGTCCTCCCATTTGAAGATACTTTCTCTATCAGTCTCAGTGAGAAAAAATTAAAAAAAATCCCACCATCAGTCAGGGATCCAACACAACATTGTTGGTGTTTTTTTTTTTTTTTATAATCAAAAAAAAAAATACTTTATCTGTCAACAGTTGATGGAAAATTATTTGTCATTGGTCATCATTAGTTGGTTAGTCTCAAGCTCAAAAGACCATCTGCAAGATACCACACTCAAGTAATCTCTCCTTTATTGAAACCTAACCCCAAAACGTCAAAGTCAGGTCAAGCTATTATACGACGACCACCGACAAACTAGAACCAAGAACCAAGAAGGCGAGGTCAAATTGATGAGGGTTAGGAAAAGTAGTGTAATCCGTGTTACAAAAATCCCTTAGAACCCTGAATCTATCGATATCCATGGTTCTGGACGACTTACCATAATAGAGCTGGGAAAATCCACAAAAAAGGAGAAAGGTTTACGATGTACGGGTATATAAAATATCCTCAACAGGTATCCTCAGAGATGATGATGATGATGGTGGTGAGATGACTTAAAGATAGAAGATGGATTCAAAAAATAGTTTTTCCAGGAATATCCAAGGTTTTTTCTTTTAGGTTTGTTTGTGTGTGTGTTTTTTTTTTTTTTTTTTTTTGATAGAGAATTAGGAGATTCCAAAGGACCGAACTCAGGGTGTAATAAAAAGGTCGATTAAGGACATGATTTTCTTTATCTCACTTCCACAGAACTATCTCACACTACACTTTAAGGTAGGTAGGCTTCTAACTCTTCTTCTTTTTACTTTTTTTTTTGTTATTAAATTCGAAATTCGACAAATTCAAAAAGAAAAGATTTCCGTCAGATTAACCAAAACACTCTCTTTTTTTCATTCACCAAAGAAGTTGTATAGTTGAAATCAAATTTACATCGAGATCCAATTAATCAATTATAAATCTCTAATCAAACGAACTTCATAGGCACAACAGGAATATATTAACGACACAGATAGAAAACGATTATACAAAAGCCGACAAAAGATACACCACGAAAAATCCGTCAAAATCCGACATACAGTACAGGTCTGTTGCGATGGAGTTAAAGACGATGAATGCCAAATGCCAAACCGATCGCTTCGAAAATGGAACTAAAACTGAAAAAGGTAACACAAAACAACATTCACCAAATGTATCTGATCTCGCTGGTTTGTTTTTTTTTTTTTTGTATCTACCAGCAACAAAATAATGTGCAACATTTCTTTTTCTTTATGCTGCAACATTTTTGTGGTGTGGATAGAAGAGAAATTATATTATTGTTGTGATAGGAGAGGGGGAATTTGAAGATGTTTTGCATTCAATTAAGATTTAAAAGTGAAATATTTATGAGCGCGATGAATCTTTAAGATACTGGGACTTTGTGTGACTATAACTATAGTCTGAAGACTGCTACGACGACGCCGACCGGTGATTTTTAGTGGGCTATTCACAATTTCTGGTTTTAGAATTTTTATATCATAAGAAGACTTTTAGAGATTTAAAAATTAATCCTGGAATGTTGAGTTAGGGTAAACGAAATGTGTGCATGCAAAAGATTTAAAAGAGAATGCAACATTTAAATTCAAAATTTAAGAGAACACGTTGCAACCATTTGAACTTTTCTGTGATCATTAAATGTTTAGTTTATGTTGTGTTTTCAACATTCAAGTGAATAAAACAATCAAACTTACTTTACACAGATTTACAGCACAGGCTGTCATTGTATTTGCTGGAATCTTTTTCACCAGCCGAGAGATATTTTGCTGCACTAGCTACCCAGTAGTGAATAAAACAAAGCTAAAGTTTAAATTAAAAAAAAATATTTGTTTGCATATTTCGAAGAAACCTTTTTGAAAAACCTCTGAAAAAGTCAGAAAATTGAAAAAAATCGACAATTGATACAAAAAGTATGGAATTTTCTGTTCAATTGTTCCGAAATTATTTTTTGAGTATAATTTTTGAAGAAAAAGAAACTGAGAATTCCTGAAAAATTATAAAAAAATGAAAAGCTAGGAAAAAACGAATAAAGAAATTAATTAGATTAGGACTAGTTTTTGACTGGTGACTTAACTCCGAGTTATAACTCTGAGGTTAGTTAATCCTGATCCCAGAGTTAACTCTTGAATAAGTTTTTCAGTGAAGAGTTCATTCTATCATCTGAGGACCTAAGTAAGTAAGTATCAAAATGTACATATAAGTTCATTTGGCATAACTGAAATTTTATTTATCAGTTGTCATATTGTGGTTCTTGCTCTGTATTTGTTGTTTCCATAGTTATTTGTTGTGATTTTGTGTTCGATAAAAAAATGTCAAAATTTCAAAATTTTAAAAAATGTCTAAAAGGGAATTTAAACTGGCCCTTAAATGAATAATAGATGGCGTTGTACTGTGATCAATGCCACATCCCGATAGATGGCATTATACATAGACTAAGGTTGTGCTCAATTTGACAGGTTTCTTTTTCGCATTGTCAATATCTATTGAGCATATGTTGTGATTGTGATTTCAATCGTTTTAAATCTGTAAAATTAATCCATAATTTGCCTGTTTTTGTCTCCCAATCAACAATTTATAACCTGAGTTACAAAATAACCTGAGTTATAATATTACTTGAAATTACCTCGGTCATAAAGTGGTCAGTTATTGGTTATTATTTTAACTGGAGCTATTTTTCAGTATAAAAAAGTCTAAATTCAAGCCTTAGTTGAATTCAGGTAAAAATGTATCCTTAAAATGTGGTAAATTTTGAGCTTCAGTTATAATGTGGCTCTAAAAATACTTTTTTTCAAACCGTAGTTCAAATTTAGATTATTTTTTACCAAAAAGTAACTTTTCAGTAATTTTCTGGTAAAAAATAACGTGTTTTACGATTTAAGTTTGAAATAAGTTCTGAAATAACCAATTTAAGTGGTTAAAATGAAACCAAGTTATAAATTGGTTATTAAACACCTTTAATTGTAAGCTTCAATATTACCTATTTTTCTTAAAACTCATTATTGGTTTCGAAATAACCAATTTTCTTGGTTGCTAAATAACTAGTTTTTTTTTTACTCCAAAATAACTCATTTTCCTAGTTGCATAATAACCGGTTTCCAACACCAACACATACAACTTCGATCGTATGATTCATAAATGAGGTCTTTTTTCATAATGGATTTTTAAAGGCGATCCAGTGTGATCGCATGTGTGTGTATGGTTTTGCTAAGCTGTTCATTGATTGAATGTGACCAGCCTCTACTCTTCTCTTATTTTTTGTGTCACATTTTTTTTTTATATAAATTATACCTCTCCTGTATTTTTTAAATAAATTTATTGTTTTGAGATATGAAAATTGCAACTTCATCTTTGTTTTGTACTTCTAAAAATATAAAAAAGCTATGTTTAGCGTAGTATAAGAAACAATGTTTTTTACTTTTTGCGTACGTATTTAAAACAGCTGGTAACACTGACCGCGACCGTCTTTTTGTTTATGTTCTTCATTTTAGCATAATGTGTTTCAGTTGTGATTTGGGCTTTGATAAGAGTGGTTCGTGTAAGAAAGTGTTAAAGTCAAAGTGTTAAAAAGTGATAAAACAATAAGAACAATAAAATATATAACAAAATAATAGAAAAAGGGTGAGTCAAATTAAATTTATAGTAAGATAAGTTAAAATGTATAATACTGTGTTACTTAGTTTATTTTTGTTGTTGTTTGTTGCTTTTTTACTTATTTTATTTACTTATAATAAGTAAAAAAGCAACCCACTTAGTTACTTAGTTTATTTTTGTTGTTGTTTGGGTTGCTTTTCTACTTATTACAAGTAAATAAAATAAGTAAAAAAGCAATAAACAACAACAAAAATAAAAATAAACTACGTAGTACAGTTTCAGTTATTTTTTTTACTTGTGTCCGTATAGACTCAAGTAAAAAAATAACCCAACCCAACCAAACACAATAAACAGTTATCGCACTCGAGTTATTTTTTTACTTGTGTCCATAATGGAAGAAGTTAAAAAATAACCCAAGCAACAAAAAAAACGAACTCAAACAACACAGCTCGAGTTATTTTTCTACTTCTTCCATATGGACAGAAGTAAAAAAAAATAACTCGATTGCGATAACTGTTTATTGTGTTTGGTTGAGTTGGGTTATTTTTTTACTTGTGTACATATAGACTTAGATAGATTTCTATAAACCGATTATAAAGTAACACGTAAATATTTTAATAATACAACACAATGTGTAAGATTCTTTAAAATGATTTTTTCTTGATTTCTAGAGATAAAAAGGAAAATTCTCCAACAACAACAACAAAAACAACAACAACAACAACAGCATCAACATCAGCATTAACATAATCATCATCATCACTATCATCATCAGCACAATCACCAGCAACAGGAACATCAGCAGAAAATTGAACTATGTAGATAATGCATGTTTTTTTTTAACTTTTCTAATTACTATTAATATAAGGACTATTATAAGTATTAGTATAAGTATTGCATAAGTCTATGAAGTAAATATCTAATTAAATAAAAGTTAAAAAAAGTAATTTTCAAAATATGTTTTTTTATAAGGACTTTATTTTTATTATTTTCAGTAATTTTTAGCTGGTTTTGGAACAAAATACTGGGTTTTTTCCGAACCCAGTAAAAACCCTACGTGGGTTTGATTTTGGTTACAGAAAAACCTAAAATGTAGGTTTCCTGGTAACCAAAACAAAACGGTTTTAAAAAAGCGTCACTATAAGGTTTGGAAAAAACGTTTAAGGGACGTTAAATAAGTACCATATTTAAATGGTAAGTTAGTAACTCCGTAAAGTAGTTTTGAAGTAACTGCTTTTTAACCGCTTTTAAATAACCAAGATAGAACTCAGGTTACAAAGTTACTGACCAAAATTGGTTATGGGAACGTTTCTGTAACGCTTCTAAGACGTCTTTCAAACCAATTTCTAACTTTAGCGGTTTTTAAACCGAGGTTATAATCCGGTTTATAAACCGCTTTTTAACCAAAAATTGTTTATTGGGCTGTTTCCATTTTGGCAAAACGTCTTAGTTGTTCGTTTTTGCATAGGAAAATAAATCATACAACATTAAAATAAATCATATGGAAATTTAAACTTTCTGTGATTTATTAATATACTGGATTTATTTCCTGTTGTCAACACGAAGTTTCTTGGGTCCGCTAGATTAAAACGAAACGAATTTAATTAAAAAAAATTACAAAAATAAATGAAAAATATTCAATGATTTGGAATTCAACATGTTTATCCCATTGGCATAAATGATACAAATTCCCAATATTTTTTAAATTTGATATTTTCATAAAATTGTCATTTTATTCTAATACTGAATGATTTTTTATTTAAATACGTTTTTGAAATACTTTTTATTTATTATTTTTGAACATTGAAAAATTATATTTTGAGAACTAAAAAATTAATAGTTTTGGTTATATTTTTTCCCACATACAGGATATTTTCAAAACACATGTTTTTATTTCAAGATGTTTAAGAAAAATGCTATTTAGCATCTTCAAAATAAATTTGAATAATGTTTACTTCCAAATTAAAATTGCAAATTTTTAAAGCCCATTTAATTTTATTATGTGTCGCTTAAATAACCATAAAATTTTGTATAAATATATTTAATAACACCTAATTTTTGATCCTCGTACAAATTCAATCAGTTTCTCTCCAACAAACACCACCATGGCAGCAACCAATCCACTTGCCAAACAAATCCAAGCAAAACTCAAGTGAAGAACTGTTAGCGGGTAAGGCACCTTACGTTCGGGAAAAATCTTTCCAATCTTTAACATTTCATTCGATCTCACTTCACCAACTGCATCATTTAACCATTTGTCCAATAATCCAGTTTCCAATATTTCCATACTAAAATCATTTAGAATTTCTGTGAATGGTGAATTTTCAGCGAGCAAAAATCCCAAATAGTAACTTCCCAAAGTGTCTTGAAGCAGTCGAAAAAGTGACTTTGAGGCAAACCGCTGTTGGAATCCGGTATAAAATTTGGCCTTATCACCGCCCATGGCATAGGCGAAACTTGTATTGACCATTGTGCTTCTCTCTCGGACCATAACTTCAAATTCGACAAGAGTAACAATTTTCTCAAAGTTTCGCGGATGGAGTTCCGGATGTTCGATAGCCTTCCATTCGTAGTCAACCATCATCACCGAAAGGTTCTTACTGATTAGATCCTCGATGGTGTTGTATTGTTTGATTTGGATGTAAACTGTCAAAAAAGATGTCAGCATCACTGTGTATAGATTTCCCAGGATAAATGCCAAAACGATCACTTGACTGTGGAATCGGAAGTTCTGCATAATTTGGACTTCGGTTGGAAGATTCAGCATTGTTAGGTAAATTTCGCTGAAATTTCTCCAAACACTCATGACATGGTTATCATCAGTCAGATAATCCTTCAGGACATTCATGGCGAATATGAAGAATAGTGTCAGACCGATGGACAACCAAACTACGGGATAAAATGGACGCACAAAGTATTGATTGGGATCCAGGTAACCATTTATTGGTGCGATAATACGCCAGCTCATCATGGCAAATGGATAGCTCATTTCGAGTCCTCTCACCGGCCTATAGGCATTCATGCTAACTTCTATTTGGTTTTTTATAGTTGCCTCTGTTACGGCCAACATGAAACGACTTTCGACACCTTTGATATTGATCTCAGCAAAAGTTGCATTGTGCCTCTTTAAAAAACTTAGAAACAACTGACCAACGTAGCCTCTGATTTCACGATTTCCACCAGCATCCTTGTACCAAAAAACCCTCGGAAGATCAGGTTTTATGATAGTTCGAAATGTGAAGCCGTTTAGATCCTTCAAGGCATTCGGGAGTGGTTCTGTCTTCGATAGGCGTCTAACTGGATTGTTTTCGTATTGCAAATAGGCATAGGACTGTTCACCGATAATTCCAAAGATTCTAGTAAAGTTCTTCATTCTCATAAACAACATGGACTTATGGATATTTTCAAAACTGTCAGAATTGATTATGACAAATTTTCGAACTTTAAGCAATGGTATGAGTTGTTCAAGGGCTTCTCTTTCAATTGAGGCTTGTGTCACTAAAATGGCATTCCATCTGCCACTTTTCATTCTGTAAGTGTCACTTGATGACTGTTCGAAGATGAGCACGGGAAAATTAGGACTCGTTCTCATAAAATAACGAAAGAAATCGTCTTCGAGTCCCAGGAACATTACCGTGTTCGAAGAAGACTCACTCTGTATCCGATGGATGAGTTCAGTTAATTCCATAAAATGAGTAGAACTATTAATGCCATTTACGTGCAGAAGTAAGGAGGTTACAAAAGCCACTGGAGACATTTCACTGACTAGAATTTTCAACTCAATGTTAAAGAATAAGACTGAAAATTTAACAAAGGTATGAAAGTATTTAAATCATTGTTTGCGAAGACAGAACATGAGCTATCTGTGGAAGCATATTAATTGACACTGGACACGTTGTAATTGATTTGAACTGATTGCCTTCCTGATTTCTAGGTCGAAATTGCTGAATTCAATAGTGATAGGTGATTGATAACATTTATTGTATTAATTTATCAAGACATACAATCTTATAATTGTTGTATGATTGTGGGAATCAATTGAACTCTCAGTAATTATAGTTTTTTTTATTAATAAAAGTGAAGAGATAATTAGTTTGACCTATATTTAGTTTAAGTTATCAATATCTCTCAGTGTTCGGAGGTCCGCACAGAAAAAAGTGGTTTGTTTCATTATTTTAGTGTCCAAAAAGTGAGTCAGAATTTGTGTACTTATATTTTGAAAATGGTAGTGAGTAATTAAGTAGTAATTGAAAAGAAATTTACTGAATAAATAAATTTAATTCAATAATTAAATAATTTGACTGCATCTACCCAAAACAATTTTAGAAATAATTTAATGAAAAATGAATTGCTCAATTAAAAGCTTCATTCAAATTATATGTAAATGTCTTTCCATTTACCCAAAAATGTTCATTAAAATGATTAAACTTGACAATTTATTGTCTTCCAGTCGAAATCTTCATTTTCACACGACTTGACACTAACCAATTTGCAAAAATAAAATTTGCTAATTTTTGTATGACATAAAATTACATGACGAGTAATCTGGATTTGCACTTCAATAATTATTTTACGATTATACAAAATACGTACGTTGGATCTTTGTATGTATCACCAAACACTTAATCTTCCGAATGACAGACCGGAGAATGTCCAGTACATGTCAAAATCACTTATAAAAGGCGTTGAAGCATGACTTAAGGTTTACTGCCATTACCTGCGCAACTACTCCATGGTATCATGTAATCGAGACATTATAGTATTTTGATATCTACTCGAGTTCTGTATTGGTCTTGCATTTCATTGCCCAATTGATCGATTGGTTGGTTAAATTGGAATTGGATAAACAGTACAGGTGCTTTCAGATTAGCATATCCCTTTGCATTTTTTTTTAATCCAGTGTCATCTGTAATGGAGATAGGGTAAATAGGAAGATTGCTGGCAAACCTTCAAATAAAAATACATACTATGTTTTCCATCTCAGCTATCAATAAGCTAAAGTAAAAACAAAATTACTTTAAAAGAAGGTGGATGCCACGCCTCTCAGTGTGAAATATTAATTTTTTTCAATATTCTTTTTGGTATTCATTCATTTAATTCAAAAGTTTTTCATATTAATTGACAGCACTAAAATTTTTAATTTTTCCTTGTACATTTTATCTACCCTTTATTAATTATGAAAAAAGGGGGGCGGATATCACACCCCCTTTAGACAAAAAAAAAACTATGTTTTTGATGTTTTCCCAAAATTATTAACTTTTTGTAAAATTTAAAGTTTGACATTGGAATGTGCTTCATAATTTTAATGAACTGTCAAGTAGCGAATCCGTCAACTAGTCTGTAATACGCATATATCAATATCTCAGGAACCACTTGACCTATAGAAATGAAATTTGGTAATGTTAATTATTTTAAGGCAAATTTTGTGAATTTTATGTTTCTTGAAATATTTGTTCAAAATTTATGTAGAAATTAGAAATTACAAATGGATATGACTTGTTCCTTTTTGTGCAGTTTTTGTCGGATTTACCCTACACTACAAGTAAATATTTTAAGTTTCAGACACAAGTGCTATTTGTATCTGACTAAATTCCAAAAAACTATCACGTTCTGCAAACTATATACATAACCTCTCTCATATACTGCAGCTCAAACAAATTCAAGCCAACTATTATTCGCCGTCTTGATAGTAAATATAAATGCTTCGCATAAATGTAGTTGCAAAGTCAGTTAAGCCGTAACAATGACATAGCTTCTTCGCTTTGCATTCAACACATTTTTGGACATTTATCAAAATCAAAATGATGGGTTTGTCTTCTTTTCATACACTACACACACTCAAACCCAAAAAACATGTTTTTCTTGACACTAACTTAAATTAAAAAAAAAATAACCAAAACTTAACGTGCGAAGTTTCTGTCTTCTGTCCAATGATTTTGTCAATGGAACTCATTCAGAGTATTAAACAGTCTGTTATCTGTCATTGCAAACGTTCACTTTCACTGGTGAACACCAAAAGATGTGCTTCTTTCAAATTTACTCGTAGTTGGAGTGTGCAAATGACAGACCTGAACTGACTTAAATTTTGGCTAATTTAGATGAGAAATTCTATTCAGATTATGTATGAATATGCAAATCTAAATGAAATAAAGAAGATTATTGTTTGGAACAAAATTTAAATATTTTGTTTATCCCGAACGCCACCGCACCGCCTCTAAGAGTCTTTAAGGTGGTAACGTTTCACTTTTATTTGAGAAAAAAAGTGTTTGTTCAAAAAGATGAAAAGACACATTACAACTTTTATAACACGGTGCTATAATTTTGGACGAATTCACAACATTCATAGAGTTCACTCAAAAATGATTACATAATACTTACGTATTTTTTTTTACCATTTAGCGAAAATTTCATTGAAGCAGTAAAAATGTACTCGTATAATGACATGGTGGTGCCAGACCAAGTTCTTAGGCACTTCACCCTTTTGACAGAGAGGAACAAACGTCAAATTTACAATTATTCAAAGTTATTTCATGACAATAACCAAACAATGTCATCTTATGACGTAAAGTTGTCATATAATTTTGATGCGTTCAAAATTTTATTGAAGAATGGTTACAATAATTACTAAGTGCGTTCATTTTAATAACCACATTGCATAAATCAGGAATTTTTAACCTGCAACAAATTCTGTGGGCCCAGCAAACGAGGTTAAAGTGAAAAAATCTAGAAGGCTGTCAAAAACTCAAAGTCAAAGTTTCAAAAACTAAAAATGAAAGCTCATTTGACAGTGTTAATTTAATTCATTGTATTTCAGTTCTTCTGACATTTAAGAATTAGTTTTGTTTTGAAATTTGAATTTTTAGTATGACAAGGTCAAAACCACAGACTGTGTTCATATGGGGCGGGGGCGCTTTCATTTAATTTTAATTTTTTCAACCTATGCTTCCCAAATGCCTGATAGTAAATTATATGATTCCATTATGTTAACTTACATGTGTGTAAATCTTTTCCAACTGTCAAAACAAACTAAAAAATCTGTAGAAACCCAGATTTATTTTCTAACTTCTGTCAAAATGATTATCGATATGATTTATTTCAATTGCACGACTTTCATGTTTTGTCTTTTTTTTTTAATGCACGTAACAATAAAATCTCAATGGTAAGGGTTAACTACAAGCCGAAGGTTAGAGGTTAAGGTAGAGAAGATTTTCTATATATTTGTCTTGTCTCAAAGCTATTTAATCGCCATATTCAAAGTTAATAGACTTCAACTCAGCTCACCTCGACATCATACATTATATAGGTAAATGCAAGGTAACACAAATAATCGTATATAATCAGATATTTGCTACAATTATGACACTTAACCCGAAATATGCGAAGCTATCATAGACGTCATGGGTTCATGGAAGTTGTCAAAAATAATTGAAGTTTTAATACTTAAGCTATCAAAGAAAATTGAAGGTTTGAACTTAATAGATTTGACAATTCATCAAAAATATTGCAATTATTGTAAATTAAATTATGTATTACTGTTTAAACGTCTGAAAAACTCAAACAAAAAAAAAACCACTGACAGATGTAAGCCCAGAGAGATTTTATTCAAAGTAGAATTATGGTATTTCCTACTACAACACTTAAATTTACATCTTTTTCTGCCGCTTTCGAAATACAAACATTTCAATACCAAAAACCAACACAGAACAATTCAATCCAAGCAGCAGACAAGACCAGGCAAACGTCAGATGATACATTGACAACGGATATGGCTGTTCCAAATGACCAGATGTCGTATTCAAAACCAGCAATTTGTGACTTTTGATCAGAGCCATCCCATCTCGATTCCATTTCTCCATCAATCCTTTGTCGAGAATGGAAATAATGAAGTCATTCAAAATCCCACTGAAATGAGAATGTTCCGCCATGATGAAGCCCAAGTAATAATTTCTCAAGCTCTCATAGATTATGTGATATTTGGGATACTTTTGGAGAGCGATAAAAAATTTGGCCTTATCACTTCCCAGGGCGTAGGCGAAATTCAAATTCTTCATGGAGTTTCGTTGTTCCATTAAGTCGTCGTGTTGGGCTCGAATGATGATTTTGGCAAGGTCTGGGCCATCAACAGGGATAAGTTTCCATTCGTAGTCGACCACGAGTACTGGGACTTGATTGTCAATGAGATCCTGAAGGGTTTTGTGTTGTTTGACTTTGATATAGACGGTTAGGAAAGACGTGAGATAAACCAAATAGAAATTGACAAGGACGAACGAAAACAACAAGACCTGGCTGTGGAAACGATACGCTCCGGTTATTGGCTTCTCCGTCGGCCGAGCTAGTATCGTGAGGTAATTCTGGCTGAAACTCTCCCAATATCTGACAGGCTTGTCGCAGAACTTTTTTCTCACCACGTCCATGGCGATGACATAGAATGTGCTCACTCCAATGCCGATCCAGACTGCCCAGGAAAATGGTCTCACAAAGTACTGATTGGGATTTAAGTGGCCTATTAAGGGGGCAACTATGTACCAGTCCATCAGTTTCAGGGGGTAACTCAACCGGATGCCATCAAAGTCCTGGTAGGCGTTGATACTGATGTCGATTTCGTCGTTGATGGTGGCGTTTAAGACTGCCATCATAAAATGCCTGTCCAGATCCTTGACACTGGTCTTGATGAAAAGAGCCTTGTGCTTCGCCAAGAATGCCTTAAACAGCTCCCCAACATATCCCGCAATTCGATGTTGGCCACGTTTGTTAGTGACCCAGAACACTCTGGGCATATCTATTTTGGCCACCGTTCGAAATTTGAATCCATTTAAATTGCGAAGGGCATTTGGAAGCATCATCGCTTCGGTGAGATT
The DNA here is from genome assembly GCA_905146935.1 of Scaeva pyrastri. Taxonomy (NCBI): domain Eukaryota; kingdom Metazoa; phylum Arthropoda; class Insecta; order Diptera; family Syrphidae; genus Scaeva; species Scaeva pyrastri. Next base: position 15,958,444 of record LR989929.1, on the reverse strand, counting down.
AAGTGACACAATTTGAACATCGGCAAACGGTAAGTATGCATAAGCAATTCCTCGGACACTTCCAAAAATCCTGTTGAACTTTTTCTCCTTGAAAAAGTATGAAAAACTCTCCTCAAGGTTTTGCAGATTATTTGCATTTACAATGAGGAATTTTCGCGTGTGGAGTTTTTGAATTGAATAATTCAAAACCTGAGATTTTGCAAACGAATGTTGAACGACAAAAATGGCATTGCTAAAAAACCGATCGTCTTCGGTATTGCTCAAATGTGAATCGGCGGAATTGAAAAACGTCACAGCGATGTCAGTTCTTATCTTGGTGAAGTTACTCACGATTTCATTTTCAATACCGAAGAAAAACACTGTAGCCGAATCGCTTTCGACGTGAATCTTCTCGATGAGTTCAATCAATTTGGTTTTGACTCCGAAAACTTGGCCAGTTGTGAGGGAAAACAAAATGGAAAATATTGCGATTTCTAAACGACACATTTTTCAAAACCAACAACTCGATTTGAATGTCAGAAGTCTCCGGGAGAATAAATCAGAATTAGACCTTGATTTTGTGTAGAGGGTGAATGTATTAAAAATTCATGAGCACACTTCGACTCACGGTGATGAAGACAATCGCACGCACTTTTGCTAATTAAGAGCTTATTAATAAAAGGCAATGAAAAATCATAACATTTCGTCTCTAATTGGTGTTATTATGAACAGTTGTTTTGAAAAGACGAGTAATAAAGGTTGACAGGGTAATGGCATTCGAATTTCGAAAATAATTAGAACTAATGATGGAATAACATTTGGATGGATAGGAATTTATTTGTACATAAGAAGATAATAGTGTAAACGATAACTGTCAAATAACAACTGAACTCCTAGAGCTATTGTCAGTGAATTGACAGATATCACTTGTTGGGGAATGAGGGGGGCAGGAATGATTAAGGGTAGTGTGTGTTTTTAACTAATTTTTGTTCCCCCCTCTTAATGTTTAAGAAATCCTTCATAATTGATTTCTAATAATTATACAAATTAAAAAGTGCGTATACGCCCAAGAGTACCATTATAATCATCTGTTTTAGATGGATGGTGAAGATAAAGTTTAATATAACATTTTGAAAAATACAAATAAATCCATTTTAAAATAAATTGTGTGCTTTATTATTTTAATTTTATTTAAAGTAAAAAACATCATTCTTAATAATTATAATTAATGCGTTGAAATTTCCATGCACACCTTTCGCTCTGTTCCAAATCCAATTCCTTCAACACATCGACAAATACCGAAAACTCGCCAATACGTCCTCCACTAAGGTAGATACTACTATCGGAAGCTTTGATAAAAAATCCCTTCGCAGGATCCTTCTCCCCATCATCGAGATATTCAATTTTCCACTTTGAATTTTTCGCTTCATTCTTATCCATAAAAATCGTTTCAGCCGGAATAATTCGACTCAAGAAATTCGAAAACGGTTTGACCCAGCACAACAGCTGACCTAAGGGACTTTCCAACTCGAAAAGATCCTCATCCTTGTAATAATGAAGAGTCCAATTTATTTGTTTTGTATCAAATGTCAAAGTTCGACAGTTCACAGAGCCATTTTTCTCACGAACTATTTCCACATTCATATATAAACTGTTGCCAATATTTTTAATAATCAATTTGGTAGTGTCACCAAGATCCTTTGGATAAACTGGCAGACACTCTGCCATTTTTTTCAAACGGATTCGCTTATCATCCGTCATCTGGCTAAATAGAGGCTTCGCAATCGTTTGTTGTAGTTTCTGTGAGAGTTCGTAGGATTCCTTAGTGTCCTTTGTTTTGTCGAAAATATTTTCGAAAATTGCCTCATAGCCCATAATGGCTTGAAGATCATATTTAAAATTGCCTACGATTTGCAAAATTTTGCCAAATTCGAATTTCCCCAAATAATTTTTGATGGCATTTTTGATTTTCTTCTCAAACATCGATTGTTCAAAATCATACAGCTTATTGGAAAATTCGAAATCAAACAGTTCAACTTCTAATGCATCTTCGATAATTACTTTGGAGAATTCTTCAATTTCATTGAACAGAAAACTACGTACTATTGGACAATGTATTTCCTTGGATTCTTTGTCATCCATGAAATTATGACTGTTTTCATAGTAAAGACAGTTATACAATTCGATCAGCTGATTGAGTACATCATTTCGGGAAAGAAACATTGTTAATAATGTTGCTGTATAAATAAAAAGTGAAAAAGTAAAGTTTTAGAATTATCTTTCTATTTCAAATAAAGGGTATTTTTTTCAGACGTGTGGCTTTCAAGAAGGTATAAAATGCTTATAATTTAATGTTATGGCCAAGAATTTAGCTTTGTTATAAAGACAAAGGGTTGCTATTATGTTTTGGACAAGTGGTCAATGCGGCTGGCTCAAAGAAATTCCAGCCGAGAGGCCCAATTTTTGATCATTTTTTGCAGCAATTTGGGTCCTTTGTCAGCAATAACGCGCAGAATATTCTCTTCCAAGGGCGTCAATTACCTCGGTTTATCTGCGTAGACAAGCGACTTCACATAACCTCACAAAAATAGTCCAGCGATGTTAAATCGCACGATCTCAGAAGCCACGCCACTTGCCCATAGAACACACCAAACAGTGACTTTTTGAGGAACCCAACCACGATACTTTTGTAGTAAATTTTTCACGATTTACAAACGTTGTTCAGGAGTAAATCTTTTTATTTTAAAATGACAAACCAAACTGAGCAGAAATCAGAAAAAAGCTTAGCAAGATTGAAAACCACATGTCTAAAAAAACACCCTTTACACAATTTATGTTTTGTAAAAAATTAAGAAAATCTTTCATATATTTGGTCTTAATTGTGGACACTCTGTTTTATTTTTCAAGGTTATAGTTTCTTAGCTCAGAAGACCATAAATAATGTACAACAAAAATTAAAGAAAGTGGCCTCATGTGACCGCCCTAATGAACCTCTAAATTGGTTAACCTGTTCAAATGTATTTTGGAGTTTAAATGTTATGAACACAACTTCTTTCAGATTTCATTAAATTGTACGATAACAATAACAAAAATTATACGACTTCCCGTTGCAAATATATCGACAATTCAGTTCAAAATTATCACAAATACTGATTAATTCAATAGAAAACAAAAATAACCCATCTCAAGGCAGCTGCTGAATTGCAGTATTTTTTTTATAATGTGTATACATTCTTGAGATATCATAGGAATTATTATTAATCAAACTTAAGAGTGTTGAAAAGCTTTTTATAAAACGTCATGCACATTAAAAGCAACTCCGATTGAGTGTTTTTTTTTTTTTTGACGCGAACGAATAACTTATAAAAGCTCAATATAATTCTTGCTGTTAATAACTTCATCAACCAAGAAAACTCAGTAATGTTTTGATTGAGTAAAAGAAAGCACAAAGAACTTTGTTTTATCATGAGTAACGTTGCTTTAAAAACACACAAGAATAATTCTGATAGCAGAGTTTGAGTTTGAGTTTGACAGTTGAGAATTTAAAAGTGTGTTGATTGACATTTCTGTTCAGTAAGGTTTGGCAAGTCATCATGAATCGTTTAACACCAGACCAATGCTTTCAAATTCTAAAAATTTAAGGTATTACTTGATTCGAAAACCTTAACAAGGCAAAGAAATTTGCATACCGAAGAGGAGACACCTAAATTCTTTTGTCTTTTGAAGTAAAATTTCGTACAACTTGAAAAGACTGCTTATGTAAACTTCTACCTTTCAAATAAGCTGTGATTTTGACAGGTGTCTAAAAGATAGTAGTCTCATCGAATGCACAAAGTTTAAATTCAAAACACAAATATGAAAACATAGCAAATGTATTAATGTCAAAGAAGTTACAAATATAGCATTAGACACGTCTTCTTTTAAAATTCAAAAAGTTAGATGCATGATAGTTGAGAAAAAAAGAACAATTAAGATTGATATAACCTACACCAACCTTTGATTACATAAAAGCCCTTTTCGTTGATATACTTACCATTATGCTCTAAAATCTCTAAGGAAAGTGAAACTGATGTGTGTCCAAAATTACAAAATTTTATTTGTATATACTCGCACAACACATGAAAAATGAAGGCATTGTTAATAAACTTATCATATCAAGTTGGGTAAAAGTGTCGCCTCTAAGGCAGGTACCTTCATATAACCAAATTTATAATGTATTCACCCAAAGGTGCTGTCCATTCGCACTTAATTCTTGCCACAAACCTTGTTAAGGTATTCTAATCATGGCTTGAAAATACCGCAGTTTTTTTTTTAGGTAGAAAAAAAAGTCTTATTTCAAAAGATGTTGCTGTCGACGCAATGCGGATAAGAGAGATAACCTTTTATGGTGGAATGTCAAAAAAGTCAGTGGCGTATCTTTTTTGAGAGAATTTATTTTTCACATTTTTTTTTGTACCTAAAAAGTTATGATTAGACATTTTAGTAAATCAATTAAATTTCGAAACGTTTTTCTCTAACAGACGAAATATTCTTTAACTGGCAGCACTGTTTCCTATGACAGTTTTATGACAGATCTCGATTGGTTTGATAACAAATTGGTCATCATCTGAACCACGATCTAAGACCGCCTGAAAACATTGTCACTGTACGCAAGAAGTGCAAAGAAAATCCGGGCAGTTGATTTCGAGCTGTCAAAACTGACAATTTTTCAGTTTAAATTGGATGATATGGATATTAACACGACGATGCGTACTTGATAGCTCTAGTCACATTCTGCACATCTTAAGTCCTTTTTACATTTCAATTTAAAATTTCTTGCATGGGTGACTTGTGCCCCCATCTCCATTGCAACAACTCCGACACTGGATTTTGTTGTCATTTGGCAGACATCATCTTATCTTTTATCGTCATTGCATTTACCTTAGAGCTTGGAAATCTATTTATGTATTCTAACAATGAACTCACTTTAAGTCCGCTTGTTACGTGAACTTAAAGTCTTGTTACAAACAACCCCGTAATTTTTACGAAAAAAAATAACAAATAACTCTCGTTGATTTTGTGACCAATTCTCTTTATGGTCAATTTTGGCAAAATAAATTGTCGTTTGCAAAAATGGCAGATGAGACTGAAAGAGTTTTAAACTTATCATAAATGTGGCACGTACGTCGTCGTCGTCGTCTTCGGTCGCCGTACAGTTGGTAATGTAGCATAAACGCTTTAAAAATCTATGACATTAGACTGAAGACGCTATGACGCTTTTTAAATATTACACCAAGTTGCCAAGGGAAAGTGATTTATCGGTCATTAAAGCAACAACAAAAAAACAAAAATTGTAAATGTGTTGCACTGCTTTATATGGTAATAGTTGTTGAATTATATGCATGCAGTATGCATTGCATTTTAATTGAACAATTTTGTTGTTTTCTAGACGACAACAACAGCAACAATAGCAAAAAAAATGTAACAAAAGTTTATACGGACGGACAAATTGTTGGTAGATGGGTTGGATGGTACTTTGTGTGATGAGTTGGAAAGGTGTTGTAAGGTTGGAACTTGCAGTCATATAAATTATTGTGAATGCAAAACAAAAAGTACGCTTTTAGTCCGTAATGAGGGGCTAATCGATTGTTATGTTGTTGTTGTTTTTTTTTTTTGATGTGACCAACAGGGCATTGCTCGTCTAAGGAATTCCAGCTAATAATTGCTTCATAATTTCATATATGTATTACGTCAACAGATCATAGACCTATGACAACATTATTAAAGGTACTATTGCGTTCAACATTATGCTTGTAATTAAGAGTGAATATTTCAGATAAGTATATTTAATAAATGTTTATAAAATCAATGTTCTTATATAATTTGAACTAAAACAAAATTCGGGAGTAACGTATTGTGAAAATTGAATTTCTAATAATTTAATTTATATTTGAATCTAGTAGATGCAATTTTAGATTTTTGCAATTTTTTCGGACAGAAATATTCACCAATAAATCCCTCTGCCCGTAGAGTACATTAAAAAGTGACTTTTTGAGGGTATAACGGCGGCGCAGCGGGCGTCTCAGCACTCCAAATTGATTTCAACCAAAAATGAGCTTCAGTGCTGACCCTGAACAAATTATTTTTGTGAAAATCGGGATCGGTTGCCAACTCGTTTTGGTAATAAATTGACACGACTTGTAAATGTTGTTTAGGAAAATGTCTATTTATTATAAAATGGCAAATCAAACTGAGCATAAATCAAGTGACAAGTGACAAGTGTCAAAAACAATAACGCCAAAAAAAGTTTTGCCAGATTGAAAACCACATGTCTAAAAAATAACAACCTTTGTGATATCAGCAAGTACTTTTTTTAGAAAAATTTATGATTTCAGTTCTGTTAAATCAGGAAATTCTTAATTAATGTCGTACTAATAATTTAATATCACGTTGTTTAGAGTTTATTTTATTGGTATCTAATAAATGTACATATATTGTAAAATATTTTTCAATTCTTTTCCACAACTAATAATTCGAAACTCAATCTTCTAATCGTTTTTGTATTTAGGAAAATTTGTTCCTGTTTTTTTTTTTTTTTTTTGTACCTATAGTTGTAAAAAAATAGTGCCAGATAAAATTACCAAGTCTCACGATTTCTTATCTTTAATAAAAAAAAAATAAACATAAATTGTTGCTTAATTTCTTATCACATTCAAGTGGCCAATAAAAAATTATTGGTTAATTGCTATAATATTAATAAATGGTCTGGTCTGATCATTTATTCGTGATTCATGCTGAATTTATGGAGGTACTTTGATCTATAAAAATATTAACTTTTAATCGGCCTAGTGACAAAATGCTTTCAATCAATTTTGCGAATGGGTTATAGTTCAACCTACAATCATTTATGTCAGCTTCGAAGAGCTACAATAAAAAGATTAAACGTCAAATGAAGTCCAAATTCAACAACGTCTAGGTTGTAGAACTACTATGCCTATCAACTCTTCTTAAAAATAAAATTTTTAAAAATGTCACCATGACTGATGATAAATTTTATTTATTTTGTCTGACACTTTACTTGTTTATATTTTGATTCTCTATTGAACTATAACTGATGTAAGTAAATGAAGATCTGTCAAAGTGTTTGAAGATAACCACCAACAATTTAAACTCTTGACAGATGAAACATCCATCGTATAATTTTAAGCAACATCAGTCTTGCTTCTTCATTCTGATGCTTTTCGTTATGACAGTCAAAGCTGAAGAAGATACCGAAGATCAGTATAAAGAATGTGGCCAGTATGGATTTAATTGTTTGAATGAGAAAACTTTGACATTTTGTCCAATTGTCGTCGATGGTGTAACTGACATTGCTCAATTGTACGAATGTGATGAAAATTATACCTGTGACGAAGACAATCCATCTTATTGTACACCAAAAGAAGCACCAAATAAGATTTTACAGGAGGCGAATAAAAATGGGCATCAAACTAATGGAGGAGAAGTTGGCATTGTGAATGATGAAGAAATGTTCGATGAGGATTTGTATTATAGAAAAGCTCGAGCCGTTGATGCTATGGATGTGCAGGACAACTCATGTGTATGTGAAACAACATCTTCACCTGAAGACACATCACCAACGGAATCAAATGAGGAGCTATCAGATTTTACAACAATTAACTTTACGCCTCCATCACCATTTGATTGTGATTCTTATGGATTTTTTGCTGGTAAGTTTGTGGAGGGAAATCTTTGTTAGTTTGATATCAACCTAACGCTGAAAAAAATTTACAAAAATTAACTACCAATTCAAAATCTTAGAAGCTAACTGAAGATAAATTAATACCAACTACCCCTTTTTTTAACAGTCCTTGGCTAAATTGGTATCAGGTAGAGGAAGTAGCAAAAAGAACATAATCATTGACCGATAGAATCTAAACTGTCACACATAATTCACAGCGAAGACTTTAATAAAACAACTCAGAGGGTTATTCGTTAAGTTTTTGTAGCATACAAAATAACAAAATCAAAAGTGTCGCATTTAGTTAACGACTTACTAACTGCATTAAAGGTCTTACAAGTTTTATACAAAGGTCTTGCTTAAGTTGTTGTGAATTAATCGAATCAGAATAGAAGAATATAGAAAAAGCAAAACAGACAGACCAGAAAAAGGTTCTCTTAAGATATACTCGTAATAGCTTATCTGGGTATTGATTCGATATCTTCTCCCACTTTATTCAGTGCTTCTCCGATCGGTTCTTCAGTTCAAGCTACATCAGGAGCGGCCGAACTCATAGATATCTTCAATTTTCTACGTTGTATTTTTTTCTAGAATCATTGCCATTTCCGCTTTGTAATCACTTATTATCATCATTAATTAATACTGCTCAGGTGGTATGATTCATATTTTTTATTTGAAGATAAGTCTGCTTATCAACAAAACTTTTGTTAGCACCCCTATCACATAATATGATTGATGATGATCAGTTCAGTTGTTGCTATCGAATACAAAAATTATTATTTTATAGAAACACAAAAAATCACGTTCGATTTAATCTTAATTTAAAACAATTTGAAGATAATTCTAAGAATTTATTGAAAATTTGCTGATAAGTGAAATTAAACATCGAATTAAACTATACAAACCAAAAATTTTTCTTATCTTTCAGATAATCAAAATTCAAGCCTTTTCTGGCACTGTGACGTTCCTCTAAACGGAATCGGTTTCCTTCTGCGTCACATGAAGTGCGGTCGTGATAGATTCTTTGACGACACTCTCAAAAGCTGCATCCTTGAGGGAACAATTCGACAAGAACGAACTTCGAATTCTGAAAGTGCCATTGAAATTGGCAAGAGAAAAATCAAATATACCAACGATTGTAAAAGTCGACAGCCTGGGAAATATCCTGACGAATTTGACTGTCATGTCTATCATCTATGTTTGTCGAAAGAGTTCTCGCCCGCAATGCAGCTTTCGTTTGTGTGTCCTCGCCGAACAGCCTATGATTGTATAAGTCGAACATGCACTATTGCTGCTTTCAAACGGTGTCATAAACGTCAAGAAACGGCGGTGGCGACGGAAAGCAACATCAATTGCACCTCACCAATGCGTTTTCGCAGCGTTGACGATTGTCGCAGCTATTTTGTGTGCTTCGTGGACAACGTTATCGAAATTAAGTGCCCGAAATTTTACAAGTTCGATGACAATTCCATGGAGTGTCTTCCTGAAAAGGTTGCCAACTGCAAAGAATATTCAGTTTGACTTATTTATATTTTGTTAATTTATTTATTATTTCTTTGTGTTTTTTATTTTATAAATAAACAGTTAATATTAGTTTAAACATAATTCGGAGGAAAGATCGCAGAGATCAGTTTTTGTTTTTGTAATTGATAACAATTTAACTTTTGTTTAATAGTTAACTGTTCGCCACATGCAGGAGAATACGGTTCTTTGAGAGCAAGTACTGGTTGCCAAATTGAAGAACTGACCACTCGGACAGCGTTTGATGTACAACTGGAATTTATTTTTATGTAAGTTCAGGGAACATCTGAAGTAAAGTGAGCAATCTTTTTTGTGGGCAAAGAGTCCTTCACTGGGACATTTGAATGTATCTACGCTGGTTTGGAAATTTTGTCCTTGACATCTTGAGTATCTTGATTCATTGACACAACGCTGCTTGTAGGGATTAAAGTTATGACCTTTTGGACATGTTAGTTTCGATGGAATAAGGGCACCATGAGATCCGTATTGGCACATGTGGAATTCATTGCAATTAGATTTGACAGGGAAAAATCCTGCCATGGAACATGTGAAGACTGTTGATTCTGGAGTTGTAATTTCTTCAGTTACTGATGAGTCTGTTGAAATTCCAGTAGTTTCGGATGATGAAGAAGCTGAGCCAGTTGACGATCCGATAATGGTTTCTGTTGTAGAAATTGAGTTCTCACTTGATGCAGCAGAAGAAGAGTCTGTTGTTGAAGTTATTTCACCATGTATTGTAGATTCTGACGAAGATAATGTTGAAGCAGAGCTATCAGTACTTAGGCCTTCTGATTCAGTTGTTGAAGAATCATCTGATTCTGACGAAGATATTGTTGAAGCAGAGCTATCAGTACTTAGGCCTTCTGATTCAGTTGTTGAAGAATCATCTGCGACTGAAGAAGATTCAGTGATATCTGTGGTAGAAATGTCCTCTTCAATAGTTGAGCCATCGGAAACATCTTCAGTTGGTTCCGGGATCAAAGTTGATGAATCAGATGAGATATTTTCGTCTGTAGTAACATCTGTTGATTCTTCGGTTGATTCCGTTACAGACACTGGCAATTCGGATGAAGATTCAGCATTTTCAGTTGTAATAGCTGCTTCAGGTGTTGAATTTATAGCATTTTCTGTTGTATATTCAACTGTTGCGATCGGTTCTTCAGTTGACACTAGTGGAGCTTTAGTTGTTCTTCTTTTAAGAAGCATATCTGAGGGACTTAATTTGCTGATACATTTTTGCAGAGAGTTGCTAAAATATTCACTATCTTCACATTCAAAATATGAAACTGCCAATCCATCGTCAGCTAAACTTCGAGAACACTCGAAAAATATTTTTGAAAACGGAAAGAGTCCAAATTTTCCCGGTATTACACAAGGACCTTGACTGATGGGGTTTTCATGAGCAAAAGCTGTTGCCAAAAACGCAAGCAAGAGAATACGAATCATTCTATAAGGTGATTTTTTTTAATTTTTCGTTCGAAAATTTTAGATCTTGCTAAACGGCGAAGACGTAAGGCTAACCAATGCAAGTCTGTAACTAAACCTAGATGGTCACAATTGTATTCTTTTATAGTAAATTTTATTTTTTTTAGATTCTGAAATTCTGATAACGATAAGTTTATTATAAAACATTATGTAGATATTTTGGTGAAATGTTTTTAGACATTTTGGCCGACGCGACGTGAACCCCGACGTGTGTTAAAGCCGTTTTAATATCTTATGAATGAATGGTCAAATCTTATCTTCAGCCAAAAAAATTCCAATTATTGATTAAAGTTTTTGTTGTATTTGGTAAATGACTGACTTTTTTGTCTTTGGTTCCTTCTGTTTTTGAATTTTTTTGTTGATACTTGAGGTTAAAAACTAATTTCCTCCATTTCTAAAAATAATTATTATCAAGTTCTTGGAAGAAATACATAGGTAAATCTAAATCAACCAATTGATTTCAAGTTTTGAACGAATGAACTTCATGGCAAGTTTACAGAAATAGATTGGAAGATTAAATCGAAATTGACATATTGGTTGACGTCTGCGCCTGATACAAAAATGTCATATTACCATGAATTTTTGACACCATTTGATGAAACTAGTTTCTTTTTTAGGAAGATGACATTTGCATCAAGGGACAACTATACTATAATATCTTTTAAACATCAATGATGACTGTAGTTAACTATTGTCAAAACTGGAACCGTTTTAGTAGCAACTGAACTACTCCAACCAAATGCCAAAATAAAACAGGAAATTTTAATTTAAGACTGTAGCTTAATTGCTGATTCTGATTTATTTAATAAAATAACACAAATGTTACTAAAATATCAATATAATAATTTATCTATTAATTAATTTTGTTTCAAAGTTTTGTCGTTTCAAATTCCATTTTTCGTGTTCTCGGTCCTTTGAGACCATCGCTAAGATTAATGTCGGTGATGATTTCGATGATTATGATGATGACTGGATGACTTGTCTTCTTCACCACTGTTAATCTCTTCGCTTTCACTTACATTCTTCCTTTTTGATTTCTTTTCCTTCTTGTCACTGCTTTCCGAAGATATGTCTTCATCGCTGTTCTTTTTAGTTTTGTTCTTCTTCTTGTTTTTCTTTTGCTCACTACTATCAGCCGAAATGTTTTCATCATCACTTTCACTCTTGTTGTTATTCTTCTTCTTCTTTGACTTCACTTTTATTTCGTTGCTTTCGTTGCTTTCATTGGAGTCTTGGTTTTTTGATTTGTTATTGGATGATTGGTCAAAATCATCTTCTTCTTCGTCTGAGTTGGACGCTTTCTTTGAAGATCGTCTCAATTGTTTTTTTAGCTCCTTACTTTTGTCATCACTTTGACTGCTGTTCTTCTTTTTTTTAGACTTAACTTTTTCTTCCTTGCTTTCGTTGGAATTATTATCTTCATCACTTTTTTTGCTATTCTTTTTCTTCGATTTTTCCTTCTTCGTACTAGATTCTACTGATTCTTCATTTGATTTATTCTCAGATGATAGATCCTCCTCTACTTCCTCCGAATCAGATGTGGAATTCGGTATTGAAACTGGCTTTGGATTTTTGTTTTGATTTTTCTCTTCTACAGGCCTTACTACAATTGGGATAGAGCTGAAAGTGAGAATATCTTTTTCTGGTAAATTTTGAGTTGTTTCTCCTTCTTCGGGAATGAGTGGAAGGTTTACAGGATATTCTGACTTTCCTTCAACAGATTCATCCGATTCAGAACTAGATAGGAGCCATCCCGGTCGACTGTTAGTGTTTGAAGGTTGATTTTCTTCACATGGAACACTTGAGCTAAAAGGCCACCACCAGGGTCGCTGATTGCATGGTTTACTTGTTGTTGTTGTAACATCGGAGATATTAGGCAAAGCATCTTCAATTGCACCGTCAACTGAAAAGACTGTGGTTTGTACTGGATTGATTACTTTAGTAAAAACAGTCTGGGAATTTTGGGACTCAGAAACGCTGGCGGAAGCAATGTTTGCAGGATTTGCTGTTGTTTTTCTATTGGAATCAGATTGACCAATAATTGAAGAGACTGGCAGATCCGATGATACTACTACAGTGGCAACAGATGGCTCAATAGTTCCTGCTTCAGGTATGGCAGATGCACTTAATTCAGGAGAAATTGGATTTGAAGCGGAATCAGATGGACCATTAGATGAATCAGCCGGTAATCCTGATGATGCTTGACCAGGGGTAACAAGTATCTGGGAAGCTCCTGATCCAGGTAGCACTGATGCACTTTGCCCAGGTGCAATTGGATTTGAAGCGGAATCAGATTGACCATTATTTGAAGCAGCTGGCAGATCTGACGATGTTTCAACATTGACTGAAATTACTTCAGAAACTCCTGATTCAGCGGGAGCAATTGGATTTGAAGCGGAATCAGCTGGACCATTGGATGAAGCAGCCGGCAATCCTGATGATGCTTGACCAGGGGTAACAGGTGAATCGGAAGTTCCTGATCCAGGTAGAGCTGGTGCACTTTGTCCAGGTGTAATTGGATTTGAAGCGGAATTAGATTGACCATTAGATGAAGTAGCTGGTATACCTGATGATGCTTCTCCAGGGGCAACAGGTGTATCAGCAGCTCCTGATTTAGGAAGAGCTGGTGTACTTTGTAGAGGTGCAATTGGATTGGAAGCGGAATCAGCTTGATCATTATTTGAAGCAGCTGGCAGATCCGACGATGTTCCAACATTGACTGCAATTACTGCAGAAGCTCCTGATTGTGCGGTAGCAGTTGCACTTAATTCAGGAGCAATTGAACTTGAAGCGGAATCAGCTTGGTTGTTAATTGGAGCAGCTGGCAGATCTGATGATGCTTCCACCGGCGCAACAGGTGGCTCAGATGGTCCTGATTCAGGTAAGACAGTTGCACTTAATTCCGGAGCAATTGGATTTGAAGTGGAATCAGCTGGACCATTGGATGAAGAAGCAGGAAGACCTGATGATGCTTGACCAGGGGTAACAGGTGTATCGGAAGCTACTGGTCCAGGTAGAGCTGGTGCACTTAGTCCAGATGTAATTGGATTTGAAGCGGAATTAGATTGACCATTAGATGAAGTAGCTGGTAGACCTGATGATGCTTCCACAGGGGCAACAGGTGTATCAGCAGCTCCTGATCCAGGAAGAGCCGGTGTACTTTGTCCAGGTGCAATTGGATTGGAAGCGGAATCAGCTTGATCATTATTTGAAGCAGCTGGCAGATCCGACGATGTTCCAACATTGACTGCAATTACTGCAGAAGATCCTGATTGTGCGGTAGAAGTTGCACTTAATTCAGGAGCAATTGTACTTGAAGCGGAATTAGCTTGGTCGTTAGCTGGAGCAGCTGGCAGATCTGCTGATGCTTCCACCGGCGTAACAGGTGCCTCGGAAGGCCCTGATGCAGGTAAGACAGTTATACTTAATTCAGGAGCAATTGAAATTGCAGCGGAATCAGCTTGGTCGATAGTTGAAGCAGCTGGCAAGTCTGATGATGCTTCCACTGGTGCAACAGGTGCCTCGGATTCATGTAAAGCAGGAGCAATTACTTCAGGAGCAATTGGATTTGAAGCGGAATCAGCTTGGTTGTTAGCTGGAGCAGCTGGCAGATCTGTTGATGCTTCCACCGGCGCAACAGGTGCCTCGGAAGGTCCTGATGAAGGTAAGATAGTTATACTTAATTCAGGAGCAATCGAATTTGAAGCGGAATCAGCTTGGTCGTTAGCTGGAGCAGCTGGCAGATCTGATGATGCTTCCACTGGGACAACAGGTGCCTCGGAAGGTCCTGATGCAGGTAAGACAGTTATACTTAATTCAGGAGCAATTGGATTTAAAGCGGAATCAGCTGGACCATTGGATGAAGCAGCTGGCAGATCTGATGATGATTCCACTGGGACAACAGGTGCCTCGGAAGGTCCTGATGCAGGTAAGATAGTTATACTTAATTCAGGAGCAATCGAATTTGAAGCGGAATCAGCTTGGTCGTTAGCTGGAGCAGCTGGCAGATCTGATGATGCTTCCACTGGGACAACAGGTGCCTCGGAAGGTCCTGATGCAGGTAAGACAGTTATACTTAATTCAGGAGCAATTGGATTTGCAGCGGAATCAGCTTGGTCGATAGTTGAAGCAGCTGGCAAGTCTGATGATGCTTCCACTGGTGCAACGGGTTCCTCGGATTCAGGTAAAGCAGGAGCAATTACTTCAGGAGCAATTGGATTTGAAGCGGAATCAGCTTGGTTGTAAGCTGGAGCAGCTGGCAGATCTGATGATGCTTCCACTGGGACAACAGGTGCCTCGGAAGGTCCTGATGCAGGTGAGACAGTTATACTTAATTCAGGAGCAATTGGATTTGCAGCGGAATCAGCTTGGTCGATAGTTGAAGCAGCTGGCAGATCTGATGATGCTTCCACTGTTGCAACAGGTGCCTCGGATTCAGGTAAGGCAGGAGCAATTACTTCAGGAGCAATTGGATTTGAAGCGGAATCAGCTTGGTTGTTAGCTGGAGCAGCTGGCAGATCTGATGATGCTTCCACTGGGACAACAGGTGCCTCGGAAGGTCCTGATGCAGGTGAGACAGTTATACTTAATTCAGGAGCAATTTGATTTGCAGCGGAATCAGCTTGGTCGATAGTTGATGCAGCTGGCAGGTCTGATATAGCTTCTACTGGTGCAACAGGTGCCTCGGATTCAGGTAAGGCAGGAGCAATTACTTCAGGCGCAATTGGATTTGAAGCGGAATCAGCTTGGTCGTTAGCTGGAGCAGCTGGCAGATCTGATGATGCTTCCACTGGGACAACAGGTGCCTCGGAAGGTCCTGATGCAGGTAAGACAGTTATACTTAATTCAGGAGCAATTGAATTTGAAGCGGAATCAGTTTGGTCGATAGTTGAAGCAGTTGGCAGGTCTGATGTAGCTTCCACTGGTACAACAGGTTCCTCGGGTTCAGGTAAGGCAGGAGCAATTGGATTTGCAGCAGAATCAGCTTGGTCGATAGTTGAAGCAGCTGGCAGTTCTGATGTAGCTTCCACTGGTGCAACAGGTGCCTCGGATTCAGGTAAGGCAGGTGCAATTACTTCAGGCGCAATTGGATTTGAAGCGGAATCAGCTTGGTCGTTAGCTGGAGCAGCTGGCAGATCTGATGATGCTTCCACTGGGACAACAGGTGCCTCGGAAGGTCCTGATGCAGGTAAGACAGTTATACTTAATTCAGGAGTAATTGAATTTGAAGCGGAATCAGTTTGGTTGATAGTTGAAGCAGTTGGCAGGTCTGATGTAGCTTCCACTGGTACAACAGGTTCCTCGGGTTCAGGTAAGGCAGGAGCAATTGGATTTGCAGCGGAATCAGCTTGGTCGATAGTTGAAGCAGCTGGCAGGTCTGATGTAGCTTCCACTGGTGTAACAGGTGCCTCGGATTCAGGTAAGGCAGGTGCAATTACTTCAGGAGCAATTGGATTTGAAGCGGAATCAGCTTGGTCGATAGTTGAAGCAGCTGGCAGGTCTGATGTTGCTTCCACTGGGACAACAGGTGCCTCAGAAGGTCCTGATGCAGGTAAGACAGTTATACTTAATTCAGGAGCAATTGGATTTGCAGCGGAATCAGCTTGGTCGATAGTTGAAGCAGCTGGCAGGTCTGATGTAGCTTCCACTGGTGTAACAGGTGCCTCGGATTCAGGTAAGGCAGGAGCAATTACTTCAGGAGCAATTGGATTTGAAGCGGAATCTGCTTGGTCGTTAGGTAGAGCAGTTGGCAGATCTGATGATGCTTCCACTGTGATAACAGGTGCCTCGGAATGTCCTGATGCAGGTAGGACAGTTATACTTAATTCAGGAGCAATTGGATTTGCAGCTAAATCAGCTTGGTCGATAGTTGAAGCAGCTGGCAGGTCTGATGTAGCTTCCACTGGTGTAACAGGTGCCTCGGATTCAGGTAAGGCAGGTGCAATTACTTCAGGAGCAATTGGATTTGAAACGGAATCAGCTTGGTCGATAGTTGAAGCAGCTGGCAGATCTGATGATGCTTCCACTGGGACAACAGGTGCCTCGAAAGGTCCTGATGCAGGTAAGACAGTTATACTATATTCAGGAGCAATTGAAATTGCAGCCGAATCAGCTTGGTCGATAGTTGAATCAGCTGGCAGGTCTGATGTAGCTTCCACTGGTGCGACAGGTGCCTCGGATTCAGGTAAGGCAGGAGCAATTACTTCAGGCGCAATTGGATTTGAAGCGGAATCAGCTTGGTCGTTAGCTGGAGCAGCTGGCAGATCTGATGATGCTTCCACTGGGACAACAGGTGCCTCGGAAGGTCCTGATGCAGGTAAGACAGTTATACTATATTCAGGAGCAATTGAAATTGCAGCGGAATCAGCTTGGTCGATAGTTGAAGCAGCTGGCAGGTCTGATGTAGCTTCCACTGGTGTAACAGGTGCCTCGGATTCAGGTAAGGCAGGTGCAATTACTTCAGGAGCAATTGAAATTGCAACGGAATCAACTTGGTCGATAGTTGAAGCAGCTGGCAGGTCTGATGTAGCTTTCACTGGTGTAACAGGTGCCTCGGATTCAGGTAAGGCAGGTGCAATTACTTCAGGAGCAATTGGATTTGAAGCGGAATCAGCTTGGTTGTAAGCTGGAGCAGCTGGCAGATCTGATGATGCTTCCACTGGGACAACAGGTGCCTCGGAAGGTCCTGATGCAGGTGAGACAGTTATACTTAATTCAGGAGCAATTGGATTTGCAGCGGAATCAGCTTGGTCGATAGTTGAAGCAGCTGGCAGGTCTGATGTTGCTTCCATTGGTACAACTGGTGCCTCGGAAGGTCCTGATGCAGGTAAGACAGTTGGACTTAATTCAGGAGCGATTGAATTGGAGGTGGAATCAGTTTGACCAATAATCGAAGCAGCTGTTTTATCTGAAGATGCTTCTACTGGTACAACAGTTATTTCAGAAGCTCCTGATTCTGTTATGGCGGGTAAATTCGACTCAGATATAGGTTCAGAAGTGGCATCAGCTGGGCCATTAGTTGTAACACCTGTAATATCTGTAGATATTTCCACAGGGATAGAATTTGCTTCGGAGACCTCTAATTCAGTTGTAATTGGTGCACTTGATTCGATAGCGATAGATTCTGAGGTGGAATCGGGTTGAACATTAGTTGAAGCTGTTGGCATGTCTGATGATTCTTCTACAAGAGCAGGACTAACCTCAGAAACTACTGAGTCTGACAATGTCGGCGCATTTGTTTGAGGTATTGCTGGAATATCAGATGACGTTTCGATGAGTTCAGAAATTGGTTCTACTATCACCAATTCATCTGTCACTTGTGGAATGGAGTCAGATGTGATTGGACTAGAAGGTGAATCACCAGCTGGTTCATTTGTTGTTTGAACTATGTCAGTGCTAACAGCTGCCTCAGGGACTTCTGTTTTAATTATAGACGTCTCGCGTGTTTCTTGTATGACTTGACTCACATTCGGATCATTAGCATCGTCGCGTATTGGTTCATTAACAATGACAGTTTTTGTAAAAGTTACTTTTGTTTCCTCAACTGTAGTTGATGAAATTGGACCATCAGTTACCAGATCTTCACCAGCAGGATCAACAACTGAAGTCGTTTGAATTTGACTTTCAGTCACTCCTACCAAATTTATTCCTTGGTCATTCGGGCCATCAGTTTCAAAATCTTCAATCAATGCACAAAATACAGAATCTCCATCATTTATGCAAAGTGAATTCTCTGGACACGGTGTTGAGGGTCCAACTTTGGCAAATGATGATTTTCCATCCGGACTCAACTCACATTCCTTGAGGGCCATTGGTCCCACGCATATTTTTTGCTTTCCATAGCAATTAAGAGTGGCTGGGTTTGCTACTGTGTATGCAAAAGTCTGCAAGTAAACATTATTGACAATTTAGTGCTGCTCTTAAAAAAACCTTTTGGTAACGAAAATACTTTTGGAGAATTATTTTTGTTGTTATCTACTTTCATGATCATTTGCTGAAACTTGAAACTTTCAAATCAAAAGTACAACGAATGTGAGATAGATTTTACTTGTTGCACTTAAACACTTGAGTTTCCTTTCAACAAATGATCCTTAGTCCTTTTTAAGAGCTATTTAAAAGTCACTTAATTTATTATGGAACTCAGAAAACTCAATCACTTTATTTTCACTTCGACCAGCTAGAAGTGTAATTTCTCCAAAAGTTTTGATGCCTCTTATCCAAATTAGAACAATTCCGAATAGCTTGGAAATATCGATTAAGTTTTTTGTTTTTAACACAATTTTGATGACAAAAACTTTTGATGAAAAAATATCCCATAAAAACTGGGTCAAGGATAGATACTTTTTACAACCAAATATCTACGATTGAGAATATTTACCACAATTAGAAGATATATTCCGAAGAATTTTTTCGTTTCCATCCTGTTCGAAGTAAAGTTTCGTTACTGGCCTTATCGCTGATATGATAGCGGCTTTTATGCAAAATTCTCAAAGAGTATTCTTATTTTTTTTTTATCAATAGCCCAGCATCTAGTTTTGGTAAATACAGATCTTTATCTAATATCATGGCTCTGATAA
Organism: Scaeva pyrastri; assembly: GCA_905146935.1. Classification (NCBI taxonomy): domain Eukaryota; kingdom Metazoa; phylum Arthropoda; class Insecta; order Diptera; family Syrphidae; genus Scaeva; species Scaeva pyrastri. The sequence goes on along the minus strand of LR989929.1, from coordinate 15,939,163 downwards.
GGACCAGAATTTATTATCTTGCAGGTTAATTAATTTGCAGCTTTCAGTGTGATGCAAATATAGTAGATCTGATATTTTATTTTTCTTATCGTTTTGTCTAAATTTGTACTTACACATAAAGACATTTTAGCCTTCAGATCAATTTTTTAAGAATTGTTTTCGGAAATGACTCATTGGTGGTTTAAAAAAAAAAAAAAAACAATGAAGACTTTTTGTGAAATAAAATATTTTTATTGCAGCAGATACTTGTGGGATTTATCTTATCAATTTGGCAGACAGGTTGTCTTCAATGAAATTGTGTTTGATTTAATCTTTTTGGAGAAGTGATTATGCCTACACGAACAAAGGATGCTTATCTTTTAAATGATTTGGATGGAACTAATAACTCATTCTTTTAAAACTTTGCTTGAAGTTGAAAAACTAATAAAATTGAAATTTAATTGTTCATCACTTAAAATTAAAATTGATTTTGTTGCGTGGGAAGTATTGTGGAATGCATTTATGAATTCCTTATTCTTAAAACCTATATTATGTTTGGATTGTGGAATTCATCTACATTCTGTCATTCTAAAACTTATCAAACTTGACTGTTTTGCTGGAAACGTTAATATTGAAGAATTATAGAGTTTTTGATGTAATTTTTTTTTTAAGGAACATCGTGAATTGTGGAACGTATTTCAGTATTTTTTTTTTCCTGTAAAACCTACAATGTTTGGTCGTGTTTTTTTACAAGGTTGCAATATTTCACATCATAACGGATTGGATTGCTTTTCTACTTGTATATTTATGTTTCCTTAGAAAAATTAGAAAGTGTGTGGATTGTGGAATGTATTTACATTTATTACAAGGCCTGCAATACTGCTTTGTTTATTAGATGTTCGGTTCAATTGTTTTCAGACAGCGAAATAAAAAAGTAGTGAACTGTGGAACGCATTTACATGTATTCTTTCTTTCAAGGCAAGAAAAAATGCAATAAGTCATCTCTTTTGACGTCTGTTTCGGGAGAAAGAGATAGAAAACAAAGTATACTGTTTTTGCCTCATACAATTTGGAATCTTAAGGAGACAATACGGTTATGGATTTCATTACAACATAAAAATGTTTTTTAACAAGTTCGGTCGTCAGCTAAGTTTAAGGTTTAATTCACATGCCAAGTGTCAAAGTCATGTTTTAAGCCATTCCAATTTCATCTTCAGCCAAATGTCAGTTTCACTTATGTGTGAATCTCAAAATTGGTACTTTATTCTGATTGAGTTTTCATCAAATTTATTAAAAAAAAAAAAATCAGATGAGGAAAGGGCACGTGTGGCCCCCACTTAAGCATTTAATTCTAAGAATCTTCAACTTGATAACCAAAAATAAGTTAACAATATTTTTAAATTATGTGGAAGAAGGTTTTATTTTGTTGATTAAAGATTAAATTTATCAAAAAATTATATGTAAGTCAAAATCTTTATTAAATAAATATTTTCATTTTTATTCTCAACTCTTTAGCTTTATATTTTTTCTTTGGTAGTAAAAATAGAAGTGACTCTTTAAGAAAATCATAAAAGATCTTCTGATGTGGAAAACTTTTATCTATGGATCTATGGATACAATCATTTCATTTATTTTTTTTTCTGATAAAATTGGATGAGATAACAAATTCTATGAATCACATGATAAAACTAGTTTCAAAAAAAAAAAATGTAATGTTTATTTCATAAATATGACGTCAAAATACACAAAGTGTGATTGTTGTAGATATGTAAGTCATTTGTTGATTTAAAACACTTTCGGAATCGAATTATATATATTTTTGAAATTACTATCATCTGATAATTAAAATAACATACATACTTACATACATACATATGTATATGATTTTTGATTTAAGAATATTTAATCGTACATTTTCTTGTTATTATAACATGAAATATATTTATTGTTACCAGTTAGTAAATTTTGCCTTAAATCAACTAGGAAGTGTCTTTTTTGATAATGAAAATATTTAAGTAAACTAAACTTTTTAGATTTGCATAATATTATTGCGGAATGAAAATAATTTCAAGATAAGATTACAATGGTTAAGATAAGTTTTATTATTTTTCTATACTTTTAAGAATCGAAAATAATTTATAGATAAGAAAATAATTATTATTTAAAAGAAGGTACTTTTACATTTTTATGCGAGTCTCTCAAGAACTAGCAGAGATATTGATGAAAAAGCAATTTTTACAGATATTCAATTCAAGATGTGCAGAAAAGACTTTGAATAAATAATTTAATTAAATTAAAAGTGAAAAATTAAAATCAAGAAAACCTTCGTACGGAACCTGACATTGAATTTCGAAAAATAGAGCTTAAAAAATTGATTACATTTTGAAAAACAAAAATCAAAAAATTCTAGAAATACTACTTAAAATTTTCTATAAGATGGAAAATGATATATATTAAATATTCGATTATAAATTATTAAATGTTAAAAAATTCACAAAGTGATTTATTTCGGTATTTTAATTGTTGTTTATTCCGTTTAAATATTTACCAACTGGCTTTCCCATCATAATAATTTAATGTAAATATTTTCAAAATACTTTGTATTTTGAGTAGGTAATGCAAACTTTTCTAGACGCAAGAACTTTCATTGCGTCATAATAAATGTATACTAAAAATCAGTCAAGATAATATTTGACAAGTAGACAACATTAGATATGACTAATATCATCTTGTTATCATTTAAATGGATTTTAAGATTACGATATTTTTATTTAATTAAATTATAAAAAGACATTTGAAAGAGGTTGGGAGATTTTATTCCAGACATGGTAATGTTAATTTAAATTTACTTACCAAAAACGCCAGGTATTTAATAGAATTGGGCGTGGCAATGGGTGGATTGAATTTTAAATATCTTCCTAAAAATGTTTGATATGTTATCATTAAATTCCAAAAAGATCACCTACAACTTTGAAGTTGTTAAGTTTACTTCTAAATATCTTCCTAAAAATGTTTGATATGTTATCATTAAATTCCAAAAAGATCACCTACAACTTTGAAGTTGTTAAGTTTACTTCTAAATGGCAATTAACGAATCTCATTTTCTTACAATACTAATAAGAAGTTGTACAAAATAAACTGCAAATAAATCATAAAAGCTACATCGGAAACGACCTACAAAATTTAAACAAGCTCTTTTATTTGACATTCTTATTATTTTACTTTGTATAGGTATTAGTTTTTTTGTATTACTTTATACCGATTAAACAAAGCACTTCCTCCGAACTGAGTAAACACTACTTATGTTTTATTGACTCTTTCTAGTAAGAAAAAAATAAAACTAATTTTGTGTGAAAGACATCTTCGCTTTGGATTTTTGCAGAATTTTATTTGTAAATGTATGTATTTGTGCCAGTAATACTCACTTTTTTGCATGTACATAAGTCTAAGTAAGTTGACTTAAATTTTTTTGGACTATGTTTAAATAGATTTAATGTTCATAAATTCAAATGTCATTCACAACAACGCTATTCATGTCAATTTTTGGCCAAAACAGATTTCTTCTGTCAAAATGCTGATAATGAAGTTATTTTTGTCTGTCATTTTTTTTAAACAATTGAATATAGCAGTTTTAATTTAATTTTGTAGCTCTATCAACCTGAACGATAAAATTCTCATAAATCTTTGAACGTGTTCACATCGGACTCTTATGACGTTTCATTATTTCATTTCCTTACTTCTCATTTTTAAAAAACTTTAAAAATTCTGCCGTACTTACTTATTTCTTTTTAACATCTAGACAATAAGTTATGTCATTTTGACATTTTATATTAAACAGGAAAAAATGCGTTAAAAAGAGGTCACCGAACCCCCTTATAATTTAGGTTCAAAGGAGATGGGGAAGTGAAGTAAAAATTTATTTTGTTTGAATATATGAGAGCGAGTTAAATAAAATGAAATGTAAAAATAAGCCTCCTCAAAAGAAATCATTGTGAACACCACCTAAGGATTGCTGGTGAAACAATTCATTGTCTTAATTTTAACGTCACTTTGACGTAAAAGCTTTGTAAGATTAAAAGACTGCTATCTATTGATTTATGAAAGCCAATTTATTAAAATACACAATTAATCTTCCAAAATTCTGAAGCCATATTGGATTGTGTCAACTTTGAGCCTTTTTAAAAACTTTTTTTTAAAACGCTAAAAATTTGAAAAAAGGAAACAATTACATGAACACATATTTAAAGGATTATTATAATTGATCGATGTAACTAATCATCATCTTCTTCTTCTTCTTCCTCACTATCATCAGCAAGTTTCTTCTTTTGTTTTTTAAGTTCCTTTGCAGCAAGTTTTTCGGCACGAGCTTTTGCCTTCTGTTCCATCTTCTTCTTAAGTTTTTCTGCTCTAGCTTTGAGTTTAATCTCCTTCCTTAATAGTTTCCATTCGGCTCTTACAATATCTCGATCACTTGGTTCAATATTCAATAATCCAAGACCAAAACTAATTTGAAGATTTTCAATCCAACATCTTCCCAATAGGGGCATAAAGATTTCATTTTCAGAACATTGAATTTGAAATTTATGAAAACCTCCCAGTAAACTCGGGACACACCAAAAGTATGAATTTTTATCTCCATTTGGATTTGGTATGTTGCTTGTTACTAGACAATTTGGTTGTTCGTTCAGGCATGGTGATAGATCCCGAGTGCATCTTCCAAAAACAGGACTAAATGCAGTTTTTGCGGGGCATTCAAGTTCTTGTGAAACAAGGTCCGTGGCATTGCCAGAGCAGGATTGATATTTTCTACAGTTGCTGGGATTTGGAAAATCACCCACTTCAGTGCATGGAGCGAGAGTTGTTGTCGTGATTGGTTCGGGTTCAGAGGAAACTTCAGGTGTTTCGGGATTTGATTCTGTTGTTTCAGTCACTTCATCAGTTAAAGTTCCATCAGTAGTTGATTCATTTTTATCACTGGCTTCAGATGCGTCTTCTTGTGAAGGATTGGAACTTTCTGTAGCTTCAGAATTTTCACCTCCTTGGACAGTTTCTTCTTGTGGAAGATCGTTACTTTCGGTCACTTCTGATTTTTCAGTTTCGGTTTCTAATTCCGTAATATTGTTGCTTTCAGTTGCTTCTGATTTCTCAGCTTCTGTTTCGGCTTGCGATGGATTGCTGCTTTCACTTGTTGCTTGATTTTCAGTTTCTATTGGATCTGGTGGTGGACTGCTGCTGTCAGTCGGTTCTAAATTATCAGTTGCTGTTTCTGATTCCGGAGAAATTTTACTTTCAGTTGTTTCGGAGTTTTCTGTGTCTGGTTCAGGAAGTTTGTTGCTCTCAGTTGTTTCTGAATTTTCAGCTTCTTCAACAGGCTCTGTATCTATCTGTGCAACTTCTGTTTCTGTTTTTGGTGGATCATTACTTTCGGTCGCTTCTGAATTTTCTGCTTCTGTTTCAGCTTGTGGTGGTGTGCTGCTATCAGTTGCTTCTGCATTACTTGTTTCTTCAGCACCATCTGTTTCTGTTTTAATAGTTCCAGTTTCTTCTGTTTCAGAGTCTAAGGGTGTGTTTGTCGATTCTATTGGTTGTTGTTGATCTCCTGATACTTCCTGTTCTTCAGCTGCAGGTTCACTCAAAGTTGTTTCTTCAGCTTCTGTTTGAGTTGTTTCGGCTGGGTTTTCTGCAGATGGTTTTAAATACGAGGATTTCGAACTTGATTCTTGTAAATCAGGACTGTTTGTTTCTAATTCATAGGGAGGATTTACAAGTCCTTCTTCAGATGGTAAGATCGAAGTATCGGTTTCTGAAAAAAGTTTTATAAGTTTCTTTCTTCAAAATATTTTACTATTCCCAAACTTACCTCCGTAAGGCTTGCCACCTAATATTGCTATCAAATCTTCACCAGGAACTTCAGATTCGGTTGCTATTGATTCTTCATTTATTCCATAAGGAGCAATAACTTCTTGAGAATAAGTTTTTGCTGCGAACTAAAATTATATCGAATTTAAATTGAAAATTTCAAAAACTATAAAATTATTTAAAATATATTTACCAACAAGATCAATAGAGCAAAAGTCTGTAATGTTTTCATTTCGAGGGTATTTTCGTTACTAATGTGTAATGGCACATATTACATGCAATTTAAATGCATTGAAAGTGTTATTCGAAAACTTTTATCTAGTGGCCTCATTAAAGATGCGAAGATAAGAGATGATCTGATCGTTTTTTTTTTTTTTTTTTCTTGTAATTTGTTTGTATGTGTCATGTCGTAAAGATAATGCTAAATTCATAAGCAGGCATATAGTGCAAGGGACTGGCCAAGGTATTTTGCTACTATCATCGATACACGGAGAGAATTTTATTTAATTCAGGATGCAGACAAAATTGTAAACAAAAAACTTATCTTGTTTAATAGCATAGTAACACATGGAATGGGGGTGTTAAAATTCATAACCTATTATTATTTATTAATATTGTGTGTTATGATTGCTATTTTATAAACTTTTATCCAATAAAATCATTCGATTGAAAAAAAAACAATTTCTTCAAGTATGTGCAATTAAAAATCAATTTTTTGTGACTGATATAACAATAAAGATTAAAAAGTAATCTAATCATTAAAAACGAACAAAAAACATGACATTTTGTTCTTGAAAACTTTATGATAAAATTTAATGAATGATTCGTTAAAAAATTTATAAACACAGAAAGAGAATCTATATTATCGGTAACATTTTGGGATGAAAAGATGTTTGATGCACTTCATGCAATTAAAAATAACTTCGTAATTTCAGTGTGAACGCACCCTTCAGTTAGTGGATAAACTGTCAACGTAAAGAATGTCACAATGACATTTTTAGGAACGTTAATTGATTACTGTGTTTCGATATTGAGACTCCAAGTCATCTTTGCTTTAGATGCTTGACAGTTATAATTAGAAGCTGTCGGGCAATCTTTCTTTCATATAGAAAAAGTCGAACGCCTGCTTTCCTTCTTTGGTTGATCATATACGAGTACAAATCTTTTTTTACATATTCTTTCTTTTCAAAGTTTTGCAAAATTTGAAATAATATTTCGCTGACTGTATATGAAAATATAATCATTACTCATTCATTATTATATTGATAAAAAGACTCATTAGTGGTTCTTAAGACTATTAACAAGATTTAAATTTCAACAAGAATATAAAACAGTTTAAACAAAATTAATCTTATTTATGATTATATCTTATACACAACTTCAAAAAAAAAAACGCACACAGACACGCACAGTACATATAGATACCTAAAAACAAAAGATGTAGTTTTCCATAGGTAAATACCGACATGTTTATCAATGACACTCATTTCCGTTCGACGTCATTGGATAGTAAGTATATAAGTAAGTAATAAATTCAGGTATACAAATTGCAAGTAACCATTTACTTTTGAAAACAAAACAAAATTATTTATCTACCTGAATTCAAAACATGTTTTCAATTAACAAAGCCAGATGCATGATAAATAATAAACCTTTTATAATCATGACTTGTTAAGAAAGTTGTTAAATCTTTTAATTAAGGGCAGATTTCATCTATGTACATTATTACCAATACAAAAACAAAACAATAACTGTAATCCATCACTGCTATTTATACCTTCCACAACTACAATCTTGCTTTCATATTTTACAAACGTTTCGTTGATTATAAATAGGCCGGTTTTTTAAGATTCGATTCTATTTCGATAATTTAAGATCTTAGTAAGTCCTAATGCCACCAAATCATTAAAATCTATGTGTAGGCGGACCATTAATTTATCCAATTAAACATATCCTACGTATTTGTAGATTTGTTTTTTAACCTGGTTGGCAATACTATATAAAAATAAAAATACTAAATTGACATTTGACAGCAGTACAATATACACGCGAACAAGTTAAATCTGTTTGTTTTCTACCTAGAACTGTCATATTTGTACCAATTTCAGTGCATTTTCATTTTGAACATCATTGAAGGTGTTAGACTCCTTTAAGGCGACTCATGTCGTAGTTTAATTATTATTTTGCCAACAATCCAAAGGGATGAACTGTCATTAATTATGTCAATTTAATGTTTGAAAAAACTCAAACGTCATTACCAAACATAAAATGTGAGATCGAAAGCAGCTTACAAGTTTCATAAGAAAATGATTGTTATAAAGAAGAAAAAAAAGGAACAAGGAATGTAAAAATATTTTTTGACATTATGCAACCAACACACCAAAAAATGCAACCGATTTTGTTTTCTACTGAATTCTCAAAAATGATATAGACTTTTATAAACTTACACTTTACTACAATTTAAGATGAAAACATTATAATTAAGGGTTATTGTAACGTTACTTAAGGAGACAAACGTCTGTCAAAGTGATTCTCTTGAGGGAAATGTTATAACGTGTACTAAAATAGTCAAAAACGAATATCATTGAAGGTATTTTCGTATAGACTTTTTTTTAACTTTCAAAAATGGCTTTTCTTTAACTTTCTTTTAAGATGAGAACAAAGAATAATAGTTCAAACACAGCAAAGAAAAGTGACAGGTGGCAAAGACAGAAATATTCTTTTTGACTGTACTTTGACAGATGGACTTCAAAGGATTTTCCAGGTAGCAGTTCTATTTAATCTTTTTTGCACACTTTTAATTTTTCCCAGCTAAACTTAACATAATGATTAAAATTCTATATCGTATACTTTGTTAAAAGAAAACTACGAGCAAAGTAGTGGCCCTTATTGACTATCCTGAGGAACCTCAGATTCTTCAGTAAAATCTTATGAGTCAGCTACTTTTTTTGGTAAGCTTTTATATTGCGTTATGAAAGACTAAAATCTTTCCTTGGTTTTTAATAAGCACAAATCTAAATGACGTATTTCATATTTTTTTGTGAAAATTAAATCACCTTCATTAACATTTCTTAAAACATTGTATTTACGAATTAAGATTTGGTTCAAAAGATTAACTGAGATCTTGAATGTTCAAAAAAATATTATTTTGTAATTCAGTGCATATTTCCAGGCTGTCATTTAAGCTCTTTTTTTCTTACTCCGAATCGAATTGAGACGTCAAAGTTTAGCTCTTCTCTCAAATGAGCTCTTCCTCGATTGTGTTGGTTTTTGTTAATTAAAATGTTTAATCTCTTAACAAAAAACAGCTTCCTATAAACAAACTGACACACGGTACCGTAATAAGTAGATAAACACCCCACAAGCACAACATACACACATCCATGCCAATGCAAACTTAAGATAAGATTACACAGCCAAACAGCCCAACACACAAAACGTCAACATTATTTATAACGGTTTTTGTTTTGTGTATCACTACGACTATGTCTTATGTCAAGAGAAGGTGACAAACAAATCCGTTCGAACAGAACAACCAAATCTAAATGCAAAGAAAAGATACATTCCAGTCGCCTGTGAATGTCGTCCGAGCCGAGGATTGTCGTCGCAATTAATTCTTCCAAAGTACCTACGCGCCCGCAGTAGCAGAAGACTTTGTTCGAAATCGTCACGTATATAACGGTGTAACGGTGTGGTACGACAACGCAGCGTTTCCAAAAGTACGCGTTCAGTAGTGAAATCAAACATCCACGAATAATTATGTCGCTGAATGTGTTTTGTTGATTTAGTGATTCAAAAAGCTCAAAACTAACGGTAGTACATACTTTTTGAAGTTTAGATAGTCAAGAAGTGAATGCAATAATGGATTTGAAGGCTTTTCGTGATACAGTTACAGTCGCGCCGACGACAGCGACGACTACGACGACGACGACGCCAAAGACTCTCGATGCAGTAGCGCCGCGTCGGCCGCGAACCACAGTTACGACAGCGGGAGTCAGGCGGCGAGTTCTCAAGAAGCACATCCAACAGAAGTACCTGTTATGTGGGTTCGCCATACATGTAGTTATTTTTTCTTTGGATTACTTAAGACCCGCTACATACTATTTATATATTGTTTTGCGGGACTCTTTGGAACACTTCCTATCTACTATCGCACCTATGTCCCTCTCACTCACACACACTTTGTTTTGATGCGTTTCTAGGCGTTCCTGGCCACACCCGCATACCTCTATGGCAACATCGTCGAAACTGACAAGGAATGGGTCATCCGAATATGGCCGGCGATCATCTACCAGGCCATCATACAGATCTGCCGATCGATATTGGAGCACTTGACCGAGGAATACCGGGGCAGGGAGGACGAAACAGTGGCATATCGGCGGGTGTTTTTGATAGCAACTGTCATCATATGCGTCTCGTTGCTGGTTTGTGGATGTCTCTTCTCCTCGGCATGGCTCACGGTGACAACAACAACACAGGTGATAGCGATTGTTTGCTATGGGGTTTTTGCAGGTGAGATTACATATGAAGATTGCGTATTATATTTGAGGGCGGAATGGGACATGGGAGACTCGCAGATAAAGTCTAGAATTTTTTTGTTTATCTCAGATAAGGGAAATTGAATTAAGCAAATTTTGAAGGCGAATATGAGTTAAGGCTGAGAATTTAAAACAAGTTAATTCTTCTTTGAATTGGTTTTTAATTTTAAGTAATAGGTAATTATCTAAGCTTTAGGTTTTTGTTTTGTAAAAAGTCAGCATTCTACACGTGCAAGTTTAGAGAAATGGAAAAGTTTGCAATTTGTCATGGAACAAACAAAGTGACGTTAATGAAATGTTTTGCAAACACTTTAGATGTTGGGTTAGATAAATTTTTGATGGAGTTTAAGCCTCTATTTTTTGGTAGAACTGTTTTTTTGACAGCTTGTTGCAAAACGAATTCATTGTTGCTGCGAAACGTCATTTTTGGGCGTATATTCTTGAATTTAAAGATTTTTCCCAAGAGAAAAACACAAAACACGACATTGATTTAAAATTTAAATTCGACTTTGACATGTAATTTATTTCTATGAAAGGAACTGTCAGTAATGGCGGTTAAACAATTTCAAAAGCATCAGAATCCTTTCGAACACTTGATAGAATTATGTTCTGTTTCTTTACACTCAAAAATTAAGAAAGAAAGTTTTAAGTTGACGTGCTTTTGTTAGATTGAGATGAATGTATTAAAATGAATGAAAATGTCAGAATAGTCGTTCAATTGCATTTTTTCTAGTAGTACCCTGGTGTAAGTTGAGGTGACTAATTTTGATGTAAAATTTTTTCATCTTAGTCCCCGTTGAAAGCTAACATTTAAAATGGAAGTTTAACCTAGATAAAATTATGAAACGTCAAAGTGTTAACATGAGAAATGATTCAACATATTTTATTCTATTTTTTTTATAGCAAAGATTAAAAAAGAAATACTTTTATGTTTGTAGAACGTATTCTGTTGTTGTGGATTGCAAGTTGTTATTTGACAGCTTGCAGAGTAAAAAACAATGTTGCTAGGTTTGTTCACTGTACTTTACCCAGGGTCGATACCGGGGTTCTTGATACCCCCGGGGTTTTGACATTCTTAAAAAATCAGCTCTCAGTTATGATGGTGGCTTGAAAAGATAAACCTTCCATTATTGTTTGAAAGCTTACAATTTATTTAAAATTACTGTTGTTACATTATGTTTAAATTTATTATTTTTGTTTTCCACATTATTTAGGTATTGGTTCGGCTCTGTTTACGTGGAAAACTCATGTTATTCTGGAAGCCGTTCGACCGCGTGAAGACAAATATGTGTGTAAGACAATTCATCTGTGCGGAGAAGCCTTCTGTCAACTATTCCTGTCGTTCGTCTTTACTAGTTTACGAACACTATACGGCACTTCTCAGTCTGTAGTTTTGATGGCTGCAATGTTTGTCAATTTGATACCTATAAGTCTTCTGATTACTAGACATCGCGAAGGAGCCATCACCAAGAGAATCTCGCTAATCAAAACTGACTCACGTTTCGAAAGTTTTCAACCGCTCAACCCACTGGGCAAACTATCTTCTCACTTAATGGTAGACCAAATGGACGGCATTGATATGCAACAACGTCCGTGGAAGAATCCAACTGACTCAGAGGTTCATTGTAATTATATGCTAACACACGAGGAGGCCTATGTGACATTTCTGAATCCCCATGGAGTGGAAATAATGGAAATCATTCCCGAAGAAGATGACGAAAATATCTCTGTCATTCGATCAAGTTCGGCTACGATAAACAATTACGGACGAATAAGTCTGACAGCTTCGCAGAATATTAAGTGTTCCTCGGTCCAGCAGAGTACAACTAATTTGGCAAAGATTCAAGAATTCTCGAAGACTATAACCATCACTTTGTGGGACAGTTTTCTGGAAACAATGGTACTTCCTCTGCGGAAGGCTATTTTTATGCCGAAGTTGTATTCGACAACACTGCTGCTGTCAACTGATATCTTCTCATATGTCATGTGTTTGACGGTGTTGCCAGGATTGGCTGCCAATTTGCACGCGATCAAGAGTGCAGAGATTCCGTTTTTGTTCTCATTGCTTGCATTCCCGTGGATGTGTTTCTCGTTGATGACCCCGCGGTTTGGGAGCGCCCTAACAAAACAGAAGGTCGAATGGCATACGCTTGGGTGTATTTGCAAAGGGCTTGCTTTGTTGTGTGAGTATGCAATGGTTTGTTTTAGAAATGACATCAGAATGACATCTCTTTAGACTGTGTCCACATTGGACTCTTTAAATTTCACTCATTATGACATTTGGAAAAATCAATCTCTATACACAAATTCAAATGTCAAATGTATGTCACATTCTGAACTATTTTTAAGCTAAGGTTTTGAGAAAATTATGTTTTCCTGTATCTAAGATTCTGGACTTTAAATTTAAATTTTATTCCTATTTCAGTCATAAGCGTTTCCTCGTCAAAACTTCTTCTGAGTGTTTCTTCGGTATTGCTCGGTTTTGGACAAGCTGTCACAATGTTTCTGCAAGATTTAGTTCTACAAATAAGTATGCCACGAGCACAATGGAGCATAATACGTTATCCAGTTCATTTTACAAACGGATTGCTAATACTCCTGTGGGGTGTTGGAGCTCATTTTGTTGTGGATAATTATACGTTTCAAGCTAGTGTTGGTTATTCAGCGGCTTTATATAATTTTAGTATACTTTTGTGGCATTTCATTTTTGTATTTTGTAAGGAATAGAAATTTGAAACACAAAATTAAAGTCATAATAATTAATAAATTAGATAATTTGTTTGTATTTTTATCTGAAAACTGCTCTACATCAAGAAGAAATGAATGGGTAAACACATTTTAGAATTGTTACAGCTTCTGATTGATCAGTTGTCAAAAACAAAAGTTTTTTTGGCGGCTGCTGTCTCTTGTGGCTAAATGTCAATACTCCAAGAGCAGCTTACACCCAATTCATTTTGAACTGTCAAAAAAAGTACATAATGGCTCTTATATGTCAAACAGACTAACTCCTAACTTTTTATGTCGATCGATCAATTAATACAATGAAAATGAATTTTAATTTGATTTTCAAGGAGAACTGTCAAAATAATGGCATATTGATATTTCTGAGTGGTTTCAGTGTTATATCGAATTAAGCTATACAATTTAGTTTTTGGTGATTTGGTACGTATTTATCTTTCAGGCGATACCTTTTCAGTTCAAAAGAAAGTTTTTTAAACGGAAAAATGATCATGTTGCTTGAGAAACGTATCTATTCACTGGAAAGTGACTGTCTTGCGATTGTTATTGTGACTATTACCTTCCACAGACAGAGACGAATAATTTTTATTGTATCTTTTCTTAAATCACCTAGGCCGTTTGCAATCTGTAATCGAATCATACTTTAAAAATATAATTTTCAGTTTTTCATTTCAAAAACAAACGTAATATTAGAGCGCCACCTGTCTGGCAGACCACAACCAACTTCATCCATACATCTCGCACCTCGACAACTGCGTCCATTTTGGATGCAGTAATACCAACCCTCCGCGAAAATACAATCCAAAAGTCATTTGACGGCGGCTTTTTCACTTTTGCAACTCGTTCTCATTCGTCCCTCAATCGTTTCTTTTTTTCGCAAAAAGCCAGAGAAAAATTAAGAAGCTACAGAAACTCAGAAAAGCATTTCAACTACACCAAAAGATAGACAAAAAAAAACCACTACAAATTTCACCCAGCGCCAGCATAATTAATATTCCACACATCATCAAAAATTGATAATTGTTACTGTAAACTTTTTCCGCCGAAGAAGCCAATTTTATTGCCAAGTGAATAAAAGTAAATGGATTATAATCCCAATGTACATTGAATATACTCCGATTGATCTATTCGACGAGGCCGAGCAGCATCTTCGGTATCCAGCAGCAGCGGCTACAACAACTTTTGGCTTCGGTGTCTCGGTTGGTGGCAGAGGCGGTGCTGACGACGACTACGACGACGACGGCGGCATCGACGATTGCGACAACGACGACATAAGCATCGTCCAGAACGGCAACGGCTTCTTCGAACTGAAAAGCCATCGCCGTCCAGTCAAACGTAAATGCAGTGAATTGTTTACTGCACCAAAATCAGCAAAGAACATCAAGCGGAACTTAATTGGCAGCAGTGGCAGTCACAGTCACAGCCATAGCCATAGCCAAAGCCACACCAGCGGCAACAGCACCAGCAGCATCCCAATGGGTTTTGATTTCTTTTCAAAAATCCGAAAATTTTTCAGTGACAGTGACGGTGCATTTGGCCGAAAACGAAGGTAAATAATTATGTCAATATCAAACAAAATCTTGAATTAAAAAAAAAAAAAAGAAATGAAATGAACTTTCGCTTAATTGGATTTTGTTTTCGTTTTGGTCAGGGCGGACGACGGTGGCGACTGGAACTCGGCCTCTTCACAAATCAAGTATCGCCGGGTGGACAACGAATTTCCAAAATTTGCAAAGAAGTCTTTCGAAGAAGGTAACTTTTTTTTCTAATCCGCATTTCATTGGAATTTTGCAATTTATAGGGTTATAGGGGGTTAGGAATGGGAGCAGTTTCGTATTTCTCCTTTTGCACCGGACGGGGTTCTTCGATGTGTGCTTCGGCTACCCAGTCCTGCGCAACGAATAATCGGTTGTTTCATTTTTTTTTTCTTTTTTTTTAATTTTATTTTTGTTTTGCTATCGCGTGTTGTGGGAACATTTGCGTCGTTCTATGACGGTAGGTAGGTGCCGAGCCTAGAAATTAACTGGAACTGGTTTCAAGACTGCTGCATCTTTTGGGACAAAAAAAAAAAGAGTATGAAACCATTTTTAGTCATTTTTCGGTTTGTTTTGATGGGATTTTTTGTTTTTCCTGGGAATTGTTAGAGAGGGACATTTACGTCAGCAAATTTTAAGTGAAAACAAATACTGTTGGCGGGGAGTAATGTATATAACCCTTAGGATTACAATTGGATAGGACGCATTTAACTTAATGGCACTCTTAGGTGGATTATAGGTCATAGGTAGAGCGGTTTATTCGGAGTCTTGAGAATACATCTTAAAATTTTGAAAAATTTTCTCATCGAGACACATTTTTGAAAAGTAGTTGGACGTATCTTAGGAAGCTTGGTTGATAAGCTACAAGTCATTAAATGTTAACCAAGCTTGCGAGTTAAAATGGACGTAGTGCTCGACTGCTAATCAAGATGTTGTGAGTTCAAGATGGAAGAGGCAGGGTATTTTTTTTATTTTTATTTAGTTTCTATCGGATGCCACCTGTTTAAAAAAATAATTGTTCACTGTTCCGTTATCTCTTTTTTATTCTTATTTATTTACATCTTATGCTCGCAATATTTCCTGTACCTGACTTATTCTTGAAGTCCTGAGACTTGGTATACAAAAGTTTGATAATCGTAAAATCTAGGCTGTTACGGTAACATTCTAATTTGCCTGATTTTTGAAGAAATGTGGAACAATGATTCGAAGTATCCATTTAGCCAAAAATTTGCTTCATTACTGAACAACATTTCAACATAAAACATCTGAATTTTTTCAGAAGACATTCACTGAAAAATACGACACAAATTCAAGTAGCCTAGCTTCAAATCTTGCACAAGATTTCCTCACGTAATACATGCCAAGCTGTCGAACACGACAAGCCAAACTGAGAACGACGACGAATCGCTGCTTCACGGCCTTTGTGTACATTCTCAGATACAGTTACTAAGTCTCTTCACTATGAATGTAAACAGGGACTCAATCGTACGCATCGTACGAAAAAAAAAAATTATCACAGAATGCTGATAGGAGTCAGACCTGATCCTAAAAAAAGCTTTTTAAAAATAAACAAACATAGAAGTTCATTTGTAAAAAAAGAAACGGTGACAAAAGGCAATCCTGAGGCACACCAGCCTTTTTGTTTTGTCTATTAAACATTTATTACTCTTTCAAGATATGTTTGCTCAAAAATTTCACTTTAAACATTTCCTATTGCGAAAAAATTTCCAGAGGCTTTAAATTTTTCAAATAATTTTCTTGTCAAGAAGAGTGCTTCTCAACTCAAAATCAATTTGCTAGTGTCTATAACTCTCTCTTGATTCGAAATTATCATACATAGTATTTTACTTTTTAATTAAAAAATTTTACGTTTACAAAAATGTTTTTTTATATTTTATTAATTCTGTCACTTATTTTTTTGTATTCTAAATTATTTACCCTAACAAAAAATGTGCCTGGAAACAGGAAAAATTCAGCACGGAAAAGACCGAAACAAATTAATGGTGAGCAAAAATTGGAGGTTATAGTTTAAGCCTTTTAAGGAGGTGTGGTGAAGCCTTCAGAATTTAAAAAGTTAGGTCGTATTTTTTGAATACTTTTGCGGGACTCACAATTCGTCAGCAGTTTTTTTATTTGTAACTCTTTTTCCCTTCAAGCTAATTTCTTGTCATAAATAGTTTCTCTTCCTCCGAAACCTTCGCATTCGGGTAAAATAAGTTGATTCCAATTGGAATTCTCAAAAATCCTAATTGTTTTATTTTAATTTTCAATTTCTAATGGATTTTAATTCTATAATAAATTATAATAATAAATTTTCCTTTTTTCTTTTCAAAAAAACATGAATGGTCTGGCGACCCTATCCCCTCCAAGATGCAGTAAACATAGTACCGCAGCGTTTTCACAAGTCTCCTTTGGTAATGGCTCAGCAAAATCGTAAGTTTCTCCAGCACAGAAAAAATAATTGAATCTTAAAATGTTTTCATTTGATTTTTTTTGTTTAATTTGTTTCAAGAAGAAGAGAAGAGATCTCACTTTGTGCGTCCAAAAACAGTCACCAAACATATAACAAATACAAATTTTGCCGATATTGAGTTCTCCGACGATGACGATGCTGAATTTATATTCACCAATTCACGTGGTGAGGCTTTTAATATTATCCCTCCGTCGTCGTCGTCGTCGTTTAGCAGACCAGTATTATCCAGGGACAATATAATGCCCTCAACGTCTTCGCTTAAAATGAAAAACATTCCATTCAAACAGCGACAACCACCGCCGCCTTTGATTCAAGCGAGTACAGGTAATATTTTGGCCTCGACGTTGATGCCCGATTTACAACCAATCAGTCAACAACCAAAATACTCGTCAATACTCTCAGCATGTACCAATGGATTCGACAGCGTTAATCTGGGCGCCGCAAAACGATCAACTCCTAAAGAAACAATCCATAGGACGACGACAATGCCGTTCTTCTTCAATGGCACTAGCACCAATAATTTTACATCACTAAAAGGTGCTCGTTCGATTATTGCCCGAGATACTGTAACAAAAGATCAGGAGCAATACAGGGAACTGTTGAATCAGTTAATGCCAAATTTATACGGCATCCAGGGTACTTCACCGAAATTATCTATACCAACGAAGTCCCGATTGTCAATCAATCGAACAACAAAAGATCCAGTGACTATCGATTGTACAGGGAGTTCGGTGGCGGCGAGAAATCGAAAGGCTTCGATTGGTGAAAATGTTTTGGCACTTGAAATTTCCGATGATGACGATGATGAGGTGAGCGAAATCATTGATTTGGCCGAAGAAGAATTGAATATGTTGTCGGCATGCTCGAAACTACAAGAAGATCAGGCTGAATGCACGTATGACGTTAAGAAGAGGGCAGCTGAAAAGAAGAAACAACTGTAAGAAGTTCTATTTTTAAAATACTGTTTTTTTTTATAGTTTTTAAGACTTATTTCGAGGTAGGTTAGAATGGAACGAATGCATTCAAAATTAAGTTTCTCTAAATAAGAAAAAGATCTTAATAACCAAAGTACACAAGACAGTTGATACTCGTAGTCATCGACTAAAACATGCGTCTTAGATGGCTACAATAGCATCTAACTGATGAGCCGAAAGGTTCTATATGAGCGAAACCCATTGGTCTTAATGGCACAATCCCTTTTTGGTCACCTTGTTTTCCGTTCATTTCCGACAATGTAACTTCGTATTGGAAGTAAGCAAAGGGTTACAGTGTTGGTTTCGCGTTAAGTAGCTAACAGTTTTGTTTTATATACAATTTGTATGACCCTGTTGTCTGACCATTCCTGTCGGTCATTGAAATCCACTATGCTACATTTAAATTTATGAACAGCTTTGAATTCATCATGGTCCAATTTCCAATTGGAGTGTTTTATTTTAGAAATACAAACGATTTTACTCTTCCTGTTGTTGTTTTAAATAATATACTCATCTATATTCTTTAATTCTCAATTTCTAGTCCATTTGTCGAACCAGTAAATTCGCTCAAGGAGAAATTTGATCTTTCACCAGTTTGCCAAAATGATTGGCTTGAGAAATTCAACAAAAAATGGCAAAAGAAACATCTCGAAGGAAAACAAAAAATTGCTGAGACTGAAAAAGAGTAAGTAATACATTTTTGTTTCATAAATTAACACACACATTTTGCTTTTTATTTTAAAATTTTAACATAATAATTCTACAAGAACACTATTCCATATTGAGTTTAATGGTGACTGTTTGAAGCCCAATATGGTGTCGTGTAGGATTTTAAATTTGGGTATTATTGCTTCCTTTCTAATTCAGTAAGAACAAACTCAATTTTAGAGTGCAAGAGCTTTCTGCTGAAACCCGCGACAAGGAGAAGGAAATGCAAGAGCGGCTCAAAGAGCTGCAAATTGTCGATCCCGATCTAATAATCGTAGATGATTTCCCAGAAGGCGATGAGGAACCCGAATTCCCAACGATTACCCCAGACCATGAGGCAATCATTAAAGGAGCTCTCTTTGGTGGCCCACCGGATCAAGTATGATTTTTCAAAAATTAAATTTATTAAAAGTCAGTTTATTGATGATGATGTGTGTGTTCTTTTCAGATGTTAATATCAAAATTCAACATGAGCATCACCCGCCGCGATATATCAACACTCTTTGGAAAAACTTGGCTAAATGATGAAGTTATCAACTTCTACATGAATCTCCTCACTGAGCGTGGTGAGATCCGGCACGAAGAGGGCCTTCCAAAGGTCTATGCAATGAACACTTTCTTTGTGCCGAGATTAATGCAGTCAGGTCATAGTGGAGTCCGTCGATGGACAAGAAAAGTTGACATTTTCACATACGACGTCCTTCCGGTGCCCGTGCACGTTGGTGGAATTCATTGGTGTATGGCCATCATTCATTTGCGGAATCGTACAATTAAATACTACGATTCTATGGGTACACCCAACCCTAAAATACTGGCTGCCCTGGAGCAGTATTTACGCGAAGAATCACTGGACAAAAGAAAGCGACCTTTTGACACATCAGAGTTTCTGATAGAAAGTGTCAAGGACGTACCACAACAGAACAACGGCAGCGATTGCGGTGTATTCAGTTGCATGTTTGCCGAGTTTATATGCCGGGATCGAGAAATTACCTTCTCACAGGCGAACATGGAGTACTTTAGACATAAAATGATCTTAGAAATAGTCCAGGGTCAGCTGATGCAGTAGATGAGAAGTGTAAAAAAAGTTCACTTGACTAAAAAAAAAAAAACTAAACAAAATCACACCTAATCTATAATCAAATTGAATGTTCCATACACGGGGGTAATTCATTGTACCCTCAATTTAAAAACAAAAATTCATAAAGCAAATTATAAGAACAGTGGATCTAATTTAAAATCAAATAACAAAGAATATAGATTGTTAAGTTTACCCCTGCCACACCATTTTCTTTCTTTTCTTTTGTTTTTTCCCCGCCAATGCACCCACATCCATTATTCGCTCATTATCAATTTCACCTCACTTCACTTCAGCAAAACAAACAACAAACAAATGCCTCTTGTCGTCGTATGTGTCCAAAAAGTTTTTTTTTTCATTTTAAATTGCAAATTTATAAAAAAATGTACTTTTTTTAAAACCCAACTGAGATTTTCATTTATCTATTTTTTTTTGAATTATGTACGCATATTAATAAAAAAAACGTTTAATTTATGAATACAAAATAATTATAAAACAGAAATGTTAACAGACAAATTTAAGGCCAAACACAATAATTTGTGAGTTAATTTCATGTTCTTATAAAAATTAATAAAATTTTTCTTTTTGATAAACTTAAGAAGAATAAGATTGATGGAAATGAACTAAATAAATAAAACGAAAGAATTTGGGAGATTTTACTGAAATACTTTGGGAAGTTGCAATTCTGGTGGCAGGTTTTCCTAACGCTAAAAAGTTTTAGATATTTCGTAGGAAGGAACTAATGCCTTTATTTGAGCCATAAGGGTTACGGTAGGTCGTAGGTGTGAAGATAAAAGAGACGTGTATCTCTGAAATTCTGATGGTTGGTTT
The DNA here is from genome assembly GCA_905146935.1 of Scaeva pyrastri. NCBI lineage: Eukaryota > Metazoa > Arthropoda > Insecta > Diptera > Syrphidae > Scaeva > Scaeva pyrastri. Next base: position 15,918,452 of record LR989929.1, on the reverse strand, counting down.
TAATGAAGACAGCGATGGCTAAACAAAGGTCTCATGTGATAATACATACAACAGAAATTCCAATAAAAGGCTCCAATGGCAAATCGAATGAAACTGGAAGCTTATTAAAAAAGGACTAAATGGTAAGGATGAACAGGTGAGGACCTAACCTTGGGGAAATACTCAAGCTAGGATGAAAAAGAGATAGGAGAGGAGGCTTATTAAAAAAAAACTTTGTAAACGCGACTGTCTAATTGAAAGTTTATGTTAAATTTTGTCAAAGTCCTTAACTAAAATCAGTGGAGATAATATCAAATTCTTTTCTAAGGCCAAAAGCGTGAAAGAGTTTCTGATGACCATGTTGTCTAAGAGAAATGATAAACTTCCGATGATGTTTCATAATATGGGACAGTTTGGCAACTGGGAAAATAGTTTTTGATATCATCTTTGAGACCATTTTTGACTTGGAATTACAAAGGCGGTTTTCCATACTTGTAGAAGTTCCCCTTGAGATACAGAAATATGGTAGGAAGACCAACAGGCCCAAGTGAAAATGTTTGGAGAAGAATCTGGAACATAAACTGACGCGTTCGTTATTTTTTATACGTTTAAAATAGGTTGCAACCTAAGGATAAATAGAATTCATGCCTTTTTTTACGAGGAAGAAAACCACTTTTCGTATTTTTTTTTCTGACTAAATTATCAACTTTCCTGGTGATAAATTTTAAATGCTTAACCTATTAGCAATCCTCTCTCTTGATCAATCATCGTTATATCAATTTCTTGATTAATTTAAATATAATTCCGAATGAAGACGTCGTCAATTATTATCTTATTCCACTGATGCATCACATCTTCATTCACATGGATTGAGAGAGAGAGAGCGAACGTAGACATCAGTATCAATGATATTAAAATGCATCAATTCCATAAATCCATTGAAGCAAGATACACTGCACTGCTAATTCTATATAATTTAGGTAGAACGTATGCATAGGTATGTGCAAAGAAGCTAATGGTCCATAGTCAGCAGACACCTATGCCAGAAGATTTCTTCGATTCATTCGTGTATCGTGTTGTGTGTCGTCTATTTGAAAACTTGTGGACCACGAACAAAAAATAGTACAAGCATGTGGTGTGGAAGTGGATACATCCAAGAGTAAAATGTGTTCAGATTCAATTGGAAATTATTGAATTGTTGACACGCTATCATGGATCTCGTTTGGTGTTTATACTCCAAGGTGGCAATTTGAGTAAATTGCCTGCAATAAGCCTACTAGAGATCATCAGTGCATCTATGCAATGTTTTTCTACTTACTCGTCCAGCTGGGAAAGAATCATGTAATGGACACAGATGATTTGTAACTTGGAACAGTGCTATCGCAGCATTATGGAATGGAACTAAATGATAAAATTACTGTTGGTTGGTTGAAAGTTTTGTATGCAACCAGATGGAGATCGTTATCATGAATTAATGATGAAATGATGACGTTATATTGGGTCATTCATCATCATCAGTTGTTGTTCAGTTCTAAAAGGAAAGAGTATATTTTTATATGTTTTATCATACAAATTTAGTTTTGTTTCTTTTGATAAATGGTTTTGTTTAAGATAAAGATAACAAGTAAGTGTAATACTTGAAGCCATAAAGCATGATTGCAAAATGAGACTTTATACAGAAGTCTTAAAGTACATTTTTTAGTAGGTATGAGAAAACCTTTAAATGATCGTATTCTAGGAGCCACTTAGTCCTGTGCTGCGAGTGGCCTATTGGAAAATTTGAACAATCTGTTACTCTTGAGTTGCATTTTCTAGGTAGATAGCTGCATAGAAATTTGTTATGTGAGAATCCAGTTATCCAGTGAATAGGTAAATCATATCCAACTTGGTGCGTTATGACCACAAGATAGTCTAATAGATAATCGTAGTAGTTTTTCTGACAAATCTTTTTTAAGCGTTTTTTTCTGCTACCTTCTGTCTATCTATCTCAATAATAAAAAAAACAAATTGTTGGAAAAAAGGAAAGGTACAGTAAACAAAAGGGTTAAATGCACAGAAAATGGTTTGAAGTTAAAGCACTTTAAAGTCATTAAGTTTTACTCAAAAAAAACTTAGATTTAAACTACTCGTTAGGTATTGGGTAAATTGGACAGTTTTATTAGAAACACCATTTTAGATTCCAATGATTTTGCCAGAATAACTCCCCTTTAGTAAAAATGTTTATCTTTAAAAATAAGCAATCAATTGGATAAGGTTTCTTTACTCGTTGATTTCAGCTTGCAAAAATAAAAGTAACATATTGATTTCAAATTTATGTACAACCAGTTACCTAGTTGAAACCAAGTGCAAACTTTTACTCTTGAAGATATCAACTTTGGGCTTTGAACCAGCTTTACTGAGATGGATTTCTTCTTACTTAGAAAGTCGCAGCTAAGAATTTCATTTTAGAAGCACTCTCTGCTTTCCTTTATAATGTACCTACCCATCGTGTTCCCCAAGGCTACCACTAAGGTCCTCTATTTTTCATTCATACCATTAACTATATGAAAATGGTTACAAAATATTCCCACATCTCACTTTAAGCTGCTCAGATCAAGTTTTTTAAAACCATTTCGTCGAAAAATGATTCCTCCTTTAATCAATTTGACCTTGATAGTTTTTCAATCTGCCACAAGAACTGTTTAGAACTAAACAGCACCTACCGTACATCTTATGGCTTAAATAATTTTGGTACTTAATGTTTAAAACTTGGACTTTTAAACATTCAGTCAAACTAACAAAAATTGTAAGCTAGATTAAGCTTGAATAAAAGAGAATAAATAAATACTATTAAAATCAAAATTATATCAAAGTATTTTTAAACTAGAGGACCCGGCGAACTTTGTTCCACCCCATTTGTGTTCAAACAGCACGCCTGGCCCTATGATTCATCGATAGGTCACTAACCGATCAAAATTTTTATTATTCTCGGAACTTATTAAAATTGTTTTGAGTTGAAGTTCGTCTCTTAATTTACAAACTGATGATAAAAGATTTTAAGAACTGTATAATTGTGACTTTGTGACGGACTACTTTATAACTTTTCGTTAACATTGGACAAACGACTGAAATATATAAATTTGACAACCAACTGACAATCCAAAATATAGAACAAATTGTATGGAAAATTGCAGTTATTTTTTTTAAACCTTTCTTTTAATTTTTCCACATTTTGTCCACTTTTCAAATCTTCCCTGGACTACGAAAAACATTTGAAAATCAAAATCAGCCAAATCGGGCAAGCCGTTCTTGAGTTTTAGCGGGGCAAACAAACAGAAATTGATTTTTATAAATAGAAGAAGATTGTGCCGCCTTGAAGTACAGTATACATATATTCCAGATCCCAACTATTGTAGGTATTGCAGCTTTTAGGAGTAAATGAAGTATGGAATGAAACGCAGTCTAGTATGAAATTTTAAAAACTAATTTTTTATAAAAAAAAAATATTACTTATTTTACATATGGTTAATATAATATATTCATCTTGAATCCGCATCAAAATCCGTTGTGTAGTTTTAAAGATCTTAGCATACATAAGAACAAACAGACAACGGGAAGCTATGTACTATATTTTATACTATTTATTGAATTGATATAACAACACTGTTCTCCAACTTCAAATTGGTCTTGCTGATAAAATTGCCATCGAACACTCAACCAACATGTTGTGTTATGTTCGAAGGCAACTAAAAAACTAACAAATTGATAACAACTCAAACATAAATCCATCAATCCCTCGACTTCGACTCCCATAAAAGTATCTTCAAAACATATTAACCGCCAAATAGCCTTCCGTTTCCTTTCCACCACCAACATCACCAGCACAGGCACAAACTGCCAAGCCAACGATAAAGATAAAAACGAAACCGTTGTCGTCGTCCGTCCGTCACAATAACCGTCAGCACAATCGTGTATCTGTAGCATAGAAATGTGTGCATTAATGGTGGTGTGGACTGTGGTGTTGTGCTTCGCAGTCCGTTTCGTATTCGTAATTGTGTTGTGTTAGCCGCTGATAGCTTCTGCTGTTCCGCTGCTGCTGCTGCTCTTGCATTCGCATTCGAATTGTCGTTGTCGTCACATCGCGCGACAAAGATAAATTACCAACGCGTTCGCGATTCGTTTATCGAAAGTAAAATTAATTTAATTCGCGTGTAGGTATATCAATAAAAATTATACTTAACGGTTTGTTTGAATTTTTTTTGTTTTTTTTGAAAATGTTAGATCGACGACCTTCAAATTTTTACCACCTTCTCATACTCATAAAGTATTCATGTCAAAATTCAAAATAACGAACTCCTACTCGACTCTACTATCACTGAATTGAGTAGGTTGTAATTTTCAAAGTATCTACTAGATACTCGTACTCGTTCTCTCTGAATCTTAATAATAATTGAGAACTTTGTCTATATTTTTTTGTTGTTGCTCTCGAATCTCGATCTCAAGACCATCTATCCATATGGCACTGGCACTGGCACGGGCACTGGCACTACGACGACGACGACGCTCCACCATCGCCTCCGTCTCGACGACCACGACGAACGTTGCTTATACTTACTCTCGCTCATTCTAAAGATTTTTTTTTTGTTTTCTTAAAAAAGACGTTTAGTCTTTTAGTTAAAGTTGAGATCTCGCGGCGAATAGATGTTCATTCATTCCGCTGCCGCTGCTAAATCGCTGTATTTAGCAGATTAGTAGTTAATCTACTTTAGGTACATAATCCATAAAAAATAGTATCTTTCTTAAATTGAAAATTCAAAATTGAAAAGTGCGGTTTTAATAAATTTATGGGAGTCTTAATTTAAGACACCAAAGTGTTTTCAAATTCTCACAAAAGATTGACAAAAAATATCTAATGAAAAAATTAGAAGTATCTTTGAGATATTTTTAGAAATTACCTATTCCTACTTTTTAATTCTTTACATTTTCCATTCATCCGTGTTGATTATATAATTTTGTGTAAATGTTAATTTAAAAGAAGAATAATTACAATAAAATATACAAAAGGGTTTTTTTTTTTTCTTTTAATTTAAATCTTTAATCTGTGTTCGTTCATTATTTCGGGTCAAAGTGTATCTTTTTGTGTATATACGAGTATTTCCTTTGGAAAACTTCTGTTCTGTCTTTCTGGGCATTGCAGTCTCAGTAAAATGCATTTATTTTTTAATTTACCTTTATCATAGGTATCTTGTTGTTGTTGTTGTAGTTGTTGAGTTCTTTTGCATAAAAATAGAATAAATTCCCGATGTGTCGCGTTGACTTAAATTTATGCTTACACGATCACTTAACACTCAACTGGTGAATTAATGTGTTGAATTGAATGTTAAAAATTGCAATTGTGGTCAATTTTTGAATATATCCAAACATCTGTGTGTTTTTATTTTCTTTTTTTTTTTTTGAAGTGCTCCCTACCTATACATGACGTATATAGATACAACCTTCATTCAAAAAGTCGATACCCCCGATACCCTGCTTTAAGTGACTCCCAAATTGATCACGATCGCGATCACGATTGGTTGGCATTTTGTTATAATCGTATACCTTGTGGTCATTTGTTTATAAATTATTTAAGAAAAAAAGAATGATTTTTCGTAGACCATCTGTTGTGTGACAAGAAAAAGTGAAAAGTTTCAGTTTAAAAATAAAAAAATTATTCAAAATTTTGCGCGATCGTGAGTGAAAAAAAAAAAAAATAAATAAAATAAATGCTGATCGCATCGAACAACTACGACCATACTTATAAGATACAAACGCCAACGTCAACCTATGAGATCACACATCCACTCGCTGCTGACTTGACTGCTGCTTCAATATTCACCTCAAAAACCGCCCCAATGCCTTACACACCTACATTAAGAGAGATGAATTTTTATTAATTTATTAGCCATTGGCATTGTGTATCTTATGTATCTCGTGTATCTACTACTCATAAGATACATTTATACATCACCAAAAAAATTACATCATTTAGAATTGAAATTATAAAAACGAGAGCAGCATCACTTTAGATAAAAAAAAATTCAAGATTTTATAGTAAAATACTTGTGTGTGTGTGTCTGAGTGGTGGTTGTGGTTAATCATTTTATCTTTTGCGGAATATCTTGTATCTTAAATAACTAAAAAATATGATTTTTTTTTCATTCGTTACTACCTATTATGGCAACCTAATTAGACACCCAATATCAAGTCTTTGAAACGGTTTTGGAGCGCGAATCTTACTGACAGAGCATTTTTATCTGATTAGAGGGACAAAAAAAAAAAAAACAATGTTTGTGCTTTGATGAGTTGAATTTATTTGTTTTTGAGGTGTTTTTTTTGTGTGTTTTGTTTTTGTGATATCATATAAGATGATGATGATGATGTTCTCTATTTTAAACAATCTTGTTCTCTGATTAAGTCAGAGATACATTTCTACCTCAATGAATAATGCTTAAACAGTGGAGATCAGTTGGTTAGATCAGTTTCCTATTATGGGAATATTTACTTTTGAACCAAATAATAAAAAATCCTAAGATGGTGTTGAGAGATTGAAAAACCATCGATAACTTATAGTTGAATACACATACTTTTTAATATGTTAGTAAGAATTTAATCAAAATCGGTTCGGATCGTTGAGTTAATAGTTCTGAACAAGAAGTCGTCCACAGAAAGTTTCTCAAATCTAAATAAAATTTTAACTTTTAAAAAATGAAGAAGAACTGAATTCAAAAGATTAGCAGTGTTTTCGAATTATACAAAAATTTGTAAGAGTTTAAGACTTGCAAATATATTGTTTAAAAAAAAAACATTAAATGCTAAATCAAAATCATTGCTCTTTGTGAAGATATTTGAGTTGAAAAACAGAAACAACTATATTTTCCAAATGTGTGAATGTAGTTTTTTAAAAAAATTTAATTTTAAGAATATAAGAATGATGTTCCAAGTTTTTTGGAGAGAGGAAGGGCAAACAGCTTATGAAATTTTTTTAATAAAATCATCAAAATAAACGATATGTTTAATGACAACGCAAAGAAATCCACAACTCTTAATTTTCCTAAGATTTTTACTTGAACGTATAACAAACTGATTTTGATAAAATTTTGTTTTTAAATGCTTTGTCTTAAAAATAAAAATTATCCATAACTTTTACGAAATAAATTCATAAATAATGCTGACTTTTAGAGAGGTTTCATAGAAAATGACTGAAGAACGAAATTACTACATATTAAATTCCAAAAATAGTATTTCAAGAACTGAATCATCGATCATAGATCATCATACTTTTTTTTATAAATCTATTCCTTTCCGACAATTTGTGCCCATGTTCGACGGTTCATAGATTTTATTTTTTTTTTCAGTGCAAATTCAACTTCCAAATTAGATTAAACAATAATATGGTATTGAACATTTAGTTTAAACGTTTCTATAAGTTTTCAAACATTTTGAAATTTAGTTGTAGCAGAAATAGTTTTTATAATGTCGATTTATTTGCTTATTTTAGAGTACAAAAAGTACTCATACGCCATATGAACCTCCTTCAAAATTTAAGTAAAAAACATGGACTTTGGAAAAGTTATTGTTTTTTATTGGTAAATGTTTTTGAGTAAAGATGATCAGAGATTGTGAAAAATTTGTTTTTAATTTTTCAAACCCACTAAACCAAAAAAAAAATCTCTTGGAATGCTGATGGCTCTTTTGTCATTCAATAACTATTATTTGTAATTTCAAATTGCAATTAATATTTTTATTATTTTTCATATTTCCCACGAAATTGCATATCTAATCTAGTTCACCGTAGTGTATACATTCAAAAGATCACAACGTATTGTATTCTCTGAATTATTCGCTCAAATGGTTTTGTGACGGTTTGAGAAAACAAGAATAATTATTATTGTTTTATTTATTTTTTTTTTTCGCCTCATCGGGCAGTTTAAAATTTATTGTAATTAATATGTTTGAAGGTTAAGTGGGTAAACAATATTGACATTGGAATGGAATAAATGGTTAAAAAAAAAAACACACATAAAAAGGACAGTAAATACTTTAAAACAAAAAATGTTTAATTATTAAAAAAACGTGTGGGATTAAGCAAATGTTTGTTAAGATTATTTAATGTACGTAGTGAAGAGAAACATTTATTTGAATTACATTTTTCGTTTTGCTCTTATCTTTTTGAAGATAAATTTTATTAATTAATGGAGAAAAAGTGCAAATTTTATAATGCTCCGAATAGCTAGTTGGTATTTAATTTTAAAATGTGAAAACTGTCTACTTGAAAACGATGAGTTTTTGTTTTTAAGTTGCCATAATAGTAAACACAGCTCCCATAAAGTTGAAGCTTCCTTTCTTCCCTATAATTTTACAAAAAATTCTCTCCTTCCAGAATCTCTCTTTAAACAAACCAAACAAAAAAAATGTACCTTAGTGTTAATAATATTATCTAATAAAACAAATACTAAATAATTAAGAAAAAAAAAATTAATAAAAAACACGAATTAAATAAAAATTAATAACAATCAGTGTTTTGTATGCTTAAATAAAAAAAAATTATGATTAAAATCGAATTCATAAAAATGGCATTTTGCCTTCTGCACATTTGTTTAATTTTCACAATTCTACAATCGACTGTACTGGGATTTAATTTGGATTTACCAACTTCCATCAAACATGAAGGAAATCGAGGATCCATGTTTGGATTTAGTGTGGCATTGTATAAAAGTGCTGGCAATGGAGCATATCCCTCGAAATGGTAAGTTTTGTTTTTTAGTTTTTAAAAATAAAATTTAATGATAAATTTAATTGAATCGCATTCTGCAAAATCATATCTCCTTTTAAGAAGGTTAACTTTTTTTATTTTGGCAATGAAAAAGAAAAAAAACAGAATCTTATCAATTTTAACCTTATTTTACATTTTATCGTGGAATTAAAACAAACAAATATTTGCATATTTTTAATCTGAAATAATGAGGGAAACGATGTCTTCAATTCTCGCATGTAATTATTTTAATCTTATGATATTAAATTCGTAAAAGTGAAGTTATGTTATTTAAATTACTTATTTTAAAGTTTCAAAGAAAAGATAATCATTATTTTGCTTTTTTTGCTTTTTTTAAGACAAACTAAGACAAATAAGGAATGATAAAAAAAACTAGTCCCTTCAAATCTGAGACCTTGACAAATTTGTTCAGTATCTTTTCTTCTTTCTTTACACAAACCTGAAAACATTGATCCTCAGTTTGAATTGAAAAGTAATCCGAGTGCCTCAAGGGAGTCATTTAGGTCCGATATTATTAACTTCAAAAAAAATTATTATTCTGAGTTTAATTTATTTTATATGATTTTTGAAACAATTTGTTTTTTTCTAAATTTTTATATAAGGTGAAAGAATGTCTGAAATGAAAATATATAATCTAGAAAATAAACTACAGTCTTAAAACTTAAATAAGGAATTTTGGTGATTCGGGAAAATAGAAGCAAAATTTCAATTTAATAAATTTAACAAAATATATTTGAATCTAATTTTGTACAACTTTTATGATAAATGTCTAGATTTCTTATAAGAAACAATTCTTTATTTTAAAAGAGTTTACAACAGATACCACTAATATCTGTAATATATAAAAGTGAACAAACACAAAGTGTACTTAGGCGTATACGCAAGTTTTTATATTTTTACTTTTCTTACCTCCATGAAATAGAAGAGCAACGTTTGTCGGGACAACATATTTTGAACATGAAGTAAAAATGCTTTTTAGAAAATATATTTTAGTTTGTCTTCGGTTTTTTCCAGTTTTTAATTCAAGATGCGATATATTTTGACTCTCAGCTGTGACTTTGAAGACTCTAAGGAATAAGTAGAGTTTTTAGTTTACAAAATACGAATGTACAAAATTTTGAAGAGCATTAATATTTTGTAAGTGAATGACATTTATTTACACAAAATTTACCAAAGGAAAAAATAAAAAATAAATTCAATTCAAGTTCAATATTTTCAATTTTGGTGTTTTTTAGCAGTCTTAATTTTATTTTCAAAACCTTTTCCCTATAGATACTTTTTAATTATTATTGAATCTTAATGCATATAACGAAGAGTAATTATAAGATAATTATTATTTTTGTAATTAATTGTATTGCCATGGAAATTGATAAAAAATGAGGTGAAGCAAATCACCATCATTATTACACCTAAATTCCGAACTCGTAGCTCATTTGGATAGGGATCACTAAACAACAAAAACAAGGTTTTTTAGGTTATTATCATTCCTTGATACACAAGTATCTACACTATTTACTATGTATCTTTGTATTTATACACCTTTTTTTCCATTTGGAATAAATTATCCATGAAGTTATTCCATCAAAATGCATTCTTTATTTTTGAGTAATGAAAAAACCCTTTTTTAATGCATTTTTCATATATATCCAAGTTCGTCCATCCCGTGATATACGGTTTCATGCCATTAGGAACTAATTTATTTCACTTCTTCCGGCTAAAAGCTAGAACACATTCCTTGGGGAGTACCATGTCATATGTAGATTTGTGATTAGCGAAGCGAAACCAAATATTCACTTGAAGAGTGGGAAATGCGGTTGCATATGAGAATTGGGAAACCCTCAAGGCCCAGGAATTAAATAATTACCCATTCCTATCAGTGGATAAAAAGTATGCGTAATGAAGTTAAGGATGCGGTGTAAGAAATGACACGACGGAAGTGACGGGGATAGGTTTTGGTGGTGTCTTTTTTTGGACGGAATTTCCATGATGAATTTAAAGATTAAAGAAATGTCAAGAGTATGAGTTTTTTTTTTGCAGTTGCTTACAATTAAATGATAAATTATATTTTTAAATGACGTGTGTATGAATCACATTGATAAAATTAAAACTTGTGACAAAAAGTTTAAGTTGTGTGAGTCTTACATCTGATGGCACAGTATAACTTTTGGAGACCCTGAATACGGAAAATATTTTTGAGTTCTTCGATACTTTTAAATTAAAGTTTGTTGAACCTTCTAATTTTGTTCTAAAAAACTATTTAAAGTTTGCACCAATCTCGGGGTTTCAATTGACTTCCTTCTATCGTTTATGCATTTTTAATTATTATTTTTAATTATTATGATGGAAAAACTTATAAGAAAACTCATAAGCTTTAAATATTACATTAAAATATTTTTCCAGTTGACATATTTTTAAACAAAAAATACAGACTATGTGTTTCGACAACCTTGACAGAAACATTTTACATCAAATACAAAATCTATTAGCAAAGCATTTCCAAATCTACAACCCCTAGTCACATACGTAGCTAAAAAACTTTTAACCAAAAATCTCATATAAGCATAAAGCACAAAGATTCCTGGAGTCCCTCACGGCTGCCATTTAGGTACTATACTATTAATTTTAAGTGAATTTATTGCTCATTTAATTTTTGTATTCTATTAAATCTTTATTTATAATAATAATTTACGTTTTTCAAAAATAAATTTGAGAACTTCGAAACACCCTGTTCGACATGGTTTGATTGCAATTAGTCGAACTAAACAAGACCGAAAGAGAGAAGAAAAAAAAAACGAACTTAAGTAAACATCCGAATGAATTTTCTCAGAGTTATATTTTGAGTAAACATTTGTTTTCGTTTTCGTTTTCGGTTTCTTTTCTCTTTGATTTTTGTTTGTCTGAGCCTCTGAGCTCCGCGCATAAGTCATTTATGTTGTATTTAATCTTCATCACTTTTTCTTTCTTCGGGAGTTCACAGACTTTATCTCTGGAAAAGCATGCAATGCGACCGAAGCACGGATGAGGACCGCATCGTATTGGCATCATCATCGGTCAGCTGATAGTGATCCATGATCTCGAAACGAGCCAACCCAACTTCTGATGTACACTCTGTCCCTTTTGGAGAGACTGGCCGCGCCGGGCCCCCCTCTTTAGTCCAAATGCCATTTGTTGCACGATGCAACGATTCCAATGAGCGAGCGTCTCGATGCGAAGCGATCGTAGCTGGACCACAGATCAATCGGCGTGCATGATTGTGTAGATCGGTGTTTTGTAAAAAAAAAATAAAAAAAAATTGAATGAAGCTTGAAAAATATTGTTTAAATGTTAAAGGCTATCATCAACCCAGGATGATAAATTACTCAAGCTGATGCTATTCCTGTCCGATCAAACGAATTTTTTTTTTAAGAAAAATTATTTATTAAATTGAAGCACACTAATACAGACTTATACATAGATTTTGTATTTTTTGTAAATGTTGTTGTAAAAGTTGATTTGATATAAAGGAAGAAACAGAAAACTGATAAATGGTCTCGATCGATTTATTAGAGTGTGAAATTTAAATAGATAGATAGATTGTTTTATTTTTTATTTTTTTCTTAATTTTAAAGTTAAAAATAGCAAGAGAAAAATAGGTTATTAAAAGAAAATTGAGTTTACGATATGGCTTTGGTTTTTAGTGCGAGATCAGACTACTCATTAATTATAACTAAATTAATTCAAAGAGTTGAGTGATGTTTGAGTTTAAAAAATTTTGTATGAAAATGAAAATCTTCGAGAATATTGTGCTTCTACGTACGTATATTTTAATATTCATTTCACCTGAAGTAATATTTTTATCACCAATATTTTCTACATATAAAATTAATAACTAATAGAAAATGAATTAATTTGAATAATTTATTAAATTAGTACAATAACATTCAAATAATAAAAAAGTTGTTATCATCGCAACAATAAATTCAAAATTCTCTCTGAAAAAGACTAAATTAAAAAAAAACATAGAAAACATCGCAATGCAGAACTCAAATTGATAAAATAAATAAGCGTCTTTAATAACTTGATAATTTTTGTTGCTTTCAATACTTCACGTAATACAGCAGACCTATTAATAGATGTTAAACAAAAATAAGAAAAAAAAACATAGAAAAAATTGAAAGACAGTTTCGAAAAACACGTCACATCTTATTATTTATTAAATAGAGGTTAATTAGTCAAATACTCGTATAAGATTTCGTTTTTATCTTTTTGAATGACTTGTTTTAATACGTTGATATCAATTTAACAAAAACATAGAAAACATAGAAAACAGTGAATTCAAAACAGAGACTATAGAAAACGTGAAATGAAACATTGGAATATGTCACATCTTATATTTGAATAAGTCAAATATAAGAAAAAATGTTTGTTAAGGACCAGCTTCTGTACGTATTAAGCAACAAAACATATAAAAACATAGAATAGTAGAAAATTATAAATACAATAAGCAAAGGAACCAGCATCTATACATAGTTTAGCTAAAATAAATTACAGAAAATCGTGAAGGAAAAACTATAAATAATCATATGTCCGTATCTCTAACAAGCAAAGCAACGAAAAAACATAGAAAATGCGGAAGAAACATTATGTCAATGTTTCGAAAATCCTCTACTTAAAAGTCAATCACATTATTCGTATACTTTCATCAAGCAGACAGAATTGCACGTATGTATTTTAAGGTCTTATTACTTTTAATGACTGAAAAAGAACTTGAATCATTTTTAACATTTATAGTATAATTTGTGTTTTATACAGTTACAACGCCTCCATAATACAAAATTTTAAGTTTTTAATTTTATTTTTAGTATGCTTTTCAATTCAATAGTCATACAAGTGCTCTGCCGAGTTTAAAAAAAAAAAATGAGAAGAAGTAGTAGAAGGTCTTATTTTATTTGATACAAAATTATTAGAAAACAGATCAATGCCACGCCCACTTTTTTTCATAGCACCACCATACCTAGATCTGTGAGGTTTTACGGTACAAAAAAATACTTCATAATCTGTCATTCTGTCACGCGATCAAGTCAGTTAAAGATTCAGTGATTTTTGAAGTATTGTATCTCAGGAATCACTTGTCCTATAGAGTTGAAATTTAAGGAGGTTCATTTGAATTATTTATTTCAAGTTACTTAACTTAATTTTGAAGTAAGAGTGGATTTGAAGATCGACCTAGTTTGTTCCTGTAAAAATGAAATAATGTCAAAGAACTACAGTTTTGTAGTAACTACTAAGATGATAATTTAGAGTTCAGAATTATTGAGAAATCTTCCGAAATTTCAAAATCAAGATAACCAAAAACTGCAAGGATACAAAATTAAACCCCAATTAAAAATTAATATTTATTTCATTCTTTATAATTTAAATTTTGGGGACCATTAAATTTCGAATTTTGGTTTTATTGAATTTAGGGGTAAAGGTTTTCCTTAGTTAAATCACGTCTCTGACTTTTTTCCTCTCGGAAAAAATTTGATTTAAAAATAACCCTAAGTTATTTAAAATATTAATGGGACAACTGTTACCCTCTATCTCTCTAAAAATTCCAACCATATCTCCCAATATGTGTGACTATTTATTTCCAATTAAATCTATTTCTTTCCCATTTATCTCCATTTACATGTTTTTCAACACGACACAACGACGACGGATGACAACGAAGGAATTCTTTTGTCACTTTCTTATGTGAGCACTATTTTATACATCATTCTAACTTAAGACAGAACAAAAACAAGAAGTCACATTATCCTTTCCTTTTAATCAAAATCACAAGACCCTGACACTTACGAGTAGGTAACAAAAAAAAAAAAAAATTGTAAAGTATCATATTTCAATATTAAGAAAGAAGTCCCTCAAGTACAAACGTGGAGTGTGATCCCACACTCCCTCAATCACTTCTTCCATGACCATTACCACCAACGCACCCCCTTAAAAAGATACTCCTTTACCCCGTTACCATTGCTCTTGAGTTCGATTCACTCATCTTAACAAAAACAATAAAGTACCAAATTAAGATAATACATAATATATCCGAGTGTATGTTCTGCATCTGCATCTTCAACTGCAACTGCATCTGCATCTACATATATATCGTTGGCTTGCTTGCATCTTACAATATTTATCTCTTAATGATTTTTGAGGTTGTTTTTATTTTGAAAATAAAAAACGAAAACATTATTAATGAACTTCCAGTTGTCAATTGATGAAGTGCGTCAAAAAAATATCACCCAATGATCTCGAATGAATAAAATTGAAATGATTTATGGGAACTTTCAGTGTTTTTTTTTTAATGTTTTTTAATGTAAAAAGTATATTTTCCTTTTTTATTTTTAAACTTCATTACGTCATTTTTGTTGTGAAACACACACAGGTAAAAAAATAAAAATAAAAAACACAATTATTGAAGATGTTTCGTCGTCAAAGGCGGGATAAAAAGTTTTTTGTTTATACTCGTATCTTCTTTTTTTTTCTCAAATTGTGGAAGATCAACCGGCTGCGACTGTATTGGTTAGGATACGTACACATAGGTGGATATTAGATGATCAGTTTTGAGTTGTTTTATATGCTGAACACGTACGAGTATAGTGGTTCTAAAAATAGAAAATTTTATATTTTTTTTGGATGAAACATCGAATGAAGTAAAAGAGGCCAAACAAAATTATTATTGGCTTACCGAAATGGTTGTAACGTAAGGCTTTATATGTTTTTTTTTTGTTTTTATTTTTTGTGTGTTGTTTTTGAAAATTATGTACGAAGTAGGTAGATGTACTATCCTATATTTAGAAAATGCATTAATATTTTTTTGAAGAGACTTATACCAACAGGAACACACAAAGTATTTTGCTTTTTCCTTTTCCTTTTATTTTTGTTGGTTTTTGTTTGATGCTCTGATTTTAAAGATTTCGTATTTATGTATATGTTTTGTATGTATGGAATGGATGTTGGATTGTTGATGTTGATGTTTATGTTTTAGATGGTATAAATGATGGCTTTTTGTTTAGTCATGCCACGTTAGCTGGACTACTTTTGCTGGAATTCAATTCAAACAGTGGGGTCGAAATTTGTGTATAAGGAAGATCTTTTTCTTTTTCCTTATTATACGACGGAAAAAGTGGATATCACTTATCAAATCCATTGTTCCTAAGTGTATTGTATACGTCTCCATATTAATTCAAACATTTTACGGTAAGAGACGGTGTTGTGGTAGGCCATACTTATGCTGGAGAGATGTCATAGACCAGGACGCCTAAAGCCTTGGAGTGCGCAACTGTATGGCGTTGGCTCGCGATCGGGGTAAATGGAGAGACTTGTTAAATGAGGAAAGCACCGTATCCCGGTTGTCAAGTCGATGATGAAAGGCACGAAGTCCAGACTTAAATATTTTAACCGTTCACTGTACCACAGTGTCAAAACAAACCGGAATTACATTTTCATTACTTTGAAATTCATGAAACAAAAAAGTTTCTAACCGCTCTTTAAATCTTAAACGAAGATACTGACTTCAATGTTAACGAGTTTTATTGGAGAATTATATTGTAAACTGATCTTCTTGATCATACGATCAAACACCTCAAAGCTCTTGATCTATGTTAAGTCATACAAGTTTATGTTTTCAATCTTCAAAAATTGCACTACTGACCCCACTGTAAATGTTCACTTTAGAATACATATTTTAAAATTCTTATGTATTCCAATCTTGTCTCCCCTTTTTTTCTGAAGCGTAACAATTTTAAAAGGAAATTTCTTTCTTTTTCTTTTTTTTTTTTTCTTAAAGTATTCTTTTTACGTATGTCTGTATATATGTATGTATGTATGCAGGAACGGTATACAAGAGTTATAAACGGAATCCCACCTTAGACTTGGCTTATCCCAAAATGATTGCTAATTTTAAATCAACTTCCAAACACACCATGTAAGGGTCGACCGTGCCGCTTACTGATCCCTATTTATCTTCCACTCTCATGCTCCATAATCTCTTCGAATTCCATATAGCTTCGAGAGTATATCCAATCCATCCCAGACACATTACACTCCTCGTCCTCATATAGTACCTGATGGCAATAAGACATCCATCCATATAGAACATCCATCCGTGGCGATGCGATGCAATGTTGGGATGCATGGAAACTTATAAAAATGTATATCTTCGTTTATGGAAACTTGCTTGCCATCAGACACGATCACACCTTTAATTCACAAGTTTTGAAGATACAAAAAATAAATAGAAAAATATCTGAAGCATAAAAAAGTAGAAGAAATAAACAAAACATAATGAGGCCTATAGGATACCAACACCATTTACAGTGTAATATGAAGAAGAAGATAAAACAAATAAGTCCCAGTTCTAGTTGCAGTTCCAGTTGCAGTCCCAGTTTCAGTTCCATATACCGAAGACCCTACATGGACTTCCATGGTAGTTAAGCAATAGTATAACACATTCTGTTTGGCTTTGTGATCTATTAAACGTGTGCTGCTTCCCAAAATAAGGAAACCAAACTCATTAGAGCCAGCCAAAGAACCATAAACTTGGATAGCAACACAACACTCCAGGAACACTACCATCATCAGCACTCGATCGATACACGAATCTAGTCTAGATGAATTGTGTCACTTGACCAAATGCGTATGGAGTTTCCTCATTCATAAAGCCTTTTTGACTTATAAACTCATCTCGAGCATCAGAAGTCCGTTGATGGACCGCCTCTGAAGATCACCACATCATGATCACTTTACCCAACATGTGTACATATACATAAATGCGAGAAGATGCGGATGAAATGGGCGGATGCGCAATCATCATAATGATTTATGTACGAGTATCTGGAGTGTTCTTGAATGAGGAATATCATACTAAAAAAAACAATCAAATTGTTTTTGATACTCTGAAGATAATAAATTTTGTATAGGGTATGTTTTGTGGTGTTTCAAAATGTTGATCCGTTTTTTTTTTCTGTCAACTAATAAAATTCCAAAACGAAACGATTTGGATTCATTTTTTGATGAATTAGTAATACATCGGATCGAATTGAAAAACGCATGAAAATGAAGATCGAGTTGAAATATTCATGGAATTACAGACTGAGTTGGTTAAGAGTTTAACTTACTATATTAAATTTGGGACAAAACTTTGGAAAAAGGTGGATTTTGTTCTTAAGTCTACCGCCCACAACTGAAAGTAGCTCATCTGAGAAATTCATGCAAGAGATAGCATAAATTGTAAAAAAAAGTTGCATGCAACTCTGAGTGCCAGTTGCTTTAAGTTGCCTAGTGGGCGATGACTAGCAACTTACTTGTTCGACGCCAATGCCAAATTGTTTTGCTTATTTAGCTATGTCACTGAACGAAGTATTTAATAAAGGGTGTTTTTTAAGACTTGTGTTTTTGAGTAGACAAGCGATTTCACATAACAAAATTGTCTTGTAAAAATTGGGATCGGTGACCATTTCGCTTGGGGCCCATTCAGCTTCAATTACTGCACAAGAAAGGCCAAAGATCCATAAAGCGGATGTGCAAGCTGCAATTGTTGCGCGCGATGGCGGATGGACAAAATTGGGTCTTCTTTGATACTCTGCTCCACAGCAGCAAAAGCGTCTTCGTTGCACATTGTACGGCATTTCTGAGGATGCGCATGATCCACTAGAGTAAACTTAGTGCGTAAATCTATTTATTTTGAAATGGCAAACTAAAGTAAGCATAAATCAAGTGACAACTGTCAAAGTGACCAATTCCGAAAAAAGTATTGCCAGATTGAAAACCACATGTCTAAAAAAAAACAACCCTTTACTAAATCTCTTAAAGTTTTTTGGAACAAGAATTTGAGGCTCTTTTTGGAGCTTAAACAATTTTTAAAAAAATATAAAACAAAATATAAAAATCAGACTTCTTTTTTGGAAAATAACCTTCCCCCCTCCTCGCCACGATTTTTTTTTAATTATGTATGTATATATGTATTTATGTTTCGAAAGTTTTGGCATAATGTCGTGTTTTTTTTAAATATATTTTTGGAAGATTTACCCTCAACTCTTGCTTTTGTTGTAATTAACATCTTTGCAGACAAAAATAGAGATGTCGTGACTTGTGTTGCTCCTGCCACTATGGTTCTAATTTACGACTTTGAGATCTTCATCATTCACTCTGTGATGTAGGTCTTTAAGATGTCTTAAATAATGAGTTCTTCTTCACCCCTTTCAGTCACCAATAGGTCATAGGGTGATACTCTTTATCACTTCGTCAGCACCATTTACGAAGCTTTTATTAATCTTTTCTTTTTTTTTTGTAATTCAGTTAAAAAGATTAAACTAAACAATCTTTCCTTCAGTCTTCTCCGTCCTCCATCTGCATCACAAAACTTGAAACGAACTGCATCCTTATCATCGTGTAATTACTTGTAAATCGGAGTGTTTATTTGGTCTTGCTGATAAAAGTGTGCACTTGTTGCAATGTAACGGCTTCAGATTGTGTTTTTATGTCTCAAATTAACATACGCACAAGGCTCGGCAACAGCAACAATTCCAACACACAAATAAATGTTAAAAGTATCTTCAATCTTTTAGTTGCGTTTATCTGATGTAAACTTTCACCCAAACCAGCAGACGATTGTCTTATTTTGTGTGGGTGATTAACTTCTTTATACGATATGAACGGAGGTGCGTATATCTACGAGAAGGTCTTTTAGAAGCTTTTAAACCGAGTACCATCATGTCCCAGAGCCGGAGGCAGAGTCAGAGTCAGAACCTAGCCTAGCCTAGCCTAATCATCTAAACACAATTCTCGTCTTTTCCTCATTATAAATGGAAACAGATTGAGATACAAAGATCACAAAGGGTATCATTTTCATGGTGTTGAAGTTTTTTTTTGTTTTCTTTTTATTTTTAGATGGGTTAGGTTTCGGTTGTTGATGTTTATGTGACGCATATAATACTTAATTCGGTTTTAGATCTTAAGATCGAATTGAAATATTCAATCTGATTTGATGATGGGCGAAGAATCAAAATACTCTTCCAAAATTGATAATCACAATTCACAATGAGGACAAGATACAATGATACGAGGAGGTTCGTGGGTGGATCTTAAGGTTTGTAGTGATAATTTTTTGTAATTATTTTTTTTTTTGAAAATAATGATATTTATATGATAATGTTCGAGTTGTTGTTCTTTATTCGAATTTGAAGTGTTGATAAATTTATTTTGTTTTGTTATATTAATTGGATGTGGATTAGATTGAGTACTTTTTTACCGTTTTGGGTTTTTTATCAAAGTTTTTTTTTTTTTGACAGTTTTAAGGTATCTCATGATGAGAGTGAGTTGTTTATTGATTCAACAACGAGACAGTTAACAGTAATCTTGACATTTGGGTATGGTGAAATTTGAGTTCGAAAATCAAAATAAAGAAGAAAACTCTCGTCGTTAAATTAATTTAAATTTTAAAAAATGGTAGAAAAAATCGTTTTTCGTAGGTGACAGATGAATGTTCAAAATAAAATACTGGATAACAAGTTTCAGAAAATTACATAATTTTATTCAACATCTAAACGAACGATTAATATCAATAAAAATGGCACTAGGGCGTATGTGTACTGTTTTAGTGACTTGAATTATTGATTGATTTCATCAAATATATTTTTCAATATAAAATGGAATCAATTTTGTACTGTACCAACCCCCCTCCCTTCCAACTAGAAACCAAGCATTCTGTCAAATTTCAGTAATCCCACTTATCCGAAAAACTTTTGCAAACGAAAAACATTCCGCTAAGAACAACTTGTTCAAGTCAAAAACGCAGAGACTTAGTTTTGGTTTAAGTTTATATTTTTGATCGGCAAAAAAAGTCTCTTAAATGAAAAAAAAATATAATCAAACAGAGCTAAAATTAAACGCCGACAAGAAAATGACATTTAAGTTTTTTTATGCGTCACAACTTTTTAATTTTGTTTTAAAAATTTTTGGTGTTCTTTGCAAAAGTCCAAATATTTCCAGTATCTCGAGAAGTATATGTATATTAAATATTTGCTAGATATTCAATCTGTATAGTATTTAACTTTAATTGTTTAAAAAAGTTAAATACAATTCCACTTAACTGAATATATTTTCGAAAACCACTTAGGTGAAACTTCATTTTCACTTATCCGCACTCCACTTACCTGGTTTCGTTTAAAAAAAAAAACAGAATATGTGAAAGAAAGACTGTGACATTTTGACGTTTCTCTTATGTAGGTTCAACGGTATAACCATTAGCACAAAAAAAACTCTCATTATTATCCCAATAGTTGTCAAACTCTTTGATTTGCTCTCCCTTATCCTTCACTAAAATATAATTCCGCTTAATTTCTTGAATACAATAAAATTCATTTTTTGTTTGTAAATCCAAACTTTTAACTTATGTAAGTGCTTTACAAATATACGAAGTTAATTTCAGTACATGTATCTCCCTTTTAAATTATATTACAACACTTCAACTTCATTTGACAGATGTTGTATTGTTATCGTGTGTTTTGGTCTTATGCAACCCTCATCTCATTTTAAGTGGCAAATTTATAGCTAATTGCAATTACAATCAATCTAAATATTTGTATTAAATATTACTTAAGTCATCAATCAAAACATTACACACAACAAAATACACTTTTCCATCTTAAAAAAGTGTCACAATGAAAATGCATTATGTCAAATTGATGTCACTTCAACCGCAGGTGTGTGTGTTTATACGAGTAGGTTTTTTTTTTTTTAATGAAAACCAAAAGACATTACATTTTCCGAATCACACATTTGATAAGATCACCTTAAGAATAAAATTGTCATTTTGAAATGTCAGCTGTCACTCTTTTATAAAAGACTTCATTATTCAACTCAATTCTGTCGTCATCGTCTTGGAGTTGTCAGAATTGTGTGGACAGATTTATTTTCTAGTTTGGTTTAGTTTCTTAAACGTTGGATCACGAATTAAGATTTATGGCCAATTGACATCACGGAACATCTAGAATAAAAAAGCATACAAACAGATCTAATTTGATTCTATTTTCGTAAGCAATTGAACCTGTTCCTGAAACGTCATTTGTTAACCCAGAGTCGAGAAACTTTATGAAAATACAAAATACTCAATAAATAAATACAAATAATATACAATTTATTCACTTATTTACTCTGTCAGAAATCGACAGTTGCTTCCGCGAAACAACAACCTTTAACAAAAAAATTGACAGATGCAGAAAACCCATTCAATTAGTTCTGAATTCCCTGGACAAACAAAATAAAAAACACAAACAATAACCATTTTATGAGGATGCAAATATTATTTCGCACCCGCATTGTTTGTCTAATACAGTTGATCGATAATCCTGATTTTGATCCCTATCCCATTCATCCCTAACCCTCACGTCACACATCCAAAACAGCCCTCATTTGTGTTTCTTTTTCCGCCTTTTTTGAGTTTTTTTTTGCATTTTAAGTAAAGTGCTTAACTGCATCTGTAAACATAAATGTTATGATATGAGTTACGTAACAAAAACATTGCAAAAAAAGCAAAATAATTCCCTTCTTTGACTTCCAGGTTACAGGACCACGACACGCACCCCATTTAATTAATCTGAAACCCACATACTATTTCATTTTCATTCGTTTCATATTCCTTCTTCGTTTTGGTATCGTTTTTTTTTTTATTTAGTTCTGACAGGGCCAATGTACTTAAGGGTGCGAGAACAGACCTATACTGCTTCTAAATTGCTAAATGCTTGACTGACTTAACCGCCGCCACTGCCGAGCTGTCAGTTGTCCTACATAAAAGTCAATCCAAGAAATTAGACCACTGGACGTTTGGTTTGAGTGAAATTAAGACAAAAAACCGACCGTTAACGATGATTGACAAGTCTGTTTAGTAAAAGCAATCATCGTCTGGCGGCGTGATGTTTTTCATTTTTTTTTTTGGAAATTGAAGTTAATTTCGGTGCGTTTGACGTTTAAAAGATGAAATTCTATTGACAGCATTGCGTGTTTCCTCATTTTTATTGCAAGTTGTTGATTAATCAACTTTGTTTAAATGACAGATAGAAGACAGAATGGAAGAGAAGAACCGAACAGAACTGATCATAGGGGTTAGTTTGTTTTAATATATTTTTATTTTTTTTTTGAAAAAAGATGACATTACGAGACAAGTGAATCAGAATTTATTAAACTAATGGCACAGTTCTGGGAATTATTTAAATGTTTTCCTTTATATTGGATTAAATTAGATTTTCAATCAAATGATTTTAATGGAATTTAAGTCCCTTCTAAGTATTTTGGTTGAATAAATTGTTGAAAGGTTTGACAAGTGACATTTAAAAAATCAAATATAATAATATAAAAACAGAAGAAAAAGAAAAATAATAATTGACGTTTTAATAATAGCAGAACACACAATTTGTTGACAGTCCTAAGAGATACTACAGTAAATGGGTTTCACAATTCGGTGTTCTATGACATGACAGATGTCAGTCTGTTTTTTTTTACCTATTAGGAAAATGTATTCTGTGATTTTTGTCATTTCAAATTAGAGCTGACCACAAGGCTTGACTCTAGGAGAATTTGGCTTGTCTCGTCTCAGTGTCATTAAAATGTCAATCTCATCTCAGTGTATGTATGTCTCGGTCTCGACCTCCTTGAAGTTTCCTCTCAGGTCGAATTTTCCCACAGTTTGATTGTAAATGTCACCCTTATGCCTATTTTTGCCAACGTGTTCTCCAGATTTAACATTCTATGATTTTAATTAAATAATTCTCATGTTTATAATGATTGCTAAAGAACTGGGGAAAACTCCGTCTCTAATATTTGAAAGTATGGTCTGTCATATTTCGTTGATCATTTTGAAGCATGGACAGTTCGTAGAGCTAAAACGACTTTTCGAAACTTTGCCATGTGAACTTATATTAAGAAGAAGATAAGGTAATAAATGTAGAAATTATAACATCAAGGGAAAAACTGATGGTATCTCAAAAATTACTTTAACGATTTTCAATAAAAATGTATTTTTTAGCAATTTGTTCACTCAAGTCAACCAATGTTATTTTATTAAATTGAGTCCTTGATTAAGTCATTATACAACACCAATATATAATTAATTATTATTGACCGTGCCTAAATATATATTTTTTTCAAATTAATTTCCCGTCTAATCATCATGCAGGGAATTCGAATTACCCGTCGTCGTCGTGAATAGAAATTTAAAGCGCTTCGATTGAAATGTCCATCATCAAATAGTAAACCGCCCTCATTCATTATTCCCCAGATGACCTTTAAAAATATTTTAATATGTTGTTTTGTTTTGTATGTCTGTGTTTTTTTTTTTTTTTAATATTCAGAAAGTATTCCCGCAACCAACCATAACGTCGTCGCACATTTGTTCTACAAATACTTTTTATAGATTCATCCGAAAGCCAGGCACGAGGGAAACATCCATATTCTGGTATAGTTACTCCCCAGATGCAGGACCTTACTCAATTCCTACAACGTGCAACGATGACGATGACGAACGCACATATGTTGAGGAAACGTCAAACAAAAGTCATCCTCAACATTCAATACCTTTTACCTACTTCAAGACCACATGTGTGCTGTATGTCAGACACAATTTAATTTTTCCCAAAAATAAAAATGAAGAAAACAATCTGAAGGATTCGTAAGAAAAAATAAACCGATATCCTTAAAATCAATTACAATTAGATATGGCCCGGTCCGGTCCGGAGTGTGCGGTACTCGTATCTGTATCTTGTATCGCATAGACAACCCTAAGGAATATAAATGCGTTAAAACTTCGGGTCCAGTGTGTGTGTACTAGTATCCTTGATGATAATCGTGTTGGGAATATCTAAGATATTGAATTCTCCAATGACGACGACAATAATTCCCAATGCCAACATTCATGCAGTTCTGATCCCTTACATGTGCGCGACATCCGTTTGGTTATCCGTATCCGTTGCAGTTCCCATTCCCATTCCCGTTGCCGTTCCCGTTCAAAGTTATAGTGACTGGCAGCCGCATATAAACCTCAATACCGTACTTAAAGTCAAGGCGTTTGTGTATTTGAATTACTAATTCAATTTCAAGTGAATCCCAGGGAGCACAGCGCACAGCAATTGTTTTGGATTCTAGGTAATAGCAGTTTGACTTTGAAGGGTGCATCTACTGCATCTCGTTGGCATGTTGCGTTTGTGACTTTGTGTGTGCCCCAGGGAACAATTGAATTCGTATCGTATAGAGAAAGTCATTAAAATAGTGTTTTACAAGGGGGCGCTATTTGGCGCATACTCGTATGAATTTTAAGAACTGAAAAAAAGGGCACGACAGGATCACAATAATTTTGGACTTACCCGTCCCGTGCCTTCTTTTGGTTTATAAGTTCTTTTCTTAGAATTTAACAGTTAAATGCATTATAGGGACTGATCATTGTATACTCAGTACTCACTCCCTCCTTTGGAAAGTGAGGTAAGGAAAGGTATACCGGGTATCAATTTCAAATATCACTCCCTCTATATGACCCGTGTTTATGGACATTTGCGTCGATATTAAGTGTTTGCATAGGTGTGTTTTTAAGAGGACTTCAATTTAGATCTTGAGAAGGAACCGATCATGGAAAAATAGTTTCCTTATGATATTTCTAACTTTGACTAAAAAGTCGTTGTTTTACAAATTATTATTATTAAAAAGCCATTTATAATTTCAAATACAAAAGTCCTGCGGTGGTGTATGAAACTCTTGGAAATTTTAAGGAAACACATGTTGACCAAATTTATTAAAAAAAAATTCATGGGTACCTAACCTACATATGAAAAAATTTCGTTAAATATTTATTATAATTTAACGGAATGAGGTAAATTTGCAAGAAATTATTTTATGGCTTTAAACATTTTTAAATAATGAAAAATGCTATTAAACTCAAAGTAATTGTATGCAACGTAAAATTTCATTTTTGAAAAATAAAAAACTGGTAAAAATTATATTCCACTTCAAAATCTCAAAAACACTTTTTAAAACGTAGACATTTTCAATATTAATTGGTAAAATACGAATTTTCTTGCAAAATATAAAATATCAAAAAACGTACAATTTTCAAACGCACCATATTCCTTTTTTATTTTCTTTTCTTTTCGGAGCCATATTTCTGTTGTAATTTTTGTCTTTTTTACTCAAAAACTTCGATCACTTTCTATATTCTGAAATGTATTTAAAATTCTAAGTACTTACCAAAATTATCTTAAATTAGCATCACTCGAATAAACGTTATCAAATGAGAAAAAGGGAAACTATAAAAAATAGAATAATTACATTAATTTTCCAGACTCTAGTAAATGAACATTGATTGCAAAACATGTTGCAAAATAAAAACCACATCACAAAATAGAATTCCAATTTTATTGATATTCAATTTTCCAATCCAATTCCGCCGCCCAACAAACGCAACCCCAAACCCGCTGCGCGGTGCTCGACGGCGGACCAAGACCAAAACGCAAAGACGCAACTTTATCCGCTACGAGTATCTATACGTATTGCGGTCTTTCAGATCAAATCTGTTGCAATCAAAAAGCCATGTAAATATTCTTCAATTCAATTCTATTTGAGTCAATTAGATTCAATCTGCTTGATATCTTCTTTTTCCCATTTTACTTATGGACTTATGGTATTGCTTATTACAAATACAAAAACATCAAAATAAAAATCAAAATCAAATGAAATGTGATATCAAAATGAAATAAAATAAAATTGATGGCGGAGTATAAGGTAGGTTCTTATAGCATATTCGGCTGAGGCAGAGCAGTGGCATCTTGGTCGTCGGTCGTTTTCGAGTGCGGTAAGTGATTCAAATTCGTGCGCCATTGAATTGAAAGATCATTGAAGAATTTTATTATTAAATGTGCGGCATAGAAACAAAATTTTCAAGTGGAAATATTTAACCAAGTCTTTGCTCCAGATTCAAGGATTGTGTAAGAAAAAATAAAGAAGAAGACGACGACGACGACGATGATGCTCGGATGAATGTTAACCAGGTCCAAGTGGATCAAGGTCTTTATTCTTATGGTTAATTGGCGAGATATGAGTTCAAGTTTCATTAAACGAGTATTGCTCCAGAGCCAGAGGGGGAATTATTATTATTAGATGCGGCGGTATGAGGGTTCTTAGATTGTTCCATATACATATGAAAAACAATTTAAAAAGTAATTTCAAAATATACATAAATACACTTCTTTGGGTAGACATTCGAGGAGTATCGTTTAAGGGCTTCCGTCAAGTAATCAAGTTAAGAGCTGTTGAAAAGGCAATTTGCTTCTTAAAATTGTCGAACTTAAGTGTTCTTATATGCATAACCTATAAGCTGCCTTATGAAAAGGAAGTGTCTTATGGAGTGAATTAGGCTCGAGCCATTAGTAAGGTTTTTTGAATTATCTTGACAGTTAATTTTAAAAAATTGATTTGATTAGAATAATTTGGTAATGGTTTGACTTTTGAGGGTTTTTGACTACCGACGCACGTGGGCTGTATAATCTTAACTTCCATCAAAAATACACTAAAACTTTTGAAGCAAGATTATCGTCCAATTAAGGACTTTTGAGAAGTTTTTGGATTATAATTTCTCTCGAAAGTAAAATGGAAACATTCCAAAATTCAAAAAGGCTGTATTCATTGTAGCTTTAATAATAATAAATTGGACAATCAAAAAAAAAGTTTTGTACCAGTTTTGTGTAATTTTTAAAATTTGTTGTCAATTTAAAATTTTCCACAATCCAACTTACAACCAAATGTGACTTCACTTTATTTTTTAAGAAATGTGCATAAGGAATGATGATTTCCTACTCATCCTGTCATTTTTCCTGTAATCGATTTAATTTTCCTGTCAATCACGGGCACTACTTCACTTTTTCATTAACAAAACTTTCAAATTCGAAGCAAGTTTTACTTAATTTGAGACTTCAACTTTGTAACTGTCAAAGTGGCTTAAAACCTCGAAATCTTTGAAGATTTTAAACTGTCCGCCATTTTCATTTCATTTGTCACTTGTGAACTTGCTTTTGACGCCATGAACATCAATATATGTATTAAAGAAGAACAGACAATTAAATGACAGATGAAACAACATGGCCACCGGGTATGAACTGTTACAATCTTCAACCGAAGACTTCGGTGAAGTCTCGATATCATTCTAGAAGGAAATAGACGTACCATAGATTATTCTTGACTCCACATGTCATCAAAAAAAAAAAAATGACATTATAAGTTGCAAGAAAGTCGCTAAATGTCAACATTTTTGCTGTCAATTACTGGCACATGTATGCAACCATTTCTATCATTCAGTATTACAGGCACCTCAATGAGTTATTTTTATTTTGATTATTTTTATCACGAAATTAATAAATATTCAAATATATTATACACGCTGCATTCTTGTATCTAATCTTATCTAACTGTGTAATAAGACTACTAGTCTTAAACAGATCTAGATCATCAATAATTCGACAGAGTGCTTCACTTTTTTACATACTTAAACTTCTCTTATATTGTCATGCAAATATGTAAAAATTAAAATTACCATAAAATTTTAGACGTTTTCTGTCCACCCTCATACGCATACTCTCCTATCAATCAACTGTCAAAAATGTCAATATATATAGATTGGAAATATGCGTGATATTTTCTCAAGCCTTAATTTTGTCTTATATGTCAAACTATGTATACTTTTGTCTGTTAGACGTCTGTTTATCAAGTGGGTGTGCCCAAACCCATTTTATGTATATGTACCTACTGCAAACAAAAATTAAAATTTATATCACAAACTTTTAACAAAATACAAAAAAAAAAAAGTAATTGTCATCGACGACGACAATAATGTCGAACGGCGACGCGACGTTTACTGTGTGGATGCTCCTCAATCACACGCCCGTGCGTTCGTCGTCGTCGTCGCGTCGTCATCCGTTTGTCCGTCCATTTATCTGTCAAAGAGAATTGATTTCAATCAAACTCAGAGAGTATGTCGGATATTTCCCACAATCGTGAGAAGAATAGAGTAAAATATATGGTGAATTGGGATTTCATTATCTTCAACGAGCATAAAGCCAGTGGCGGCGAAACTTTTTTTTATTTGTATTTTTGTTTTCTAAGATTCAGAAATACGATTCGAACTCACACATGTCGGACTTCACGCTATTTTCCAAAGCGAAGTGAAAAAATTCGTGAAAATCCCTTTCCACAAGGGAACTCAACCCCCTCAGAGTATATTTCATGCGTCACCACTGCATTAATTTCGCCAAAACACTTAAAAATTCCCGCCATAATTCGCCTAAGCTGCGAATTACAATATTCATTCAAGAAAACTTGAAGTTCGCTCCCTCCTCGGCTTCGAATGCGGACGCGAACGCGGACTTCAGTGAATTGCACCATCAAAAACTTACACTGAATTATTTATGAACATTTTGCCGATTCGTTGCGATATTATGGCGGCCGGTGGCGTTATATTATACCGTTATATTATACCGCATATAAGAGACGGCTTTAGATTTCGGTCAAGCGATTTCGGAGCACATAAACTTGGGTCATTATGAAAATATAATCCACTGACTAGCGGTAATAAATTCAAATCGCACCGAATCCGAATCTAGGCGAGGTTCACATAAATCTGTTGAATTTGTATCTTTTGTTGTTGGTGTTGTTGTTTTTGGTCTTTGTTTCAGGTGCAACAAGCATCCTCGGTGTTGCATGCTTCCATAGTCCACTGAACACTGGACAGTGGACACCACCCCATTGTTAGATGGAATAATTTCGGTCTTTTGAATTTTTTTGTTTTAATGTTGATATTTCTTTTTGTTGTTTTTCAATCTAGAAGAGAGGGGTTTTGGGGGGGGGGGGGGGGTGAAATCATTGAGGCCTAGGCACCTTTAAGTGCTTTACGGTTCGGTGCACGTAGAATAAAGACCCCGCCGCCGGTGAATGACTCTATGGGAATAAAATTCCATTTGAATCACATACGTACGCGGACTCGTATGTGATACCTATTATAAAAACGGTGTTTTGGTCATAATAAAATCTTATCTTGACATAAGTTTTATGAGTTTTTGTTTTTATTTCAATCGTACGTGTGCACCATGGAGACGCATTATAATAGCAGTTAATGTTTAAATGGTTAGTTATCAATAAGTTATGATTGTATTTTTGAGGTTGTATGTGATGGAAATTTTTAATAAGTATACGGTGTGTGGGCCCCTTTCAACGTTTTTATTTTTAGATGGAAAATTGAAGGTATATACATGTATTCAATAAGGGCCCACCCTAAATTCTTTGGAAAATGCGATGAAGTTAAATTGTTTTGGGGTTCCCTTTTTGGATGCGACAAAGTTTGATGGGTAAACAGAAATCGTTTTGCACGGTGAGTGAAAGCCGCTTACACACATACCGAACACATTTAAAGTGATTGACTTGACCTTAGTTAATCAATATCACCGGAAACTCATAGTTTACCTACTTAAAAAAATGGAAGCAGTCAATATTTGAGTCTTCTAGACCGAGGAAGTTTGACACCAAAATGGCCACACACTGCGAAATGAAAAAATTCCTATCTGAGTTAAGTTTTTGTTAAGAGTTTAATATGAAATGCAAGTATAAAATATTTTGGAAGGGGGAAGAGGGGGGAAGAAAAACCAAAGAACTTTTGTATTTGTTTTTTTTTTTTTTATTGTAGCTAAATTATTATACATTTTTTTTTCGTTAAACCTATATTGCACGATTTACAGAGATTTGATATAATGCTACCTTACTACTGGAAAATTTATAACAATGTTTTTGAATTAATGATATTAGATTAATGGTAGAAGGAAAAGCTACTAAAAACCTTCATTCAATGTATAAGATAGAGAGAAAGGGAGGGCAAGACTGAAAAATACCTCTTTCAGATCAATGTATTTTTACAAAATTTGACATTATCATGTTAACAAAACAAGCAAAATAAATAAATAAGTAAATAAACAATTAAGAAATAAATAAATAAATAACAAAGTAACAATTTACAAACTAATAAACAAATAAATTAATAAATAAATATATATATAAGTAAGTAAATAATGAATTAGAAAATAAATTAACAAATAAATAAATAAATGAATAAATAAATAAATAGATAAATAAATAAATAAATAAAAAAATAATAAAGAACTTTTTGTTCTACAAAATTTAAAGGTTTTAAATTCTTTGATAATGAGAAATTCTTCAAAATTTGTATTACCTATTATTAAATTTAAGACGGCTAGTTATTCAGCTGTTTCAGAAGTGTATATTTCAGAAGCAATTATTTTATGAGATGGATATTTCTGACTTTATTGGTTTTGAACTTCGAGGGGCTTAGAAGGGTTTAGTTACCGAGAATTTGGCTGGACACTACAGTCTGCTTTGATATGTAAGTTGTATAGCACTTATGATTACTTTACAATACAACACAATTTGAGAAAAAAACAATTTCAGAACATTTTTGCTCGTGGGTAGGTGTTAAAACTTCCAAAAGTCTTTATCAGGATCGTTAAACGTTAAATTTGTACTCATTAACACCAATTACTCCTGAAGATTGCAACTAAGTTGTATGAACTTATTTGGTAACTTTCCGTTTAAAGCTCCTGGTCTTTCCTTGATTTTTTAAGAGGTTTATCGCACCAAGTCGGAAGGTTAAAATCTTCGCCTAGAATTTCTGCCATCGTGTGACCGTGAAGATTACTAGTCCCCTGTGAACATCTTCTTTTCACGGCGCATTTACAAACAATCTTGCTAGTGATGGGCGTGGTCAAAGTAGTTCTCATAGGAATATGAATCAATATGAGGGATTCTTGGTATTTTGTAATAGTCCAAAATTTGGACATAAATGATGAATTTTCTTAAAAATTAGAACTGTTTTACTTAGCACTTCGCTGTCTTCTCCTTGTAGACTCAATATAATTTTATCAAATAATTTTATCACTCACTTTAAACTTATAATATCAGTCCATGGTGAATTCACAAGAAAGATTGAATAAATGACAGAAAATTTAACTTCAACAACATAAATGAATAACTGTCAAACTTTGGAAGCATTTACTTGAGTACCCTTAATATTGATTCAAAGAAAAAATTTCGTGTTTTTTGTTTTGGAAAATAAGGAGAACCACAATTTTAACACAAATTTAAAAAGGGAACTCGAAGAATTGGGGTTCTTTTTTCGAAAAATTCAATATGAAATTATTTTTAAAAAAGCCTCAAAGCCTCTTTTTAGTTTCAAAATATTACATCCAATTCAGAAACCCTCATTTGCATAGTGAAGTCAATAAAACTTAAGTTTGTCTTTCAAGATAAAAATTTGCTTTGTTTGTCTGAAAATTTAAGTTCCTGATAATAATTCACATGATCAATCAAACATTTTCACAAATTTTCATCAACTTATCTATTTTATTTTTATACGGGGAGGGGATGGGGGTGTTTATTGTTGATGTTTAATAGATTTCCACAGCTTTCTCAGTCACTAGGTTCTATTTTTAATAAAATATCTAAAAAATATGAGATCACAATCGTGCCAATAATATCATTTTTGCATTTTTTGCATTTTATTTCCCAATGATGTGATAATATCTTTTTATTTAAAATTAAAAGAAATTAAATAAAACATACAATGATCAAGCTAAAGTCCCGTCATTTTTCAAAATATATCAGTGACCTCGAAAATGTCTCCTTCCCCGAAGTCTTCTCTATTCGATTTGTCATTCGAAAAATTGCATAAAGAAAACGACTTATTTAAAAATGATTGATCTCTTTCTTAGTTTTGGAATCATATCAAGACTAAATAAATATATTTTTTTTGGTAAACTAAGTGCTTACAGTTTATAAATTCATAATAAATTTCAGCCAACGATCAGGGTAACATTATCTAGATACAAATATAATTTCAATTTTTACCTTCACCTCCAAGTAAACTGAATTAATTTCGTAAATAAATTATATTTTTAGATTTTGTATTTTTTTTTCAAAAAAAAAAAAAAAAAGAAAAAGAAAAGAAGAAGAACACCGGGCCTTATGACTCACTTAAGCGCGGGTAAACATTATCTATGTTTGTGTTATTTTGTATTTTCCTTGAGTTCAAAAAATACATTTTTACTTTTCTCTTCCCATCTGCAAAAAAAAAAGAAGAAGAAAATAAATAATAAATTTTAAAGAAATAAATTGATTTCATTTTGGCTCGTTCGCCACCGCACCGTCGTCGCATCGCCGCCCCGTCGATTCGAGAATTGAATAAATGTTTTTATATTTTCTTATTTCAAAAACAGAAAATTGGCACTCTTCTTAAAGTGATGTGATGACGATGAGTCAGCAATTGAACCCCATCAATTGACAGGCGTGGCGTCTCTTATTTATATTGAGTGTGATCTTCGCTTTGCGTTTTTCATTGAAATCGGTTCTGGTGTTCTTAAGACGATTTTTCCTTAAAACTTAATTCAATGTCCGCCTTCGAAGAGTGTATTCTTTCTCGGAGACATTAACACAAAAACTATGAATTTATTTTTAGATTTAGCAATGAATGACGATTACTCACACTCTTTCCCAATTACACACACACACACGCACACACATGAAAAGTAAACAAAATTAGTGGCGTTTGCTATGTCACTTTTTTTTTCTTTTTATTAATTTTGAAGCACTCGATACGGGATGGACAAATATGGAAGACATTTTTTAACATATGGTCAAAAATTTGCATTTTTTATTTATTCAGCTTAATAAAGTGTTTGTTTTATTTTCGATGTGTGTCATTTGAATAAACATTCACAAACACACACATATTAAAAACCGAAACCCACGTATTAAAATATGAATATCGTGAGTTAATTTGTTGAAAAATTAATGACGAATGATTTTGATGATTAATGATGAATGATGATCAAAAGATGAGGTCAAAAGGTTTATATTTTCACGTTAAATTTACGTGAGTATCTATTTTCTGAATGGATGAATAAAAACACCTACGTTTAACAAAAAATATACTATTTGTCAGTGTTTGGTTTCAAACTTTAAAAAAAAGAAAAAAAATGTTAATTAATGAGGTGATTTAATAAAATTACCGGTAAACAATTAACACATTCATATCCGGATGACGTTTAGTTTTGAATGAGTTTTAAATGATACCATTATGGGTAGTAGCGCTCATTGACTATGAGATTGGTCAATAAATTGACGTGTCGTTCTTTTTGTCTTGACTTACAAATTAAGAAAAGATCGTTAAACTCTTTAGAGTTTTTTTTTAAATAATGGAATTAGTCTTTTAGATAACTGAGATTTATAGGCTACCGATATCTGACATCAGGAATGAATTGGAATGTTTGGAAAGTAGCTTAGCAAACCTAAGGAATAAATTTTAATAAGTTTAATATGCATTTTTGAGAATTTCGGTTTAGAATATTTGTTGGTAGGTATTTTAGATTGAAACACAAAAATTCTAGCTTAGCTTTCGTCCAATTATTCATATACTTCGCCTTAACTAGCTGACATTTTTCAGGTGCTTATTCATTTTAAGTCTTAATGTACTCATTGGGAAATTTTAGAAACTTGGGAATAACAAAATTGGGTGCCACAAGCTCTAGAAAACGTATATTTTTTCGAAGGAAATCGAATATGGATATGAGCCCTCTTCATAATCTTTTCTTACACCGAACTGAAAACCTGGTTAACTTAGATAATCTCAAAAGAATCTCAATGTACCTCCTCAAAAATCTGATTAGTCTTCTGAAACGTATTTAGAAAACTAGAAAACATTTTTTTTTTAAACCGAAAAATCTTATGATTTTCAGACAGATTTTTCAGTATTCAGTAGTCAGTAGTCAGTAGTTAGTAGTTAGTAGTTAGTAGTTAGTAGTCTGTAGTCAGTAGTCAGTAGTCAGTAGTCAGTAGTCAGTAGTCAGTAGTCAATAGTCAGTAGTCAGTAGTCAGTAGTCAGTAGTCAGTAGTCAGTAGTCAGTAGTCAGTAGTCAGTAGTCAGTAGTCAGTAGTCAGTAGTCAGTAGTCAGTAGTCAGTAGTCAGTAGTCAGTAGTCAGCAGTCAGTAGTCAGTAGTCAGTAGTCAGTAGTCAGTAGTCAGTAGTCAGTAGTCAGTAGTCAGTAGTCAGTAGTCAGTAGTCAGTAGTCAGTAGTCAGTAGTCAGTAGTCAGTAGTCAGAAGTCAGTAGTCAGTAGTCAGTAGTCAGTAGTCAGTAGTCAGTAGTCAGTAGTCAGTAGTCAGTAGTCAGTAGTCAGTAGTCAGTAGTCAGTAGTCAGTAGTCAGTAGTCAGTAGTCAGTAGTCAGTAGTCAGTAGTCAGTAGTCAGTAGTCAGTAGTCAGTAGTCAGTAGTTAGTAGTCAGTAGTCAGTAGTCAGTAGTCAGTAGTCAGTAGTCAGTAGTCAGTAGTCAGTAGTCAGTAGTCAGTAGTCAGTAGTCAGTAGTCAGTAGTCAGTAGTCAGTAGTCAGTAGTCAGTAGTCAGTAGTCAGTAGTCAGTAGTCAGTAGTCAGTAGTCAGTAGTCAGTAGTCAGTAGTCAGTAGTCAGTAGTCAGTAGTCAGTAGTCAGTAGTCAGTAGTCAGTAGTCAGTAGTCAGTAGTCAGTAGTCAGTAGTCAGTAGTCAGTAGTCAGTAGTCAGTAGTCAGTAGTCAGTAGTCAGTAGTCATTGAGGGTGTGTTCTATGAACATTTCAACTCGATCTACATTTTCATAAATTATTCAACTCGAAGTGTTTTAAAATTTTCTTCAAACAAACCCCAGGGATATCAATTTTTGCATGAATGAAGTGCTTTTTAAGAAATTGTATTACTGTGCTAGCTATAAATTACCAATAAAACACGGCTGTAGTAAAGAGAACATTACTGAGTGAGTTTGAGTCTTTTTAAAAAATAAAGGTTCGCTTATTTTTTTGAGCTGATAATTCTTTACATAGGACTTAACTAAATGTTCAAAATCTTTCATCTTTTATTGGAAACCCTTTTTAAAAAAGCCCTGTCAAATCTTCATCACAATTTGATCAATGGTTTAAGAGAGCATAAAGGCTAAACATTCACTTTTAGTGCACAAGCAAATTATTAAATAATTTATTAATAATATTTCCTTTTTTTTCCTTCCAGGGTAATTGTTGGAGCCCCAAAGGACAATAATTCATTATATCAACAAACGATTAAACAACCCGGTGCTGTTTATAAGTGCGAAATCGAAACGGGTAAACCTTGTCGGGTTGTGCCATTCGATTCACAACGTAAGTTTTTTTTTTATATCACATCCATTTACAAAATAAACAAAAATTAAAATTAATAATAGGTCCTTTATAATGATTTATTAAATCATTTGTATATTTATGAGATACCATGTTATTGTGGTTACCATATATCAGGTAGCTTGTTATCTTTCATAATCGCTTACAACTTGGTCAACATCCTCCGGAGGCGAAGAACTACCTGCGCTGCGTGTCGCGGTGCAGCATGTGTGCCTGATGTGCATTGAAGACAGACAGACTTTTATCAATGAAGATGATGGTTCTGTTTTGTGTAAGGTCTGTGTCTGATGTAGTTTCTCTGAAGTTGGCTGAAAAACGATAAAGATCCTTATCTAACCTTTCTTAAGTTTTGTATCTCTGCATCTACATATACCTGAGGAAAATGCTGTTTATATCTTTAACAGATGTGTCTCTATTGTCAATCGAGACAAGGGAACTCCTGTTTGAACCATCGTTGCCGTTTCAATGGAATTTCTGTATTTTTAAAATCTTAAACTTGACTTCTAAGATTTTCTGCTAAGACTTGTTTCAAGTCCTTATTTTGTTCCTCTAATCATTTGATATTTAAACCCATTTCACATTCAAATTAGAGTTCTTAAAAAATATTTATATTTTTGAGAAATTTGAAGAAGTGTGGCAACACCAGTTCGATTTCTCTCTGCCTCCTGGATGGTGACTCAAAGACGCGTGTCGGTGGTGACAATGCCATGCATCGGTGCGGTGAATAAGATCTTTAACTCGTGATAAGATTAATGTTTAAAGATAAGTAAATTCTGTTGGTGAAAAGGTGTTAACCAGCCATAAGAGAGTATAAGAGGGCCAGAGGTACCAGCGACCACAATATGATAGTTATTCCTAGCTCAAAATTAAAGGGTGTCCTTTTGAATATGTTTATTACCTATTATTGTTATTATTATTATTAGGGCTACCATTGTCATCTGATGACATACAATTAATTAAATTCATAAAAAGGAAAATTATATGAGCGGAAAAAGGATGTAAATGAGTCATTTTTTCAACTGACTGGAGAAACCCCCTTCCATATCGCAACCGCATGTGGTTAATAAGAATATAAGTGAAGTGAATTTATTGCATTGATAATAATAATACTCACAACATACATACATACATACATGTATCTAGTAGATACTTTTATATGAAGGAGTGGGCATGACGTGTGAGTAGCCTTGCTTATGGAGAAGACTTTTCAAGTGCGTAGAGAATTGAATGGTTTCGTGAAGAGTAGTCTTTTTTTTTTCCTTACTTAATTTGAATTTTTACCTTTGCATTGCATTTCAGTTTTAAATTCTATTTGTGGTTTTTTTTTGTCATGGTTTTGAATGGTAAAATGCAAAATGCATAAATATACAATTCTAATTAATTTACTTTTATGATGGAAATAAATAATATCAATTCCGTAAGAGGGTGAGGACGTTATCTTTTGAAAATAATCATAATTCATTGAAATTGACGAACCATCAACCAACCTTTAATTTTGTGTACTAAATTAACAAATTAACTTCAATGTTCAATATTTGATTAGTTTTCGAATTATTTATTATTGATTTTGTGTAGGGGCAAGATTTAAGTTATCTCCCATCACTCTAACTCAATCAAAAAATGAACCCAAACATTTGTAGACTTTAACTGTTGGTGCTTAAAATATATTAGTTTTACCAATGAATTCTAAAATTTAAAAATTTTGAGGTTTTTAACGATATATTTGTAATTTTATGTTGCATCAACTTAAAGGTTTGCACCTCAACTCTTTTGTTTTCTTGAAGATAGCAAAGTAAATAAAAGATAAGAATTATAATTAGTTAAAATAATGAATGGAAGATGTTATAAAAATGTAATTTATATAATAATTTTTTAAAACTGAAATAGTTTTTGGTAATCCCGCTTAGAAAAATCTAGAATTTTCGAACTCACAGAAAATCCTCATGCACATTTTTTCATTAAATTTGACAACTTTTGCTACTATTTAGATGCAGAAAGCCGGTTCACTCAGCTCTTGAGGTCAAATATCTAAGATAAATCCTTATAAAATATACCAACTGCATAGGGGTTCTCATTCAGAGCTTTGTATTTAAATAAAACGAAGTTTGAAACGATTAATAATAATTATTTTTTTAATTAAAAGCAGGTGTGGTTCATGACTTATTCGAATACATATTCCAGTTTTGAAAACCACACAAAAAAGATCTGTCAAAATGCACAAGTTTGTTAGTCAATTTATTGAGTTTCATTTTGCAAAAAGAATAAAATAACTTTAAAGGAATACAAAGCAATTCTCGATGTTTCAAATGATGACATTTGAATTGGAATGATACAAAATTTGGAATGTCAATTTAAAAGTAAAATTCATAAATGGAATTTAAGTATAATAAAAATGGAAAACAATAACTTCTCTATCCTTTTTTAAATAAATCCAAAGAGAAAATTCTACATCACATCCATTTCATAATTGTTTGCTCTTTATATAAGCCAAGTCCGCCATCAAAGAACACTCTTCCAGCTTTTGGATAACTCACAAAACCATTTTTCTCATTGACCATTGTATTGCATCTTAGATGCATAAAGGAACAAACTTTGTATCCATCTTCTTTTATTTTTTTCTTGCAATTTCTATTCACTGTTTTATTCATAAACATATCATAGAAACATCCGTCTCCATATGGACTTGAACTTCCTTTGAAGCACAAAAAAAAAGAAGACAAATCTCTAAACAATAATGTTTACCAGTTAGAAAATCAACCTCATTTATACAAAATTCTGATTTTATCATAATTTTCCATATTTATTCCTTCACAACTTTAAACCCCTCTATATGAAGTGATTATTAGAAAATCATCGCTTGATTCAGTCCGCTTCGCTTCTGCTACAATTATCAACAATCTCCAGTATAAGATCTTCAATAGGAAAGTAACAGGTCCAATTCGACAGGGCTGGAGTACGAAATCAACAAAGAGAGTCGATTACATAGGCGCATGCATGAATTTTTCCTTCTGTAAAATGGAAAATAATTTTCAAATTTGTATAACCTGGAAATGCACTTCTAAGACAAGTAAAAGAAGTAGATCCAAGAATGGGGCCCCCCTATTGCCATCCCTCATCAGAACGAATATGGAGAAAAAATAACGATCAATCTTAAGAACTTCAATTTTATTGAGGAAACAACTTATTTTGTGTTATTTTCTAAGTTTCCTGCAATTTTTTTCTTCCAAGCGCCTATTTGCATTCATTAAATAAAATATTCGTAATACACCCCTGAATATTCTGCATTATGTATTTGATGCACTGAAGAGGTCAAAGGAGAGTTAGACGGGCAGACAGCTAACCAAACCATGCCTCGCTTCAATATGTGGTCTAGACACGAGCACACCACACAATAATCATCAAAGTGTTGCAAGTTTCCTGCATCTGCCTTTTACCCCCCGTCCCGGATTACTTCCCAACTTCCTTGTGCTTTGTGCTATTTTGTCGATCATTATGTTGCTGGAGTACGAGTATACCCTGGCCTGGGCATTGCTGGGGTGACTCTGTCTTGCTCATAACGAACCGACTCCATGAAGCGAAGCGGATGCGCAAGCCACTAAACATATTAATGATACGTTTCGTTACGACGACGCAACGACTGCGACTGAGGAACGCAGGACAGAGGGTGTTGTTTAAACTTCAATCCGCGGCCTCGCTGGAGTTATTTGTGTATGCAACTGATGGCGTACATTTTCGACCAAAAATTCAAACCACAGAGATCATAAAAGATTGGCAAGTGAATATAACCTCAAATAAAAAGGAAAGAAAACAGAAAACAGAGCCTGCTCGGCTCGACGCGACGTGGCATGGAACAAGTGTATAAATTTGCTTGCTTTTGTGCGATGCCCTTCTGAAATGGTGATGGTGCGGTTTTCAACACTTTAACGTCAATTTGGGCTGTCAATGCAATAAACTCCGTTAATTTTTTTTTTCGCATTCGATGTCTGACTTGTTTTCTTGATCTTTTGTCAAACTCAGAATTCAGAACCAGTGTAATAAATGACATAAGCGTGGAATCCAATGACAACTGCAAAATCATGGCGAGAGTCTTGGAAAGAAGAATAGCGCGTCCAAAAATAACTCCCAAACCATATTCAACCCGCCATCAACGCCAAGTCTTACCTCGTATACCCCGTCCTTCGTCGCTAAAGGCGCGCAGTGCCAGTGACTGGCTAGAGGGGCTCTGGCTCTGACATACCACTGACTTGAGTGAATTGATTGGTGATACCGCGTGTGCACAGGAAGTGCAACTCTCTGACGCATACTTCGTTCCAGTCGACTCGACTATATATGTATATACTACAGGCGTCGTCGCAGTCGTCCGTCCGTTGGTTGGTGTCGTCTCTTGATGCTTGGGAAGGGTTGTTCAGTCGTTGATAGTCAGAACACGAACGCAACAAGTCTGCTGAACGCAGTCTTTGTTTGGCGGGGTTGACGCGCGTTATTGGTGCGGCCTGTGCGCCTTTTTCTTTTGTTTGGCGCTTTATTGAGTTCCATTTGAGGGTTTTTCATAATATTTGAGTTGAGTCTAAGAAATTTTAGAGTTCAAGTAACTAACTTGGATGGATTTGTGATTCAATATAACTAAACTGTTTTTAATATATGGTTGCTGCTGTGGTAAAATAAAAAAATTAATCCGGATTAATATAAGAAGGTTATTAGTTTTTTAAACTTGAATTTATCACAAATTCTCTATTTCACCTCGTTTAATCATGGTTTAACTAGTCCTAATCCGCTTAAATCATCAACTTTAAACCTTAGATGTACCAGATTACTGTGGTTCAACCATATTTTAACTAGGTTATTTATTAAATTACCCTAAATTAACTTATTTTAACGTTTTAAAATATTTCAGTGGATTACTTGAGGATCAACCATGGTTGAATTATAGAATTGAATATTTCATCCCTTCAAAAACATTGATCAATAGCTGCTTGAAGAATTCCAATCGAATTCGCAATTGAATACCCATTGGATGAATAAGGTTCAATTATGGTTTAAAGGTTATCTTCTTTTCAGTTTTTGTTATGTTATAGACCTTAATCATCGTTAAACCATAGTTAATCTTCTTAATCCAATGATGAATAAGAATATTAATCTGATAATAAATCAAATTTAGTCCACTGATTAAGTTGTAGAATGTTTAGTGATCAAGTATGTGATTGCTTTTTAAGGCCCTGGTTGAACATCATCTTATCTGTTTAAATGGTTAAATCTACCTTTTTTAACCTTGATCTGTTAAACAAGTTGTTTAGTTCCTTAGAGAACCTGATCTGCAATAAGGTATCTTAATCCAAAGAATATCTAAACTGATGTTGAACCAGATTTAGTTGAAGTTTAATCATAGATAAAGTGTGTAATTGATAAGTTTAATCCTGTTGAAATGCAACCTTCTGTGTTTTAATCATTTTGTTTAAATTTTGATTGATTTGAATGAAATTTAAGTGTTTAAATTAGTTTGTTTATATCATAATCTGCAGATTAAATGGCTGAATGGCAAATGCCTTAGTTAGTAAGTTGATAATTAAACTGAAGATCAACCATATTGTCTATGTTAGCCCTGGTTGAACCCAGCCTAATCTGTTAATGTCAGTTCGTTTAAATCTTGATCTACGAGTACTTTATATAAACCTGTCATATTTTTAAAAATTATACTGAATAAGTTAAACTTTGGAACCGATAAAAGTGTCAATTTCAACTTTGAACGTCTTCATTTGAATTGGCAACCATATCATGGACGATTAAAGCATGTTCTTATTTTGTATCCATTCTAAAATAAAATCGTAGGTTTCATATATTATTATTGGAATACGAGAAAGAATTAGTGGTACAATCTTGTTTTGACCCTGACAGGTTTTCATTTTGACAGGTTTTAAGTTAATTCATCGGTAAGGTACACAAATGTTGCTTGTATAGTCTCTATCCAAAAAAAAAAAAAGGTAAACCAAAAACCACACACTTCAACTCTGGCTCTAGCTCTGTTTTAACTCAACCTATTCGAACAATCTAAATTCGCATTTAACGTGTATCTTATGCACTACTAAACAATAAACATACATAAAGATACACAAACTCGTTGAAGTTGAACCTTATTCGGTATATAGAATATATGAACGGACATTGGACAAGCATCTTGATGTCTTCGCGCGATTTATTTGTTTGCTTTTATAAATCGTGAACACAATAATGTTGTTTGGCAACATGTTTGTCCTTTTTTGGACGATAAATGCTTGTTTTCTTTTTTAAAGTTTTTTTTTTTTGTTCGACTTTAATATGTGCTATACCGATTATGCCTGAGTTTGTACTTGTTCATTGTTGGTTTTTCTTTTCGAAAAAAAAAAAAAATGAAAATGAAGATGAAGAGTGCGTGATGGTCTGAAGAAATGTGTTTGTTTATCTGAAGAGGGATTGTTTGTAAATGTTCTTTAATGGTACGTGATGGTGATCTTTGGATGAAGATGGAGACACTTTTGTTTGGTAAATTTGTTCGTCAAATATTTGGTTATAGTGATATGCACTTGATGAAGATAATGCATATCATTCTTTATTTGGATAGTCACTATTTTTTTATGTTGCTGTTTTCGGAATGTGTACATAAAATTTTCGTTTGTTGAAGAACTTCGTCTTGGTTTTCGAAATGTAGTTATTAGCATCCAGAATCACAAAGAAGCTTTGCTGAATAGAATAGGAAATTGTAGACATTTTTTACCAACAAGTAATGGTCTAAGAATTCAGCCTTGTGGAACACCACAACTTAAATGTACCTTAAGCTTAGAAAAATGCATGAAAATTGGTTTTGGTCTTTATAAAAAATCAGATCTGAATATATTATTTAGGTACATAAGTACAACCTACTTGGAAACACTTGTTCCGACCGCTTTCCTGGGACTCTTCGTTAATAAATTGGGAGGTTGATACTCAGTGAAATATGTTCTCAAATCTAATTTATGGGAAAATTAAGAATCTTAGAACCGTGCCAAATATTTTGCTCTGTGATGTGTGAACGTTTTTAATATTTTTTTCACTATTATCGAAGTGAATAATTCATCATTGAATCGGATCTATTGAATCTGCAATAGGGGCCTTATTTTTTTGTTTAAAAAATTATAGGATTTAGAGAGCTACTCCAACCTTTAATTCTTTGTCTAGATAAGGTTGAGAACACCTCCAATGAAGATGACGTAATATCATAAACCAATGACCTAAAATAGTCTCATCAAGAAAGTGTCTAATATCAAAGAGTCCTGGCAGCCTTTCATCGATAAGAAAAGTTTTCCAATTTCATTTGTCGGGATTTCCATTAACCCTAATATGACAGTTCTGTTTACTGACAAAATTGTTCGAAACCCCAAATGGGCTTTATCTCTGAAGATAATTTTGCGATAATTTTTTAGACCTTTTGTGTAAATGTTCTAAGTTTTAAGGATGATTCCAAAGGTTCCGTTGATGTGAAAAAGGGCAACAGTCTAAGTACTGTCAAAATATACCTAACATACATCATCTAAGATTTACCGTGACATATTGTCAGATGTTCTTTTTATTGTTTGTCAGTCTGTCTGTCCCTATGTCTTGTATAAACTTCTTGTGTTGTATCACCTGATAGTCTTAGTCACTAAGGTGCAATGTCTCAAGTCCA
Source organism: Scaeva pyrastri (assembly GCA_905146935.1). NCBI lineage: Eukaryota > Metazoa > Arthropoda > Insecta > Diptera > Syrphidae > Scaeva > Scaeva pyrastri. The sequence continues at coordinate 15,874,724 of LR989929.1, read as the reverse complement.
TTAATTTATGGACAGAGTGGTTGAATTCAATCTTAGAAAAAGTCTAGCTGTGTTATGAATAGTTCATTACTTAATTGAATTAGACTTACGTAAATATTCTGAAACTAATAGCTTTCGTGATTCAGAACAAAAAATGAAAGGAAAATTTTTTCTCCAAGGGAAGAAAATTGTGTGCCCTTGAACAAACTAATCGAAACATTCACTCAAAAATATAATTTTAATAATAAATCAAACAACTTCTGTAAAACTTGTCTTTTTCATTTAATTTGCATAAATCATTTTAAAAACCTTATCATCATTAGCCACTGTAGAGGTACCTTTTTTTATGAATGGATTCTCTAGCAACTCATTAACTCTCTTAGAGAGTAAAAAAAAATAAAAATAAAAAAATTTATAAACCTAATCAATGTCATATCAAGAAAACCTCTTATTCTCTGAATATTTATAAAAAAAATAAGCAGTCATAATTATCTCGACGCGCAAATATGCCCAGGCCCACTCATTTTATCTTAAGTCGATATGGAGACTGTTTTTTTTTTCTTTTCTCAAATTCATTTCCTTGTGTTTTCTATACGAAATAAGAGTGTGAGAATTTTATAACACTCCATGACTGCCATCATGGATTTATTTCTCTCAATGCACTTTCTATGGCAGTAAACACAATGACGTTTTAATATAGGCGAACCTGAAAGTTACACTTGCGGACATTGAAGCTAATCTGTCTTTCTATAAATTCGATTAGAAATGAAAATTTACATGCAAATTATCACGATTAATGCTTGAAGCTGAAGTTTTAATTTATCTTTCAAAAATATCAATTTAAAGAATGACTTTCGGGGAATGCACCACAAAAACATTCTTCCAATTCGAGGTGAAGAATGAAAATTTTCCAAATTTAATATCTGAAATTTGATTTGTTTTATTTTCAATTTGGTATATTAGAAGCTTGAACTTGTAGGATTTCAAAACCACATTCTGGAGACCGAACAACCATAGGGTTTAATATTTCCATAATCACACATAATTATTGGCTTCTGGAAATTAATTAACCTTTAAAATTCTTTTCCAACCCAAAAAAAAAAAATACTTCTATTTCTTTGCCTTGAAATAATATCTAAATGTCTAAACAACCAAATTTAGTGAATTAATTAAACTCATCATTCATCAAAATTAATTGCATCAAAACTCTTTTTTTTTTCTCGGGGTTTGAGAGGCGTCCCATCATCATCACCGCGCCGCTTTACACTATTTGGAATGTGCTTATGAACGTCTGGGGCGTCTGTATCATTAAAAGTTTTTTTTTTTTGGATCTACGTATGTATCTTCTATGTCAAAGTATCTTTAATTCTTTAATTGCTTTTGGCACGCATCTAAATTTAAAAACACATTTCTATACATCTTCAGCTCTGTATCTTTTCAATTATAATTTACCCTATGGTGGTCATATGGCATATGGAGTTTTTATTATTACCGCAGTCGTCGACGACGACATTGCCAGTCGCCACTAATGAAAATGTGTGTGCTGCAATTTGATTGATGCTGAAAAAGAAGAAAAAAAAGTTATAATTTTGTTTCGGTGATAAAATTTAATAATAGACACGGACTATCGCTTCGGTGAAATAAAAAAATAAAATACACATAAAAATACAATTTTCTTCAGTCACACTTGCAACATTCAAAAAATCTTAGCACTTAAATAAATTTTACTTATTTTATTGCATCATGAGAAGAAAGAACTAAAATGTATTTAGGTTGTCAAATTAGATATTACTAAACACGTGTAGTGTTATTTGTTTTTTCTTATTTGATGTAATACTATTAAACTGTCAGATATTACCGCTGTTATAGTTTTCACATCTGTCATTTGGAATGTGTCAAATTTGTAATACATAGGTTTGTTTGATGTTTCTCTCCCAGAACACGGGATGCCTTGGGGAATGACATTCAGTTTTGGGAGTACTCGAGTTCTGATTTTAGTTGTTTACGTTACTACTAAATTTCTGTTCATTATTATTTCCGTTCTTTGACAGCTAAACTACTTGTCAACTTGACGATTACTTGTTACATTTGTCAGATTGAAAAGATACAAGAAGTGTCATAATCTAGAGATGAAAACGAACTTGTCCATTTTGTTGATCATTCGCACAATTAAAGCTAAAAAACTTATTTTAAAATACGTTTGTGGTGCGTTCTATAAATTGCTTGAAACTTAAGTAATTGTTAGTTTGTCAAAAGCATTTTATTGATCTGTCATTATTGTTCATGGCAGTGTATTTTTTTTAAGTGAATACACAGAATCGCAAAAGTTAAAATTAAAAAAAAAAAAACAATAACAAATTAGTGAACAAAAATAATATCTACATATGTAAGTCAGTAGCCATTAAAAGTATTTAAGTGAATAGAGAACTTCGGATTGTGAAATGCAGGGGGCAGTTTGCGATGCTACTTGAGGGTGTGTTGATACTTGTCACACAGAGCTAAGGCACCGGTAGCCATTTTGTCATTTATAGTATTTGTTGGTAAATGTATGTTTTTTTATCTGAGTTCAACCAAAACCATTCAAAACTCACAAAAATCAATCAATATTCCCAACATCAAACTCGACTTCCAAAGTTTTTATACTCTCATTATGCATATTCTATTAGTCCAAAATTGATCTTGACAATTCAAATATCATGATCCAAATCCAAATTGTAAATTACAGAATCCATAACGACACAAAAATGGAATGTTGCTGTCAAATCTTATGTATGTATATAAAAAAAATATATTAGAACACCATTTCTGACCTCAATCGATCAGCTTAAGTTCAAAACACATTTGATCGTAGGTGGTTAACGTATTCATCAGCAACAATATAAAACTATTTTTATATGACAGCAGCTTTATGCCACCCTCAAAGTTAATAGACGTTTCGTTATTCTGATGTTTCTTTTCCATTTTGAAGGAAATGACGCAAGCAAAACAAAATTTACCGTCGTACGAAAATAAATTAAAGCGAACAAGTTCGCCCATCATTGATTTACTTGGTAAATGCATTTTCACAGTCTGACAGTCTGACGAAAAAGCTATAGATGTCAAAGTCTTTGGTCAAATGCGTGTCGAGTCTCAAAGTTTTGTTGTTGTTAGGTGAATGTTGTTTGTTTTTTGCTTTTTGTGGATTTTGTATGTTTTCGCCTTAAGACACAGAAGATGCATGTGGGCTGAGTTATGGGATCACTCTCGTCGTCGCTGTCGCCTTGTGTTTGCCGCCGCGCGCCGTAGTCGTTGTCGTTGTCATCATGCGTCTCGTGGGCCGAATTCGTTTTCGTTGATGTAAAATAGATTGCCTATCGAAGCGAGTCTTATTTTGCTTGGAAGAACTTTAATCTTGGTTCAACTCACAAAACCTCAACTTCCTACGATATTTGGTTATACTCGTATGCACCTATTCCTGGTTTGAAATTAAAAGTATTCATAAATAAAATAGAAAATGGAAGGCAAGGTATAAAGTAATACAATTTGTTATTTGTTGACAAGGTACTTGTAACGATGAACATGGGAAGAGGACAAATTACCTTGAAAAAGAAGAAAGAAACAAAAACGAGTTTCCGGTGGAAATGAAAATTTGCAAACTAAGAAGTGATTGCTTCGATAACAAGTTCTTTAAGATGTAATGACATTTGAAATCTGCTGATAATTTTGTTAACTGATTTTAAAGAATTACAAATGAGTATAAGTGATGAATGGTGGTTGATGAAGTAGAAAAATAATCTTTGTCAATTTAAAAAAACAAGGGGCTGGAGTGAGATCCATACTTCATCATTAAACTAAAAATAATGGTATTATGTGTCAAATTTAATACTGGCAATTGTCCAAAGAGCTTTTTGCCAGTTTTAATAGTAATTGCCAAGAAGATGCCGACTCAAAATTTTTGGAAAACTCCACTAGTAATGTAGTAGATTTAATTGTAAACTGTCAAAAGTGACATTTACTCAAATAGTAAGATCATCGTAATCGGTTCGATAACCGGGTTCTGTTGAACACCCCAAGGCTTCGAGCGTCCTGATCTACACCATCTCTCCGGGGTCAGCATGCACTACCACGCTGTCTTCTACCATAAAAGTATACTTCAAAGGACTTTTTGAGCTGGTTTCTTTTCGGTGAACTAGGTATCCAGCCCACCGGAGTCTACCGAGCATAGAGTTCAAGATTGTAATTACATTTTGGAATCATCATTCCTTACATACGGTGTCAACAACTTTCCTCCCGAACTCGCCTCATAGGTCGGAATTGCCCTTTACTGGGTAGAAACATCGTCCTATAAAAGCAGCTTAGAAGTTATAGTAAGGTTTCTAAATTTAAGGAGCTTTGACAGCATATGGTAGGCTGCTAATTTTGTGGGTTACACAACTTCAAATATATGCTCCGCTACTTTAATAGACCAACTGATTTTCTCGCAGTCGACGCCGAGTACTTTGTTTTTCCCTCACTAATGTGCAGCCCCTGATTTCGTAAGTCAGTATTTGTCTGTACTTGGTGACGTTGGTCACTCTTGTTGGCTAGCCAGATTCACGGATTGATTTCTCCAACTAAGACAAATTTAAGAGGAGGCAGATCAGACCATCCCCTTATCCAAGTCTATTGTAGATGTTGATTGGCCTAAATTGCAATTCGGATCAAATAGCGGGCAGTTTTAAGTGAAACCTTTTACCTACTTGATTAATTTTACTAAAAATTCTAAATTCATAGAATAACTTCCCCTTTTTTGAAACATACAAATTTAAACTCTAGGTTAAATTTCAAGCAACCCCTTAATTATTTGTTTGTTGCGCGTAAATTATTTCGGAGATTTATGACAATCAGACTGACCCATGGAAGATAATAAATACAATTTTGTTTAAATCCGATCAGTTATTGCTCTTTTCAAGAACTTAAAAATGTTAAAAATGTTACGAATTCCATGACCAAAACTAAAAAATACATAAAGAAAATATTTATAGCTTCTTATTCTTTAAAACTTCATAATGTATCTCAACTCTGTTCCTTTTGTTTTGATTATAGAAAATTAAGTCATAACAAGTGTCTCATAAAATTCTATCTTATCTGATCTCATCTACAATACGATTCACAAAGATGACATGTGTTTTGTCTGATTCCTTGAAAAAATAAAACTTAAAAAACTTTTCTAAAGAATGCACAACATACAATAGACTTTAAAACAAAAAAATCTTCTCAAACAAAAGATACAATACTTCATAGAAACATGTGTTATAAATATTGTCATCCACATTATGAATAGATACAAAAAAAAAAAAGATATGATCTCAACGAACTTAGTCACTTCATCTTTTTCGAAACAAAACCATTCTCATTAATTCTTTGAAAACTTTTTTTTTTTTCTTTAATAAACAAAGAAAACTAATAAGTATTTATTTTTTGTATTTTATTTATTTGAATTCAACAACAAAACAGCCGGTATAAACAAATGTTTTATACCACACATAGGTACAAGTATATGTATTTTTAATTGTCTCGTTAAATAAATAGTTAAATGTTTAGATGCACTCTGTGAATCTTTTATAAATAATAAATTTAAGTTACTTTTTCGTTTCGTTTTGTATCTTGTTTTTTTTTCAAAATTCTTCATAAATAATTATGTCTTCACGAAGTTTATATTAAGTTAATAATTTATTAATTTTAAATTGGAATACATTTTACTTATCTTCAGTGATGCCAAATCGTTAATTATTATTGTGTTTTGTCTTTAATTTAGAAAAAAAAAGAATGTTGGTTATGTTCTTCTGATGTTTAAATGAAAAAAAAAACAAAGCACTAAATATCACTCACAAAAATTCACAAAAAAAAAACAAATGTTTTTAACATCTTTGAATGTTTCTCATTTTCATAAATTATTGTTTGTAGATTTTTTTGTATTTTACATGTGAATGACTAAGAAAACGATCTTTTTGTGAAAAACAAATCACTGTCGCATACGAAAAACATTGGCGACAGGAAATGCTTGATTTTTTGGTATTAATTTAATTATTTTTTTAATTAAATTGAATTTATTTGCTAAAAGTGGAAAAAAAAATATTGGTAAAACAAAATTAATTTTTGTTCATGCATAACACACATAGACTGATTTTTTATTATAATTTTATTTTAATTTCTATAGTAGTTTCTATATGTAATTAAATGTTGTCATTAAGAATTTTTATTTAATTTTATTCAAATTTATATTAATTGGAGTTTTTTTTTTTCTGTTTTTAAATAAAATATCTTTATAGCAAATCAAATAAACGATCGACATGAACAAATCGACAATAAATCGAATCAATGGTTGGGCGCCACTATTGCGGCGAGCAGTGAAGAAAACGGAATTATTGTGGTAAGTTAGCGGGATGCGATTTTTATGTTAATAATATTATGGTTGTGGTTTTTACTTTTTTTCTTTATTGTTGTATTCATAAGTATTTAAGGTTTTTTTACTTTTCGTTGTTAAGTGGTTCAAGTGGGCTTGAAATGATATAACATCGTGGGTGTCGAGTTCATTCAAGGAAAAAAAGATAATGTATCTTGAAGATTATTTGCAAAGGTTTTTTTTTATGACATAACCTTAAGTTTGAGAGTGTAATTCAATGTTATTGTGAATATATATTGAAGTGGTTATTTAAGATCAACTTAAAGTGAATATAATATTTGAAGGTTAACCGGTTTTTGTGATTAAGTTTAAGATTTAGTCTTCTGAAAAATATATTGTTATTCATGATGATTTTTTGATAAACAAATTTAAACGACTTTAATTTAAAAATATGTCATAAATCTAATAAGCTAAGAATTTTAGTCACACACTTATCCGTGTTTTTTTTGGTTATCTTTAGCTATCGGCAGTACCACATGCTCTCCTTTTAATTTGTATTTCAAAGTTGGTATGCCTGCTCTTCTTGTCAAATTAGAAAAATCAGTAATATTTGGGGTGTGTTCGAAAATATGTAATATATTTCTTAGGTCGAGTTGAAAAATTCAAGTGAAGTTAAATTATTCATGAAAATTAAGAATTAGTTGAAAAGTTTTGCTTAGAATTTGCAGTGGGATTCTGGAAAAGTGATTAAAGTTACTTACCCCACAAACTGACAGTTCAATTTGATTGACTTATTCGGTATAAGTGAACAATATGCAACTAAGTTTCTTGCAACTTTAATCTTGGTGTTAGGTAATTTTAAGCCGAAAGTGGAAACCCCGAAACCCGGTTTCACTTTGTCTTGTGGGGTTTTTCAAAGGTTTGAGGATTATGTTGTCAATGCAACTTTTCGATGACCTCAAAGTCATCACAAACAAAAACTTACTCCTCCCTAAAGCAATGTTTCTTATTAAGTTGACCTAAGAAAATCAAAGATATCAAAACTAGCCCTAAAAACTTATTTTTCTTAAGTCGACCTACATCCCACTGCACTGCAATAAAATACACCCCCTCCTAATTCTAATCCCATATTTTATCATCACTATCATTACATGAAAAATCCTTAAACCAGTTGTTCAAACCATAAAATTAAGTTATAAAAACTTTGAAGGCCACAGTCAGTGTGTCAGGCAGTTAAAGTTGTTGTTGTTTTTTAAACTCCACAACATTAAACTCGAAACTACTTAGTTGAAATCCAATCACTTTAGGTAACCTTAATTGGAATTAGAAGGAACAAACTTTAATCCATGCATTAACCGCAGGCAATATAACACAACACAGCACAATACAAAACAAAGTATCTAAGTATCTGCAACAAAATCTTAGTGCTTTGCTCTGCCACACCTTTCAAGCCAAATCCAACTCATATATGGCTTGTGGTGCTGGTCTAGTGGTGGTGGTCGTCGTTGGCTGTGGCAGTTTCTGTCAGTCTCGATTCCAGGTGGAAAAATCGTGTTCCAAACAGTTGGTTATAGTTGGGTGCTGAAAATCCAGCCCTCAGGGAGACTGAGGTTTTTGTTGTCATCGCTTTTTTATACAAGGGCACAATATACTCGTACATAGATTGATGAAGTCTAACCATGTTTCTTCCGTCTGCTCCATTACCCACATACCTGTGTCTTTGTGATGGAGCGGCGCGACGGGACACGGGCATCTCTAAGATGGAACCTAAACGGTTGCAATAAAATTCCTCGTGCTTCTTTGCCATTTCACAAGCAATTCATATTATATTTATGGCCGCGGTTTCGATTTTACGGGGCACTTAATCGATCTGATTGCGGTCACTTTGTGTCAATCTTGTCATTGTGGTATGGGGTATCGGTGGAAAAAAGAGATGACGAAGTTAGACAGGAGCGTATGTGGAAATCTGGAAGACTGGAATTTATCAGGGAGCCCTTTTTCTGAATCCAGTGAATATTTTTAAAATCATTTGACATCTTAAAATTTTCTCTCTATCTCTCTCTCTCTCTCTCTCTCTCGTATGAGGTTACGTAGATCAATATTTTTTTAATTGACATTTGAGGTAAATTATTTTGACTTCATCATTTTATCTCACTCTTACTAAATTTCTCTTTCTACTTTTGCCCATTAACTGTAAGAAAGATAAAATGATTAAACGTCAAAATAAATTACCTGAAAAGTTGACAGTTAGAGTGAAGGTAAAATACGTTAAAGTGGATGTTTTGACAGATTTATATCAACAAAAGATTAATCTAAAAAATCTGTTTTCCTTTTTTCTTTGATTCCATTAAATATTCTTAAAAGCATTTGACAATGTCTGTATCTCTTTCTCGCGTATGAAGGTCAATCATTTTTTAAATCTGTCAAAATGCAGATTTCAACTAATACAGTCTCCATGGCAATTATCGTATTGGATTATTTTTAGGCAACTAATTTTGACGTACGTAAATAAACAAGACAGATAAAATAATGACACGTCAAAATGAATCATACGAAAAATCAACTTTAAAACCTTTTGACAGTTAAATAGGAATTTTAAGGTCCTCTTTGCTCTAAAAATTCAGTGTCATCTGCAAAGGATTTTATAAAAAAATGCATGCTCTGTACGACAAGTAGCTTGAAAAGAGCCCAATGTGAACATCACATAATAATTATAAAAACTATTGACAGCTGTCATTATGACGAGTGCTTCTCAATGGAAAACTCCTTTGGAATTTAGTTTTTGAGAAACGCAACGGCAATAAAATGAAATTTAATTGCAGTTCTTTTTTTGTTCTTAAACTGTGGCCCTTTTGTGTCAAACACTTTGCGCTCTCATTCGATTCGCCCCTGCTGACAAAAGTATAAGAAAAAAAAACAACTGGGTTTACGATTGATAGTCCTTTGGAAAATCATTTTCTATGCTTTTAACGGCCAGTTTTAGATTCTTGACCGCGATAATATTGTCATGAGACGATACGATAGTGCTATGCTTTTCAGTTAATTCGCGGTCATCACCGGAGTGCGGTAGTCGAATGAAATTGATGTTAACGATGTGAAAGTGAAATTATCCCCATACACATTCACAAACATATGTATGTATGTATGTACATAATATAGGTTTAGGTTTACGTGATGACAGCTTGACCTGATTTTTTTGACAATATATTAAGAACAAATTGGTTACATCAAAGATTTTAATACGGGGACACGAGCCAGGTGACCCTGATGCGGTGATTTAAATTGTTTTTATGTTCCTTGTGTGACACCCACGAGACACAAAAAAAAAAAAAAAAAAAACAGCACAAAACATACAACAACAAAAACAAAAATACCAAAAAGCAAACAACAAAAAGGAATTGAATTTTAAATATGGTCACGCGTGCGTTGTAATAAATCGTGTGACGCCACTTTGACAGCGGTTTTAATGCTGTCAAGTATATCATCAGTTCAGTTTTTTTCATTTTCTTGTTTTTTTTTATTTTTACAAATAATTAAACTCGACATAAAGGCGAATGTGCGTGTAATTAATTACTTGGAAAATCCATACGAACGCACAGGAGTGTAGAGTATATATAACAAAAGTCAAGTCATCTGTCTGGTGCAAGTTGTTTCTGACATTATTATTGTACAGTCATACCCAGTTAATACATTACAAGGGATGAATTAAGCGGATTAAAATAAAAACGAAAGCGGATTATAAATCAATAAAAATAATTAAGGCATGTATTTGCTAATTCATTTGCATAACATTAACAAAATTATGAACTCACATGGTTTGAAGGTCAAAAAGAAAAAAAAATTCATATTATAGAAATAAGTGGGTTCGACTGTATTTTTTGAAGACACAACGATGAACAGCAAAGAATGAGGAAAGTTAACGATAATGTTTATTATTTCTATGTTATTTTTTTTATTTTATTTTTATTTTGTTGGTTTGGTTGTTTTTTTTTTGAAAATCTTAAGCTCCCAGGAGCTGATTGATGAATGCGCAAGTGTAAATGATTTATGAGGATATTTAATTAATTTCTACGAATGTATTTTAGTAAGAATTATTTATATTCCATGAAAGATATTATATCTCAGGTATATAGAAACGTGATATTGGTACAAAATTACACGTATCATTTTGCAAAATTACATTTATATGTTTGTATGTTTTATTTTTATGAGCCAAGTTAAAAATTATCTTGAAATTGAGTTGGCTCGTTATTTAGACTTTAATATTTCTTTTTTTAACTTCTATGGTTATTCGAGGTAGGTTCATTATATTCTTTGAAAGGTGTCAGGTTTGGTTTACAAGTTCATGGAGTCTTTATAATGGACAAGAAAAGAAGACTGGTTACGCACTTAAGAAGTAAGATGTACAATTCCTTCATAGAATCTCATTAAAATTTTTATTACATACTTATTTTTTATATTAACTGAGAACGTGATTGTATTTTTAAGTTGAGGAATTTTAAGTGCCGCACTTTTTTTGATGTAATAAAATTCAAATACAAAATTGCCAATTGAAAAAAATTATCAAAATATGTTGGAATTTGGGCTTGCCAAATAATTTTAAGACAGATTCCCTTTCAAGATTTGTCCACCTGAAGAACTTAAGTGTACTCAGTCCATTTCCGAGGCTTGTTGCTTGTTCCGCGATTAAGTTTTTTTTTTACGGAACATGTTATCAGTCTGACCATATTTGCCAAATTTTTGCTTCTAGTAAAACTTCTCAAAGGCAATACTTAGATTTTAGTAATCTAGTATAAAGATCAGTTTAATAATCTTCATTTCTGAAAATTCGTCATAGTCGTTAATTAGTGCTTTAAAAAACGACTTGTGTCATTGTGTCTGGCTTAACCATTTTAACTTTTCTTATCAGAATATTAATTAATATTTTTATTAATTATAAATGATTGTTTTAAATTTAGCAAATCACGAAAAACAAAGCCCCTTCCAGCTGTCTATCTGTCCCATAGAAGGCTGAGATCTTTAAGACTACGCAACGGATTTTGATGAGTTATTTTTTTGTTAAGTTGATAGAATGATTTAAGAGGAAGGTTTATTTATGTAAAACAAGATAATGTTTTTTCTATCCAAAAATTGTTTTTATTTATTCTAACCTGCGTTTTATTTCATACTTTGTTTACTCCTAAAAAATGCAGTTGAGATTTTCAAGGCGGTTCAATAATCTTATTTTTTCTATATATACAAATTATTTTCTGATTGTTTGCCTCGCTAAAACTCGAGAACGGCTTGGCCGATTTAGCTGAGTTTAGTTTTGAAATGTTTGTTGTAGTCCAGAGAAGGCTTTAAAAGTGATAAAATATATAAAAATTGCTAGGAAGACACATTTTCCCATTCCCATACAATTTGTTTTACCTGCTAAAAATAATATTTTTGATTGTAAGTTGGTTGTCAAATTTTTACATTTTATTCTTTCATTCTGTCACCATTATAATATGTTAATTGAAATCTTTTATCATCAGATTGTCAGTGCCTAAGATTTACTGGTCTTAAAATGACAAGTAAAAGACGAACTTCAACTCGATATACTTGCTCCACTTTTCCTTCCTGAAATCACGGGGTTTAATGACAGATACTAATTAAATATTTAAATATAACTTTGACCTGTTTTGAAGTGAGAGTTAAATACAAGTTATGACTGGAAACAGTATTTAATCATCAGTCCATATTAAATTTTTTTTATGATTTAAATCTAATATCCATATTTGAAATTTAAAATAACGGACCCAACACAATCCATCAGTTTAATATGACGTATAGATAGCATTTAAAATGTCAACGCTTTTAATGCACCCACATCACACCTTAAAGTTTCTCATTTTTCGCTTTTCCATTATTTTTTTTTTCAAAAATTAATCTAAGCTCAAAATTTTCTAAGTAGGTAATAAAAAATAAATACAAAACACACGAAGGCGTGGGTTGGGCCTGGCTTCGTCTACGACTTTAAACAGCATAAATTCAACTTTTGAGATAAAGTAACGAACTCATGTCATATCTTCTACTTATATTTCATCATCACAATCTGCATAACTTTAAATGAATTACAAAATAAAAACCAAAGTCAGAACCAAACCCAACAAAAAAAAAAATCAACCCACATGCAACACTACTGACGCAATAACTTATCTTCTAAGTACCTTTAATGCGTTTTTAAATATTTCACTGTATGAATATTGAAATCAATATCTAACGCATTTCTGGCCACCAACCAACAGCAGCGCCAGCAAACGCAACGGCGACGGGTGGTAGTGATGACGGCATTTAAATATTATGCGTATTTTATGCGTGCAGCTTATTAGAACTTTCCCTATTCATTGGAGGCCCATAACAAAGTCCAACCCGGCGGCGCCGAAGATCTCACTTTAATAGCAACACACAAGACGACGACGACCGCGACGACGACGTCGTCGAATCGGGCAACCGGCTATAGTTTGCTGGCGATAGTGCAGAAATGCAACTTATGTTGCTTACTGCATACGCAGGAAATTGGCAGCAAAACAAAATGGTTAAATGGATAAAAATAAATTCAAAGTAAAATGAAATAAATACAAAGACAAAAAAAAATTTAATAAAATCAAGTTAAAAGAAAAATTGAAATGAAAAGACAACAAAAAAACATAAAACAACATTTTTTTTTTGTTTTATATGAATTTAATTTGAAATTCAATGTGCGTTCGGCCTAAGACAATAGACGCAACGTTAAGTGGCTCCGTTGATCTGCTGCGGTAGTTGCTTAGATTATACGTGATGTATTATCTATTGATAGGGGAAAATGGGTGCAAATTGAACACAAACTTTTTTCTTTTTAATTTTCACTGAAAAATTTGATATAATGAAGGGAACAAAGTGCAAAGATTGTTTCTTGAAATATTTGCTCATCATGAGGTGGAAGATTTTCTTAAACCCTCATTTGAAAATATTTCATTTCAATTCCAAGAACAAACGAAGAACATTAATCTTTTATTATAAAAACAAGAAAAACAAACAGAGCACCACCTTGACCCATTCTCCCCTAATTTTCGTTTTATTTGTTTGAACTACCGAAAGGCAAATTAAAGTACTTTAAAAAGTAGAATAATGACGATGTAGTAAATTTATGTACATGACTTATATCAACAAATAAAAATTGATTTGAATAAGTGAATAGAAACACATTTGTTTTTTAAATCAACTTTTGATGTTCTGTTTTTTTTTTGGAATTTGTTCCAGTAGCAATGACATGGAATTTGATTAAGAGTATTTTTGTGTGTCTTTCAATTTATAATATAATTTCAGTGATCATGTTTTCTGTTATATTTGGATCAAATGTGACAAGAATTATGGTCAGTAGTCACAACATTCTCGAAGTTTGTATAGAATTTGCTTTTAAAGTAAACTGGACTGAGATTGAGACGCTCTCATAGCTACTGAAGCTTATGCTGAGTTTAAGTGTACTTGTTGACCAGGTAAAAGTAATTTAGTTTAATACTTAAAAAACAAAAAAAAAACTAGTAAAAATGTAAATAATTAGAAAATCACGTATACGCCCAGTTGTACCTTTGTCATTTTGAAAAAGAAATAATTTAGGGAAAAATAATTGGTCAAGGAAGTGACACATAATGATACGACAGATAAGACACATTGAGATTATTTTTAATTTATCAGATGATAAACTTAGGCAGACGATGGAAAAATGTGTAAAATTAAGTATTCCAACTTGCCATCCTTTTAAAGACTTTAAGACTGTCTAGTGTCTACGATAGTAAAGCCAGGACAGAGCTATTCAAAGCCATGAGAGAATTTGGGGTCCTAAATAAATTGACACGCCTATGTAGATTGACCATCACTTATGTAACAAGCCAATCCAGAAACCATACTATAACTTCTATGACGATGGTTCTGGCAAAAGTCACATGGGTGCTTTCTTAAAGGCATTTCGATTTCTTAGGCACGTTTGAGAGGAAAGTGTTAACGAGATTTGTTGGTCCCGTATGTGGGAAAGGACGATTCCGAAGAAGTTACAATGATGAATTGAATGGAATCAGCCTGGAAGCAGATATCGTTAACAAAATTAAGCCCAGTTAACTCCGGTGAGCTGGAGTTAGCTGTTTATATTACAAGTCGGTCAAGATCCTTATTAACTTGTATGTGAGATACTTGAGTAAGCGGTCTTGTACGAATGTGCCGTCCATCAAATCTGAACTCGAAGACCCACTATGGAGGCTCAATAACATCAATTTGCTCTTAAGTTAACCATAGTCCTATTTTTATAATTTTAAGCAAAATTAAAAATTGACAAATCATTACTTTTATCACCAAGCCAACGATCTTCATTATGTGAGTTTATTTTTCTAAGGATCTTTAATACCATTCTTTCTAAACGTCACAAAAGCAGTCCACATATCGACTTCAATCCATTTGCCTCACATAAACTTCCCTCAGGACTAACTAATATCAAAATTTCTTAAATTCCAATTCAAAATAGATTAACTTAACTATCGATCAAAAAAACACCCATTAAATGAGCAAAAATCCGCACACAATCAAGTTCCTAAAGTCATCTTAAAATGCAACGCTAATAACAAATTAGTCAAACACCATGTACACACATTAAAACAAATCGCCAACAATTGCATCCTCGTCGTCGTCCGCCGTCTTCCTTAGATTCCTAGAGTCTTCTTCGTCGTCTTTGCTTTTGTTCTCTTCTAAAGTGTGGTTTCTTCACCTTCAATTCAAGCGAAATTGAAAATAAGACCAATACCAATAATATCGGACTTGAACGACATCATTTCGACTTGAATCCACCTGAGGCTGCAAAACAAAAAAAAAACAAAAAGAGAAGAAATACCCAAAGACACCATCTTTCAGCAGAGATTCTTCGTCTTCATGCCTTCAGGCAGAATGGGCTTGAGAAAAAAAAAAAAAGACTTTCAAAGCCATCAGATAAATGCCCATCCATCCGGAGACATATGAGATAGAGCCGAGAGTAAGATGTGTTTGAGCCTTGAATTGGAAATTAATTCAACGGTAAGTTTGTACCAATTTGTATGTATTCTGTTCCTTTTGCCATATTGCAAGTTCTATCTGTCTTAATACCTACCGGCAAGCCGGCCGGCCGGCCATCTAGCCAACAAGCCCAACCAACCGGACAGCTGCATTTGACCGCCACACGGAGCCGGAGGAGCCGCACCGTGCGTCGTTGTCGGTCGTCGAAGAATTGGCATCATGACATGTCTTTGAGATTGCAACGATTTGTGTGCGGCATTTAAAGCCTATTCAATGATGTGTGGGACTGACCATATCATCCATAGACTCATCACTGCACTCGTAAGTCGTAACTTAAGTCATATGACCACCGCCACACTGCACATCACCGCACCAATAAAAATTGTTGCATCTATAACTATTATCGGATTTAGAAGACAAATGCATTAGTGTTGTTAAATGATAGCTGAAGTTTGTTTAATAGAAAGAACAAAAAAAAAAAAAAACACACAAACATTAGTGGCCCCAGTAGGCAGCCTTGTGGGACATCATCGATTGCGGGAGAAAATCGAAGACCTCATAGGTTGTGTCATGCTTGGTTGGTTGTGGTTTCGGTTGCGGTTGCGGCAATTGGTTCCGCAATGTTTGCTCCAAAATTTGACAACAACAATATGAAAATAACATAAAATAAAATAAGATAAACTTAACGACACAATCTTTAACCATATCAAGAAGCCATTTTTTTTTTTTGACAACAAAATCGTTTTTATGGCATCGTCGTCGTCGTCTTTAGAAGAATGCAAATTTTCCATTGTTATATGTTGTCGTATGTTGTATGTCGTATGGCAGCACTGCTCTATATGGTTCGGTGTTTTGTTGTCATCTCACATGATCGTTGTTGTCATTGTGTTGTTTTGACAGAAATAGAAGTTGGCCAAGATACAAAATGAAACAAAACATGTCTTCACCAAAGCAGGTCAAACATGACCCCCGCTTCCATATTAGCTGACGAGCTAGCAGCAGCTATCCGGGATTCGGAAACATAAGACAGGATCACACAATGAACATTGTGGATACCTCACAACACGATGGTGGTGGTAGTTGCTGGCCGGTGGTGGGCTGACGGTCTACAGTGGAACAGAAAAGCTTTGAAATTGAATTAGAATAAAATAAATTTGAAATTGAAATAATGTATTTTGATCTTCAACTGTGGAACAACATTTTAAAATTCTCTCACTCTAATCTTCTCAAATTCGCTTCACTCCGTTCAACAACTCACTCACCTAACTCAATTTAAATCAACTCCACTTCACTAATTTTGCACTGATTCACTACTACTCACTCACTCAGTCACTTAATCAACATTTTTAAACACAAGTAGTTCAGTAGGTTAAAGTTAAACCTAGGTTAACTAACAACCTTGGATTATTTGAAGGAACAACAACTGACAGTTTTTAAAGCTCTTCAACATAATTTATTTCTTAAGTTAAAAGTTTAGTTTTAAACAAATCAACCCAAAGTCTAAAGCTACTAATAAGTTGCGTTTAAGCAGGACTAAAACTCTCGTTTAACATTAAAAAATCCAATTTTTTCCTTCAACTTTCCCACTGTAAACAGACAAGGCCATAATCAAAACATGGCCATTTGAAAATCCAAAAAAAAAAACGACAACAAAGAAATAAAAATCCGTGCAAGGAATTGTAGCCTTCTTTTTGGCCAAGACCAAGAGTCCCATCACCACCATCGTCAACAGTGGGTATAAGCATCAGGTCAAAGGGCAACACATTTGGAGTTGAGTCTATGGCTTGGTGCAGATGAAATTGGAGATCAATCTCAATTGGATTTGATTGTACTCGTATATTCTGGGCATGTTCTTTACCGTCCGCGTCCAATTGTCATCGCCACCGTCGGTCGTCGTCCCGTGTCTTCTTGTCATTGTGAGCGCACCTACACGTAGCAATTTAAGTTTCTAAAATTTCATAATGTCCACCGCGGCGGTCGTTGGTTGTTGGTCGTTGGTCGTGTGGGCACGTTTATTTGACTATTATTGTTTAAATTTGGTCATTTTGATGGCATACAGAGCTTCTAATGAGGTCGTCCCGTCCCAGGTGATGTGGGATGAAGGTGGTTTACCTTACCTTTAAAAATGAAGACTTTTAGATAAACATCTGAGACAAATAAAATGAAAGCATGGGCTTTATGAGTGTGAATCGGTTCTTGGATATTGTTCTGTGATGTTCAGTGATGGTTAAAGATAGATTAACTGCCACCAACGCGACCGCCCAAGTAGAATACGAATACCTGCGACTCAAATTAGAACCGAAATGAAGGTGTTTACTATTTGATTGGTGGTCCGCAGTGTGTGGCGGGGATAGTTGAAATGGAATAAAATATTAATACAAAGAATCGAATTACATTTTCAACTCGGATGTTTTTTTTAAGGATTGGTTTACATGAATCTTTTAAACTCTAAGTCAAATCCAACTTCGACATGATTTATGGCGATGAAGAAGATACAAATTGTGGGACAACTTAAGTGGGTCGAGAGACTAGTCTTTAAAAACAAAACATAGTTAAACATTTAAGTTAGGAGTTAGTTGGTAGGAGGCCATAAAAAAAGTTAAAGGCAAAATTAGTACGTCTATTTGTTAAATTGCTATTTTAGTATTATTTATAATTTTTTGACATTTTTATTGACAGAAGCGAATGTCTTAAACAATCGTAAAAGGAGCTTCCACAGCAGTAAATAAAAAAAGAAGTTGGCCACATTGAAGTTAAATGAAATGTGAAACACAATTTAAGTAAGGGAATTTTTTCAGTTTTAAATACAGAACCGTTTTCTTTCTGTCACTGTCAAACTTTGACATCTGTATAACGAGTAATATTATAAAAATGCATATGTGCTGTCTAGAGGAGTTCCTCAAGGCAGTCATATTGGACCACTACTCTTCTTAGTGACATTAGTCAAATCTCAAAAATAATTATCTTGGCCTTTTTAGTCATTTATGCAAATGTCAGTTCTAATTTGACATTTACATCAAAAGATAAAGACGGACACAATGAAAAATCACAAAATAGCAATTTTACATGGAAAACAACAATAAATGATTTTTGACCAAAAATAGGCGAGCAGTAATTATAAAGTATTTAAGTAAAAATAGAGTTTCGAATTTTGAAATGTAGGAGGCAGTGTTAAGTGGTACAGAATTGATAAATATTGACAGACTTGATTGTGTTGAATTTTACGGCTGCATTACAAAGTTTAAATGATCCGCAAATTTTCATGAAATAAATGAAAATATTTAAAACACAAATTATTTGTAGTAAATTTGAAGGAAATAATGATCCACGATTATGCAACTTGCCCTTAGAGTTGTTGGCAACTTATTACTTTTGCAATTGAACTATAAATTGCTGGGATGAGAAACTTTAAGTTGTGGGTGGTAGCTGTAAGATCAAAAACCTCGTTTTTCGAAAGACGTGCTATAAATTTAATAATTGACAAAACTCTTGACCATTACACTCGATCTACATTTCCATGCGTTTTTCAACTCGACCTGATAAATCTATTACATTTTTTTCAAACATAATTAATTTATAATTATAGGGACACTAATTTTGAGGGTAAAATTTACTGTATGTCAAAAAGTGAATAAAATGTCTTATATTTTTAGTACCTACACATATCGAAGGTGATTTATAAAAAGGATGACGGAAAAAGATTAACACAGCAACATCGACACCAATGTTAGAGTTTAACCCTTAATTCGATGTTGTAGTACAAATGCTGCCAACTTTGAGGCGACAATTTTCAGGTTTATCAATACTTAATATGAATGTCAAAAGTGCTGTTCACGTTATAATCAGTTACATATGACTTTTGATGTTAAAGTTTTTTTTTGTTGTCCAAGTTGATATTGAAGTTGCTGTGTCAATCTGTTTGTGGCCTAAAAAATTGAGCAAAAACGTCTAATAACTGTCAACATAAATAGTGTTGCCAATTTTCAAACCTTTTCTTCGTTTATATTAGTGTTCTTTAGGAAATGACGGATGAGCTTCTTCCATTTATATCTTTTAAAATTCCTTAAACCCTTTTTCTTTCCAGTAGGTAATGTAGATAGATTATCCAGCACTTAAAGCACAGATTGGATGTGCTTATTCCCATATTTGTGAATCACCATTTTTTGATAAAAATAAAAAATAAAATTCCATGTCCAAACTAAGTAAACATCAATTTGTCTAAAAGCCCTTAAACATCCATTGTTGGTTGCTGAGGGTTCGACTCAAGACAAAACAAAAAAAAGATTTAACAAGATCTTTAAAGTAGCCCCCCTTAAGTAACAAACATTCTTTGTAATCTTTAATTTTTTTTTTTTTGAGAGATATATGTACTTTTTATCCCAGAAGCAAAGTTAACACTAAAAACATTTTTGCCAAGCTGCATTCCTTAAATGCTTTTGTCTATTTTAAATGCACAATTTGTCTATCCAAATCCACGAAGTGAGTCTCTTTTTTCATATCGAAGTCGAAGCAATTGGACACCACGAGTGGAGGCTTTAGTTTTTATGTGCGGCTTGTTCCGTTCCTGTACCGCTCGCTCCTGAGTTTTGAGCATGCAAACGGCAAACCCCATGCAACGTTCGTTGGTTGTCGCCAGTGCCATCAGTTTTCGAAGCAGGGCTATGGCGGGATATTGTGAGGCGGCTTCCGATTATATCATAGACAATCTGCGCGCCACACACAAGCCGAGGTACTTTTCGTTTTTTTTTTTTTTTTTTTGTAAATGTAGCGCAGATATAGATAAACTTCTTTTGTATCTGAGCGCACTCAACAAAGTTATTTTATTTTATTTTTGCTTTGGTTTTTGTATTATTTTATTTATTTATCTTTTCGATTAAATAGCTCTCTTCGAGTTTATCGCGTTCAGTAACTACAGTGAGAAAAAATTACACCGAAAATTTCAGTTTTAAAAGATTTTATTGCCTGTGGGTAATTTTCACACTAAAAGCTTAGTTCGGAACCAGGAGTAGAATAAATTTTTAAAAAATGGAACATAGTTTCCAAAATTATAAACAAGTTCTTGAGTCCAGATCTAGAGGTACATTTTCCCCCTGAGTCTGGATTGTTTTAAATGTGCCAATGATTTTTTCTTCAAAATCTCGAAGCCCAAAGAAAAAATCATGACTCAAAGTTGCCAATAATGTCAAAGCAGAGTAATTTTCATTAAAAAGAATTCAGCACAAGCTTTAGAATTTGAGGAAAAATTAATCAATTACAACGTTCATAACTAATATAAAAAGAAGTGGCCCTAAATGACTTTCCTGAGGAACCTCTATTTTGCAATTTAATTTCAAAAGTTTGAAATGACGAACTAGATTTCTAAAAGCATAAATATACCTCCTTTTTTCTTCAGACAGTAGAGCCTTGCTAAGATCACTCTCAAAGTTGCATTCAAATAGAACCGTAGTGTAGACCTTCAATTTCAATTTTAAGGCTAAATAAAAACTTAACGTTAAAGACAATGAAAAATCTTAAGCTTAAATCTTCAACTACCAAATTTTATCATGTTACAAGAATTTAAAGAGGAACGCCGCAATTTTGAAAAAAAATGTCAATGTTATTTACATTATTGAAAACGTTTTACAATTTTTAGTTACGGTTTCTTGTAATTTTTTAAGTGATACATCTCAGGAACCACTATGGAGCCGAAATTTATAAAATTCTTATCCTTGACTTTTCTTGTAAATATTGAGAGTTATAAGTTTTTGACTTGATAGTTTTTTAATTTAGAAAGTAAGTCGAAAATCGTTCAAGTGTTTTTTTTTTGTTAAAAGGGCATAGCTTCTAAGAACATAATTGGGTACTAACGTGCCCTTTGATATACAATTTTATTATTTTTTTAGAAAATTAAATGTTTAATTCTAAATTATTATTCATTATTATTTTTTTTTTTTGAACTTTAAAAAAAAAGATTTTTTTGAGTGCAGAGCAAGGTTTTTTTAAAACCATGCTAAAAACAAGCCAAACTGAGACAATGACGAAGACGACGACGACGACAAATACAAGACGAGGGAAGACTTAGGTATATAGCAAGCATGCTTTTAGCTCCCCCCCATAGCACCTCGTCCTCTTCCTCCAAAACCATCTTACGACGAAACGGTTGTGATCGGTTTGACAAGATCCTAAAAATGGGCAATATGACTTGTTTTGGAACCTCGGCGAGAATAATGTCTTTTTTTTATTTTTGTACAATCTCACTTTTGTCAGGTTTTCTTTTATTCGATTTTTATATACCAACATCAGAAGCATTCAACAAAAGCAAACGTCCGTCCGTCGATATCTTCTTAGGCAAAAAAGATGGCCAAAGACTTGAATACCGTTTATATCTATTTGACCATAAAAATCTTTTGTCGAATGCGCTCAATGCAATGGTCAGTGTCTGGAGATTCCCTATAGATTCTCAACTATTAACTTGTTGTCTCTTTGTTGTTGGTGTTTCTTGAGGATCTCTGCAGAAAGGCTCTTTGGCGATAGATAGATAGAGAGATGGATGGATGGATGGACGAATGGACAGACAGATTCACTACCTGCGATCAAAGTTTATCTTCTTTTTTTTTTGCCGTAATACGATGCGAACAGATTTGGAAGACCCGTCTTCCTTTGTCCGTTCGTCCGTTGTCATCATCGTGTCAGAGGAAAGAGCCCTTGACATGGTTTCCTCGGTAGGCCGAAGGCGAAGGATTTGTCCTGGGCTTCCTAACATGTTGTTTTATTTATTGGGTTGGGCAATATTTTTTTTTTTTTTTGCCTTCTCTGAGCATACCTTTGGTCAATAAAATATTTAAACAAAAAGCAGTCCCATTGGAACAATTTCTCAAGGCGGACCACAGACCGTATGCCAACATTAAAATAACAAAAGAAGACTCCTTGAGAAGAAGAAGGAGAACAAAAAAAAAAAAATAAAAAAAAGCTTTCTTATTGTGTGTGACCATTTTGGGGATTGGGGAATCTTGTAATAATTTTTATTCACTTGGGGATTCACCACGAACGATATGCGAGTATAGAGTACCACAATGCTGCGATGGACTTGTGAGGCTATTGTGCTATAAAGACAGAGCTAGTCTTTCGATGGTCATTGTTTACGTTTTGATGTCTGTTTATAGTCTTCCATTTATATACTTACATTATATTAAATTCAACTTGTATTATTTTATTTCTTTATTATTGTTTGTTTTTGTTTTTATTTTTGTGTTTTTTTATTTTTGAGTAATTTTTTATATGTTCTTTTTTTTAGGCTTGTGCGCCAAGATATGTTTTCCATACAATGAATCCAACACGCCGTCCTAGTATAGAACCAGTCGGAACGTGCTTTACATCAAGGAATTTTTCAACTTTCACAGAATATTCACCCTGCCGAACAAGTAAGTTGATTTTTTTTTATTAATAATATTTTCGAAGAAACAATTTTTAAAAAAGATGACATAATTTGCATAGGGAAGAATTAATGTATTTGAAAAATAACCGTTTGAAGCTATATTTTGATGACAAACCAGGATACAAATCTGGGAATCGAGAAGAACTTTTCTATGTTAAATAAATTTATAACCTTATTTTTTGATAAAAAAATAATATACTGTCACTGTAGTGACGTTTTTGACATGCCATGGCGGTGATAGACAATTTCCTCCACAATTCTGATTTACAGAAAACTTTTTGTCCAAAAAAATGACAAAATTGAAAATTTTCTGTTTATAGTACAACATGGCGTATAATTATCATTTTTTAATATTTTAAAAATAAGAGTGCATGAGACATTTCGTTAAATTGAGAATTATGACATTTTTTTGAGTTTCTAATTGTAAGGTGGTTGATAGCATGGCCAAAAAGCAAGAATGGTACAAAATGTTTGGGCTTTTTTTTAATTGTGATTTTAGCACTGATTTCAGTTTCTACATTGCAATTTTCATAACGAAAACTACCCTGAGAGAAAACACTAAACGAACACAACTTATTATATTTTTTAGTTTTTTTTCTGATAATTTTCCTATAATAGTAAATCAAACCTCAAATGTCATAAGATAACTTCAGGGCCAATATTGAACAACAGATAGGGGCTCCTTGGAAAGTGTTGCCAAGTCACTGAATTTATTATTATTTTTAAAAAGATTGCAATTGATTTAAAAAAGAGACTGAATTTTAAGCTGGTTAAATTTTATGTTTTCATCTTTTTCAAAAATTCATTATGTCAGAAAATGTTCAAGATTTTTCAAAAAATAGAGAAAAAAATATAGAAGAACCTTACATAACCGAATTTTAAGTTTCTTCATCATTTCATCGTTTCCTTTTTGTTTCTGTAAACATTTTGTAAAACTTAATAATGAAATAAATAATTCTTCTTACTGTATTACTTACT
This sequence comes from Scaeva pyrastri, assembly GCA_905146935.1. NCBI lineage: Eukaryota > Metazoa > Arthropoda > Insecta > Diptera > Syrphidae > Scaeva > Scaeva pyrastri. The sequence goes on along the minus strand of LR989929.1, from coordinate 15,850,950 downwards.
GTATGTATTTGGAAAATATAATTGTTCCCAAAAATACTTCTATTTCACTTCAAATCTATACAAATTTGGCAGCACTTTGTAATATTTGTTTGTCTTTGGTTTCACTAAATGTTCTTGTGTAGGATCAGTATTTGACAATTTTACTTTATAGTTCTCTCTGGCAGCACTGTAGAATACAAGTGAAATCATTTAAAAAGAGAAGGAACAAAAATAGAGCCCTGAGGTATTCCAACATTTACATATTTTGCGAATACAAAAGTAAAATCAACCAATACGAAATATTGTAGCCTGCCTGCTAATTGCTAAAAAAAAACTTCAAAAACTTAACAAAAGAATCAAACGAATAAATAAATAAAATCTAAAGCCACTGCAAGAAGATAACAGTTCAAAAAAACTGAAAGAAAAGGCACAGGTGTGAAAATAGAACCCTAGGGCTTTTCAGTATTTAGTTTGAGAAAAGTACATTGACTTCTTTTAGTTGAGTTCTTTTTTAAACAAAAATATCTTTTGTTGTTATAACTCATCTGTCAAGATAAAAACTGTCAAATTCAATCAAAGTATGGCTCATATTATAATAAAGTTTTGAATCTTCTGAAAAATTCAAAAAATCACAACTTGAAGTCAAACGCTATCAAACACCCTTTTAAAATGGTAACATGGCAAAAAAAAAAACAATCAAACTTCCTCAAGTCCGCTCTAAAACACAAGGAAAAATTATAAATTTCTTGATTTTTTGAAATCGATATAAAAAATCAGTTTTAGTGAAATGCATAAAACAGAATGCCCCTTTTTTGACACGATCATTGAATGTTGTCCTACAAAAAAACCGTCTTCGTTAACATTTAAAATTACCTTGTGACACTTTATGTCTTATGTGTGCTTCCTCGTAAACTGATCAGTAATTTAAATGCTTTTAATCTTCCCTCTCCCCTCTCAAAAAAAACCTACAAAAACTTACGTTACTTCACCAAAAGTGAATATGTACCACTTGAATTGATCATGAACAAGATCGTTACCATTCCAAGACCAAAAATGTCTTCTCTCAATTGATCGATGCAATTTTCGTGCTTCCAAATATAGTTGGACCGATTTATTGGAGTTTTTGTTCTTTTTTGTGTCTTCGACAATCCTGAAGTTCCAAATTCCGATTCGATTTCCCTCTCGCTCGAGGACTTACAACAACTCGACTCAACGATCGACGAGACTATATGTTCAGCATATGCATCAGTTGTATTCTTAGTCCTGTTTTTTAGTGCAGTGCAGGTAACTCTTAACAGGTAATTCACAGAATTTCCAGCATTTCATCTCGTTCGATTCTAATTGAAATTCCACACGAAGAATGATTGCTGACCAGGGAAAATCCTTACAGGAACAAAGACACAAAAAAAAGGAACAATTCCCGAAGAGACAAAAAAGTAAAGAAGATCGCCGAACCGGGAGCGCAAAAACTACTGCAGACGCTATATTTTATTGGTTTGATCGTTCTCGATCGATTGTGACAATGGCTTCTGGGCAGGGCACGTCCAGGTCCGCGTCTACGTACACGTCCACGTCCACGTATAGACCCTCCACTAAAGGTACCTACATATACCTACTGTAGGACTCCTTGAAGTGGCAGACAAGTTTCCGAAACATATTCGAAACACCTTGGCGACAAATTGTTATCGTTCAATAATGATCATGCCGGTCGGTGATGGTGGTGTGGCGACTGTAGACTCCAGACATCAGACTCAAGAGTCGAGAGGATCGGGAAAGATCAGCCGCGCGCACTTAAAAGAGATCGCTTATTGTTGTTATTGCAGGGCGATGCATGTGACGATGGAGACGCGGATAAAAAGGACCACAAGTAGGTACTGGTTTTATGTGTCCAAGTTGTTTACACTCTTCAGAAGATGTGGTGATCGCACATTAACGCCGCAATGAAGTCACCACAATGAAACTTCTTCCAATAGTCAAGATCAACACACACCCAGTAAGAGATGGAATGACAATTGTCACGTTTTTTTTCGTTTTCCTGTTAAATGGAAAAAGGAAGCAAGATGTAATGGTATAATCTTGGATTTTTATGGACATTAATTCTTGTCAATCCGTATAGCCGTATACATTAAATAGAAGCTCTCTTTCGTATAAGTTAAGACTCTATCGTAGATAAAATAGATTTTTAAGTGTAAAAAACTTTATGAGTTGTTATTTCACTTAATATTTTTACCTTAAAACTGAGATTGTCATTCAGTTTGACGTTTATTTTTGCAAAGATTGATAAAAGATCATAAAAAGGCTTTTTTTAGCTCTGTTCGAGTCTGAGAGCAAATACTGTGAGCTGTTAAGTGTTGCCAGGCGATCTGTTTTAACTGTGTCATCCCAGATGTCAATCACAATAAAAATGTCATCATGGTTTTCAATCTTAACAAAGACAAAACTTATGAATTTTAAAATCAAATAAACATTATGTAACTTAACGAAGAACATCTATAGATTTTTCAATCTGACAGTGAAATTGAAGGAAATATTTGTTTCACGAAATTTGTGTTTTTTAAATAATAAATTTTTTAAAGTAGGTTTGGAGATCCAAATTTTCTAAGTCTAGGATTTTGTAAAATTTCATCTGACAGCTCTATTGTCTCGTATATTTTGTGTCTATTTCCTTTACGTCAAAATAGCACTGACAGTTGTCACTATTTTCAAATACGATGGAATTCCCATCAGTTGTCAGTTCAGTTCTCAGTTAAACTGATGAACTAAATACCGAACAGAGTTTCATTATAACTGAACTGACAGTTGAACTGAAAAATGAACTGAAAATTGATCGTCTAAAAGAGGCTTAAAAGGGGCCTTATAATTGCATAAAACACATCTAAATTCTTGAACTCTGAACTGTCAAACTGAATAAAGTTGAGTATGTTTAAGCTCATTTAAATCACTCCTAATTGTTTCTACTTATTAGAACGAAAAAACACACTTACCACTCTGACAATTCTGAGCTAAGAAAAAAAATTAAAAACATTTTCGTTTTTGACAGTTGAATTGTCAAATTTTCAAGTTGGCTATACATTTAACATATTTTTTTCTTTCATTAGCTCTGTCACTTTTCAAGTCAACAGTTCAATGTATTAACTGTTATCATTTTGACTTTTCATCATTTTATCTGACTTCCAATAACTGAACATTTCTGTCTTTTTTAACCACTAAGTGGAAGCGAGATAAATTAATGAGACTTCAAAATTTAAATATGTAACTTAATTGACACCTTCAATCATCTTGAAGTCATTTTCTTTCGACGATAAAATAAATGATAGGAAATAAGGAAATAAAATTAAAATTGGCTCAGTATCAATGAAAATTGTCTGTCTTGTCAACAGCGTGATGTTTTTGACATTTTTATCCAGACCTAGTCTAACTGTCATTGTATTTATTTCCTAACTCTAATCATTAAATCTTTCCTTGTAACCCGATTTCGTGTGACAATTAATCTTCAACTGAATATTAATAATATTTTTTGTTCTGTTTTGTTTATGAATATTTAAAGTTTTTTTCTTACTAAAAACTCGACCCTTCATTGAGTTCTCGAATTTCCTACTTAAAAGTTCTTTTATATATTGTAGATTGTTGTTGCTGTTTTTTGATGGTCTTTTAACTTTAAACAAAAGGTCATAAGACGAATGCGGTGCACTTGTAGAATTAACCCTTCTTGAATTTCAATTTATAGTATAAAGCCAAAAAAAAAATGTGTTGAAATATAAATCCGGCAGTCAAATGGTTGTTGTGTCAAATTGCACCTACATAACGGCAGCTAGTGCCAGTGGCTTCAAATGTCATTTTGATTTTGTAATTCCGGTTATAATCTGACATTTACCCTAAATATTTGTATGTGGTCACCTTTCGAATAGTTTTTTTTATGGTTTCCGAATAAAAAGATTTTTTTTTGTTGTTGGTAGCCTTTTAAGTTGCCTCGTTTGATTTGAAGATTCTTTTAATTTCATTGGAATGTTCATTTCAACACTCGAAGAATATACGAGTACGAAAATAGTACGAAAACATCTGCAATGCATTTAGAAATGAAATGAAAAAAAAAAATTGAAAAAAAAGTAGGAATCTTTTTGTGGATATTTTCACTTGGTTAAAGGGCATAGACGTCCTGAAAAAGTTCACTGAAATTAAAACAGATACTTGATAGTCTTATGGGTAATTTTGCAATTTTGTATTTGAAATTTTAAGAGATTGTCGTAAAACAGAAAGTAATTAAATGCTTTAATTGAGTTGCATAAAAATTGGCTTATCGTTATTTTTAGAGCTTCAACAGAGTTTAGAGATTCAGATAGATGCCGCTTTTTACAACTTAAAAAATATCATGTTAAAACAACTTGAACCTGATGTTAGTTAGTTACAAATTGGCAGTAGAATTTTATTGTATTAACATGACAGGAAGTTATAATTAACTTAAGTCATTTTTGGATCACGTTCATTTAAATTCTACCAACTTCAGTTTTAAGTTTGCGACTAAGGTTTAAGCAGTCAATTACATTCATTTAATTTAAAATTGGACCTGGTAAATTCAACAAGATACTTATTAAATTTGTGTATCCCATGTTATTTTAATCATTACATTTGTTTAATTTTTTTTTTTTTGTCAGTTAATTTAAAGAAATTCTTATTGTTTTGCCAATATTGTCAATAGTTAGAAAAAATGTACGCCTTTAAAAAAATTGAAATTTAAATCTTTTTTTTTTTTTATTTTCAGACTTTTTCGGATACCACAGACAGGGTTCATGTCAAGCCGGTATTAGTGCAGGTGTTAGTAAGGTAAGTAACTTCTTATACATAATTGACACTAAAGCCATTTTCTTTGTCTATGTCTACAAAAAAAAAAAAAAACTTTAAATCTTCTGCAACTTCACAAAAAAAACAAAATCTAAATTTATTCCTTGAGCCAAAATTTCCATAAACACATCACGATAAGTTGGAAAATATTGAACCTAGGACAGGATCTCTATATGTACTTGCCCACAGAAGCCGCCTCCTATAAACTAATCCATTCATCCTCTTCATCTTCGTCCTCGTCCTCGTTCGTCCACACTCCACAGTATAAATTGTTGGATATTTTTATTGCGATATGTTGGTATTTTATTGGAAAGATGGGCGTTAAATAAGATGAAGATAATCGTGTGTTATGGGAGATGGTATCTCGATGGGATCTTCATTTTGTAAAGCTGGTGGTGCCAACAGTTTGGTTTTTATTTTTTTTCCATCATCAACAAATTTAAATAATACTACGTAAAACCAAAAAATTTTTCTTAAAGGATATATGCATACTTTTATCTATCAAAGAAAGAAGAGTTTGCCTAGTCAATACTTTAAGAGAAGTCCTAGTCTATAGGGGAGAATGGGGTTAGATTGGGTTTTTTATTTATTTCTTTACATATTGAATAATGGAAAGCCCAAGTGTATTATTTTTGTCATCCTCTTGCAGCTTAAGAATGAAAAATTTTTAGAATCTATAGCACTGCGCATTTAATGCAATCTTAAAAAATCAAAATTCTGTCACAGAACTGTCAAAAATAGTTAATGTCATTTCTTTGAATAAAATCTTTCTACCATTCTTATAAAATTTTGTTCTCTATCAGTTTAAAAACTTGATCTTTGATTTAGATGTCAAATCGATATAACTTTATGTCACGGAACTGTCACTTTTAAACGAAGTGATGAACTATTGCAAAAAAAATGTCGCTAGTCGCCATTTTCGGATAGTTTGAAGGTGCCCCAGTGTCCCCTTTTGCGAGTACATTCTATTTGCTCTATTCTCAGTCTTAAGCTAAACAATTTCTTCGTGCGTTTAGGAGATTACACGATTTGATTCTTTTTTTTTATTTTTATTTTTATATTCGTTTTGTTTATTTATTTTGCGTGAGATGCACGTCTTAGTATATGGAAATGCTAAAAAATAGTTGTACATCTATCTTTGAAAAAGATTTATGGAGATTTAAAATCATTCAACTAGATTTATTTACATACATGTATTGAAGGAATAATCTTGAACTTTAAATGTGATGTTGTAAGAAAAAATGTTATTCATTTGCATTCGACATTATTTAACTCAAAAGATCTAATCGATGTTGGTCACATTAGAATTCGAAGAACATTTATTTAGTTTGGCCAATTTGCTTGGACATTTCTAGCAAAGTTGTAGATTTTTATCTTTTAAGTTTCAAATTAAAGAATGTTCTCTCTCAGGTGTTTGAGAACAAACTCTTAAATCTCAAACTAGTTTCTAATTTGACATTAATCTTTTTTTTTAAGACGATGACATTTGCTAAACGCAAACATACATTATAAAAAAGACATTTGATGACATAGAATGACATTTGCTTACATACAAATAAAATGGTTCATTTTACTTGAGTGCACTTGTGTAATATGGCTTATTTATGTATTTAACTATTGAAAACGTCAAATTTATTTAATTTTTAATAAAAATGACATTTCGGTTGATAGTTGGTCTATTCCTTTTTTCGAAACATCTATTATTTTTTGTCTGAAGTGCTCGTCCTATTACCATTTTGCTTCTTTTAAAGTTTCGTTATGTTTGAACGACAACAGTTTTGATTTAACGAACAATACACATTTGTTCTTTTAGTTTGTTTTACTTTCCACCCGTTCCTTAACTGTCACTTTTCTTGCATTAAGAAGTAATGTTATTTTTGAGAGTATCCACAATGAGTGCAATGAAGCACTGCGATTTTTAGTGAATGTGTTCAGGCTAATAGTTTAGCAAAATGTCAGTTATGTCAACTAGAAGTATGAATTATATTTTGGTCATGTGCACTCCTTACAAATTTTCTTTTTGGTAATAGATTTTTTGTGTAAGCATTTCTGTTGTTTTTTTTGTTCATTTACCGATTTAGAGTTACAATCTTATAACATCCCTGCTTTTTTATCAAATTTATCCGCCATGATAGTTTAAAGTTGTCATTTAAAAATTGCGCGAAATAAAAAAAAAACAAAAACATAAAAATCCCTGCTTATGGATGAGAATATTCTAAAATGAAAAATTGGGAAATTGATTAAACAAAATATCCTCAACACCCTTCCCCCTTACAAAAAAAAACTTAAATTATATTATATTTTATTTTATAAATTTCCAGAAAGGTGATCGTTTATTTATTGGTGCTCCTGGTAGCTGGTACTGGCAAGGTATGTTGTTTGTTTTTTCAATTATTAAAATATAATTAAAATAAATAATGTAGAATTAAAGTAGAATTAACTTTGAAATTATATTAATTGTTTAGGACAAAATTTTAAATAACGTTCCAGTAGTAGAATTTAATAAAAACAAATTTTAGACACAAACAATTAAAATAACTAAACACGATCCTCAATTTCCAAATTTTAAAACAAATTTTTTTTTTGGCTTAAGCCCAGTTTACACTTCAAAGAATAAAATTATTCTTTAGGTTTTAAAAAAAATCTAACACAACTAATTTGTCAAAATCGAAATTGTCAATTCAATAGCTCTTTGATGTGTAAACTCGGCCTTAGCCTTTATTTATAAATTTGAATTAAAGATCAAAATTTATTATTTTAACATTTGTTTTTTAATAAAAAAAAAAATTAAATAAATTGTAGAACTTGGTCCATTTATGTTTGAGTAGAAAGGTACCATTTTTTTTATTTTTAAATCAAACGTACTCGTATGTATATTAAATTGTAATAATTGTAATTTATTTATGTGAGGTTCAAATGTCAGCATGATGATGATGATGACGTGCTAACAATTTAAAGTCAAATCGATTTATCAACCAATTTACTTACTCGCACTTTCTGCAATCAAAATTTTTAAATTGGAAGATACAAACGAAACAAAAAAAAAAAAAAAACATCAGCAAATAAATAAATTGGAGCAAGAATTTTATTATTTTATTCTTTCTCCAATGGAATTTAATTGAATGGAATGACTTAAGTGACTTAAGAATTACGAGTATTTCAAATGTGCGGAATTTGTAGTTAATAACTCTTGTTATTGTTTAATCTTATTTTTTTTTTGTAATTTAAAATAATTTAATTTGACTAACAATGTTGGGGAATTGAATGAGGATTTTTTATTTTTTGATAATAATAAATATTGAGAGATAAAATTAAGGAATTTATGAAAGAATTAAAAATAAATTTAAAAAACGGGACAGCAATGATTGTTGTGAGTGATTAAAATTGAATGAAGGAGGTTAGCTTCAATAAGTCGAATCAATGAAGATGTAAAAATAAACAAAAAATTAAGAAAATTTGTTGAACTTTTAAGGGTTTTGAATAAAAAAATAGTTAATTCTTGAGTTGCGATGAATTTATCTGTCAGATAAATAAAAATGAAAAATTTTTAGTTAACTAAAATTTTCTTTAAATTGTTCCTTTTTTTAATTTGACTTAAATATCTCCATTGATTCGACTTTAATATAAGGTTCAAAATAGTAATATATTAGTAAACTTTAAACAGAGGATATCATTAATATTAAACTGTAGTTAAATTAATTGGAAACAAAAAAAAAAAAACTAACCCAAGTAAACTTTGGTATTTTTTTTTCTTCAAAAATTTTGTATGACTTAGTTTTTTTTTTAAGTCTTGTATTTTTTCGTAATTATCTATTTTTTATCTTTATTTTTTTTTATTTATATATCTTCTCGTTTCCTGCCTGTATCTGCACCCCTCTTCATTGTAATGTGCGCGACTGTTGTGTTGTGTTGCCTTATATTGTGACCTTATATACCCCTCTTCTATATCTATCCCAATGTATACCTACATACATATAAATATCTTTATATATTTGCAACAAATTTTATAAAATAAAATATAAAAAAATAAACAACGTGCTACGATATTTCGCCAAAAACTACAAAATGCGTACAAAAATAAAAAAAAAATAAAGGAGAAGCATTTTCAATTGACCCCGATTCAAAATACCCGTATAAGCCGCCAATGTATCAAGATTTCGGCTATGGAGGTAAAGAAATACAAAAATTAAAAACAAAAATATGAATTTTAGTTTAGATTTTTTTTTTCTTATTTTTTCATTAATTATTTTTTAGTTTTTTTTTAACTTAAACAAAAAAGATTTTTTTTTCTTAACCATTCTTTTGTCTCTTTTTTTTTCTTGACATTTTACATAAATTTAAATAAATACATTTTGTTTTTTTTTTTTTTACTTTTCAAAATTCAAAATTTCATTGTTGTGTTAATTTTGATATACTCTGATGCAAAACTAATTATTTTATTTTCAAAATCAAATTAAATTAAAATTTCCATTAAATTTAATGTAGCCATTAAAATATTTTTGAATTCTGAATATTTTCTTAAGTACATTTTTAAGTTCTGGCAACGCTTAAAAATGACAGCTAATAATGGTGTAGAGCTAAACAAAATTAAAACCTCGAACAAACGAAAGAAGTATGTTGGACAGTGTTGTCGAAATACGTACTGATCTAACTCTGACAACTGCGATGAGAAGTACTGAAAAATTCTAGGAATAAGACGTTTAAATGTCAAAATCTAAGCGTTACATTTTCATTGTGTTACATCCAAAATTTAATAAAATTCATAATATTGTGTAAAATCTTAAAACAAGTTTTCATCTCGTGTAATTTAACGTTTTCTAAGGCAGTTGTCAAATTATTTCCCATTTTTGGACTGGCAACACTTTCCTACAGAAATGGCGGTAAATTGAATTCATTTATATTTTTTAAAAATTCTTAAATTCAGGAAATTCAGAGTAGTAAACATTTAAGCTTGTTTAATAGGACAAGTATTGATCAAAATTAATTTAATCGTTAAAACACAGCTGAATTTTGTAATTCCTCTGAATATTTGAATTTTCGTATAAAATTTTTTGAACAAGTTTTTATATATTTTATTAAAAAAACTTTTTTATAAGACTTCGTATTACCATAAGGTTTTTGTCAAAAAATTAAGTTTCAGAATTATAATCTTTTCCAGAATTTTTGAAAATGAGAGATTGTAATTCAAAAACGTTTAAAATTGAGTACAAAATATTGAATATATTGTGCGTTGCATCAGAGTATATAAGACTCATTTGAGGAAAATTAAAAAAAGAAAACTTGGTGCGCTTCAACAGAAAATACCTAATTTAATAAAAAAAATATTTTAAAAATATTAAAAACTTTAACAATGCTTTTTTTCACTCTAGAATAAGGAAGAAGTTATATTTATTTCTAACAATTTGAACATCTGAAAATTTGGGCTTTTTTTCTAAAACTGAAAATACATTTTTCTATAAACATTAACCCTCGACTATATTATGCAAACAACAAAAAACATAAACAATATAACTTCAATCATATATGGCATTTTTGAAAAAAAGGGAGCATTTAGAACGTTCTCGATACGCATATTAATCAAAATATAATTAAAAAAAACCATAAAACTGTTCCATTGCGTTGGGGCTAAACATAAACTAAAAAAAAAATTATTCTAAAAACATTAAAGTTGCTTATTATCTTCTTCTCCTATTTAATTTTGCTCTAATGCTTGACAATTTTTTTTAATTTAATTTAGGAACCATTTTTTTTTCTTAAGTTTAATTGGTGAACATTTGATTGAAAATCATGTTTTTTTTCTTCTACAAAGTATATCGACATTTGAATGCATGATAGTTTATAACTAAAAATAATAATTGTTCTATATGTGGTTTTCAATGTTTAATGTTTTGTTTCTGTTTACTAATTTTAAAAATAATATATTTAACATTTTTAAGTGTCTTTTACTAACCTACATAAATAGCTTAAGGGCGGACGGCAAAGCTTGATAGTTAAGTTGTGCAATGGGCTACAATTCATTTTATTGCAAATGCTTGGAAATTAAGTAAGTGATTTTTTTTTTGTAAGACAAATCTTACGCGACACAGTTCATTTTAATAAATAAATAAATATATCTATAGTCTTAAAATTCCAAATAATTATGAACAGCGTGTTTTGAAAACATTCATCCATTTTTTTAAAGCTAGTTTTTGAAGTTAACACTTGTATTTTTTACTCCATTGTCCATTATTTTCCTTCTTCACAAGTTGATAATTATTATTATTGATTACTTATCTCTGATCAACATTTTAAGAGTCTAAACGCCATCTATGTCTCAACCCAGAGACTTAATGAATGACCTAGTAAAAGTTAAAACTTAAATTTATAAGCAAAGGATAGGTGATTAAAAAGCTTAAGCTAAGACTACCTCAGGAACGACATTTAATAAACAATCTGAAATTAAAAACACGAAGCTCAAGCTAAAATTTTCTGTGTCCTAAAATGTTTATTGAAGTCAGTATAAAACAAAATTTAAGTCAATTTTTAGATGCATGCCGATTAAAACTTACAAGCTGAACTTAGTTTACATTTTACTAGAGTTAAAATCACAATATTTGACATGGAAAAGACCAACTCCGGATTATTGAAAGAAAATTAGTCAATAGTTAGGTATAGTATTTAAGTGAGAAGATAGAGTTTCAGAATGTGAAATGTAGGAGGCCACTTAACTCATGCAAGAACTTAGTACACATTCGCATTTTTGGTGTAAGTTGATAGTTTATCTTATCATTACACATATATGTCAGTTTTTATCAGTGAACTGGTAAATTTTTTTAGCAATGGTGTCAAGCAAAATAAGTTGCTTATCATCGCTCATTTGAAAACTTAAAGCAAATTACCCAGCAATTTTACCTATTTAGTTTTTTTTATAATTTTAAGTGACTTTTGCATTAAATATACATATCCTTTTATTGAATTTTAACTTCCCAAATAATTGCATAATAATTTGAAGGAAATATTGAACGCCGAATATAGAAATGCTATTTAGAGTTGCCGGCAATTTATTTCCGTTATTATTATTGTTGCTCATCCATTTAGTAGAACTTGTGGACCTGTTTAGTAGCTTTAAATTGTAAGCGGTATACCCTAAGCAAAACCAACCTTTTTCCATAGTTTTTCTAAAAATTCATTAGTGTGGAAAACTATCACAACTCATTTCAACTCAATCTACATTTTTATGCATTTTTCAACTCGACTCGAGAAATGTATTACAATTTTTACAAACTAAGAATTACTTATAAAGCAAATGGAGTGTTTTTTTTTGGGAACTTGTGATAATTTAAGATTACCAATAAAACTCAACTAGTTAACTAGCAATTATCATGGAATTTTTCATATTTATATACTTTATGATGTCAGTATAATATGGACTGGAAAAGAGTCTTCGTAGGTTAAAAGTGAGTTCTCTTCTTGCTCCATCACAATCATGGCATTTGGTCACTTATCTTTTTTATCTCCTGTCAAAAGTCATCACTCTAAAATTGATTAGCTATGTAGATTTGTTTAAGGATCTCTCGCTTCATATCTCTTCTTTCGGTTTTTCAATCAAAAACCCTATTGAAAAACCCCACAAATGTCATTTCTGTGTGACATTTTTATTTGCGAAAAAAGTTAGGTTAAAGTCAAAAGTATTTTTTTGCTTTTCTAAACTGCAATAAAAAAACCCTAGCTTCGGCATCTTTTGAAGTTAATTTTTTTGAAGTCGATATCTCTAATCGTTCTTGATATTTTGCGGACGGAATTCTCAAACTTACGAACATAAATATGCACACACAGACATACATATCATGCCAAAATTTTCAATTCGACAAATCACACCGATTTCAATAACTTCATACAAAAAACTTTGCAAAAACTTGAAAATAAAAACTAGAAAAAACTGACATGTGTAAATCTACATTGCTCCTGTCAAAAAATACAAAAAAAAAATTGTAGCCCATTCACAAGCTTTATAATTACAACATTTATTCTCTTTTCTAAAATATTCGTATTTAAATAAATGCTTTACATATTCCACTAACAAAAACAAAAAAATTGTAAATTAAGAATTTTATCTTTTATCTCATTCTAAAAAGAACATAGCTATACCTAAATGCAAAAAACCAACAAGTCTGGCAATGCTGCGTAGATCATTAACTTTAAAATTATAAATTATTATTATCTAAAAATATTTTCGAAATTTATTGAAGGTCAAAATTTTATTAAAATTTAGAAACACTTGTTGTAAAAATTAATCATAAAGAGCATTGCCAGCTTCGAAAACAATGACCCATCAAATCATAAAGTTTCATTTTTCATCAGCAAGAAATTGATTAATTGCATAAAAAAAAACACAAACACTGTTAACAAAATTATTGTTTAAAACTTTTATAGGTCAATCATATTCTTATGATATAATGCATCCAAAGAGCAGGGTCTACGCTACCACCCAAGGTAGTGCCAACGATGATGACTCCTATCTGGGGTATTCCACAGTAACGGGTGACTTTGATGGCGATGGTGAAGAAGATGTTGCCCTGGGCATGCCACGTGGAACCAATCTCAAGGGCAAGATATCGGTCTACAAATGGAACATGGTGAATATGTTCAACATCACTGGTTGGCAAATTGGTGCTTACTTTGGATACTCAATGTGCACATCCGATGTGGATGGAGATGGTTATGATGATTTGATCATTGGTGCTCCAATGTTTACCAAGCCCAACAACGAGGGTAAATACGATGTGGGAAGGGTTTATATCATGATGCAGGGCAAGAATCCAAGGGAGAAATTTACCCAGCAAGAATTCAGAGACGGTACAAATTCAAGGGGACGCTTTGGTCTGGCTTTGACAAATCTCGGTGACATCAATCTGGATGGTTTTGGTGATTTCGCAGTGGGTGCTCCGTATGATGGACCCAATGGAAATGGTGCTGTTTATGTGTTCCATGGATCCGATAAGGGCCCACTGCAATTGCCATCGCAGGTTATCTATGCCGAAGACGTGGTTGGGCTGGTGCAGCCTCCAAGGACTTTCGGTTTTTCACTGTCCGGCGGTATTGACTTGGATGAAAACCTGTATCCTGATTTGGCTGTTGGTGCTTATGCTTCGGATCAGATTATTGTGTTCAAATCCAGGCCAGTGGCGGTGGTGGATGCTAGGACTACGTTCTTGAGCCCGTCGAAACTGATTTCTCTGGAGCAGAAGGCGTGCAAGACACGAGACCTAAGGGATGTGCCATGCACGAATGTCAATTCATGCTGGCGGTATTCGGGAATCAATCTTCCCGAGGTGTTAGGTGGGTAGAGAACACTTCATTGTGATGAAATAGGTTTAATTATATATGTTTCTTTTTGTAGACTTCCAGGTTTCCTTGGTGCTTGATGCCCGGAAGATCAAGAGTCCTCGTATGTTCTTCCTAAAGACCGAAGGACGGAACATCCAAAACTCGACAATTCGTCTACAACGAGGCAAGACTTTCTGCATCAACGAGACTGTCTATTTGATGGAAAACATTCGTGATAAGTTGACACCTTTGGATGTCGAACTTCGTTATCAACTTAGGAGCGATGCAGCTCGTCGAACCGATAGAGTAAAACGTGAATACTTGGAACCAATAATCGATCAAAATCGTGAAATTATCCAACGTGACTCGCTGCATATTCAAAAGAACTGTGGAATGGACAACATTTGCGTTCCGGACCTACGATTGGAAATCACGTAAGTTGACTGAATTTGTCTCTCTTGAGAATTGCGTTTAATTTTTCTTCTCCCAGAACTGTCAACAAGTATTTGTTGGGATCGCGGGAACCTTTGCAAATCGAGGTCTTGATATCGAACTTTGGTGAAGACGCCTTCGAAGCTGGTTTCTACATGACAATGCCGGAAGATTTGAACTTCAAGAAGATCCAGCAAATCGGTGATGGCCGTGACATACCAATTACGTGTGCAGCTCCAACTCAAGCCACCAACTACACGTTGAAATGTGACATTGGAAATCCGTTGCCATCTGGAAAAGTGGTAAGACAAATTATTCCCTGCCTTCCCTGTCAAACTTTTATACTAATATCTCTCTCTGTCTCTTCTTCTAGGCTAACTTCAAGGTTGTCATGCTTCCATCAGCAAAGGTTGGTATGGCTTCTAGTTATGATTTCTTCATGGAAGCAAACACTACAAATCCCGAAAAGGATGGTTCCAAATTCGATAATATCATTCGGAAGAGCGTTGGAATCTGGGTTGAGACAGAGCTTGCTATTGAAGGGTAAGTTCAATTTTTCCTCAGCTCATAATACACCAATCTAATCCTCCATCTTTGTTTTCAGAACTTCATTCCCAGAATTCGGAGACTATAAGGCGTCTGAGTTTAAGGCTATCGAAAATGCCACTAAGGAAAACGACTTGGGACCTCACGTGGTGCATATCTACAACATTCGCAACAACGGCCCGTCTATGATCGAAGAAGCTGTCATCCACATTCAGTACCCCTACCAAACGCTAGGTGACGATGTCCTGATGTATCTTCTCAACCAGCCCGAGACCGATGGAAATATTGTGTGTGATCCTCATGTCAATGTGAATCCTCTCAATCTGAAACTTGACCAGAGCCTGGCGAAGAAGAGTTACTTGGTGTCCATTGGAGCGGTTATTCGGAATTCGTCAGCTAGTGTCTCTCATGTTGAGCAATCTTCAGGAACTGTATTGAGACCGGTGTCAACTGATCGACGCATTGTAAGCGAGGAAGAGAAACGAATTCTGGACGAAGAGGAGAGACGAGAATCGAGTGGTGATGCATCGTTTGTGCACGCTCAGCGAGCAAATGAGGCTGCTGCAGCTGCCGCCGCTGCTGCTTCTTCAGTGGCATACGCTTCAACGGCATCGGGTGGTGGAAGCGGTGGACAACAAAACTTTGCTTCTTCATCATCGTGGAATAGTTCGTCGAGGAGTGATGGAATTCATGGTCCATCAGTTGTGGTATCGTCTAGAAATCGCAGTGTCACATACGATTCCGATGGAAGACCACATGTCGTGGAAACAAGCACCGAATACGTTCACAATCTGAACCGTCAACAGGGAGCAGCTAGCAATGCACAATATGCTCAGCAACGAACCAATATGGCCGCCAAACGCGGTGAATGGAGCAACAGTGACGAGGATAATAGGCCACACATCGAAGTGAATCGACAGACTGCCTCATCAGCGGGAACGTCTCCATCACGTCAATCTGAGCAGAGAGCATATCAACAGCAAAACAGACAGCAAGTCAGCCAGCAGGCTGGTCAGCAAAACAGACAACAAGCTGGACAGCAAGCCAACGCTGGAAACTACCGCACACAGTACTCCAACGTTTATAGCCCAGGAGAGATGACATATGATCGTCAGGCTGCAGCTGGTCGAAGCTTGGACGGCCTTCAGGGCACAACTCTCGACAAGTTCGGAGCCGCCCAAGGTTTCCGTGCTGGAACCTTGGACTTGGGTGTCTTGGATCGCGAGAATGTCGACGATCAAGTTCGTCAAAGTGCTGCCTCCGCTTATACATCTGGTGGCCAACAGGGTGGATCATTTGGTGGGAGTACTTTCTCATCCTCATCAGGCCGAACTGATCCTGTTTACAATCAACGCTTTTCAAGTCACAGAGACAAGCCGTACTATGGAACTGCTGAAGTCAGCGAATACTACTACGATCAAGATGACAACAACAACAACAACGATCATGGAGAGTACTCCTCTTCATCGTCGTCGTCATCTTCGTCGTCATCCTCTGGTAACTTCGGTAACAGACGTCGAACAAGAAGAGAAGCCGACGATGGAACCATCACTCTGAACAGCATCGCACCGTGTAAATCAACAAAATGCGCAACACTTCGATGTGTCGCAAAGAATTTGGGCAACAATGATGGCGTCTGGGTTGCGATACGAATGCGATTGGTTGCTCGCACAATGGAACGTTTAGCTTCAGATGTTCCGCTAAATGTTTCCACAATGGCTGTTTCACACGTGACCAAGCTGCCGTATATTGGTGAGCCAACGGAAGAAATTATGCGATCGCATGAGATTTTCTACAAAGCTATTCCCGAAACAATACCAGCACCGGATATTATCCCGCTGTGGATAGTAATATTGGCAGCTTGTGTTGGTGCAACGATTTTGTTGTTGTTGGTGTATTTGCTACATAAGGTAAGTGTGTCATTTGAAATATGGATCAGATTTTAAATTGTGAAAAGAAAAGATCAAATGACATAATCACTTATTAGCCATTTACACGAAGAAACTCAGTGACGTTTGTTTGTAGGCGAAAGTAGAATAAAGTAATGGGAGTGAACGAGATGGCTAAAGTCAGAGATTTGAAGAAATTAAATGTCTTTTCACTCACTTCAAAATACTACAATTTAATCTCTGAAAAAACTATTTCCATACGGAATGTAAAAGACAAGTTGAAGGAAACTTAATAAAACGTCAAAAACAACTTTCAGAAATAAGTTTCCCTGTGTGAAAAGAAAATCATATATTCTTTTAAACTTGAAAAGAATGACAGTTCTTCGTCTAGATTTAAAATAAAATACTTTTTATGTTCATAAAAGAATTTTGAATCCTAAAATGACATTTGCCTTTGTTTTACTCCTTACTTGTCATTTAAAAGCTTGTCAAACGATAGTAATCGAAATATTAATTAATTAATTAAATTAAACATAAATCCGGATTATTTAATTGTCAATAATTTTGTAAACTAAACTTTCATTTTTATCTTTTTTTTACAGTGTGGTTTCTTCCATCGAAATCGACCAACTGACAGCTCACAAGAACGTCAACCGCTCAGAAATGGTTATCATGGCGATGAGCATCTGTAAACACTCTTCTTATTTAAAACTTAAAAATTATATTAACTGCTTAATAGAATATATTAAATATTTTGGTAAACCTAACAAAGAAAAAAAAAAGAGAAAATATTTTTTGGCCAAGTGCAAATATTGTTGAATATTGTTTAGAATGTTGGAAAAAATATTTTTGAAACGACTTGAGTGAAAAGACCAAATTTATGAGAAAAAAAATCACACAATTGTTAAAATATATTTTTTTAAAAATTTCGAAAATGTCCAACTTGCTGCCATAAAATTAAAACAGATTTTTTGACATATAATTTTCATAACGAACAAAATTAAAAATAAAACTTAATAATCTCACATAGGCTTATGCATAATTTTTATAACTTTAATTATAATAATTATTATATATTTTTTTAATTTTGAAAAATTTACTAAATCCTAGTCACGACAAAACGAATGATTTTTTTTATTTTAATTATTTTATCTTTTATTTTGTACAAAAACAAATATCTTTGTAAAATAATTTCAATAATATTTTAAACATAATTAATAATAATATTATTATCTTTTTTTCATTTAAAAGCTACTTAGTGAAGTAAATTAAAAAAAAAAAAGAACAAAGAAATGCAATCGTTTTAATAACAAAAGAAAATTAGAAAAAATAATAATTAAGTGCTTTAGTATGCATGTGATTGTGTGAAAAAAAATATATATTTTCTTTTTTTAAAAAGAATGTTTGTTGTATGTATGTGTATGTGATTGTTTTTAAGTTCTTTTTATAATTACCCATTATTTTGTTTAAAGCATAACTTTAAATTTTTAATTAATACTTGGTTATTTATTCAATTTCAAAATAGAATTAAATTAAATATAAAAAAAGAAGATCAACTTTGTACAGAAGAGAATATTGTATTTATTTTTACCAACAACTTAGAAAGTTTGCAATATACAAATTTTTAATAATTATAAATCTATTTAAAATATTGACAACATAGTTTCAATTTTTCACTGCCTTTGGATTTTTTTTTCTTAAGTTTAAAGTTAAACTCAAACTGAAGTAATTTATTGTAAAAAAAATATTAAGATTTCTAATACATATCAATACAAATCAAATCAGTGCTTTTCAAAGGTGGAAAATTGTTTTATTTAGTTATTACTATTAAAATTATTAAATATACATAATTAAATTTCATTTCTTAAAATGCTATTATTTTGAACAAAAAAGCAACTTGTACATTTTATGCTATAAAGAGATATTTTTGTTTTAACTAAAATTATAATTACAAAGAACAAAATAATACAAAAAATAATTTAAGAAAAATAAAACTTTAAACAACAAATAAATTTGCTTCATTATTAAAACTGTACTTACAAAAGAATTAAAACAGCAGAAAAGAAAATAAATACAAACAAATAAAAATTAAAATATAAATGACTAGTTTTTATTTATTTATTCTGGTACTGGTATTGTATTAAAATTCGGAAAGCTTCTAATTAATGTGGAAAATTTAAAAACTTCATTATTACAAACATGCCTTTTAAAAGATATGAGGGCTCAAAATATGTTAAATTAATTAATTTTCATATTTTGTGCATTGAACGTAACCACTTTGGAATGGCTGCATTTGGGTCATAATTTGGTGCCGTTTTTAATTGTCAAGATCGGATATAAACATTAACAATTATTGTCAAAGTGCGAAACAGCTGACAGGTTGAGAAGAAAAAAACGAAGTTCTAATTCATTCAATTATTATTAAATAGCCAATTCAAATCTGGATTCTTTTTATACATACATTTTTACTGAACACGGCCAATTACAGTTTTCAGCAGCTAATTTCATAAAAACATTTTCAAATACCTAACATAGACTTTTAAATTTTAATTTTATGTTTTTTTTTTCATTCATTAATGTTTAGAAGAATCTTAAAAATTGAACTATTTTAATAAATCACTAAGTTTGGCATAATTTACACGGAAAAACTTGCAGACTGACAGCTGACAGTTGAAAATACGAAGATAGTACGAGTTTGAGAATTTAATTTCACTCAGTTGATAAATTAATGCGAGACATAAAAAGTGCAGAAGAGAATTTAATTAATAGATATTTTTTGGTTAACTTTCAAATCATAACTTAAGGGGTTTCAAGGTTAAAATGATTGTCAATTGAATGAAACACTTTTACTACAAACCAAATAGGGCTGCCATCTTAACGTTTTAAGGATTTTTTTTATTGCTTTCAAAGCTTTCCCTAATACCAATCACAAAAGACACTCTTTCGTATATTTTAATAGACATTTCTGATTCTAATTTCATGTCTATAGGGTTTTCTTTCATCGTTTCAAAATAAGATACGATAAATGATCAAAACTGTTACCCTTATTGCCAAACTATAATTCTCTTAGATGTCGACTGTTTAAAAAAATATGGGTTGCCATTTTTAAAGATGAAATGTCAGAATGAATTGCCTAAATTGAACGCTTTCCAAAAGAATGGACAGTTAATCGCTAAATGTAACTTTGTTTCATATAAACTGACAAGATAATGTACTTTATGGTTTCAAGTATCCTTTGATACAAACTAATAACTTTTATTTTATACGCATTCAATTTTTAGCATACTTTTATTTTTAGAAGCCTAAAATTAATAATAACTTTATTATGAGTTTTCATAGTTGTGTATCTTACCCTATTTTAATTTTCAAACCAATGACACAAACCATTTTGACAACCACAAGTGTTATCAAAGTCAACCGCAAGCGCTGCAATCATCATGTGGACTTACCCCTCCACTACAAAATACACTTCTGTCAAAAATTTCTATTTGTCAAACAAAAACAATGACGTCGAACCAAAAAACAAACAAAAAGAATTTTTCTTCCCATTGTCTTTGTGTATACACTTCTTCTTTTTTTCGGTTTCCCATAAAATACAAAATAAACAAATTGAAAAAATAATAAGCAAGAAGCCAAATAAGAAAATAATTAATAATACTTTTGTCTATACTGTAAATTTAAATAAACAAGAAGAAAACAAAAGCAAACAAAAAGAAGAATTCAGTTGAATTAAATTCTTGGCCCTGTGAATCTCGACAAGTGGACGACGACGAGTGATACACACCGAAATTTGGTGAAATTTTTCACACATAAAAATCAGTTTGGCCAAATTTGTGCGAAAAGTGAATGAAAATAATTGAAATTCATCTTTAATCCCTCCGCTATTGGTGGACACAGGTTTTTTAAATGTGAAAAGGCAAAGTTCGTCAGACACAAATTGGTCTTTTTTTGTTGTTCTCTAATTGGATTGCGAGCGAAAGTCTTGCACATTTTGTATTTAATTCCACAATAGTTTCCTAATTAATTCTAATAAGTTCGTCTGCCGGGTCATCCAACGTCGCCGCCGTTCGTCATTGTCGTAGCTCTCCCCTTCTTCGATTGCGAATCACCCTCGGACATAGGCAATTGCTGGCACCATAACACCAAAGTGTCCTCCTTCCACTAATTAAACAAATAATTATGTTAATTTGTGTTTGAAAACACTAATTAAGGTATTTTTGATAAATAACGAATTAAGTTTCTATTCTATATAGTGGCCATGAGATAAAAAAAAAGAGAAAAATTCCATTCGGACTTTGGAGCGGTGTATCCGGTGTATTAGCGAAATTATGTGAATGTACCGTGAAATGTCTTTTTAATTGCAATTCCAGTGAAAATCAAGACAACAGTCACAGTGGTGCCAAAAAGTGATTGTTTGTATTTTATTACATATTTTCGTGGTAAAATAGTTTTTGTTGGTTTTTGGATGAGAAGTGTTTATGAATGGACCTTGATGCATTTTAATGTTTTTGATAAGTGCAACGGGAGTTATCAATTTTCAAGTAGTGATGGCGGGGTTTAAAATGGGCCCGTTTCAATTGATTTGACAAGCTAAATGTAAGTAGTCCTAGTTTAAAATTATTTTATACTCACAATTAAATTGTTTAGGCATTTTCATACTCTCATTTAAATTTGAATTCAGCAATTTTCAAAGAACCAATTTTTATATATCCCTGATAAATCTGTAATTTCAAAAGTGGAAACAAGTTTTTCAGTTGATTTCTTTGCTCAGATGCCAAAAAATGGGAATAGGTCAGTTTATATTTCTAGGATCTCTAAGGCTATGTTCACAGTTCATATTAGACTCCTTTGAAGTGATTTATTTTAACGTTTTATTACTTTATCTTCTGTCTAACTCACTTATCTCTTTTTAACAACCAACTGCCAATGAAATAAAATGTTGGGGCGTCAAAATAAGTCTCTTTGCAACTTATTGTAAAAATATCAGTCAATTTTTTTTTAAATTTGAATTTTTAATGTCATTTTTCGAGAGATTAGTTTTTGAGCCATCAAATGAAGAAGTGTATAATGTAACGAAACCCTTTTAAAAAATCCTGTCATAAATCTTCTACATCAAATCATGG
Organism: Scaeva pyrastri; assembly: GCA_905146935.1. Lineage (NCBI taxonomy): Eukaryota > Metazoa > Arthropoda > Insecta > Diptera > Syrphidae > Scaeva > Scaeva pyrastri. The sequence goes on along the minus strand of LR989929.1, from coordinate 15,828,836 downwards.
ATTATATTTGGATTAAAACTTAGTATGTCTGACTCGAACGGAGCTGATTTTAATACTCCTATCAGACTATGTCTGTTTGGTTACCTGACAGAACTCATACATATGAAAAACTAAAGTTTGCGAATTTCTCATTATTAGCGCAGAATTTCTTAGAGAAAAAACATTTTTTTTGTTCAGTAATGCGCTTTCAAAATCAATCAAATTGTGAGAAACACTACTACTTGACATAAACCCTTAACTAACAAACCCAGAAAAACTCTTTCAATATTTAGGTACATAAGAATTGTGGAAAATTCTCTCCAAAAATTAAGAGTATGTAATTATTTTGACCACATTTAAAACTTATTACCCAACGATATAAAAAGTTAGTTTCATTCTTTATTAAAATCAAATTGGTTCTAATTATCAAATCAAACGTAAATAAATCTTGGGAAAGATTTGACAAGTACAATTATCGATGCGAAATAAAATAAGATCGTGATCCAATAATAATTTATTTGAACTCGTTTAAAGCATATGAGACGATCACTTTATTGATGTTTAAAATTATTTCATTATTAAAGCAGATTCACATAGAATTAAAACGAGGTTAGTTTAATGAATTTGACATTTATTTTACAATAATAAATTGAGAACCTAAATGCAATTGTAATGTTTAAAATAAAATCTTAGAGAGTTATTTGTGCTTCGAATAGACAAATAAATTAATGTTTATGGGTTATGCACGAGTATATCTAAATATTGACGTTTTTGATTATTTAGAGGCGAGTTATTAACTTCCCATAGGGAGTTATTGTAATCGGTCCGATTTGTCAAATTGAAATTTTTGACAAATCTGGACGTTTTATTGTTCCTAGAATCTAAATTCGTCATTTGTAGAGAGATGTCTGTGTGTGTGTGTGTACGTACGTTCGTACGTTCGTACGTTCGTACGTTCGAGACCCTTTTTTCGTTAACGATATCTCGAGAATGAATAGAGATATCGAATCGAATTAAATTTTGTTCGATAGGTTATAACTTCGAAAGATGCAGAAAGGACTTTTATAAAAATTTGTCGAACGGTTTTTTCACCATAGCAGTTTAAAAAAAAAGTGAAAATTTTAGTTTGTTGCAAATATCTCAAGAACGGATGATGCTATTGACTTCAAATAAATTTTATTGTGTAGATAACAATATAATACAGGTTTGGTATAAATTTGAAAATAGTTTAACATATCGTTATTTTTAAAAAAAATAAAAACTAAAAAAAAAATTTTTGGAGAGCAAATATACAATGAAGGAAAAATGATATCATCTTCAAAATAATTTTTTACTATAGAAAATACTGTCCTTAACATCTGGTAAAATTTTCAAAAAAATTCAATTGACACTTTTTTTACAAAAAATAAATAAGTACAAAAAATTCTATGAAAAGTTGGTAAAAAGTGTGATCTGACTTTATTATCTCGAGAATGATCACCGATATTGACTTCATATTTATTTAAGTTTATACAAAATACAATTATGAATATATGCTACAATTTTGACAAATATCGAATTGACAGTTTTTTTACGAAAAATAAAAAACTAAAACCGAAACTTACAGAAAAGTGACAAAAATCGTTTTTCGACCTTAATATCATCACAACAAGCAATTGACTTCAAATGTATTTTATTTTCAACATAATGCATTTGTTAATACCTAAAAAAAGGTAAAATATTGACGAATATTAAATTGACTGTTTTGTACAATAAATACAAGATGGGAAGTTATCAGTGTGGGTCGCACCCAGCCTCTTTTTTTAAAGAAAGGTGGCGCTAGAGTCACATGAATGATTTGACAGCACTGCTGTGTTGATTATTCCCCGGATTCAAATGACGCATCTACTTATGACTGTCGAATAATTTATTCTGTTTTAAGATTAATACTGATTCTTTCAGTTTTAATTCATTGACTATTTAATTTATATCTGTATTTAAATAATATATGTATGCATAATTACATATTATGTATACAAACGCGATTACAAATACAGAAAAATATTGTGAAGCAAAAATTCTGCCAAAAAACTTTTAATTGTTTTTTTTAATCGTTGTTAAGAAATGTCATAAATTAACATTGTTTTCGCTATTGTTTATGTTGTTGATGATTTAATGTTCAACATAAGCTAAGAAGTAATTTCAACCTTTGTTGTTTCTTTTTTACAGTTAGTTTCTTGTTAAAATGTTATAGTTAACTTGAGTGTTTTAAGGTTTTAAATATGTTGAAAAAACATAATACAAGTTTACATAATTGTAATTTTGAAAGCAAAATATTTTGTAGCTAAGTATAGTTAAAACTTTAGTTGCTCAACTGTTGTTAAGAATTTTAACTTACCAGAGGTAAGGCAATGCTCTATAGGTACGTCTTTATACACAATCATAAAAACGTCACTGAAATATGTCAGTTTGAACAAGAAACTAATGTCTATAGCAAAGTAAGTTGGTATTCATCCTCCAACAGGCAACTTAGAGAAACTTCATGGAACTTACTCAGTTTTTTTTTTCGTAATTTTAAGTTACATGAAATAGTGTACATTTTTTCTTTCCAAATAGATGCCTTTTATAATTAATTGCATAGTAATTTTAAGAAAATATTGCAACACTATTATGCAACTGACTTTTAGAATTGCCGGCAACTTATTTCAATTATTAAACGAATGCAATTAAACTAATAATTGCTCAAGTATGTAATCTAGACCTAGAACCGCATTTTCCCAATATATCAACTCGATCTACATTTCCATGCATTATTCAATTCAATCTGAAAAAATCATTCCAAATTTTTCAAATCAAACACAATTAATGTAGAGATACGAATCCAACTATGGGAATTTAATTAAAAGTGAGTTGTAATACTGCTCTAGTTAAAGATTGCCAATAAAACACGTCTAATGTCAAATAATCCTTACTTGACAGTCATACAAAATTTGGGCTTCATCAAAAAAAGCAAAATTCCTTAAGGCCATCCCATAATTAGCCACATTATTATGCATTCATCCATATATTCGTCCTTTAATAAAGTTTATGTCAAATCTAAAATTTCCCTGAAAACATGGGAAAATACGTCACGAATGATGCCCTTTCCCGCCTACAAATTACCCACAATTATAAATTGCCTCAAATTCTTAAGTAGTGGGACTTATTTCTATTTCGATGACGTTTCCACAAAATATTCTTTTTCTTTTAATTTTCTATTTTCAATTCTGAAGAGGTAAGAAAAGTAAAAAAAAAAAATTACAATGACAACTCATTTGACGTCACAAGAAACATGGAAGTAGGTCGAAATAATTCGTTATTTTTAAAATGTTACAACAAAAAAAGGTGACGACAATGACCCGCCTGATGATGATATGATGCGGCAGCAGTGGCGGCGGGTGGCGGGAAAAAATTGCTTTGATAAAAAATTATGACAGAGTTGTTGATTGTCAACTAGGTGCCTACCTTACCTTCTGTATTCATACATATGTATGTAAACACAATGACGCAGCCATGTATAGCAAAGTTGAAGGTTTCGAAATAAAAGGTTGCAGGATAATACATTTTTGGCAGGTAGCCAAATTTTTTGAACATTGACCAAAAATAAATTTTACAGCCGCATTTTTGTTGGGAATTTCTATGTAGGTATGTTATTTTTTGAGGTTATGTTATGTTTGTATAAACATTCTAAAAATATATCAATTGGTGTGAATAAACTCACAAGCATTGGAAAGTCGTATGAATATCTATTTTAAAATCTAATATTTCTATTTTATCTTCCACACACACACACACTTGAAACAAAATACATATCGGCCACTTATCGATGAATGATGATGAAGTTCAGGACTCTGACGCAAAAAATAGAATGCCAACAACAACAAAATAAAATATAATATAAAATAAAATAAAATAGAAAAAAAAAACTGAGGATGAAATAGACGATAAATTGATGAGAGGGATACGAAAATAATGTGTTCGATGATTCTGAACAACGTGCCTATACCTCAGACAGAAATTAATCGATATTTATCTAGTGGAAACATTTTTATAGACAGACAGAGGCAAGGTATCATGTTAATTTTGCAGAAAGGCATAATAAATATAGGATGTGATTTAATTAACACACAGATAATAATATATACATACATACATATGACTCTATTTTCTACTAGACTGTGTGTAGTTAATTCTTGAAATAAAATACAAATTTTATTGGATTTATTTTTAAATATGTAGTTTTTGAAATCATGCTTTGACGTAAGAGTTAGTGCGTCAGTTTGTGAATCGATTTTCAAACCTATCTCAACTTTATTGTCATCATCGTTCTATTTTATCATGTCATAAAATCGTTCCTCTTTTGTTCTCACTCTAAACACACTATCGAATTACTGTCAACTCATACAGTACAATGTTGAAACCAAAGCTGGACCTACAACTGTCAGACTTATAAAACAACGGAATATTTTGTCTTTAAAAATCACTAAATGAATTCAATTTCATAAGATTACAAGACAGGGACTTTAAAGAGATATTGCAATCATTTGATGCATTTAATTGATTGCAATCATGAAAACTTTATTCGTTTAAAATCCTTGTATAATTTGTCAGTTCTGTGACTTATCGTATTACAATACTGTGATCCGTTCTTCCTAAGAATTGAAGAACGTTTGGATAATGAGACACTAAGGGAAATACGAAAGACTTAAAAAAAAATGCAATCTCTTGATTGAAGTCAAAAGAATAAGCAAAAACTGATTCATTCCTTATGTCAAATAGTACATCATTGCAACAACGGAATTCCTAAAAAATTGTATTGACAAAATATTATATTCTTTTACCAGCCTGGCAACACATTAGAATAGTGGTTTTGACAGGTTTCGAGCATTTCGAAAACATTCAGAACAAGTTCTATGAATCAAGCATGTTGTGTTCTGAATGCTCTCATTTTTTTAAACACATTTAATCAATTTACTATCTGTCACTTTTTGAGGTTGAGGTTTCTGTCTCTATAAACTGTCATCGTGCAAAACGTCTTGGTGATTTAACCAAAGTGTTGTCAATTTGACAGGCAGCCATTTAAAAACAATGAAAATATACATGTATTTAAAAAATTTGTTCATACTCCTTTTATAAGTTTGAAGCAAACTAATTTGACAAGTGTCTTACCAAAATCTTTGATCAATTGTAATTTATGACATCTTTCAACAACAAAAAAATCAAAAGTGTTTCAATCGCTTACTGTCAAATAATTTCACTTAATTGTCTAAGCTAGTTCCACTTCTAGAAATAAAATTTTCGCAAAATAATTTTATAATAAATTAATTTTATGACAGGTTGCGCCATTTTGTTGAATCTAAATGGCATCGATGTTTAACTGATTAAATTTTAGGAAAAGCTAAATCTGTCAATATGGGTCACAATTGGGAAGCGCTCTTCTGGCTTTAAACTATTCATGATGAATTGTCAAACGTTTCTGAACATAAATGTCAACACAGTTTGACATTTTCAACTGTCAATCCATAGGCAACTACCATTGAAACTTTGCATGTGGCTAAAAAAAAAAACATCATTTGCAAGTGTTCACGAGAATGAAACATTATTGTCACTCTAATGTGTAACGGTTTTCCGTTTATTTTTCGCAGTGCTTTTTTTAATTGAAAAGAGAAGTTTCCAATTCTGATGCACTTGTTTCGACCCATTCCGTGTCCAAAGTGCACTTCATATTTTTTTTTTTTAGAAACACACGACCAACAACCGACACGACGACGTAATAGCTTGGTTTGGTTAATTTAATTTTTTTTTTATATTTTTTTTTCTTAATAAAGTTACATAAATTGATTCAATTGGACATGTACGAGTTACGACAACGACTACGCGAAGTATCCACAAATGACACATAACGACGCATATACTCGTAGCTCCTTGCAACATGTTGGATCTATAACGATGATGAATTGCATAAACTTTAGATGTGTACATTATGTACATATGTCTATTTGCTCAATTTGCAGCGTACCTTTACCCGTCATGAGATTTCCAATGAAATTTAGAAACAAAAATTCAATTGCAAAATTAAATTGATTTACGTTCATTGCAATTACACAAGTCTAAATAAATAATAAGACAAATGATTTAAAATAATTAAATTCGTTCAAAGTTTTTGTTTTATTTTTAACATCAAAAATCTTTTTATGAAGTTAAAAGTTTAATTAAAAACACAATCAGACAGTTTTTTAATTGATCCAATAGAAAATATTTAAGATTTTCTTTCTTTACAATTTTTACTTCCCTTTTAAATTTCAATTTGTCAAATTGAAAATTTCAACCAATATCGACACATTTGAAGGTCTCTAGAATCTAAAGTTTTTTTTTCCATGAGTTCAATATTTAATTCACTTTTTTTCAGTGGTTGAACTAAGGTTCAACATCGGTTTAAGCATATATAAACTAATTTTTACCACTATTATGTATTACGTTGAATTATAGTTGAAATAGTTGAAACTTTCTAAACGCACGAGAATCATTCAATTACAATTGCTGAACCACACAATAAATATTGAACTATACCTATTAATACACTAATTAATTTAATTGAGTTTAAGTGTCCAAACCACGAATTAATATATTGAACCACGATTGTGCCAAAAGTCATCTGTTTTGAGTGGATGAACTTAGGTTCAAAAGAGGATTAAATGTAGATTATTGTATTAAAACCCTATTAGTACACTAAGATTGGAAGATAAAATGTCCAAACCACGGATTCAAAATTGAACCACTATTGTGCCAAAAGTCATCTGTTTTGAATGGATGAACTTAAGTTCAAAGGGGGTTTAAATGCAGATTATTGTATTAAGACCCTATTAATACACTAGGATCGGAGAGTTCAAATGTCTAAACCACGGATTACAATATTGAACCTCGATTGTGCCAAAAGTCATCTGTTTTGAGTGGATGAACTTAGGTTCAAAAGAGGTTTAAATGTAGATTATTGTATTAAAACCCTATTAGTACAATAAGATTGGAAAGTTAAATTGTCCAAACCACGGATTAAAAAATTGAACCACTATTGTGCCAAAAGTCATCTGTTTTGAGTGAATGAACTTCAGTTCAAAGGAGGTTTAAATGTAGATTATTGTATTAAAACCCTATTAATACACTAAAACAATTGAGTTAAAATGATCGAACCACGGATTAAAATATTGAACCACGATTATGAATTAGGTTCAACAGTTTTAATAATTTTTTTTTGTGAATACCTTAATGTACAATAAATTGGATAACGAATAAAACAAGTCAGAAACTCCCTAGAATAAAATTTTGTTTTCATTTCAAAATTCAACAATTATTGTTTAAATAACACTTCCAATAAACATTAATCTTGAACTGTTTTGGCAACTAATCTAAATTTTAAAGATATAAACAATTCAAAAAGAGAATGAATTAAATTGAAAATCTTAACAGATTTCGTGTTTCTCATAATTAAAGTGATAAACTATTATAAACAAGAATAGTTTAAAATTACTATTTTGTTTCGAAACAAACGTTTTCAAGACATAAAGTTCTGAAAATCAAATTTTTTGTTTATTGTCTATAGAAAGGCAAAGGAGAGATGAAATGATAAAAGTAAACAAAAAAGAAAATAAATTATTGAATAGATTTATTTTTTCAGAGAACTGTAAGTTGTAGTTTATTCATTCAAGTTTATACTTTTTTTGTTAATGTTTACTTAACATGACAACTCTCTTAATTTAAAGAATTAAAGTTGAATGTTGAATGAGTAGTCGATATTTCTGAAAATTGCCTTCATATTGAATATCATAAATTTTGTTAATTTATGATAAAAATATAAACAATGACAAAAGTCACATTGGCAACGCTTCTTTCAAAGTTATTTACTTACTAATATAAATATTAAATTTATAACCATGTCGTTAGTTAATATTTCATAAAATGATTGCATTCCATTATAAATACAAAACGCACCCCCAATTAAATTATAAACATTCATATCTCTTCTATATGGTTATCTTTATTTCTATTTTATAAATAGGTTATCCATAAAAAACATACGTATGTATGTATGTATATAGATACACTTTGGACATTGAAGTATGAGTATGTGTCAATTCAAATGAAGATACTCCATAGAAAGTAATTTATCATCGTTTGCCATTTTTATGCGATATCGAAATTCAAAATCTGAAGTAATACTCGATAAAATAAATAAATTAATTACTCCAATATACATAATGTACATATGTGTGTAGTACTCATAGTCGTGCATAATGTAGACTTGAAGGTGTGAGAGAACATTAAGTGCAGGTACTTAAGATGTGATAAAAAAAGAAGTACGAGTCGAGTACCTGCGTACACTTTAACTAATATGAAAACATCAATTTTTTAAAGTGCTCCAATTAAGTTTGTATCAACTTACATTATGTTTATAAATAGAAATCAATCAATCAAACTTGTTGCTTATGCTAAGTAGGAGATAGAACGCACCGTCCTTTCGATTGAGTTTCTGTATAAAGGGGTTAGTATTGGATTTGTTAAAAAAATCCTTTAAAATAATACTCAAATGAAAACCTAGAAATTTTGGTATGTTGGAAATACTTTATAAAAGTAAGTATTGAAAAAATAATGTAGTAGTACATACAAGTGAAATATGTGGACCCCTTTTTTTAAGACAAAAACTCTTATTTCAAAAACCTGATTTTCACAAGATTTTCAAATCTTGTATTATAAAAACTAGTTGAGAGTTACTATCTATTTTTTGACCTTAAATAAATTTTCAAAACTTAATATTGAAATTTTAAAATTTCAGTTTCACATCGAAATTAAAGCAAAAAAAACTAAGAGCGATAACTTCTGTTTCCTATATTCCAATGGTAGAATCACTTCAGTCTCCAAATATCAAAATGTTTAGAAAACATACATCTGACACAAATCCATTTAAGCCTTGATAATTGGTTATACACTCGTTAACTGTTTAAACATTGATAAATGTCTTAATTGATTCTAAAATATTCGACTATTATTTTTTTTGTATCGGGTGATTCCTCGAGAGACTTGAATATCAATTGTGTTTTTTGACAGATCGCATGACTTCTATCAAACTGCCATCATTGAAAGACATACCACAAAAGTGCCATCAAATTGTTCTGCTAATATGACGAAAATCATCTTCCTGTTGGAAATGTTCGTCAGTTAACCAGCTTGGCTTATGGTATTCGACAATTTGGTGTATTTTACCTTAAATTGGTAGAGTATTTTGATTGTTAATGGGCTCAATGAAAATCCGGTGTCTTATCGTAAAATTTTGTTGAGCGATAAAGTCCATTTTTGGATTTATGGGTACCTCAACCCAAGAGTACCAAGAGCTACCATTGCTTTTATTAAACACAACAATATGGTGTGTTTTATTGGCTGGTAAAATCTTTGGTCCATATTTTTTCAAGAAGACGAAGGACGAAGTCTCAGGTCTTCAGAAATAAGCCAGCTTCGACTGATGCTTTGGAAGCCAACATTACTTGTGTTATTTGCGAGATACCAATCGTTATGTTCGATCGAGTTGCCCAAAACTGAACCAATTCCGACGTAGTAGCGGCCAACATTTACATGATATTACGAGTAGTATTTTCACCAATTTAATGCCTAAATTGACGTACGTCAAGTTAGCACTACACTTTTCGAAATTAAAAAAAAACTAAGTTTACAGTTAATTGTAGTGTAGTGATTTTTTTTAAAAAGGTTGTATGTAGTTCTAACTTGACACTATGATTAATTTTTTTCTTTCCACAACTATTTATTAACAAAAAGCTACAATTAATTGCGTTTTAAAATTTTCCAATATCGCAGATTTATTGCCTGGACTCATAGTGTCACTACATACCCCTAAAAAAAAATTCATAACTAATTTACAACAAAAACACTACACTTAACTTATACTTAGTTTTTTTTTTAATTTCGAAAAGTGTAGTTCTAACTTGACGAACGTCATAAATTGTTTTTTTAACTGACAATAAAAATTTTAAGTTCAAATTTATGTTTTATTTTACATTTATAAATCAAACCGATGAGTCACCCTTTATACATTATTTTGTTTCATTTTCCTATTTTTAAGGTAATTCTTTTTAATTTTAAGTTAAAAATCGCTAAACAAACATGTACAACTTTCAATATTATTTTATTAAAATACGAATGTTACGTATACGCCCAAGTGCACATCCCACTATTTATTGAATTACACATACAATATTCCTCCCAAAACTAATTTCTTTTAATTGATTTACACATTTTGTCAAAACAATTTTACCTAATTTAATTTAACAAAAAATAACTTGCCCCTCCTCTCTCATCATCACAAACCCCTTCAAAAACCACATTTATTAACTTCCACTTAATTGTTTTCTCTTTTTTGTTCAAATTGAAAGTTTTTTAATAAAACCAGAAATTGTTTGAAACAGTTTTAAATTAAAAATGTGATTTGAAATTTTCCTGTTGAACTTTTTACTCATAAATTGGCCCCAAAAACCAACAACAACAACAATTTATATTAAAAATGTATGCACATACCTAAATATCAACACTCTAACTGACCACACATTCACACGGTTAGCCTCAGACACAAATCCTTTTTGTGTTCGAATGTTAAATGAAAATAAATAAAACAAAAGGCTTTAGATACTCGCACACAATTCTAAAATACAAAATAAAAAAAAAAACACCATCACCGACTTAAACCAGGATATCTGCCTATTCTTCCGGTCATCATTCATTTCGAATGAATAAAAAATACAAAAAAGAAAAAAGAAAAAATAACCGTGTACTGGAAAACAGACAAAATAACAATAGATAACTATAAAAAGGACGAAAAAAGAATTCTAATCCTTTTTTTATCTTGCTTCTGGTGGTTATGTGTCCATCTATAGTTCCATCACTCTCATCAGTCTCAGGCGGTGCATGTTTTGATCAAAAGGGATTACCGAATGACCAAAGCCATTTAAATCTTTTCATCTCTTTAGAGGCCATTCACGAATCCTTAAAAGGACGACGACGTACATATGTTGTGTTACTGATTCCCCCCTCCTCCCGGACAGAGAATGTAACCCCTTTTGGAGGAAAAAATCAAAATCCAAAAAAAAAGAAGGAAAATTAAGAGATACCAAGTTTCAACTTTGACATTTAAAAAGCGCATGTCCGGTCCTTAAAATGCAAGGATGAATATAAGGGATTTTTTTTTTTTTTTTTTTCTTTGGATACAAATCCTCATATCACACTGTTGCATATACTACTCACTCCCAGAAACTAAACTGACGATGATGATGATAGTTCCAACTGGTGGTACTACAATTGCATTTACTGTATCCACTGTCAGTTGTTGGAAGTCCTTGAAGGAAGAATGTTGTTGTTCGAGTATGTGCTATGTGGATGGGAACAATTTAAAGGCAATCCCTGGTTTCCTTCGGGGAAACATCAACTATAGTATGTTTAAGAAAGATAAACAAAAGCAAAGAGACACAGATTGTGCTTCCAGCACCATAGAGTGTGTGTCTAAGGAAGGAAGAGATAAGGGTGTGTTGTGTCCCCCATCACCACCACCACACCATCGTCGTCGTCGCCCATAAAAACAGGAAGCTTGGTTTTGTTAATTAAGGGCTTTATGTCACGAGGATTTTGTCCTTTGTTTTACTTACTTCAAATGACAGGTGGTACTTATGGGCATGGGACAAACTCTTGTGTAAATTTTGTCCTGATACCGACATGAATTTAGTTTGAAAAAAATATCTAAGTTTGTTTATTAAAATTGTTCCTTTTTTGAGTTTATTTTATGTAAATTGAAAATTGTATTTAAACTTTGAATAAGCTTCAAAACTCATAAAAAAAATCATATAAATACAAATTATTTAAATTAAACACATTTATTTTTATTTTATACTTAAATACACAATTTTTATTGTTATTTTGTTTTCTCTTTTTTGTTTCATTTTTATGTTGTGGTATACATTATAGTTAAATTGATTTTTCAGCATGAACGAGTATTTTTTTATTTTTTATTTTTTATTTCTTATTTTATTTTTTAATCTTATTATTTTATTGCGCATTAATTGAATGCAGTAAAACTGAGTCAAAAGAAATAAATTAAGTTAATTTTCAGATGGTAATGAATGACAGTTCAAGGATATCTTTATTTGTGTATGTATGTTTTTATTGAAAAAAAAATTTTTGACCGTTAAAAGGAAACATAATACTGGCCATAAAAATGAAACTTAATTAAGCAGGAATATGTATTGTGTATATGTGCTGGAAAATAAAAACCTAAGGATTAAGTTTGGTGTTCTTAAAAGAAAATCATCAAAATTGCTTAAAGACTTATCGAATATTTGAGTAAGTTCTACAGCAAATTAAATGTCAATTTTGACATTTCTACTAAAAATATTTCACAACTCACTCCAAATCCATCAACAACTGTTTTTTAGAATTCTATAACGAACATGAATATCAATACTCGAGCTTTTTTGGAATTAATACATAAAATAGTAAGAAATTGCCAAAAAAACCCATGTGCAGTAGTCTGGTTTTATATTAAAAAGTTGATTCAATTGAACTTCTGTCAACAAACAAACGGAACGTAATTTGGCTGTAGATTGAGGTCCAAGTAAAATGATTTTTTTAATTATGTGTTGAGAAACATAATTTCTAAAGGGTGTTTTTTCTTAGACGTGTGGTTTTTAATCAGCAATAGTTTTTTTTTTTAGTTGTTTTTTTTTTTGACAGCTGTCACTTGATTTATCCTTAGTTTTGTTTGCCATTTTATAATAACTAGATTCAATCTTGAACAAGGTTTGCAAATCGTTCAAATTTATTACCAAAATAATGGTTCGGTTCCAAAACAAGATGGCCACCGATTCCGATTTTCAAAGACAATTTTGTTCAGCTATGAAGATCATTTTTGGGTGAATATGGAACCGCCGCCGTCATATTCTCAAAAAGTCACTGTTTGGTGTTCTCTATGAGCGAGGGGAATCATTGGTCCATATTTGTCAAAAATGAAGCCGGTTTTAATGTTACAGTCAATGGGAAACGCTAAAAAGCCATGATTTTTGACTTTTTCGTGTCCGAAATCTAGAACTTTGTTGTGGACGACCTTTGGTTCCAACTATACAATGCTACATGCCATACAGCCGACGAAACATTCAATGACCGCATTATTTCGCGTTCTGGGTATAGGCTGGGCGATTTAACACCGATGAACTATTTTTTGTGGGGTTATGTGAAGTCCAAATAAGCCCGAGATAATTGACGCTTTGGAAAAGAATATTCTGTGCGTCATTGCTAACGTACGGCCCCAATTGCTGCAAAAAGTGGTCCAAAATTGGGCTTCTCGGCTGGAATAAACTAACTAACCACACCTCTAACACATCCTTTAAAAAATACTTAATTTTTTTTTCTTGTTTTCGAGAGTTAAAACACATTTATGCGACTCAGCGGTGCACTTTAAATCCGCAGCATTATTTATGGACACGAGCACATATGCTCCAATATCTACTTTAATTAAAACACTTAAATTTTGGCATTTATCTTCCATAAGATAGGCTCTTAAAATTAACATTATAAAAACAATAAACCAATTTGAAAAGAAACAAAACTCCAACAACTCTCCCCCCACCTTCCTTCCTTGTAAAATTCATCAAAAATTGTGTTCCTTAAAAAAAAGGGCTATACAAATTGAGTTCCCATTTATCGTGTATTTATTAACATCCAGTTAAAGTCTATCCTTTTATTCCTTAAAAATCATCAAAATGAACATCAAATAAACATTAAAGATACAAAATTTAATTCAACCTAATTCCAAATCAAGTGCATTCAGCTACGTCATTATACTTTATCAATCCATCATCCGGGCTTAGATTATAGCTTCTGATTAATTAACTTTCAAGTAACTTCTTTAAGTGTATTGTATGTGTGTGTGTGTGTGTTTGTGTGTGTACCTTCATGTGTATCTATATTGCGCCCAGATCCTTTCGTCCTGGGTATTTTGTTACGACATCAATAAATTTTTCTTTTCTTATTTTCAAGTCTTCAATGTTAGCGCTTTTGAAGCATGAAACTTGCTTGCTCGCTCTCATCTCTCACAGGACGAGTATCCATCCTGCCAAGATTTCCTTTGACGTCATCAATAAAATCAACAGAAAACAGACAAAAAAAAAACATTCATCCATCCATACATACATACATATGTACATCTGTATGAAGGAATAAAATTATCTTCAATTCTAATTTAGGCTGAGAATATTCGTCTTCGAAATGAAGAGTATAGTTGATGGAAATGTATAACAACATTGTTGTGCCTCCCCCATGGCATCTGACGTCATAGAGGGTTTAATACTTTTCATCTTAAGCAAGGTTATGACGTAAGAAGCATTCAAGAGAGAATGTTTAGATTTTTTTTCAATTTTGTTTGTTTGTTTGAATTTGAGAAAGAGAATTTAACCCCTAGTTAGAGAGAAAGTGAGTTTGTGTCTGAGAGCTTTTGAAAGTGTTGCCAACATAAGTTTTTTTGAATTGAGTGATTGAAAATACAAGTTTATGTGACACTTGTTGATTGAGTGTGGAAATCTAAAACTTTTTGTCCAAAGTTATTGAACTTTCATCAAATTAATAATTTGTTAGTCTCAATTCAAAAATAATTATGTAAGTACAAAATTTTAAAGTTTAGTTGAATTTTCTCAATTGAAGCCAGCTTAAAGCTGGTTAAAAGAAATGTGACTTTTTAAAGCTTTTTCTTTCTACTTGAATAGTCCTTATAAAAGTCATTGCTCAAATTAAATCAAATTTCCTCTGGAAATTAATACTAATTCTTGATAAAAATGTCTGCTAAAAATGTAAAAAAAAACTACATTGGCAACTCAGCTCATGAAAAGCTTTTTTAACTCTCTGTTCTCTTTATCTCTGCTCAATCACCCCTCAGCACTTTCAGGTGAATAACAAGAAAAAAAGGAGAAAACGAGAGTACAATCATGAATAATTGAACCCTGATGGCTGGTACAAGTGAGCGAGCCACCAGCCAGCAGCAGCTGCTCCTTCTGCTCGTTAATGTCGCTCAAAATCAAACAAATTTCAGTTCGCTAGCAGCTTTCGGTTCGTTCGCAACGCTCAACAGAAAAGTGAAGCAAAAAACCCCCAACGCCTCCGTGCGCTTCCAAGAAAATAATCAAAAAAAAAAAGAAGAAAAATCGTGGAGAAGAGTTTTTTTTCCTTCTTTCTTCGGTTAGTGTTGTTTTTTTTTTTTTCTTTCTCTAGGTTACCCTTGAATTTAAAGTGCAATTTAAATTTGGGGGAAAAATTATTATCAAAAAAATTTAAATTTCTTCTTTAATAGTAATCGAATTAAGTCGGATCAAGTTGTGTTTATTTTTAGAAAAGAAGAAAAAAGAAGAAACCACAAATTGCGTGGTGTTTTATTGTTTTTTTGGTCGGGGGGTGCCTAAAATGATAAGAAGTGTGTCCATTTTTTCTCCTTGGTTCAATCAAAACCACTGTGTCACCTTTGCCTGTGTTGCTGCCGCTACCGCCACCGTCGCTGTTAACAAACAACTTAATATTTAAATCGAAAATGTGTATAATGTAATTTAAAAATTACACCCACTCCACCCGCAATATTGTTAAGGTACCTATCGGGGTACAGGATAGGGCACATTCATCGCCACCCTCGCTCCCATTGATTTGCTTAGAAATCATCATCCGTATGGAGGGTTGTAATTCCTCCCCATGTAAAGAAAAAGTACATAATATTCCCTTTGTGATTGTGTAAGCGTCAAATAGCGCGTCAATCTGAAAAGTACCTACATACATATATAATTGGCAACAACAAAAAAATAATAATAATAATTTAATGCATATCGAGACGAGTAAATTTGTTTACAAACAGACAAAAAAAAATTTGAATTGAAAAAAAGGCTGGCAAAATAATTACGTATACGCCTACGGACCACAAATACACAATTCCCTTCAACAAAAAAACTCTACTTTGGCCTAGGGACACTGGATACTGGGATTCTGGGATACTGGATACAAACAAACATACGGGGCGCAGGGTTCCCTACCTAAGTCTATGTCTATGTCTATGTTCTCTCTTCATTCAGTTATCCAATGCGTATACTAGTAGTGTTATCATCTTCCTTGCAGACAACTTTCTAAAGTGCTTGTGTTTGTGTTTTTGTGTGTTTGTGAGTGTGGTACAACAATTTATACTCAATTCTATCGAAATTCCAATAAAAATAGATTTAGAAAAAAATCTAAAAAAAGGAAAATTGGAAAATACCTACCTTTTGTCAGTTGTAAATATTTTTTTCAGTTTTTTTTTTTATTTTTTTTGAGCGGATTGTCCTGCAAGTGTAAGTACATACATATATCATTTATAAATATCTATATCTTAAAGTTCGGGTAAGGATAGGTACCTAGAGTTTTATAGGTAAAAATGTAGGCAGGTACGCGGTAGGAATAAGGGATGCACAGGGTGGTTGAGGGATGTAAGTTTGCCTGATTCCTCAATTTCAGTTTCTTCTTTAAGTTCAAAAGAATACATCAAAAATGTATGACTACTATCAATTTATTTAAGAGGAAACTATGGTTTGACCTTCATATCTCCGAATAAGTTCTCCAACAGGTTAAGACTCCAATCTCATATAGAAGCAACATTTCTGATCGAAAAGAGGGGAGGTTCTTCCTGGTTCCAAGAAAAAAAGTTTTATTAAGAATAAGTTTTCATTGTTAATACAATATTTTGATAGAGCATAAAGTTTTTTTTTTATAGTTTTCAATGATATTGTGGAATGTTGACTTTAGTTCATGTTTTTTATGGTGCTTATTATGCATAACACTGTCTATTTTTATAAGCTTCTACCACTGAGTCGGTTAAAGTTCCTACAAAAGTTTAATATTGCTTAACTTAGTATCTACTAAATATTAAATGTAATATCGAGTCTGGCTTTTATTACAACTTGGATCATTAGAAAGTTTTATGAAAAAAGTTGTGATGTGTATCGATAAAATTTCACTTTAAAAGTGAAAGTTTGAAGGATATGACTCGGACTCTCCTGAATCCACAATTACTCTGTGTTGAACGACCGACGGTAACAGAGTTCCACTTTTATTCAAAACCGTTAAAACTATTCTTTATGACAATAACATATAAGTGAACCGTTACAGTTGCTGAATCCTAATAGATCTCGACATTTGCAAGCAGCTCTCATGTTTTATCACCTTGTATTTTTTCACTTTGGGTCCTTAATCAAAGGCATTCCAACTTCAGAGACTCTCCTTAAGGAAATTATTCTCCTTGGAAGGAGTAAGAACGGTTCCGGTGAAGTTACAATCATGTACTTTAATCAATCTACCTAGTGAAAAAATTTAAGCTCGGTAAACTAAGGTGGGCAAGTATCTAAATTGCATGAGCGATGAGTAGCCAGCTGGTAAAGTCTGTTTTAGTACATGCTTACAAGTTGGCGTAGAACAGGACGCTAGAACCCTTGGGGTGAGCAACTGGATGCGGCAGACGATCGGGATAAATAGAAAGACCTGTTGAATGAGGCTAAAAAATGATCCCTCTGTTGAACCATTTTCATTTCTTCTTAGGGTTGAAAAACACACTTGTGCCAACCATAACTTGTACCTTCCAAGACCAATTACTGATCAATTTCTCAATCACTTCTTCTTTCCGCATCATCGAAATACTAATCAATTGTTAAGACTTAAAAAATAACATCGTTTTGAAGAAGCTTGAAATTTTTAAGAATGTGGATGTTTAAATTAAAATATTGGTGTGCCCCAAGGCTCACTTTTCCCTCCAATACTTTTTCTTACTTTTGTAAATTTTATATTGTTCGAACATGAAAGTTTAGAATGATAAAATTCGAACTTTAAAATTGATCCATATAGTATTAGAATTCATAAAATTCATCTAGAATATTAACATATCAATGAATCCTGTCTAAGGCAACTGCTCCATTAAACATCTGGACTAATGAACATGATTTCACCTTCGTCATCTTCGAATATCAACAGAATATAATTAAACCTTTACACTTAGACTTGAATAGTATTGTGTGGACATTAATACCTTTTAAACTTAAAGCTGCTCTTCTTATGAGATTAATGAATAGAGCTTTTTTTGAAAAATTTGAAATTTAATTGACAGATGTTAAAATAAAAAATAAATTAATAGGGGGCGCTACAGTTCGTAGAGAACCAGGGCCTAGTCACTTACAATTCTCAACTATTCCTGTGTTCGAGTAATGTCAGGGATGTGCTGAATTTTTGAGACAGTTCTTCATAACAGAGATCTTCTTTTTAGACCTACAACACAAGTGTGGAATTCCTCATTTGAAAAGCAAACAGTCATAAATTCTATAATTTTTAGAAACGACTTTTAAAAAAGTTCATTACTTAAACAATATAATTTTAAGTTTGAATTAAAATTTGCATTTGTAATTTTAACAAAACTGTTGTATCATTTCAAAATAAAAAGTTGAAATAAATCCGCAAACGTCATTTATCTGATAAAAATTATTTGACATGTTGCAACACCTACGCCCTCACATCGTCAGTTTAAGATTTATAGTTATGACTGAAGAAAAAAGTTTTTCGCCAAAGTTTTTTTTTTTTTTTAAATTAAATATCATTGAGGTCAATTACGTTCAGTATATAAGCTTCCTAAACTACTTAATCTTTTTGGTTCTTAATTGATAAGTGAACATTGTAATTTTGGCGAAATTTCAACCATGATCAATTCATGTGAATATAATAATAATTGTTGATAAGACCAATTTATTTTGCCGACTAATTGATTCGATCGAACAGAACTTGTTTTAAGTTTTTTCTTGAGGATTTGGATATTAATTGAGTGACTTGACGTTTCTTATCATTTATATATATGTTAAAAATTGAAACATTTGCAAACAAGCTAATTTATACCTACCTTAAAACAGAAGGCAAAAAGTGCAAGTTAATAGTAGTTTATCGAATTTTCTACAAACTTTTTTAGGGGTACCACAAGGGTCCATACTTGGGCAACTATTATTTTCCATGAACTTAATGGAGCTTGTGACTGTTGTGCTATAAGTGTCAATGAAGACTTGCAGTTAATTCAACTTTATAATTTGTGACAAAATATTTTAAATTAAACAAAATTTTTAAATTAAATAATTTCACTTTTTAAAATTTAAACGTTTGAATTTTTCTAAAATTAGCTTAAGACAAAGCTTAATTAAAAAAAAACACCCTGTATACGTAGTGTTTTAGTGTTTATTTCAAGGAGCATTTTACACTCTCAATAGATGGATATTAGATGTAGGCTAAGGATATATCGATAAAGTGGGTAGGTGGGTGTATAGTTCTGGTTGCACAGAGTTTTGTCTAATTGAGATTGTGGTCAGGAGGAAAATTGAAGTCCTTTCTTCTGAGTTTGGTTTTCCTTCTTCCTCTGTTTTTTTTTGTTGTCTTATCAAAAGAGGTCTATTACCCCCCTTTTGTATTTGCAGCAGGTCAAGTAGGAAATCTGTTTCGATATACATATAACCATAAATCACATGCATATGTTTATGTATGTATATAAATTACGAGTATTTATGTATGTATGTATATTATTCAAAGGAAGGTGAATTATAGTGTTTAAGAAAATGATGGACGTATGTAGATTATGTAGGTTGAGTCAGAAAACTTCAAGCGCCATACTGTCTATCGGAAACTACGAGTATATATTATTATGGCAAGTAGGTTAAGCAGATATCGGGGATAATAAGTACATCAAAGGGTGACTCAATTATTGTGGTTATACTCGTAGATATCACAAAAACTGACACACATACACAGTGTACTTCTTATGTATTGATGAAAGTCTGTTTGTTTTAGGTGATAATAAAGTCACAAATCGATTTCTTCTAAATTTGATTGCTTACCATTCACTATCAGAATTTTTGATGCCTTTTTGTTATGCTGGTGACTTTAAAATGTTTGATTTCAATCAAAAGCGAAACATATATTTTGCTGAATCATCGTTTAGTTAAGTTACATAGAATTTTTATTTTGTGTATAATTAATCTTATCTCATAACTTCTGAATTTTTGATATGAATTTATGAATCAAATAAAAATAAAAATATAATAAATGAATTTGTGAGACTAAGGAAGTTGATCATTTAAGTTTTAAGACTATGGAATGTGACATATCAATTTGTAACAGTTTGTGCTTCGACACATTATGATGACCGAATTATTTACATTTATAAAAGCTGAGTTTTTTTGGTGAGTGAGTACGTTATGTACTTTACGAAATTAAACATGGAAAGCAACAAAAAATGGGTTAGTTAGCAAAAATAAGTCAGAAGTAAGTAAAAGTATTTTGAGTTTCAAAATGTGAAATGAAGGAGGCAGATATTGTAAAAAATAAATAAAGATTAGCAGACTTGAGAGTGTGTTGGTTGATAGATATTTTTTTTTTACTTTGGTTCACTACAAAGTGTTAAAGTTCTTCAAATTAAACTATAAACTTTTCTTTGAAATAAAATATTTAAAACATATAAAAATATAAAAATATTTAATACATATAAACTTATCGTATCCCAAAAAATGAAAAATATACAAACTGGCAGAATAATTAGCCATTGTGTAATTTGTTTAGTATTTCAGGTGACAATTATTATCTTTACTCTTTAATTAAAGATATAATTATTGGAATAAGACAGTCGCCATCAAATAAGTAATTTTGTGTTAATTTAGCTGTCTTATAAGGACATTCATAGGGATTGTTGAAAAAATAAAGTTTTTCAAGAACATTACAAAGTCACAAAAAAAAAAAAAACAATTTTAAATTTAACAATAATTAGAAAAAGTCGGTGTTTTGTTTTTAGAAATTTTTTAGAAGACTGTCAAAGTAGAACTCATTGTCTTGTTTTTTTTTTTAAATTCGTCAAAGAAAACAACATTTTGAAAAGTTTTTTTTTCTTGTATAAAAGTGTTTGTTTTATAACTTTTTACTGTTTTTCAATGAATTGATTTTCAAAACATCTCTTTTTGTGGTTTCGATCTTTTATTCGTTCTTGTAATGTTCTGTTTTATTCATGTTACTACATTAATACTGTTTTACTAAGTGGCCTACGTTGTTTTTTCTTTTTAAATATTGACAGGGGCGATTGTATTACAACAAAAAATTACATATTTTTAAAATTCTATAAAATAAGTACGTATACGCCCGAGTGCACAATGCAATATGACTTTGACGTGCTTCTGTAGTTGGAGGAAGTTTACCTATGGGCCATTTAATTTTGCTTATTGGACATCAAAAACCCAATATTTCTTATATTAATGGTTAAACTCTAGTAATCCTCTTAAGTTTAATGTTAACTTGCGTTTTATTAAAAATAAAAAAATTTTAACAATGTTCGCAACAGGTTCTTTAAAATTATTTAGAATTTGTTTCATCAAATTAAAGTCTTGAGTTTTACATGACATAATTTGTGCGATCATCATATAAATAAATTGGTAAGCCCAGTAAGAATGTTTCCCAATGATAAAAAAGTTAACTTTCGTGACAACCCTGATTTAACGGTTAACAATCAAATTAGCAATCTTTGTTAGAACTCTGAAATTAGTAGCTTTGTGCTCTTTGACTTTAAATATGTAATACGAAAGTGGAATAACATGTCGTGTTGTTGCTGGAAAAGTAAACTGGCATTAGTCGAAATTTGGCGAATACGGAACGAATCGCAAAATAAAATACTTTTTTCTATCAAACTTTTATAAATAAAACTCTTAAACTGACAGCGTAGAGGCGTCATTTTGAATTTAAGTGAACATCCCTGATTTTTGTTCAAGCTAAATTAGTTTTTTTTTTTTAACAGTTTTTTGAATAACTTGAATAAAATAATAAATTTTAGTTTTAAATTAAATTCAAAATAAATTTATTTGACTTTTGACTTATGTCAGTTTGCTTAACCAGCGACGATATATAAAACTGCTGGGATGTTAAAAATGAATTTACAAAAATTGGATGATTCACATTTTTCGTAATATTAAAAAAACCTTACTCCAGATATACATTCTTGCAACAGCAATGCAATGATGTATTTTCTGGTAATTTTTACTTAATTGTATACTCTTTGATGTTAACAAATGTCAATCGTATTAATAACCTATTAAAAAATATAAACGTTAAAGCACGTTTGTATATTTTATTTTAAATATAAACTTTTTTTTTCATCCTTATACCAAAATATAAAATAAACCTTGGATTAAACATGTACAGTATACGGTCATATAAACTTATGTATGTACTCGTATGTATGTTTGTATTTATAGCATAATATGAATAATAATTTATAACGTTTGATTTCTGTGAAAATTTCAAAAATCAATTTGGAATAATTTAGCTTGTGGCATTGCAATATCCTGACCACACATATTTTTTTTTTTTTCTCATCGTGTGTGTGTGAACCACTTATGTGTATGGATATGAGAAGGATATGAATAAAATTACCATCATTGTTGCTTTAAATACAAAAAAAATTTAAATACGAGTTACATAAAAATGATATATGTACATAGCTACATTCAAATAAAACTTAATTAATTAAACGAAAAAAAAACAAAAAATAGAAGAATACAATTTTATAAATAATTGCAGATCTAAATACAGACATACAAGAAGGTTTATATTTATTTCTCACAATAGGGAATGAG
This sequence comes from Scaeva pyrastri, assembly GCA_905146935.1. Taxonomy (NCBI): domain Eukaryota; kingdom Metazoa; phylum Arthropoda; class Insecta; order Diptera; family Syrphidae; genus Scaeva; species Scaeva pyrastri. Next base: position 15,806,100 of record LR989929.1, on the reverse strand, counting down.
AAGATATAAATCAAATTAAATGTAGCTCCACTATAATATAAAAAAAAAATATTTTTTCTTTGTTTGAATATTTAAACATTTTTATTTTAATGTGTTATGTTTCAATACGAGTTAATTTGTTTCAACTTTAAATTTTGTTTTCTTAAATTCTGTACAATTAAGTAGAATAAAATCCTCAATTTATTTATGTATGTATGTATATCATGTACAAAAATTGTACTTTAATTAATCATTTGTTTTAAGGAATTGATAAAAAAATCAATGACAGACTCATAAATTAAACAAAAAAGTTTAAATTTATAAAAAAAACTAAATTTTAAAATTAAAAATGTGTCCATTTTCTGACTTAAGAAAATTTTCAAATTATAAACCTTATTTATAAACATTTTTATCTGTTAAATAAGTGCACAAAATATTAAAAAGTTCTCTTTAAATGAATACATTTTCGCATTGAACGCACCCAACGCATCAGAGAATATTAAAAACCTTCAGTGACAGACCTAACTTTTTTGACATTTGAGCAATTTATTTAATACATTATAGCCAAATCACTATTTCGAGTTCGGTCAATCAGATAAAAGAAAATTACTAACAATTCTACAACTGAACGTAACTACTCCGAAATCTCGCACAACCAAAAAAACATAATTCAAATTACTAATTGACAGTTCTTCAACTGTCAAACAACCGACCAATTAAAAAATAGATCTTCTTTTGCTTCACTCGAACGTTTACGATATTACGATATAAGGTCATAACAATGCCTGATTATCTTACGACGGTACATTGCTTCCTATCGAAATGTCAAAGCCGGTCCCAACAAACGCGAGAATTAAATCTCAGTTTTTATTAACTTTTCAAATTACCCATTGTTATAAATATTTGCCGATCTTAGCTGGCGGAAATTAACTGTCTGATTTATAATATCTTTATACACTGAACGGTGCCATTTAGAATTCATTCAAAGTCATTCCGCAAGAGAAAGCTTTTGTTTTTCCTGATCGTAGAAAAATAAAAAAAAATAAATTACTAAACAGTGTTTTAAAACACTTATTTTCGTTAAATTTCTTTCATTTTTTCTCTCGCATAATTTACATTGCTTACTTTTAATTTCCTGTCATATGACTTTTCGTTGTATTGCAAAAGACAAGAAAGTACTGAATGGTTGAGAATTTTTATCAATTTTACTTTGAAAAATTCTTTGGCAAATCGTTTAAAAATTTGGATACTGAATTCTTTGAACTTAAAATTCATCAACAAAAAAGTTATTTTGCAATTTTTTGTCCAGTGTCCTGGTTCTTATCTTCAATTGTTGAATGCAACCATTTTAGAATTCAGAATTTAATTTGCATTCATTTGTATTTCCAATCATTTGCATTCTTTTTATTCCTTTTCTTCTTTTGCGAAGAACACAAAAGAATGCAAAATCTTCAAATATTATATTCATGATGTCTTATAACTGGAATCTTCTTCTAAATGAATTCATTTAATGATTTAATGTGATTGCACTCACAAAAGATTGTATTCTTCCAATGCCCTGTGTTATCACCTTAACCCATGCCAACCCTGGACACCTCATTTTTAATGTGTTTTGCTTTTTTCTTTTCCTTTGGCGACTTCAAACCACTAAAATTGCTTGTGTTTTAGTGGTCTTGTCAAAGTCAACCAACCATCAAATATTCCCCCCCTTAACTGTGTGTGTGATGGCTTCTTGAATTTTGACAAGCTTGTCACTGCAGAAATGCTTTCTTACTTTATAAATGACATATAAAGTTTTGTCTGACAGTTTTGCTTCTTCGTCCATGTGTCAAAAACCGTTTTTATTGGACATTTGACTTCTTAAAATTACTTTAAAAAAAAAGGTATAGACGCAAACTTCCATTTTCAATTCATAACCTTTTCTTTAGACTTTGGAACATCTTCATACGAAATTTGTTTTTGACAGCTACACAAGTGCATCTCATACCATCATACATAACGAATCTGTCAGTTGCGGACATTTTTTTTTATCATCAAAAGGAAATGTCACAGCAGTTATGACAGTTTTCTCTTTTTTTTTTCTTTTCATTTGCTTTTTATCGAACGAAGATGCATAAAACGAGAAAAAATAAGTGCATGTCATTTTTTAAATTATCTCCATACATAATGTAAGTACTTTTACGTACAGTTTACATGTGTAAGTACGTGCAATTTAAGAGCACAACAAAAAAAACGAAGAAGAAAACACTAAAGTGACAGCAAAATGACAGTAAACGCAGCATACAACACACAACTTTTTTTAATCGTTAAGCATTTAGGTCAGGGTCGTTTGGTTTGCGTTTTTTTTTTGTAATTTTTTATTTGTTGTAAAAAAAGTCGAAATTATAAATTATAAAAGTCTCCCGAGTAAAGAATAAAGTGCCGTGTGATTTTACAAGTCAAAGCTAGCGGCATAAAGGTGTTTGATTTGTAAATTATTTAATGATGATTTTCCTTTTTATTTTGTGTGGTGTTGTTGTTTTTAGTTGAGTTTTAATTAAATTAATTTATTTTGAAAAAAAAACAACAACATATCCTTGTTTTTCGCATGAGTTTACTCTTAGTTCAATTTTTTTTACTTTATGAATATTTCGATGTGTATGTTTGACGTTAACATGTTCATATGTATCAATTGAAAATTTAATTATCCTTTCAAGGTAAAGCGTATTAAATAAGGCGTAAATGTAATCGCGTGCGTGTATAGTGAAATTCAATACATACTCGTCCTTCTACCATAACAGGCTCTTGACATCAACATAACGGTAACTTGTCTTTCATTATTTATTATGTCACCAAATGTGAGACACGAAATAAAGAATGGTCAGAGTAATTTAAGGAAAAAAATTGTAACTTAAAACAATGTATAAAAATGTTCGTTTTTTTTTAATTTTGTATTTATATTTAATAAGATATCGAGGTTAATGAGTTCAAGGAAGAATGAAAAATTTCATCATTGTAAAATTTTTTAACGGCAATTAATATCAAGATACTTAATTTTAGATTCGAATACATATTTAATTAATTACGTACTTGAGATAAGTTTGTTTTAGTTTTGAGAGTCAACCTTTTCTGAAAATAATTAAGTTTTACAAGTTAAATCTTTTTCTCAGAAATTAAGTTTCTAAGCTGAATTTTTAAGGATTTAGTTTGAAAGAGTTAAAAATAACCTTAAATAATTTTGTATAGTAAAAAAACTTCAGTATTTTGGTTAAGTCACCAGATTGGTGGTAAAATGAAGCATTCTCTAATTAGAGGATTTGTTTTGAATATCTTGCAATGTAAACAGTTATCGTATTTTGACATTTGACAACTAAAAATTAAATCATTCCTAAAAAGGGAACGCTATACGATTCAAGAACACATTTAAATTGTTGAAGTTCAATAGAAAAATGGTGAAAACTTTGCAGTCACATTTTGCAAAACAAAAGCTCGTTTGGCATTGGTGATAGTGCAGCTGTTTGGACAAGTTATTGATTGTCAAGTCAAGTATTTTGCATAAGGACTTTGCAGAAAGGACTCGGAATATCTAAATATGATTGCTTATAAGCTTCTCCATCCTTAAAAGGTCACTGTCTCTGTAGTACGTTTTGCTGCTAAATATTCCAAAATAAGGCTTCGGTGAAAAGATTGAGTTTGATTGGAAGACGTTGATGTGGACGACACGTTCAGTTTCAATATGACAGCTCGGCTTTACGTATCACATTTTCAATCAAAATTATACATCGAAACAATTGTCACACAAAAATATGACATTCACTTTACAAAGATTGATTTTCTTGGTTTGACTTGTCAAATGTCACAAAGCACCAAGTCCTGATGATACAGTTTTTTTTTTAAGTTTGAAAATAGGATTTTTTTTTAAATCTTGAGTTTCATCGTATCTTTACAAAAAAAAAAAAAAACAAACAAAAATTCAAGATCAATCAATTCAAGAAATAAATATTAATATTTCTTAACATTCCAAACTCTTATCGACTGTAAAATATTTCACAATAATCGACATAAATATAAAAATAAACAAATAGAGAAACAAGAAAATCAATTTTCAGCCACAAATGATGTGGAAGCCAAAGAAATCAAAAAGACATTGCCATGTCATTTGAGGATAATCCTGTCACCTTGAAACAACAATTTCACATTTTTTTTGTCGTATTCTATTCAGTGTCATGCTAAGGAAAATGAAAAAAAAAAGATATAGAAAAATAAAACTAAAAAACAAAGAGAAGTCCCTAAAAGAATCGCACTGCACTAATTACCCTCTTCATGAATATACGAATATGAAACTTCAAGCCACCACGCGAAATACCTCAACGAAGCCAGCTTATTTAAAAAAAAAAATCCACCTGTTAAGAGAGTGACATTAAGAAAAACACACAACATAAACAAAATGACAACTGACAAATGAAAAATGAAAAATGAAAAATGACAGACAAAAAAATAAACCAATGGGGGATGACAAGTTCATTCATTCATCGCACAATTCAGATGAATTTATACTGTCAGTGGCACAATTATTCGGACAATGGGTAAACTATGAATGCGGTTATGTAAATTAGTTTTTCTTTTCCTTTTTTCATCAATTTTAAAGGAAATATTATTTTTAATCCAAAGAATTCGTGTTTATTTTTTGGTCGTTTTTTTTTTTTTGATTTCAATCGAGAGGGTGCAATATAAGCTAACAACTAATAAGAACAGGGTAAACCTTTTTAAATGTCAAGGCTTTATTCTTGTTTCTGAGTTTCATCCACAATTTGATGGAAATAAGGAAAACTAATGAAGGACGATAGCGTTAAATTTGGATAGGATTTCTCAGAATTCTCAGTCGAATTCTTGCTCTTTCATTGCATTCAATGGAAATTAATTAGAGAAAACAAAAAATCAATTTCACTTTTCTGCTGGCAACGTTCGCGTGGAGATTTCACATAGCAGATGAATAGCAAACTGTGTTTTTTTGGATTTCTCGGAAGTGTAAGGTTCTACGAAAATATTTATCTATTTATTTAGATGTCAAACAATGCATTCATTTATAGGGAAAAGGAATTGTTTGAGATTATTTGACTGGAAATACGCAAAGTTCTGTGCAACTTAATTCTAAAACTATCAAAATTTTCATTTTTGAAGATTAACGGTACATTGTCTCCATTATTTTAGAATGAATCGATTAATTGGTAAACAAGATGAATGATTAACGTGAGTCATCTCTTTTTAAAGAGCAGAAAAAACAAGGTCATCATAAAAAAAGTGACGGACCTCATACAGATCCTTGTGGGACACCATTGTTAATTGTTTAAGTCTGATGACCTTTAAATTTTTCAAGCAAGATTCTTATAATACTATTACAAAACAAGAAGTCATCATAAAAAAAAGTGACGGACCTCATACAGATCCTTGTGGGACACCATTGTTAATTGTTTAAGTCTGATGACCTTTAAATTTTTCAAGCAAGATTCTTATAATACTATTACAAAACAAGAAGTCATCATAAAAAAAGTGACGGACCTCATACAGATCCTTGTGGGACACCATTGTTAATTGTTTAAGTCTGATGACTTTTAAATTTTTCAAGCAAGATTCTTATAATACTATTACAAGTCAATTTTAGTTAAGTTTTCAAATCTGACTGATAATTTTTAACTTATTTTAGTTCAATTTTGAAGTCTTCTCTCTAAAGTCTCTGTCACTGTTCAAATGATATTAATAATGAATGTATCACATTTCCACTGGAAAATGTACAACTGCAATCTGGCCATCTTGTGTCACATTAAAATGACAAATAATCTCACATCTCTCAATCGCACATTTACTCATATACTCCGCATGTATAATTCTCCAGCGAAAAACTACACGATTAGATTCATTACCATTCAAACAGAGTACATATAATAATCATTATAGACAATGTAACATGCACCTAAAAGTCACATGCGAGCTGAGTTGTGTGCATACTCATACTCGTATGTATACGAGTAAGTGATGGATGATTGCGTCTAACGTTCATTGTATGCGTAATTGCTTTTGTCAATATTTCAATAAAAAAAAAAAAAAAAAAAAAAAGTGAACATCCCAAATGACAGTTACGAACGTTGATCATGAAGATGTAGAAGATACGAGTATACAATGAATATTTAACGAACTGTTTATGGTCGTATGTTGTTGTGTGTCGGTGCATCTTCGTTGAGTGAGATTTATATGCACGCGAAATTATTTATAAGTTAAGTTGTTGTTGACATTCGTGACGTTTATCGGACTCTTAAACAAACATTATATGATATTTAATTATTCGTCATTCACTAATGGGGGAGTGAATTGTTGCATGACTTCTTTTTGGAGGAGCCTACTCTCGTTATTTGATTGATAAATGTAATTTATTTTAAGTAAAGATTAAAAGTAACATTTGAGAATTTGTGACTTCGTTAAAAAATTAAATGGAGATTTTGACAAGACGTCATTCATTTAAATTTAGTTTAAATGTCAAAATAAATTAATATAAAAAGCTGATTTATCTTTTCCGTTTATAAAGAAAATGACATGACATTATTATAAAAGCAGTTTTTATGTTTTGGTATAGAAACTGTCAATTCGAAATTTGTTAAAACTTTTCCAACTGTCAAAAACTGAATAATGTATGAAACAAAATGAACTCATTTTTGAGATATTCGAATCGAAAACAATTTTTGACAGTTTTTAGTAGAATTTTTTTTTTTAAAGAACTGTCACTTTTTGAAAATGTTACCCGCTTTTTAAAACGTCATTTAGATCGATCTATTTGTCATCAGGTATGCGGCATGTTTTTAAACCCTCGAAACATTGAGCTTTTAGAGTTTTTAGATTTCAGAATTTAGATTTTTATTTTTTGGGATTCTGAACATCAGGACAATTTTGGGTTATTGCGACCATAGATTTCTATAGTTTTTGTTCTCCGGTATTATGTCTTGAAAGAGAAGATTTAGCGGAAATACTTTGGACTTGATTGTCTCTAGCCTAGACAGTATTTAATTTCCATCCTTGAATTCAACTGATTTCAATCTTAAGACCAAGACGTCGCGGTCACAAACGTCAAAATAATTGGTCTACATGATTTAAAGTCGTTTATTTTAAATTTCCCAAGTCTCTCTGAAACTCTCCCAAAAACATTTCGTTCAAGAGTCAATATCTAAATTTTTTACACCATTTTCACTTTCAATGTTTTTGAAATATCGATATCGATAATTAGACATCTATTGCAATTCAGCTGTCAAATTAAATTTCATTTAGAGTTGCCAGCACTTAATTCCCCTTTACTTTTTCAGAAAATGTTGGCTTTCAAGTGAGGAAAGACCCAGCCACTTTAATTATAGAAAGAAGTTAATGCTGTTTTGTCTCGAGTTTAATTTTTTGGAAAAGTAATTTGAAAAAATCTTTTCTTCTTAAAAAAGGTTTAATTTTTATGATTTTTACTTTTATGTAACAGTTTTAATTGTCAAAATTGTTGGCATGTAGCACATGTTTATATTTTCATGTTTGGATATAATTTGAAGCCTTAACGTTAATTCTTCGCAGATTAAAAAAAAAAACTCCTATTAATACTCGTAAGTTCTGAGAAATTACTTAAAATGAAAACACTAAGCAACTGTCACGCAAACTATAGACAAATATTAGGTACATAATCTATTTTACAACCAAGTCGTGCTGCATTTCCATAAAATTAAATAAAAAAAATATTATTATTACCATATCTCATATACATACATAATAACCATGTAATGAATAAATTATAATATTTCTACCCAAGAATATTTATAAAGACCCTTAATGCATTGTTAGACTTTTGCTATTCTTATATTATTATTATTTTTATTACTCTTGCATCATCATCACGTCTTTTGCCAACATTTTATCCCTGATGCTATTTGAATATAGAGTTCTAAGCCAAATGTATAAACTCTTGGCATCTTTAAGCAAAAAATAAAATGAAATTCATATTTAATATTAAAAAAAAATAACCAAGCCAAACAATGTACATTATGAAAAAAAAAAAAACGGAACCAAAAACGAATCTTACGGTGCATTTGATGTCCTGTGTTCGTCCTTGTTAGCACTTACGTCTACCCACAACAATGTCAGTTGCTGTCAGAATACAACACAAATACAAATACAATATAACACCCGCAAACACACACACACACACATGCACACATAAAACATCACCATCAGATAAAACCCAGAAAAATGATATCCTTGAAAATTTAACCTCATCTATGTCCTGGGGTATTTAAACGTCATCATCAGCATCGAAATTTTCTTCTCAAGTATTTACGCTCGCTCAACCATCATCGGGACATTATTATAATCTGTGTTTTATTACATAATTAAGATTGTGTGTGTATATGTATATATAGATAATAATAAACGGACATAATCGGACCAAGGATATTAATTTGATTGAGAAATTCATCATAATTATCTTCATCAGGACAAAAGCTGTGTGGTTATGATTAATGATTAACATAACTTCAACTATCTATCGAAATTATCGATGTTTTTTCGGTTGAACTATCGACATTTTCATTTATCTTAATTTTACTCGTATTTCTGAATAAAACTTGAAAAGAGAAAATGGTTTTAAATTCGAAAGTGGTACTTGAATGTTTATTTTTCTCTAGAGATTAAATTTATTAAATCGATTTGGTTAAGTGGAGAAATCTTTTTTACCTTATGCGAGTTCATTGAAAGCACAACACTTTCAAAAATCCTAATTCTTGGTTATCTGTTTTCCAACTAAAAGTTTTTCTATTTAATTAAATATCCGACTTAATTAAACTTTTTTAAGAAATATGAGTGAGGTTTTTTGCTGCTTTTTAAAAAAAATATAAGTTGTGTTTTATTCACTGCTGCATAGCTAGTGCAGCTTCAAGTGAATAAAACGATTAAATACATTCCTTATACATACATACATCACAGCTGTCATATTTTTGCTGGCTTTTTTTTCGCCAGCAATCAAATTTTTGTTGTAAGCCAAAGGAAAATTTAGCTGCACTAGCAACGCAGCAGTGAATAAGACACAGCTATAATTGGTCACTTTGTTTTTGTTGTTTTTGATAGTCGAATAGAATTACTAAACGATAAATAGCTTTTTTAATGATTTTTCTAAGTTTATTGGTAACATTTTAAACAGTTAATAGTTTTTTAAACTAAAATTTATAAAATTCCTTTAAAGAGTGCCCACGATGTTCATGGATTAAAGCTTTCAAAAATGTATATAAAGTTTTTTATAAAAAATGTTTTTGTAAAAATGTAATGTAAAATATGTTTAATAATAATAAGGTAATTGGTAATCTCTTGTAAGATGACTTTTAATGTATTTTTAATTATATAGTTATCTTCTTTCATAGAAACTATAATTGAAATTGATTTCTATAGCGTGTATTCTGTATAAGTCATAATTATATAGTGATTAAAGTTAAATGTTTGCTCTTATGTCTTAATTCAGTCGTTTTTGTAAATGAAATCCTTAAACACGCAAAACACCTTAATTAATGTTAAAAAAAGGATGTTAGTTTAGTTTGAATATACCTTATAACCGACACCTGATGGAAGGTTTTGTTGATTGCAAATTAATTGGTCGTTAAGATAAATACTAACAATAAAATGGTTAATTTAATTATTCAAAGCAAAAAAAAAGGAACCCAAAATAAAGTAAATTAAGTTGATTGAGAGATGTGATTCCCATTTTTGCAAAGTAATTGAGATTTCTTTTCTGTTTTTTGGCTTATTTTTTTGGTATTTTAGTTTTTCCAGAAACCAATTGTATTCTTTAAAACTTTAATTCAATTTTCTTTAATGAGATAAATTATTCCAAAACTTCTTGATTTTATTTTAAATTTCGAAAGAAAATCCTGATAAAAATTTAAATTTAGTTTAAGGTTTATTTTTATTGTTTAGCAACAACATTAAATAAAAATATATTTAATTTGCCTCATTCAATTACTAATTTCAAAAAGTTGATGTACATTGATTGGAAAGATTAAGTAAAATTAGTATTTTTGCATTCTTAAATTTAACATTTAATGTCTTTGAAAATGTCAAATTAAAATGTGCTTCTTTCATATAATCCTAAATCCGCAACTAACTCATTTTAGTGTCAAGTTGTTGTTAAAATTACTTCATACTTTTAGGATTATTGTAATTAGATTAATTTTACATTAACTGTCATTATCATGAACAAAAATTGACACGCATGTTCTTAAAAAAATTACATCTGGCAATGCTAACTAAAAAATCGATACATTAGTCGTGCAACTATCATTAAGAAAACAAATTGTCAGTTTCTCACCTGAGACTGAATTTTTTTGAGAAAAAAGCATGACTCTTGTTTTTGATTAATTTTGCCTCGACATTAAAGTTCCTAACTTTTTACAGGCATTTCAGCCTCTCAAAAAAAAATTTTTTTAAAGTTTCCAATACGAACTAAAGACTTTGGCAAATGGGAAATTTTAAATTTCTTGACGTTTAATAGATAGTGGCCATATTTTTAAACTACATCTGTCAAATTTACTGTCAGTTACTTAGACTTTTGACAAATTACCATTGACGAGTATTACAGCCTTTGACAACACACAAAAGGTAAAAATCTTTTTATAAAAATAATTGGACGATGTTCGACAATATTCGGTAAAACACGACGAAACGCAAAATCTCTCGAAAACATCTCCATTGTCGGAAGGAGGAAGAGAGTCGCTTAAAAATTCCAAAAAGCTTAGACCCCAAATTGTCGAATAGGTACTGCGTCGTGACTTGGACTGGAATTCATGGAACATTCAACTGGCCCAGAATTTGAAGGTAATAGGTTCTGGAGTTGTTGGAAACTGATGTCTTACGTAACATATCTTCATCACAAAATCATATATTCAGAATTCAGCGATGAGTACTATTCCTGGATGAATGTAATTGGATACGTCAATTTGAGATCCAAGAGCATCCTATGAATCTCAAAGAAGTCACTATTTGGTTTAAATGTTGTTCTGAAGATTAAAGAATCATCGGTCCGTATTATTCATAGAACGGCCATCTCCGTCAACGTCAAGTACTATAGGTCAAAGATAACCAACTTCTCTTGGCCTGAATTAGAGACATGCGGTTAAAAGAGGGCGGTGGTGGTATGCCTTCAAATTAAATACCAACATTGCTTGTACCTATAGTTCTGTTTAAAAGTGCAGCTACCGTGGTTTTCTTTTTTTTGCTTTAATTTTACCAAATGGTAAAATGGTATGTCACCAGGAAGTGAACATAAACTTTGTCAGCCACATGCCAATTTTTCCACCATTCACATTCCTCGTTTAAGTACACACTTATAAGAAACCTTAGATATACAGGCCCACTTTTCTGGCACGGTATGAAGATGTATGTATGTGTTTAGACAAGTAAGGCTTTTGTAATCCGTTTCTTTCAACAACAACAAAAAAAAAGCCCTTCCACCTGTCACTTCTTCGTGTGTTCGTTCGTTTTTTTTTTTTTTTTGTCGTTCTAATTGACACCACAAAATGTCACTTGTCAGTCCATCCAAACTAGTTTCCACTTTATGCCCCATCTTTATTCTGTTCACCAACGCCAACGCCCTCTGATGTCCTCCTTTTCAACCAAAAAATAACCGGGTGTTAATTATGTTTATTGGAATCCAATTCAGGGGTTTCCATCGATGTCGGTTAGGTATGTAAGTTTGCGTCCTCGACACGAGTAAATATGCCCGAGTTCCAAAATGGAGAACAACTATGAACTCCATGGTTTGAATATAGAAAAGATGACATTATCTCAGACGTTAACTATGGTTAAAGTCTTGACAGGCATTGGCGATGGCGAAGGAGGACGAAAGAGGACGAAAGAGATATGTGTCACCATGAGCCGTCGTCAGTCGTCGTCGTTATTGTTTTTTGTGTCTTGTGTAGGTACTCGTGTACTTTCTAAGCCAAGCCAACAAAATGTATATCAAAGCCCATTGCACAAAAACAACAGGAACAGAGCTTGAAAACGACATCAATTAACTTGAAGACTCCAAGCAACTATGTATCTACGGGGGACCTTACGTATATGAGAACATCCTTCGTCGTCGTCGTATCGTTGACGTTCACGTCATTTGTATGGTTGCCTTTTGTCTTTGGGTTTTTTGGAAAATGTTTTTCCTGAAATTTGGGGTTTCGGATGCGGTCTGAGTGGGTGACTATATCTCTCCTTGGATCTATTTTTCCTTTTGCTTAGAACTTACACGGGAAAGGGCACCTACATATGTACATAGATTTGTAAAGTTCTGTCTTGGAGTTTTTTGAAGGTAGGTACGTGCTTATTTTTTCGGCTCACTACCCGTCGTCGTCGTTGACAAAGTCCTTGTTGATGATGACATTTGAATTTATTTTCTTCGGTAAGTGGAAGTCACTCAATGCATTCGTTTCATAAGTAAAAGATAAAGTAAGAGTTGTCTTATTTAAAATCAGTCATCCTCAAAACTTCACAAAAAAAGAAAGAAAGACAAAATTACTTTTAACTGGAAAAATATGTTGTATGGCTAAAAAATGTTTTGAAGACATGAGAAGGCGGTTGTTTTTTTGAAATTCATTTTCAGTATTAGATTTATGTAAAAAATTGAACTTTAAATAAAAATTAATGTTTCGATAGTCCAAAAGTCCTTAAAAGTGTGTTGGGAAGAAGTTGAGACGTTATAAATAAATGACGAAAATTTCCCAAAAATCCTATGTGCGTAATTTGTCTAAATGAAGTTAAGGTTAATCTAGATTCGTTTTTGGGCACATTTTAATTTCTTCATGAATTTCTATTTTGGGACTATTTTGTCAACAATTTCAGGCAAAAAGTTATTCCTTCTTTTTTAGGAGCACGTCGTTAATAAAATATTAGAATTTCTGAAATTTTTAAAAGTTCAGCAAAAATGTGTTTTCTTAAAAATGATCTTAAGTGACGAAGTTGTCGAAAAAAATGTCATCCCCGTCTTATAATATAAACCATATCGTTTTGAAAATTATTATTTTTTGTTTTATTTCTATGAACATAGCGCCAAAAGCTTAAGACTTTCTTTCTAGAGTCGAGATGTAGATAATGTCGTTCGATACTATTTTTATAACATTTCTTTTTTTAAACATGATTTTGTGAAATTTTTTTAAACTTCATCTTATGATTTAAAAGTGAAAGTTATGAAATTATAGTTTAAAAACTTTGTATGAAAAATCGATTTGTGTTAAAAATGGACCCTCAAACTAAATTTGCTCTGATCTTTAAAAAAATTGCAAAATTCAATTGTTGTAATTTCAAAAAACGAAATGCTTTTTGAAAATATTGACGAATTTGTTGTTTTTAATGTAAGTGTAACTGTCATTGGTAAGACTTTGTAAAAAGGACAAACAAAAAAACATTATGGGGCACCTAGGCGTATACTTACTTTTCAATTTATTGAAAAAAACTTCTTGATAAACTTATCAAAATTCGCTTTGCACATATAAAAATTGCAAGGGCTTTGCGAATTACACTTATCATTTTCAATTTTTTACTTATCAGATTTTATAGTTCTGTGGAACAGAATGTTTTGCAAATTGACGAATAATTTGCAAAATGCGAAGTGAAAAGTTGATAAGATGTTGTTAAGAATAAAGCCCTGATCTTAATTTTTGTTTAATAATTTTGCTTTTGCAAATTCTGTTCTTGTTTTTCATCCTGTTTGACAAAATTAAGCTTTTCATATCTTTGCATTTCAAAACTCCATTAATTGTTAGAATAATTTATCTAAGAAAGGTTTAAATTGTAATAAATTTATTTTTTTAAACTAAATTAAGTCAGTAAAACTCATTTATAAAATATTTCCTTCACAAATAAATTAATAAAGTTAAGAAAAATTTTTCCGCTTTTTAGGATAGTTAATCCGTTTAAAAAATATAGGGTGTCCTACAAAAAAGCCTAAAATACAGTAAAAATAATAACATTTTTTAAGTCTTGACCAAAAATTTAAATTTTCATTTGAAAAATTTTTAAACTTAAAAAGTATAAAATTTTTTTTTTTTAATTTGTGAAAATATGCACTTTTTTTACTTTTGCGAAAATATTTATAATGCTATTTGTGGAATTTCTCAAAACATAATGTTGAAAAAAATTAAATCAAAAACGTTTAAACAGAATAGTAATAACAAAATTAAAGAACTCAAAACAAGGTATTTTCAAAAGTTAAACATTTTGTAAAATTTATGTTAAAAATACCCTTAAATGTATGCAAATCTACAATCTACACAATCAAACTGGAAAATACTTCCATTAAATTTGTTACTTGTTAAAACTAAATAAATTCTTAAAGGTTGACATAACGTTTTAGTTTTGAAAAAATCTCAACAAGAACCGTTATAACATTAACAAAAAATATAAACCCTAAATACTAGAACTTTAAATGTTCAAGTTCATTATAAGTACAAGACCCTTTTAATAGTCGCCTTATAAAGAGTAATTTATATCCTTGATAAAAACCCAGTTACATGTTTCCCATTATATTTTTACCTCGAAAAAGTTTCCCAGATCCTTTCATTCATAAATTTTTGTGAACTCATCAAAAATTAAAAATAAAGAATCTTGTTTTTTAATTTTGTATAATTTAAATATGCTCCTTCCAAGAAATGACATTAAACAAGAAAGTCTAACGTGTTTCCTGTGATGTGTCCTTTTTTTTTAATTTCCTTGACACTATACATTTTAAATGGGGTGAATGTGGCTAACATAATTCATTTTGTTTGCTCATTTTATACAATTTAATCAAATGCATATTAAAGTTTGACGTCATAGTTGAAATTGCACTAAGCTAATTCAATTTTAACTTTAAAGACTGCACATTTCGCTAGCCCTGCAATAAGTGCGCTGTTATTTCTTGACTTTTTTTTCAACCTATTTTACATCACCCCTCTCTCTGGTTGCATTATATCCAATCTAACTTTTTAAACCACAATGAACACGAATGCGGCTAAGTGGGTCATATAATTAAAAAAGAAAAAAAAAAACTGAAAAACGTAAGAAAACTACTTACATGAAAATATGTAAGTACCTACCTACCTATCACGTACCTAGATACAAAATTACAAACTTACATACATATATTATTGTTGTGACCGAGTTTCATGGCACTAATGTGCGAAATCTTAAAAATGCATTATTTCATGTAATTATTAAAAAATAAAAAAAAAACGTAAAAAAAAAACTTTAAAGCGGAAGGAAGTGGTTTACATTAAGCGCTTTGAGCTCAAGGGTATTTAAGATGTCCCACATAAAGGATATACAAAATTATATAATCCTTCCTTGACTGAGTATTTAATTAGAAATTTCACTGAGGAAATTATACACTTTTGAAAATGTTGTTATTGTTTTCTTTATAAATAAACACAGAATGTAGAAATATAATAATAAGAAAATTAACTGAAATTTAAATTTCAGGTAAAAGTTTCAAAGAAATGCCAGGTTTAACTGAAAAAGCTTACATTAAGTGAGGTATTTTTGGAAGTCTTGGGAGGGATTTAATTTGTAGGTAAGGGTTCTTATTAAAAGATGATTAACCTTTTAGAAAAGTTGACAGTTGTTGAGAGAATTCTACTTGATCTGAACGGTGTTCGACAATGACAACTAATAAAAAACTTAAACGATGTTTTTGTTACTGGACGAGGTTCGTTTTTTGAATCTGACATTTAATCTGAGGCACTCCTAGCTGAAAGGTTTGATTTACAAGAAGTCATAGTTGAAATAACATGAAAAGCTGTTATTTTTATTGTTTCTGAAAAAAATATTCATTGGATTAGTTTGTAATTTCTTGTTTCATCTCTCACGATTGTGGTTTGTGATTGTTTGACATCTAAAGAACTTGACAGCCCGAAATTTAACAAATTTTTAGATTTTAATTTAAACCCGTCCTCAGTATTGGACCTCATTTCAAACCGTTTATATTCAGAATCCAAAAGTTGAGTTGAAAAAGCGTAGAATTTTGAACTCAAGTTTTTCAGCAAGCCGTCACTTTGACGGTAGCTAAACAACAATGGGTGCATTCAGTGCTCTGTTTTTTGACAGATACGTGAACGCACCCTAGTATTCATTATAAAATTTAAGACATTTCAATGTCAGTTAAATCTATTTATGTTGCTTATCCAATTAAGAAAATGAATGAAAACATAAATTAAATAAAATTGATAATAATGAATCAATTTTTTATTAAACTTGTTGAATCGCTGATTTTCCACTTTTGTTTGCGTTTCTGTGAGCAAAATCAATTGATTTATTCAATTTTTTATGACAGATTGTCATGTTTGATAAAGTAGTTCGAAAGTTTAATTTGACTGCTACACCGGAACTTAGTCCACCGGCTGAATGTGCTGACACAACAATGACAACAAGTTTAGATTGCCAACTGATCAAATGACTACAGCTGAACATATGATTATACGATGAATGTCAGCCTCGTCGTGAGTTTTCGAAGAACGTTTCTAAATGTCATCTCCGAACATCACTCTTTCAATTCAAAAATCTGATTTTAATTTGTTTTTTGCACCCCCAACACTCCCGACTACGAATGTTTCAAAAATTATGCTCTGATTTTGACAAGTGCTTAAATTATTTGAATGGTGTCATAATATTTTATTCATAACACGCGTGTGAAGTGAACTTGTCAAATTGTAACTCGTTTTCAGAAGCAGAAGTACATTATGTGAAATTTAAGAGTCTTAATTTACACATATGGCTCTCGTTCTTCTTTCTCTTCACGTACACTCGAGAAAAAGTGGCCACTTAAGCACTTGCTCTTAAAAAATGTTTTTATTATTTCGCTAAACGTAATTTTGCATTTATTTTCAAATAAAAAAAATTAACACAAATTTATATATTCTTCTCGTTTCAGTCGCAACTATGAATAATTCAACCGAAACCAACTTTAGACGAAAATCTAAAACGGAATTTTGATAAGAAGAAGCAAATATTCTTGCCCATAACACACTTAACTAAACTTAATTTAAAAAAAAAAAAAAATAAAAGTGGGAACACTTCTGTGTCCTATAAGAATCTCTTTATTTATTAATTTACTGTGGTTCCTGTTAGAATTCTAAAATAATACAAAAAAAAAAATGTTAATAAAAGAATATCGAATACCACTGCCTCTAACGGTAGACGAATATCGCATAGCTCAGCTTTATATGATAGCCGTAAGTATCTTCCCATTTTTTTTTCTAATCTCTCCAACTTGGATTAACTTACAAATTAGATAAAGATAATTTTTAATAACTTAAACTATTAATTTAATTAGAAAAAAAGTCGTGAAGAAAGTCACGGTGAAGGCAGTGGGGTAGAAATAATTATCAACGAACCCTATCAAGATGGTCCTGGTGGCAAAGGAGGACAATATACAAAGAAGATCTACCATGTTGGAAGTCATCTTCCGGGATGGATTAAGAGTATGCAATTAACTTATTAAAAAAAAAAATTCAATTTATTATTTTGTAATTTATTTAAGGTCTTCTTCCGAAGAGTGCCCTAACAGTGGAAGAAGAAGCATGGAATGCTTATCCATTTACTAAAACCAGATACACTTGTCCATTTGTGGAAAAATTCTCATTAGACATTGAAACTTATTATTTTCCCGATAATGGATTCCAGGAAAATGTGTTCAAATTGTCGGGCAGTGAATTGCGTAATCGAATTGTTGGTGAGTTTATTTTTTTTTTAATAATTATTTATAAAATTAAAGTACCAAAATAAAAACTATTTTTTTTTTCTTTAAATTCAAGATGTCATTGATATTGTTAAGGATCAACTTTATGGTGCCGATTATGTCAAAGAGGAAGACCCAAAACTTTTTATTTCGGAAAAAACTTACCGTGGCCCTTTGAATGATGATTGGCTTGAAGAATACTGGCAGGAGGTATAAGAATTTAATAAAAATAAAAACCTTATAAATACAAATAAAAAATAAATCTTCAGGTCAAAGGCAAGAAACAACCAACAGCTCGAAACATGTCCCTAATGTGCGCCTATAAAATCTGTCGGGTTGAATTTCGTTACTGGGGCATGCAAACTAAATTAGAAAAATTCATTCATGACGTTGGTAAGTTTTGACAAAAATTTGTATCCAATCCGAAAGAATTTTTTGAAACTGTCAAAAAATTCCCTCTTCAGCCCTCCGAAAGACCATGGTACGAGCCCATCGTCAAGCCTGGGCCTGGCAAGACGAATGGTATGGCCTGACAATTGAGGACATTCGCAAGATTGAACATCAAACTCAATTGGCTTTGGCCAAGAAAATGGGTGCTGGCGAGAGTGGAGACGAAGAAGAAGATGGTGCGACTCGATTTTGGATCCGACAAAAATTTTATAAATTTGCCTCGATTTTTTTCCAGATGTTAGCATGTCTGACAAAGACATGGACGTCGATAGCCAGCAAGAAAAACCAACTAAAAAATCCTTGCCACCGCCAATTGTCAAAGAATCACCACCAAGTGTCGAAGCTAGTTCCGAAGAGGACGAAGACGAAGAAGAAGAACCTGGTGATAATTCATCTCACAGTCTGCAACTATCCAAATCCAAATACAGCTCGAAAGGAGCCCTTCATTCACCGGTCGGCTCAGCGCACAGCTTCGATCTGCAGGTGGGCATGACTTACAATACTCTGCCCGACTGAAAGGTCCACCTTTCGGTTCGGGCTCTAGTATTTATATATATAAAAATATAAATGCAAGACCTTTCCGTTTAGGTGGCAGTTGTAGTTTGAATATAGTTTTTTTTCAGTCAATCTTGGTGTGGACTTTTGATTATACATTATATATAACTTATAAATATATATATTAAAATATTTTTTATATAAATAATATCAAAATTTTAACTAAATATATATTTTTAAATTTTTTATTTTATTTCATAAAATGAGTTTGCATTTTCTTCTTATTTTTTATTTGGTATTATTTTGGTATACTTTTTTTTTAATTTAACATTTAAATGTAAATTCTTCTTCCTTAAACACAAACACACATTTAAAAAAAAAAAAAACGTATAATTTTAACTATATATATAAATCACAACAGCAGCATGCAAACGCTGTCCAACATAAAAACGTAAGTACCTTATAATCTTAAAATTTGTGTATAAATGTGTATGTAATATGTATGTATGTCTGTATGTAGAAGAGGCTCAAGAAAATCGTTTGTTTAAACTTAAGAAAAAGCATAATCATATTTTTCATTTGAATCTGTCGAGGAGTTCTTGAGAATTTTGATTCTTACTGAATTAAGAACAAAAAATTATAAGCATGAGATTTTAAAATAAGCTTTTGCTTTCTTTTTCGCATAACGATAAGAACGGAAATCGGAAACGGAATACACTCATTTTGATTCAAATTCTTCTGGCTATTTTGGAAAAGATTAAGAATTTTTATAAAGACTTAAAAGTGTATCTTCAAAGTACGGTTATTTTTTTGTTATCAATTTAATTTTTCTTAAAGATCGTGGTCAAATTAAAGAAAATTAAGTTTTCTTTTTTAACAAAAGTACAGAAAAATTAATATCATTCATTGTCCAAATTTTATGATCTTTTTCGAGAAAATTGACGATCGAAAATTAGTTTAAAATCAATAAAAATGTACATGTAAGTAATGAAAATGATTATGTATAGTAAAAATACAATGCCTTGATTTTTTTCTATAAGGTTTTTTCATTTTGATTTTTTTAAGGTTTGTGTTAAATATTAAAAAAAAAAATATCTACGTAAGTAAGATACAATTTTTAAAAATATATTAAGGTAAGAAGATATATTAAGGTAACAAGATTTTAGAATTGTAGGCTATAGTATCAATAAATCTTTTCTTATAACGTTAATAGAAATATAATAATATAATATAAAAATACAAAAACTGAAATAGTGTTTCTGTTTAACTTTGAGTGAATTTTGTAGTAAAATCTATCCGATAAAAAAGTGTTTTTAGTATAATTCTTATGATCGTGTTATATTTTTAAAATTGAACAAAATATTTAATAAGTCATATACTTAAACCATTTTAAGCTTTGATATTTACAAATGCATAGAAAATGAAACTTGGTTTGATTAGAATTAATTTAAATGAAAATAAAATATTCTGAACAAAAGTACAGGTTTTAAAATTAGAATGAATTTTTTTAAGTAAAGTGTTTTGCCAACAAATTGTTAGAAGTTTTAAGCCACTGAAATTTAAGTTTGAATTTGAATTTAATTTTTTTGACATAGATGTTTATTTCATCGTTTGTGTTTTTTTAAGACAAAATAATCAAGTCAAAATTATAAACATTTTTAACATTTTCTGTTTGATTTATTTCTATAACAATTTTCACTAACTAACTTCTTAAAACAAAAAGAAAAACAGAAGAATACATTGGATTTTAAGTTAAAAAGTTTGAAAATACGTTAATAGATTTGTTTTTTGATTTAAAAATGTACAGTTTTTTTTAATTATTTCTTTGTCTTGTGTGTTACCTTATTTTTATTTTTATCATCTTTAAACCTTCAAATTTTTAAAGAAATAATTTCCCATTTTTGATGATTTCACTTATTTTTTTCAGAATAAATTTAGTTAACTTTTTTTTATTTTTATATAACATTTTTGTGTTGATTTTTAAGATTTGTTTCCATTAAAAAAATTTAATTTACATTAAATTATTTCATATACTGCATCACACCCGTCCTTGGCAAGAGGTTTTGTGTATGTCTGTTTCCCTTAAAAAATTAAAACATTTTTTAACAGTTCTTGCATAAATAATTATTATTTAAGTAGTAATCAAAGTTAAAAAAAATATCTCTTAACCTTACAAATATAAACTTTAATTTGTTTTTGCTAATTTATTTAATTTAAAAAAAAATATGTGATAAATTATAGGATTAAAATTTTTCTACTTATTTTTCTTACAAAAGAATTTTTAAATGCTTGTGAGAAGAATTCTTTCACATGTCAGCAACTACATATTCTGATTCGTTTAAAATCATCCCCAGACTGGAAAAATCTTTCGTTCTAAAGCTAGTATTACACGGTCAACGTAATAGGTCAACGCGTTGACTCTCTGACGTCATCGAAAAATCAAAATTTTCTCCGTCAACGCACCGTCAACGTTCACATTGTCATTGTATTAAAAGTTGTCTATCACACGAATGACACCCTTCACACGTGTCCTAATAGCATTGACTGAGATATTACACAGTCACACTCAAAAATGTGCGTCAAAGCTAGCGTCAATGTACTCGTCAACGCGTCGACTGTATTTTTCGTTGACGATTACACGACGTGACACCCTTGGGACCAGATATTGACGTCATTTTGACGTCAGAGAGTCAACGCGTTGACACATTACGTTGACCGTGTAATACTAGCTTAAGAAATAATTTTTTAAATTTTATTTAAAACTCGTATTGTATTGTATTGTACAAAAACAAACCAAAACTTATAAGTAATATTTTTTAAACGAATGACCTTTCTTAAGCCTCTCTTAAACTAAACACAAATTAATACGCATGAAAAGCTTGCGCTGCTGTGTAACCAAAAAATAATTAAATTAAAAAAAAAAAAAAAACGTAAAAAAGTAATTTGTCTTTAGCTTGAATTTTGCACTAAAAAAAATAAATTCCTTAACGCATCGCAATCGCATATTCATCACTAAACCTAAACAGAACATTTTTCAAATAAATTCAAAGAAGAAACATTTAAAATAAAATCAAAACACTTCTAGGTTGCAAATTGGAGAATGGAACGCCTTGAGGTCGACTCGAAATCTAATTCCGAAGAGGAATTCTTCGATTGTCTAGGTAAGATTGACTCATTCCTAGATATGCAACCATTTTGACCATCCCTCTCAGATACGAATGAGACAAACTCTTTGGCCAAATGGAGTTCTTTAGAATTGCTCGACGAAGACGAATCACCACCGGCCCAAGGTAGCCAAATGGATGACAGTATTTTCAATCAGGATTTCCTGCAACGTGTTGCATCCGAACGTGGCACCAAACGCCAATTACAACAATCGGCCAGTTTAGATCGTAGTGATCAATCGCCACCTGGATCGCCGGGTACATCGTGTCCCACGTCCATATTGATATTAGTTGTTCATGCTGGAAGTGTTCTTGGTAAGGAGTATCTGTTTTTGTTTTTTTAATGTCCTTATTAAATATTTTGTTTTCTCTTTGGCAGATGCATCAAGTGAACTAACAGCGAAGAAATCCGATGTCACTACATTCCGTGCCGCATTTGAGTCCATAATGCGCCAACACTATCCCAGTCTCTTGTCGCATGTCACCATTAAGATGGTGCCATGTCCGTCGATATGTACAGAAGCATTAGGCATCCTCTCAAGCCTCAGTCCATATTCATTCGATTCGTCACCCTCGGCGGCAGACATTCCAAATATCGCTGATGTTCCTATTGGTGCGATTCCTCTGCTATCGGTGGGCTCGCCTGAATTCCTCGATACTGTTAACAAGACTGTTGCTGCCGCCAATATAGTCTACCATGAGTTTTTGAAGAGCGAAGATGGCCGGGGATTTTCTGGCCAAATATCAATGCTAGGCGACTCGATGGGTTCGCTTTTGGCCTATGAAGCACTCTGCCGTACAAATGGAACGAACCGCGATGAGGATGATCGCGTCGTGGACATTGAATTGGATGCAAAGCGCTTGCTGGTAGCTCCGTCACCACGAAGACGACGTTCATCGTCGTCCAGTGACACTCGCCTGCCAAAGCTGGACTTTGAAGTGAGTGACTTCTTCATGTTCGGCACACCTCTGTCGATTGTTTTGGCATCCAGAAAACTCCATGATTCTAGACAAAGTGAGTAGATGAAATATTCAAATCAAAATAATTGACTCTAGTTTTATTTTGTAATTTCAGACTTAGTGCGACCGAACTGCCTACAAGTTTACAATATGTTCCATCCTACCGATCCGATAGCTTCTCGTCTAGAACCGCTCCTTAGTGCGAGATTCTCAATGCTATCACCAGTGAATGTACCACGCTATGCAAAGTATCCCCTTGGCAATGGTCAACCTTTGCACTTGTGTATGTTCATTGATTTTGAAACTTTTGACAAAAGTTAGTCGAAATTATTTATACCGATATTAATTCAAGTGTAATAATTTATTTCAGTGGAAATTATCCAATCACATCCGCAACAATTTAGTGATCAATTGTATTGTAGTCGAAGACTTTCGGATGCTTCCATGCAAAGTACAATATCTGGCTTGGTTGAAAATGTATCGCTTAGTACAATTAGTTCGCGTAAGTTTGAGTAATGTAGACACATAAATGCTATTGCTAGATGCTTAGATTGGATTGGTTTTTATTTTGAAGTAGAAGTGTTGAAATTTAAGCTTTTATGATTTGGCCAAAAACTTTAACAGAACAAGAATTGATTTTAGAAAAGTCATTGCAATCCGTCCAGCTGTTCGGCAGATGCACTTTAGGCACGATAAAGGAAGCCACTATAAGTGACGAAATCAATTCTTGGCATTTCATTGAACTAATGAATCAATTTCATTTTATTCAAAAAACCTCAATTCGAATTCATCAAGTATCGAAAATTAAATTCAAACTATTTCAACAGTGCAACAAAAATGGTGGGGCACAAAACGTCTCGACTATGCTCTCTATTGTCCAGAAGGTCTTAGTAATTTTCCAGCTCATGCACTTCCACATCTATTTCATGCCAGCTACTGGGAGAGTTCCGATGTCATTGCTTTTATTTTAAGACAGGTACACATAAATCCTTTGCCAATACATTTAAAATCTCTCTTACTAACTTCCAAAACATAATCTGCTTGTAGATTGGAAAATTCGAAGGTTTGCCTTTGGTTGGGTTTGAAGATAAAGACAATTTGTCATTCCGTCCGGGTCAGCCACGAGAGAAGTGGATTAAGAAACGAACATCTGTCAAGCTGAAGAATGTGGCAGCAAATCATCGAGCCAACGATGTCATTGTCCAAGAGGGACGCGAGCAAAGACTCACTGCTCGATTTATGTATGGTCCCTTGGACATGATCACTTTGGCAGGTGAAAAAGTCGACATTCACATTATGAAGGATCCTCCGGCCGGTGAATGGACATACCTCACAACAGAGATCACAGATAAAAACGGTCGAGTGGCATATTCACTCCCGGACGATAGATCCTTTGGCTATGGCATTTATCCCATCAAGATGGTCGTTCGAGGCGATCACACTTCGGTCGATTGTTACCTGGCTGTGGTGCCTCCGCTGACCGAGTGTGTGGTATTCAGTATTGATGGATCGTTTACGGCTTCGATGTCGGTCACCGGACGGGATCCAAAAGTCCGCGCTGGCGCCGTGGATGTCTGTCGTCACTGGCAGGAGCTGGGATATTTATTGATTTACATAACCGGCCGACCGGATATGCAACAGCAGCGAGTTGTCTCCTGGCTAAGTCAGCATAATTTCCCCCATGGCTTAATCTCGTTTGCCGATGGACTCTTAACTGATCCACTTGGTCATAAGACATCGTATTTGAATAATTTGGTGCAAAATCATGGAATCTCGATTTGTGCTGCCTATGGAAGCAGCAAGGACATAACTGTCTATACAAATGTTGGACTGCGGGCAAGTCAGATTTTCATTGTTGGAAAGGTATTTGATTGCTCTAAAAAATGGAAGTGTTATTGATTAATTAAAATTCGACTTATTTCAGGTCAGCAAAAAGCTGCAAGGCACCGCCACAGTTCTTTCTGATGGCTATGCAGCACATTTAAGCTCTCTCATGGCCGTTGGTGGATCAAGACCTGCTCAAGGCAATGCCCGAATGGTCATACCACGTGGCTGTTTCAATTTACCTGGACAAGTAACAAATCCTCGCCGAAGGAGGTAATTTTTGAAAATTCAACAATTCGAAAAATTTGAAAATTGGTGTGTTTTTTTCGATATTCTTAGTTTCGGTTTTCTTTGTCTTTTGTTTTCGTGTGGAATTGAAACAAAAAACAGTTCTTTTTTTTTTGTTTTTCTTTCGTAAATTTAAATATTTAAATATTTGTGTGAACTTTTGGAAATTGTTGACATGATGTGTTTTTTGATTTTTTAGTTTTATTTACTTTTTTTTATGTTTGAAAATTAAGAGCACCATTTTAGGATTTATTTTGATTGGAATAACAGTTAGCATGAAAAATTTTAAATTTTTAATAAATTAAAATTGTTTTTGTGAAAAGTTTCAAGACCTTTTATTCCAAAAATCAAAGTAATTCTTATATTTTTAATATTTAATTTATGTTTTGTTTTTTTAAAATTATGTATATAGAAATTGTTTACCACCAACAAAAGAAAAATTAAAATTCGTGTGTTTTCCTTTATAATTTTTGATGTTGGATTTTCTTTTTCTTTTATGTTTCTTCTATTTTGCTTTGAAATCACAATTTTAGGTTGCATGAACCGGAAGCTTAACCTAATTAAGAAGCAATCAATATTTGTAGTGAATAATCAAAAAACTATTTAAAACAAAACTTTAAGAAAAATAACAAAACACAAAAACGCTTTTCGAACAAAATGAAACAAACAAACAAAAAAAAAATACAAAAAAACTAAAAAAAAAAACAACAAAAGTCCAAAAATCGATATTTTCTTACAGCAAAGATAAAATACTTTCGTCGCCGAGTCGTAGTGGGTACCTGAAGCGTAAGACGTACTTTAGTAACGTTTAAATGAAGTTTATATTGGCAAAAAAAACAAAAAACAATGAATTTAGACAAACCTAACAGAAAAATTATAAGTAAAAATAAAAAAAAAAACACAACACAATGAACTTTAAAAAATAAAAGAAAACAAAAATCATGATGTTTATTTTTTGGATGGAAAATTTTGCAAAGAGAAATATTAAATTAATTAAAATGGATAACAAATTAATAACGAAAAACAAAACAAAGTCGTAATTTATCGTTAATCGTCACGCGGTAAGTATATTTGAATTTATTTTAATTTATTTTTTCAAGATATTTAAATATTAATGTTTTTGAGTGATTGAAAGATCGGACACACAATTAAGTTTAGTTTAGTCCAGGGTAAGATTTTTTTGATTAGTTGATAGTCAAAAAGTGGTCCCAAGGTTATGAATGTTGCTTGTGTGTTTAAATGAGTGAAAACCGTATAAGTTTTCCGGGTCAAATTTGACGGTTTATATATTCTAATATTCGACTGATTTACTAGTTGTGTTTTATTCACTTCTGCATATCTAGTGCAGCATTTAAGTGAATAAAACGATCAAACTCACCTTCGCCAGCACAGCTGTCATTAGTTTTGCTTACTTGTTTTTCGCCAGCAATCAAATTATTGTTTTTTTGCCGAGCAACATTTGGCTGCGCTAGCTACTCAGCAGTGAATAAAACACAGGTATTGTTAAAATTGGCGGGTATTTATTACATTACGTTCAATTCTGTAAAGAGTTTTCTTCAAACTACAGCCTGGTGCTGGCCCTGACCCTGAGTATCTTCATTTCTAACACCTGCAGTTCGTTCTTAGTCATCTTTGAGATTGTGGGGAAATAACTGGTGATTGAAAGTTGGTTCTAGATCAGTATTTTCAATTTTGGGTTGGTTCTATTTTTCTGCTTCAAAAGTGTGTTTGGACGTAGAATGACTGAGTTGCCTTTTTTGTAGTCAATTTCGTGAGTAAGGTTTAAATTTTAGCAACCCAGCATAGAATTCCAGCTAAATCTTCCTATAGGTCAAATCGAAGTCACTTTCTTGATAAAGGTCTTCTGAAAACAGAATAGTTTTGATTTGGAAGTTCTTGCTTCCGTCGTATACGATAGCCATCTATGGAACTTTGAAAGTTATTTTTCAATTTTTTGATTAAAAGTTCCCCGCTCATACGGTGCATTCCATTGACAGATGGCATCCGCAAATCTCGTTGCCAGGAATAGTCCGTTTGAGAGATGTTGGATCGGATTCGGCATTGTAAATCGTGTCTTGTGACGGGGAGCGAAGTCAATTGAACGGAACCAAAAGCAATGTCGAACTCCTCTGAAATTTTCTAACGCTCAATTCGAAATCAACGGTTATCCATTTTTAGATGTTCTTGATGGTTTTTGATATCACTAGGCTGCGACTGTGTTCATCATCGTTCACGGGCACATGGAAATTCGCAAAATGTCTCTGTTTTCGTCAAAGCATCGTTTCCGAAGCACTTTTCTAACATTTGCAATGTAGTCACAAGATTTTTAACGGAAAATTTATTACAAACTCCTTTTGTAAATTTAATTCCATTTTTTTTTGGGCCAAATCTTGCTACAATCTAATCTTGGACCAAGTTTTCTCGGGAGAAATTCTCATTCTTTAAAAAAGACTGATCTACATATAACTGGGACTTTTCATACAAAGATTTTCATTTTGACATTGTTTTAATTTTATAACACATTTCGAAACACGTTGCATGAAATGGAGTTAAAAGAAACTCATTCACTGGCAAATGGCGCTGGGTCAAAAGTTCACAATCGGGTTTGTTAAAAGTCCATAAATGTATTATGAACTTATAACTCAACCAAGTGGGCCAAAAATTCAAAAAAAAATTCTTGTGAACTACTGGCCTATCTTTTATGGATTTTTTTTTTCCAACTTAGGTGAGTCAAAAGTCCATAATGATGTATAGCCTTCATATTTGTTTTTGTTTGCTAAAATGAGTAATAGAAATATTTCTTCGGCATTATATAGTTCTCATATCATTTAAATATGAATTAAAGTCATTCGCTAAATCTATTATGAACGTTTGGCTTGTTACCTTTTGACCCTGCAATGATATTTATCGTATGGTTTTTGAGAAAAAAGTCACATTTCTGCATCAAAACAAAAAATTAGCCAAGTTATCTTTTAGCCTAGAACTATCCCAAAAGTGGAAACAAAATTTAAACTATGAACCGTCCTGTTCTTGTGGCTTCGTTTCATACAAACGTCTTTGTTATAGGATAGGATTTGTAACTGTCGGTTATTTGAAATTAATTTATAATTTTTTAGAGACGTCTTTGAGATGAAAGAGAAAATCGTGTTTTCTTGTATGTGTTTAAGTTTATTTGAAGAAAATCTTTCTTTTAACTTTTTTTAAGGAAGAAATTAAGGTCACTTTTAAACTATACAAGTGCATTTCAAAATATGAAAAAAAAATCCAATTTTCTAGATTTATAGTCACTCTTCAACTGGAAAACCAAAAAAAAAAAAACAAAAATAAGTTTGTATTTCGCTTAGAAGATAAATTTATTATCAAAGGTGCTTATAAAAAGTTATTTAAGGAGTTACAGCAAAATTTGATTAAACGTTTTTGTGTGTTTGAGTGTAAAATTAAATATTTCATTTCAATGTGTATTTTTTTAAACAAAAATTTATTTATCTTAGTAACTAATTTTTATAAACTTTTTATATTTAAAAAAAAACTACCTCCAGGTACCTGGTTAAGAAGACTGTTTCCTCCTGTTGTTTGATGGTGTTTCAAACTACCTAAAATTTTATTGATATTACCAAAAGCAGATGTAAAAACAGAACAAATTAATTAAAAATAAAATGAATAATAACAATAATGTTTTTAAAAAAATATATATATTTATAAAGCTTGAGATTATAAAAATAATAAGAAAAAAAATATAAATTTAATGTTATATGTCGTTTTTGTGTAATGTACATTTAAACAAAAGTAGATCATTAGCAACAAAATAAAAATGTTTGCTCAGATTATTTCTAAAAAATTAAAAATAAAAAAAAAAATAATTGAAAGTAAAAATTATATTGTCATGAAAAAAAATTGAAGAAAATAAAAAAACTATAGAAAATATTTTATTTAGAAACAAAAACCACTTCTACTATTTATATAATTAAATTCTTTGTGGTAAATTTTTGAATTGGTATCGTCTTAATTTTAAAGTTAATACAAAATTAAAGTAAAATTATTATAAATTATTTTTGTTTAAATTTGTTTTAATTGGAACTTTCAAAAAGTCATGATCTATCATTCAATTATACTCTCTTATTATTTGCACTGTGATCTAAGAACAAAACAATATTTATTTGTAATTTAAGTACATACATTCATAAAAATATTCATAATGTAATGTGAAATAGTGCACTTTAAAAAAAAAAATGAAAACAGATTGAAATAAGTATTCAAAAAAAAAAAGTTAATTACATTGAAAAAAAAAAATGATCAAAACATATAAAAATATAAAGTTACCCAAAAACACAAAACAAAAACTAAACTAAAAGTAAAAGTAAAAGTAAAAGTAAAAAGAAAATAAATAAAAATATATAAAACATGATTTTGAAATAACTATATAAGGATTATATTTTTCTACGTTTCTAGAAAGAAAAAGTAAAATATTTTATGCAGAAACAAATCAATAATTCCGATATAAAATGTAAAAAAAAAAAAACAGAACAAACATAAATTAAGAGAAAAACTTTTTGAATTGAAATAATTGTATACCTACTGTTTATTAATTTTTTTTATTTATTTGAATTATTTAATTTTGTTTATTTAAAAAGAAATATAAAATTTTAAAACGATAACGCAATCTATCTACGTATTTTTTTTTTCTATTTCTGACCAAATTTTAATGCCTATTGATTTAAATGTTACTTAAAATGTTGTGTTTTCTTTAAATTAATAAGTTCACTTCAAGCTCGTCAAGGTTAGCAACTTTTTTTGTGAAGGTCTTGACTCACAAGTCTTAAAAAAAAAAAATAATTGGGACATGTAACAATTTTAGAGATGGAAACTTACCAAAAAAAATTTTAGTCACATTTTCACAAATATTAATGACTTTAATTATAATATTAGCTGCAGTTCTTGTGCCACTCAAAGATCTCCTTCGTAGGACTTAGGAAGAAGTCAATTGATTCAAAATCAATTCGCAAGTAGTCTAGTTGTTTTTTAAAGTTTTTAAAGTCATTCCGAAGTCAATTTTATATTTGAGTCATTTTTTTTATAAAATCAAACTGATTGCATTTGAATTGCCTTTGAGTCAATTGACTCAAATTCTGATTTTTAAAATGACATAACTATTAACTATGAAAGATAAAGTCATTTTGTAAGTAAGAAGACTTAAGAAAAAGTCATGATTTAACTGCAGTCGCTAAAAAGGTTTTGTACAACACAATACTTTGAAAATTCCCTAGTCGTTGTTTTACTAACTAAAATAATTTAACAATTTAAAAAAGTTAAAAGTATTCGAAGCTTGAATGTTTCAACGCTTTGAGTCTTAAATATTTGTATTTTTAAACTTAACTAATATAATTGAAGAAAATGTCGAATTCAAGATTTCACAATTGATTGCCAATTCTGATTAGGAGTCCTTATTTATAATCAAACAAAAGTTATTGCATTCTTTCATTCAAATCCTAATCAAAACGTCGTCGTGTGAATGCGAAAACTATCCAGAATTCCTATTTTGTATGATTTTGGTCAGATATTTTATTTTTTCAAATCCTGGTAACAAATGCAAGTTAGAATTTAACGAATTGGATGCACTTCGGAACCCTAAGATCTATTATTATCCTTGATACTAGTAAACAGGTTTTTAGTTATTTAAATGATTTTCAAACAGTCACTGACCTTAAATCGAGTCCTTAAATTAAAAATTCTTATTTAATTTCACTATTAACGATAATAATGAATTCCTGCTCAAAAAATTTTAAGTTCTTAAAGCATTTTCTCTGCACATATTTTTAAAATCCTTTTGAACAAAACTTATGTAAGTCCCATAAAAAAAAAACAAAAATAAACCAATTAATCCCACCACTTAAAACAAACAACAACAAAAATGAAACAAAATTTGGAAATGAAATATAAATAAGAAATAAGTACAAAAAACAAAAATACAAAAAATAACCAATATTTTCTTACAAAAAAAAAAACTAAAACATATTTTTTTAAGGCACGTACAAATTTTCATACGTTCAATTCAAATTTTCCTCTAAAACCGAATTAATAGGTTTCTTTTCTAAAAGAGTTTTCAAAATACAAATTCAATTTATAACCAACTTTGATGTAATTTTACCACTGTTCTCTCCTTATTCCCCATATATACCTATATAAATATAAATATCATTTAAGGAAATTAATTCAATTAAATTGAATAAAATTAATTTATTAACTCTCTATGACATTGATTTCTGCATGGAAAAATTAACCCCATTTAAAAAGTCCCAGTTTTTGTAAGAACAACACACTTTAAAAATTGCGTTTAATAAAACATATTTTTGTGAAAAAAAAACTAAACAAATAAAAACTAATAAATAAGTTAAAAAAAAAACTTGTTGCATTACGACAATCTAAAATGATTGAGTGCTTATAAATTAAAAAAAAAAAAAAACGAACAAAAATTTGTAAATTTGATGGAAGTTAATATAACAAAAATTATGAACAAAACAGATATACATACACACACCATATATATAAATGATTTAAAATATATTTATTTACATATAAATGAACCTAAATAGAATATATTTATATTTGCAAAATGTGAAAATTTAAAATAAACAATAAAAATAAAAAATACTATAAACATAAATAAACACTAGAATCTCAAAACATAGTTACTATGCGTTAGAAAAATAATGGTATTATGCTATTTTTATTTTGTATAAACAAAAAAAAAAACTAAATTAATATATAATTTAAGAAATTTCACACTAACTAAAACTCTGGCTAGTATTAATTATTATTATAATTAATTATTCAATGTCAATGTTTGTTAAATTAAAGAACAAAAATAAACAAAACTAAATTTAATAAATTGAGTGTTTATCTAAAAGTGTAATTATTTTATTCCTATTAGTGACCTCCAATTACTTGAACTTGTATGTTTTTTTTTATATATTATATAAAAAATATATTTATGTAATGCCTATCTATTGATATTAATTATATTCTGACATAAGTTACTGTTGTGACTTATAGAAGTGAAAAAAAAAAAACAAAATAAAAATTAACAAAAAAGCAAAGCAAATAGATCATATACATATGTAAAAGAATGCATAGATATATATTTAATTGGTAAATAAATGTGAATAAAAAAAATAGTCGTTTTTTTAATGAACATATCTGGAGTTAAGGAATCCCCTTAGAATTTCACTCTTAAGATAATTCTTTTAATTTCCAAAAAAAAAAATTAATTATTTAAATCTGATGTTCCTCAGGGTTGACATTTAGGGCCACTTTTTTGTATCTCAGTTGCCAATATATTCTCTTATTCTGTGATTTTTATCCAAACGTTCAAATTGCCAGGTCGAGTTTTAATTCGGGCTAGAAAAATTCGAAAACCAAGGAGGTTGGTTCCTACGTTTTATTTAGGCAATATCACAAGAACGAGTAGAGACATCACCTTCAAATGAATTTTGTTAAACAAATAAGAACTTCAAAAGATACATAACGGTCTTTCAAAAAAAATCAGCCCGAGATTTTTATTACACTGAAAAATTTTAAAAAGAAAAGAAAATTTTGGTTGGTTGAAAATATCTCAGGAACAAAACGTGCCGATCAATTTTTATGGTTTTATAAAATGGCGGTTTTGACATTTAAATTGACAGTTTTTGTTTTACAAAATATAAAAAGAAACATAAAAGAGTAAAAGACGGACGAAAGATGACACTTAACAGTATATAATTATCTACTTAAAATTTGAAAAACATTGACAATTCAATTCTGTCATTGTGTTTGGACTTTTCACCGATTTCAAAACAAAATATCTTATCTAAAATATAAACTGTAAGTTTTGTGATTTATATCAGAAAGGTTTTCGATGACCAATTAAGCACGTCATTAAAATTTAAAGTAGTATTTTGCGACAGAGTACGAGTATTCTTACAGTTAAAAGGTTAGTGGCGTTAAAATGTCAAACAGTAAATAAGAGTGTTGTCAATTAGGAACCCGACATCTTATGAACTACTGTCATCGAATTTTTAAACTATTCTTAAATACATAGGCCTAAAATTTAAAACCTATTCATCGCGTTCTTCGGTTGCATTCTGCGAAATACTGTTACTTGTTTAACAATGATTTATCAACTAAAATGCGATTAACTTCATAATGACAGAAAGGAAATCTTAAATCATTATCAATATTATAAATCTTGCACTGGAATTGAATTTAATTTGGTGCAAAACTGAAATGTGTTTATTAAATTAACCTTTTCACCAAGAACTGATTGCGTGTAAGGAAAATGTATTTATTCTACTTAAATTTGGATTTAATATTCAA
The DNA here is from genome assembly GCA_905146935.1 of Scaeva pyrastri. NCBI lineage: Eukaryota > Metazoa > Arthropoda > Insecta > Diptera > Syrphidae > Scaeva > Scaeva pyrastri. The sequence goes on along the minus strand of LR989929.1, from coordinate 15,772,854 downwards.
CTGAACACTCAACTTTACTTGATTGTATACAATTTTCTAAAATATGGTACCTGTCTGAAATTAACCCTTTTTTTAATTTAATTTTTACTTTTAAAATAAAATAAATATTCTTACCAAAGAAAGTTTTCGACAAATTCACAGTTTCATAAAGTCCATATATTTTTAATTTGTGTCCTTAATCGATTAACCCAGGGTGTAACCATTCGTATCTAGGAATATCAGAAACTGCATCACTTTTATTAATAGACATAAGTACACACCATAATAACTTAATGCTTCCAATGCAAACTAAATTGCCCTTAGATAAACTATGATAATTTGAAAATAAAAACTACCGACCACATATTCGTAGTGGTTCTTAAAGAGAAACGCCATGTTCTTGCATAAAGTCATTCTACTGTCACTCTTAAGTGCGATTGTTGCAACTGGAACTTGTCATTTGACACAAATCATTTATCGAATTCATAAGGAATTGGATACAGCAACAGTTTGCTTGGTCGGATTCGAAGACATGTCGTTGAGAAATTTCTTCCTTGAACCCGTTGAAGTGCCTTTGGAAATTCTGACATCTCCTAAACGTGGCAAAAGCCTTAGAAGTCAAGAGAGGAACATAATACTTGTGGTCCAAGTGTCGAGAGATTTTCCAAACTTTCATAGTTTCGTGGATAAAATCAGAAATGGAAAATTTGTGGTCATTTATGGGAACACTCTCACAGAACTTCACCAATACTTTTCCTTCTTTTGGGAGAAACATTTCACCAGAATTTTCGGAGTTGCTGCCAACACCACTTATGCCTATCTTCCCTTTGCCGACAATCCAGTCCAGAAATTGACATTGTCAAATACGAATTCCTTACCAGATTCCCTAAAGGATTTAAATGGTTTTGCTCTTCGAACAACTGTACAAGCGGATCCGCCCAGAGTTTTCTGGTACACTGGGCAAAATGGACAACGACACATTGGAGGCTCATCTGGGCAACTTTTTATCGGATTTCTGAAAAGACACAATGCAACTTTTGTCGAAGCATCCATTAAAAATCCCAATAGTCAACCGGTTTTCGCTGCTCTGCAAGGGAACTTCAGCAAGCAAATCGACATCAGCATGAATACTTTCGATTCCCTCAAGGGACTTGATCAATCATATCCGATAAAACTCATTAAATGGGGCATAATGGTGCCCCTTAACGGCTACGTGGACTCAAGTCAGTACTTCTTGAAGCCCTTTCAATCGATAGTTTGGCTTTGTTTTGGACTCACACTAATCTTTCTGATTTTGACCGATATGCTAAAGGATAGTCTTGTCGATGCTCCTGTTGACATCTGGAATTCCTTCAGTCGGATATTCCTGATTTTCCTCAATAGGCCACCCCAAAGGCCCACCACCAATGCCTACAGATTTGACATTCAAGTGCATTTTTTAGCATTCATTTCCGTCAATTTTTACCTCATCTTTATGACCTCATTTCTGACAGTCAACATTAAAATCAAACAATACGAATCAATTCAGGATCTGATTGACAACAACGTCCCTGTCAAAATGATCGACTACGATTGGGAGTCCTCCACCGGGCTCGTTCATCATCCAGTGGGTTTTGAAAAAATTATGGTGTTGGAAAATCGAGAAACATTTCTGCGAGAATTGAAGTCAATGAAGAACACCCGTTTTGCCTATGCCGATGGCTCAGATAAGTTGAAGTTTCTTCTGAATTCTCAACTCAAACCGAAGTTTCGAATTATCGAAGACAGTCTGCAGAAATTCTACTTGGTCTTCATTCTCTCGAAGAATTCACCTTTTCGTGAGATTCTAAATAATTTCATATTTGATGTTTTGAGTACGGGTTTGATTGACAAGTGGAAACGAAATGCTGTCGTGCAAGCTGTCAGTGAGGGCCACATTAATCCAAATTTGGAAACTATTGCAATCGAACAATCAAGACCACTTGGATTGTATCACTTTAAATTTGCCTGGACTTGTTTTGTAATTGGAATTGTGAATGCAGTTGGAGTGTTTCTTGTGGAAATTTCACTTGGACGTTTCATGGGAAATCATCGATCATGAAAGAATCGCAGAAAGTGTGTTGAATAAAATTTTTCGTATCTAAGTTATGCAACCGATTAAATTAATCATTTTATTATAATAAAATAGTTTTTGTGGATTTGAGTGTATTTTTTAAAGAAATATTAGGAGGAATGTAAGGAAAGTAACATCCCTGGAATATTTCATTCCAAACTTCTCTTTGTTTTGTTGTTTTTATAAACGTTGAGAAGCGACGGGTATCCTTCTTAAATCATGTTGTTAGAGTTTAAAGTGTCAGAAATAAATCCCAAATTGACAGTGGAACAAGAACAATGAATAGAGGTCCAGACTACATAACGGACTTGAAGGTAAGGTAAGTTTCTGGTTTTTGACATCTGAAAAAGAAACTTTTGTAGTTGGTCTAAATTTAGACTTTGATCTAAAAATTGATTTGTTTCTAGGCCAATTGATTGCGTATTACCATAATTTTTTTGTCAATTATTTTTTTACATATTATTCTCAACAAATGTCAAATCCTTTCACTAATGTCAAATATCGAATGCTTCCAATTGAAAGCATTCCTAGTGTCATTATAATAAATGCATTATGCATTAACCTAAATTTAGCAAGTTCTAAATCACTTACATACATACATTAAAATTACATCTAATTGCAGTTATTAATTTGATTTTTATAAATCTACACCCCACACTTGCTGATTGGGCATTGATTTTGTATGACTTTGTCAAATTTATTGTTTTTTAGAAGAGAAAAATTTATTAACGACAGGAATTTTTGGATCAAAATAACCTTCAAATAGGGAATTTGTGACATCTCATGAATTTCACAGGTTTGACGTTTTAAAACGATGAGAAGAGATCATTTTTACAAATTGCCAAAGCCGTCAAATTTCTGACAGTTAGGAACGAATTCTCAAGTGACGTATTTGATGGGTGTGAAATCAATTTTTTTTCCCAATGGAAATCCATAAAAAAAGAATTTTTTCTCTGTGATATGTGATCATCTGAACATAATCAACTAACTCAGAGCGTAAATTAAACTTACACCATTTCAAAGAAGTCTTATTAATGTTATATGCACTTTGATGTAAAGTAAAAGCAAAAAATTAATTCGACAGGATTTTTGAATGAAAATGTAGTTTCGATTTCTTCGACACTTCCGACACATTCTTATTAAGCAATATGTTGCTTCACAAAGTAGTCTTATTTTCCGTGTTTTGTTGTGTAACTTATGGACAAACTTCTCACTTAAGTGAAATCATTCGTCGCATTCACAAGGAATTCAATTCACAGACAATTTGCTTGATTGGATTCAAAGACATGAGAAATTTCTTCGTAGAACCTTTCGAAGTGCCCTTGGAAATTATTACATCTCCTCTACGTGATGAAAGCCTTAGAAGCCAAGAGAGGAGCATCATACTTGTGGTCCAAGTGTCGAGAGATTTTCCAGGCTTTCATAGTTTCGTGGAGAAAATAAGAAATCGAAAATTTGTGGTCATTTATGGGAACACTCGCACAGAACTTCACCAATACTTTTCCTTCTTTTGGGAGAAACATTTCACCAGAATTTTCGGAGTTGCTGCCAACACCACTTATGCATACCTTCCCTTTGCCGATAATACAATCCAAGAGTTCAACCTGGCTAATGGAAATCTCTTACCTGATGCACTTAGAGACTTCAATGGTTTTGCCATTCGAACAACTGTATATGCCGATCCTCCGAGAGTTTTCTGGTACACTGGCCAAAATGGACAACGTCATATTGGAGGCTCATCTGGGCAACTTTTCATTGAATTTCTCAAAAGACACAATGCAACATTTGTCGAAACAGACATCGAATATTCTAACTCTCAAAGCGATTTCTTTGCCATTTTAAATTTAACCTTTAACCGACAAATCGTTATTAGCATGAATACTTTTGAGTTACTTGTGGGATTGGATCAATCATATCCGATAGCATTGGACAATTGGGCAATAATGGTGCCCCTCAACGGCTATGTGGACTCAAGTCAGTACTTCTTGAAGCCATTCCAACCAATAGTCTGGCTATGCCTTGGAATCACTCTAATCTACCTTATTGCCACCGATATGCTGAAGGATTGGCTTCTCAGTGTTCCGGTGGATTTCTGGAATTCTTTCAGTCGAATTTTCCAGATTTTCCTCTATATGCCATTGCAGAAGTCAACAACTCATGCTCGTAAATTTGACATTCAGGTGCATGTTTTGGCATTTATTTGTGTGAATTTCTACTTAATATTCATGACGTCGTTTCTGACAGTCTACATTAAGATCGACCAATACGAAACTATTCAAGATTTGATCGACAACAATATTCCATTGGCTATGATTGACTATGATTGGAAATTATTTGCTGATTATCTGCATCATTACCCAGGTTTGGAAAAAATACTATTTTTACAAAATTGAATTACATTTTCACAGGAATTGGAATCAATGCGAAATGCCAACATCGCTTGGAGCGCAGGTTCGGATAAATTGGAATTCCTATTGAAGTCACAATTTAAACCGAAATTTCATATTATCCGAGAAAATTTAATGGAATACTATTTGGGATTTATTTTGTCGGCAAATTCACGATTTAAGGAAATTTTAAATGATTTCATTTTTGATATTTCGAGTACGGGCCTAATGGATAAATGGACACGTAACTCGTATGTTCAAGCCGTTGGTGAGGGATTAATTGGCTCGGATTTGGAAAATGTTTTATCAGAACAAAGATTGAAGCCACTTGCTTTGCATCATTTCAAATTTTCTTGGATATGTTTTGGTATTGGGATTGGAATTGCAATTGGAGTTTTTGTTGGGGAGAATTTGTGCTTCGTGTTTTTGCGAAAATCAAATTAAATCATTGCGAAATGATACAAAACTAAGAAAGTGTGATTTTAGAATAATTTAAAAGAATTATTTTATTTATAAATCTTTAATGTTTTTTTTAAATTCAATAAATTTAATGTTTTAAAAAATAAAATTGTGATTTCTGTGCAATTATTAATATTAGTATTTTCAACTTTGAACAATTTTTATTAATCCAATAAGAGATGTCAGTCAGCTACACTTACAGAACCGGATCCTTTTCATGAAATTTTCCTTCACCAAATAGTTAAGTGTATGTAAGCCCTCAATAGGTACACCAATTCCATCTTCGAGGTCTTGAATCGACGCTGGGATGTTGGGTTGGACCTTATCTTTCAGGTAGCCCAAAAGAAAGAAGTAGCAAGGTGTTAAATCACAAGATCACTTGTAGTCACACCTTCGAGAGATAACACAGTCCGGAAACTTTCCCGTAAAAGATCGATGGTTTCGTTGATAATGTAGCACTTATCGCCTTCTTGTTGAACGTATCGCCTCATTATTGAAAAAGTAAGGTCCAATGACCCGGCGGACCATAAACCACACCAAACAATTAAATGTTGTGGATGAAGAGGCTTTTCAGCAATAAATCTTGAGTTTTCCGCGTCCAAATGCGACAGTTTTGCTTATTGACGTAGCCACCGAGGTGGAAATGAGCTTCATCAGTAAAGATTTGTTTTACGAACCATCAATGCTAAATTTTAATAATTTCAAGGCGTTCTTGAAGCGTCTAACGTTCCATTTTTATTAATGGCGTAGTTTCAACTGTCAAAAATGTACAGCTTCAAAAGAGACATTTACTGAAATAGCGGGCTATTCAAAATAACACCTCTTATTGGAAAACCCCCTTTAGTATCTGGGAGCGGCTGTTCTATTTCTTTATAAAAAAACTAGGGTAAACAATGTTTTTTAAGTGCATATTTTTCCGAAAACTATTATGGCGATGTCACTCATTTATTAACTGGCGGTTTTTTTTAATCTTTGAGAAAAGGTGTTCCAAAGATTAACGCACTTCTCAAACCAAGGAAACAGCATCTCCCTCTTCGGTCCATTCATAATTTCAATTTCACAATACCATCCCTTGGGATAAGATTATGTTTACATTTCTCTGTACGTATATCTGTATCTCTATCTTCTATCTGAGAGAACTGCCGACTACCCCCTAGGCCGGCCGATGTTATCTATCTAAACAGCCTGCTAAAGTGCTAACCAAGAATAAGAGAATGTAAAAGGAAAACAAAACAAACTAAAGAAGAGAATCGAATATAATCTGAAATCCAAAAAAAAAAATGGAACTATTGAATACCCGCTCTGCCATGTGACAGTCAGAGCCCGAGAGTCATAGTCATAGCACAACTGCCACAAACGGCACACCGCACCAACGCGAACGCAACGCGCTCCGAGCTGAGCAATATATTTTGCTAGAAAAACATTTCCCAGCAGTCCCAGTTGCCGCTTAGACTCGATTTCGTGACGTGCGATTGCGAAGTTAATTTCGATGCTGAATCTTTTTGACAATATATAGTTTGTCTAGTTTCGTATCGATTTTGCGGTTTTAATTTTGTGGAACAACGTGACCGAGAAATCCCTTACAGAATCCCAAACAAAACATAATTTCATACCTTGAAGTGATTTTGAAAATAAGAATTAAAATTTAGTTATATAGTGAATTATAAAAGAATCAAATTTATTCAAATCGAATCAAATCGTCACTTTTACTTGTCATTAGGTAAGTCGTTGAACTTCGGAATGCATTTTATTCAAGGTATTTCATCAGATTCAGTTAGATTTTATGAGGTGGAAATTTAAATAGAGCAAAATGAAATATAAATAAAATTTACAATAAGTAAATATATGATAGTCTGTGGAATAGTGTTGCAAATATAATCAATAAAGAAAATTCAGGTCTTATTGTAATATTGAATTTGAAGTTTTTGGATTGAATATAATTATCAAAATCAAAGAAGATGATTGAAAAATAAAAAAACATTCCAAGAAATTCCAACAATTAACAATAATAACATCGTTTCAAATCAATTGACTCGTAAAATATTTTGTAAAGTGTTAAATAATGTACATTCAAAGGTTTTGTGTTTTTATTGTTATTGACTTGAAATCACACATTTTCGGAATTAAGTTAAGATGTAAAATATTTATAAAAACATTACTTATACAATAATAAAAAGAAAATCATCAGACTTTGAGACTTCTTATAAAACTTATTTTACTTTTAAAAATAAAAATGGATAATGTGAGAACGACACTGAAAAAGTAAACTGACATTAGTCAAAATTAGGTGAATTTGATTTAAGTTAAAAGAACGAATCCAAAAAAAGTGTTCTTTTGTCATTAAAAGGGCTTTTTATTATGTAGTTCAGAGCAGTGAGCCTGAACTGTCAAACAAAAAATTGTGTTTCTTTATTCGTTCTGGACATGTTCTGAGTTTGTTTAGAGCTCAGAATAAAATAACTGAGCACGCTCGATATGCTCAGACTCTGTTCAGAGGTATTTTCTGAGTTATAAAAAGAAAAACGCCTGCAATGTGATATGAATAACTATTAAACTGACAGCGTGAGGGCGTAAGCGTCGTTTAGTATCCGAGGGAAAATGTCTCGTTATTCTTATACAACATCAGAATGACATTTTTTGTTTTATTTCAACTACTTGAAACCTTTAAGCAAAATGACATAATAAATTATTATTTAACGTAAAAAAAAAAACTTGTTATGTTCTTCAGAAAATGTTTGTATTAAACTGTCTTGTATTAGCACTGTTTGACATCCCTACTTGCTTGTAAATAAAAAACTTTTTCCTTCACTTTCATACCTCTTTTCTTTGGCAGAAAGTTAGAGCTAGATAAAATGATACGATGTCGAAATGAGCTTCCTGCAGCACCAAGTTTTAAAATCCAAAAAAATGGTTTGCATAAATATTCTACATATTTAAAATGTATGTTTATAAAAACACTAAACACTCAAGAGATTTGAAAAAAAAGGAAACCTTTCTTCTTTAATGTCATTTTAATGGCAACAAAATTACTTAACTTCAAATCGTGTCAAAATACAAACTATTATCCCAAAATACAACGTAACTGCTCAGACTATTTAAGACTTCTAGTTTGCTCCTGAAATGTTTCCATTAATTATTTTTATTTATTACAAATACCTAAGTTACATAGTCACTGGAATACAACAACTGATAACCTCTTAAGTTAAAATTTTTCCCGCAACAATGTTGTTTTCTTTTTATAAAACAAAAAACAGAATAAAAAACACATGGCAAGAAAAGTGTTGAAGAGAATACGAGTCGTTTTTTTTTTTGTTTAAATAATAATAAAAATCATTTATCACCATTTGATTTCCTCTCTCTTGGCCTTGAATTTTTGTACGTATTCGGAGCATAAAATTATTATTAAAAAAAACGAATAAAACAATAAAAAAAACTATTATTTTTTAATTTTGTATGCGTCTTTGTGGATCGCTGATCGCTGATCACTGATCATGTTTATGTTTTATTTTTAATCATGCTTTCGAGGGAAAGTGAAGTTTGAGCGGATGATTCAATAAAACCTAGAATTTCGAGCATATGTATTATGTATGCATATGGGGAACCCTGGGAATGTCCACTCATTTCATTCATGTGGAATGGTGGCTACGTCTTGAGTAAACCAGTTTCTGGAATTTAATCGAGTACTAGTTTACCGGCAAAAGGTATGTCAAGTCAACACCTACTGAAAAGCATAGCCAGTGTGAATTTAGTTAAAGTTGGTCACAAGGCGTTTAAAGAGACCATTTTCATTCTCTTTTTAGACTACAACTGACGCAAAAAGAAATGTCATAATGTGAATGTACCTTAATTTTTGCAAATGGTGTCAAATGTCATTCTATAGACGTCATGCAATATTATCAACTTTTCATCTTCAAAAAATAAACTTTTAGGAAATATAGAGCCAATAAGTACAATCTCATAGTTATTATGACATTACTTAAGAAATATACATTTAAGCCGTAGTGTCAAAAAGGAATGAAACAAAATTTCGCTTTAGTTTTTTTTTTTTTTTTTTTGAAGTTAAAGTGAAATCAGTGAAATTGATAAATTACAAACAAAATTGAAGACTTCGACCTGTGTGAGGTGATAGCCAAATGCTCGCCAATCAGCAATCGTAGTCACTTTCCAGTGACAATGACGTTTCTGACGTAATATGAATAGAGTTACCAGATGCTTACAAAAAGTTGAAACTAGCTCAAATTGAGTTCTTGAGAATTTTTGACAATAGCCATATTGGATACGTGACATAATGTGAAATGTGACATTTATAACATCGACTTGTACAATTAGTGGAAAATCCTTTATGATTATGTTTTTTTATTACTTATGTATAGTATATGTTATTTTTAACACGGACAGCAATAAGACCAATGGTGAATTATGACGTTTACACTTTGATTTATATTTTAACAATTTTTTGAAAAATGAAGTGTAAAATGACAGGGCAGCCATTTTATATAATGTAGATACAAATTTTAAAATTCTTATTGAAAATCAGCCATATTTAAAAAATAAGAGATATAGACTTCAAATATATTTTGTTTTGTAAATAATGACGTGAAAAAATGACTTTGAAATGACAGTCATTTTTAAAATTTAACATTTCAGCCAGTCTGAAAAAATATTTCACCAAAAAATAACTCTGCTGACATTAATTCAATTTTAATATGCATACTCATTGACCAAAGTGTGTCTGGCGAACTGTCAAATCACATTTATAACATTTCATTCAAACGTTCTCAAGTTAATACTCTTTAAGTGAAGCTACATCTGTCATTTTCATTAACAATGAAAAAAAATGAACTTCGTGTGTTTGGACAAAACATTGTATCCCTATGAGAAAAAAAACTTTACAAAAATTACATTTTTTGACACTATTTTCAGTAATAAGCTTTTTTAGAATGAAAACGTCTCAAAAATGTCAAGAGTTTAAGAATAGCTAGAATTGAAATGATCAGTTCTTTGTCTTCAAATAAATTTTTTGTAAAAATAATTTCTTGTTAACAAAAACTCAAGTTATAGTTAAAAAAAATTCACCCTGTGAAGTTTGAATTCTTTAATTTTTTTTTTTTCAATTTAAGATATTTAGGTACAAAAAGAAATGATGATTAAAAAAATTAACACACGTGCTTAGATTTTTAAATTTACAAAACCCAACTAGACAATTCTAAAAAGTTTCAACAAATCTCCTGAAAAACACACCCAACACCCCCTTCCAATGCTCCGCAGCAAAAACTGTCACCGCCATTATATATCCGATAATTAAACAATTCCAAGCGAATGACAAATGATGAAACGTCAGCGGTATCGGCAATTTCTGAGGCTTTTCTCCCGATTTATCCACTTCAAATCCAGCCGCGATAGCCTGGACAATTGTATCACTATCCCATTTCCCAATCAATCCAGTGTCCATAACCTCAATGACAAACTCACTTAGAATATCTGTGAACGGTGAGTGGGGAGCAAGTAAAAATCCCAAATGCAATTCCACCAAACCGTCTTCGGTCGAATGGAATAAGGGCTTCGCGAAATAAGTCTGCAGCCCGATTAGAAACTCTCCTCTATCCGATCCAACGCCATAGGCATAGCTCGTGTTTCGCATGGAGTTCATTGAGGTTATATAAGTGGCGTAATCGACGGAGGCAACAATTTGTTCAAAGCCTTCCGGATGCAAGTCCATGTCCGATATCAGAGCCCATTCGTAGTAGGGAATCATCACAATCACATTGTTGTCAATCAAATCCTGGATCGTTTCGAATTGTTTGATGCGGATGAATGCAGTGAGAAAGGACGTCACATAGATGTTGTACAGCTTCCCCAGGACGAACGACAAAAATAGCACCTGAATGTGAAAGGAGTAGTCTCTGGTTATTGGCTTTTCAGGTGACATATTTAACATAGCCAGCATTGTTTGACTAAAGGAATTCCACACATTCGACGGCAAATTCACATAGACGTCCTTAAGGACCTCCATGAAAACGATATAGGCAAAACTGATCCCGATCACTATCCATACGCATGTGGAGAATGGTTTGATGAAGTATTCGTTGGGATCGACGTAGCCATTCAGGGGAACCAGGATATTCCAGCTGACATACTTCACAGGATAACTGAAGTCCAGTGGCGGTGTGGGAGTGAAGACATTCATACTTATGTCAATTTCATTGCTAATTGTTGCATTTATCACACCCGGAATCGAAAGTCTTGTCGAGTTGCTGATAACGATTTCCTGGTAAGTGGCATTATGTCGGCGCAGGAAGTTCACAAAAACTTGGCCATAACTTCCGCCTACGCAGCGCTTTCCATTCTTATCTGGGTATGGAAAAGACCGTGGGATATCTCGCTGCAAGGACGTACGAAATGTCAGGCCATTTAAATCCTTCAGAGCATCGGGAATCGGTGCGTTTTCGTCATCCAGGTGGATTTTTTGAAATTGATTGGGCACATCGGCATATGGAAGATAGGCGTAGCAAATACCGTCAGCAATTCCAAAGATCCTCGTGAACTGTTTCTCTTGATGAAAGAACTCAAACCATCCCTTCAAGTCGTCCAAAGTCAGTGTCAATATCACGATAAATTTTCGAATTCTCAGACGTTCGATAATCGAGTCCAGTAGCAGAAAAAATTGACTATTTCTCTTGGGAGTTCTGAGGACGATAATTGCATTATTCGACAACAAGCCCTCGTCCCCCTTTTCATAGTTATCACTAAGTTCAGTCGTTAAAATGGACACAGGTATTTCCGGGCACTTGCTCATAAACAAAGCGATGAAATCTTCATAAGCATTTATATAATCATCATCAGCTCCAATAAAACACACCATTGACGAATCACTTTCCTCGTAAATCCTTTTAACGAGCTCACTTAATTTAACTGGCAAACTATTTGCCCAGAAGCTTCCGACAACAATGCTCGTAATTGCCAACCAAAATGTAACCGAATTCGAATTGACGAGGGACATTTTTGACTAAATTTACTCAATTATTTGATGGAAGTCAGTAAGTTGTCATTGTCACCTGATGTATAATGGTTTTGGTGGGCACTTAATATTTGTATTCATATTTTTTTGTATTCCTTGCATACAATTGTACAAGCTGGTAACTAGTATATTTAGTTAAAATAATCACGGGGAGAAGGTGTATAATTTGTTTATTGTAAATGCACATAGGCGATCTGATATGCAAATAAAATTGTCCTTGGGTAACCTATTTGGCTGTCACTGTCAGGGTGGTAGTTACATATAGTAAATGGGTTATTTTTCTACACACAATAACAAACAGGAATTATGTTTATATTGTTAAACCCCTTTTTTTCTAACAGTTAAACCAACTTAGATGAAAAGTTTGGTTAAATTTTGGGGATGTTAAATTGTAATCAGTAGACTGTCAAGTTAGAGAAAAAGGATGCAACCTGACGTTTTAGTACAAACTATTCATTCTATGTTTTCGAATTCTGAATTTACATTAAAGTACAGAAACATATTGATTTCCACAAAGACACAATATTCCGAAATGTCAAAAAGTGATAACTAGTCTTTCACTCTGACAGCTAAACTGTGAATTTCTATCCAAAAAAATTTCTTGAACTGAAAGAGATAGCGAACATTTTTTACTCTATTGTATTTATTTTTGATGAAATCTTTTTTACTAATGTATTTTTGACATTTGTATTTAAATTCTAAATTGTTTACAATGAATACGTTCAGTTACAGTGAAAGAAAAACAAATTCGTTTTAAAAGCAAATTATTCTATGATTTTCTTAAATTTCAAAATTATTTCTAACACAAATATTTTATAGAATTTTATAAAAGTGTTTAAAGTTTTAACTTTTTTAAAGACTAGTTAAATTAAAAAACACATTTTTAGTTAAACGGGTTTAACTGTTCTTGAATAAGATACATGCATTGATTTTTTTTTAATTTGTAAAAAAAATAATATTCTTAGGTAGAATGGAATTACGTACTCTTACGTAATTTTTTCAAATATTTTGATTCCTTTTATTAACAAAATAATAACAAATCATCATCACATGCAAAATAAACAAAGAATACAAAATGGAAGAAATTGAAATGTTGAGTCTTCTTAATTGATTTCAATGTGATGATGTGAAAACACATTCATTTAAATGTCACCTGCAAACTATAAAATTTTGCAACAATTAAGAGAACTACACAAGTTGTTATATTGTTAGATAATATTTGCACTTGAAAAATTAGCTCGTTTGACATGAAAATTGTTGTTATAAATCAGTAGAGGATTCAAATAAAATTCAGTTAAGTGGGAGTGGGGCTGAATACGAGCATCAAAATAATTTATTGAATACTTTCAATTTTAGTCTAGAAATGTTCCATTCACTTATGGCCACGATTTGACACGATTTTTGACTTTGATTTTGTTTCCATTAACTTAAAAAATCCGGAGTCACTTTAAAGTGAAATTTGGGGTCCATGTCAGAAGAACAGCTGGTCAAATAGTAAGAGCTGATAATAATATAGAAGGAAAGAGGCTGGGTGCGACCCACACTTTGAAAATTTGGCATTCCTGATATTAATTATTTTACTTTTGATGTCGATTGATAAAAATTTTAAATACAAAATTTATGAGATTTAATAAAAATTTCGAGATATTGTAGCGGAAAAACAATATTAACAAATTCTTTTAGAACTTCTTGTAATTTTTCGTTTATTTCAATATTTTATCAATTAGGTATTGACAAATGCATTATAATGAAAATACAATACATGTGTAAGTAAGTACATATCACTGTTTTTTTGAAGATATTTGAGCCGAACTTTTCGTTAAATTTTAGTTTTAGATTTTTATTTTTCGTTAAAAAACTGTCGATTCGATATTTGTCAAAAATATACTTTATGTTAACAATTGCATTAGGTATACAAAAAATAAAATAAATATTAAGTTAAAATGATTGACTACTCTCGAAATATTCAAGTCAAGAAAAAACTTTTGACATTTTTTGGTAAATTTTTGATTAAGTTTTTTATTTTTTGTAAAAAAAACTGTCAAAATTGTAGCAAATATTAAAAATTTTATTTGGTATTATTATAAATAAATTTGAAGTCAATATCGTTGCCCATTCTTAAAATATTCAAGTCAAAAAACATTTTTCACCAACTTTTGGTAGAATTTTTTTTTATTCTTTGTAAGAAATCTGTCAGTTGATTTTTTTCCAAAATTTTAACAGATGTCAAAAATATCATTTCACATTGAAGAAAATTATTTTGAACGTAATATCATTTTTGCTTCGATGTATATTTGAGCTCCAAAAATTTTTTTTGTTTTTCAATTTAAAAAAAATTAACGGTTTGTTTAACCCTTTTTCAAATGTATATAAAATCTGTACCGCGTCACATTGTACATAAGAAAATGTATTTGAAGTCGATAGCAATATCCGTTACTGAGATATTTGCGATAAAAAAAAATTTGTACTGTTTTTTTTTAGTGAAAAAAACGCTTGACCAATTTTTATGAAAGTCCTTTCTGCATCTTTCGAAGTTTTAGCCTGTCGAACAAAATTTTATTTAAGTCAATATCTCTACCCGTTCTTGATATACCGTGGACGAAAAATGGTATCCCGAAAGTACGAACGTATGTACACACACACACAGATCTCGCTACAAATGACGGATTTAGATTCTAGGGACCTTGAAACGTCCAGATTTGTCAAAAATTTCAATTTGACAAATCAGATCGATTACAATAACTCCCTATGGGAAGTTAAAAAATAAACGATGGTGGTTGATCCAAGCCAACAGAGCCTACAACAGTAGTCTGTCTGCTTTTTAAATCTAGTAACCTTACTTCTAAGCTGCTGTTGAATAGAACAATATTCCAAATGGATGCAAGACCTTTGATACTTAGTAAAGGCATTCCGACCTTTAAGGAGCGTTCGAAACAAAAGTTACCATTATAAAATTTCTTTTAGATTTAATATTACTTTATTTAAAAACATAACACAACTTCTTTCAATTTTATATTAACTGTTATTAGATTTTCGATAAAAAAAAGTGGTCCTAATTTACTGCCCTGAAGATTCTGAAGAGTTTCTGAATTTAAACTGTTAAGATAAAATATATAAGTATGTTATGAAAAAGGAAGGTGATCAAAATGTCATGGTCAAGTTTTTGTCTGTAGTTCTAGGGCAGTTAAAACAGTTATCAAGTTTTATCTTTTCTTTAAAAAATTTTAATAGAAAAAAAAAAACAAATGTAAAAATACTTCTTTAGAAACTGTTTCATCGAACTTATGGGAAAAAAATAAATTTTTACATTTCCTTTCACAAATTTTCTATTACGAAGTTTTCTTCTTTTTATGATTTTTTTTTCTTCAAAAGTCGATATTTTAGAAAAATAATAATAGGTGCAACGCAGAGCAAACTTAATAATTTAATATAACAGTTTTGCAAATGATAGAATGAATTATCTTTTCACCTTTTCATGAGAATTTGTAAAAACTTACATCGCCTAAGACAGATGAAACAAACGAGGCAAATGAAACAAACGAGACAAACGCGACAAACGAGTTAACGAAACAAACGAGACAAATGATAGACGAAACTAAGTAACCAGAGAGACTCTCGATAAATGTCTGTCTCTGTTTCCTCTTTGACACTTTAATCGTAGTATCGTCTCGTCTGGTTTAAATAGAGCAGACTCGATATGTACGTGGATCGTCTGGAGGTCAAACATGCCAATTTTCATAAGTGTGTGATTAACTTTAATACATTCACTAATGTCAAACATCGAAAAAATATCAAATTAAAATCATATTAGCGAGTGTTTCAAATTATGACGTATGTACATATGTTTTCCACTTGCATGGTTATTTTTATTCTTAAATATATGAATTTTCTTTGTCTGCCATGATTTTATGTGATTGCTTTTTTGAATACTCTCAAATAATGCTTTCTTTACTTACCGAAATAAAAATAGCTTTCTTAATTTATTTTACAAGCAAATAAACGTAAACTTAAATACCCTTTTAGTCAAACAACACAGTAATAAATAGGTTTGTATGAAATAAGTAACAATTGTCATCCCTACACCCCTGTCAGATGATGCACTTGTTCCGAACATTGTATATATTAGGCTTTCTCCTTACTCGTTACTTTTAGTTTCATCCGATTATTTCTGCAGATACATTTTAGTTCAATCAAAACATCATTCGATTTTTGTATGT
This sequence comes from Scaeva pyrastri, assembly GCA_905146935.1. Classification (NCBI taxonomy): domain Eukaryota; kingdom Metazoa; phylum Arthropoda; class Insecta; order Diptera; family Syrphidae; genus Scaeva; species Scaeva pyrastri. Next base: position 15,756,702 of record LR989929.1, on the reverse strand, counting down.
TTTTCAAATTAAATTAATTAAGTTGATATTTATAAAAGTGCTTTGACAAAGTTCTTGGTGTTAGCTTTTGCATCAAAGAAACAACTTGATATCTTAACAAAACATCTAACACCGTTAATAATGACATTTCTCAATATTTATTCTATGCGTAAATTATCGAGTTGCTGAAGTTATGCGAATTTAATTGGCACTGCGTTTGATAAATTATTCTTCAAATGGCACTGGTCAAAAAACGCTGGCGTTCTTGATTCTGAAACTAGTAACCGGGAATTTCGGTTCTGACATAGAAGTTTGTAATCTCATGGAAAAAATCCATCACCTAGATGACACTTCAACGGTCTTCTTTGTTCGAATTGAATGAATTATCTTTTCAACTTTTCATGAGAATCTGTCAATTCTTCAGTAGACATCTGTACCTACATATGTAGTTAAAGGTCTTACTTCGAATAAAAAAAAAAAAAAATTACATAAAACATACAAAGAGTTTTAAATACATGTCAAATTCAATAGCTTTTAAATTAGTTTCCATTCGGAAATGTGAACCATGCAAATATTTTCCGCCCATAGTGTTCCATTCAAATGAAGCATTGACTTATGAATAAGTGTAGTGACAGCACAATTAAAGTGACAGCAGACAATTCTATGACTTTCAACTTCCTAACTCAAATATTATTTATTTCATAATCTTATTTGTTTTTAATCACAATGTCTATTTGCTTAACTTGTCAACCGAAGCTGATGTTTATTATTTAATAGCTTGTATCGGGGTTTGCGTGTGCAGAAAATACCTTTAACGATTATGATGTCCTACGAGTATTGCAGCGAATTAAAACAACCTAAATAACGGTTTATTTCTAAGCCTACTCATTTAAAAATGTTCGTCCTCAAAGCCATGACATACTTCCTGTCGCTTGCCAATACTTTTGCAAGTAAAAATAATTTTCATTTAAGTGAACTAATTGAGAAAATTCACCTGGAAAGTGATCCAGATAATGTCTGTTTTATTGGAACTGACTTTGAGTTCGTGAGTGATTTTATGAGAAGACATTTAAACATCAAAGTGTTGATAATTACTTCGCTATCTGAAGTCTACACAGAAATACCCTTCATGACAGTGTTGGTAGTGGATGTTTCCCTTCAGCAGGAGCAACAATTCACGCCATCCATGCTGGAAGAATTCATTCTGACACTTCGAGTTCGAAAATTCGTAGTTGTTTCGGCGGATAGCTTCGAAAATCTTCGAGATTATTTTCTTTTCTTCGAGGAAAACAAATTTACACGGATATTTGGGGTTTGGAATGACACACCCTATGTGTACATGCCATTTGCTGACACTAGAATCCAACAGGTCCAGATGGACGTCGAACTTCCCGATCCTCTAAAAGACCTCAACGGTTTCGTTTTTCGAACAACCGTGGAGCGAAACATTCCTCGGACGTTCTGGTATAAGTCGGAGGAAGGACATAGCAAAATAGGAGGCTGTTTTGGTCAAATATTTTTGGGCTTTCTTCGGCGGCACAATGCAACTTACAAGGAAATTAAGCTAACCAATTCCTCGGACATGTTTAGTCCCGGTATTGTAAACGCAACTCTGCAGAACAAAATTGACATTAGTATGAATGCCTATGGCAGTAACAAGGATCTTGACACCACGTATCCAGTGAAATTCGGGCGATTCCTAGTGATGGTCCCACTTAACGGTTATGTGAACCCCAATGAGTATTTCGAGAGACCCTTCTCGCCGACTGTTTGGGTATTGGTAGTTGTTACTCTGGTCTATGTTGTCGTGATAGATGTCATTTTAAAAGTATTAACCAACGAACCTTTTGAGGTGTGGCAGAGTTTTAGTCAAATGTTTTTGGCAATGATTGGTCTGCCGCGTGAGAGACCCGTCACAACCGCCTATCGACTGCATTTTCAAGTTTTCGTATTGGCATTTATCTTGGTGAACATTTATGTCATTTCGTTCACGTCATTTTTGACAGTTTACATAAAAGTCAAACAATTCAACACACTGAAGGACTTGATGGATAATAATTTTAAAGTTATGATGGCGAACTTCATTTGGGGAGCAATTGCCAAAGCTGGCAGCTATCCGCCTGGATTTGATAAGATTGTAGCTTCGGTTGAACATAAGACTTATTTGACAGAACTGTATTCCATGAAGAATACAAGCTTCGGTTATGCTGTGAGTGCTGATACAAGTGATTTCCTAATACGTCTGCAAGGATGTTTTGGAAAACCTCTTTTTCATACAACCCAAGATACTCTATTGGAATACACTCTGGGATACACACTGGCGAAGCATTCACCATTCAAGGAGATTTTGAGTATCTTCATCTTTGATGTCATGGAAACGGGCTTGGTTACTAAATGGGATCTTGATGTTGTTGTTCAGGCTCGTTTTGCTGGTGTCGAAGAACTTACTATTCAACGGGAAGAAATCCAAGTCAATGGTGATGAGCATGTTGCTTTGACAGTTCGACATTTGATGTTTTGTTGGAATCTACTGGGACTTGGTTGGGCAATAGCGACGTTTGTGTTCGTGGGCGAGAAGTTGGGGGGAATTATTTTGAAAAGTTATATCAACAAATAAATTTTTGGAAAAAAAAATGTATACATTGTAGATTGATTTGAATTTGAAGCTTTTATGCCAAAAACTAACATCAGTGACATGTTAGAGTAAGTACCAACGCTTATAGAAATTTTAGTGAAGCAGAATTTTGACAGTTCCAAAATTTTTTTAGAAAGTACTGAAAAGCACGGAGTAAGTAAGTTATTGGTAAGATTTAAGACAGTTTGAGATTAATGGAAAAATATAAATTAATTTGAACAAACAAAACGATTTCATAGTTTTCCTGAGGAGACAAACAAAGCAAACGATACAAACGATACAAACAATACAAACGATACAAACGAGACAAACAAGACAAACGAGACAAACGAGACAAACGAGACAAACGAGACAAACGAGACAAACGAGACAAACGAGACAAACGAGACAAACGATACAAACGAGACAAACGAGACAAAAGAGACAAACGAAACAAACGATACAAACGATATAAACTATACAAACGAAACAAACTATACAAACGAGACAAACAAGACAAACGAGACAAACGAGACAAACGAGACAAACGAGAAAAACGAGACAAACGAGACAAACGAGACAAATGGAGCCAATGAAACAAACTATACCAACAAGAAAAAGAAGACAAACGAAACAAACGATACAAACGATACAAACGAGAAAAACGAGACAAACCAGACAAACGAGACAAACGAGACAAATGAGACAAACGAGAAAAACGAGACAAACCAGACAAACTAGACAAATGAAACAAACGAGACAAACGAGCAAAACTAAAAAGATCAAACAAACGAGACACATAAAACAAACGGGGCTAATGAAACAAACGATACTAAAAAGAAAAAGAAGACAAACGAAACAGATCAAACAAACAATATAAATGGGACAGATAAAAGAAACAGGCAAATGAAACAAAGGAGACAACGAGATAGACAAGACAAATGAGAAAAAAGAGACAAACTAGACAAATGAAACAAACGAGACAGACGAAACAAACGAGAAAAACGCAACAGATCAAACAAACGAGATATATGGGACAGATAAAAAAAATAGGCGAATGCATCAAACGAGACAAACAGGCGACCGAGACAGGCAAGATAAACTCGATAAATGAAATAAACCAGGCAAGTGATAGACGAAGCTGAGTAACCATCTCGATTAATGTCTACCCAACATGTAAAGCATGGTCTCGGTTTCCTCTTTGAAACTTTAACCGGTTTCAAATCTAAAAAAACACAGATGTATCTAGTATCGTGGTCAAACATGGTTGATAAAATGATAAGTGTGTTTTCAATCATTCACTTATAGGGCAAACATCAAAAACAAAAAACAAATTAAAATCATATTAGCGAGTGTTCCGAATTATGTTTCCCTCTTTGGATGGTTATTTCTTCTTAAATACATGAATCTCCTTTTGCTGCCATGATTGTATGTGATTGTTTTTTAACTACCTCAAATATGAGTAAATACTCGAAATACTGCCTCTTACCCTGTGATTTGAGTCCTTTAATGCATACTGCCTTTCATATCAAATAATGCTTTCTACTTACCGACAAAAAACAATTTCCTTAATTTAGTTTACAAGCAAATAAACGTGAACTTAAATATCCTTTTAGTCAAACAACACAGTAATAAATAGGTTTGTATAAAATAAGTAGCAATTGTCATTCCAACACCCCTGTCAGATGATGCACTTGTTCCGAACATTGTATATATTAGGCATTCTCCAGCTTTCGTTACTTTTAGTTTCATCCGATTATTTCAACAGATACATTATGTTCTGCTAACATCACTTTCACACGCAGGACATCATTCGATTTTGTATGTTTTTGAAATTAAATTCATTCAGTTGATATTTGTAAAACAAAAATAAAGTTTAATATTGACAAAGTGCTTTGGTGTTTGCTTTTGCAAAGAAACAACTCGCTATCTTAACTGCCATCACTAACAAAACAGGTCATTTCAATGGCGACCAAATAAAACCGTTAATAATGACATTTTTCAATAATAATTATCGAGGTGTTGAAGTTATGCGAATTTGATTGGCACTGGGTTTGAAAAAGTATTCTAGAAATGACACTGGTCAAAACATTGTTGCCGCTCTTGATTCTGACATTGGTAACCGGGAATTTCGGTTCTGAAATAGAAGTTCGTACTCTCATCGAAAAAATCCACCACTTAGGTGGAACTCCGACGGTCTTCTTTGTTCGAATGGATCAGGATTTCGTGACTGAATTCATGAAAACCCATTCTGACATTCCTCTATTGACTATTTCAACCAGTGCCATTGTAAATCCTTCAAACAACTCATTGAATGTCATTCTGGTTGTGGAAACGTCAAATTTTAACAATCAATTTGACGAGCTATTGCAAGAGGTCATCCGAACTCTGCGAGTACGAAAGTTCGTAATAATTTTGGCCAAACATCTCCAGGACCTTAGGCGTTTCTGTGAGTATTTCGTGGAGAACAACTTCAGCAGGATCTTCGGAATTGTTGGCAATACCTCGTATTCGTATCTCAACTACGAAAGTGAACCCCTTCAGGAGCTTCACCACGACCAACCACTTCCCGTGGCCTGGAGGAATCTCAATGGCTTTGCATTGAAAGCAACCATACAAAAGGACATTCCAAGGGTCTTTTGGTATCGAGATAAAAAAGGAATAGATCAGATTGGAGGCTGCTTTGGGCGGTTGTTGTTGAACTTTTTGAAATACCACAATGCGACTTACCGTGAGATGTTCCCCAACTCGACATCCCAATTCTGCATGCCTCTGGTGATAAATGCCTTGAAGAACAAGGAAATCGACATAAGCTTCAATGTGTGGGGCCCAACGGTGAATCTTGTGTCCAGCTATCCCGTGAGATACCAAAGCTACACCATTATGGTGCCTTTGAATGGTTACCTAGATCCTAACCAGTATTTCCTGAGGCCATTTACCCTGGGAGTTTGGCTTTTAATATTCCTTACCGTGGTCTACATAATTCTCATGGACATCATGACGAATGCATTTTGCCACGCCATTGTGAACGTGTGGCAAAGTTTTAGCCGTACGGTTTTGATAATACTCAACTCTCCATACACAGGACCGTGCACCGATTACAGATTTCACATCCAGATTCTGCTGTTGGCATTTGTCCTTGGCAACGTCTACCTCATTCATTTCACGTCTTTTCTGACGGTTTTTATAAAGATCAAACAATACAACACCAAGCAGGACCTCGTCGAGCACAAGGTCCCGGTGATGATTCCAACTTTTGAATGGCACGTAGTCGAGGGTCCTGGCCTCACAGCAATCGGCTTCGATGAAATCATCTACACCGTGGATTATCCTGTTTACTATGAGACTGCGTATTCAATGGAGAACACAAAATATGCCTACGCAATCGGAGCGGACCGGGCTAAGTTCCTCATTGGATTGCAAACGTTTTTCGCCAAGCCATTGTTCCATACGACAAGGGATGAACTGTTCACCAGTCATTTGGGATATTTGATGACTCCGTATTCACCGCTGCAGGAGATTTTGGATGAATTTATTTCTCGTATAAGTGAACTGGGATTTATGGCTAAATGGGAGGGGGATGCAGTTTCCCAGGCTCTGAGGGCGGGTTTCAAAATCGTTGTTAATCGGCAGGCGGGCGTTCAGAAGTCCCATAGTCCTTTGACAGTAAATCATTTGCAATTCGCGTGGAATTGTTTGTTGAGTGGATTGACAATATCGTTTGTTGTGTTTCTGTTCGAGAAATATGGACAACGTTTGAAGGCGTATTTTCAGAGAGACAAGGAAAAGCTGTAAGGAGACGATAGTTAAGAGTTTTTTTGGTCTGAAAATGGCAACCTTCAAAGTAGTTCATCCGATAAAAGCATTGGAATCTTCATTTAAATACAAATGCAAAAGAAATGAGAAATTAAATTTTGGTGGAAATTTTGTAAAAATAAAATTGACGCCCTAATTTTAAGTAAATAAAAATTAAAGAACTTAATTTACAAATTGTTGGCTTTTGTTTGGAATGTTAATTATATTTTTGTGTTTTTCGGACAAATTGGCATTATTATGATGAAAGATTGATTCCAGAAATGTTATACCAAAGTCTGAGTTTTCATTAACTCAATTTTAACGATGAAAGTTTTTGGCAACAATAATATCTAATCTTGTACATATCTCAAACAATTTGAATTGTACAATTTTTAAGCATAAGAAATATAAAATTGCACACTTAGTAAAAGTGTGTGCTATGGCGTATGTGGAACATTTTTATTTCAAAATTGAGTTCAAAATATAGACTCCGAGGTTTTTTTATTTTAATAAAATAGAAATATTGAACATTTTGAAAATGAAAAGATGAAGTTTTTTTTGTTAAAGGTAAAAGTAATCATTTTAAAGGTGAAAAATATACAACGGAAGATATTTAAAAAATGTTTTCAAGAAAATTTAAACGATATAAGCCCCATGAAAAAAGTAATAGTGCTTTTGAGGAAAACATGACTGTACATATTTATACGAGAGAACCAGTTGAAGTTTTACCCTCCTCAATTAAGTTTTAACAGCATGCCAGGCTTTAAGATTGGACGATATTTCACCAACCGATCATAATTTTGCTTACTCACGGAACTTGCAAAAAAAGATTATTTATAATCAAATTATTTTAAATATATTGATTTGGAGTCAGATTTGAGAATCTGATGATAAAAGATTTTGATAACTTTTTGTTAACGTTGGACAGACTACTGAAATATAAAAATTTGACAACCAACTGACAATCAAAAATATTTTTTTTTTTTGCAGGTAGAACAAATTGTATGGAAAATGAAGTTGTTTTTTATACTATCTTCCTCGCAATATTTTCATATTTTTTCTCACCTTTCAAACCTTCCCTTCACAATAACAAACATTTCAAAACCAAAATCAAATAAATTGGTAAAGTCAATTAGGATTTTACACACAACTATACACACATAATTATTTCTAAAAGTGTGTACTGTGGCGTATGTGGATTTTTTTTTTAAATTAAGTTCAAAAATTATATTGAGTCCGGGATTATTTTATTTTATATTTAATGGCATGAGGTTATATTTTTAGAAAGTTCAAATATACCGTTATTACAATAATTTATATTATCTACGGTTTGCATAGACTTTCTTAAGTTAATTTTATTGCCTAGAAAAAATTGAAGATCTTGGAAATAATTTTTTACTGTGCAAAAAGGAAAAAAGAAAAAAAAACATAAAAATGGGTAATAGCCCAGAAACCCCAGTTTTGAAGTTAGAATTGTCACTTAAGAGAGTTAAGGAAATTTTTTTTAATCTGGCAACTAAATCCTTCCTGTCAATTTAATTGCATAAATTGTGTAACAAATATGTAATATATACTCAGATTGTTTTCCAGATTCAAGTGACTCATTGGTTGCCACATAATATCTCAAAATTAGCATTGTTTCCTTTTTTTTATTTGATAATTAACAAAACTTAATATTCAGTATTCATATACATACGTACATATTTGTTTTAAATTATTGTACTTTAGGTTATAACTTTATCTATTCGTGTTCAAAATTCAAACGACTTTTGCTAGAAACAAGATTGTTTTTGTTGTTTGGATAGGGTGACGAATTGTTAAGACAAAACTATGGCATTATTTAAAAAAAAGAAATCCGTTTACTTTTCTTAATAGAATACCTTCTCAATATTTAACAGCTTTATCGATCAAAAGATTGATATGGGATGCATTCCAGATTAGATGTACCTTTTTCCTTTTATCCCTTAAAAACGAATAAACACTAAATATTTATAAGCTATGTAACATACAGGGTCCGGCAGCGAGGTATGGAATTTTGCATTTTCATCCATACAAGATTATGGTTGTCCAAGAATTGCAGCAAAACGACTACTGCTGACGGATAAGGTTTGCAGAAGCAATGTTGATAATGAACGACGAAGCCCGCTTTCATTTATCAGAAGTGGTTAGTAAACAAAACGTCCGTTATTGGAATACCTACAAGAGCTCCGTGTAAGACCTTTCCACAGTCCCAAGGTCATTGTTTGGTGTGGCATTAGTCGAAACTTGATTATTGGTCCGTACTTTTTTTGTGAAAATGCAGAACTTTTCACAACGTCTGCAAGCTGAGTGTTTTGATAAAATTGGACAGCACTTGACTAATGTGATTTTTCGTACGTAATTAATTTTTTTATTTTTTTTGACTGGTTTTGTGATGAGTTTTGGTGAAAAATGAGTGCGTAAAATTTTTTTCAAATCTTCCATATCTCGCAGCAGGACCCTGTACTTGCATTATTATTTACATGCTTTGTGCCTGAAAATGTATTTCCTTCATAGTTTTCGATCTTTCTGCAGTCAAAAACAAAAAGATTTCAGAAATGACGTTTCTGCATTTCAAGTCAGTTTGTATCGTGTCTTTATTCTCTTAAATAAAAAAATATTTTAAGCAGCTTTCATAAATATGACATACGTGTGTGTTTTGAAGAGATTGGTTGATCATTAACAGATTTTCCCATATTGCTCAAAAAACACCCTCACACTAAATTCTGTAAGTTTTAATTAATTAAATTGTAGAAAATAATTGTTTTCATCAACTTTCGCATCCTACAATTTTCTTTAAACGCATCTGTCCATAAATCTAATAAGGAGATTTTTGGGAGACTTGCGATACGTTGTAGAGAGTTAAACTCCTTTTAGATTCCAAAAATAAAATTTCTTGAATCTTTCTTAATATGTACTTAAAATACTTGTCATGATAAAAACACATGTTAGATTCCTAAAAGAATGCAATCCCTAAAAACCATTAATTAAGTTCAATAATTCAAAGACTGTACTTTTTGTCCGTTCTTAAAATTCTGCAATGACAATTCATTTTAGTTTCAAAAATTTTAATCACTTCTTTACCAATACTTTCAAAATCGTTAATTAATACATTTATTGAACTTAATTAAAAATATATTTTTTGAAAATTGCACTCTTTCACCATCCCAGACTTGAGTTATTTTAACAGTTTTATTTTATCCTGAACCGCCGATGATTAAAAACAAACAACAAATGTCTAGATTTCATAAAATGTTTGGCATCACAAATTCTGCCATAACTCAGTTCAAAAACAAACACCACCAATCCAATAGTCCAGCCCAAAATCAAGCAACAAAACCCAAATTGCAAATGGCGTATTGTCAAAGCCAATTTCTTCCCTCTGTTTCCCGATCTGATACTATTGACATCTATTGGATGTCCAGCGAGGATCGATTGATAAGCTGCATCAGCTTCCCATTTCAGCAGTAAGCCGGTTTGCTCGATTCGAAAAATAAACTCGTCCAGAATTTCCTTGAATGGCGAATGCTGGGGCAGCAAAAATCCAAGATAGAAATCCGATAAGGCTTGCTGGGCCTTGCGGAACACCGGCTTCACATAGAACGACTGCAGGCGTATCAGAAACTCACATTTATCACCGCCAACTGTGTAACCGAAGCTGGTGTTCCTCATGGAATTGATCTCAGCCAAAAAGACGAAATTATCAATGGGAACCAAGACCTTCTCGAGTCCTGGGGGATAGTTTTGGAAATCCGTAAGAACCTTGTATTCAAAATCGGGAATCATCACTCCCACATTGTTGTCCATCAGGTCTTGCATGGTGTCGTATTGTTTGACATTGATGAAAACCGTCAGGAATGAGGTGAAATAAATGTTATACAAGTTGCCCATAATGAAGGCAAACAAGAAGACTTGGCAGTGAATTCGGTAGTACGAGTAAGTCGAGGTTATGGGCCTTTCCAGCGGCCTTCCGAGAATTATCAGAAATACCTGACTAAAGCTCCGCCAGATATTCTGTCTCAATCCTCTGTAAATATTCAAGACTACTTCGATGGCCGTGATGTAGATCAAAGTCAGGGCAATGCATGCCCATACAATAGAAGCGAACGGCCTCTTAAAGTACTCATTGGGGTCCAAATGACCGTTGATGGGAACCATGATGTTCCAGGACTCAAATTTCACCGGGTAGCTCAAGTCAAGACCCTCCGCCTCGCCATAGACATTCATGCTAATGTCAATGTCATCACTCAGAGTTGCATTTATCACACCAGGGATGTATAATTCTGTGGAGTTGTTAATCACTATCTCCTCGAATGTGGCATTGTGCCTTTGGACAAAGTTCACGAACATCAATCCAATGCGGCCTCCGATTTGGACTTGCCCCTTGGGGTCGATGTAGCGAAAAGCTCGAGGGAAATCCTTTTGAACGGTTGTGCGGAAGGTGAAGTTAGTGAGATCTGTCAAAGCATTCGGAAGGCGGCCATCTCTGTTCACACGACGAATTCTGACACCCGATGATGCAAAGGGAAAATAAACGTACGACACATTGTCGACGATCCCGAAAATTCTAGTGAACTTTTGCGTCCCAAAAAAGTCAAAGTATTCACTGAGATTCACATGGCTTTTGGTTGCAATGACCACGAATTTTCGGCGGCTTAGCTGTCTCACCAGGAGCTCCAAACTCACGAACGTCTGAGTGAAGTCAGTGCCGTCGTCGTCGTCGATGGGATCGTTGAAGACCATTACCAAATTGCCAGAGGGAACTTCTTCATCCAAGTCAATTCGAAGTGAAGGAAAATGTACCACGGGAATAAACGAATGTCGTGACATGAAATCTGTCAAAGTGTCAGCTTCCAATCCGATAAAACACACTGTTGCCACATTGCTTTCCGCATGAATCCTCTGAATAAGTCGACTTAGTTCGTTGTTTGATTCCAATTGATGGGCATCAGGAAGCAGGAGTAAAACGGTTATGACTCTTATTAAAATCATTTCGGACTAATTTTGCACCCAAAGTCACTGCTCCAGTCATACCTATGTATAACAGTTTTTTTGACGAATTTTATTCCATGTATTTTTCATAACACGCAATCAAATTTGTCTCACTACTTTTAAAGGTTAACTGAAAGGTTTTAAATGATAACACTGATGCAATACCACTATATAATTATTTATTGCAGACGATTACAATTTATGAAACTTTTATTGGATTTTATTTTGCAAACTTAAATGAAAAAATCAAGGGAACTGACTGTATTGTGACTCTTGTTGAGAGTTCCGCCAGAAAAAGACATCAATTAATTGTTAGTTTTTTTGTTTTCAATCAATAAACTTAGTATCAAAATAATGAACAGAACTATAAAAGGGTTATTTTGGAATTAAGGTTCGTTGTCCTTGTATAAATTGAGTGTCATTAACTTATAGAAGCAATCGATAAATTACTTTCGGAGCACTTCCTTGATTGATTCGTACTTACTCGAGATAGTTTACTAACAATAAAACAATAAATGCAGAGTCTGGTTGTGAATACTTGCTTCTAAGACTGAGATTTAATTTAGGATTATTTTTGTTAAGATTTCTTTCTTAGAAATTAGTGCCTGGGGTTTTTAGAATTAAACATCTCTCATTCAAATTCTCCAGACAAAAAAAAAAAAAACAAATATCTACTTTTATTGTTTACATCAAAAAAGGTACTATTTGACGTTTATAAACGTCATAGAAGACAAAAATGATTCAATTTCAGGTGCTTTAAAATAATAAATATTCCGCCATTGCTTTTAGAGACATGTGCCTTCTGCCATTGACTGAAAAAAAAACTTTATTTTATAAGTAACTAGCTGACCCCGTAAACGTTGTTCTGGCATTTTCTATGATTTTGATTTTATTCAAAATGATTTTGGTGCATTAAGTTTGTAAGTTAATAAATATTTTTAAAAAAAGGGAAAAAAGGGAAGATAGGAATACATTTTTAACTAAATTTTAATTAAAAAAAAAAAAACAAAAACGAGGATAAGTTTTCAAATTATATTTGTAGCTCCCCAACATTAGCGAAATGTTTGTTGCAAAAAAAAATGACTTTCAAAAATTGTTGTATAATGACACTGATTATTTTTACGAACACAAAACTTCCCCTTTAAGGTACTTAAAACGGAAATAGAAATAATTACAACCTTGGCACTTATAACACTTTCAATGTAAACAAAAGTTTGAAGAACAATTAGTATACGATATTATTCCTTAAGGAATATATTAGAGTACCCTTCCTTACTTTAATACGTCTAAGCTTTTGAAAAAATTTGGTTTCGTTGTAAAATTTTCACGACTTTATGCAGTTTAAAGGGATTTTATTTTATTTTCTTAAAATTTGTTGGGGAAAATGTAAAGAAACATTTTAAATTTTAGGTTTTAAGAACTTTTTTCATAAAGTAACGAAACTCTTTTGTAATTAATAAGAACTAAATTAAGGCTTTGAGGAATTTTTCTACTTTAAATTAAATGAAATGAAAAAAAAGTAATATTTGGTAAAAAGTTTAAATGAGGTAATTTTTTTTATTCATTATACACACGAATAAGATTTTTAATTACTGCAAATAAAACAACACATTTACTTTCTAAATTAAATTTAACACGGCTCAGGAATGAAATTTTAAAACCTGATGTTTTTGTTTACAGAAGCTCATATTGTTTTGAGACAATAATTTATTTACAAACAAGGTTGTAGGTCACGAAAGCATTTAAAGTCATGCATGTCATATCGATTTCTTAATAATTCAAAAACAACAGCAACTGTATTTTTGTATATAGCTTCATAAAAAAGGTCATAAGGGATGTCAAAGCTCTACGTTATTAGCCTTGGTAATGAAAACTTATTTTTTTTTTTTCATTGAAGGCTGACCGCAAATCAGGATTGTCACATATTTTTCAGACAGACAATTAGAAGCAACAATTATTATGTGAAAGTTTAACTTTGAAAATATTATGTTAGGTTACAGGGTTACCAAATACTAGGTATCCACTTGAAAAAAGGTAAACCAATATTTTTGAGAATTTAGACAATTTTCCAAATGACACAATATTTTGTTTTTGACACAAGCTCAGAAGTTATCATTTACTTTACTCCCAGTGTTCAGTAAACTTTCTATAAAAAATGACATGATTGTAAATTGTGAAGTCACTTTTGACAGCTAAGAGACTACTCTTTAAGTCCTACAAATCTATGAAAGTAAATATCTAACAGCTGACCTATCAAAGCTTTACCTTATCTTGAAGTCCCTTATGGTATTTGCTTAATTTTTCTAATAAATCTAAGTAGTAAATTTTTTGACACCTGACCAATCAGAAACTACCATGGATTCAATTTTTTAAGTTGGTTGTCTGAATTTATTTACATAATTTAACACTTCAAACTCATATAGGGAATTTCACGACTTCTGACATTTATGAGAGACATCTTTACCTTCTTAATTTATGTCATCTGAAGTTAACCAATTCTAAGCTATAAATCTAATTTTATTTTATATATATTTTGACATTTGTTGCCATTAATTTTCATTTAAAAACGAAAATGTCAAAAGTAAATAAAGTGAATTTGTTTATGTAATTTCACAATAAAGTCGGCAATATTGACAACTCGTGTAAACGAGCCAATCTTGATAATTTAAACTATTGTTTACTTTCAAAATAAAGCAATTTTTTTACAAAATAACAGTGTCTTGTTCAATATCCTGTTTCGGTTAATTTCCTTGCATAACGATAGGTATTTAAAATTGCTCATTGTCAGAAAGGTGACCATTATTATTGTTGACATCATGACTCTTTAAAACACTCTCCATTTATTTGCGCAAAAGTCCTTCATTTGACAAAATGATTTTATAATGATTCACTTTAAGGAAGTTTTTGATATGATGATGACTGCAGCAGGTGTAGGCTTTATTGCATGTCTGTTAAATAACTTTAATGTCAAACATAAACACGTCGGTCGTCGATGATGACTCTGAATCATTTCGAAACTAACCTAGTCGTAAAATTCCTCCATTTCGGAATAGATTACTTTATGACTCGCAACGACGAACATCAAAAATGTTTTTTGCCAGAGCTTTTCTTTTGCTGATGGCTCCGTCATCGTCGTCGTGGAATGTGAACTGTTTTTCAAATAATTTCGAAATTTCTGACTTTGTTGAAAAAATTCACAAAGATAGCAATTCGGGGACGTTGTACCTGGTGGGAATAAATGGCGAGTTTTTGAGTGCGTTTTTGAAAACAAATTCTCACATACCAGTGTTGATTATGACGAAGAAAATACCTGACGAATATGTCAAATTTGGAACCGCACTTCTGATAGTTGAAATTTCACAAAATCATGATGATCAACTTTCCATCATGATGCTGGATAAAATAATCACAAGTTTGCATGTTCGAAAATTCGTCCTAGTTTTAGCGTCCAACTTTGACTCCATGAAACAGTGGTTTGGATACTTTGAAGAGAAAAAATTCACCAGGATCTTCGGACGAGTCGGTCAAGAAGGCTTTGCATATCTCCCCTATGCAGATATCAAAGTCCAAAAACTCCGAACGGAAGACCCTCTTCCGAATGCTCAAAAGGACTTCAACGGTTTTGCCTTTCGAACAACTGTGCAAAGGGATATCCCGAGAACGTTTTGGTATCCCGACGGAAAAGGACACAATCGAGTTGGCGGGACTTATGGCCGAATTTTTATAAACTTTCTGCGTAAACACAATGCAAGTTTCAGAGAAATCATCCTTAATAACTCTAGCAAGTTAGATATAACGTCAGTGATCAATGCAACAATCAATAATGACATTGACATCAGTATGAACGTCTTTTGTGCTATTTCCAACCTCGACCTTAGTTATCCGGCCAAAATCGAAGATTATATAATCATGGTTGCCCTGAATGGCTATGTAAATCCCCAGGAGTACTTTCAAAGGCCGTTTACGAATGCAGTTTGGATTATCATTGGACTCGTTCTTGTCTATGTCACGATGATGGATGTCATTTTCAGGTATTGCACAAATTTGACAGTTGACATTTGGGGTAGTTTTAGTCAAGTGTTTCTCACTCTTTTGGGAATGCCTCCAGAGAGACCAATGCAGAACTCGGTTTATTCGATGCACTTTCAAGTGACAGTCCTGTCATTCATAATCGGAAACATTTACGTCATTTATTTTACCTCATACTTGACAGTTCACATCAAAATCAAACAATATGAAACCGTTAAGGATTTGCTTGAGCATAACATTCGAATTATTGTTCCCCTCTATGAATGGTCGCTGCTGAAAAAAAATGGAGTCTTTCCGGAAGGTTTCGATAGACTTGTCGAGCCTACAAACCACACCAATTATTTTGCTCAACTTTATTCGATGAGAAACACAAGTGTTGCCTTTACGCTTGCCTCTGAGAAATATCAGTTTCTTATTCGAATGCAATCGTTATATGAAAAACGTTTGTTTCATCAAACCAAAGATCATGTTAAACCTTATTTTCTGGGATTTTTATTGCCATTCAATTCACCGTTTAAGGAAATATTCAGTGATTTTATAATTTCGATTAAAGAAACGGGACTCATACAAAAATGGGAAACAGATATTTTTGCACAAGCTTTAAAGGCGGGATTTAGAATACAGGTAGACCGAGGGAATGAAATGGAATCAACGTTTAATCCTTTGACAGTGGATCATTTGAGATTTGCATGGAATTGTTTGGCAATGGGTTTGACATTTGCCGTGGTGGGTTTTTTAGTTGAATTTTTGAGTTGTGAATTATCAAAAGTTTGTAAACAAAAGTAACGATTTAAATTTATAAATAAATAAACTAAGTTATGTAACTTCATTTCTGTTTTTATTCAATTGCTAAACTAGAATCAGTCAATGTCTAATTTGAGTAAACTCAACAATATTTATGCCTTAGGTAAGTCTGATCTTGGAAAAAAACTGTTCAAAGACTTGTTTCTAACTCCGTTATAAGGGTGAGTTCACACTGAAAGTAAACTGAACCCGATCTCTTTTGCCAAGAAACTGAACAAAAAAAATGACAACTGTCAATTGAGAATTGTTAAAATTGAGGTTAAACAACGCCTCAGCTTTTATTTCCCTTCTATTTACTTTATGATTTAAATTAAATAGAGAAATGAAGAAGAATTTGCAAAACGTCAAAGTAAGTTAAACACTAATCACAAATAGATACAGGAAAGGTGAATCAGTTCTCAAATGTCAATTTAGAGTGAAGAGATTGTTGAAGAAAAGTAGTCTTTCATAATTTTTAAAATAATATTGAACGATTGACAAACGTATATGCTCCATTTCTTGCTTGTCACAAACTGTCAGATGTCGGATTGTTTTAAGGTTGCTAAGATTATAAATTAAACGAATGGCGGGAAATTCAAATATTTCTGTTGTAAATATGGAGACAGTAAAATATAAATCAATTTTGAAGATAAATATCGATAAAATAAGTTTTTATTATTATTTATTGTATTATTTTTTCTTCTCTTAAGACAATTAAATTTACCTATTGCCAAAATGTCAACGGAAAATAACGAAATCAACATCGTTGATGACAAATCAATCGGAAACGATCAAATAAGTTCAAATTCTTTGAATCCATTGAAACATCATGGTAACACATTAACTCCAACAAATAACTCAATCGATTTGAAAAGTTCCACAACAAGTGGCATGCGAAGGAACACAAGTTTTGGTAATATCGTACCAGCAACTTCCAAAGAATCCAAAGTCAGAGTTATTTACACTGGTGGAACTATTGGAATGATGAGAAATGAAAGCAATGGTAAGAAATGACATTGAGTGATAATGACATTGACAGTGAGCAATGGTGGCGGTTTTTTTATTTTAGTGCTAATACCAATTCCAAATGCTTTGGTGAAGACAATTCGAAAATATCCAAATATGCACGATCAGGCTTATGCTGAGAAGAGATTTGGTACAGCAGCTGCAATGGCACCTTTGATCCTTCCATTTATAGATGGAATACCAAATAGAGTTATCTACACAATAACGGAATACAATCCACTTTTGGACTCGAGTAATATGACAACTGATGACTGGGTGCGCATTGCCAAGGATATTCATGTAAGTTTTTGATCTTTTTCTATAAAATTGCAAGTTGAAGAGGGATTCAACCACATCTCACTTCAAGAACATATTCAAAACAGTGTTGCCACATGTATAGATTTTAAGGTCATCAAATCATTAATCAAAATGGCATTTTATTTTTGTTTTCTTCACACAGCAATCATATGAGTTTTTCGATGCATTTGTGGTGTTGCACGGTACCGACACACTCGCTTATACGGCCTCAGCGCTGTCATTTATGTTGGAGAATCTTGGCAAAACTGTCATTATAACCGGTTCGCAAATCCCCATCTTTGACACAAGAACCGATGGCAAAGACAATTTCACCACAGCTCTCAGCATAGCTGGCAACTATGTGATTCCAGAGGTTTGTGTCCTGTTTGGTAATAAACTGATGCGTGGAAATCGAACCATTAAAATGAGCTGTGATGACCTAAATGCCTTTGATACTCCAAATAATGTTCCTATTGGTCGAATCGGAATTAACTACGAAATCGATTACCGTTTGATCTTTCGTCCATGCAATATTAGTCGATTTGTTGTACATGCCAATATGGATGTTAATGTTGGATTGTTGCGGTTGTTCCCGAGCATAACGAGTTCAACGTTTAGGGCATTTTTGGCGCCACCCATGAAAGGTGTAGTTCTGCAGTCATTCGGGTCTGGTAACATTCCGTCTAATCGGAAAGATATTCTGGAAGAAATTCGAGCTGCTTCGGAACGTGGTGTGATTATTGTAAATTGCACGCAGTGTCCTAACGGTTCGGTAGCGGAAATTTATGATACGGGTAAGGTCCTCAAGGAATTGGGAGTCGTCCCGGGCTATGATATGACTCCTGAAGCAGCTGTTACAAAGTTATCGTATGTTTTGGGAAAGAGCGACTGGACCTTGGAATACAAAAAGCAGGTGAATATCTCCTCCAACTTAATGTGTGGTGTGTGTGTGATGTTTGAGGTGAATATGTCATTGTTTTAGGTTATGCAATCTAACATCCGTGGTGAATTAACTGCCGAGAGTCCGTTGATGGAGGATTATGATCTTATTGAAGCAGTAGCTAGATCTCTACACTTGTCATCACCTGCAGAACTATCTCAACTGGGAGCCACTCTCTTCCCAGCAATGTTAAATGCTGCTGTCTTAGCTGGAGACATCAAGAAGGTAAGATCAATTAAAGTTAATTTTTCTTTTATTAATTTTTCTTTTGCAGATCAACAGCCTCAAAGCTTACGGTGCCGATCTGTCCGGAGTGAATCATGACAATCGAACGGCCCTGCATATTGCCTGCCACGAAGGAAACCTTCCAGTTGTCAATCTTCTGCTCAAAAACGGTGTATCAGTGCACATTCGTGATCGATACGATCGTACTCCCCTCATGGAAGCTGTTTGCATTGATCATCACGAAATCATTCAATTGCTCTTGAGCTGTGGTGCTCATTTGACAGGATCAATGCGAGCAATTGGCGAACAACTTTGTTCTGCTGCAGCACGTGGATCATTGTTAAGGTTGCAATCATATCAATTAGCTGGAGCTGATCTTGCTCAACCCGATCATTCTGGAAGGACAGCATTGCATGTTGCAGCACTGCATTGTCATGTAGAAATAGTAAAATATCTGGTAGAGATTTATGATGACATAAATGCTAAAGACAAGTTGGGACTAACTGCTTTGCAATATGCACAGTCAGTGGAGCACGAGGAAATTATCAAATTATTTGGTAGTTCTTTTCAGTGAAGTCTTATGTAAGTGAGAGTATTAATCTTAATTTTTTAAGACTCTGACATTTTGTTTGGACAGAAACGATGGAAAATGTAGATGGGATCTCACAAGAGGCTGAAAATGTGCATAGGTATAGTGAATACAAAATTTAACTAAGATCGGACTTAAGGGCCGTTTGTACACAAATATTTAAATAATAAAAATACAAATTTGTTGACTATAAATTAGTACCTAACTAAGATTAAATTATCAGTAAGAAATGTCTTATATGTTATTTTTAACTGAATGTATTTATAATTCGAATTGAGAAAACTGGCCTTATCCAAATAATTAATTCATGAATCTTACTGTATATTACTTAAAATATTTATAGAATAAATTCCTAACACTTTTGTGGTCAAATTGAATTTTAATCAGTGTTGAGTAAATAAATAGTGAAGAACGATCATATTTTTTTCTTAAATTTATCATAATTTCAGTCTTTTGAAGGTAAGCATAGCGGAAACGGATAAAACTGCCAAAAACCTACTTTTGTGTTTATATCCAAACTTCAAATGAAGGAACCCAATAATGTCAAAAACAAGTTTTACTAGAATTTCAATTAGAACTGATGTTGTCCATTCAAACAATTATTTAACAAATTATGGTATAGCATTCAGTTTAGACAACTGCATGCCTCATCATTTTTATGACGTTCCTGAAATGTGACAGTTGAAGCATTGTGTCTGTTTGTAATACATTTTTACCATTTTTAAAGATATGAAGTTAAGGTGAGCCGATTTCAAAATTCTAAACCATTATTTGAACAGTTGCCTAAAGTAAGACATATGTACTTTAGAATGGGCTTATTAAAAAGAATGAATAAGAAACAAATTTCTTGTACTAATTTTTTTTTGTCTTTTATTGTTACATTGATTTTTTATAGATATGACATTTAAAAAAAAATTAAATTTTAACACAATGCAAGTGAATAATAGTTAAAGTATGAAATGATTGAATCGTCTTTAAAAAAAATAAAAATTTGTAAATCTAAGAGACACCTCTGGAACAGATGCAAATACTACAGAATACAAAAGTACTAGATCACTAGATGTCACTAAAAATGCTCAAACTTCCTATGACAGGTGGGCAATCAAAAGCTCCAAAAATACAGACATGATAATCCAGTGCATAGTTTTCTTATGTCGAACTCACGTATTGTAGAACAAAAAGTATAATGTCACTTGAAATTTAAAAATTATGTTTTTGTCAGATAGATGTCTCTATTGCATATTTTTTCTTTCATTCCAACAGAATATCTCCAAAAACCCAATAAACTGCTCCAATTTCTGACATATCTCTCCCCAACAAATGACAATATGGCAAATGACAATCCAACTGCCAAAATATTCCAAGCAAACACCAAATGATGCAATGACAATGGTGTATGCAAAGGGGGTTCATAAGATCTACGATTAGCAATCCCACTGAATTTGGCCTTTAAACTCTCGTAAAGAACATTCTTATCCCATTTTTGTATCAATCCCGTTTGCTGAAGATTCATAATGTATCTATTTAAAATAGTCTTGAACGGTGAGTGTTTTGGCAGAACAAAACACAATTGTGCACCATTCAACGGTCTTCGAATTGTTCGAAATAATGGCTTCGTAAATAACGACTGCAATTGTATCAGGAATTCAGCTACATCCGAATCTGTCAAATAGGCATTTCTAGTGTTGTTCATTGCATTTCGTTGTGTCATATATTCAGCAAGTGGCACCGGCTTAAAGAGTTCCTCGAAATTATCCGGATACATTCCGGTGTATGCGGTTCGATTCCATTCCGAAAATGGCAGCAATATTCGAACATTGTGGGTGTAGAAGTCTTGTTGGGTGTCGAATTGATCGATTTTGATGAAAACTGTCAAAAATGATGTGAAAAAATTGATATAAATGTTATCGAGAATGAAAGCTATCAACATGACCTGAATGTAAAACCGATAGTTCTGGGTCAGTTGTCGTCCCGAAGACAAACCCATCATCATTAGGTATATCAGTTTGAAGCTCTGCCAAATGTCTGCACCCATCTTTAAATACTTGGTTAGGAAAAAATCTATCACAACCAAGTAGAAAAAGGTCAGCCCTATGCATATCCATGCGGTATACGAAAATGGTCTCAAAAAATACTGATTTGTATCCAAATGGTCAATTATCGGGACCAATACCGTTTTGAATGTATTCCTCACGGGATAGCTCGAATCCAGCTCGGGTATCGAGCCCATTGAATACACATTTGTGCTAATGTCGACTTGATTGTGTAGAGTTGCGTCAATACTATTTATACATTGGTCAGTACAGTTTTCAATTTGAATATTATTATAAGTTCCGTTATAGGTGATCAGAAAGAATTTGAAAATGTTGCCAAAAAATCCACCAATTCGGACTAACGGCAATTGCTTGCTGGGATATTGGAAAACTCTGGGAATATCCTGCTCGATGGTGATGGGAACAGGGAAGCCATTCAAATTTTGGTATCCATCAAAAAGGGCAGTGTTTTCGGAAAACTCCTGAATTCGTTCAGCAGCAAATGGAAGATACCCATATGAAGTGTCATTCACACTGCCATAGATTTGTGTGAATTTATTTTCCGAAAAGTACACAAAAGCGTCCCTCAAATGATCCATATTCGATGCTGAGACGATGACAAACTGACGTAGGCTTAATTTTGGGATAACTTTCTGAGTTAACACTTGATAATTTTGATTTTGAGTCTGCACAACTATAATTGTATTAAATTCGAAATTTTTCAAACTATTTGAAGTCTTGTGGTCATTGAGAATTGACACTGGAATGTCGAAATTCATTTTTAAAAATTCACTCAAAAGTTCATTGTCATTTACATTTTGAATAAAGAGCAACGATGCTGAATTAGTTTCACTGTAAATCCTTCGAATGAGAGAATTTAAATTGTAGTTTTCTAATCCAAAAGACCCGGGCAATAAATAAAAGAACGTCACAACTTTAAGGCAAATCATTTTCGATTAGCTGGAAATTAATGATTGGCTCGGTTCTTATATAAAATGGGGTGGAATAGTTAGAAAATAATTATTATTATTGATGGAAGAGGATAATTTTCTTCTTCTGTTGCGTGTCATCAGCTCGTGTATATTGTCTCCAGGGGGCATTCAAACAAGTACCCGTAAGTTATCAATTTTCACTTTTCATGCAGTTAAATACCAATTTTCTATTTCAGTCACAATAATGGAGTGTGATTGATTGTTTCAATGTCTCCAGAGGGTTTGAAAATAGCTTCAAGTTCAATTGAACCATATTTGAGGATGACTTATATTTAAATATTTATATTATGAGGTTCTTGTAATTTTATTAGATAATTCCCAATATCTTGGAAAAGTATTTTCTGTTTTTAAAATTGATTGCAATTTATGATTCAATCTATAACTAATGTCCCTGTGTGGAAGTGTGAATGACAAGTTCACTGTCACCACATTACTGTATAAAATGTTACTGTCAAATGTTAATTCATATAACGAAAGTGAAAACCGCTGTACTACAATGCGTTACAGATATAAACGGTATTCCATCTATATTTTTTAAGCTCAGGGTAGAGATCTGAGCTGTCAAAAAAAGATCTGTTTCTCAGACTCTGTTCAGATTAAAAAAGTATAATGTGGAAAAGGTGTTGTGTAAAAATGTTACTTTAAAACAATACATTTCTTAATTTTGACACCATGTAATCATTGTACGCCAGTTGTCACCGTGATTCTGTTTGGCTCATTAGACAGGTGTTTATTTTGACGTCTCATCATTTAACTCGGAAGCACTTGGTAGCTTCGTGCTCACATAGGAAATCTACAAATTGCTTTTGAAAGTAATCAAAATCTATTATATTTTGTAATACCTCAAACTGGAGCCCCCTTTATAGTGCCACTGAAAGATTGGAACTTAATAATAAAATCCAACACTGAGCTAATTGGTTTGTATTTCGAACCTACATTGAACTATTGCTCTAGGTCAGGTATACATAACATATTTCTGGAAAAAAAAAATTAGGTACCAATTAATTAAGGTAGTCTTTTTAAAACTGTTCACATGCTAAGTTTTTTTTTAATAGCCTCACTATTAAAAAATGATTATTAAAAACTATTTGCAAATTTGATTCTTATCAAGCACCACCTATTAGTCAATTGCATAATTATTGTATCATATTTCAAATGTATATTGTATATCATAAATCAAAACAGCTATAAATAAGTATGCCGTTCCCTGCCGGAGTGAATAACATATAAAAATGCAAAACCTTATTACTCTAAACGACCACTAACAGAATGTCCCTTTTCATAGCAGTAACACTTTTATTTTCGGTCTTAAAATTTTGCTCATGTCTGGAGAACAATATCACTACTTCCAGTGAGTTGAGTGATTTAATTCGTAAAATTTATCAAGAAAGTAATTCGGTGATTACAGTGGTTTTCATTGGAGTGGGTGACGTATTTTTGACAGATTTAATGACATCATCAAATTCAGACAATCCTGTATTGATTTTTAATGAAGCTTCATTTGATTTCACCCATAACGAGGAAAATTTTCTTTTCAATGTATTGCTTGTTGTTCAAATACCCAGCCAGAAGAAACATCAACAGGAACAGAAAGATTTCTTGAATCAACTTATTCCGAAACTTCGAATTCGAAAATTCGTTATTATTCTGTCAGCCGACAAAGTGAAACTTTTAGAAGCTTTTTTCTTCTTTGACAAGTTTAAGTTCACAAGAATTTATGGAATTGAAAGAGAAGTTGCATCGTATGTGTATCTTCCCTTTGCTGATAATCAAGTCCAGAGGATGGCAGAAAACACTCCTCTTGTGAATGCATACAAGGATCTGAATGGTTTGACATTTCGAACAACCATACAAGACGATATTCCCAGAGTTTTTCAGTATCCAGATAAACATGGTAAGATGAGAGTTGGAGGTTGTTATGGACAAATTGTTGTGAATTTTCTGCGGCGACACAATGCAAATTATGAGGAAGTGAAAATCGATAATTGTGAAAAAATTTGTATCCCCAAAATACTTAAAGCAATAAACAATAGTGACGTGGATTTAAGCATGAACGTTTACACACCACTCAATGGCTTCGATCATAGCTATCCTGTCAAAACTTTGGGAGTGAGAGTTTTGGTGGCATTAAATGGCAATTTGGATCCGAACCAATATTTCCTGCGACCTTTCTCACTGAGAGTTTGGTTGGCAATTGGACTCATAGCCATTTACATAGTTTTCATGGATTTGGTAAAAAATGTGCACTCAAATTTGACAGCTGATGACGTTTGGAAGAGCTGCAGTCGATTGTTGCTGATGATGCTTAGTTCATCATCTGGAGCGCAAATTAAGAAGGACTATAGATTCTATGCCCAGGTTTTGCTTATGACATTCATACTCGGCAATATTTACAACAATCACTTCACATCGTTTTTGACAGTTTTCATAAAGATGAAACAATTCAATACTCTGCAGGATCTGATTGACAACAATGTACGTATTATGGTATCTGACTATGAGTTGAAGACCGCTCAAGAAATGAATCTTCTGCCAGATGTGCCCCCCAAGCTTTTCTATCCAACCGAATATTCTATTTATGCTCAGCAGAGGGATTCTATGAACAACACAAAATTTGCTTATGCCATTGGTGTTGACCGGGCCGAGTTTCTTATTGGTTTGCAGAATCATTTTGGCAAACCACTATTTCACATAAGCCATGATAATCTCAGTAGGGGATATACGGTTTATATTTTGAAAGAGCACTCCCCATTCAAGGAGATGTTGGATACTTTTATTGTGCAAGTTTTTGAAACGGGATTAATAGCTAAATGGGATTGTGATGCCATAACTCAGAGTATGGCGGCAGGATTTGTAATTGGCCGTGATAAAAAGGATCAATCACTGCATGAGCCTTTGGGAGTGAGACATTTGATATTTGCATGGAATATTTTGGGTATTGGTTTGTTTTCTACGTTTGTAGTTTTTCTGGTTGAATTGATTTTAATGAAATGTTTGTTTTTATTAAAGAAATAAAGTTGATTTTGGGATTGATAAATTTTTAATAGACTTGTCAAAAAAAAAAACCATACGTGTTTGAATAACTTTAAAATGTTTGACATTTAGTTCACATGATGCATTGTGACATTTTCTTTTTGCGCTCAGAACAGGAAACTGAGCTGTCAAAAAAGATCTGTGCTTTTTTATCGCAAAAACCTGAGAGCGCTCAGGTCGTGTTTCTTCTCTTTCTTTTCGATCGGAGTAAAAAACTGAGAGCAGCCAACTCAATTTTTTGTGTGGGATGACAGAGACAGACTGCTTTTGACAGTTAAATGCTTCGTTTTTGACAAATAAGTATAGGATGGCGCTGCCATCGCCGAACCATTCGCGTTAGTTTGGATGAGCCTTGAACTTTGAGAAAATTTGTACCTACCAAAGCATTGACCTACAGTCAATTCATTGAGTTCGAGCAGATGACAGAATCATTAAGAGCTGTTGACATAATCATCATTTATCGTTATGTGATGGACTATCCCACTTTTATATATGAGTCCCAAAGTTCCCTAATTCACATGCAGTCCAAGAATATTTTTATTTGTATTTTTTAAGATAATTTTAGTTATCAATTCTATTCTTAGCGGTTCAATATTTTGACACTGACTCCTCCATATACTTTTTCTGTCAATGAACTATTTATCAATGTCACTTTAACGGTATTGAAGTATACTTATGGCATACTTAAGCTAAGGAAGTTATAATTAAATATAAGACAAGTAGATATTGTATATAATTAGCTTTCAGTGGACTGTTCAAGAAATCATGAAAAATATTAGGTAGCTAGTTCCAATTAATTATAAGTCAATTCAAAAATGAATCCAGGGACAAACACAACTTATATTTTCATTCTTTTGCTATTTCAAGGCATTTATGGACACGATACTGAGCTTAAAACTGAACTCATTGAAAGGATTTACGAGGAAAGTGATACAGCAACAACTGTGTTGTTCATCGGAAGTGATAGTGAATTTTTAAGTGAATTTATGAAAAACCATTCAAATATTCCAGTGTCAATTTTTCGTGAGACTCCCACTTCCCCCACGACCGCTAATGTTGCCTGCAATGAAATCTCTCTTCACAATGTCATCTTGGTGATTCACTCATCAAGAAACGAACCCAAAAAATCCCGGATGAACTCAAAACTGTTGGAATTTATTCAAAATATGCAAACTAGAAAACATGTTATAATTTTCTCACACACTTTGGAACATCTGGATGAAAATTTTTCTTTCTTTTGGAAAAATAAATTCACCAGGATTTTTGGAACTGTCAAAAATACTTCATTTGTCTATCTTCCATTCGAGGATAATCCAATTCAAAAAATCACCCCGAATGACATTGAACTCGTTGACGGTCTAAAAAACTTTAATGGTTTCTCCTTCCGAACGATTTTTCGCAAGGATTTCCCAAGAGTATTTCGATATATCGACAAACAAGGTCATCTTCAAATTGGAGGATTTCATGGACAGATGTTTCAGAATTTTCTGCAAAAACATAATGGAACTTTTGAGGAACTGGAACGGTACAGAAATAAAACGGTTCAACTACAAGATTTTATTAATGTGACAATAAGTGGTGAAGTTGATTTGGCAATGAATCTCTATCATCCCATCAGAGGAACCAGATATGGCAGTTATCCAGTTGATCTTCAAAAATTCACCTTTATGGTGCCAATTAACGGAGTTGTTGGAACCAATGAGTACTTCTTGAGACCGTTCTCACTGCTGACGTGGCTGTGCATTGGACTGATTACCGTTTACATAATCGTGATGGATGTGTTCAGCGACATAATTCTGCGTTCGGAGGTGAATTGGTGGAATAGTTGCAGCAGAATCTTTCTGATCATGTTGCGTCTACCCACTGAAGGCAAAATAACCACATCCTATCGTTTCCATGCCCAAGTACTACTTCTCGCATTTGTATTGGGAAATTTGTATACGATATATTTTACCTCATTTCTAACGGTTTTCATAAAAATAAGACAACACGAGTCAATTCAGGATCTAATTGACAGTAATCTAAAAGTTCTAATGGCCACATTTGAATGGAAACATATGAATACACTAAAAATTTTACCACCGGGTTTTGAGAGTATTGTTGTTCCTGTGGATTTCTATGCATTGAAATGAAAGGATGCGATGAGAAATGTCAGTTTTGCATATTCCGTTGGCAGTGACAAGGGAAATTTCCTAATAAGCCTGCAGAGTCATGTGACAAAGCCTTTGTTTCACATATTACGTGAAAGTGTAATAACAACATATGCAGGCTTCGTAATTAATGAACATTCACAGTTAAAAGAAATTCTTAATCGATTCATAATGCAAATATTAGAAACAGGACTTTTTCAAAAATGGCGAAGTGATACTATCTTTCAGGTTTTTCATTGTTGCGATTGTCTTGATCATCAGATGAGTTATTTTAGTTATAGATCGAGTTTTGAAGAATTTGAGCAACGTAGAGTTCCATTGACATTGCATCATTTGAAATTCGCTTGGGAAATTCTGCTGTTCGGATTGACATGTGCGATGGTGGTGTTTTTAGTAGAGTGGTTTTTTTAAACCACAATTTTTTATTATATAACAACTTGTTATTGTGTTCAACTTCACAATTGGTTCGTTAAAAATGACAGACAATTGCCTTTGAATCCACAGAGGGGCTTTTTCCAATTTCTAGTATGCATATGAAAAAATGTCCCATTAAAAAAGAATGATATCTTAATATTTTAATGTTACCAGAAAAAGAATTGAAAATAAAACTAATGACATACAAGCGCCATACGCATGTCAAATTTGAAGTTTTAAGTGTGTTTTTATTTTAATAACAAAAAATAACGATAAATGTCATACATAGGTAAGTTTGAGATAAAACTTATGCTCCGAACGACTAGAGGAGTGATTTGGAATTTCTATTATTTTCATTGTCACCTCCCTCCTAAACGTCACTGTAACTAATACATTTCCCAGTAATGTGAATGTGAACACTCCATTAATCTTATTTTTACTCCACGAACGTATCCACTATAAATTCAAATACAAAAAAAAAACTTGACGAAGAAAAATCTAGCCGTTTCTCAAACCAATATCATTCAGAAACCACAAACAAGAACCCATTTAAGGCAGCAATAACAAAATAAAAAATTTTCTCTCTACTTCATTTGTCATGTTGTCAGCACTGCAAATCTGACATTTAATCAACTGCTGACATGGAACTATTTTGTGTGTTTTGTGTAAAAATTTGTACATAATATTTTTGGTAAATTCGCATAAAAATATTTTAATTTCAATCAAAAGTCTACATCTACACAAAACCTTAAATAATCCTTAATATTTTGATGGATAAATTTTCCAACATTTCCATGCATATACCAATAAGAAACTGTTTTCAAAAAAACAGACAAATGAATTGTGAACAAGAAAGTTAATTTTTTACTCTGCAAAAAAAAAACTAATAATAAAATTGTTTTCTTATTCGTTTCATTTCAGTTTTGTATAATTGAATAAGTTGTTTTGTTTCTTCTTAAATTTTTATTTCTAATGAATTTACAAAACGTGCATTTATAACTGAAACCAAAATAAAATAGAAAAAATAAACGAAAGTGAATAACTTTGTTTAGAAATAGAAAGGAAAATTCAGAAGAACCAAAAGGAAAGAAAGAAAAATACGAAATGTCTCAGACTCAGCACGATGCAGAGGAGCACCCCCAATCACAACAACAATCGGATATTACAAGTTTGCAAGAGAATTTTAGCAAACAGCAAGTAAGTTAACTGTTGTTTTAATTTTATTAGTTCCTGTAAATTATTTAAAATTAAAGATTTTGTTTTACTGAGTTTTGTTATTCTTTAGCTTTTGATTTGGTTGTTTTGATAGAAAGTCCAAGAGTCAATGCGTGAGGTTTCTGAGCATAATAAGAGAGTTATGACCTCCAAAACTCAGTCAATGGGCATAATTAAATAAATCGACCTTAGACTAAATTATAAATAAATGACACGTAATATGTGGTCATTCTTTATGGCCCAATATAGAATGGCTTCTTATCACTTACAAAAACAGACGAATTTTAGTTTATGGGGCCTTTTTTTTTCAATAAATCTGCTTAAAGAGTTTCTGGTTTGTCGGCATAGACCAATGACCTAACATAGCCCCATTAAAAGCAAACGAGAAGAGTTAGTTGTACTTTTGAGGGGGCCAGCTAACAGTGCCTTCTGGAAATAAAGTTGCAATGAGTTGATAGTTAAGCGCGGTGTATACCAAGTGTTTCGCCTTTTTTTGGAACCAAATGTCGTCGATGTTTAGGTGATTAATTTTTGGAAACAAAAAATCAGTTAGCATGGCTCTATATTGCTTGCACGATACACAGAAACGGGTAATGGTGATTTGTTTATGGCTTGACGATTGCAAAATGAATCCTTCATCAAGAGTCAAAGAGCAACATGAGATAATTTTTTAGTTTTTGGCTAGAATTATTTTTTATGGTTACGTTTAAACACCATTCTGAACTGTCTAACAACAAAATCGATCACCAACGGTAAGGAAACATTACATTTATAGTTCAAAATGTCAATTAGTATAAACTTGAGTAATTTGTGAGTTCTAAGGCGTGCAGATCATTAATAAATATTCCCCCGACTTTTTTCTCATTTTGGGAACTTTGATATCGTTAACAACTGTTTCCAGGGAACTTTCTTCTTATTTGTATACAGCTTATTTTAAAAAGGATTCTAACTAACCCAAAAATCAACACTTTCCAAAACCAAATGTAGTTTAATAGGTCAACTTTTTTTTAAATAGGCGAACAAAAGCAACGAAAAAGAACAAACAACATCATACAATTTGGTAAAAAAAAAGGGAATCTACTCCAGAAACTATACCACAAAAAGGCACTTTCCAATTGGATACAAATCATCCAAGAGCAATGTCCAACTACTCTGCCATCTCTCTAATGGTCTACGGTTATCCATTCTTTGATTTTGTCGATTTTTGATGTCAATGGAGTGCGACTGCGTTTATCTTTTTTGATTTTGGCATTGTCGGTCGATGCCCCTGAAAACGTGGTTTATTCTTAGGAATAAGATAAAAATGGCCTTGACATAAATTCTTATTGTTATTATTAAAGAAGGCTTGTGATTGCAATGAGATAATAATGCTGATAAAAGAGCCGCGTTGGTCAGTTTAAAATGAAAATTAAATAATATTAATTGTTATAGATAAACGATAAAATGAAAGTTAACGCGATAATGTTAGGTGTAGGTCAGGTGATACAAATACGATGATGGTAAGGGCTGTAAATTTTAATTAGTTATTAGATGGTCCCGAACTCTTTGACTTGACACTAAGATAGGATTTAATGACAAACGCATTCTTCGTCGATTCCACTGAGACCTTAAAAAAATTACTTATTAAACATTTTTTTTTTAATTTCTTTATTTTTAAAAGTCCCAATAGTTGGCTTTCTTTTTTTTTTCTTTTTAATTGAAATCAACAATCTAACTTTCAAATAGGAAAAAATATCCGCCTTAAAGGAGCTCGTACGAAAATCCGAAGTAGCACATGGGAAATCAACTTCCTCGGCCCAAGAGAAAGTAAAGAATATTGCCCTACGACTTACAAATTTGCAATCGAAAGCACGATCACGTCAGAACCTCGACTCGTCTACCACATCCCTTAACGAATCACACTATCAATCCCAAGAAAACTTACACCATTTGCAATCGCAATGTAGCACAACTACGGATGCCGGTGGCGGCGTAGGTGGTGGTGGTGGAGGATATACAGAAACTCCTCAAAGACCCCTTTCGGCTCGCATCGAAACACCTGGCAGTGAGAAGATCCTGCTGCTGCGCAAGCAAATGGAAGAGAACAAAGTGAAAATGGCCGAAAGGGAGCATAGCAAGCGAGAAATTGAACATATGGTAACACAATTGAAGGCGAAATTCGATACAACGCAACAGTGTTTGGAACATTCGTCGGAGTTGGGTCGTTCGATGGGCGATTTGAGTGCGTTGTCATACAGTTCGGTGGGAAGTAAAGTTAGATCGGCAACAGATTTGGCTTCGGCGCCATTTAATCTCGATAAGGAGCGCATAAAGTTTCTGGATAATCGAGTTCGCTTGCTTGAGAAGCAGCTGGAAAAGGAAAAAACTTCTTCAGATGCCTCTAAGCGAGTTAAAGAACTTGAAAGTAAGATTCTTGAATTGGAGGAAGGTCTAAAGGAGAAAAGAACTCGCGATTTGGTTGCTAATTTGAATAACCATGATGTGGAGGAAAGTTGGCAGATCGAAAATGACCGCCTCAAGACCGAATTGGAGGAGAAGTCAAAACGAATAATTCACCTGGAGGAAGTGACTGATATCCTTGAAACAGCCAAATGTGATCTGACCGAGAAATCCCAAGAACTCGAAGCTAAGCTCAAAGAATCAGAAACTAAATGTGAGAAGTTGGCCGAAGAACTGGAAACATTAAAATTGTCGGGTAATCAAAACTTTGAAATTCTAACCGACGGAGATATCGATCGTCAAGTCGAACAAGAATTGCTCAAACAAGTACACCAACTCGAATCGAAGATCCAAGATCTAGAAGAGCAGAACGACGAACTCCGCCAGGAGAATGAGAATCTCCAAGAAAGGCACAAATCAGAAGAAGGAGAAGATAACACTGATAGTCTAGAAGCCACAGTGGAATCTCAAAGAGAAGACATTATGAACCACATTGAAAGGGTGAGGACCCTTGAAGAGGAGCTCATGGAGAAGACAATCGAGCTGAATGTTCTCAATGCCAATTTTGCGGTTCTCGAGGAGAAACTAAAAGTTCCAAGTCGAAAACCGCTATTTGCGACAATGAGCGACGGAGAAATATCGTCACTCAAAGATGAACTGGAAAAAACAAAGAAGAAGTCCCAACACCTAGAGAAACAGCTGAATGAGTTCAAGAGAATGTCGGACATGCATGCATCAGTAGCCGAATTGACGGACGAAAATGAAGAACTCCAGCAAAGGATCACCGAACTGGAGGACGAAAAGGGACAACTGCTATTGAAATTGGAAAGTGGAGAACACACAACAATTGTGACGGAAATAGAAATCGAGAAGAAGATCGAATACCTGGAGGCGACTTGCCAAAACCAAACTTCTGCCATTCAACTTCTCGAGGAACAGAAGATGGACATGAGCGAAGATCTGGAATCGACAAAATCTGAATTGGAGTGCGCCAGGGTGGTCTCGGAGATGGAATCAATTCAGCTAGAGGAGCAAGTCAATTCAAATAAGCTTAAGATCGAAGCACTGCAGCGGGAAAATGTCGATCTGGTGAAAACGGTAGAAGAGTTGCGTGAGGAGAAGAGTTCCTTGTCAAAGAAAATGGAACACTATGTAGCCGAGAATATGGAACTCTTGGACAAGATCGAAAAGCTCAGTAAATCCAGTTCATCAGCTGAATCGATAGAAATTGTTGAGCGACTGACCCAGCAAGATCGTCTTGAGATTGAAGCTTTTAATAAGCATGCAGAGCAAGACGAATCCCGACCTTCAACTGAGAGGCCGACAATAAGTGGCCAACAGCCCTTGGATCCCGAACTTACTGACTGTCTGGTGAAACTTAAAGAAGAAAGTTCCGAGTTGATGCACAAAATCGAACTCTTTACCACTGAGCGTAAGGAAGTTCTCGAGAAGATGGAAAATATTACAGCCGAGAATCAGGAGCATTTGCGAAAGATTGATCGATTGTCGGTTGAGAAGTTAGAGCTTGAAAAATCTAACGCCGAAGCTAACCTCCAAAAAGAAGCCTTACAGAAGAAATTCGATGATGCTAATGCTGAAAAGGAGACAATTCGAAGAGAAATCAGAGAAGTTTCAGCTGAAAAGACCAAAATAACTGCTGAATTAAACAATATGGTAAAGGCAGCGTCCATAAGTGCGCCCAGTGATGGCAAGGATCTGCTGGACAAGTGCGAAAAAAGTCTCGCCAAGCTCAATACCGAATTGGAGAGTTATCGAAAGGCAAACGACAAGAATGCCAAATTCAATGCATCCAAAAAGCTTTCCAAAGAGGCAAAGAACACTCATCAGCAATTGACGGAATTATTGCAGAAGGTAAAAAGCGCCACAGCCGAGGCGGTTGTAAGTACGCCAGAAGATGATGCCAAAATTGAAGAACTCCAAGTAGTCATTAGTGATCTTCGAGCAGAGCTTATAAATGCCACAACTGCATCCGAAGAGAAGGACACTCAGATCTCGCGACTCAATAAGGAGATAACTTCTCTGAAAGCGATGTCGGAAGAGTTCGATAAGTTGATCAACGACAAAGAAATGGCTCACGAGAAGCAAATTGAGAATCTCACTCGCTTACGGCATGAACTCGAAGCCAAAATAGAAACTTCCGATGCTGAGATGAAGATCCTCCAAGAGCTGATTGCAGAGCAGAAACAACAACTCATTGAGGCCTACACAGATAGTGAAAATGAAATTGCCAAGAAAATCGAAGAGCTCAATGCTCGTGATGCAGAAGTGTCCAAGCTAAAACAGGAACTAAACGCCCTGCAAGAGAGCAACGGTCAAGTTGGTCAACAATTCTCCAACGATCTTCAGCTGGAAGTGGATAAGCTGCGTGAAGCATTATCGATCAACAAAGGTCTTCTGGCTGAGCAAATTGATGACCTAACCAATAAGCAGGAAACCATTGAAACTCTAAACGCCCAAATTATGGAACTCTACAAAACAATGGAGGAGAATTCTGAAAAAGTGATCGAGAAGGAAGACGAAATTGTATTGTTGCAAGAGCAACTTGATACCAATAAAGTTAAGATAGAGCAGCTTACCAAAGAAAACGAAGAGAATAACGCGGTCGTTGATAAACTATTGCTCGAGTTGCATTCTCAAAAGAGTAGCTTGGAAAAATTAACCCAGTTACCGATTTTGGAGGATGACATAAGCAAGCTCAGGGAAGAGAATCAAACCCTTGAGGAGAATCTACAAATTGCCGAGCTGACGTCCAGTCGATTGGAGAAAACCGTGAAGGACTTGGAGCATAAGAACAAGGAACAGCTTGACAAACTCAAGAAATACGCGGCAAACTTGAAGAAAAAGGTAACCCAATGCCAAGAGTTCGAGGCGAAAATAAAAAATCTAGAGAAGGGAGCAATTGATGCAGAAGCACAAGAGAAGAATCCCTTAATTGAAACCCTACAAAGCGAACTACAGGCTAAGACGTCTCAATTGGAATTAAAATGTCAAGAGATTCAATCGGTTCAAGAAGCCACAAACCAACAGAGGTACTATTATGAAGAGTGTGTGAAAAGGGTGCAAGAATCCTTGGATGGTGTACAGCATGAGATGATGTCTTTGCGAGAACAACTACAAGAAAAAACGATGCAGGTTCAAGAATTGCAGGCTGCACTCGATGAAAGCAGATCAAGCCACGGTGAGCAGAATAAATCTGTTGACATCGAAGAGATGCAGGAGCAGCTGCGACAATATCATAATCTAATAAATGAACGCAATGCCAAGATCGATGAACTGAATGACATAATTGAATCAGCAGAACCTTACCATGATGAGTTGCACAATCTTCGTAAGGAGATAAAGGAACTGAATGAAAAGAATTTGACATTGCAAAGTAAACTGAGTAATTCTAGACAAGGACACTCTGACACCATAAAAGAACAACTCGGCCAATACCAGGACTTGATTGACGAGATGAATGATGTCATGCAGATTGCGGAGCCCTACCAAGAAGAACTACAAGTTCTTCGGGAACAGATGAATGAGAAGAACAAAGCAATCAACGAGCTGACAGAGCTAAATCTCGCTTTGGCAAACACATCGAAGCAACTGCAAGATCAAGTTGATTCTCTGCAAACAAATAAGCCCACAAGTTCGTCTAATGATTCGCTCCAAGATGAAGTAAGGCATCTACATGATCTGCTGAATGAAAGAAATGCCGAAATAGACAAGTTGAATGTGCAAATTCGAGATCTGCACACAGATTTGAATGAAAAGGAAACATTAGCAGACGAGCTGAATGAAATGTACCAAGAACAAAAACGATACCATGAAGAGGCGTTGGAAGGGTTGCGTAAACAAGTCATTGAGAAAAACACCGCTAATCAACAGAATAACTCCAACAGTGAAATGCTAACCGAGCTCGCAATGATCCGAGAGAAACTCAATGCAAAGGAGAAGGAAATCGAGAAACAGAATACAATCCTCGACATCACCGAAGAGCAGCTGAGTACGTTGCAGGAAAAGCTTGATGCAAAGAACATCGAAATTCAGCAGCTGAATGAACGGTTGAAAACTTTTCCAATACCAAGTGGGCTCTCAGAGGAAGAAGTCACACTAAAAGACAGCAAAATCGAGGAACTAACAGTGCTCTTCAACACCAAGAGCCTTAAATTTGAGAAGTCCAAAGCAGTGATTAAGGAGAAGAATAGAGAAATTCAGCGCCTGAACCAGCTGTTAAGTAAGGAAGTGGAAGAGGGAAATATTGCTCCAACAAAAGCACCTCCAGCCCTAGCATCTCAACCGCCATCAAAGCAACCTACAAATATCCAAAGCGAATTAGAAGAACTTAAAAAGGAAAACATCAGACTACGCGATGAAGCAGCCGCCGAACGAACGTCCTTCACAGAGACCATAGCCCGCCTGGAGACTGTTCACGATGGCATTCAGGCCAAACTTCAAGAGGACATGAGTTACATTGAAACTCTCGAGCAAGAGAACAACAATTTCAAGGATAAGATCTGCCGATTGGAAGAGTGTGTGGCAATGTTCGAAGAGCGTCGTTCATCCATGGAGCGACGGGCAAATCTGCTCGACGCCCAACTACAAACACGCACTGATGAGCACGCTAAGGTCGAAGATGAATTGGTTTATCGCCTCAACATGCTCTCCGACCACGATGACATCATTGGTCAGCGTTTGTTTGAAGCTCAGGAAGAGAATGATGTGCTGTCTAATCGCCTGGAAACCCTGAAAACAGAACATTCAGCTCTCGTCGCAAACTATGCCAAGCTTGAAAAGGAATATGCCGGGTTCAAAGATCACACCAAGAATAACCTGGAAAGTGAGAATCAGTCTTTGAAGACACAGGTGAATAAAATTGATGCCGAAATGAAGGTCTTACGAGATGGATATGAGGCTCAGCTAATTGCTAAGAACTCCGAGATCGATGAGCTGGAGAATGACTTGAGCGAACAGCTGCGAGTCATAAATGATGAGAAACGTGTTCTTACGGAAGAGCTGGAAAAAACCAAGGACGAAATAAGCGAACTCAAAGATGAGCGAATGCGTCTGAACGAGACCATGAACTCCCTAGAGCAAGCCAAGTCGGATTTGGAGAGAGAATCCACTTGGATAAAGATGCAAAACGAAAATCTGTCCCAAGATCAATTCGAGTTGCAAGAGCTGCGTATGCAATCGATGCAGGACAAAACTGAATTGGAGAACCTCAAACACCAAATTGACACCTTGGTGCAGAATCATGACATCGAGTTGAATGCTTTGCGTACACAAATTGCCGAGCTAGATTCGATGCGAATGCAAGTTGGCCAGAATCAAACGGACGATCAGGTGTTCATTGAGACGGAGAACAAGCGTCTCACAGACTTGCTTGCAGAAAAAGAATCACTGATCGAAAACTACCAGCGGCAAAATCTTCAGCTGCAAATGAACGCCTTGGCAGCTCGACAGCAACCGACGGATCCATTCGCAAGCCTCACACAATCCGATGACAACGCTGAATTGGCGATTTTGCGCGAGAAGTGCGACCGTTTGGAGAGGGAAGTGAATGAGAAACAAAGGGAAATAGACCAAATGAGAATGGAACATCATGCAGTGGTAGTTCCTCCGCCACTGGCATTCTTTGGTGCCGAGCAAACAATGCCATCAGTTTTCGACGAGATCGTGACCAGTCGTCATGTCGACAGTCTCCATGGAGCCGCGTCCAGTCGAGTGATGGAACCACTATCATTCCCAGAAGAACCTTCTGGCAATCAGCAAACTATCGAAGATCTGCAAAGAAATGTCTCAGATTTGGAGAAACATGCTCAAGACTTGGAGAACAAACTTGCCCATCGCATTGCCGCACACGAGGACAGCTTAAGACAGCTCGAGGAAATCAAACGGACATTTGAAATCCGAATGCGAGAATATGAAGATCGAATTAAGGAACTCGAACTTAAGCAAGACACAACAGCAATTGATTGTCAAATTATTCCCACTGAGCAAGCTCCCTCGCTAGATATGTTCTTCAGGGGAGCTCCTGAGCAATCGCCCTTCGAAAGCATAGTTATTCCTGAAGTTTCAGCTGAGCCTGTTATGGAGGAAGTAATTGTTCCAGTGAAAGCTTATGCCTGTCAACCAGCAGATCAGCTTGAGCTTGATGAAGGTTGGGGATGGAGCCCAGAAGAAGCGGCTCTTGAAGCGAAACACTTCGCCACCACAAGCAACGTATCCCTTCTGCCACCACAACAGCAGTTGGAATTGAAACTACAAGAACACAGCGATCGCATTCAGGAGCTTGAACTCGAACGTGACCGCTTGGTGCAGCAAAAGCAAGAGATGCAAGTAAAATCTGGAAAACTAATGAAAAAACTCAAGGAGTACAAGTCCAAGATCGATGAATTGCACTCTCAGGCCGCCTTCCGCAAGTCCTCTTCGGTGGAATCATCCGATTTAGATCTGGCTATTCAAGAAGAAATGAAAACTCAGCTTAAGCAGTTGGAAGAGAAGCTGAACGAGGCCAAGAAGCTAAGCGAGTCGCAGAACCTCGAGAAGGAGAACCTACTCAAGAGAATCGATGTCCTCTCAGCTGGAAATGAAAGAATGGCAGAGATGAAAGAACGCCAGGACAACGATGTCGCGATGTATAAATCACGCGTCCGCGAACTCAGCGAGAAGGTAAAGAGTCTGGAAGAATGGGGTGCTGCAGCATCGACTGCCGAATCAGCTCCTCCTACGACAACAACAGATGCTCTCACTGCAGAAACATCCATTGCAACACACGAGCTAGAAAATGCCAATAAACTGCTGGAGAAGAAGGTAGAAGAGTTGTTATCTGAAATTGAAGATATATCCGGGGACCGTACCGAGCTGCAAGCCCTTTTGGACGAGGAGAAGGCAAATGTCCAGCGAGCTGAGCACGCAGTGAAGACTTTGAATGAAAAACTCACTCGGTTGGAGAACTCTGTCTCATCCGAAACTTCAGATCAGAAGTTCCAGTTCAACGAAATCAAACTGGAAAACCAGAACTTGAAATCACAACTCACTGACGCCCAAGGACTCATTGCGAGGGAGAAAAAAGAACGAGTAGAAGAAACTAAACGGTTTGAAAAGCGCAATGAAGAACTGAGCAGTGAAGTGGCTAAGCTTCAGTTGGATTCAGTGAAATCCAAAGAGCTAGAAACTAAATTAGAACAAGTTTCTATTGAGAAGCAGAATTTGGTTCAAGAAATCGAAGCACTAAGAATGGAAGCTTCATTCACATCCAAGTCAAGCAACGCTACTGACGAACTTCAGCAGCAAATAGTTCGCTTAACATGCGATTTTGAATCGATGGTCATGCAAAATCAAGATCTGGGCAAGGAAGTCGATCGCATGCGTTCCGAAGCAGTTGAGTTGAACGAAACAAATGAAAAACTTTTGCAAGAAATCAATTCCCTTAAACTTAAACAATCATTCACTGCTACAAATGACGAGAAGTCAATCGATCTTGAATCTGATGTAAATCGTTTGCAATTAGAACTTCAATCTTTGAAACAAACTAACGAAGAGCTATCAGCGGAAATGAATAGAATCAAATTGGAGTCGACATTCAATGTTGAAAGTAGTGGTTTCATAGAAACCGAAAAGCTATCGAGTGAAATAAATCGTTTGAATGTCGAGCTAAAATCGGTACTTCTTAAAAATGAAGAACTCACCAAAGAAGTTGCCCAATTACGCCTAGAATTGTCCGAAAAAGAAACTATCCAGAGTGAAGTGAGCAGACTTGCAGAAGAAAACCATTCTCTGAGTACTCAGATCGGCCAGTTAAAATTGGAATCGTCTTCGTCTCCGTCCACCCAACACGATGAACTGGAGGAACAG
The DNA here is from genome assembly GCA_905146935.1 of Scaeva pyrastri. Classification (NCBI taxonomy): domain Eukaryota; kingdom Metazoa; phylum Arthropoda; class Insecta; order Diptera; family Syrphidae; genus Scaeva; species Scaeva pyrastri. Next base: position 15,717,297 of record LR989929.1, on the reverse strand, counting down.
ATCCAGGAAAAGGACTCTGAAATAATGCATCTCAAGCAGCGAATCGAAGATCTTATGCGCGAAGATCAAACCGAGAAACTTGTCTTGGAAATTCTGACAAAGAATCAAGAGATCCACATGCTTAAGATGCAAGTGAAGAACTTGGAAGATGACAAACAGGAGTTGGAGCACAATTTAACGATGCAAATTACCCAAGAAAAAACCACCGAACAAGTTGATGATTCGGCAGAAAAAATCCAAAAATTGCAAGAAGAATTGGAAAATATGCGCATTGAAAAAGGGCACATGGAGGAGGAACTACAGGTTCTCAATAATCACGTTATGTCGAGTTTGGAAAATGAAGAGAAAATGAAGTCCGTCATTCTCGAGCTTGATACTAAGAACATAGAAATTGCTGAACTGAGAAATTCACTGGGAACGATGGGAGTACAAAAGCCCTCATCGTCATCGGAAACATCCTTGACTAATGCCCAGTGGGAGGCAGTCATAGAGCAGCGATGCGGTGAGATTGCAGAAATGTGGCGAGCACATTTGGATGGTCGCGAAAAAGAGTTCAATGCAATTGAAAGCAAACTCAAAAATGAGTTAGAAGCTCTTCGAACTGGTCAGGCATCCGCAACACATGAAAGTAGCGTCCCAGCTGATAATGAAAGCAGTTCTGCCTCATCTTCCAAAGATTCAACTCCAGATCCGGATGTAATACAAAAGATGCAACAGGCTCTGGAGAATCAGGAAGTTGAAATTGTTACTCTCAAGGAACAGCTAGCAATCCGAAGTGCCGAATACGCTCGATTGGCTGCCCAATTCGATCCTTATAAAATGCAATCAACAATGTCCCACAGTAGTGGATTCAGCTCAGACGGACAGAGGCCAACAGCGGCCGCAACTGCATCTCAAGTGCCAAAATCTGAACTTGACTTGGCTCTGTATATGCTTCATCAGAGAGATATGCGTTGCGAAGAGCTCACACTGGAGCTGGTGCACCTCTTGGAGGAGCGTGATACATTGCAACTGAAGTTGTCCAACACCTTGCGACAAATGGAAGCGATTAAATCGCAAACTGGTTCAGAACGTAAGTAGAGATAGACATTTGGAAAAATATCATGTTAATGTTTTTTACTATTTTTTTTTTTATTGTTAAGCCTCCCAAGGAGACCTATCATCGCCAACTGAAAGTCCAGAAAAACCCCAGTTATCACCGACAGTTCCTCCACCACCAGAGTCAGATGAACTGAATCAGAAGTAAGTACATACTGATAAAACTTAATCGACAATTGGTTCTAATTCTGAAATCCATAAAAATAGGTTATCGCAACTCCATTCGGTGAGTCATTCCAAGCGTTTCCAGGAAGAACGAGACATGCGTCAACGTCAAATGGAGCAAATTCAACAAGATGTAGCCAAGATGCCATCCGAAGCTCTATTCGAATTAGTTGGCAGCGATCTATGTAAGTTTTCCCGTAAAAAAACGGAAACAAGAAATTTTATTGATTTTAATAACTGTTTGTTTCATTTTAAGCTCAATCAAGTCAATCTCCATCATCTGTACTTCTCAATTGGCTTTGGGGCAAACCAAGTGGTGGACAAAGTTAATATTTGCAATCAATCTCCCATGTGGACCATGTGGAGAACCAATTACTATCACAAAGTTCCAACGATACCACTAATAGCCGCTACTTATCACATCAAGTGCTGCAGCTAAAAACACCTCCTGGCACTCAGTGGTGCTATTAAAATTCTAACGAGATATTATTCGTATATATAAATAAGTAATTGTTCTATTTTGTTCTTTTTTATAATTTTCGTCTTATACAACATAGTTGAAAATGCATCCTTAAAAGGTACCTTAATTTGTTTTTTTTTTGTTTTATTTTGTTTTTTTCTTCTTCTTTTATAATCTAAGACTTTTGTAAATATACTACATTGGAATTAAAAGAATAAATCAAATAAAAAAAAAAAACATTAAAATAAAAATATCTAACCAATTGGAATGTATCGATAACAAGCATTTTAAAAATAGTTTAAAGCATTTTTGCCCTAGAATACAATAGTCGTAGTTCGTAGACGAATAAACGAAAAACAGAAAAATAAAAAAATTAAAAAAAATATTTGTGAAATATAGTTAAATAAGAAAAACTGTTAATGATGTGTCTCTTTTATTTCTTACTTACTTTGGTAACTGAAAATGTGTTTTAAAGGTGATTTTCTGAGATAGTAATACTTTTATAGAATAATAACAATTTCTAGTAGTTTTTCTGAAGCAATGTATTGAATCTCATGAAATTTTTAGTGGCTTATCAATATCATTATACATCCGATATTAATAACCATACATTAACGTTTAAACATAAATCATTTCCTCCATCAATTATCTAGTTCTAGTTTATCAAGTCTAACATTAATAATACCAGTTTTTATCATAATGAAAATACATGATCTTTGATTTTAAAATCTAGAATTTTAAAAGATGCATACCTTAATTTATTGGCCATCGATTCATAAAATAATATAATACGTTAATTTGAAGATTGCGTAGGTAATGCATACTAGCATTAACAAAACCTTTGGTTTCAAAAACACCCAAACCAATAGCGATTCAAACAAAGTTTCTATCTTCCAAGAAACTAATCAGTGGTGTACTATGTAGCTATTCTTCTGTTTCTTTAGACTCTGAGATGATGAGTGTAACAAGTTTTTTGTAGTTTCTTTCGTTTGATCATTTCATTACTTAAAGCGGTAAACTCCCAGAACCGAATCCAACAGGTTTTATAAGTTCACTAATACATCGATATAAAAATGCAATTTTTATCACATGTTAACGGATTAACGATTAACGTTAACTTGCGTTAATTCTTCCGAAATGTAACGCTTTAACGTTTAACGAAGCTAACTTTTTTAGTAACGGATTAATGTCCATAGGACTAATTTTTGATAAAGATCACATGGGTTGAAAATACGATCGAAGAAGGGTTTCTGCCTGAAACACGAGAGCTTTCTATCTTGGTCTTTCCAATAAGTTAATACACGTCGTCGTCGTTAACTTTTTCTTTTTAGACTACACCTTTGTAGAACTTATATCCAGCGAAGAATTTTTCTTTCGAAAGAGCCCCGAAGCAGTTACTCTAATTTTCTGCTTATTGTCCAGCACTTATGTAGCATCGTTTAATAAGGCTTGCTAGAGTTTAATCATTATACATCCGGTTGCATTACATTTTTTTTTCATCAAAATTCGTGGTGTATTTTTGAGTATGTCTGTATTATGGTAGTAGGTTGAATTATCGGGTATAAAAAAATGCAAAGTAAAGAGTTGTAAATCCACGAAGCCAAGTCTTCACAGGGCACAAAAATGTGGTAAAGGTATTTCAAAATAAAGAAGTGTTATGAGACGTTTTGTTTTAAAATTGGAATACTTAAGTTTAAAAGCTTCTTTTTTGTATGCATACTCTAGGTTTATTACTCCCATTAACATTCCAAAGGCACATTGTGGAATCCTCTTTTTGGAGTATGTATTATATCGCACTAGTATTACAATACTGTTGTAACTCAAAATTTTACTTTTTTTTTAGAATCAACAAAAAACTGATTATTATTAACTACCTACTACAGATTATAAAAAAAACTATTACATATCTTATAAGTTAAAGGCCTTAAATTGAAGTAATTTGGTAACACGAAAACTTTCTTTATTTTATTCATTTTAATTTTTCTTAAAACTGTTGATTAATGAATTTTTGGTAAATTTCAAGGTGTCAGATAGGTACGATTTTTTAGAATTGCTTTTTATTTTTCCCACAGTGAAAAACCACTAGTGTCTATAAGATAATTTTAAGTAAAAAATAAACTTGAGTAATAACTATTTGTATGTTTTTGAAACACTACTGTTAAATTGATTCTATATTTACACAGTTTTACATTGTTTAACATTCAAAAAGAGAATTTAAAACTCTTCAAATCCTGCCCAAAACTCTTATGAGCTGTTATGGCTATGCAGACAAATTAAATAAATTTAAAAGATAAAAATCAAAGTTTTGACTAACATTAAAATTCTACTCGTAGACTAATTTATCATTTTTTGGCTTTTAAACCAAATTGAAAAGTTGTGAAAACTTAGTACATATTTCTTTTTCTGATAAATCCTAAATCCTTGTCGTAATTACTAGAATTGCCTACAACGCCTTTCATTAAGTGTTTATTTAGGCTCTAATCAACTTTGCCTAAATCTTCAGTTAAAAAACTCTAAGAAACCTCTGTTCAATGTTACACAACCATTACAAACGCCAGTTTTGTGTGCAAGAGCATTAAAGCTTAAACAGTATCCTCGCAGTATTTATAAAGAAGACTGCCTCCCCTCTCTTTAATTATGAAACAAACTTGCAAATCATTACAAGATTTTACTATTTTAGCAATATTGTAAGCAGTAAGAGAGACCGTATGTATGCCTTAAAAACATTAAAACCGTTATAAGCTTATAACTCTAAAACTAAAAACAAGAACCATTAAACCTCTCAAGTTTTTAAACACGAAGTCCCGGGTTTCCTTCGGTATGACGATGACTATGAGAAATGAGACACCCTGTGTTTGGCCTCCAGTGCGTGGTAGGTACCCTTAAGACTGCCTTCCAATGTATGTGTGTTATATTCGCTATATCAAAAAAAAACACATTCCACACACACAGACAATATTGTTGTTGTTAATCTTTTTTTATGATTTTTGCATACCTTTCTTTCTTTCTCTTCTTCGGTGTTCGGTTTGGTCGACAAGACGCAACGGTCGGCTGTTGGTTGTGGTTCTCCATTCGACATCGGCACGGCGGCGACGACATTCGATCGACGACTTACGATCCACACACACCACACATGAAACGAAAAAGAACACAAAGAGAAAACAACAAACCAAAAACCAAATCCACCACATACATTCCACACTTGTTTTGTCAGCTACGCAGCCCAAAGAAAATCCAACCATAAACAGATTGCCTCTCATTCCGTTCGTTGCTGGTTGGTTGATCGTTCCGTTCGCTGTCCTGTCACATTCGCCGGCTACCTACAAAAATAAAATATAAGAAAGAAAATATTTAAAAGAAAAAAACACATCTTTCCATCGAGATCACATAGTTTTTACCTACCTATTCGAACAAGAACAAAAACGAAACACAAGCAAAAGGATAACTCATTTTTGCAAAAACATAAATTTATTAAAAAAAAAAACATTGAACATTTTGCATGATAAAATTAAATATTCAAAAAAAAAACAAAAATATATAAAAATAACTTGTTTAATAAGCAACAACAACAAAATACACAAAGTGGTGCGCAACGATTTAAATAAGAAGAATCTACACAAGATAAAAAAAACACGAGTTAAAATATAAATTTTGGAAATTATAAAATATATACCGACTGTTGAATTCTTTTAAAATAATAAAAAGTGCATCGATATTCCTCGCGGATTCAAAAAATAAGAATTCCTGCTAAAGGAATTGAAGAGTGCTACCTCGTCTAGATTACTTTCTCCTTGTGCTTAAAAAAAAAAAACGGAAAGCAACAACAATTTAAGTAGAAAGGAAAAAAAGTACCGATATTTTATTTCGAAAATGCAGATTCCAGCTGTTTTCTGCTGAGTTGTAAGTTTTTTCCAGTTCTGTTTCTGTTTTTCCCGTGAATAATCTCTCGTTTAGTGTGACAACATCATTTTTTCTATTGGCCAAAGTTGGAAGGAATCTTTGAGAATTTTTTTTTTTTGTTTTTGAATACGACTCTCGTAGTCTCGTCGGGAGTGAGTGTGTGCTGGCTGCTGGCAAATAGAATCAAACAACAACAACAAAATATAAAAAGCTTCTTTTTTAACTGTTAATCGTGATTTCGTTCGTTTTCGTTCGCCTTTGCTACTATCTGCGTTATACTCGAACTCGCTGCTCGCTCGCTCGGACTTAAGGCAGCTCCACATTCCTGTGTCGTCCCTTGTTGTCATCGTTGATATTATTCTCTCCTTTTTACTTTTTCAAGTTTAAGTTAATACTTTTTCCTTGGCGTCGAAGTCGTCGTCGTAGTCGTTGGTGTTCGAAATAATTTAAGAAGTGTTAAAAATTTCGATAAATATGGACCTTTTGTGCACGGAAAAAGTCCTTTTAAATGACACCGATGTCTTGTTAAATAGTTACAATGTTCAAACTAACGGTTATACAGCCTCTGTAACAACAGGTGGTGTTGGAGCAGGGGCCGGGGGTGGTGGTAATGGTAATGGTGGCTGTGATACCGGTGCCGGTAATGTAACAAAAACAACAACTACTACCACGGCAGCATCGGCAGCAGCCAATTACACCCATCAATTGTTGATTAGTAAAAATCTGGAACAAGTCAATACAGCTGTTGAAGATCCGGTATTTTTGAGTGATCGTTGTCTTGAGAACGCCCTGAAGGCCGAAGACAAACATCCCACAGTTTGCTCTTATTTCAAAACCGTACAAAAGGATATTACACCGCCAATGAGGAAAATTGTTGCCGAGTGGATGATGGAGGTGAGTTTGTTTTTATTTTTCATTTCACGATCCATGTCTATGACTTCATTTTTTAATTTTTTTTTCATGTGTTAAGGTTATGAAGATAATAAAAATAAAATATCAGATTTGAAAAGTATGTAGCCATATGAGTGTTTGGTTGGGCTGTTCGTTGTTCAGTTCAGTGTTCAGCTTTCAGCAGCTGTTTTTTTGCTGAATCTGTATGACGTTTTCGCTTGGTGAAATGATAGACGAAAAAAATCGAGAGCGACTGTGTAAGAGGGAGTGAGAGATAAAGGATTTTGTGAAAAAATGACAACATTTTACGCAATTTTTTGCCTTCTCTTGTTCTGTTCAATACATTCTGGAAATTTACGCATAATCATACACATGCATGCAAACATACACAAGTTTGTACGTTGCTATTTGAATTTTCAGAGGCAACTAGTATATTTTGCCATAAAAGATAAAGGTGTGTTTTTAAATTTGGAATTTTATTGAGGTGTCGAAGAATATCTAATTTGCTTAAATTTGTTGGTACCTTATACATTTATGTGTATTTTCAAACATTAATTGGGTACATACTTACATACATCCATACTATACATATGTTCCTTTTTTTACCTGTGGAGTGTGTTGTATTTAACTGTTACATAAAAGCTTGAGATGTGCTCATGTATGGGTATCTAAACAGATGATAGTTTGATAAAACAAGAACTTGAAAAGCTTTTTAAGTCGTGGTAGGTTTTGTTCATTGAGCTCTAAAGTAGCCAGGGGGTTGTCCAAAAGAGTTCTTTGAAAGAACCTGTAAGTTTTAAGTTTAAACGATCTCTGGGTTCGCCCTTCTTAACATGCTACATAGCTCGAGTCGATTGAGATGTGGATAGATTACTTATTATTTATTTTTTGAAATACCTATCGTTTTTTTTTTGAGAACTAACTTAAGATCCTGGATTTTCTCGTGGCCAACAGAGTCGATACATCTTTGTAGAGTAGGAAGCTTATAAAATATTGGACCAATTTTTTATTTAACTACATAGGTACCTACTTTCGAATGAAAGGATTTTAATTCACTTATAGTACTGCCTACCTGATATCTGTTCAAGGTTGGTAATCAGTTTTACAAACTTTTAACAGATGATAAAGCTATGAATAGTTAGCTTAAATTTGTTCAAAACGCCGAAAATCATAGTCAGTCGTTTCCGATTTTTGTGCTCCATACTCTACCTTCCTACAAGCAAATGAAACCATGTGTAAGACTTCTTGTAAGCAAACGACAATCCGGCACTTGTAAATTAATATTTCTAACACAAAATGCTTACCTACCTACTGAAGGTAGGTAGGAAGTTATTGATCTTTTTCTCTTCTTTTTTTTTGTAATAAAAACTAGGTATACCAATAAAATTAAATTTTGTGTGATTTTGTTGAAGAATTGCGTTGAAAATGCTTGAGTACTTGTCCATTTAAGAATAAAGGAAGTCTGCCTACCTGCTACCTATGTGGTAAACAAAATTTGTTGTACTGAATCAGTGTTAGTTTGATCATCGTCGTTGTACCTACAATGAAAAGGTATCGTATCACTATTCTTTAGATTTGGTGTTAATTAATAGTTTTGACTTAAATTCCATGAATTCTTTTAAAATAGACACAAATTTGCAAACAAAAAAGATAAAAAAAATAAAAATATAAATACAAAGGTTCAATAAACTTTAGTTAGGTAGTTAGATAAATATGGGAAATTTTAGATGAAAGCTTTTAATTGCCCTCATGTACAATCAAATTGCTTCAATAAAATAGACACACACTTAATTACTTTTCATGAAATTATTAAGCTTAAGTTAGTCGACCCTTATTATTGTTAAATATCCACACCTTGTTTGATTATGTATTTAGAAAAAGGTAGGTTGTTAGGTTGGTACCTGTCTACCTACCATCCAGTTGTGCAATTGGAATAAATAGATAAAACATAGAAAAACAGTAATTAGTAGGAAAAAAAGCAATTAGGTACCTACCTGCAAACAATATGCAAAAATTATTATAAATTATTAATATATCTCAATACGTACGTATATGTGTGTAGGTAGATTGGTAGGTATAGATACATATTAGCAAGAACAATGTGATGACTATGGATTAGCTAAGAAAATTAATGACACCTATAGTTTTGTTGGCGCCGACAACTAGCAGGTTAGGTAAATTACACCACCATTGAAAGTACCTACCTAGTTTGTACATAGGTAATTGCTTCCATCATGATTTTGTTTTTTTTTACCAAACCACGTTTAAGTATTTTTTTTTAATCACTCCAAGCAACCCATATCCATAGACTACTCGCCACATTAGAATCTCAAAACCTAACCAACTCACTTTTGAATTAAACATACACAAATGTTCATAGGTAGTAAGGTACCTACAATCCTACATATAAAAATTGCATGCTCCTGTATTAAAACGACTACTAGTTGGTATATAATCAATATAAATATGACTATAATCGTCTATCCTCATATCTACACTTATGTGACTGTCTCCTCATCCAAACACGATACCACTTTGCTGACTGGTTACAAAAATACAACATTCTTGGAATTTTCACATCGACTGATGACCAACAGCAATGTCTTTTCTTGACGATCCGGTCAGTTGATATTGCACAATGTTTATGGGTGGAGACTTTATAGGTATGTTGTTGTAGATAGTCGGTAGCTGCATCTATACTAAGTATTTCTGCATTTATAGATAATACTCGTAAAATGAATATCGAAAGGGTTTTTTGACTTGACATTCAATCATACATCTAATACCGAGAAAGAATTTATAAATGGTAGTTGTGTTTCTTTGATTTTGACGCGACTTAAGTTCTTCCGGCTTTTGTTGATGGAATTAACTTCTTCCTGTTTTGCTATTTAGTTAGTAGGTATTCAAAAGAAAAGAAAAAGTTATAGATTCTTATCTACTAGAGACTTGTAACTTATGTGTATTTTAGGATAGTTAAGTAAAGAAGATTATTCAAAGGATTTCAACGTTATGTTATTGATTTCGAAATTATAAAAGTATGCCATATCTTCCACAAGTTGTAAGATTGTTGTGAATTTAATAAGGTATGTATATATTTTTCGACTCATTGTCAATCATTAAGTGAGTCTTTGTTAACCAGAAATTCGAAGGCATCTATTAGGCAATAAAAACTTAATTACGATCGTTAGAACAATTTTGTTGGCCACCTTTTTTGTGGTGCCTATGAAATATGTGTCCTCATTTTAAGTTAAGAAAAAAAAAAAAGAATTTATTTTAAGCGCCATAACCATCTGTTTAAACATTATGAAACATTTTAATTGGCGAAATATTCAAATATGTAGGTATTTGTTAGAGATAACCCTTAAATATGTCTAAAAAGCGGTTTTCTTTCATCTGAATGAATCTTCTGTCTTATTATAGGTAGTGTATGAATGAGATGAGAGGGTTGTTGAGTATTTTTAAAGGTGAATAGTTAAAAATTCCATCAACGATGCCGAGTTTGGTGACGTACGTCAAGTTAGCACTACACTTTTCGAAAATAAAAAAACTAAGTATACAGTTAATTGTAGTGTTTTTGTTGTAAATTAGTTGTGGAAAAAAAAAATTTGTAGCTCGACGATTTTAAAAAATACGGGTATGTAGTGCTAGGTTGATATCAAGTTAGCACTACACTTTCTGAATTTCACAAATCTAAGTATGCAGTTAATTAAAGCTATTTTGTTGTAAATTTGTTGTGAAAAAATAAAAATTCCCAAAAAAATTTTCCCGTTTTTTCAAAATTTTTTTGTAGGGGTATGTAGTGCTAACTTGACACTATGAGTCCAGGCATAAAAATTAAGATATTCCAAAATTTTAAAACGCAATTAATTGTAGCTTTCACTTCTAAAATTAGTTGTGAAAAGAAAAAAATTCCAAAAAATTTTGTTGCCGTGATTTTTTTAAAAAAGGGGGTATGTAGTGCTAACTTGACACTATGAGTCCAGGCATAAAAATTAAGATATTCCAAAATTTTAAAACGCAATTAATTGTAGCTTTCACTTCTAAAATTAGTTGTGAAAAGAAAAAAATTCCAAAAAATTTTGTTGCCGTGATTTTTTTAAAAAAGGGGGTATGTAGTGCTAACTTGACACTATGAGTCCAGGCATAAAAATTAAGATATTCCAAAATTTTAAAACGCAATTAATTGTAGCTTTCACTTCTAAAATTAGTTGTGAAAAGAAAAAAATTCCAAAAAATTTTGTTGCCGTGATTTTTTTAAAAAAGGGGGTATGTAGTGCTAACTTGACACTATGAGTCCAGGCATAAAAATTAAGATATTCCAAAATTTTAAAACGCAATTAATTGTAGCTTTCACTTCTAAAATTAGTTGTGAAAAGAAAAAAATTCCAAAAAATTTTGTTGCCGTGATTTTTTTAAAAAAGGGGGTATGTAGTGCTAACTTGACACTATGAGTCCAGGCATAAAAATTAAGATATTCCAAAATTTTAAAACGCAATTAATTGTAGCTTTCACTTCTAAAATTAGTTGTGAAAAGAAAAAAATTCCAAAAAATTTTGTTGCCGTGATTTTTTTAAAAAAGGGGGTATGTAGTGCTAACTTGACACTATGAGTCCAGTCATAAAAATTAAGATATTCCAAAATTTTAAAACGCAATTAATTGTAGCTTTCACTTCTAAAATTAGTTGTGAAAAGAAAAAAATTCCAAAAAATTTTGTTGCCGTGATTTTTTTAAAAAAGGGGGTATGTAGTGCTAACTTGACACTATGAGTCCAGGCATAAAAATTAAGATATTCCAAAATTTTAAAACGCAATTAATTGTAGCTTTCACTTCTAAAATTAGTTGTGAAAAGAAAAAAATTCCAAAAAATTTTGTTGCCGTGATTTTTTTAAAAAAGGGGGTATGTAGTGCTAACTTGACACTATGAGTCCAGGCATAAAAATTAAGATATTCCAAAATTTTAAAACGCAATTAATTGTAGCTTTCACTTCTAAAATTAGTTGTGAAAAGAAAAAAATTCCAAAAAATTTTGTTGCCGTGATTTTTTTAAAAAAGGGGGTATGTAGTGCTAACTTGACACTATGAGTCCAGGCATAAAAATTAAGATATTCCAAAATTTTAAAACGCAATTAATTGTAGCTTTCACTTCTAAAATTAGTTGTGAAAAGAAAAAAATTCCAAAAAATTTTGTTGCCGTGATTTTTTTAAAAAAGGGGGTATGTAGTGCTAACTTGACACTATGAGTCCAGTCATAAAAATTAAGATATTCCAAAATTTTAAAACGCAATTAATTGTAGCTTTCACTTCTAAAATTAGTTGTGAAAAGAAAAAAATTCCAAAAAATTTTGTTGCCGTGATTTTTTTAAAAAAGGGGGTATGTAGTGCTAACTTGACACTATGAGTCCAGGCATAAAAATTAAGATATTCCAAAATTTTAAAACGCAATTAATTGTAGCTTTCACTTCTAAAATTAGTTGTGAAAAGAAAAAAATTCCAAAAAATTTTGTTGCCGTGATTTTTTTAAAAAAGGGGGTATGTAGTGCTAACTTGACACTATGAGTCCAGGCATAAAAATTAAGATATTCCAAAATTTTAAAACGCAATTAATTGTAGCTTTCACTTCTAAAATTAGTTGTGAAAAGAAAAAAATTCCAAAAAATTTTGTTGCCGTGATTTTTTTAAAAAAGGGGGTATGTAGTGCTAACTTGACACTATGAGTCCAGGCATAAAAATTAAGATATTCCAAAATTTTAAAACGCAATTAATTGTAGCTTTCACTTCTAAAATTAGTTGTGAAAAGAAAAAAATTCCAAAAAATTTTGTTGCCGTGATTTTTTTAAAAAAGGGGGTATGTAGTGCTAACTTGACACTATGAGTCAAGTCATAAAAATTAAGATATTCCAAAATTTTAAAACGCAATTAATTGTAGCTTTCACTTCTAAAATTAGTTGTGAAAAGAAAAAAATTCCAAAAAATTTTGTTGCCGTGATTTTTTTAAAAAAGGGGGTATGTAGTGCTAACTTGACACTATGAGTCCAGGCATAAAAATTAAGATATTCCAAAATTTTAAAACGCAATTAATTGTAGCTTTCACTTCTAAAATTAGTTGTGAAAAGAAAAAAATTCCAAAAAATTTTGTTGCCGTGATTTTTTTAAAAAAGGGGGTATGTAGTGCTAACTTGACACTATGAGTCCAGGCATAAAAATTAAGATATTCCAAAATTTTAAAACGCAATTAATTGTAGCTTTCACTTCTAAAATTAGTTGTGAAAAGAAAAAAATTCCAAAAAATTTTGTTGCCGTGATTTTTTTAAAAAAGGGGGTATGTAGTGCTAACTTGACACTATGAGTCCAGGCATAAAAATTAAGATATTCCAAAATTTTAAAACGCAATTAATTGTAGCTTTCACTTCTAAAATTAGTTGTGAAAAGAAAAAAATTTAAAAAAATTTTGTTGCCGTGATTTTTTTAAAAAAGGGGGTATGTAGTGCTAACTTGACACTATGAGTCCAGGCATAAAAATTAAGATATTCCAAAATTTTAAAACGCAATTAATTGTAGCTTTCACTTCTAAAATTAGTTGTGAAAAGAAAAAAATTCCAAAAAATTTTGTTGCCGTGATTTTTTTAAAAAAGGGGGTATGTAGTGCTAACTTGACACTATGAGTCCAGGCATAAAAATTAAGATATTCCAAAATTTTAAAACGCAATTAATTGTAGCTTTCACTTCTAAAATTAGTTGTGAAAAGAAAAAAATTCCAAAAAATTTTGTTGCCGTGATTTTTTTAAAAAAGGGGGTATGTAGTGCTAACTTGACACTATGAGTCCAGGCATAAAAATTAAGATATTCCAAAATTTTAAAACGCAATTAATTGTAGCTTTCACTTCTAAAATTAGTTGTGAAAAGAAAAAAATTCCAAAAAATTTTGTTGCCGTGATTTTTTTAAAAAAGGGGGTATGTAGTGCTAACTTGACACTATGAGTCAAGTCATAAAAATTAAGATATTCCAAAATTTTAAAACGCAATTAATTGTAGCTTTCACTTCTAAAATTAGTTGTGAAAAGAAAAAAATTCCAAAAAATTTTGTTGCCGTGATTTTTTTAAAAAAGGGGGTATGTAGTGCTAACTTGACACTATGAGTCCAGGCATAAAAATTAAGATATTCCAAAATTTTAAAACGCAATTAATTGTAGCTTTCACTTCTAAAATTAGTTGTGAAAAGAAAAAAATTTAAAAAAATTTTCGTCGCTGGCGCGACTTGACTCATAGTGTCAAGTTAGCACTACATACCCCCTTTTTTAAAAAAATCACGGCAACAAAATTTTTTGGAATTTTTTTCTTTTCACAACTAATTTTAGAAGTGAAAGCTACAATTAATTGCGTTTTAAAATTTTGGAATATCTTAATTTTTATGCCTGGACTCATAGTGTCAAGTTAGCACTACATACCCCCTTTTTTAAAAAAATCACGGCAACAAAATTTTTTGGAATTTTTTTCTTTTCACAACTAATTTTAGAAGTGAAAGCTACAATTAATTGCGTTTTAAAATTTTGGAATATCTTAATTTTTATGACTTGACTCATAGTGTCAAGTTAGCACTACATACCCCCTTTTTTAAAAAAATCACGGCAACAAAATTTTTTGGAATTTTTTTCTTTTCACAACTAATTTTAGAAGTGAAAGCTACAATTAATTGCGTTTTAAAATTTTGGAATATCTTAATTTTTATGCCTGGACTCATAGTGTCAAGTTAGCACTACATACCCCCTTTTTTAAAAAAATCACGGCAACAAAATTTTTTGGAATTTTTTTCTTTTCACAACTAATTTTAGAAGTGAAAGCTACAATTAATTGCGTTTTAAAATTTTGGAATATCTTAATTTTTATGCCTGGACTCATAGTGTCAAGTTAGCACTACATACCCCCTTTTTTAAAAAAATCACGGCAACAAAATTTTTTGGAATTTTTTTCTTTTCACAACTAATTTTAGAAGTGAAAGCTACAATTAATTGCGTTTTAAAATTTTGGAATATCTTAATTTTTATGCCTGGACTCATAGTGTCAAGTTAGCACTACATACCCCCTTTTTTAAAAAAATCACGGCAACAAAATTTTTTGGAATTTTTTTCTTTTCACAACTAATTTTAGAAGTGAAAGCTACAATTAATTGCGTTTTAAAATTTTGGAATATCTTAATTTTTATGCCTGGACTCATAGTGTCAAGTTAGCACTACATACCCCCTTTTTTAAAAAAATCACGGCAACAAAATTTTTTGGAATTTTTTTCTTTTCACAACTAATTTTAGAAGTGAAAGCTACAATTAATTGCGTTTTAAAATTTTGGAATATCTTAATTTTTATGCCTGGACTCATAGTGTCAAGTTAGCACTACATACCCCCTTTTTTAAAAAAATCACGGCAACAAAATTTTTTGGAATTTTTTTCTTTTCACAACTAATTTTAGAAGTGAAAGCTACAATTAATTGCGTTTTAAAATTTTGGAATATCTTAATTTTTATGCCTGGACTCATAGTGTCAAGTTAGCACTACATACCCCTACAAAAAAATTTTGAAAAAACGGGAAAATTTTTTTGGGAATTTTTATTTTTTCACAACAAATTTACAACAAAATAGCTTTAATTAACTGCATACTTAGATTTGTGAAATTCAGAAAGTGTAGTGCTAACTTGATATCAACCTAGCACTACATACCCGTATTTTTTAAAATCGTCGAGCTACAAATTTTTTTTTTTCCACAACTAATTTACAACAAAAACACTACAATTAACTGTATACTTAGTTTTTTTAATTTCGAAAAGTGTAGTGCTAACTTGACGTACGTAGTTTGGTGAGCCAATTAGCACTGAAAAGTAAAGAAGTTTTCTAGTTTTAAGTTTTTATATGATGAGTTGGCAAACTTGACAGATGTTGATGTGGATTCGCTTATTCCGATGAAATTTCAGGTCAGCACACTAATGAACTAAAGGTTAAGATTGGTCAGAACAATTAAGAACTGAAGAAGTTTTTTTTTTTCACTTTTGTGGATTCTGCATCATAATGTTGTAAGTTTTAAAACATCATTTTGAAGCCTTTCGCTTTAGTTCGACCTCTCTTTTGGTTGGAATCACTTAAAAAAAAATAACTTGATGAACTCGTGTGTCTCTAGTATAGCTATTCATAATAATTATAATATGCAATTTTCAAGTCTATCGGATTGCAGGTTGTTTAATTGTCTATACAACATGTATGCATGTAGGTATTTCTCGTATTTCGTGATTAATTATAATGAATCTAGTCAATGCATTATGATTTCTGATTGTCTGCAAACATTTGTGGTTGGATATGTATTTTAATAAAAATGCAAAGCTTTTAAAAGGGGAAATTTTGATGAGACAAGTAAGGTATATAAAATGTAGATATGTTTGTGGAAATTGAAAAGGTTGGTATTTATATAATAATAATAACTCTTGTTAATTGTAGTTAACTTCGATTAAGCTTGGTGGTGGTGTTGAAGTTTATAACAAATATGCACATACATGTTTTTAAATGTCCATAGTCTGAACTCTTCCAGTTTATTTTATTCCCATGTGATGTATAACTTAAAAGATGATGCTAATTATTATGTACTGCGATCCTGAAGGACTTCTTCTCTGTAATTACGTTTGTTTTTGATGAACAATCGTTCCAGCTTCTTCATTTGCATTGTCTTGTCTGACACAAAAACAAAAATAAACCTGACAGCGACGACGACGACGAAGAAGATTGAATGAATTTACTTATGAGAACTGAATTTATTCCACATTCTCAAGATCTCCTTTTGTATAGTATTTATACAAACAACGAAAATAATTTGTTTTAAAAATGCCAATCAAATTCCAGAACAGTATCAAGAAGCTGCATCTGAATTTTAATTTGAATCCGAATCCGAATCCGAATCTAAATCTGCCACCATCCAAAGAAAGATAACTTGGTGATAAATGTCTTGTTTGTAAACATATCAAATCAAAATGTTTATAAATATACAACAACATCATCACTACTACTTTAAATTTATCTTCTTAGTGCAAAAATTAAAATCATAACAAATATTAAAAAAAAAAAAAAAAACAAATTGCAGATCAGTGCTTGTGACTGTGATGATGGGGCACTACACTACTGATGCTGCTGTTGCCGGCCGGTGAATCAGCTTTTTGAGTGTTTTCTTCTTTTTTTTTTCTGCCATACATTTCAGCTAAACTCCCACTCTATGTCTGAATCTGGAATTGGCTAATTGCATTATTTTGTTGGTTTTTTTTTTTTTACTCGTTTTCTCTCCCAAATTGTATCTCTGATGTGCTGTGCTGGCTATGTGTTGAGTTTAATAAGACTATTAAGCGCGTTCCTGTCTACTGTCTGATACAATCTATTTTTATCCGCCCACCCCAATACCTACAAAATAATAAAAAAAAAAAAAACATTTTAAATATTCGGAAGAAACGCAATAAAATATTATCTTCCATGGTCTTGTTAAATGTTTAGACTAAAAAAAAAGGAGCACATAATCTCAAAACTAGCAATAATCAAATTCAAAGTAAGAGCCAAAAAGGTTCAAAAACTCCAAGAATTGTTTAATTTGTGTTTTATCTCGTATCTCGGCGGAGTAACGCAACTAGAAGCCAAAACATTAAACGAGCTATCGAGGTAATAAAAGTGTCACACACACTTGAACACTGCACTGTTATGATGCATATAATTAGGTACATTATAACGGTGACCAAAAATATCTACATTCATTAACAACAAGGATGAAAAAGGGTGAATAAATTTTTGTCGTTTAATTTACCGTGTGTATGGATAACTCAAAAATGGTTATTAGTTTTAAAAAACATTCTTGAGATTTTTCAAAATATGTAGGTACTCATAATTTATGGTAAAATTTTGTTTTGTTTTCGGTGCTCCTTTTTGTGGGTAGGTTGGTAAATACTTGATACCTGCCAATTGAATTCTAGAGATTTGATGTTTTTGTTTTCGAGCTAACATTTTTTTTACACATGTTGGATTCAAATCGATTAACGAAAATCAATATGTAAGTTTAAAAAAAAAGAAATAGTTGTTTTATCATTGTGGGCTTAATGTAGTGTATCGTAGAATATCGAATTTCAATAATCTCAAATACAGGCTGAGGAGGATTGATAGATATGGCATCTCAGATTTGAGAGAGACTTCAGGGAGTTATAATGTCAAATAGATATGAATGCAATGGACGTTGAATTTTATTAAAATTGTTATAATGAATCTTAATACATGAAGGGCAGAGGATTTCTACAAATCGATACATTTTGAGAAAGTCTTTTGTAGTACATTTTAGAGCTTGGCTGGCCGTCCTTACGCTTGGGAGATGCCATAGTCCAGGACACCAGGTTCGGAATTTAATGGCGTCGGATCGAGATATATATAAATGGAGAGACTTCTTGAATGAGGACAAGAGTGGATAGGATGAATATGAAAGCTATCATGGTTCAAATGTTTTGTGTGATGTGTATTTGAAATTGGATGTGATATTGGTGTTAAGTCACAACACGAGGCTTTTTCTTCCTTCTCAATTAATATGTGTATGTATGGTCAAAAAGGTAATCCATATCACACTGAGATACCACAGCCACTTGATGTCGTTGTTCAGTGGCCACTCTGAAGTTGCAGTCAAAACTGGTAGTAAGCCATCTTCAATAGAAGGTACCATTTTATCAATCAGAAGTTTGAAGCCCTTAAGTAATCTTAAACTACCTAATGAAAGAGTGGTTGAACCATTTTTGGAATAATATGTGTAACCACTATAATGTCTTTCCGTTATATACACCTGTCATAACCGTTTGGTTACCAACAACACAGCTTGTGGGCATTCCAAAAGATTCCTTGTTGTCGTCTCTGTTCTCTGATGAAGACTCTACCTATATATGTATGTAGAGAATTTCTGCCACAATGCTCCTAATGATTTTCCAAATGTGGACATAAATATGCAAGTAGTTTTGCTCGAAGTAGGGAAGAAGTTTCCACTATACGAGTATGATACCCGCATAACTTCTAATAGCCAAGTTAATGATTTTAGTTTGAATTTAAAAAAAGAAGAGAGTTAAAGAAATTCTAAACTGTTTTATTCCACCTGTTGATTGTCACCCTAATGTCTATTCGAAAGATATTTTTATTTTTCATCAGTATAAATTCTTTTTGTATAATTATTCAAAATGCAAAAATTAATTTGAAACATTTATAGGAGCGACACACAAAAATTTGTCAAACATTTAAAAACAGAATTAAAATTAACACACAAAAAAAAAAGGAAATACCTTTGATGTCATTGCCAAAGTTTAAAACAGAGTTCAACGGGTTCGAATTGCTTTTGGCGTTTGGACTTATCAAAAAACGAAAAAAAAGACAAAAAATGCAAATAACGTGTGCGGCATAGAGTTTCGCTCGAAAAAGCATAATATCTCTTTTTTTTTAACAATGAAGTGTTTTATTAATATTTTTTTTCTTTTTTTTTTATTGTTTCTGTGTGACCGGCCGAATAGCCGAGACATTGAACTTGGCCTTTTTGTTTGTGTTGTCTTCGGGGGCCAATTTTCCTCAAGACACAGCAAAACAAAAGTGAAAATGGTCATCACGAAAGAAAACGAAGAATTAAAAAAAAAAAAAAATATATAATTCACAAGAATAATAAACAAAAACAAATAAAATTATAAACAAATCAACAAAAAAAAAAAAAAAACTCCGAAGAATTATAAAGCTGCAGTCGTCAGTACGAGTATGCAGTGGATTGGATATGAAGTTAAAGTTGGAACCTATACATCGTGGGGGTTATCATTATGATGACACTTAAATTTTTGACTGAGCATAGCAGTCGCAGTAGAAGCAGCAAAGGTAATTAGCCGCTAGCTTATAGGAAGGTAGGAGGCAAAAGGCCAAACGTTTGAATGCCCATTTTTTCTTTGTCCTTAGGACACCGACCGTTGACACAATTTTTTGTTAAGTGGGTATTTTTGTTGTTGTTGTTGTTTGACGGAAAGTCAGTCGGAAAAAACACCAGGTGCAATGGAGTTTCATTTTTCACCGATGATGACGATGGCGATGATGATAATGATTCCGACAACAATTATGACCAAGTTGTAGTTGAAAAGTCACTAGAGCATGATGATAGCATAATTGTGTCGTCTCGTCGTCGTCGTCGTCGTCGTCGTCGTCGTCATCGTCATCTTTTGCTCCAAGTGACATTTGTTGTGGTTTTTTCTTTTTTTAATTTAGCGGCATATGTTTTGCAATAATTTGCGGTTATGACATGATGTCGAAGAAAAAAAACTATAAAAATGAAAACTATTAAATGAAGATGGAAAAGTCTGATAAATTTCCAATGAATGGAATCAATGGTAATAATTTTTGTTTGTGCTTCATAATTTAATTGACACCATAATAATGACGAAAAACCACAGAGGGGTTCCACCTATGTGGGTAGCTAGATGGTGTTGAGGACAATCGAAGGGATCTGTTGCTTGAGGGTTTCTTGTTGGTAGAATAGACCTTTGATGTTTTGTCCTGGTGGATCTATGTTACCTGTTGTTTTGGAACAGTCGATTATAACATATGTCAAAACGCAGATGGCTGCTCCAATCAACAATAATTGTGTGTCAAGGCTCATTTAATCCAGCAACTTAATCACATCGACTAAGCTGCTTCTGTTTAAGATCAATGTTCCAGTGATATGTAACATACAATTATGGATCAAAGACATGGATTCTTATTCTGAAGCTGCGTTCGAAAAAAAATTATGAGGATGATTTCGAATACCTCAAAGTGACAAGATTTAAGTTCGGTTGATTCCTAAGGGACAGAAACATAACAGAAATGATAGAATCAAGGAGGTAAAGGTGAAAAATTTCGGGATAAAATCATAGATTGGATTTTTTTTAAGTATTGAGCTGATAAAAGGTTCTATTAACCCAGATAAGATAAGTATTAAGGTCAAGTTAAAGGAATGAGAGCCTTGAGATGATGAGAAATAATTATTTTAATGTCGTCCGCATAGATGGAGATAAAGGAGAATGAGAGATGCTACTCACATGTCTGATAGGAAGTATAAACAGAAGTGGACCAAGAGCACTGCCCTGAGGAACCACTGAGGATGAAAGTATTGGATTAGATACCGGGTTTCTGAAATTAAATCTAACTGTACCAATGTTGGAAACATAGTGTTAGTAAATTGATCTCTTGGTTGCCAAGTCGAGAATGACGAATCTATTTCAAACCTTGAATAAAATAAAGATGCCAAAAAACTTTAAAATTCAGCCTTCATTTTAAAAATAAAAACCAATTTAAACCAACGATTTAAAAAAAAAAGAAAAAAGTCCACCCTCGCAAATGTAGACGTCATGTCAATCAGATGTGTGTTCCACTTTACAACAACCTGAAGAATTAACTCGTCCAATTTTGATCAGACATCAACAACAACAAAATACCAGAAAACATTAAACTTGAAGGGATCATATTATAAGCTGTCAACCTGTAGACACTACTCGTAGACAGGAAGTACTTTCCTGGATTGAAAGCATACATACATATACATTCTCTTGAATCATCTTACATCACAACCGTACCTAGTTGTAGCAAGTTGCAAATTTATTTCTGACGTCTAAAAACAAAATCCGTTTTTCAAGAATCTTTTAGCACACAATTTAGGACGCTTCATTCGAATACAAAAACACAAAATCCAAAAAGAATGTATTTTATTGTTATGTTGATTTTTTTTTTCTTCTTTGATTTTATTTTTTTTTAGTGATTTGGATCAAATCCAAAATAACTGCAAAATTTTAAATGAACCATCCAAAGTGAATAATAAAATACAAACAAAAATTATATATATGGATGATAATAAGGAACACAAAACTAAGGCGGACAAATGGCAACAGAATTATATTTTGATACAATAAAACATTACCGTGTTGATCATACACATGTTGCAATTTAAATTGTTTTTTAATCTTTTCTTTTGAATTCTAATTTGAAAAAAAAAAATATAAAAAAAATTGCAAAATTAAAATAAACTTCCAATTTCTTTTTAATACTTTTTTCATGGAATTGTCGTAATTCAAATTGTTAACAGAGAATTTATAGGTTGGTATGGAATTTCACAGGGTGTTACAGGTTTTTGATGATTTTAAGCGTGAAATATGGCAACGAGGTTGGTTTTCGAAGGTGAGGTTTACACCTTGGAAGTGTTGAGCTGACACGGCGTCATTTTTGGATGAACAAACTCAGCTGACTTTCAGCGCCCTCTATTTTAATTTGAGGCGCAGAGTTTCGATAAGTGTCATAACAAATGACTAACTGTCAAAAATGAATCCATATTTGACAAGTTTTTGTTGAACATCTTTTGAATTGCTGAGACATAAGTATATGGATCAACTTTTGTTGAGTCACCCTTTACTTCTTAAACAGAAATTATTTTCTTAATCCGAAACACCCTCTCTAAAAATTAGGTTCGTTAGATTTAAGTCCAAGTTAAAGGAATCAAGTCAATGAACTAACTAATCACAATGGATTATTATAAATGTTTATTTGGGTAATTTTTTTTATGTTGAATCATAAAAACACGAAACAAATTTCGACGAAAAAAATACAAAAATTAGTGGGAAACATTTTGTAGATGCTTCATATACATATGTCTATGTATATGTTCTTTTATAATACCTATTAATATGATTGATGAAGTATAGTTAAATCTGAGAAGGAAGTTCACAAGGTCATGCTTATTGAACGAAAGCAACCTCATATTAGGTAATTTGTTATATCACTTTTGTATCTAGTAGTTATGTAGTTCGTTGACATCAAGTTTATAGCTTTTATATAATACATACTTTGTTTTTAATATATGCAAATAAAGAATTTGTAAAAAGAATACGAAGACGACATGGTTCAGAAGTTTAAAGAAGCTTGTAAGACTTTAACAAATATCAAAGTAACAATGAAATGTTTCCAATTATTGAAGAATAAATGGAGGTAGTGGAACTCAAATGTTTGGAATACATATTTTGACATTTTGATTTCTTTGAGAAACTTTTATTACCGAGTTCTCATTAAATCCAAAATAATGACAATTTGTTGTAGTTTTTGGACTACATACTTATGTTTTTAACTACTATTTAAGTTGAAGAAGAAACTCTTCTTGACTGACGAGTAGATGCCCTTTTTTTTATAGAGATGGGGTTCTTGATGTCTTGTGGGATATTCGGAAAAAAATATTATTCTACTATGGTATTACAGTTTGTCTTACTACTGAAGCCATGTGTCCCTTGGAAACAAAATCCCATAAGTGGTTTGAAAGATATCCTTAAACAAAATTATGAAACTTTATAACTTTGTTGAATATCCCATTTATGGGTTATCTTTTTTTTATAAAACACCTGAGTGAAGTATGTATATGAATTTAAAAAAAATTAAAAAGATACAATGTAGTTAAAAGTAAAATGAATTATCAAATTCTTTTAGCTGTAATCCCTTTTTTGAATATCCCATAAATTTCTTTTACTCTGCAGAATTTTTAGGAATTAAAAAAAAAATCACATGTAGCTGAATTTGTATGAAATTTACTACGATTTAAATCTAATGACGATACACTAACATTTTGGAAGGCATTGCACATTTCCAATTTCCCAAAAGTGGGTTTTTAACATCCTAGAATTTGGTAATGTAAAATGCAAAAAAAACTGACGTTTTCAATGAAAATCTGGTAGTTGGTATAGATATAATATAAATTACTTACTTTTTCGAACATCCCATAAATGGGTTTTTAACATCCTATGGAAATGTAAAAAACAAAAATGAACTGATACGAGGTTTTTCAATCAAAATCTGGTAGTTGTGATATACGTAATATAAATTAATTATTTTTTCGAACATCCCAAAAATGGGTTTTTCGACATATTTACAAAAATCACCTTGCTTGGTTTTGAATTTATTTGACATTTCGGTTAATATTCGTAATTCAATTCAATAATTCTTATTTTGTCTTTTAAAATTTTTATTATTAGGGACCATTTATCTAAATTTCAAGTTCTAATACCTGTAGGTATAATATTATCTCCTGATCAAGACCACAAACAATATTTGTAACATTTCGTGAAATAAATTAAATTGCGTGGCAGTTAGGTACTAATTGTTGTTTTTTTTTTTTTAACACGCATCATGTATGTAACTACGACTAAACCCTCATCATGATAACGCACAGAAAACATAAAAAAAACGGGATATTCGTGGGAATAAAGATAGACCATTAGCACTTGTTGTGGCTTTGTTTTTATTTGGTTCCATTGCACCCTATATCTTTCGAGGAACTGTTTTAAGGGTTCTATTTTGAGATGGTTTGTTTTTTTTTTTTAATTTTTTTTGACGTAAAGGTTTTATGGAAGTAATCAGGTTGATGACAAGTATATAAAAAATGATCACCACATACCAATGTTTTCCTTGGGAATAGTTTTAGACAGATATAGGGGAACCTTTATGTGAAATAGAAATATTCAAGGTTAAGTTTTGTCACGACTTCTTCTCCATGGTCATTGATCACCCTAAAAAAGTCTAAATTAATTTTCATTTTTGTCACGTTTTTCACTTACCGCATCGATTATTTTTTTTCTTAATTTCGTTAAACTTTTTTAAAAACTCTTTCTCCAAACAATACAAAAATTTAATTTCAGATTATATTTATTTTTAAATTTTTGTTTCCAACGGATATCCCCAGGAACTAAACTAACTTCCCCCACAAACTCGTATGGTATGGTTTCTTGGAAATTTATACGAAAACAGTTGTTTTTGTGTTCCGCTTTATATTTTTATATATTTTGCGATATTAAATTACAAAGTACATACAACCTTCCTTTTGCAACTGTTAATGAGTTTTTTTTTTCTTTTGTTTTATTCAATTTGGTTTTATCAGTAAAATATTACATAATTTTTTCTTCTTTCAATTTTTGTGATCAAGGTCAAGCATTTATGTGATAAGAAAATAAGAATACAAAAATAATTTGAATTCTGTATCCGTTATGAGCCAATTCGTTTTTTAACGGTTATTGGTATTTTATTTACGGTTATTGGTACTTAAAAATAAAAAGGTGAAGAGAAATTTTTATAATTTTAACTGAATGATTATTTCTTTTTTGAGATTTTTTTTATTTTTAATAATTTATTCTTAAATTTTGAGTATTTTTTTGATTTAATTTTAAATGACCTAATAATGAGAAGAGAAACAAAAAAAAAAGAAATAAAAAATGTTGCGATTAAATATTCGCACGACCCGCTTGTATTTTGAATGAAAATAAAAAAAAACGAAAAAACGAACCAAGAGAAAAAAAATCAAAAAGAAAAAATCAAAATGCAGAGCAATAAAATGCTCTGACAAGGAATTAATAATCGTTTTTCTTTTTCTTCTCTGATTTTGTTTGTGTTCTCTTTTTTTCTTTTTAATTTGACATTGACATTTATTTCCGCATTTGGCAAGATGCCATCATAAAGGTGGTTCTTTTCTTTTTTTTTTATTTAAGGGGGAGAACACACTTCAATCGGACAGATATAATGAAAAATATACTTTATTTTAATCTATTATAGTTGTTTATGATTATCTTGTGATTTGGAAAAAAAAGAAGAAAATACATCGTAATTTTTAGCAAAAGTTTGGGAAATAAATTTTGAGGGGAAAATTTTCATCGGGAATATATTTTTCTTTAATTTTATTTTGTTGTTTGTTCAATTCAAAATACAATCAGAACAAAATGGTGATTAATTCTACTTTTTAATTAGATTAGGGAAATAAATTTCGAGTTGCTCTTTGACATCTTCAATACCAAGAAAAGTAATTAACAGTCACGTTTTATTGGTAATCTTAAACTAGCATAGTAATATAAGTTTAAAAATAAAAACGTTTGTTCATTTTATATAACTCACTTTTATTTTTATTCCCATAGTTGGTATCCCTGCACCAATTGTCAAATGAAAAGCAACAGTAATACTTGGGGTGTGTAGCCTCCTACATTTCACAATCCGAAACTTTATCTTCACTAAAATATTTTTACTGACTAATGACTTACTTTTGTTCATTAACCCGTGATCCGTATTCAATTTTGCAATGCAGCGTATTACACTTACAAAAAAAAAAAACCCGACTACTGTCAAAAAGTCATGACTACTTCAATGTTATTCTTTGACAATCTCCATAGAATATGTATTTTGGAAGTACTGTTGTATCGAGTTACTGATTATAGGTTTTTTTTCTCTAAATTTACTTTTTTATTAAAAATGTTTCGCAAATTTTTCTTTTGACTTTGACTTAACTTGACTGCCTCCCCACTTGGACAAAAACTCTGCGTTTTTATGTGCGATCTAAGATTATTAAGATGAAAGACTTTTATAATGTTTATCCTCAGTAAATTGCTTACAATAATTCTCAATAGATAATAATTCAAAACTTTACTATGTTTTTACGATCAATAACATAAAATAGACCTATCAAATTAAGTCCAGTTCCGTCATAATGCACAATACCTATTACCCACCTTTAGAAACCTATTTGTTGAGCAACAATGTATCTAAAGTCTTCCATTAATTCTTCAAAGCAAATATCTTTTTGAAAGTGTCTAAAGATAAATCTATCTATCTATCAAAGTAGGTTTAGGTATAAAACATCACAATACTCGTATACTATTTTTATCAGCCGGTGTGACGGGTTCTTAATAAAAAAAAAAAAAAACAAAACTAAAAAAATTGGTGTCACTGATAGCAGTCAAGTCAAGTTGGAGAAAAGAGAGGCTAGAGGTTTTTGAGCAGCTATCAGCTGTTATACCCTTTCTGTGAATGTATTCATGTTTGTGGTATCTAATAACATATTTGTTGCCATTTCTAACACAAATATTGGAATGCTTTTGAATATCAAAAAAAAAACGAAAGAAAAAAAAAAGATAAGAGAGATAACCCAAAAATATCTACAGAAATGGTCTAAACGGCGACAAAAAACTTGTTTAATTTGTGTGTTTTTTTTTTTTTGTCTCGAATGTTGCCAAATTTCATTCGAATTGGTGAATACGAAATTGAGATACTTGGCGTAATCATGAGGAGTTTTTTTTTGGGCTAGCTCAGAGTTTTTCATAGATTCCCGAGAATTTGATGTTCTGAATTTGTTCAAAGTTTGTCAAAGAAATCAATTGAAAGAAAGTTTTTTTTGACACAAACTTCTTTTCAATCTTCTGAGAACACGAAAACTTGCAACTACCTACATATTGGTAATCTTTTTTTTTATGAATGGATTAAAGTAACTTTTGGTATTTATTTATATCTAAATGTTTGTGTGTATGTTTATTGTTTAAATATTCAATGTTTATTTTATTTAATGAGATTTAAAAAAAAGAATAAACAGCTTAGGACAATTTTTATACATACAAATATATGTATATGTATATTCGAAAGCTTAATTATTTATTGTTTTTGTATGCAAAGTGACAGCGAGACAGATCACAAACAATATTCTTTGTAATTTTCGTAGATACTTTTAGACATGTGTATATTTTTGAAGATGAAGATGTCTATTAATCAAGTTGGTTAATGGGAAGTTGAAAGGTTTTTTTTTATTGTTGTTTTCTGATTAAATCAATACTTTGTCAGAAATATAGAATTGATCTTATCAGTGACGATCTAGATTTTTGTTCTTTTCAAGATCGAAAAGAAATGACAAGTAACAAAAAAAGAATTTAAGAAGTTAGTAGCTTCTGGGTTATTATTAGTTACTTGTGTGATCTTTTTTTATTTCACTGAAGTTTTCAAACAAATAAAAGAAATGTTAGAAAGGTTTCTTTCGTTGTCAAATATTTATCGCAATTGTTGCAAGACATTTTTAGAGCATGATTTTGATATTGGTGAATTTAGAATCCATATTAAGCAACGAATCTAACATTCAACCGAATTGAAGCACAATTTTTAATTATTTTTTTTTATGAGGAATAAAATTAGTACATAATTTCATAAGAACCACCCTGTGATTTGACACAAGGTGATTGGTTTAAAAAATTTCAAAAAATTTACTGGAATTCGTTTTTTTTTCGCAAAAGATCATAATTCAAATGTATTTACATTTTTTTTTGCTGAATTTCAACCGCAACATACCGATAAGAGTTAAGTTTATATGTTTTCTTTTTTTTTTAATTTAATTTATATTTGCAACATTTTAGGGGAGATTAAGAGCGTTATCTTAATGATAAGAAAAAAGAAAAAAAACTTTAAAAACAATAAAGGAAATTTGACGTAAACTTTTAAAATGTCAAGAAATAATGGTGTTTAGAAATTATGTATGTTTTTTTTTTATTTCTCAGGAAGTAGAAGGTGTTAAAGTGAAATGAACTATAAAATGCAAATAAAACATTTGATAAGAAAACAAAAATATTTTTAAGTATGTAAAATCAAAAAATTCTATACAAACAGAAAAATTAAATTTCAGACAAATTAATGTAAAAATTTGACACTTTTAGTTACAAAAGCCTGAGAAACTATTTCAAAAAATTCACAGTTTAAAAACCGTTATTTTTTGACAAAAAAACCGGGAATGACTTTCCCATGCTCATTTGGGACTTTTGTCATTAGTTCATAATGACGTTTTTTTTTTTCTTTTCAATATTTCAATTTTTTCAATTTATTTTTATTATGGATGGTTCCCATGAATTACATCGATTTTTTGTGAACCAGATGTAAGGAAGGAATCTTTACACCAATTCTTTGTTTGCCATTCAATTAAAACAAAATTAAGTCTTTCCCTTGGAATATTTATATTTTTTAAAGGTACAGTTTTCCTTCAGGTAAAAAATTGCATTCAACAAGGGACTTTTTTTTTGTTATCCTTGAAGTCCAAGTGATATTTAATGACTCATTTCTTCCAGTTTTTTTTTTTTCTCACATATCAAGAATTGACATGGCTTTTAACTTGTTCAAATTTCAGGATCAACAAAAGAAAAAAACAATTAAAACTAAAGCTAAAAAAAAAAAAAAAAATTGAAAGCAAAAAAATATTCGGAAGCATTCTAGGTCAAACTCATTAAGTCTTGTTTTTTTTTCACTCTTGTCGAAACCAAAACAATAACTTTTTACAAAAGTCTACCGACTCATGAAAACGAAAACCCTTTTGGCATTACCAAAAAAATAAAAATAAAAAACAAAATAAATAAAAGAATTTAAAAAAACTGCTGTCGCCATCTGCATGACTTACCACAGTAAACTATAAAAACAAAAATAAAAACAAAACAATAACAAAGAAAGGAGAATTATAATAATCATCATAACAATGATGCAGCAAAACAAAAAATGTTGCTTCAGACACGACCAAGTTTTGAGTCAAGGCGTCCCGACTTGATCTTATTGGTTTCTTCCAATATACCAAGTCACACACACATACACAACTTCATCCTCTGGGCTCTTGGATAGCCAAAAGTTTACAACATAAAAAAAAAAGAAAAACACAAAAATCCTTAACCAAAACGGCAGATGTAAAACAACTCCAAAGAAACACAAAGTCAGTTTCGGTTTCGGCTTCGGTTTCGAAAACCAATGAAACCAAGCTGCATCACAGCCATCGAAGGAATATGCTCTTCATAGGCGTCGTCGTCGTCGTAAGCGTCCGTTTGTTGTCGTTGTATGTACATGACGAAAGTACCTACTACAACTACTCGTACTTTTAAAGAATATATTTATCGAATCGACGACGACCACATGTCGTCTCTTATTCGTCAGACTAAATAATTGAATATTATAAGTATATATTTTATTATTTTAAACGAATATTGCCAAGTTGTTGTGTATTGAAGAAATCCTTCAAAGAAATGCAAACATGCATAAACTTACAGGGACGGAGTAGGTTTTTTTTTTTTGAAAAAAAATTCGTCTCTAGACGAATTTCTAATTTAGTCGGAATATTTTTTTCACTGGAAAAATAATCTGATATCTTGAATTTCCCGCAAAATAAATTACCCTGGCTTTTGTAGGAGTTGCTACGAGGTTTCTGAATCGGTATCAGCATTAGTTTCCTTATCAGCCTTGGTATGGGTCGTCATTTTTTCTCTTAGAAAGTCTAACTTGAAGTCTCGTCTCGAATTTCCTGACAATATATGTACCTACATGTCAAATATTTGTATCTAAATGTCATCTCCAAACTCAAAGATCACTCTTATTTTTAACAACAAACTCTCCTCCAATTAAATTTGACAGTCAATGACAGATGCATGGATCACAAACATTATTTTAACATCCAAATGTCACCTCCAAATTTTTCAGTTTATTTTTAATTCATCAAAGTCACAGCTCTTCTTAAATAAATTTTGACAGTTTTGTGGAGAAACTAGTATTTCGTTGCAACTGTCACTTCGAAGTTATCAAAAATTGACTTTTCAGGAGAAATAAATTTTGATTTGATTTTTTTGAGAACAGTATTGCCAATCTTAAACATCAGCACGACTGACGAGATGTCATCAAAATACTTAAAAAAAAATTATTTTAAAATGTTGTTTTTTAAAATTCTACCTGTCAAAATTATACTAACAATAAAGAGAAGACAAATTTTAATTGAAATGGAATTTCAATGTTAAATTTTCGATCTGTTCTATCTTATTTGCTGTAGTCCCGGATACACTACGTAATTTAGTCTCATTTTGATCCGGCTTAAAATTTTATTTTATTTTTTAGTTCAGTCCCAAACTTCAATCTTTTTTCTCAGTTAAAGTTTTTGAAAATTAAAACAAAACTTAGTGGGCATTGAAAACAAGATTCTTAAAATTGTTCCATGGCACATTTAGTAGACAGTCCGACTCTGGTCCTTCGTGTTTAACAAGCAAAAACTGTTCACCTCAAGTTGGCTGAAATTTTTGCCGAATACAAAAGAGATTACGTGTTGCACCACCACCACCACCACCATCGTCGGTCGTCGGTCTTTGGTCGGCGGCGTCTTCGTCGTCGTCGTCTTCGTTACCTTCCTTAAAGTCTGCCACAGCTAAGAGCTAAGACCCTTAAACATGTATGTATACATTGCAGCTGCCGTTCTCCATTCTGTTTCTTTTTATTATTATTATCAAAAAGAAAACAAAACACCAAAAAAAAAAAAAAACAACAAGGAAATCCACAAGAAACTCACGATCAATATTTTCCGTGAGAGTGAGAACGAGATGGAAGAGAAGAAGCTTCACCTTTAATCGATCGCAGGTAAAGGTGCAATCTTTCATCCATGTTCTATATAGGGTAGGGGTTGTTTCTATCGTCTCGATCTATCTAAAGAATATAATATGCAAGATTCAAAACTATCTACAAAAATAAGAACCGACACTTTTTCCTTCTAGAAGGACATTTATTTAGTTTCTTTTCTTTCCTTCCTTTATTCGTCTTGGAAGGCCTGCAAGCCAAAACGAAATCGAAAACGAAATATGCAAGAAAGAATGAAGAAACAAAAAAAAAAAAACCCTGTTGCTCTCAAAAAAGACCAAGAAAAATGAGGTACCTTAGGGGAAGGTTTTGCTACCCTAGTTTTTTAATTTTGTTCATGTTTATTGTCTACGATCTACGACAACGAGGTAACATTTTTCAACACAATGGAGGCTTGTCTGACTTAGATGACAAACAAAAAAAAAAAAAAAAATTCCTTCAGTTTACCTTCCAAGTTTCAAGTTGGAAGAAAAAAAAGGGTTTAAGTTGACTTGATTTTGGCATATGTTGCATGTCATGACATGTTTGTGCAATTACTTGAGAGGTTTGAGGGTAGTTTGTTTGGTTTTGAAATATTACATAAGAAAGGACGCGCAGACGTTTGTAAAATTTGAATTGTAACTACTTTTTTTTCAGTTTGAAGAAGAAAGAGAAAAAAACCGGAAGAACTTTTGTCAACTCAATTGTCAACATAAAACTTGTTGATGAGATGTTGGATGTGGAATATGGTTTTCTTGGCATAAATTGATCTCATTTGACAGTTTTCATATTTCAAATTATTGACATTTGGACAATTATGCTCTGTCAGACGAGATCTTCTATGTGATGCAAAAATTGCTTCTAGAATCAAATTAATATAATTATACCTTCAAAGTAGTAATACGCTGTCATAAATGTCATTAAATGGTATGCCCATTGTGTCATTTCAGAAAAATAATGAAGATCATTAAATGTTGCCAAATAACTGTCATTTGCACAATATGTTCTTTTTTATGTTGAAAGAGATCAAAAATGAGCTTAAAAACCATAATATGTATGAAATGTTTGTCACAATTAAAGGGGAAGTGACATTTCCTGTCAATTTTTTTTCTTTTCATACAAAAATGTTTGCACTGGAAAAGTTACCAATTTTTAAAATGTTTAACAAAAAACTACAAATTCCCCAGACAGAGTCACCTGTCAAAAGATGTCCACCACATTCCCCAGCTTTAATTGAAGTGTGCTGCCATCTTCTTGTCAATAACTTTTCAGACCACCCTCGTACACCACTTCAAAATGAAAAAATGTTATTATTTCTTCGGAAATGACTTCAAGATATTAAAGCATAAAGTTTAGGTATACCTATTTTGAAGAAAATTACTTTGTGTGGTATGTTTTATCAAAATCCGTTCATTGGTTCATATTTTATTTAACTGAAAAATAAAATATACTTAAACTGTAAAATTACAAAATTTACTTAACAAAAAGTCAATTTTGAAAGTTGATCAAAAAGACTCAATATCGAAAGTAGTTACACAAAAAACTTTTATCATGTATAAATTTTCTGCTAGATAAATCTGATCAAAAAAATCATGTGACATTTATTTTTTATATAAAAGACCTTAACTATCGATCAAGGAAATATATTCCCATCAGAACTTTTATAAACATTTCGATTAACAACAATCAAAATATCGATTTCTCTTTTTTTTTTTAATTGTTCCAAATTGTGTATAGGCTCTCTAACCTAGAAAGTCTATAATTTACCAACAATTAATATACCATCACTATTGGACTTAATACCTCGATTTGTTTATTATTCTTATTTTTTTTTATTTGTTTATATTCATTGTCTCGTCGAAATTTAACACGATTTTGATTTCATTCACAAATTCCATGTCTATACATTTTAGTCATGCTTTTTATTCCTTTGAAAATAGATACAAAAAAAAACCTAACAAACGGAGATGAATTGCTTTGATTTGATTTGATATGTCTCATATCATAGAATAGAGAAAAAGAAAAAAATCACAAATTAGATAGAAGCTTTAATGAAGCAATTCAGCATATTTAAACCGCCTTTTTGTCGAAAAGCCGCCAACTCTCCGAACATCACACAAAAGACAAAACTATCATCATTTCTTCGAATTTTTGTATTCCAATGATCTTGATTCTATGCAATTTATCTGCTAGGTTTTCATTTTAGATATGTACTTGATTTTTTTTTTTGAAGCATCTAAAAGATTTTGTGTGTCTACTTTTTTTCCCACGATACCAAGTAGTCTGAGAGAAGGTGTTTGAAAGTGACATTGTTTGAAGATTAATCTTTGTATTCAATCTAGAGATGATTTTTTATGTTCAGTTTTAATCGATTGGATGACTTTTGGAAAGATTCATGGATGAGTTTTGACCTTATTTCAAAGTTAATCCTGATTAAATTTTTAAACATACTTTTAATCACTTCAAATCTTGGATTAATTCAACTTGTTTGTTAAGTTTACTTTAGATTTTCAAAAACTAATGGAATTCGTTCAATGAAGTTGTCAATCCCATTAATTAAAAATGTGCTGCGATGTAAACATGGGATTAAATTTAGTAGCAGGTTTAACAGACTCTCAAAGGACTATGTTTTAGCTTTATCCATTTTAAAATTGTAAATAGTTTAAAATGAGTAAGCTTTGAATTGTCGACTCTTACTTAAATGTGTCTTAAGTTAATCTAATTTAAATAATCAGGAAAAAATTTGTAACTTTTAATTAGATAGTGGTGTCTTAAAGTTAGACGTCTAAGAAAATCTATACGGCTTCGGTTTAAAGTAAGAGAACTTTCTAAGATAAAACAAGTAAAATTAAAATGGCTTTCTAAGAAACTGTAACCTTAAGAAGTTAGACATCTGTTTAAATTTAGACCTAACAGAAATATCTTATACCGTTTTCCTAATTTGAGTCTTGACTTTAACCTACTTTAAATTAAAAGGTGGATTAAAATTAGCTGAAATATGATCGTAGTTTAAATTGAAACAGTTGTCTTAAATTCGAAAGCTCATTTAAATTAGATTTCTTAGAATAGGCACCTTGCTTAAGTTAGAAGACTGTCTTAAGTAAGACAGTCTGAAGACAGAAGTCTTTTTAAAAATAAGACGATTTTCGAAAGTGAAACGACTGTTCTAAATTTCACAGCTTCCAAAATTAAGATAGTCTTAAGTTATACGGCAACTATTTAAATAAATACATTAGTCTTAACTTAGACAGTTGTCTAAAGTTATGCAGCTGTTTCAAGATAGACAGAAGTTTTAAAGCAAGATGTCAAGGCAAATGCTTGTTTAAAGTAAAATGTTGTCAAAGTCACAGAAACTCGCTTTGCTAGTCGAATATGTAAAATTCACAACTGTTTAAAGTTAGTCGGCTGACTAAATATTTAAGTTTATTTCTTAAGTTACGCGGTTACTTCTAAAAGACAGAGGTTTGAAGTATGACAGATCTGTTAATTTAGATGGCTTTCTTAAGAATTTTAATTACTGACTATTAAACTCGGTGTAAAGAATTTACGTTCCAAAAGTGCAACGCTATCTCCGAGACTATTGTAAGACACTTTTGATCAAGCAATCTAATCCCATTACCACGAAATTATATCCCATCCGAATCATAAGATTTAATTAATTCGTCGAGATTAATTTTCCATGTTTTCCTCACTGTAAAACATGCATTTTTGTGTATCATTTAAAAAAAATTTTGCATCTTAGATTTCCAAACGAACATTCATCTAGCACCTGATTTTTTGAAATTTTCACCCATTTGGCCATTTAATTAAATTTATTATGGAATTTCATTCATTCATTCGCGCACAATTTAAAACAACCTAACACCACCACCACACCTGATGGAGATGATATCAATCTCATTTTCATAAACCGCATATAACTCGTAGAACGAGTGTTATATTCCCTTAGATACTCAGAGATACAAATTGAAGGTTGTAGATACTTTAATGTTGACCGCAGTTCGGGTGCGGTTTTATCATCTACACTACATACATACATGCATGTATACGAATATGTATAACATTTACACGAATGAGTTTATTTTATTCATTATGATATATTTTGGATGGATAAAAATTCTTGGAGTATCCCATTACTCGAAAGGAATTCCTTTAAGTCTAGAACTCAAAATTTCATTCACAGATTTTTATTGTTTTTGGAATGTGAATGTGAATGCGAATGGAAGGAGGGAGGAGGGGTGCCAAAAAATAAATGAAAAATAAAAGAATTTGATGTTGGTGGAATTTATTGCTGATGAAGGACATTTTTTCGCCAAATTCACATGGATAAAAATGGAAAAAAAAAAACATAAAAAAGTCAAATTCCAATAAGGGAATATAAAAGAACAAAACAAAAAAATTTAAGAATATTTTCAAAGAGAATGTGTGGAAAAAAAATATATATAAAAACAAAAAATACTTCTGTGAGAAATGTGTACAAACCGGAATATTATTGCTCCGTTGCCAAATTTCTTATTCTTATCCTAACAAAAAAAGAAACAAAACAATAATAAAAAAAAAAAACTAAAAAAAAAACTTATTCCAACGCACAGCGACCGACCACACACACTTGGACAAAACAAAAATTCTAGATATGCCTATATCCAGAGGTGGATTTATGATTTACTTATCAGAAGTCAGTTTCAATATTTTGTTTCTGAAAATTTAATAACAGATTTAAAATTACAAATCAATAACACTACTAAAAAATAACTAAAATTTTATTTAATTAAAAAGTCAAATAAGTAAATAAAATTTAAAAAAAACTCAAAAATTATAAAATAAAGATATTGAATTTTATTAATATTTTATTATTAGTGAAATATGAGTTCGTAAAATTATACTATTAAATGCAAAAAGTGAGTAATCTATTGTACACTTAAGCCTACGATTTATGGTAATTAAATTTAATAATTCAAAAATATAAATATAAAATAAATCTACAGAAACATTAAAAAATAATTAGATTAGAAATACAAAAATATTAAAATAAGACTACAAAACATCAAATTATAAAACAGTATTAAAATAACAAAATAAAGTTAAAATATAAAAATAAAGTTAAAATATAAAAAATAAAATAAAATAAAATAAAATAAAATAAAATAAAGTTAAAATATAAAAATAAAATAAAATAAAATAAAATAAAAATATAAAAATAAAAAAAAAATAATCGCAAATAATAAACAAATAAAATAAAAAATAGTGCCCAAAAAGGAATAAAATATAAATAAAAAATAATAAAATATAAAATATAAATAAAAAATAATAAAATATAAATAAAAAATAATAAAATATAAATAAAAAATAATAAAATATAAATAAAAAATAATAAAATATAAATAAAAAATAATAAAATATAAATAAAAAATATTAAAATATAAATAAAAAATAATAAAATATAAAATATAAATAAAAAATAATAAAATATAAATAAAAAATAATAAAATATAAAATATAAATAAAAAATAATAAAATATGAATAAAAAATAATAAAATATAAATAAAAGATAATAAAATATAAATAAAAAATAATAAAATATAAATAAAAAATAATAAAATATAAATAAAAAATAATAAAATATAAATAAAATATAAATAAAAAATAATAAAATAAAATATAAATAAAAAATAATAAAATATAAATAAAAAATAATAAAATATAAATAAAAGATAATAAAATATAAATAAAAAATAATAAAATATAAATAAAAAATAATAAAATATAAATAAAAAATAATAAAATATAAATAAAATATAAAAAAATGAAATATGCATAAGTAAAAAATAAAACATAAATATGAAAAAAAAAAAATATAAAAAATATAAAAAAATACAGATATGTACAAAAAAGAGAGCACACAAATATAAAAATAAAATAAAAATAAGTACAAAATAAAAAAGTCAATGAATGTTAAATACATTTTTCGACAGTCGGTAGACGAACCTGTTTAAAATATTAAATATAAACTTAAAGAATTAAAACACTTGCAAATGAGCTGCCAATTCAAAACATAAATTAAATTGTGCGATTATAATTAAATTTTTGGTAAAAAAAAATTAGTAAAAACACAATTCTTTTCACTTCCTCGGCGTCACTTGTCAAGTTCAGCTTTCTAATATTTTTAAAGTCTTCAAATCTGTCACTTCATGGGATATTGCAGACCATGCCTGACTATCTTTGATTGAGAGCCTTTTAACATATTTTCATTTCGATTCATAAGAATTTTATTTCACTAGCCCCCTCTGTCCATTATCATTCTGCTCACTAAATCCACTACGAGTATTATAAACATGCGGTGCAAAATGTGTAGACAAAAAACCGTATTCAAAATAAAACTTATGTGAATCATTGTGTGGTCGTTTTTTTCGTCTTATATAGACGTAGACAAAATGTGCAAAAACCAGAAAAAAAAAATATAAAAGGAAGACATCAGACGATCGCCGAAATTTCATTATAAAATTCAATACGCAATAGTTTTGTGTCAATTTGTATCTTTGTATCTTTTGTATTTAAATTTAAAATTTGTTTTTATTTTTGTAGACGGTTTCAGTTTACGTTTCTTTTGCCATTTAGTTAGCCATCATCACCTTGGGGAGGAGCGCAGCATTGACCTATGAAGGATAAAACCTCCTAACATTGTAACCTTCAATGTCAGCCAAAAATTATTGTCAAATTTTGTTTATTATGTTACTCATACTTGGATGTGTACCTATACATATTTTCTTTTTATCATTCTATTTATTACTCTATCTGTATCGACTCTACACAGAGATAAGATTGTGTATTTCTATCTGTGTGTTTGTGTATGTGATTATTCTCAAATTATTATCCAGCCCATATGATGTGTGGCTTAGATTGTCAAAAATACACAAAATTCAATCAAAACCCGAAATCAGCTGATTAAACTTAAAATAACAGATGATGATAGAAAAAGCTGCTACAATAATCATATGCTCACATACACACACACTAAAACACACGCAGATACATTTGTGTGATAGTTTTTTTTATTTTTTTTTTGAGTAGATACTTAAAATAACTTTAAAGATAGAAAACAGTGGGTGTCTTTATTATATATATTTTTTTAATAGCGTTACAAACCACCGAATTATGAAAAAAAAATATTATTATTAATCATTTCCCGGTGAATTAGTCATTGTGACGAAATACACACAAAAGTTGAATTGGTTGATACTTATAGTTAAACTTCTTTCTTTTGAATTTGGAACACATTTGACAAATTGGAAATGGAAATATTAAAAGAGAATTTGAATATGGAATACATTTTGATTGTGGTAAAAAAAAAAAAAAAATATTATAAATTTGGGTTAAAGTGCAAAACTTTTTGTTTTTACAAAAAACGACTTAAACAATTAAATTTGACTATGCCAAAGTTCAACATCAAGTTGCTTATTGTCGTCATCAGGTTGATAATTAAAACTTTAAAGATTATGTTAGTGGGGATTAAAAAAAAAAAAACTAACAAACGTCAATAAAAATAAAATATTAAATAACATATTTATAAAAAAGTGCGTATACGCCCAGGTGAGCTAATTTACATATTTCTGAGGATTGATTTTTAAAAGGCTTTTTTGATAGATCACGAGTGACTCCAATAAAACTGCTTTGTCATTTGTGTTCAGTAACGTTTGGCAAGTATTATGACAAGAGTAACACCACAACACCGCTCTGCGTCACACCGTCTCCAAATTGTTAAGCTTTATTATGTAAACCAGTTTTTCTGTGAGAAATGCTTTTCGTGCGATTCGAGGAATTTACGATGATCATAATTGGCCTCCTGAAACCAATATTGTTAATACCATTCCCAAATTTGAGTTAGAGTTTACATTAGTGGCTGATACTTGACTAAGTAGACCACATCCAGAGATTTTAACAGCTGTAGCCTCTGATTTTCTCGGCCTAAGAGGTTAAAAATTCTACGAGTTGAATTTTTGTTTTTATTTCTGAGTTAATACCTTCTGGAAAAACTAAAGGAAAATCCGGTGTTTTATCGTGAAGTTATTAAGTCCATTTCTCACGATGAATCACCCTCTAATTTATTACTTTTTAAAATTTCAAAATAACTTGACCGTCTTAAGTTTGTTGATACCGTCACTCCCATGGTGGATACTAACGACTAAAGCCTGAACGACTGAATGGATTTAGTTAAGATTTTAAAGATCAAGCTTTTCTACATTCTTAGTTAGAATTTTTCAAGTAAAATGACAACCAGCTCAAAATTTGGCAACCTTACAATTTTGACACACAATTTCTCCATCAAAAAAAATTTATTTTTATAACAAATTTTTTATTGTTGTCAACTCGATTTGTTTTGAAAAGTAGGCCACAATTAGAATGTATAAAGTCTACCTGATGTTGATGATGAACGCCCACATTCTTCAATGCTATCTTATCACCCTCAAAACTTAACAAATAAAAAAACAAAAAAAAAAAAACCTAGGCACATATGTTATCTGTCAAATAATGTCTTCAAGGAAGCTTATAGAATTTCTATGTACTCGTATAATATACAACTTCTATAAAACAAAGCTTAAAAAGACTCTTTTTTGTTGTTGTTTGTAACGATAACCATCAAGAATCTAACAAAAGACTTTAAATAATCGTTTTATGTTTTTTCACATGTTAAAAAAAGTTCAAGCACTTTGACAAAAATACAAAAAAAAAATGTCACCTAATTTAACAACATAACACATTCTCCATAGTTCAGTTGGTTTCTATATTTACTCTTTTTTTTTCTTTTTTTTAACATCATTCAAGTTTAATACTCTAATTTTATGATAAATCAAACAAGATTGTGTCGATCATAAGCCGGTATTAGAAATACATATCTTCTAATGGATATCTAACTACATATTTTTATGACTGTTAAATGGTGTTTTTTTTTTACAGAAAAATAAACGTAAACTACAAAAAAAAATCGAAAATTATGAATGGAAAAAATATTTTCAAATAGGTGAAGACACCTACCTACCTCTAAATTTTTTTTATAACAAGGCGACAGCTTAGAGGCTCTTTTTTCTGATGTTCAGTAGGCTGGTTAATTTTTTTTTGTATTTTTTTGAAGCTCTAATGTGTAGGGTGTAACGCGGAGTGAGTCTTTTTTTTTTCCTTCTCCAAATAAGTACTTTAGAGCTTTATTGTCAAATTACACTTTGTGTCACTCGAATTAAGTCTTAAATGATTTTTTTAGATTATTTTCTTAGTTCAAAATACAAGGGACATTTTTCT
Organism: Scaeva pyrastri; assembly: GCA_905146935.1. Lineage (NCBI taxonomy): Eukaryota > Metazoa > Arthropoda > Insecta > Diptera > Syrphidae > Scaeva > Scaeva pyrastri. The sequence goes on along the minus strand of LR989929.1, from coordinate 15,677,271 downwards.
TAATTTAAAGTAAAAATTGTTCTACAAAATTTATAAATTTGGTAAAAAAAAGAAATCATTTAGAAAAAAATCCAAAAACTAAATTCTTAAAAATTATTTTGCATTTAAATATTTTCAACCAAATTTCTTACAGAAAATGTGACACCGAAGATATTTTCAAAAGTTTTAAAATAAAATTAAATAATTTTCTATGCTATCAAAATAATATTTATGTGTGTCAGTGGGCGGTAAAATTAAGTTCTGATTTAATTTAAGCTTTCGACATATTGAAAGTAAGAATTTTAGTTCCAATTCTAACAGACACGTACTAAGGAGTTTTTCAATAAGAAGTTTTAGTTTAAATAGTTCGCTGTTTGGTCAGCTGTCACTGTTGAAGATGTCTTTTGACATTTGACAATTTATTGGTTAAAAATTTGATTTATTGGGACAAATTAGTGATGTTAAAAATAAAAAAACCTCAAGAGCAATTGAGAACACTGCTGCTGAAGCCTTTTGTGTTGACGAAGAGCCAAATTTTTGCAATCCTCGTCAATCTTTGGAAATATGTACTTCAAAAACGACATAACGTATTTTGCGTTAAGGCTTAGGTCTTGAAGTTTTCAAAGTTTAATCAATCCGAGAATTTAAGCCTGTCGTTTGAGTCCTTAAAATAGATACGGATTTTCATCCATTGTTAGTGATTTTGGAGTGATATTTTTCTCATATTTAAGGACACATGCTGTTAAGTTGCCGAACAATTTCTTAACTTCGAAAAATCCGAAACTGTTTTAAAAAATCAATTTTCTGAAATTTTTTGCTCCAGAAAAGTGCGTTTTAGAGTTTTGAGGTGATATTTCGAAACAAGAAGAAGGGAAAAATCTTATCCTAGACCTAGACAAATGATTTAAAAAAAAACAGAAAGTATTGTATAAGATAAGGTTTTTTAATGGAAAAAATTAACTTTTAATTGAATTGAACATTTAATGCAAAAAACTTTTAAAATTAAAAAAAAGAAGAATTTAATCAACTGTCATAGAGTGTATTTCCCACCTTCAGGTTATTGACCGCAACACACGGGTTCTCAAAAAAATAAAAACTACTCACACACCAAAAAAAAAAAAAAAAAAAAAAAAAATAGCATAAAAAAGCATAATGCTCTATAGATAGATATATAGATACATCTATAGATACATACATAGATAGTTAATCATTAATGTATCTTTATTTTTTTATTGTATATGGTTTTTGTGTGTTTTTGTGTGTTCACAATTGCGTTTAAACTTTAAGACAAGTCAAATACAAAAAAATAAACTGACAAATTATAATATTTTCGAGAGTTTACTGCGTCAAGAGAGGAACAGAAGGTGGGAGGGGGGGAGATGGAGATTACCTACCTAACAACCACGCATATTTTATTTTTGGTTGGTTGACTATTTTAGACGGTTCACAGCAATTGGTAATTGTTGCTAATAGTTTTAATTTTTTTTTTCGATTTATTCTTTGGTCGGCTATTGCCCCTTTTTTGACAAAAAATAGATTATGGATAGGAAATAGAAGCTTGAAATCTATCACATAATTATCGAGTGGTTCTTTTTTTTCCAACACATTCAATGGCAAATTGATGTTTAAGACTCTTATGTTACGTATTAGAATTTAGAAGAGGAGATGCAAAAAGAACTTAGCTTAATCTACAGTAGAGCCCTTAAAAAAGGACCATTTTTTTGTTTAAATGATAGATTCTTTTGAAGTCGCCCTAAAAGGTTTATGACCTAAAAAACCACAAAATGTTGATCTTTTATAAACTGAAAGCTGAACTGAACATACTCGTATATCATTACATTATTACAAAAAAAAAATCCCTTAAATCGACAAAGTTACTTTTTTTTTTCTTTGATGTTGTATATTTGATTAATTAACATTGATAAGTACCTTTACCTTGTGCGAAAAATATTACATTTCGAATAAAAGTTTTTTTTCTTTTTTATAAATTTGTTAATTTCGGTTCATTAAGTTTAACGATCAATCATATTTTTCTTTTTGACAGGAAATAGTTGAATTAGATTTAAGTAAAATAATAAAAAAAAATTGGTATTGTGCTAATTTTTATACTTCTAATGAGGTTATTGATGTGAATTCATCAAAAATTAGTCTGATTCAGTTTCAAAAACATTTTTATTTACAATTAAAAAATGATGTTAATTTTATGAAATAATATTTTTAATCTGAAAGTCAAATTTTTTACCAGTCATGGAGGTCGTTGACTTTTAAGTAGCACCACTTTTTAGTCAAATCCATACATAGTACAAATTTTATCTGACATCTGTCAATTACTTCATTATAAAATCAGTGTTGCCAACTTAATAACAATTAGATTATTTTTATTATTTGCATTTCATTGATTTGATTTGCCGATTTATGTTAACTTATGACTTGCAAAAATTGTCTAAAAATAGTAAAGTGCCAATTAATGACGTCTGAAGCTCAAAATCTAAACATCTCAAAATTTCTATGTTAATTTTTTGCCATTTGTGGTAAAATTATTAAAAAAAATTAATTAAATTTGAGGATTAAAAGTTTAAATTATTTTCTCCGTTTTTTCTTTAACTGAAAAAATTAATTTAAAATTCTTATAATAAAAAATTAATTTAAGATTTGCTTGTAAAGGTGTGGACATTGCCTTGGGGTTCTTTTTTTTTTAGTTTTTGTTCTTAACCACAACAATAAAATGTTAAAATTTATGAAAAAATAATTGAATTCTCAAGAACTATTTGTGTCAAAAAATTAAAATAGCACAACAGTCATGAATTGACTTCATTACATTTTTAGTTGGATTTTTTTTTTTTTAATATTGTTAACTAACAATTAAATGAATGAATTAATTAAGTAAGCGGTGTCTGTTTTTTTTTTTTCTTCTAAATTCTTGATTATGATTTTTGATGTGTGCTTGTGAAAAAAGGTTAATCAGCATCTTTTCATTTAGTCATCTTCATTCATGAATAAATAATTTTAAATTGATATGAAAACTAATTTAAACAAAAAAAAATAAACTAAAAGTCAAAAGTCGAAAAAGACGAATTAAGAATTTAATATTAGAATTCAGTTAAAAACCTTAAGATTATCTATTAATTCATTTCAATTCGTCTCCCATTAAAACTGCATTAGAAAATTTAAAAGCGAAGCACTTACTCAAAAAAAGGTGCTTCATATTAAAAAAGCTTTTAATCTACTTGAATAAAAACCAGATTACAATTTGGGTTTAAAGTTTTATAACTTAAATCAATAAACTGCAAGAGTTGATCTCACAATGTTGTTCGTATGTTTCAAGGTTAGAAAATGCATTCTCTTGTGGGAATAAAAATGAAATGAAAAGTGCTTTTTAATTGAGGAAATAAAAACTTGTATAACCGTCAAAAATATTCTAAATTTCTAGTCAAGGCTTTCAAACTTTTTAGAAATTTCTGATTTTTTGAATTAAAAATTTATACTTATAAATAAAAACATTTATTAACTCTTACATTTTCCTTTTCTCTTTTCAGGTATGTAGACTGAAGACAAAACAAGGATTTTAAAATATTATCTCTTGAAAACGCTAAGTATTTAAACTGAAACTTATTTTTAAAAAAATAATAATAATCTAGAGCTTAATCACTACATTGTATAAAGCAAAGTCCCTTCCCGCTGTCTGTCTGTGCTTATGTTGCTTAGGTCTTTAAAACTACGCAACAGATTTTGATGCGTTTTGTTTTTAGGAGATCGAGTGATTTTGATTTTGAAATATTTGTCGTAGTCGAGGGAAAGTTTAAAAAGGGAGAAAGTATGGAAAAAATTCGAGGAAGACATTAAAAAAATTATTTCAACTTGCAAAAAAAAATATTTTGTTGGTTGTCAAATTTTTTTTTAAAGTTATAAAGTTGCCAGTTCAGTGCCTCAGATTTACTGACCAGTAAATCTGTTGGTTGGTGTTCAGCCAGGCGTTCTGTTAGAACTCAATTTAGGGCGGGACAAAGTTCGCCGGCTCCACTAGTTATTAAATATACCGATCTTTAAAATTCATATAATTTTTTGGCGCTCGTTTTGAAGTTTTTGAATAAGTTAAATAAAAAAACTTAGCAAAAACATACAAATTTTAAAATTAGCATTTAAAAATGTTCTAAAATCAACTTGTAGTATTCTAATTTTCCTCATTTGTGTGAATGTGAATACACCATCTTTTTATTAGTTTTTTTTTATCCAAAACTCAACTCAAAGCCCACTTCATAATGAGCTCATTAAAAACTTTCAGCTCCTTAAGGAGCTCCAAAATTTGACCATTTCAAGTTGTGAAATGTAGAACACAAACACCCACCGAAACCGAATTCGACACATCTCTTTATTTAACGACTTAGATAAATTTTACATATTTAAAAAAAATAATTATAATTAAAAAAAAAGAAGAATCATCACTAAAAACAAAAGCAAATAAAACAGACAAGACCATATTAAAAGTGGGCGAAGTGAAGATGAATGAAGTGACTCGTTCTCATCCATCTCAATCTACACTTGGATTTAAAAATAACTTTTTTTTTTTTTGAAGTTGACCGTTCCCATACAAAATTTCACACCCTCTCATCATCTCAATCATCTTATAAGACTCCTAAGATGAAAAAAAAGGTCACAACTTTTATGGATAAATGGACAAAAATGTAAAAATAGTGGTGTAAAAGGTCAAGGCGAGATAATCCATCAGTTGACACTTTGATAAAATTAAATTTTTTCAAAAGAAACATTTCTAGAAGGGGGAATTAAATTCCAACTAATTATAATCTGACTACACACTCAATTAAATGAAGAACGCGTTGTTGATGCTGATGTCGGGACTAAAACCAAAACCAAAACCAACACCGCAACCGAGACCGATATGGAAACGGCCACGGACACGGAGACGGAGACGAAAACGAAGACGGAGATGGAGATGGATATGGAGACCAGGAGCCATATGCTACGAGTACTCGTTTATTGGCCAAACACCATATTAAAACAATGAAACTCTACACTGACCGCAGGCATCAGTCAATTACTTCCAGACATAATAAACCTTTCCTGCCTGCCTGCCGGCTCGGCTCGGCATCGGCTTCGGCTCAGCCGCCTGCCTGCCTGCCTTCATATCATATCATATCATATCATAGTCTCGGACTTGTACTCGTTATAAATGTTGTGTGGTGTCTGCGGTGTGTTCTGGTGTGGAGTGCGACAACGGGAGTGTTGTGTGCTGCTCGCCTCCTCTTCGACCAAGTGTGTGACTTCTGTGTCCATTTTCTTCCGGCAACAATAGACACACATAGACTCTGAGTCTTGCCAAAGGCTTCTTAACATTCTATAACGCTTTGACACGCAAACACGAGGTAATAGCCTAAGAATTATTATTAGCAACAAGCCCACACCATTACGGCATGCATCGCCATCGCCATCGCCATTGGCTCCAGGGAACGGAACACAATGTGTCATCATCAATTTGGCCATCAGTGCAACAGCAACAGCAGCTCTGCAACTCTGCAGCACAAGTGCTTCCTCCTTTTCTTATTGTTTTTGTTTCTGTTTCCAGAACGTGGACGAACGTGGTTTCGTCTAAAAACATTAACTTATTGCTTCACAATAACCAACCCAAACCATTAAAGTTCGGTCCCCATACCTTCCTCTTCCAACGAACCCATATTTATGAGTGGCGAGGAGCCAGAGGGGGCCTTGAGCTCCCCTTTTAATTTATTTTATTTTAATAATTTTTCGCTATGATGTTGACCACCAGCCAGTTCCTCTAGACCATGGATGTTGACTTGGTTTTGGCTTTTAGGTTTACTTTGGTTGGTTACATTTCACATTTCATTAAAATCACTAGACTATGTTGAATGGCTTTTTAGATTTGTTCTATGATTAATTAAAAAATTAAAAAAAATAAAAACAATAACAGGGAATACAGGGAATAGAGAACAGGGACTGGAGAGGTAATCCTATATGGGGTTGGTTGGGAACGAAATATTATTTTGTATAAACTTTTGTTCACGCTTCTTGGTCATTCCATATTTATCAATTAAGTGTAACGTCAATGACCTAGAGCAATAAAATTTAAGCGCGCACATTATTTAAGTGTTTTTTTTTTCTCTAAAAAAAAATTTTATACATAAAAACAAAGGGGTGATAGATAGATAGATAGATGTACCTATACTAGTTAAGGTTAAGGCCGATTTATGGAAAATTCGTTTTAAGCCAAGTTCACGGTTAGATAAGTTTAATATAAATTACCATTTAGTTTTTTTAAATGATTTCTTATGTTAAATAGATACATAATTAGATTAAAAAGGTGGAATATTCTGTTTTTCAATTAATTTTCTGAAAACTTTAATCATGAGTGCATTTAGTTTTGAAAAATGTTCCTCTTAATTTAGATTCACTTAATTCTGTCTATGAAGGAACTGAGGACGACATCTAGTGACAGTGATTTGTAATTTTGTTTTTAGTAACATCGAGGTCCTTATTGGTACTTGAACCCTCTAGAACATGTCTCCTTTATTTTGTTAAGTGTTCGAGAAAATTGTTTTTAAAAATTCATATTTTTTGAAAAATGGGTTGTAAGGAAAAATTGTGGGGAAGGGAGATTTGGTGTAGATGAAAAAATATTTTCATGCCTGTGAAATATAAATTAACTTTTAGTGCAAAAAATACTAAAAGCTTTAAGCTCAATTTTACACTCATTGAAACTGAATTCATTGGATCGATGTTAAAAGGTCAAGGTAAAGTTTTGTATTTTAAGCTTTTATCTACCTATTGACACATTCTAGAAAGTTTGTTTTGAAGAACTGATATTTTATATAAGCCTTAAAACTATTTTTTCAAGCCTTAACTACTAAAAGTTTTTTGTATTTCAATATTTTGAAATATTACAAAGAAATAAGGTCTTTCAATTACAAATGTGTGAAAGCTTTCAAAAGCTTTTACTACATTATTCTAGTTGAAGTCATTTCAAATTTTGAAGTTAAAACTACAAAACCTGCTTTTCTGCAATAAACTATCAAATATTAAATAAAAAACTTTAATTTTAAGCTTAAAGCTCTTTTAACACCAGTAAAAGCTACATAAACAGCTTTTACTTTCAGATTTATGGCTTTTTTTTATAAATGCGTTACAAAAGACTAAGTTCAATTTCTTACTGTCAAAAGTTTGATCTTTATCAATGCCGGCGTGACCTTAACTTTGTCTGTTAGCACGGTCACTGCCCCTTACGGGAAATTGAAAACTTTTAAGAGTGATTCTTGTCAAATGACTCGTTCTATTTCGGCATAAAATTGTAGGTTCCCTTGGAAAAGTTGGACGTTTTTTTTTTGGCATCGGTAGAAAGTTAATTATTTTAAATCACTGCTTAGATGATCTGTCCCTGAATTGGCATTTTTTGAATCATGATTTCTTAATTTCGTGTAGTTAAATTAATAGTAGTTACTATCGATCGAACCTTGTTTGTACTTGAGAATGACGGAGTTATGTCAGATTTAACACATAATGATTATCATTTTGTAAATTACATCATACGTTTGTAATAAAGTTTGCAAATTCAACACTTTTATGTAAGTCATAAAAACCATATAGTAGTACTACGCACTTAATTCTCTGCAAAAAGTGGAATTTTTTTTTTATTACCAAAGTCCCAAAATTGAAATGACATTATAGCCTATAATAAAAAAAAGGGTTAAGAAGGAAAAAAATATACAACATAAAACTTACAAAATCGCACTTAACGCATAATAAAAAACAGACAATTAAAACACACCTTCTCTAAAAATTTAAATCTACGTATTTTTTTACTTAATACTTTTTACGACCTTTAAAAAAAAACGTCTTACGCATATGTATTATACAAAAAGTACACACATTTTCGTATGTGCGTAACTTGAAGACCTTGAAAGATTGTTTCGGGTAATGAACAAACATTTAATTTTATTATTTTGCACAAAGATATTTTATGCAAATAAATTTAACTAATGTTTTAAACAAACAAAAGGTTAAATTATTTAAATTTGCAAAAATTTTTGAAGACATTTCGAGAATACGAATTTAACGTAAAAGCTTTGTCTTATCTTTAGATTTAATTTAGGACCTCTTATAATATTCTTAGCACTTTTCACATTTCAGAAATTTAGGTAAACAAAAAGCCTTGGTCTGTCTTCACGAAACGGATAAAGGGGTCAAGTTTTGCATTTTTAAATAAGAACATTATGTTTTTAAACTATGCTCATTAAGATGAGACTTTAAACTGAACTTAAATATACGATCCACAAATGCAAAAAAAAAAATCGTTCTAAATCGAGTCGAGATTCAGTTGAGATTAAGTTTTTGACATTTTTCAATTTTGATATAAGATTGGGGAAATATGCCAAAGTTAACAAGAGTTTCGTAGATCGTCGTTTTTACACCAACCTTCATCAAACCCTATAAAATATTCTTCAGTCCAATCCATTTAGCAACATACCCCCCTCCCCCCATTTAAGAATCCAAACCTTCAGCTTGAGGAAAATGTAACTCACATGTCACGAATTTTAAATGAAAATAAACTTAAAATTATTTAATTTTCATGCAAACTGTCAACCATTCTCAAAATTATAACAAAGTTCATCTCGGTCTTGTTAAAAATTTAATTTTTCTCTTCTCACGTCAATTTTTCGAACAACACCAATATTCGTTTCGAAATGTCTTCTCCAAACTTTAAAATTAAAATGTGCTACCGCCTTGTCTTGCCTCGTGAAGCTGTGACTTCTCACCTCTCGTAGTGGGCCTCTGACATAACATTCTAGCTCACCATCTGTCAAACCACAATTACCTACTACCTATTGTACAAATTAATTTCCCAGGGAAATTTACCTGACAGCCAACTGTCATGTTTTTAATTACAGGAAATTAACCCAATCATAGATTGCTCCCAAAACTCATCCAGATCAGTGAGCAACTATTTGACACCTGCTTTGACAGATAACCAATCCATCTCCATATCTAAAACCCCAAAAAAGTTCTCATATTGTTTTCCAACTTCATTGCGGATGGGAATATATTTTCTACCGCCCGCCCTCCCCTCTCGTATAATTTTAAATAAATTTTCCCCAAATAAATATCCAACTCAATTATCTAGTTAAATTTTATTTCCGCTTGAAATCTGTCATTGGAAATGTCTAACTTATTCAAATCGTTTAACTTCACTTTAAGTAATACCGAGTGGAGTAAATTTTCATTCGTCAAGCAAGTGAACTCACATCCAAACTTAACGGTAAATAATATAACTTATGCTTATAAATATTTAATTCAACTGCAATGATAAATACTTTTTAATCGATGAATTTCAAGCTGATCATTTCTGTATTATTTATTTTTATTGATTGATCAAGCTCGGGAAAAGTAAGTAATTTTTTGTCGAAAGGTACTCGTACCTCGTGGTTATAATTTGTCTTCTTTTTTTTCGTATTGAATCCAACGTCAAACATGGATTTTTATTTCTTTTTATTTCCTTTCCCCTTTTCGTCATTAATCCACTTTTTTTTTGCTCTTTTCATTTGTATGTTTTGTATTTTTGACAATCTCTTTAATTTTTTGTCTTCTTTTTTTTTTGTTGAATTTTTGAGAACGAGCTGACAAATTAATACCTTTTTTTTCTCTGCTGAATGTGGATCGTATTTTGTCTCTCTTCCTGTCTGAATTGTTGTTGTTGTTGTTTTTTTTTGTCTGAGACTGTTGCATGAAAAAGCTTTCAAGTCGGTGCGGTTATAGGGAGGAAGGTGTGTGTCTGTAGCACGTTTTGCCAAAATTTTATTATCAATTATGTGTGTTATACGCATTATCACCACTACAACTATGTCCACCACACACATACACTCTATTCACACTAGTGCGAAAAAAAGTTCAACCACCTTTAATGGTTTATGTTTTTTATGTTTCTTCATATATATATTTTTTTTTTTTGCGTTTTCCATATGTTCATCGATATTTTTGAAGTTTATGATATCAGATGGTTAAAAATAAATCCTGTGAACACTCTCAAAGCACACACTATAAAATATAATTATATCAAAATTAGGCAAAAAAATTAGAGAAAACAAATCATGGGTCGAAAAATTAATTGGTTTCAGTGTAAATGATTTTGTAAACTATGCAAAAAAAAAAAAATAAAATAAATAATAATAAAAAGCCTAATCAGCCGGAAAAAAAGAACTTCAGAACTTCAAGGCCAAAATGCGAACGGCCGTAATCGGCTGATGTACACACAGTGGAATAGTTTGTTTGGAACGGTGAATAAATTTGAAATTTTAAGTTTTTACTATGATCGATGATAATAATTTTCAAGTTTCCAACGAGATATTTTTAAGGTATTTTAGTGAAAATAGAGTTTCGGATTTTGAAATGTAGGGGGCAGATAAGAAGAAAAAAAAAAATTAAATGTTAACAGACAGGTTTTCATCAATTAACTGGAAAAATGTGTGGGCTAACCAAAGTAAGTTGCTTATAATCGTACAATAGGCAACTTAGAACAACTGCCTTCAATTTTAACTTAGTGTTCTTTTTTTTTTGTTATAATTTTAAGTTGATTTTTGTCGACTAATATGTTTCCATTCCATAAAAAAAAAACTACAAATAAATCTTTGTACTTAATTGTAAAATGATGTGAATAAAATAAGTTGTCGGCAACTTAGTGATAAGAACACTAAACCAACTTGGTCTTTAATCCTGAGATTCGGTGCGATTTACATGATGCACACTGCTTTCGGGTTCGACTGTGATTAAGTAAGAAAATTTCTAAAGATCTTTATTTTGTACAGCAAACTTATTCTTTAAAAAAAAAAAAAACAACAAAGATAACTATTATGTCCCACTGTGCTCTAGTGCGGTGGATAAAAGAGAGACGACCGACATTGATGGTAAATGGCTAAAGAGGTTTGCTTTTTTTTTTTGGGAATTTTGAGTCTTCTTTTTTTTTGTTTAGTCCCATATGCTTTTTAGGGGACTTTCAGAAACAAAATGAAACCAAGAGAAGAACTTTTTATTGCGTGTTGGTTAAAAATTCAGTTCAATTCGAGTACGAATGGACGAGCAGGAAAAATCAGCGCAATATGACACCGACAACAATGAAATACAAAAAAAAAAAAAAAAAACTAACATATACACACAGATACACACATACATACACACACTTGAACAAACTTAGATATAAAAAAAGTTAACATTAAAATATTCGGTGGGTTGTGAAACTATTTCGTCTGTCCGCAGCCAAATCTCAAGGTTATATTTTTAATAGAGCGTCTGTATTGTGTTTCGTTGGAAGGGGAGGGGAAGGGGGTGTAGATAGGTAGATATAGGCTCAGGGGGTCTATCTATTTCTATATAAATTTATAAAAAATAAGTAGTACTTACATATGTAGCTACCCCTATAGCCGTAGATTTATGTTTAGATTGTATCTGTAAGATAGTTTTTTTTTTTTTAGATTGAGATTTATTGATTTTGAGTTGTTGTTGTAAAAAAAGTATGTGTGTGAGTATTGAGCATATAATAGTTGGAAATAGTTTTGATGTTGTTTTGGAATTTTTTGGAGGTGTGGCTCTTGAGGTAGTCAAATTTTTTAAAGTTTTTTTGTCAGCCAACTTGTCTACGAAAAAATGTTAAGCTATGAAACAAAAAATTAAACTTGTTATAAAGACAAGTGACAGAAAACACATATTGTTATTAATTATAAATTTATATTATGTTTTTGTTTTAAAATTTAAATTCAATATCTATTTAACTAAGTAGTAGTGATAATTTCGTCAAACTAGTATGCAATTAAATTTAATGCTGTCTCATTTATTTTATGTTATAGGGAAATGTTTGGAATGTTATGCTTTTGAATTTAGAAAAAAATAAAACAAGATTTATTTAAGATTTAACCTTTATAAACAGACAGACAGGTTTTTTTTTTATTAAATTGGATTTATATTTTTTTTTTCGATAAAGTCAATGAACCAGTGCTGTGTTGCCTTTTTTTTAATCGAAAAATGAACATAAGACGGTATACAACTTTTTAAATTGAAAATATGGGAGTTTAATTGAATTTCCTCTGAGTCAATCAGGTTTTTGAAAGAAGGATGTTCAACTATTTTTAACATATTATGTTCACAATTGCAATGGACTTAATAACATGAAGATTAGCTTTTAACTCAAGAGTAAAAAAAAAAACGGAACATCGCAGACAAAAATTGACAACATAGGTATATTGCTGTCAGAAATGTATGTTGCCTTAGGCTTTCATGAAACATCGCACATTGAAGTTTTAAACTAACAAAAAAAGTGTTACTTTAAGAAAAATATCGGACTTCGTTAAAGGCTAAATCAAAAACATAGAAAACATAGCACAATAAAATTCAAAGCACATATGTCAATTTACTGCAGGTAAATTGTATTATTTCAGGTCTTCATGAATTTTTATATAAAAACCAGACAAAAGATTAATAACAGTAATAAATCTAAAATACTATGTTCTACCGAGCAACAAAACTGTTAGTTAAATATGTATATCAAAAATTGTGTTTCTGTTAAAAAAGCGACGAAACTCTCTTAATAAAGTTGTTTTGGAAGTTTGCTGGGCATAAAGTAAGAAAAGTGTGACAAAAAGATTACAGTTGTTGACCGTTTGGTTTTTACTTACTTTTAAAATGCAAAACATAGCATGACGAAACTTTAATATTTACAAATAATTACCGATAAATACATGAAGTGGTGTTATTTATTATGAAAAAAGTCATTTGTGAACTTGATTTCTATTTTATCTACTTTCACAAGGAAGTTTTCAAATAACATAGAAAAAACATCGAACGAAATTTTCAAGTGTTTCAACTAGGAAAACAATTTTCTAGAGCAACGAAACACATATCTTATAAAAAAAGAGAAAAAGTATATAGAAACATAGAAAAAATAAACAATATAGACAACATAGAAAAAACAATGAACAATGTCCAATCATATTTAGCTGCATCAACATCAACTAATAAGGAGAAAATAGTTTGAAGTGCATGCTTTGCTAATCTGATAACAAAGAAAACAAAACATAGAAAAACATCGAATTTGAAAAGGGCCTTTTATTGACAGAATTTTGAAAAAAACCGAAAAAGCTTAGATTTTAGATCATTCAAAATGTTTGATCCTTTTTTAACTATGTGTCAAAACCTTCTCATCTAAGTACAGCAGTTCACGGAGGAAAATCTTGAATGTCGAAGTTTATTATATCCTTAATTTTATCATCAATTTTTTTCCACCCACTTTCCACTTGCACAGGTTAAAAGACTTCATAATCCTTTTTTTAGTTCAAGTTGAAGTTCTGACGTCACATGTTTGCATTGTACTTATGCACTTGTACAAAGTCAATTTCTCTCTCTCTACGAATAGGTTACTAAGTAGGTTTCTAGATCAACACAACTTTCAAGTTTTTTATAACAACTTGAAATTTTGTTTGAATCTTTGGCTATACAAAATAAAATAAAATAGAGATAAATTTATATAAAAAATAAATACCTCTTCAAATATGGGTCATTGATTGATAAGTTTGCTTTAAGTTTAAGTTAACTGCGATGTTGTAGTAAATATTCATTATTTTGAGTATAATTGTGTGTGACTCTAAAAACCATATCAGGAACTTAAACAATAAATAAAAAGTCCATAAACAAACTATAGCACTATTGAATTACTAACTGTTTGTGATAAGTAGATAGTTTGTAAAAAGAAATAAATTATTTTCAATCAAGACTCTTGAAATTGATGTCAATAGCAGCATACATAATTCTGAACTTAATAATTTTTGTTGAGAGTTCTTAAGTTGCCTTTAATTGTTTTAACTTAACTTTTGAATAGAAAATAATTTCAATACTTAAAAGGCTTAAGAGATTAAGAGTTGTCGACGAAAAAAAAAATCTCAAGGATAAGAAAGTTTAAAAGAGCCGGAGACAAAACAGAACCTTGTGGTACACCATACAATTTCTTTAAATTTTAAACTTCTCACCATCTTGACTTGAAAAACAGTTTCAAATTTTTACCATTAACAACTTAAGAACCAATCTCGTGTTGAACATCAAATGAAATCATCTTGTGGATACGGATAGAGCGAACTGGGTGAACATGGCGGATACGTACTATTTTTAAAGAAACGTGAAGCAGCATTTAAGATGATTTTGACAGCTCTCTTTAGATTAAAGAACAACGTAACTGGTACAAAAAAACATCTAAACGTTAGGACTTTAAGACATTTATTTTGAAAATATTTTACATTTCACTTAAATCTTTGTAGCTAAGTGAAAATTTTAAAATTGTTCCATATAACATATCAAACATTTCACATGCTAGGGAAATTTTCATGAGTGCTGATATCGAGGGAAATTGCATTAAACAAACTTAATTTCATTTATTCATTCACTTTTCGTCATAATGGTCACTTGTGAATTTTTCATGTGAAATTTGTTTCACTTATTTTTAAAACTCACTTTATATTTCTCTCTATAAAACGACATAATATTACAAATTCCACGTATGCTACTTATATGATTCCAATTGCTTTTTGTAATGACTGGAATTTCACTTGGGCGATTTGTGCAAAATTTTCCACTTAAGCTTTCACTATGGAAATTTTATTTCACTTACTTATTTTATGTCTCCCAGCAAAGTGAAATTTTTAACAGTTTCTTCAGTTTTTCACAACATACTTACCTGTTGAATAAATTTCTCAGTTATGTAAATTCACATGTGAAATGTGAATTTTATGAATGTGAACAATTATGTAAAGTAGTAATAGTGAATTTTTTTTAATGTGGATTCTATGATAAATTCATTTCACCAAGAGTGGAATTTCACTTTGTCCATTTCGTGTGAAATATTTATTTCACCATATGTCAAAATCTGTCCACCTCGTATTTCTATTCATAGATAATTTTCAAATTTCACGACACAAATGTGGAACGTGAAATACATAAATAAATCAAAGTGGATCTTGAGTGAAAATTTCACATTATTCATTTAAAAACTAATTTCCCCGATATGCCATAAAATTTTATTAGATATTAAACGAATAAATATCCTCAATTATTTATTAAAAAAAAAACGAATGAAAGAAAAAAAAATCAAAATGAAAAATCACGACAGCTATGTCCGCCTCTTGCCTTGACCTCGAGGAGGAATAGACAACACGTTAGTTGCCTCCCTTCCCTCGCTCTGCGTTCAATTCCCTTGGCTTTTTTTTTTTAAATATTAGTTGTAGTTGTTTGTTTGTGTAGTTGGAAAGATTTGCGACTTGCATGTTAAAGTATATGTAAAATACGCATACATAGATCCGACGACGTACAACTTGTCAAAAAAAGAACATACCTACCACAAGTGCATCATCATAGAGGATCGCAGTGATAATTATAAATTGTCCGCTCGTACATACTTATGTGTACATAACTGGGCAATTGCAAGTCGATGACGAAAAAGACAGCGGTGGTGGCGGCGAAGACCACGAAGACGACCACCAAATACCTCTTCCTTTCGTATGAAGACGTTTTCCTACAAGCTCTATGGATACCATTTTGCTGAACAGATCTTACAGGGTGATTCGAAATTAAATTCAAAATTAAGTTCATAAAAACGTCTTTGGAGAGTGTGTCATGTGTTAAAGTACTTGGCCACTTCATTACCATACTCGAACTGTCAAAAACAGAAATATCATTTTGACAGTTACCTAAAGGTGGCTCTTAAAAAGACAACCTTTTTTTAAATGATTTTCTGAGTTATTTATCCAAAATTTCGTTGTCAAGTTGTAAAACAAGGACACCCTGTATGTAAATGAATCTCTAAAGCAATTTGCACATGTAATACAAAACGCAAAAATCCAAATAAAAATAAATAAGCGTCTTCTTCGCCATGGGAATATTAACAACATTCTAATAAGTTTGGGTTTTTGTATTTTTGTGTGTTTTTTTTTAGCTTTCTTGAGTTGCCATTCATGTGGTCTTATTGAGACTTCTAGAGCCTCCGCTGTTGCTGTTGATGAGACCATGGGTGGATTCTGTCGGGTGATGACGGACTTGCTTCGGCGTAGTTCTTTTTTTTTGGACGTTGGTCGACGGTCGTGCTGAGGACTGCCATGTAGCTGTTTGATTTTATGGTGCTAATCTATTTGTTTAAATTGTATGCGTAGAATTTACGCGTGTTTTTTTACATTTTTTTTTTTTTTTACTTACTTAACTCTATAAAAAAGAAGACCGATTACATATAGCTAGATACTTACATACATTCAAAGTACACGATCTTGATGGTCATATATTGTTGTATATACACACATTTATATGAGTTAATGAAGTTCTAAAGAAATTTCGATTTTTAAAGGGTTCATTAAAGACCAACGCCATATCATAAGGGCCAAGGAATTGTTTTGTAGTCGTCTTTTAAAACGAATCCAAGACCTTTGAATCCACTAAACGTTCGTCGTCGTCGTCATCGTGGACAAGAAGGTATATAACCATTGTTGTCTGTGGTGATGTCTTTGTCTGTCTAAGCAAATATAAAATTCTAGGAATAAATTCCTTGTTGAAAATAAATTTGCAAAAAAAAAAACAAACAAAAAACTGGACGTGCGGTGGTATTCCAGGGAATTATGATGAATATGGCCAACTGAGGTCCGGAGATACGAGTGTGATTGTGCATTGCACCGTCCAGAGTTGTGAGTAACTGAGACTCTATGCAATGTTCTTAAGTCTTGACTGACTTGTTCTTATGGCCAAGTTTGTATGTTCCAGAGAAAAGTCCCTCTTCTTCTTCATCATCAATTTCAACAAAATTTACAATCCCAAATATTAAATGGCAATTAAGAAATATTGAAAGTTCCCACCATCACATGACGACTTAAGGCGAAATCTTTAAATAGATTCAATTCAATTTTTATTTTTTTTTTTTTTTTTAAGTCAATAAACTATTAATCTTGTCTCATTCACATTCTTGCTATTTTTCTGATGATCAAAGAAAAAAAAATAAAAGAAGAAGAGAAGAATTGAAACAGCTGAGGATGAGAACGAAGACGAGGACGACTACCAATAAAAATGATAAATATAAATTCGCAATATTCAATCCATTGAATTGAGATTGAGAACACACACTAGGGGGCGCTATGGCGCATTGTTAAAAAATAAAAACAAAAACAAAACTTTCAATATAGCCTTAAGTAGTTCTTTGAACTTGGATTGGGACTGTTTTTGCTGCCGCTTCATAAGTTCCACCATGAAGAGAAGACACATTATTTGCGTAGTTGTGATAAATGATTGGTTACAATTTCTTCCTTTTTTTTGCGATGATTTTTTTTGTTTCGTTTAAAATTTTAAAATATTTCAACTTCGAATTTTTCTTTTTTTATTTTTGTCTGGAGTTGGTTTGGGTTTCGATAACCAAAGGCTATGTTTCAGTATTGTATAAAACTCGAGATCATTTAAGCATAATCATACCTTGTAAGGGTCACCTCTGGCCTTATAAATTCAACCATAATTATGAAATTTGCCGTTAAAGTTGCCCGCAACTTATTTTCATAATTTATGTTCTCCGACATAAGCGAATGCAATTGAAATGTGAATTGCTTGGATGATCAACTTTAAGTTGTTGGGTGGCAGAATTAAGAATACAAACTGCACTTTGCAAAGATTTGCTGCAAATTCGATAGTAAGGAAAATTCTACTTATTTCAACTCGATCTACATTTTCATGCATTTTTCAATTCGACCAGAGAAACCTTTTAAACAGTTTTCAAACATACCCCAACTACTGAAAGTGTATTATAAAGTGATTAAAGCGTTTTTGGTTTGGAACTTTTATTATTGTGCAAGCTAAAAATTTCCAATAAAACACCGCTTATGCATTTTGAGATGCTGCATTTAGCAGCAGAAATTTAGTATCAATTTTTCAGTTGTGGTTAAACCAGGGTTTTTCAACCCTCGACTTTTAGTCATTTTTCCGCTGACTTTTAGTTTTAAGTTGTGTTTTATTCACTGCTGTATAGCTAATGCAGTATTCGAGTGAATAAAACGATCAAACTCACTTAACATTTATAGCCAGCAAGGGTGCCATTATATTTGCTGGCTTCTTTTTCACCAGCAATCAAATGGTTTTTGTTTGGCCATTTTACTGCGCTCGCTACTCAGCAGTGAATAAAACACAGCATTAGTTAAGCTTTACTTTTTTATTTGAGCGTTTTGAGCCTATATTTTAAAGCAATTTAATCTATGTCCTTTGGCAATAAATCACTTTCAAAACTCAGGAAACATTCCAGGAATACAACTTTTTAACCTGTCAGTTCAACTTACTCGTATCTCACACGTTTTTTTTTTACATATATAACGTGCCAGATTCCGGGTCAAAATGTTAAACTTTTAGTCATGTTGTTATGTACCTTCTCTATATGAAAGTTGCTTTACTTTTTCCTAGAAAACAGGTGCAGGATAGAGATACATATAGACGTACGTAGAAATAAGTCATCTTCATCTCAACCACCCTCTTAATCAGCTTCTTTCAGTTTTAACAACTTAACCAAATCATGAAGATGCAAACTATCGTGTTTGTTAAATTTTTAAACCACGATCAACATTCCGCAACTTTTTTTTTTTTTTTGTTTATACTTATTTTCAAACAACTCTTCAACTACCACTTCATCTTCACCATCATGCAAAAGATACGTGCGTATGTTTGTAGAATCATCATCATCATGACGATGATGATGATGATCATGAAGACCTCGCTCAGGAAAGACCTCACTCAAAAGGAAACGACAACCACGACAACCAAAAACGACGACGACGATGACTCCGACGACGAAGACAACCAAACAAACAAACATACACGAACACGATCAACATGCAAAAGACAAACTTGTGAATAAAATTTACAAAATACAAAAATAAAAAAAAAAAACGAAAAAAAATAAAATAAAATCTGAATCAACATGTTTCCCTTCTTCAATTTCGCCGGCCGGCATTTTATGATTTACAAAAGACCACGACAACGAAGACGAAGAGTAAACTGAGAGTAGGTATGAAGAAGAAGCATACATATAGCGAAGTAGCAGTTACAATAAGAAGAAACAATAAATACAACAAAAAAAAAAGAAGAAAAATAAAACGTTTAAACGAAGAAGCAAAGTCTACAACCAGACCACGAATTTGTGCTGCGCTGCTAACGAACTTCCAAACAAACTTTGAACCAGAAAAAAAGAAGAAGAAAAAGAAGATCCAATCCCAGCCGAACCTGAATCCGTATAGTCGTAGTCGTAGTCGAAGCCGAAGTCGAACCCGAACCCGAATCCATACTCTCATTCACATTCTCGACTGAGTTTAAGACCCAATGAAGCCAGGATACTCAAAAGTGATTGCCATAGTGTTCTTCAGCTGTTTTTTCGTGATACAGTGGGACAGAATCGATTGGAATTTGGATTGAAGTCTAAAATACTTCGAATTTTGACATATTCACCAAATGCAAATGTTCAAATAAACCAAACAACAAAACAAAAGAATTTTTTTTTAAGAAACCCAAATACATTTAGAAAATAAATGACAGCAATTTTGACACATCAAAAATTTGTAGCACGATCTTTCGAGACTGTTTGCTTAGGCCCCTTTTAGACGATCAATTTCAGTTTCAGTTGAGCTATCAGTTAAACTGATGTCTAAACACAAAAACTGAAACGTGTAACTGAAACTGTAACTAAATTGATAGGATTCCCATAAGTTGTCAGTTCAATTCTTAGTTAAACTGATGAACTGAACACCGAACTGAGTTTCATTTTAACTGAACTGACAGTTGAACTGAAAACTGATAGTCTATCCTATTAATGTAAAAAGTCGGATCTATAATATTGAAGGACTTACTAAACTATGGATTGAGAGTGAATTAAGTCATGCAGTATTATATTTGTCATTGTCAAACAAATATAAATATTTATGTCAAAGTTAACTGACGTTTCCCAATTGATCTGAGATCTGTTTAAATGTGTCAAATTTGTTTTGAAATCAGAAATACATACTATCCTAGATAACTTATATTATTGGTGGTTTCTTTGTTGAACCAACTTCTTCCATATTTAAACTAAGTAAATGTCATTTAGTTCAAATTTTGGTTTAATTTATAAACCTATTTTAACGAATGATTAACTTGAACTGTTGTCCAATCTGTAAAACCTTATTTTCAAATATTTAAATTCAATATCTAACCTAGAATTTGTTTTAAACAAGATTTGGACAGCGTACAAAATAATGAAATTGCCTCTGAACGCACCCAAAACGTCTGTCAGTCTCAGCTGTTATATTCCAGGTATGTCAGCTCATAAATGAGGCATGCATCTGATGATTTTGTTTGTTAAAGAAATAAAAAGTTGGCAAAATTTCTTGACAATGGTTAGCTGGAAAATTTACAAACTGTCAGTATCTAAGTCTGATAAATTAGTCCGTGACCTTATGAACGATTTCCATGGCACATTTCAAAAAATCTGTCAAATCTCCGTATAAACAGTCCCACTGTATTAATGGTGGCACTGCCTGTGTCTTCTTTTTACAGAATCGCTTTATGGTATTCTACGCGAAAACTTTTACAAAAAATAAAAAAAAAAAACTAAAAACTAAAAGAATCATCCGCAAAGACCGGATGTGGGGGGTCGTGAACACCACATTTGCAAAAATATTCTTCTCTTCTTATTTTTATATTATTTATAATTTCTGGCAATTCGCACAGAATTACGACGACCGACCGACGACGACGACGACAATGACTATGGCGACCCGTAAAAAGAATTTTACGAGAATCAAAGCCCAAGAACACAACAAACCAAACCAAACCGAACCAAATCAAAAAAAAAGGAACTAAAGAATGAAAAATTGAGAATCGGGAATAAAGTGCCTGTTGCTTGTTGCCTGTTCCCAGTTTTGCCTGTGGTGTGTGTGGTACTTGGAATTCTTATTTTCTGCAGTGTTTTTTTTTTCTTGTTTTTTAAATTCATTTGTTTCCATATTGATGATGGCGTTTTCCTTTTTTGCGTTCGGTTTTTAAATCCAACCTCAATGGGTTTTATGAATGTAGATTCGTTTGGATTTTTTTTTTGTTCCTTCTTTCGGTCTTATGAATTCATAATGGTCCTCCATCCCATATCCATCAGGGTTATGTGAAGGTCTCTATTTTTTTTTTTTGCTTGAAGCATCTCTGCTTGAGTTTTGAGCTAATTCTATCCTTTCATTGATGATTTCGAGATGTGATGCGGATCGGATGGATATGGAGCTGTAGAAGGATGGAAGGAATCTATGTACATGATGTATTCGAGAATGTATCTTGAAGATACTCGTACAAAGTTTGAAATTCAATGAGAGTGTTTGCTTTTTTTTTTTGTTCGTCGTCTTCATCATAGGATTGCATTTATGATGATGAAGATAGAATTATAGTGTATAGAGTTTTTCTTCACCATTGAGCAATTAATTTGCTTAAATAGATTTTATACCACCAGCAGAGCGGCCGGCGAAGTGACGAGGAATGTCTCGTCTTTCGTCTTTCGTCTTCTTATTTTTTTTTTTTTTTTTATTAACTAATTTGACTAATTAAAACGCGTGTATATGCTAAATTTGTAGGATAATTATGAAGGAATGCTGTTGGTTGATGTATGTGGCGTCGAGAAGATGTTTTATGATACATGTTTGAAGAATTCATAAAATAATTCTCAAACAAATCGATTTTTGAAATTGGTTTAGGGCGGATTTTAATAAAACTTTATCTTTATCTGGTCTTTTTAACTTGGGGTTACAAAAACATATTAATTAACAAAGAAATACTTTTCACGTTTAACTCATACTAAAGCACTTAATTCCGAATATACTCGCTACATTTTTTATTTACTCGCTATTAAATTTTTGTATTTCTATTAAAAAAAAATATGGCTTCTGGAATGAAAACGTTTTCCTTTAACATTTATCGTCTTCTTTGTTCATTGTCAATAACTTTCAATTTCGTTTTGAAAGTGTATTTTAAGTTTTCTGTATTTATCAGTTTGTCAATCGTTTCTTATTCAAAGTTTAAGCCATTTTTTTCTTATCAAATTCTACTTTCAATCCATTTTTGTCACATGCATTGTTTTCTATTTCTTTATTCTATTTGAAATATAATTTCTACTTGAAATCGTTACTTTCGCTAATCGTTGGTTTAGAATTCGTTATTTTAACACAAACAATTTTTTTTGGTCATTCGATTAATTCTTGGTGTATTCATCATAATTATTTTAGTTAATTTTCAATTCGTTACTTTAACTTGACCAATAGTTTTTCTATTCGTTCTTAATTTAATTCAATTCGCTAGTTTAATATTATTTTTTTCTTTTGAAATTATTCTACCTAATATTCGTTACTTTTGTTCATTTCTACCAAACATACAAAAATTAATAGTTGGGAGTGAAAAGTCAATAGCCCTTGAATTTTTAAGAGTTCCACAAAACTTTGTCGCCTCTTATTTCTCAGCGGTATTCGTTACCTTTCTTCATTGGTTTTTGTATATTTGTTTTGGCTTTTTCACTAACTCCTTGATTTCTAAGATTACATTTTAGTTACATAACTATCAATGAAAAAAAAAAATAGTTATTTTACTACTCGTTACTCTTATAACTCGTTTTTTTCTCTTTCTCGTTACTTTTATAATTTGACTTAAATATTACTCGTTATAAATTGTAAATACCTTTGTTTCAAATCCCTCCCCTCTTCAGACCCTCTTTTAAGTTTTTAATTTATGTAAAATTGTGTTCTCCAACAGCACTGATTTCAGCAATAAAATTATAATCAATCTATCAACAATTTAAATTAAAAAAAAAAGATCGCAAAAAAACACTCCAACGAACTCAACTTGCGTAAGCCCTTAATTTGTCAATTAAAAAACCCACTGGCCCCTGTGTCGACAGTCTGGCCCTTCTGCAACTGCAACTATTGACTGACATGTGTGTGAAAAAAAAAAGAAGAAAATGTTCCATCATTTCATCAGCACTAAAATATGTAATTGCAAGCTAAGCACCCACTTGTCTTCTTCTCGGCTCCAACTCTGCAACTGCCACCGACTAATATGACATTCCAAGACGTTTGATCTTTTTTCATTCGCAAACATTAGTCATTCCACTTAATGTGTGTAAAAATGTGGCGCCTAAATGCAAACTAACACTTCATGCCATGCCATATACATTTGCATTGTCTGTCAAATGCAATTCTTCTTCATCGTCGTCTTCGTTTTCGTTTTTGGATGCAACAAAGCACAATAAGACGAAGAAGAAATCCTAAAAAATGAAAACAAAAAAGCTTCTAACGAGGATGATGCTAGTTTCCATTGCAAACTACAATTTGCATGAAGACCGAGCAGACAAAGATCGAAAAAAAGAAGCAGCCTGCATCATCCGAAGACGTGACAGCGTGAAAATCACATTTGTTACGTGTTTGAGCAGAAGTTGCCGCCAACCAACCAACCGAACGAACGACGACTGACAGATCGACCGACCGACCGAAGAACGAAGACGAATCAACCAACTAACGAACAAACAAACCAACGAATGAAGGAAGGACCGAACGACAATGTGGCGATGTCGATGTTGCTGTCACTATCCCTGCGCCTTGCCGCCTTCCTTTTGACACAACCAACTAGACATTTCCCACTGTCACGACCGCGACGCGACGCGACATGACACAACGACGAAACAGGAACGAGGGACGAACTGAATCTGAATTTGAATCTTCGTGAACTCTTTTCCGTTCACTTCGCTCTGTCTGAGGGAAATTGCTTCCGGCCGGCACTGGTCTGGATCTGGGTCTGGTGGTGGTGGTTGGCGGTCTTTAAATGACGCGACGACGACGACAACGTCTCCATCTTGAAACTTGGTTCTTTGTCATTTTTGTGCTAACTTCATTCGTCACGACCCCCCCCACACACTGTGCCGCCCTTTAACCACTGTGCCCATCGTCGTCGTCGCTGCCGCCACTCCGTCTCCTTGAGGTCTGGTTCTTTGCCCAATAAAATGAGGCAATGTGTGAATCCATAAATCTAATTGAACGGACTGCGACGCACTTAAATTATTGTTGCAGTGCGCAGCCCAGTGCTTCTTCCGCTCGCTACCACCATCATCGTCGGTCGTCGTTGTCTTCGCTGTCATTCCAGTTCACAGTTTGACGGTTTCCTTTCGATTTATGACGTCTTGTTCTTTGTCATGTTTCCACAAACTAATTTCTGTAATGCACAGGTTTTTTTCCTTCCGTTTTTAATGTGTCAGGGTTTGGAAATTGCTGAGAAGATGACGCTTTGTAATAAAAAAAAAAAGGATTAGACCCTTGGAGCGTGCGAATTTATCAAAACATTCATCATCGGATTTTCAACGGAGCGGAGCGCGGCGCGGCGTCATGGCATTCAACAGATTGTTGCAAAAACGGAAGTAGGCTAACAGTTCACAAGGGTGATGGTGGAATGCTTTCAAAAATGAGCGATGCAATTCGACATGTGTGCAACTTAATCATCAGCATCATCATCATCAGAAAAAGTAGCATTTTTTTTTTAAATAAATTACAAAGTTCTCAGGGAAGGAACAAGGCCGATTTAAAGACCTTTTTTTGACATTTTTTTCCTGTCAAATTTGAAGGGTATTTTCTGAAATGGAATAAGTTAAACTGCTGTTTAGAGTTCTTTCAAGTAAAACCGGAAGGAGAATGGATTAAAAGAGCAGCCCGAGGAAAAACAGTTTCACAATTCATCTGTCAAATGTCAGTTCTTAGTCTGGGTTTACAATGTGACATTTTCACTTAATCTTGTATAGAGTGACATCAATCAACAAAAAAGAGCGAATTGTTAAACTTTGTTGACGAAGCTATTGTTAAAGTGAATTTTTGACATATTCTTCACAAAAATTAGACAGTTAGTTATATTCAATAGTGTCAGTACATGGAATTCTTCAGCTTTTCATGCTCTTATAACGATCTTCAACAAATTCCATTCAATCACATGAATCAACAGTTTTGCCGATGACTTGAAACTTTCCCTCTCTAGACAATTCTTCACAATATTTTTTGTTATGTCTTCAATTAGTTTCAGCAACAAAAATTTTCTTTAAAGAGCAAAGTGTCAGTTCTCTATGTTCAATTCAATGTCTAGAAATCAGTTATGTTTGAAAAGGCAGACAGATTTTGATTCTTCAAAAACGAGGTGAAGCACTTTGAAGCCCTTTATCAGCAGTTTTTCAGAGTTACTATTCCTTAGTTGTGAATGGTAACTTTGAAGTAAATGACATTTGAAAGATGACATTTGAAATGATGCAATTTTGTCATTTTGCACTATGGCTTAACAAGTTTCTTTCAATTTGCTAAGTGTAAACCCTTTTCTAAATGGAGTACCTCAAGAGTCACTATAAGGACCAGTACTATTAAATAATAACTCATAAATAGAATTTCTTGTAGTTTTTTTTTTTGGAACAGTTTTGCTTTTATTTCTTTTATTATTTAAGAATCTAAAAGTCTGTAGAGACCAAGTTTAATGTCCAAACAGCCAGACAAATCCAAAATAGTTATTGTTGAAAAATTAGTATAATGCCGATGTGTTTGTGCGATAAAACTTTGGTTCATGGTCTCACCTGTCACGATTCCATTCACTTTTATTTACTCTGAGTCACAAGCAATTCCTCGATGAAGTCATCATCATCGCATCGGTCTTCGAACCATGATCATGCTTTCCCATAATGCACCACTCGAAGCTTGAACACATGTCAGCTATATCACCTTTGGATCCTATTTTTACTGCCCACCGTGCGTTGCCATGAAGTCTTTGAGTTATTTATAAAACTTTCAAGCCACACATCAACCGGTTCAAATCAAAGGTTTCATTTCACGTCAATTCATTTTGTCTGAACTTATCACACGTAAGGTCACAATTTTTATGACCTAATCACCATTGAAATGTTAAACCTATAAACTTTAGTTTAGACTATCAATTGATTTTATTTTGTCATCCACATACCGTTAAATATTCTGCTGTTACTTTTCTTCTTCACAGTTTGAATGATTTTGACGAAAAGAAGGAAAATCATTCAAAGATTTAATTGTGAACTTAAATAACCCACCGTGAATTGAGGAGAGACATCCAGTTGTTTGGTTGGTTGGATGGTTGAGTCTTGGAAACTTAATGGGTTACCCCAACTACAATTATTGCATACAAATAAGTTAGAAGAACAATTTAAAGCACGTAACTCTTAAAACACTTTAACTCAATTTCCTGTGGCTATGTCACGTAAGATATACACTATCTTCCACTGTCTTTTCGTCACTTCGTCTTCCAAATCTCTGGTATCTCTTCTTATTCTTATTCTTCCTCAATTCATACCTCCATTCTAACTGGCTGCTGCTTGTGGCCAAGTTTTGTTGCTTCCAGCTTTGGCACTGGACTTTGCAATTTAAATTTCCCATCGACAAAAATCATTTCCCACAGTGCGACTTTTGAGAAATTCACACTACCTAGTGTAACCATCGAGGCCTACCTTTAAGTCGTCATCGTTGGACGATTGGTCGGTGGGTCGCTGGTCTTCTAGACCTCTTCAGGAAGCTATTTACACTAAAACCACGTTTATGGATAAAATACTTTATTTTATTTAACTTTTCTTCTTCTTTTTCTTTTTGGCCTTTTCCATCGGAGTTCCGACTCTGAGTGAATTTCTTGATTATGTGGCATCGAGAACCACAAAATAGATCTTCATTCATTTCCTATAAGTTCTTAGATAGAAGATATTATAATTGACACGCGGTTTGGTAGATGATGAGGGGAAAAAAATTAATGATCAGCTGATTGCGGAATCACAGTTTAACCAGACGCAGACAGAGACTCGAAAGGGGTACATAGAATCCAATCGTGGATTATTTTTTTTTTACATAATTGAGAAGTTTCTTGAATTCGTTCCGCATGGTCTTGTAGAAAAATGTGACATTGCACGCTGTTGACCATGCCGGAAGGCATATGTTTTATCATACTTTGTATCAACACGAATTTTCCAGGAGCGCATGTAGAAGTGGCTTTAAGGAAAATGTGTGAAGAGAAAGGGGGGGGGTGAGTTTTTCAGGTGAAAGTTTGAATTTAGTTGACATCTGATTGAAAGAAGATATCGAATATGAGACTAAAGACGGAATTTATAGATTGAAAGATTTCGAGGGGGTCATTTCACCCCACTTTCTAGTGGACGTTACAAGGAAGGTTAACGGCCTTTCACGGCTCTAACCTTCCCCGACGGATCTTTCAGACAAGTATTTTATAATTTTTTTTTTTAAATGAATATGATAAATTTTAGTGGTGCCGGTAGTAAAATGAATGTTAACTCTAAAAATGTTTAGGGGGCATTAGTCCCCCATTATCAGTTTAACCACATAAATTGACAAAAGAGAGACGTTTGGAGGAAGAAGCAAATTGTCAATCAAAAAGACTAACAGAAAAGAAAACTTTATGTTAAAAAGTATTACTCTACCCCCCCCCCCATCCCATCTACTCTGCTCGTTCCCCTCTCGATAGATTTTGAACCGAATAACAAATTCAGTCAAATTTCATTTCAAGGCTAATAAAATGGAGGAGGATGAATGCTAAAGTGTGAAAATGTAAAGGGGGCGTAAACCCCCATCATCGATATCACATTAAAATCCGTAACAGAATTACTCTCAAAAAATAAATTGACTTTGAAGACAATTCGAAATGTTTTAATCTCCATCCGTCACTCATTCCCCCCCCCCTCTATTGAATCAATTCCAATCTTTCAAGAAAATATTTTTGACGAAAAATTTCCTAAAGATAAATATTACTCTAGAAATGTAAATGGGGGGAGTAAAACCCCATCTTTAATAACAAACTAAAAAATTGCAATGTTGGGAATTTTGGTCAAAAAGTAAACGTTCAATAAAGAAACAGTAAGAAAATAAAATATAATAAGTTGACAGTTATTACCACACCCTTCCTTCCCCCCTCACATTTAATTTCATCTCTCCGCCTCTGTAAACCTTCCCGGAATCTTCTTCTTTTTATTATTGAATAAAATTGCCACTTTTTTTTTTGTACCTAATCAATTTCGGAAACGAAATCTCGACATCACCTAATTCTCACACATCTCCAAATCTAACACATGCGACTTTAAGTAGGTCAATAAATTGACTCAACTTCAAAGAACTATCGCTGAACTAAATCGTCGACGACCAACACCGACTGGGAAGACGACTTCGAGGCGACGACAACGGTTACCGTCATTATTGTTTGTCTTTTGTCGATCACAATCAAATTAAATAAATTTACCCTGAATCTGGGAATTATCTCGTGCTGTGTTGTGTGAGTTCTCAGTTTTTTTTTTTCTTCTTTTTTTTTAGCGGATCAGTGCGATCACTATCAAAAGCACCGCCCGCTATAATATTGACAAGAAAAAATAAAAAGGAATTTATTTTTTGTATGTCCCGGTCAGTTAAGTTTAAATGGATTCAGTTTTTTTTTTTTTTTTTTGAATGGAAGGAATATTTTTCCAAAAGGAAACTCTTAATTATTAATTCTTGAATCCTTACCTGATTTCAAAAACGAAGGTTAAAAAAGGTTGTTCACAGGCGAAAAAGAGTTTAGGTTTTGTCAAAATAGCAGTGGAGTCTTCTAAGTAACTTGTTTCGAATTCACATAAGCACAAATTCTTTAATTATAATAATTTTTTACGTGGCTAAATTTTCACATTGGTCACGGTCAGTTTAATTTGCAAAATATTCGGAAACATAAATCAAATTAATATTTTTATTTTGATGTTGAAATTTTTTCTTCGAAGACACGGTTGTATCCAAACTTAGGCCGAATGACCCTGACTTCGGTCGCAAAAGTCTTGAACATAGCTGGCTTAATCTGGTTGACATAATCTGACGTTGATAAAGAAGGGCCAATATGTCACATTTCATTTAGGTACCTGATGGGTTCTTTTTTTTCGCTTGAAACCCCATGAGTTAGGTGAGGTGAGGTGACGTGAGTTGGACATGATGTTTGCGTGTTATTAAGCACCTAAAGGTAGCCATAAAATGTTGTCTTTTTTTTTATTTCTTAAACGTAGAACCATAAAAGTAAAATCACTTTCAATTTTTAACTGACGATTTATAAAAATTTTAATATAATGTTGAATTTTTTTTTTCTTTTAAGGTCTGCGCCGAACAAAAATGCCAAGAAGAAGTTGTTCTACTTGCACTTATTTATATGGACAGATTTTTATCAACAAAATCAGTTTTAAAAAATCACCTACAAATTTTAGCTGCTGCCTGCCTTTTATTAGCATCAAAATTACGCGAACCAAGTTGTAGAGCGTTGACAGCTGATTTATTAGTATATTATACTGATAATAGTATAATTAAACAGGATTTAATCGTAAGTACATTAATACATACATTTATGTAAGTTGTGTTTTATTCAATTGCTGTATAGCTAGTTCAGCATTTAAGTGATTAAAATGATCAAACTCATTTTAGATATGTCGGCAGAACAGATGCCATTATTTTTGCTGGCTTCTTTTTTAACAGCAATCAAATTGTTGTTGTTTGCCGAGGGATATTTTGCCGTGTTAACTACTCAGCAGTGAATAAAACGCAGTTATAATTTATTTAAAAATATTGAAAACAAGAGTTCAAATTTAATTTCAAAACTTCAAATTTCCGTTCTGCTTAAAAGCGCGTTCAAAATTCAATCTTGATGCTTTAAAATTTATAATTAAACGTCAAAAAAATATTAACTTACTCCTCGAAATCGGAATAATTATTCAAAGGCACTGGAATGAAGGGGAAGGAGGGGGGTTTAGATGATCTTAATGAAATATGTATTTAAATAAGTAAACTTTTATCACATGACACAATGGCGTAAGGATAATTTTTGCGTTGAAAGAAACGCGAGTGCAGGGCTTAGAAGATGTCCTAAAAAAAATGACCTAAGTTGACTTACTATACTTATAGTTTATTCTTCGAAATAAGATGACTTAAGTTGTTTCTTCTTGCTACCACAGATATGAGTGGTAAAGGGACGTGTTAAATTTTTCTACAGCGAAGCATCAACTTCTAAAGCGTTATCAAATTTGAAAATTTTAATAAAACCTTAAGATCTAAGTTTAAGTCTGGGTTGATCAAGTGGCAGATCGTAGGAATTGTCCAATACTTACCTCCTAAGCTTAAATTTCGGTTAACCTTTTTGGCAGGCATAAAATTGGCTGTCCAGACTTGACAAGTGTATTCTAGAACTGGTTGAACGTTATAAAAAATGTTATAAAAAGCAGCTTCTTAGCAAAAGGATCTAAAAATTGAAACTTAATTCAAGAATTCAACTGTCTATTAGTTATGGAGAGTTATGGAGGACAAACCTATCGATTACACGAGATAATGATACATCTTCAAACATATAATTGAAAATTGTAACATCGTTCTCATAAATAATGCACTAAGAGTGCTTTAAAATTGACGGTAAATTGTGTATCAATAAAGTTAAAAGAATAGGACCTAAATGACTACCTTCCGGCATTCCATAATTAATTTTAATCTTTTTGCTTTACAACCATTAAAAATTACAAAGTATGATCGATCAAATAAATACGATTGGACCCACTTAACTAACTTATCTACCATTTACAAAAAATGTACGACTTTTCAAACCTAACACGTTAAATTAATTGTCATTCGTATATTTTTGGAAAGTTTGAATGTACGTTAAAATTCAAGAACATATTCCTTAGTAACATAATTGGTCTAATTTTTAAAGGATTATATCCACAAGCCAAACACTTACTGATATCTTAAGTTTAGTTTAAACCACTGGACACTGTTTCTGGTTAAACGTTGCCTCTAGATTTAGATTAACTTAATGGCTAATTTCCTCTGTTAACCCGAGTTATATCTCTTGAATCACAAAAACAAAGGAAATAAGACGGATTATGATTAACTTTGTCTTTCCATCAACTAATTACAAAAACGTCTTTTGCATCCCAATAAAATATTATATCACCATCAGGTATATCCGTTCCGTAAAAAAAAACATAACCCAACTCTCGAGTTACGCCTTTTTTACCCCCTCATTTACTATATACTCGTAGAGACTCGTAAATGGAATCCGCAAGGCAAACCAGTTCATCAGGGAATGGAATTGCGATTACACTCGTATACGAGTTTATTCCTAATTAGACCTCAATCCTAATACTGTGGCGTATCTACTTAAGTTTTCTTAACTGTGTGTCCGTTTTTCTTTCACTCAACATCATACGTAATTAATTTTTCTTTTGCATTTTTTTTTTTTTTAAGATTTCTTGGAATTTTATTTTTATATGTAGGTAACACGAGTTTAACTTTCTGACACGTGATGCAGGTTATCGGGTTTAAACATTCCTTTTAATCAAAAACGACACACAAGTTAAACTGCGATATTGAAAGATTTATTATTAAGTGTTTATTTATTACCATTAAATAATTGGGAATTAATAACGAATATACTGACCATAAAACTTTTATAAAGTTTATAATTGGTATTTGAGTATCACCACGTTTTAAAGGTGTTAAAGATCGGTTTGCCAAAGTTGATAGTAAAATGTCCAAAATCTATCAAAGTTAAGTTAAAAAAAAAAACCTTTAATAAAATATCTCAATCAATTACTTCGCCGCCTTGTCTAGGCCTTACGCACCGCACCAGTCCTGCGTCCAAGAAGCATTATAAAGGTGAGGTAGGTACTTTGGCGTCGTCGTCGATCGTCGTCTTAAGTTGGAGAGTCTTTGGCAGTCGAGTGGACTATCTACGGCAGCCGGCAAGTATTTCAAATCGTTGGTAAATTGCAAGTATGTTGATGGTGCGTTTTTAAGTGATCTGGCATAGCAAGTTCCAAGCCAGTAATACACTCCCATTTCGATCCTTAAAAGGATATTAAGAATGAACTGCAAAAAATTACCAGGGATGTTATACCGAAAATCGTATGTCAAATGGATGAATTTAAAGCGAACAGAACTTTCTTTCTGACTGTCAAACATAGATTGTTCAAATTTTTAAAGACCTTAGTTTTGTGTGAAAAGGCTTTATTTTCAACGTCTGTCAATTATTGAAGTGTCACTTTGGTCCGGTCTCTCTCACGTCACATTGAATTTTTACAAATGTAATGTTTTTTTTTTTTAGATAAAAATGTGTTCATAGTGTACAATAAGAATTGATCCCCAGAAGCGTCGAAAGTACTGGTCATCTGTCTCAAATACTTAATTTGACAGATGTCATGTAATGTCAAGTTTTGTGTTCACTGAGAGCTGGCATGAAAAATTTTAACAGATGCGAAATATGCACTGGCCATTTCATATCACTTACGCCTTTAAGTTGCTGTCCATGATTTACAATTTGGTGTGAACTGTACTTCAATTTCATTTCAACTCTTTTTTGTTGAACCACGATCATATAACATCCCTGGTGATTTACAGTGATTTTGTTCCTCCTGTTTTTTTTTTGTTTATTTTTTGCCTCACCTTCTTGAAATGGTTGCACCGCAAAATAATCGCAGCCGCAGACAAAAAGACGTTCGCTCGGTTCCCATGATCGTTTAATGCGCGCACGATCACCTCCGCTCTACTCGCTCTGTCGCGGTCGGTCGGCTGTCTCCTCCGTCCGTTCGTTCGTATATCCCCGTCTGTGCCGTTGCCATGTCGTCGTTCGTCGTCGTCGTGGTGAATTCCTTTAAGGAGTCCAGTCCAGTTTCTTTTTCTTTTGTGGATCATTTATGTTTGCTGGTGGTACTTTCTGACTGGATTTTTGTATACGTTTTGCCAGTGGCTAGATCATGGCTCACACCATTGCACTCGACGGGCGCGATGGCGGGGCGGGACTGTCTATTTACTCATTCATATGTGCATTACAGAATTTGCAAGAAGGAAGCCGACGACGACGACGACGACGACGACGACGACTAGGACGTGGACAACGGGACGTCGAGTCGCGTCTCGTTCTCGTTGAAGTTGTTGTTGTCGTCAAAACGACCGTGGAAGGCAACAGCCCAGCCAGCCGAGTCTCGAGATAATGGAGCTTGTGCTCGGATGGAGTCTTGGGGGCATTTTATATTGCATATGCCACCACCCGTTTCCCCCCTCTCTTTATAGACTTTCGACCCTTCTACTGCAGGAGCAGGAGCAGCAGCAACAGACCCGCTAACAGCGCAGACGAGTGCATAGTTTTGCAAGGTCGTTTGTTCATTTTCCAGGTAATCTAGACAAACGATCGTACATGATCGCTTATAGAGTGGTGGAGCAGGAGTTGGAGCTGGAGCTGGAGTTGGAGTTGGGGCTGAAGCTGGAACTAGTGGTGATCGCCGTCATTGGGTTATAGCCTGTTTTTTTTATGAACTTTATTCGAGTCTTGATCTCTGAAAGCAGCTGAACTGATGAGGCGAATGGGACGATGGGCGATGGAACGATCGCCAGAGATTTCCGTGCACAAGGCATCCCAGACAACAGACTTTGGGGGGTTCTTTGTGAAGCAATTGTCGTCGTCATCATCACCATATAATATACTGCTCTTCTAGCTTTGTTGTTGTTCTTGGACGAGATGGAAAAACGGCCAGTTAACTCTGGTAGGGTATTGTGTGTTTTTTTTTTTGCTTCTGTGCAAGGACGAGTTGATTGTTTTTTGATGACGGAATTTCGTGATGACAAAAGATTTGCAACCGAAAAAGGAAATGGGAGTACAATGATGACAAAAAAAAATATAATAAAATAAAATAAAATCAATTTCAATGAATCGGGATCAGGATTGGAATTTAAATTGGCACGTTTTGACAAGGACAGATTATATAAATACACACAAAAGCATAACTACACTAGAATGTATTCTTTGTAATAGTCTGAGAGGTTATGTTGCGTTCGAAATCATTTTTTTTTTTTAAGTGAATCAATTTTAACTCTGACTTGAGAAGGAAGATCAAAAGGACTTTTCTCAAGATAAAACTGCGGAAGGAGGAACAAAAATTGTATAACCAAAAATCAAATTTTAAGAAATAGTCTCATGAACAGACCAAGGGGTAACTAAGTCTGGCTTTCAAAAAAAAAAAAAAAAAAAACAAAGTAAAAAATTAGGAAACAACATTTAACGAGAATCCCATTCATTAAACTGATTTGTTCTTCAATCTGATTCAATATTTGCTCATTTGACAGCCACACAAATATACCTACATACATATGTACATACACTATAGCATATGTAAAAAAAAAAAAAATAAGAAAAAAACATAATCCCACTTTTATGACTTTCAAACTCTGAAAAAAAAAGGATAACCAAGTGCCAAAAGGAACAAACAAATTGAGTAATTCCAAAATTTTAGAAGGCGGCCAGTGGCGGCGGCAGCGCAAGGATGAAAGTAATTTTGGGTTCTGTTTTTTTTTTTTTTGAGATACATACCTACTCGTATATTTAGAATAAAAACAAACTGCTGGTCCTTCTAGGAATTTTGTTGTGTGTGATTCTGTCGGATGTTATTTATTTTTTCCTTCAGATATAATTTTTTTGTCATTTGCAGTTCAAAAAAAAAAAAAAAAAATTATCAATTGCTTCTCTCTTTTTTTTTCTTCTTACAAACATCAGGTATATCTCCTTTTTTTTAAAAAACTAAATAGCCTTCTAGAAATTTATTAGATAAAGGACAGATTTACCGTTAGTTATGGGATTGTTTATCATTGATAAAAGAAATGTGGAGATTCCGATGAATATTTCCTTTTAGAAAAAAAAAAAACAAAAAAAATTGTGACTCGTATCTTTTATCGGTGGATTTGGATGAGTTAACGAGAGGAATGTAGTCGTCGTATCGCGCGTCCTGTCAAAGATCAAATTGTCCTTTCTTTTTTTGTCTACTTCATTGATGAGAGTGTGAGGGAATCAATATAATATCGGCCATCCGCAGGAGACAGTTTTGGTACCTACTTTCTTTTTTTTTATTTTATTTTATTTTATTGATATTCTGGTGTCATTGTTTCACTTAGGACATTAAATGACCCGGTAATTGAAGTTTTTAACTTCAAAATGGACATATCTTATCTCACTCATACATATTTACGAGTTGCTGTAATATTTATTTGTTTTGTGTAGATGTATGTACACAAACACATATTATTGTAGGTACTCGGATTGATGAAGTGAATTTTTTATTCTGTTCCCACACATTTCATCAGGATAACACTCTCAAATAATGGGGTTTTTGTTTTGTGTTTTTTTTTTCATTTCTATTTTTTTTTTTTTTTTTTTTTTTTTTTTTCATCGTCATCATCTCATCATTTTTAGCTGACTTGTGTGGTATGTGTATCTTTAAGTAAATATTATTTGGTTTTTGTCGGCAAAGAGATGAAAATTCTTGGAAAGAATCCTTCGGGATCAAATAGGCATTTTTTTTGTTTTTAACTCTTACTTATGTACCTAAGTCGTAGTTTGTATAGACGACTGAAGGAAAAAGAGGATGAAATAATAATAAATTATTTAGATCGAGAAATTTTATGAAACAGTGGAGGTGTTGATGACGTACAAATCAATGTCTTCATTCATTTTTTTTTTTAAATAAATATTTTAGAATTTAATTTTGGGTTTTAAAAAAAGGGACCAATGATTTTTTGAAAAATGTTTGCAGAGTGAATTTTAGAAACTCTGAAGTGCATCGTTTAATGTTTTGTTATTTCGTAGTTTTCACTTGTCAAATAATGTCAAAAGATGACAGCTTCAAAAGTGACATCTGCCATGTGAAAGTAATTCTAGAATTGCAACAATGAAACCCCTAATTGCTTATTACACGCATGTTCGTAAATATTGTATAAGTAAACGTAAAAGTTTAAAAAAGATGCGATCTACAAAAATCATGTCACATAATTCATTTCCTTTGTTTTTTTTTGTTTCTTCTTTTTCGACCGGAACAACAACTGTCTTGTTGACAAAAAAAACTCAAAAAACTTAACATAGATTCAACACAGACCAATTGTGCGATCGATGGTGTCTTTTTCCCCCTTTTTAATGAATTATTCATTCATCGATAAGTAATTAATTATAAATAAATAATAAAAGAGAAACAGAAGTAACGCATAAAGATACAATATACTCGTACAATGTTTGTACTTTTGTTGTATTGCTTCGTGTGTTGCTAAGCGGTGGAAAAACTGCGTAACCACAACCAACACCATCATCACCACCACCAAGGTGTCCAAAAAAAAAAACTTCAAGGTTTTCTCTCCAACCAACTGACTGAGTGCGTTACGCCCGACTGTCAAACTATTGCCGGCCAATTCCTTGAATTTTTCGCAAATTCAAACTTTGTCTAAATAGTTCCAAAAAAGAACAAAGACACACGAAAATGTATACGCACTTTAATTTGTAAGCCTATGTTAAGGCTTTGAGATACTCACCGGATTGGTTTATGGGGAAAGCGCGTGTCTTTTTAAGTGTCGATATAGAAAACGTGACTATCATCGATTAAATGTCAAATTTTAACACATTTGATCAAGGCTAAAAATAATATGTATTCATTTGGTCACATTGTCACACGTTTTTTCGCGGAAGAGTCGAAAGTATATTTATAGGCCTAATTTTTATTGTTTAACATGGTAATAATAATTAATAGGTTAATAAAAGAGTTTGATTGTTTTGACATAAGCTTATTTTTTTTTCTTTGTTCGAATCTTGTGAAATCAAAAATTTGGAAGCCTATTCGATTTGTCTAAAATCTTCTTGACAAGCTTAAAAGTCCAGAAAATTATTTTAAAAAAAAGGTGCTCCAATATGCGAATTGTCAGATTTGCATTCGATAACAAGTGCCTGTCATTGGCGAAGAAAATTTCAACATTTAACGTGGTTTTTGACAACCCTGATCATTCCACAAAAAATACCGAGAAATGAAAATATTGAATTTTAGAAGCTTTCAAGACTTCGGGGAGTATAGTTCTTCACTGAAAAATGTGTAGCGACTTAATGAGATTATCGTATGTTATCGTCAAAGTTCCAAGTCTAAAGATCCAGGCGGTGTGATCATAGAAATGATGAGTCATTTAGTATTCAAGACAAGACTCCGAACAATAGAGATCATTTATTGAAATTAGAAAGAGTATAGGTGTCAAAACGAAGCCTTGTGGTACACCAGCTTTAATTTAAGGGATTTTAAATTTAGAACATGTATTGAACGGTCCAAAAGGTTATTTCTAATCCAATGAAGAAGAAGAGATACATCCATGTCAAATGCAAGGTTTCGATAATAAAATCTTATGAAAAAATTTTTAAGTAACGGATGTCATTTAAAGGGCTTGAGATCTTTAAATAAGACAGCGAAAAAAATCCCGGGTCTTCTGTAAAAATGGTTTACAAACTTCGTGAAAAGAATTATGTATATGTATATATTCCAAATTCAATTTCTACAATTTGGAAGTTTTGGTCAGGCATTAAACGATTCATGATGAATTGCCAAAACTCACTGAAATGTCAACTCAGTTAGACATTCTCAACTGTCAAACCATAGACAACATCCATCGAAATTTGTACGCAATTAAAAAAAAAAAAACACCTTATATCAAGTGCAATAATTTTACTTCCACAAAAACGATGTAAGATTTGGTTCCACGCAGCTTACAAGATTGCAAATAAATTGATTGCTGTCAAATGACATGTAAACAAATGAGTGCAATCTTTTAAATGTCAAATAGTTTCTCGACTGCAAAAACCAATTTGATGAATGCAATCTTTAAAAGTCACTTAAGATTGAATTAATTTACCAAGTCTAATCTGAGATAAAAGTAGATAAGATCAGGCTAACTAGACTTAGACTTCTCTCAGACTAGTTAAAGTTGAAAACTTTCAGACTTCAACTTTTTTTTCGTCCAATGCAGCCAGTCCCAGTTCCTGTTCACAAAGACCTTGAAGGCTTAATCTTTTGGTTTAAAAAAAAAATAGCACATACTTTCATTTAAATGATTGCACTTACTCGTATGTTCTAATCAATAAAAAAAAAATTCAAAATGAAAAACAAAAAAATAAAACAAGCAATAAATAACTGATGATATCTCGGCCCATTCCGAAAATAAAAATCAAATCAAATCAATAACAAGACGTCATCTATGGACACCATTCCAAAGTGCATTTTGATTGCAATTTAATGTTGTTAAATTGAAATTGAAATTTAAAAGGAATTAAAATTAAAGCAAAAAAAAAAAAAATCACATGCCATACACGATACACAGAAACAAATTTTATTCGGAAATGAATGATTAAATTAAATTTCCTTCTCTTTTGCATTCGCCCGCTCCGTATTCTCAACAAAAAAAAAATACAAATGAAATAATTTAATTCTTTTTTTTTTCCTCATCTTGTTGTTGAAGTTGTTGAGTGCGTTGTGTGTCATAAATTAACACATTTAAGTACGTCTTTTGAAGAAAAAAAGTAATAAAATAAAACACCTATTATATAAAATATTGTTATAGGCGATTTAATTTATTTTAATCGACCGAACACACATTTATATCAAATTTTATGTTACAATAAAATTTATATATTTTTATGAATACTTATTTTGACAAACCACTCAAAAAATTAACAAACAAAATAAAAATATACGTAGGTACTTATCTTAAATTAAATAAAAAAAATAATAAGATTAAATATTAACTTTTTCGACAGAATCTAAATCATATTTCTTGTTAATTTATAGATTTACATCAATCAATATGCATTTGTTTATTTTTGGGGATTTTTTTTTTTTTTTTTTAATTTCATGGAAAAAAAAAACAACAACAAGTATATTTATCACATTAGTATGAGATTTTTTTTTTTATTTTTGCAATTTATAATTTAAGAAGAAAAAATATTCCACGTGATGATGAGATATATGGAATAGTAAATCGTGTCATTTTAAAAGTTAAGAAGCTTTTTCGAAGATTCTCAAGGTCAATTTTTATCGAGAGTGGGTGGTTGTGGGGAATAATGTAAATGAATCATATTTTCTGATGTGAACTTGTTTAATTTTATTATCACAGTCTAGTAAATAGAATGCTAATTAAGAGACAGACTTAGTCAAATTTCCAACATTTAAACTGACAAACTTGTCTTATTAACACAAATATAGCACTTGTGTTTTATTGCGGTGATTTCAAGCTAACTCAGTAATGAACGTTCCAAAGAAACTCTACATTTACTTTATTACTCACTTTTCATTATTCTCCCGAAGTTGGTATCCCTGCACTACTTGTCAAATTGAAAACAACATTACCTACTACTTGGGGTGTGTGCAGACCGAGTTGATGTGTTTGCAGAAAGCCCATCAATTGACAGTTCAATTCTATCGACCTACAAGGGAGAGTACCTACACTATGCAATTAAGTTGCCTACAACTTAAATTTCCACTAGTTTAATAATCGTAGTTCAACTTTTAAAGTATTAAATTTTATTTCTAAAAAAGTTTTGTTTACCTTTGCAATGGCCCATATATTTTTATATGTCAAAATGTCATTTACACATGCTATCGAGTGACTTTTTATGTCAGTTGATTATAAGGTTAGGATGTTTCTTAGTTGGGTGACAAATGACAACGGAAAAACGCAATTATTCTGTCAGTTTAAAGATGAAACTGTCATAATTGAATGTCAATGTCAATGTATTTGTCATTTTCTTTTGACTTTCTTAATACGCTCAAATAATTTCTTTTAAAAAAGTTTCTTGAGAAATTTGCTGTACGTTTGCACCGTTTAACTGCCTCCTATATTTCAAAATCGGAAACTCTATCTTGACTAAAATATTTTTACTGACTACTGACTTATTTTTGTTCATCAATCAATTGCCAAAAAACCACGACAATTGTTTGTTGACTGTCAAAATGTATTTATTTCCACGGTATTTAAATGAGGTCCCACCAGGCTCTTTACTTGGCCCGCATTTGTTTTTAATAGAAAGAAATTCTGCAATTTAAATACTTACTTAATAACAGAAGCGAAATGAATAAAGCTTTCATGAGTTTTAAATGTCAGTTTTCTAAAGACAACCACTGGCGCCATCTATCCTCAATTTAAAGATCAGTAAAAGATTTAAAAAGGATGACGTCTGATGTGAGAACTTGATTAGTTCTTCGCATTTGACAAAATTCGATCTCCATAAAATATTTTCTAAAAAAAAATACTATGACTTTATTTACCATTTAATTGACCTTCAAACACCAGCATTTTGACAGCTAACCGATTAAGCAAATATTAAGAAGAAAAAAAAATGTCTCGAAAGTACTTAAAAAAAGGGGTCGTCAGTAAACAAAAAAAAATCCTCTTTATTTAGTTCATATGCCAATCAGATGGTTAAACGGTTTCGTATAGCAAAAAAAAGGAAAAAAACACAAAATTTACAATAATAATGATGACATATCTTTAAGCCAACGCAATACACAAAACAATCCATCAAAAAGTGTCATGATGATGTGAAGAACTCAAACAGAACCGTCATCTCCTAATCAAGTCGTCTGATGGTGGACGAAATCAAAAGTATCTAAGATTTTTTTTCCTTAAATGTTTCTTTATCTTAACTCCTGGGTCTGTGTACAATGTACATAATGACAGCATTTTCTAAATAAAAAAAATGATGGTTGATGGCATTGGAACTTGAAAGAACTCAATCATGCACACAACAAATCCTTGGTGTCGCGGTGTATAAGTCGGTTTATCGTCGCATAGTCTCGCCTTAAGTCGACCTCGTCCTCGATCTCAGATCCCATGCCCGTCCTCGTCATCATCATCATCATCAAGATCATCATGGTCTTGAATTTATTTACTTAGTGTGCCATTCATAAAATGTTTGGTTTAGGATTACAAATTCTGCATAAGAGGGACCTACATGATGTTCGATTTCGAGAATGGATATCCCCGCCGCCGCGCCGTCACCGAACCAGCACCACAACCGGGAACAAGACCAAGACCGAGAACATGATGACAGAACGGTTCTTACACTTGGAATAGCACAAACATTATTGTTTGACACATAACACTTGAAATCGGCCACCATGATGGAGAGATGCGATGCAAATGGAACTCGAAATGCAAAGACCAACTCCTCCTGGATATGGTGGCTTCAAGCGATTCCATATAACGTATGAGTCTTCATCGTCGTTGTTGGCCGCCGCCGGCCGATCGAAGAATGACCACGTTCAGTGACCTTCATCTCGGATGCGCGATCGTGATGGTGGTGGTGATCGTGAAGGAATCGACGCGATCGCAACTCAGCAGCCCATCACAGTTAAGACCGAGGGGTGGTGTTCATTAACAGAGAAATTAAAACATTTTACATGCGATCACTGAATAAATATAAAGTAATAAAACGATGATCGTGATGATGATCATTGGGTTAACATTGCATGACCAGGCCAGGCCAGACCCCCTTCATCACTCTATAAAGTAACGCCAGAGTGGAGCAATCATTGGGAATTCAGACAGATCCACCGCCTCAGACGCAGCCGCAGATGTAGATGAAGAGGAAGGAAATGGAAATGGAGAGCACAAAAAAAAAATGAATAACTAATGTTGCACTGGAGTAACTCGAATTCGCCCCTTCTGGGCTGACTGACTTCGACTTCGGCTTCGACTTCGACTGTGGCTATGACTGGAGTTGGAGTTGGTGGAA
Organism: Scaeva pyrastri; assembly: GCA_905146935.1. Lineage (NCBI taxonomy): Eukaryota > Metazoa > Arthropoda > Insecta > Diptera > Syrphidae > Scaeva > Scaeva pyrastri. The sequence continues at coordinate 15,635,610 of LR989929.1, read as the reverse complement.
GAAGCTCCTTGGCTGGTAGACTGTTGGTTCGAGGCAAGAACTTCAAGTTTATAATTTATAAATCCATTTTATACGTTTTTTGTTGTTGTTGTTGGTTCTGCCGTTTCGTGTTCATGGTGCTTCTTTGTTGTGATGATAATGTTAAACATTTTAAAGACGTTAAAAACGATCGGAATGAGGATCGTGTGTTCGGAAGGTGGCGGCACTTGGGCTGGGTTAGATTGCACTGCACTAGGGCAGAGCGGATCTCATCTGAGCTGAGCTGGGTTGGGTTGGGCTGAGTTGAGTTGGGTTGAATTGAGATGGGCAAGCAGTGCGCGGCGGTAACCACACATTACGGGAAGAATACAGAAAAAAAATCTCAACCACTTTACTTTTGCAAAACGATAACAAGGTGAAGAGAATGAGGGGTTAAGTGAAGGAGAGAAGGAAAAAAAAGATAGACGACAGTGAATACCAAGAGGAGCAGTGCCGACGACGACTAAGACGACCATGAAAGATGAAGAAGAGAATACACAACCAGCCACAGCCAGGCCAAGACGAATAAGTGAATATTAATCTTGAAATATATATTTGTATTCATATAAAAAAAAAACAAGATCAAAAGGAGCAAGTAACACAACACATAAAGCAACCTTATCCAAAACACAACTTTTAAATAAACCACAAACAGGACCTAAGGAATTTATTCCGAAACATCTCCTCTGGCTTTGATGTTTTCTTGTTCCTAAAAGAAAAAGAAAAAGAAAAAAAGGATGTTTTTATTTCGAGTGACGGTGGGAAAATATTTAAAGAATTTCATTTTGTAAAAATAAATTTAATTTTAATTTATAATAAAGTTATTTTCTACAAAGAAGATTCGTAAAAGAAAAAAGTAGAACAAGATGAGCTTGGAAGTCCTGAATATAAATGTCGGAAATTCAGTCCTTTTAAGTTGCAGAAGAAAAGTTTTTATTTAAAATTAAGTGTAAATTTAAGTAAAAATTACAATTTTGTATCTTAAAGAAGACAAAGCATCGACTACATTTTCAATATCCTGCTATTTGGGCAACTGTCACTTTTAAAGCTGTCATCTTTTGACATTTGACAAGTGAAAACAACGCCATTATTTAAAATGCACCGATACACACTTCAACAACACATAAAGCATATACTACTTTTTCTAAATCCTTCTATTTAGGCACTGTCACTTTTGAAGCTGTCATCTTTTGACATTTGACAAGTGAAAACAACGCCATTATTAAAAATGGAACGATACACGCTTCAACAACGCATAAAGCATCTACTACATTTTTTAAGTCCTCCTATTTGGACAGCTGTCATTTTTGAAGCTGTCTTCTTTTGACATTTGACAAGTGAAAACAACGCCATTATTAAAAATGAAACGATATACGCTTCAACAATGCATAAAGCATCTACTACATTTTTTTGATCCTTCTATTTGGGCAGCTGTCTCTTTTGAAGCTGTCATCTTTTGACATTTGACAAGTGAAAACAACGCCATTATTAAAATTGTTGTTCCGAAAACTAAGACACTTTTAAGTCGTGTCCAGAGCACCTCCTACGGGAACAGTAAAATTGGTGAAAAGATGTCAGTTCCTAAGACAAATTTAAGGTGTGAAGAACCTTAGGAACAACTTAAGGTGGTCTTCAGGCTTTCAAATTTGAGTCAATGCAAGAACTCAAGCCTGTCAAATTTTTACTCGGAAAAATATAAATATTTGATAATGTTGCTCCAGTATAATGACAATTTGACAGTTGGACAATACTTAAATATTAAAAGACAAAGAAAATTCAGGAATACCACAAGGTTCTATTCTCAGACCTCTTTTCTTCAATTTTCTCTACACTTAGTATAAGTTTTACCATTGATTCGATTGGAAATGTCATGGATATCTGTCAAAATATTTACTTAAAATTATTGTCATATCAAAACCAGATATTAAGACCCACACAATACCGACAGCGACTGTTAGAAATGTGGTTTCAAAACTTGAGAGAACTAGAATGTTATCCGGATGTATGTAGTTGGGGCCAGTCTTCGGTAAACCTAGTCCTAGTCGTACATAACTACGAGTAACTGTCTTTCAGAAAAATCAAATTGAACAGCATACCAAACAACCTTCCCCTCCTGCATTTCATTCCCTTGATCGTCATCAGTATCCTCTTAACTTCACTTTCCACCAAGAAGATGAGATGAGAATAAAAAATAATCCTTTTTTTTTTGTTGGTTGTTGGCTCACAGTCTCTAAACGAACCCATAATCAAATGGTTAAACTTTATTCACTTATTTTCTTAATTTTTCTTCCTTTCGTTTATATCTCTTTAACTTGGCTCATATAAGGAAAGGCGAAAAGCCAAAACGGAAAAGATAAATACGAGTATGTGTGTACGCGAGTGTATGAAGAATTCCTGTATGAGAAAGCCAGAAATTTAGCAAAATGAAAAAAGAAAGAAAAATCAAATGAAACATTAAAACGAATGCCGCACATCTCTCATATCTCTTGGAGGCAAGTAAGTTTCCAGGAATTCGATCATCATCATCAGTATCTCTTTCTCCTTTTCTCTCTCTCTCTCTCTGTCTTTTCGGCTGTCTTGAAAAATGCCTCCTTCTTTTCTGTTCCTTGTTTTTCATCTTATACAACATACATTGGTGAGATTTTAGTTAAAAACATTCCCACCGACCGACCGACATCGACTCCGAAGACGACGACAAGAACAGGGATAACGACTGCAGTAAGAGGCATGATTATGGTATATAGAATCTTTTGGCCCAGACGACCAACAATTCAAGTTTTAAACTTCTCGAAATAAAATAAATGTGCGACGAGTATATTACACCGAAAATAAAAAATTTCAAAGAAAACTAAAAACCAAACTTCTACTTTCAAGCCGCAAAGAGTCAGTCCAAAAGTCAAGACTCGTAGAGAGTGTATTTCTAAAAAATATCTGCAACATTAAACCAGAGTCCACCAAGGAGCAATCTCAAGGTACAATTGTAAGTATATCGCTGTGCAACATGAGGAATTCCATTTGACTTTAAGGTGGAGTTTACAGGGTGCAAAGGATTTATCCTACTTTTAGTCTTCCTTACGGCACCATTAATCCCAATTTAGAATTTTCAAGTTAAATGTCAAAAGTGACAGAAAACTGATTGAAATGCCAATGAAAAATAAAGACTTGATAAATAATAATCATTCAGGAATTATATTCTAAAAGTCAGACAGTGACATTTAGGAAATGACAGCTATAGCGAAATGCCAATAATGACAGCTAAACCGAAGTGTCAAAATTAACAAAATACTTTATATTTTTACGACGGACGATTTTCAGCAGCTTCTTAGCCCTATATAAAGCCTTAAAGTGAAATCTCAAAAATGACAGCTAAACTGTCAAAAACACGGTCTAAAAATCAAAAGTCTTAATACCTATTCTTACGATAAATATTACTATTAATTTTTTAGACTGTTCAAGTCTTTCAGGTTTTGAAGCTCATTGTTTTTGTTATCAACTGGAGATTGTGAAGTAAATTGACAAAAATGACAGGTATACCGAAATGTCATAAACAAATATCAAGAAGGTTGATATTTTTACGGTTGAAGATTTTTATAAACTTTTTAAGCCCTTCATTGAGTTCAGAAGTCCTTTGGAATTAAGATCGTTTGACTGTATGTAAAATCATATGTCAAAAGTCTTAATATTTCAATATTTAAGTCATTTATGTTATACAAATTTATAAATCACCAAAATTCGTGAAAGTGACAGCTAGATCAAACTGTCACAAACCTTGCCAACGAGGAGCAAAGAACAAACAACTTAATATTTTTACGACGAACCATTTGCATTGTTGGAAATTTTGTAAATCAGACCAAATAGTTTTGACAGTGAAATTAAAAAAAATGACAGCTAAAACAAAATGTCAAAAATCAATAGGTCTCTACAATGAACCATTTTCATCAAATTTCTTAGTGATATGTAATTCAATTGTCAGTTCTTTAGGCTTTTGACTATTGAAAAAACAAGAAGTCCGAATTTCAAGTCTTGGGTTCCATGTCAAAAATGACAGTTAGAAGGAAATGTCAAAATAATGTTCGTGAAATTTTTGAAAATTCACATGAGCTCTTAAGGTTTCGTTCTTTTTCGTATTAGGAATTTTCTTTCAAGGATCTCATTTTCTATTACCACCAGTAATATATTTTAGACAGTTTTGTCAATTAAAACACCCTGTAAATTCCCTTTACTCATATAATATCAGCACAACACAACGCATATTCATTTCCAAATGCTCTAGACATTTTTTCAAAAGGCAACACAAATCTCAAGGATTTTCTTAAAGCCTCAGGTATATTGTAGATACTCTTGGTGTGTTGTTTCCTTTTAACTGTTGTTTTTGGAAATATTGTTTTCGGCACCATTCAGCTAAAGAAGAAAAAAAAAAAACATTCTTGCCAACTCGAAACTATACATCACTGGAGTATCAGCCGGTTTGTCGTAGCTGGCTTTGGCGTGGCCTGGCATGGCATGGCATGGCGCAGTGCAGTGACGTACATTTTTTCGAAAACAGACCAAGACCCATGGAACTCTGGACTGGACTTGGCTATCCTGCTACCCTGAACCCTGAAGACGACGACGAAGAAGAAGACGCGATTCCAATCGAATGCAAAACCAATCGATCTTTCTTTCTTTTTTTTTTTCTTCAAGTTTTTTGTTTTTGGTCTTTGCGCGCTGGGAACAAGATTTGCGCAGCACGTCAGGGCAGAAGGCAACAGGCAGCAGGCAGCAGCCAAAAGGCAATTGGCCTACGTAGGAATGTGCCAATTAGAAATAATTTATACATGCCAACTCAGAATGGTAACATTTTTATACTCTTTCAATGTGTGAGTGTGTTTTTGAATCGTTCTTGAGAATCTTTTACTGATAGTTTGGAATCAAAAAACGAAAAAAAGGATCTTAAACGAAAGGAGAGTGTTCTGCTGTGGACCTTCTTGGTTCTTATATGCGATGCTGATGGCCAACAGGATTAGCGGCAAGTGGAAAAAGTTTAAAAGACAATAAATTTTGAGAAATTGTCTATCGATTGCCGGGAATTGTTGAATGGCAATTGCAATGTTGCATTGGTAGCATTGGTGCAGGCATCGACGACGACGACGATGACTACGTCGAAGCACGGTGCAGTGGCGGCTGCGGCGGTGACTTTATTGGGTGCATCGTCATCGTTAAAATTGAGTGGAGGTTTGTGCGCGTGAGAATATGTACTTTTTCTCCACTTCAAGTGCTGGTCGGAGGAAGCTTCATGGACTCAAAAACTTTCAAATTTTAAATGATTTACTTTTTTTTCTCTTTAATTTTGGAGCACCTTTAGTTCCATTTAAGTCTTAAAATTTCTTCGTTTGAATTTTATACGAGATTTTCTGAACTACATACTTTGCTTCAAAGAACTCTTGGAGCCCGTTCCTCTTTACTTATGTTAGTAAGGTTTAACGAACTTGTTTTTTTTTTTTCATAAAATCTAAGTCTACAATTTCTTTCCTCACATACAGAGTGCTTCGATGATTTGGACTAATGACTCAAAACTCGGGTCCATTTGTAAGTATTAATGGAAGGATTATGCTTTTTTAATGAAATTGAATTGAATATAATTGAATGCAATTGAAACGAATTGAGTTTTTCTTAAGAAATCAATGAGATGGATTTTTTTTTAATATATTCTAAAATTTGAATGGCAGTTACAAATTCTCTAGAACTCCTGGAACTTTTTCTGCTTCTTCTGGGATAATCTTTTTATTTTTTTATTGATATTTAAATGTGTCCCACTTTCTATTGAACAACAACAACACTGTTGATCTTAATATCTTTATCTTTTGTAGCTTCCTCTATAAATCAGAGGAATTCCACAAAAAAAAAAGGGTCCAACTTAAAAATCAGACCAACATTTTTTTTTATTGACCCTAAGCAAATAAAATAAATATTGCAGCTTGCTTCATTTTGTATAAATTTTTTATAACAATTCTTGTTCCTGATTTCATTCATTCATATTTTTTTATATTTGCATTTCATAAAAGGAAATAAATTTCTCAATGGACTGTCACTGATGTGTGGTCACAGAGAGGTCGTCGTCATATCAATCACGTTATCAAACACCGGCAGCAAATTTTTTATTTACTTTTTTTTTTTTATTTTGATAAATCAAAGAAAATAAGTTGATACCATTTATCGGGGTCTTATTGATTTGCTTTTTTAAGGGTTTCATGTGAGAAGTTTTTTTGTGTTGAAATAAGTCTCCAATATTTGACTTTATTTCGGTGAGAATATTTTTTCTAAAATTTTCCTCAAAGTAAGATTTTTCAATTTTTGAAAGCATTGAGTAAATGTCTCCACCTTTTGGAGACATGTAGTGTCTTGCTTAAATGCTAAAAAAAAACATAAAGACATTAAAAATGATCATAAAAATCTGAATACTGAACCGGAAAAATTTAGTCTCCGAATTTGGAGATTTTTTCACGGTCTTGGTTTTTAAGGCTTTAGAAGAAAGAGGAACACAGGACTATAAAACTAGCAGTCAATCGCTTTTTTGCGGAGCTTCGTAACAAAAGCACTCAACCTTCATACATACATACGTATAGAAAAAATTACTTAAATAAATTTGGAGACCAAGTAGTAATGTGTCAAATTCAAATTCATTGTCAAAAACTTGATCAGAAATGATAAATCTACCATTTGCCATTGTTATTTTGTTTACAACTGGTTGCAATATAAATGTCTCCCTTTTTGGAGACTTCTTCTAATTTTCAACTGTATAAAAAAATAAAAACAGAAAAATCTCGACAAGCTAGCTGGCCTACGAATTATTTGTTTTAACTTAATGTATATTAAGTATAAAATATCAAAACAAAAAAAAAAGAATTTTTCAAGAATCCATAAGATACCCTTATTTTAAAGAAACTTGACGTAGGCAAATTTAAATGAAAATAAAAAAAAGACTTCCTTAAGTGATAAGACAAACTAATGCAAATAATATTGATACATCATAATATTTCCATCGAATCAAGGCAATATCCTCTTCTTTAGAAAAGATTGGTCATGGGAGCCAATATCATTATTTATTTAAACATAAATATCTCTCTTACGAAAAAAAAATGAGAAGTTTCAAAATCTCGAAATTACGAGTATGGTTTAGCTTAGTTTTATTTCTTTTCGTTTTTTTTTTGCCGAACAATCTTGAAATAAATTGACATGGTACGATTGCATTTTTTGTTTTGGTATAGGATGTTGTTATCAAAAATAAAAAAAAAACTGTCAAAATTAATCAAATTTTTTCCAAACTAATTTTCTACATAAACAAATATTTGATAAGGTGGGTGAACAGATGTTTTTGTTTTTGCATTGCAACGTGTCGAGATTTATTGTTTTTTTTTTGGTTTAAAATAAATTATGTAAATTTAAATTGAGTACGTCTTATCTTTTCTTTGACGCAAAGAAATTTTTAAGAAAGTGTAGAATTTTGCATTTTGATTTTTTCGTTTTTTGATGATAGTGAAAATATAATTACTCTCGTGTTTAACTTTGATGACCCATAAAACTAAACTATGATGTGATAAGTCGCATTCAAAAATGATAAATTAAAACAAATATAATCTCAAAAACATTTCACAAACAATTAAAAACACACGTTCCACAAAAAATCGTATTTTTTCTCAATTTCACGTGAAATAAATTTTTAACATTTGTAGGAAATTTTTTCGAATTTCCTTTTTTTCCCTTTTCCAGTGGCGATTTTCAACTTTATTCGCATTGGAAAATTAGTGGAGTTAATTGAAATTTTGTCTTTTCAATTATTTCGAAATGAATGCGTTCCACACAGTTTCATCAGTGGCTTAGAAGGAAAAAAGGAATTTTCTTGTTGGGTGATTGTGGTGGAATTTAAAGAGTCAGCAATAGTTTTGATTTTCATTCTAGAAGTCTTTAAATCTCTCCTATGCCATCCTATAAGGAAATCATTTTTAAATCTGGATTTTCGTTAAGGAGCGTCCCGTCTTCGACGACGACGACGTGGGTTTTACTTCTTCTTCTTTTTTTTTTGTGTGTTTCCAACTCTTTTCTATCGCCTTTTTGATCTTTTGGACCACGATGGACACTGCCTTGGCCCTGCAAATAAATTGAAAAACCCGCAAGTTTGCATTTTTGTTAGCACACACATACACAGACTCTCACAAGGGCCAGCTACATGATGCGCTAAGTTTGCAAAAAAAAAAGAAGAAAAAAAGAAGACAAGTCTGTGGGGTCTTGGAAGCTGGACCTGGTTCTTCTTATCCCGCAATCACATGTTCTTTTGCCTTCATCTTTTACTTTTTTTTTATTGCATTCCTCTTTGAGATTATTTTTCTTTCCTTTTTTTAAAATTTTTGTTTGCATACATTTATGCATTTGTTTGTATTTCTCTTTTCTTTTTTTTTCTTAAATTTTAAAGTCGCGCACTGATTGGCGCCTCCTTACGCCTCTACTCATAATAAAGTTGGGCTCGCACTCGAAGGTGCAGACTGCTAAGAATATGGCGATATGTGTAGAACTGCGACACACCCCTCTTGTCGACTTTACCCCCCACATCGGTGTCTCGAATTAACATGTGTCTGCACTTCGGTTCACATTCCTTTGGCAACATGTTTTTTTTTTTTTTTTTGTATTCAGTTTTTGTGTATATTTTGTTAGTTAATGACCGCAGGGTGCAAGAATAACGCCCTTCCTGTCTCGCTTATTCCTTTTTCTTTCTCTCCCCCTCTCTCTCACTCGCTATCTCAGATAAACCCGTGAGATTAATTTTCATTCATAAAATCAAAACGAATAACGACGCGACGAGTGAATTTGATGCGATCGATGATAAAAACTTAAATGTTGCTGCAACATTGTTAAAAGATTCAAATTCAAATCCTTTTTTATCGGATCGTTTATGGACTTTATACTTTGAACCTTCGGTATTGTCACATTGATATTTGATCGATAGAAAATTATGACAACAAGAAAAGCAGGAAGTTGCTTCATCATGTAAATAGTTCTAACTTATTTATTGCAATCGTTATATTGTGTCAACTCCAGAATCCAGTGAATGAAAAAAAAAAGAAAATCCAAAAAGATCACAGAGTGATTATCAATATTGACATAAGCTCTGTGGAGTCAACAACACATCATCGTTGACGTCTATGGTCCATTTCTAGTTGCGGAAATTGAGGGTGCGTTCATACGTATAAGGTTCTTCTTTTCTTTTTTTTTTCTGTCACTTTTGTATAATCACACTGAGTCCGGCTAAACTGGACAACCCAAAGGGGCACTGATTGGCTCAAGAAAAAGAGGTCTTAATGGCTGCAAAAAAAAAGAAAAGAAAACTTTGTTTAGATGCTTTTTGTTGTTGTTGTTGGGTGTTCCATTGGCGTTTCTATTTCTGTCATTTTTGCCATTAGTGTGGCTTGTTTACACGAGAGAGTTAAAGATACGGTGTGAATATGTGTATACAAGTGTCGTATCTTATTATGGCGCTCTGGGCGCTGTGCTGTCGTCCGTCCGTCGACGATGATGTGGGAAAGAAATATGATTTTTTATTTTTTGTTGCCAATTATAATGATATGTCTCAGGGTTCATCAGGCAAAGGGTCTCCTAAAGGGGTTTGTGATGTTTTTTGTTTTTGTTTTTGATTGAAGTATTTTAAAAGTTTATTGTCTTTGTTGTGCGAATGTTTGTTGATAAAATTATGATCTTTGCCATCTTTGAATATGTATACAAAAGTTGTCAGCTTATATGTCTGTCAAGTGATTATTATGTTTGTTTATTGTTTGACAAGAAGGAAATTGTCCAAGGTTGAAGGAAAGGGAAGAACAGAAATAAATTTGGAAAAACAGTCCACATAAAATTGAAAGTCCCCAGAGTCTTAAGTCATATCAGTTGTTGCGCCGCCGCCGCCCGGATTAAACAAACACAACGTAGGAAAATTAAAAAGCACGTATACGCCCAAATGTACCATTGATATACCTATTGCAGTTTATGTCCAAGGTGGGGCTAGTCAAATTATTATGACTTTAATTGCAAATATAAGAAGTCAAACTATGAAATTTTCAAATAACATGACTGCAGCGCCATCTATCGATCACTTCAACTGCCTTCACGTCTTCCAAAACTTATACACCCTGTGCCATGTGAATCCTATTAACAAACTTAAAAAGAAAAGAAAAAAAAATAATTCAATCAAATTTTAATAAATAAAATCTAATTCTCTTTGAACTCGTCCTTCACCCATAACATTACGCGATTAATTCCGAAGGTCAAATGCAAAAGCACATGAGGCATGAGGTATTCTAAAAAAGCTTGTGTTTGCAAAAATATACAAAAAAAAAAAACTAAACAAAAGTGCTCATCTTATAAATATAAATCCCAAACAAAAACAAAATTTGAAAAAAAAAAGTTAAGAAAACAAGACAATATTAGGTACAAGTCGAGTATATCCCGCAAAGTAACGTGAACGTGAATTAACACTTTCCAGACAAATGTTTTGTTGTGAGCAATAAATTTCAAAAATAAAACTCTTGCAATCAATGTTAAGTTTATTATTCAAAAAAAAAAAAATTGATAATCAAAATAGGGTGAGTTAAGCAAAGTTCACACACGTTGCATTGTTTTCCTTATTATGTCATAAACTTCATAAACTGTCAGTGTTAAGTGCAACATTGTAAGTTTAAACAAATTGCATGACATAATGACAAAATTACACTATCTATGCTTTTTGTCAACCTGATGAGATTGTATTTTGTCATTTTGTGAATTGACAAATATTTTTGTTTTTTTTTCAATTTCTTTCCTAGGAAATCCCTCGTTTCCATTTCTAATCAATTTGTTGATAGAATTTCAAAAACAAAAAAAAAATGCACGATTCAGCATTTTTATTATTTGCTTTTTTCGATAACGAATTCCATGTGCTTGTGTAGTGTTAAAAATTCATATAACTCGGGTACACTTTGGGGTTGGAGGGTAAGTTTTTTTTGTAATTTTTTTTTTATTTGTTAAAATTCATTGAAAGTTTTGAGGCGCCAGCAAGCTTGGGGGTTGTGCCTTTTTTTTCCCCTTGTATCTCTGCTTAGCAATTGTTATTATCATATTTTTAGTTTTTTTTTTTTTTTTGACATAGGTGTTGTGTGAGTCAAGTTATTTTAATCTTATTCAATAGAATTTTAAGATTGCATTGCATTAATGAAAGATCTTTTTATTTTAGAGAGTAAAAAAAAAGTTCTGTTGATAGTAATGATGTTTTGATATACTCGTATCATGGGTCCAAAGTTTAAACTCCTAAAGTTTTTCAAAAAAATTATATTCAAATATGATTTGTTGGGTGATGTTTTAGCTGATATTGGAATTGTCAAATTGCGACTTTTAGGTTTTGAAACGCGTCTTTTCCTTTTTTGAGTTTAAGAGTTGTAAGTCTTAACTTTTCTTTTAAGTGACCTTTAAGTAGATAGAAAGGAGATAACTTCTGAGTAAAGTATATTTAACCTTTTCAAAAAATAAGTGTAAAACAGAAAAATTAAAGGGTGTTTTTTTTAGACGTGTGGTTTTCAAGAAGAAATAAAACGCATATAATTTGATGTTATGGTCAAAAATTTAGGTTTATTATAAAGATAAGGATTTGCCATTATGTTTTTAAAATGATTTCGGCCCAATTTTCGACCATTTTTTGCAGCAATCGGGGTCGTATAATTATATCTTCCAAAATGTCAATTGTCTTGGACTTATCTGCATAGACAAACGACTTCACATTATTAGACAAAAAACAGTCCAGTGGTTTTAAATCACACGGCACAAAACTCTAGAGAATCACCAAAATTTCCTTCAAAGATTCATTGTTCCGTTGGCTGTATGGCATGTAACACCGTCTTGTTGAAACCAAAGGTCTCCACATCAATATCCCCAATTCAGCAACGAAAAATTCATTGATAAAATTGATCATCTATAGCGCTGAACGAACAAAATTGTCTTGTAAAAATCGGGATCGGTGGTCATCTCTCTTTGGGCACATTCACCAAACATGTGACGCGCTTGTTCAAGAGTAAGTCTATTCAGTATAAAATGGCAAACAAAACTGAGCATAAATCAAGTGACACCTGTCAAAAAGACCAACTCCGAAAAAAGTATTGCTAGATTGAAAAACACATGTCTAAAAAAAAAACACTCTTTATGAGGACAGTGGTAAAGTTGGTCTAAGGTGCGAAAGCACTTAAAATTTTTCAGCTTTTTTGGAATCTCATTACCAAAACAACTTCATTTACGTCAATTTCATGACACGTTTTGTCGGGAGAGTTCTTAACAATTCAATAATCCGTTAAAAAAAATTAAATTAACACAATAATTCCACATTTTTAAAATAAATTATCGAATTCCTTAACAGGCTTTGGTCAGCAAAACAATCCTATCCATGGCTGATCACTGATCAGTGATCATCATCATCTTTTAATCCAAAACTTGTTCTACTTGAAACATTATTTTTAATTATTATTAATCGTTTTCAAAATCACCATCATCTCATTTATTTCCTACTTTATAATACTCGAGATGCATATTTTCAAAAAAAAAAATAAAAAAATACTGAATATCTTTTTAATCTCTAAACGAAAAAACAAAATTAATCCGAATGAATTTCTTTTGTTCAAGGTTTCACTTTTTTTTTGAAAATTAAATTTAAGTAGGTATTTTATATTGTCCCAATAATTTTTATATTTTATTGACACCTTTTAGTCTGCTATGATTGCGCGAATCAACCGAGTTAAAATATAAAATTAAATTAAAACCGGCAGTTTTTTTTTTTTTAATTTCTTATCAGCATCATCCCGAAACCCGAAGTAGATGCAAATAATTTGCCATAACAAATGTGAATCTGATAAAAAAAATGCATACACATCATCAGAAATTCCTTGAAGATATTTCTTGAGAAAAAAAAATGAGGGAATTTCTTGAGACACAAATTTGAACAGAAAACAAGTCTGGATTAAGTTTGTACTTCAAGTGTGCTATCGCTATGTCTAGGGTGACACGGACCTGATCATAGAAAATCATATCAACCGGTCTTCGGACTTAGGGGCAGTAAATGTGACTCAAAGGTTTATATTCAACTTAAAATTTATTTAATTGGAATAAGTGTTGCAGTTGACATTATTTTGGGTTATATATTGTTATACCAAATTCTGCTAAGTTTGACACTAGCAACCAAAAAGACGTGAGCCAATAATTGTGTTTTATTTAAGCTGTCAAAAATTGACAACGACATTCAGGAATAATTATACTGAAATTTTAATTTAAATAAAGTTTTCTACTTAAAACTCAGTTGCTCATAAATTTCAAATATAATGACAGATGACAAGTTGTCCCTACCGTATGACAGTATCACAGTTTGAGTATAAAAGCATTACAGTGTCCGAGTTTGAATGTGTCAATATTCTCGAATGAATATAACAATATCGAATTTTAAATTGGGTGTCAAAATTTAGAACAGATTACGATTTGCGAGCAAAAAATGAAACAATTTGAATCTTGACATTTCTCTTTGGGATCCATATGTCAAAACAATTAATGTGTGTGTACTATATTTCCAACTATTATCGACTGACGTGTGGTATAAGAACTCCTAATTCTAAGATGTATGCCATAACCATGTCTTTGAGTGACATTTACTATATCATACTTAAACATTAGTGACGTTTCTTTTCTCTGAATGCAAATAACTGACGTCTGTCATAAATCGATCAAAACCTCTATTTTGTTATTGACATTTAGGGTTATGAGCTTCTGGTTTGGACGCCAACTATCTCATGTCTGTAAACCAGTTAACTCTTCTTTTTGGGAGTGTATTAAAATTACAGTATCAAAGTGACATTTACTTTATCACACTGTTATATGGTGACGTTTGTTATCTGTGGCTGCAAATAACTGACGTCTAACACAAATCTATTGATTTTTGGGCGTCTACATTTTCAGTTTGTTAACGAGTCATCTCTCCAACAGTTGAAATTAAATGACATATTCCACCTGCCAGAGCTGTAAAAAAATGCATTCTTTTAGTATTGCAGTTAAATTGAATGGAAAGACTATTTTTACAGTCTTTTGATTTAAACTCAGTATTGTGACTTTCAAACTAAAGTCCCAGTCAATTTTGCAGTCTTTGATTTTAAAATCATCTGGAGCAGTCAAATGAATTCAATTCAAAAGAATGCATTCTTTTTAGACTGCTTGCAGTCTTTGAAGTCTTTGAAAAGTCTTTTGCATTCTTTGCATTCTTTGAATTCTTTGCATTCTTAAAGTCTTTTAAATGCATTCAATGTATTGAAGTTTTTTTACTGCTTTGAAATCTTATTACTATTTGAATACTTTTCACTGCTTTCGACTAATGTGAGGCCGCTGTTGAAAGTTATAAATTTAAACAATTATGTTAAATATCTTAAAATCTAAGTTTTGCCAAAACTAAGTTGTTATAGGAGTTAAACGATTTTCGCACAATTTTTCTTTATGACTTTATTATATACGAGTATCATTATAAATGATATTAATAGTTTACAGATGTTCCTTAAAGCTATATTGTTGTTATAATGTTTAATAAAACTGTGTGGTGTTATTAAAATATATACATTTAAAACACCGTGTTAACAGAAATAAAAATAAATATATATAATGTTTAATAACATAATTGTTGAAATCTATTACTTTTAACAGCGGCCTCACATTGTCGAAAGCAGTAAAAAGTATTCAATTAGTAATAGGAATGCATTTAAAAGACTTTAAGAATGCAAAGAATTGAAAGAATGCAAAGAATGCAAAAGAATGCAAAAGACTTTTCAAAGACTTCAAAGAATGCAAGCAATCTAAAAAGAATACATTCTTTTTATTTAAAGTCTTTTGACTGCTTTTTATGATTGCATTATTTAAGACTTCAAAAAAGAATGGGAATGGATTTCTGAAGTTAAAAGAATGATATGATAAATTCTATTGCATTCCCGAAGAATCAGTTAAATGAGTGGGACTTTTCGGAATGCAATACCAAAAGAATGCATTCTTTTACAACTCTGCCACCTGCGACATTTATCTCAAACACTTGACACATGTAATTGACATATATGCTTTCTTAGACTGTAATTAAATGTCATACTCGTATATCAGTTTGAACAAAGTTATGTATTTTAGATTGTTTTTAGAGGAAAGTAATTTAGTTTCATCTGATGGCATACACTGTTAATGAGTGATGTGAGATGTTAGAGTGTTAGTTAATGACGTTTACTTAGACTGAAGTGTCAATAAATTACTTCAACGTCAATTCCAAAACATGACGAAAAAAACTAAATAAGTGAGTAATACCTAATTTTGGTTATGTAGCCTCGTCAAGTCCTTGTTGCATTCTTCTGTCATGAGTCTTCCCGTTAATTGCAATTGACGTTTGTACTTATGGGTTGTTTACACTACCAATTATGTACATAGTAACAAATTAAGTTTTATGTTTCGAAAGAATTCGGTCTCCAATTTTTTTTTTTAAACTTTATAAATAAAAATAATTTTTATAAAATTCGCTGTAATCAGTTTTTTTTTTAAATAGATTTTATTGATTGCTTTTTACAACAAGTGCTCTCTATATATTTTTCCAAGAAAATCCATTATTTATGTTATGATAAAATTATTTGCACTAACATTTTTTTTTTTTTGTCATTTCACTGCTGCAAAACAAACTTACCTGCCTGCCCCATTGATTGACATGCGACATTAATTTTGTATGTTACGTGGTCACAAAATGTCAGTGAATGGTTCCATTGATTGAATTTACAACTTTTTTTTTTCTCCTTAAAACTGATAACTAATTATCGGAAGTTAAAATAACTAATAACATAGACACACAACAACAAAAAAAGTTAAAGTTAAAGTTTATGTATGTTGTGTACATATAGTGATAACAATTACTATGCTACTTACAAAGTAATAACTTTATATGATTGCACTTAAAATGAAAATATTGCAAAAAAAACATAATTGTCCTTGAGAGAGCAAAAACACAAAAATAAAAATACAAACCCCAACACCCAAAGTGTTATAGACAAACCACATTTTCAGGTGTAATTTTCAATCTCGCTTTTGGTTGAGGCGCATTTGCGCCGGGCAAATATTTATCTAATCTTTTTGCCCCGCACTAAATTTATGCATTTTACGGACAAAAACAATGCAACAACAACAACAAAAAGTGCAGTGGGATAAATGAAAAAACACAAACGCTAATTACAGTGTGCACTTTATGTGCAAGGTGCTCTTTTTTTTTGCTGTTCTGTTTGACCCAAACGCTTTGGTTCTGGCTGGCTGGCGCTTATTTATTTTAGTGGCGCTAAAAGAGTCATCTCTTTTTTAGTGCCGCGGCATAGTTCGCCCCTTTTTGTGTGGTGCAGTGTTTGGCGAGATGTAAGGTACATTTTTGAGTCGCAATTTCTTGCTTACATTAAGTAATTTTTGCACGGATAAGAAAAGACGTAATAAGAATGAATATCCGGATAAATGTTGTATCAGATATCAGCAAATATTTGGAATCCATTTTTTTTATTGAAATCTGTCTGTTTATCCGAATCAATGAGGATATCCAAAACTATCCGGATTTTGGAATCTATTTTGAAATCTCAATATCCGGATAAATTGTGATATTTGAATCTATATAAATCTTTGATTTTAACCAGATATTCGATTATGTATGGTTAGGTTATCCGAACATATCCGGATATCGGAATATTCAAACCAATTTGAGTATTCAATCCTTTCTTGAAGTCTAAATCTATCCTGATGTCTGCACCCATTTGGATATCGGAATTTTTCTAGTTATCCGAACTTATTTGCTGTATATTCGAATTTATCCCAATCTATCCGGATATCCAAATCTATCTAGAGGTCCTTGTCTATACGGATTTTGGAATCTAAACTGATATCCGAATATTCACTTCTATCTGAATATCCTAATCTATCTGGATAAGAATAAAACCTTTTATCCGAATTTATCCAGATTACCCAATTCATCCGGATAAACCAATTCTTGATCCTTGTGCCTTATATTTTTCTTCTATTCCAATATAAAATCCTTACAAATATTCCCACATTTCAAGCCAAATCGTATCCAACCCTCTTTTATCACACTATAGTGCGGTATAATGTTGTATACGTTTGCAATTTTCCAGCATTGATGATGTTAAGTTAGACACTGCATGTGAAAATCGTAATTAGTTGAGTTTCTTTTTTTTATTTTAATTTTTGCGTTTTAGATGCGTGCAGTAATTATACTCTCACACCGTATCATAAGGGGGCAACATGTTACACATTAAATTGTAGTTAATTTTTCCCGGTCAGACTGCACTATGTGTGTTACCTATGATATACCACAGATGGAGTTATCTTTGTTTTACTTGGCAAAAAAAATAATAATAGAATATTACATGCTAGTAGCAAAAATGTGTGTTCAATTGTAATTTTAGGTCATAAATGATAAGACGAAAAACAATGAAGGTACTTGTCGTCATGTAAGTCATAGTATAATGTGAAACTAACTTAAGCACTGGCAACACCTTTGGCATTTATAATAATTATTATAAATTCAATAAACACACTTTGTACAACGCATATATTTGCTCAAATTATAAAGCGTACACTCAAATGGTATAATCATCTAAATGACTTACCATGATTACTTGATGACTACAAAGTCAATTTGTCTACCATTTATTATTTAAAATAAAAAAAAAAACATTAATCGGTCTAAATTTCAACAATCAAAGAAATGGTCTAATTTATAACAGTGGTTAACAAAAAATATACCTTTAAATATATTTTTTTTTTTTGAAGATTTTCCAGTTGATCAATTAAAAGTACTGTAATTTTCATAGGTTAAATTTTCAATTATTAGACCAGATAAACTCAATTGAAACTGGTCTAATGTACACGAAACCTAAATACTAAACAAATGATTGGATAAACTGGTAAATGTTAAAACTGTATGCATTTACTTAGTGAATGCTTTAAAACCTAATAAATGAATGAAATATTCGTTTAGACCAAATTTACAAAATGGTCGAATAATAGTAAAACCCCTCAAAATTAATTTTCAGTCATTTTTATGACCAAAGTAAAAAACAAATAAGAAATGTATACACTAAGGATCCAAATTGTAACTGGTATAATATATTTTACCGACGAAAAAATTGACATCTGCACACATTTTCATCCTACATTACTAGTCTAATATCTCTATTCGACTTTCTATACCCAAACGGTACTGGTCTAAAACAAAATATGGAACAAAACCTTATTGCTTTAGACCATTCACTGTTTTGGATAAACTGAATTACGACATTGGTCTAATATACAACCACTAGACCAATAGAATATGTGAATGGTCTAAAATAATTACTCTACACCATCTAGAGGACAAAGTATGAACTAGACCAATTGAATATGTGAATGGTCTAAAATGAATACTCTATACCATCTAGAGGACAAAGTATGAACTTGTTTTTAATTTTCTTTTATGAATACAATACTTGTCTTTTGAGCTCCTCCCAACCTTTAAAATATGTTCATGTTTCACATAAAAAAAAATATAAGCAAATACAACTGCAATACCGCCTGCTTACCTTTTCCAACACCCCAAACAATAATGAAGGTAATTATTTGTAACTAAAATAAAAAAAAGTTTATTATTATTTTTTATGCGTTTTCAAGCATGTTGTGAAAATCGTGCATAAAAACCTATCTGGGTTTTCCACGCGCTTATACAAAAAAAAAAAATGAGCAAAACATTAAAAATACTCGAAGGGGGAACGTTCAAATATTTACTTAGATGCTAACGAATGTTGGGTAGGTCGGTCTGGGCAAGTATAGTTTTTGTTCTTTTACTTAACAACTTACTTATCTTACTCGGAAGTTATAATTTAAAAAGTTAATACAATTTTTAATGTTTATGGTTGTTGTTTTTTTTTTTTTACGAAATTTTATTGGAAACACATTCCTCGTTCTTTCATAAGGTTTAAGGTCACAACGAAGACTTGGAATTACGTTATTTTTTACTAGTTTTGTCATAAATATTAAGTGACATGTCATCATGTCTTCACTGACATTACCTTTCACTAGCAACTGACAAGCATTAATTGTCATGACAAGTGCTTCTTAAATTAGACGTTTCGATACTAAAGTTCTTGGCCATATTCAATGACTTATTCTAAATTTTACCCAAATTGTGAAGACTGACAAAATATTATTACTTCTGTCATTTTATACCAATTGCTTTTCATAATACAGCATAAATTGCTATGAATGACAGTTAATCAATTTGAAATGTCATACAAATTGTCTTTTTTCATTCATTTTGACATTCAATTTTGTTTAACAATGGCATATTGACAGTTTAGAACTTTTGTTTTGGATTAACCTACCACAATTGTATATTTTTGTACAGCCTTCATCGAAAGATTTTACTGATGACATTCTATTGTGTGTTTCTTAATTCATGACAAATACTTCTGTCAACATGAACATAACAATTGACATAAAAAAAATATATTATACAGATGCACGCAAGTGATTATGACACTTTGACATTTTTTTTTTAGGTATAAGATTTAAGATACGAATCATTAGTTGCATAAAATATTTTTTTATATATTTCATCACTATATGATTTATGTGAAAGAATAGTGTGAAAACAAAATTAATTTTCTAACTAACTATAATTAAATTGCATCACCCTGTTGAACATCAATGATGTACCAGTGTGTTTGTTTTTTTTTTTATGATTTTATCAGTGGTAAACAAAATTAATCTAAACTGAATTATGTCAACAAAGTAACGAAGTAGAAGAAGTAAAAAATGCAAAAATAAGCGAAAGTTTAAAAACGGAACGTAGCTAGAGTTTTAGTCAGTCAAAGAACGATTAGTTGATTCAGCATCAATCGATAGAATTTTGAAAGCTTATGTCAAAAATCACACAAGCGATTACCTTATTATTCAAACTCGTTGTTTGATTGCCTCTAAATAACGAGTAGTTTGACATGCCCTGGATTACTCGCTCATGTGTCACTTTCTGACAAGAGATCGGATAAAAATAAGAAGGATCTTATTCAATTTGACATTTAATTTATATTTTAATAATATTGGGCGAATCGAATGTGGTTGTGGTGGCAACAATGTCAGAGGAACTTTGGAAGTGTTGCCAACTTTATACTTATAAATCGTTAAGTATCGTTAAATTCAATAATTGTATGTACAAATGAAAATGATATACGATGAATTGAAAAAAAAATGGCTATGCCTTTGACTTTTAGAGAGATCTACTATTCGTTAGTTTAAATTATGACAGTTACTTCTGACAGTTAAGGTTTATCTATTAAACGTCATTTCTTATGTTATGTTAAGGATAAATTAAATCATATTCGATTTTATATATTGAACATAATCGTCTTAATTTTTGACGTTTTAGTGGAATTATTGTAAGTAGAAGATGTCAGTTTTTTAATCTTCAGTAATTTTTAATCGTTATTATGATTTAATTTGTTCTAAAATTACTCGTTTGTTTTTATAGTCTCTGAGATTTAAAAATAAGAAGTACATAAATATTAGTTAAACCCGACTTTAACTAGATTAATAATTATTTTCGTCTTTATTTTGTGTACTTTTTTACTTTATTTATTTATAAATTTGTGTTTTTTTTTTTTTTAATTTTAGCAATGGGAACTGTATGTTTTGAGCCGACTAAAGTGGGATCTGTCATCAGTGACACCATTGGACTTTCTCGAATTATTATTAATCCGCCTGCCAATTAGAAGTAACAAATGTCCTGATTTAAATGTTGAAAAAGTACGACAACATGCCCAGGCATTTATATCGTTAGCTGCTAAAGGTAAGTTTTTTGGTATTTTTTTTTTTAAATATATAAGTTTTTTGAAGTTCTTATATCTGCGATTTGATTCTAATATCTCGTTACTTAAAGAAAGGATTTGTCAATTGTAACCTCTCAAAAAAAAAAACGTGCTCCAGTTTTAGAACGATTGTAGTTTTTGTATCTTCTTTCACTTTTTAGACCTTGAGTCTAGTTTTTTTATTTTAATGTTCTAGAATTATGATATATTAGATTAATAACGACAATTTAGTCAACTCCATGCTCGTTAAGTTTTCATTGAATTACGCAAACTTCGTCTTTACTCACCATCTACTCCTCTGCTTAATCAAAAAAAAGTTTTACTGTTCATCATTTCTGACACGAGTTTTGATAATGACGACATAATCACAAATAATTCGTCTGAGAATTATTATATTTTTTTATTTTTTTGTTTTTTGTCTTCTTTCTTGTAGTAACACCTTTCGACATCAAGCCAGACATAAAAGCCTAAACAATATAATCTTATCCAATCTTTAGAGAAGTGTGATGCTGATGGCTGTCGAATAGCTAAGCTCCAGAAACACGCAATGAATGATAGCTCAATAGCAAAAGATACTCGTCATAATTATGTTTTCACCTTCAGGCTTATGTCAATCTTTGTATCTTAGAGTTAAATGAATTGAAATAACAACGAAATGTCTTTCAGGAAAGACAGCTCGTTTTTTTTTTTTTTTTTTAAGTGAGACTCAACAAGACACACCAAGTCAATTATTTTATGAATGAGAGAGATTTAATTTGTCACTAATTGATAGAACGAGTTTCATCGTATTTATATCTTACTATATTAACACGCTAAATTAACTAATTATTAAATCGCGTAAGCTGGCAACACTTTGTCGTTGTTGTGATGGTCTTTGAGCGGATTTCCTTCTTCGTTTTGTCTGAGTTTTGTCGGATTTTCATACTTTGTAATGGAATTTAGTGATAAAATAAATGTGAGATAATTTTTTAATTTGTTGACAAGTTGTTGATGGTTTTAGAGATCGGAAGGAAGATGGAAACAATTTAATTTTGACACTGTCGGGGTTTGGTTTTTTTTTGACATCTTCTGTATACTTTTTTTAACTCCAAACTTAACAGAGTGTAAGTTGGAAACTGTAATTTGACATTTTTAAAATGTTTAAAGGTTTTTTTCTTCAAAGTGTTACATTTGTGACATAGAGAATGACATGTGAATGAATCGTAACAAAGATCTTAAAATATGAAAGAAGTAAAAATTTTTTCACCATGAAGTACTTGTGTTACGTTTGTGACAAATGATACCGATGATAAGCAAATCGAACGAACTAGAAGTAAATTCCTGTATATTCAAAGAACTATGGTTCAAAATAATCGGAAAAGTGGGTAAAGTCAATGTTACGATTGTGACAAGTTTTTGAGACATGAACATTTCCCAGAGTAAAAGTACTTGTATCAGCTTTAAGTTCATTTGTATTAAATGTGTTACGGTTTTGAAAATTTGGTGTTTTGATAAATACTAAAAATTTGTTTCATAAAAATTGTGACAGATGGGACAAGTTACTGCCATGGTAGAGTAGATTTTTTGTAGTTAAATGGAGAAGTGAAGTCAATATCTATAAGATAACATTTTAACATAATATTACAAAATCAATTGGGTCATAATAAGAAATCTATTCTTCCAAAAATATTAATTTGTTACGTTTGTGACACAACTGCGATGGACTATAATATTTTTCTGCATCACACTTTTTAAACTGAAGCTAAATTATGAAATGTGTATTATTCTTAAATTTTTAAGTAAAAAAAATGAATATTTTTGTGTGACTTTTGTGACAGCAATGATTTCTTTTAAATATATTTCTCATACATTTTAGTTCACTTTTTAAATTTCTGTAGCTGAATTTTATGAAAACTTATTTTATGGTTTGATCAGCCCAAAAACTACTTTCAGCTTTCGTCACAAGTTTGAATATGGTAACAAAAAAAAATATATAAGTACACATTTTTCTGGTGACGGTTGTGACAGTCATTTTAAGCAAAAACTTAATTTTTGTATAAACAAGGCATTGTGTAGAAACAAAATTCCATATCAAAAAAGTCCTAAGCCTTAACCCACCTATTAATTACCAGCATGTTACTCATATCCTACGAATTTTTATCTAGAAATTTTAGCTTAATCCATTTTTTGGACTCAGTGAAATTTAGTCACTTCGAAAATAAATTATTCTTCAGTAAGTTTAGCAAAGTTTCAATTATGATCTAAAAAAAATCTATGTTTTTGTGACGTTTGTGACACTTAAATAGAGGTTTAAGTTTGTATTAACTATTGGAAAAACTAGTTCTGTATTACTCGTATAAAATTTTTGTTCTACTTGTAGAATATTTAAACACCTGTTATTGTGACGTTTGTGACATTTACGATAAAAAGTTTTCGAATTCAAAAAAATATACAAAATTATTACGACTTTGACCAAAAATGTCTTTGTAAAATTACAAAAAAGTATTGAAGTTCTTGTGACGTATGTGACACTTTCGACTATAATTCAGCTTGTTTCCAGTACTACTTTAATTTCCAATTTTTGGCTCTTCTTTTTCGATTCAATTTTATTTCGAAAACGGGAATGACTTTTTTTGGTGTACTTGTCCAACTTTTTGTCTTGTTTTGTGTTCACATTTGCTTCAGAGTTTTTTTTTTTTTGTATGCCATTGAAAAATCCTGCAATCAGTGTTTCGTCGTGGCAATAAAATCACAACAAACGACTTGCCCTTCCTTAATAAAATGATTTTTTTTATGAATTCTAAAAATAGTTCAAATGAGGGTTTCGTCGCAGTCGGTCTGCGGTGGGGCTGGAGGCGGCCGGCGGCTGTGATGGAGCTAACTCATTTCCGAGTAGTTCATCATTAAACTACCAACACACAAAAAATCACAATAAAAAAAAAGAACGAACTCAAGTACCTGCCTTGAATGAACATTGCCCGCGTACCCGAATAGAAAGAGTGAGTTAGTAAGTTAGTGAGCAATGCGAACGTCTACGATTTGCAGGTCATCAGTGCTGCAGGAGCGGGCACACTGCCCCACCATCACACAATCATCAGCAAACCAGAGCCACCCTCAATTCTGATGAATGTCCATGAAATCTATCTGAGGGGCACCTACTAAACTGCAAACCAAAACACAGAAAAAAAAAAACTCATCATCATCTGTGGGCACATCATCAGCTGCTGGGATTCGTATTCGGATTCGGAATTCTCCTCTTGCTCCAGCTTTACAGCTCCATCTCTGCTCCATGCCACCACTGCCTGGTCTGTAGCGCTGGATGAGAAGACGGTGTTTTTTTTTTGTGTATCCAGCCTCTGTGCTTATGGCTTCGGGCCTCGGGCAATGTGGAGATTTTAAATTGCTTCGGTATGTCAGGGCTTTTGCTCGGTCTTATGTTGTTTTGTTCTCTTAAATCGCTGCCGCCGCCACCACCATCATCAACATCAGCATCAGCGTCATCGCCACACAAATATACAAAGTTCCACAGTAGACGACCGCGATCCACAACGACGACGACGACGATGCCGATGGAGACGGAGACGACGACGACGCACGGCAAAAAAAGAAGAAAAAAAAAAAAACGTCTGGAATTGTAGCAACAACGATCGATGTGTGGACGCGACTGGATCATTGTTTGTCTGGACACGACGCCACCGCAATCGCTGCCGCCACCACTTAAACTGCTGATGCTGATGTTGCTGCTGCTGCTGATGTTGATGCTGATACTGATGGTGCGTGCGGTCATGGCAAATGTCGTATACGGATCTCGCTGATGCTAGACGGTCTCAGTTTATGGATAGTTTTTGTTTTAGTACTTTTTTTTCGGTTGATCACCTCTTTTCTTCTTAAGATCACATGGGGTCGTTAACTCGGCTAAGCTTTGAGAGGAAAAAGTTTTAAAACTTCAACTGAAAATTTAGTACTTCCGGTCTAGGTCAACGGTAGAACTGGTAGACTGCATTTGCATCTCTTTGACAGTCAACAAGCTGAAAGAACTGATTTCTGTACTTTAAGGATCTCCAAAAACTCGATCTATGGAGACTTTTATTTAACATGACGAAATTTGAACTTCTCTCGGACTATACTGAAATATTTATTGTCAAAGGTCAGCGTCACAAAATCAACGTCAAAGGTCAGCGTCACAAAATTTTAAGAAGACATTTTTTTAAGACTGTGGAATTTTGACCCTTGTGATGACCTTTTTTTCTTTTGTTATCAAATGTCAAAATACCTTAAGCTTAACTTTATGATGGGTCTTAATTTATTTATATTCTACTACTTTTAGATTTGTTCGAATTCTTGTTAGTGTCAAAATTGGTCTATTTCAACTAAGCCTTTCTTTTTTGTCAAACAGTTATAAAATAAGTCTTGAAATCTTAATTTTTGACGAACCTTAAAAGCTCAGATATGGAGATTTATGAATAATGACTAAGATAGGTGGAAATTTCGACACTTATTGGGATGTTTTTTTTTTTTTTTTGTGTCAACTGCCAGAACAAAGAGTCCATTCTAAAACTTAGTGTCAAAAAATTACCTTCTATTTTTTTTTTCTTTAGTGCCGATGTCAAAAATCTCAATTATGTAGGTAAGAAAGAAATTATTAATTTGTCAAAAATGTTGACATCTGTTTTTGTTGTTGTTAGAGAATCAAAATAAAGCATAAAAGCTTAAAGCACTAATAGACCTCTAAAAATCCAGGTGTTAATGATGAGTCCCTTTGTGTGTCAAAAACCAACGTCAACAAAATTAGGTCTGGAAGTTACAAGTATTTTGAAGAACACGGTTTCGAACGATAATTTGTATTCGGGTAGATGTCAATTTTGAGCTTTGGAAAGCTTTTGCGCTTTTAAACGTCAAAATTTTGGTTTATAAGAAAAGATTTTCAGCAAGTTTCTATTTTTGAAATACTTTTTTCTTATTTGTCGAAATTTGTGTGTTTTTTTATGCCAAACAAAAGTGACTTTTTAATATTAAGATTTTGACACGAACAATTCGAAAAGTCGTCTAATTTGAGCTTTTTTTGACTGGTAACGGTTGAGGGAAGGAGTAGCTAGAAAAAAATTAAAATTGGCATCAAAAGCTCTATATCTATAGTTGGTCAAAAAGCAGATCGCATTTAAAAGATGAAGCTTGTGACATTTTGGTCAAAACTTTTTAAAAAGATGTCTTATTTAGATCTTCTGTCAAAAGTCAGTATCACAAACTAGAAACTGGGTAATGTAACAGAAAAGTTCAGTTTGACTGTTCAGTCACTTTAACCAAACTGCATCTGACTTAATTCGAGTGCCAATCAGCATTCCGAAGCTTCATTGTTGTTGTTATTTCTTCCTTAAATTTTGCATAAAACTCAATTAAGTTAACGCCTTTGTTTTCAAAAATGTAAGAAGCCCCATAAAATGTTGTTCGAAACTTCTAACAACTTCCTTAAACAAAGTGGCGCGTCCTTTAGCGTTACATTCGATGTGTGCGCATATAATATAAGTTATAGGTATTTATTTGCACATCATACCAAGGTTTATCAACTTTGCGAAATTGAATCCAATTAAATATAAATTACGACCCAATGAAGCCGTTTTATAGGAAGGAGCGCTAGTTTGGACGTGGCCTTAAAGCAGGAGTATGTTATGTATATACAAGTGATCATCAGGGCACAGCAAACAAACGAAAATCAGGTTTCATTGCCATCGAGCTTGAGAGCGTTACGTCGTCGCTTCGTCGTCGTCGTTGTCGGTCGCGTCGGTGGTAGCGATGGTGGCGGCAGCGGGCGGTTCGGCGTGTCGTCGTCTTCGTCATGGCTTTTTAAATAAGAAGTTTTGCACAATCTCGGCCAGAGACCGAGTAACAATTTATACAAAAGACACAAACCATTTTAACCAGCAAACAAAAAAAAAAAAGACTGCCAATTATCAAATTTCAGCGAAAAAATCTCTGCGCGTCCACAACCAACAACAACAACAACAACGAGCAATGTCCGATGGTGGTCTTGATTCCCGCCTGGTCTCTAAAAAACCCTCTTGATCATGTTTTTTTTTTGTTCCCGTTGAACCAAAGTATAATCGTAAATAACACAAAAACCTTTTTTTGTCGCCATCTTCAAAGTTACACATGCAAATTGACGGCATTCTGTCTCATTGGTGATATGATGATGATAGCTTTGGATTCGGATTTAAGGGGTCTTCAATATAAAGTGTCTTGAGTTTTTTTTTTTTTTTTGTTTTTTTTTAATTTGCATCCATCGATTCGAGTTAATTAAGAAATTAAGTCGACAAATTCATGCATTTTATGTCAACGGTAACTCGTTGGGGTTCCGTTTTTTTTTTTCTTCTTCTTTATGGACTTTGCGCCAATCATCAGGATGAAAGTTGAGTTGAGGTATAAGGGTGCAATAATTTAAACCACTTTTTTTTGTAACTCATAAGTAAAGAGACATATTAATGGGCAAGAGAATGACAGCGGCGATGATCTTTTTAAAAAAATAACAACAAAAAAATCTTTGCCAGGAGATTTTTGAATCGAAGCGATTTCTTCCCACACTTTTGGCTAAATTTTGTCATACAGTGGTGCAAAGTGAAGACAAAATATTGAATTTATTTTATTATGTGTTGATATACTTATTTAAGAATTGATATGAACTACCACAAGTTTAAAAAATGAAAATAATTAATGAATACAAAAAAGTACGTATACGCCTCAGTGTACCTTCATGTAATTTTAGCCAGTTAATTTGATATTAATCCGTGTTGCAAGCACGCAAAATTTTACATGGAAAATAAACAACAACGTATGAGTGAACAAAAATAAGTCAGTAAAAGTATTTAAGTGAAGATAGAGTTTCGGATTTTGAAATGTAGGAGGCAGTTAAGTAGTTCAAAAACAAAACTTACTTTAGCAAGTGTTTTTATTGATATTTATTTCTTCATATTTCGGCTGCACTACAAGTAGTGGCTGGTCAGTAAATCAATTAGTAAGTCAGTAAGTCAATTAGTCAAGAATTCAACTTGTCAATAGTAATATAGTAAATAAGTCAGTAAGTCACTTAGACAGCTAGTCAGTAAGTCAATTAGTCAGTAAGACAGCAGCTAGTCAGTAAATCCATTAGTCAGTTATTCAATAAGTCAGTAAGTCAATTAGTCAGGAATTCAACTTGTCAGTAAGGCAATTAGTGAGTTAGTAAATAAGTCAGTAAGTCACTTAGACAGCTAGTCAGTAAGTCAATTAGTCGGTTAGACAGCAGCTAGTCAGTAAATCAATTAGTCAGTTATTCAATAAGTCAGTAAGTCAATTAGTCAGGAATTCAACTTGTCAGTAAGTTAATTAGTGAGTTAGTAAATAAGTCAGTAAGTCACTTAGACAGCTAGTCAGTAAGTCAATTAGTCAGTTAGACAGCAGCTAGTCAGTTATTTAATTAGTCAGTTATTCAATAAGTCAGTAAGTCAATTAGACAGGAATTTAACTTGTCAGTAAGTCAATTATTGAGTTAGTAAATAAGTCAGTAGTCAGTTAGACAGCTAGTCAGTAAATCCATTATTCAGTCAGTAAGTCAATTAGTCAGGAAGTCAGCTAGTCAGTAAGTCAATTAGTGAGTTACTAAGTAAGTCAGTTAGAAAGCTAGTCGGTAAGTCAATTAGTCAGCTAGTTAGATAGGCATTTAGTCAAATAATGAGTTTATTAATTAATAATTAGTCAGTAACTTAGTTCTCTAGGTGATTAGATAGTTAGTTACTTACTTAGACAGTTGATTAAAAAATTTGTACGTCAGTGTTTCTGATGCTTTGAAACCAATTTTTGAAGGGGGTAGACATTTTGTTTGATGGTTTCAGTGAATAAAATCAGTTTTGGTATTTTGTTTGATATTTTCTTTAATTTTTAGCTGAATTTCTTTTTAAGTTGTCCCACTGTTGATGGATGGTTTTTTTTATTATGTAAGCTTCTTCTTGGTCTTGTCTAAAGTGGAAGTTATAACCAAAACGAAAAACACAACTCTCAGGTTAAAGAGTGCAAAAAATAAAAACGAAGTTCATTTCTTTAAAAACGTTTGAACCGCATCAAACCTTTTTTGCCACTTAATTTCAGTTTTTTTTTTTCATTTGATTCTGTTGGCTTGTTGGAATTTCTGAACATCACACACATCTCAGGTGTCAATATGATTTAATTATGCGCCCCTAGAAATGTGTTTTAGTTTTTTTTTTTAATTTTAAAGCACAAGCTTCTTTGACTAAAAAAAAGAAACTTGCATGTTTGTGTTCATCTATATTTTTTGGGGTTTCTTAGAAATCTGAGATTTTGCAAAGTTCCTGTTTAGGAAAATAAATGTGCTACCTATGTATGTTAAATGAATACCTACTTATCGTTTGAATACATAGCGGTTAAGATGAAAGAATTCATTTTAAATTCTTATTCGAATTTTAAGATATTTTTTTATTTTTGAAATTGATTTATGTGCGATGTGTGAATTCAAGCTTAAAAAAAGGGGCTACTTCCTTTTTACAAGTTAAACGAGTCCAATGGCATTCGATCTTTTTGTTTTTATTAATTTTTTTCTTAAGATAACAGAACAATATATTTATTTTTGAAGGTTATTTTACAAAAATAAAAATATTATTAAAAATTAGATATCAGTTTCGGTTTGGAGAAAAACAAAATTTCGATATCAAAAGTTTGGAGCTTTTTCTCCGAAACCACAAATGATTTATTTCCATGAACATTGAATCTTATGTCCCCCAAATAAAAAAATATCTTGATCTAGCAAAACTAATCACATCTTCCAATAAATTTGTAAATTTAATAAAAAAAACTGTATTCTCATAAATTTTGTGTGAAGAAAAAATCATTCTGAAATAAAAAACAACATTTTTATGGGAGATAAATTTGAAATCGAGATTTTTATATACGAGTTTTGAAAGACTAAAAATAAACCATCTGCGACGGACAGACATGCTCCATCAACCCCTACAAATTGCACTCATAAATAACCCGATTTAATTGAGAGAGAAATGTGTGAAAATTATGGGATCACATTGCATCGCATCGCAATCTTTTATCTTCGTATCATCAGAGATACATTTTATAGTATTTAATGAAGATGTGGAATGTGATATGCCATAGAGAGATACTCGTAGTCGTAGTCGTCATTCCTTTTTGGCACTAATTAAGCCCTCCTTTTCCATCCCTTATAAAACTCGACTACGAATACATCATGGTTAACACTTTTTCCACCAACAGAACACAGACCCAGGCGCACAGAGACGTCGCACATTGCACGCCTCCTTCCGTTTCATTGTCTTTTTTTTTCACTTCATGCTTTAATAAAAAAAAAAAAAAAAGAAGAAGGAAAAACTGTGCCTTACAATAGAAATGAAGATCACGGATCCGCAGACACACAGATGGCAATGAACTAGAAAAAAATGTGTGCGATCTCACACAGGAATGAACATCATCATCACTTTAGATACCCAAAGTGATAGATATTGTATCTTTCTCGTATTTAATTGAAAAAAGGATGCGCCCAAGGCACTGGGCCGGGCCACTGCTGGTGGTGCCTCCTGCAATGCGGTACCTACATGAGATCGATTTCAAGATCCACACATGGTTCATTATTATTATCATCGATTTTCGAAATGATTTTTGCGTGAAAGTAGATTTCGGATTCAGGGATAGGGATCGAGATCGAGATCCAGACTTTCACCCACATAAAAATGTGTGTGATTTTAAAATGAGCAATTCAAAAGAATTATTGTTATTATTTTTATTATTATTATTGCTATTCCTATTATTATATTATTTGGGTTAATTTGAAGAAGAAATGTTTTTCTTTTTGGATTTTGAAAGGATATGCGGGTTTTTTTGATGGCGTCCATCTGTTTCCTGTTTTTGAATGAGTGCCAAATAGGCGATAAATTAGAAACATTGTGTAAAATTTTTCGTGTGTGATGCACTTTCGAAATTCAAAGGAATCCCTGGTTGGGTCTTTCTTTTTATTTTAAGTGTTCCTTGAAAGATCCTTTTTGACTCCTTATCTTTTTTTATAATTTTTGTTTATTTTGAGGATTATCTTATTTTTTTATTTAATTGTTATGTTCATTTATTTTTTTTAATTTTTTTTTTAATTTTATTTTTAGAGCATTACTTTTCAATTTATTCTGCCAGCACCATTGCTGCATCGAGTATTGCAGCTGCATTAAGTGGCCTTAATTGGCATTTGAGAACTGGAAAGAATCTGCGTTATTTATTAAATCAATTGACAGATTTAACAAGTGTCGAACAGGTGAGATATTTTTTTTTTAATTTTTTTGTTTATTTAAATTTATTTTTTTACTTTTGAATGAAAATTTTGTTAGAATTCTTTATTTGCTGATAAAGACATCCTCAAAGATGGCGCCACACCTTCAGTCCAAAATCCATACTGTCTCTTTGACAGATGAAGCTTTAACAATGTCAAAATATCAACTGTCAAATGACTCCATGATTGAAGTGCTAACGAATTTATTGAGACTTTCTATCTGACACTTTGTGGAGACTTAGTATTTAGTGACTTCTAGGTGCATTTTGCTTGTAACGGGCCCACCATTTTCTGTCATTAACCTGACTTTAAGTCCAGTCCACAAATCAGTGTTGCCACTATGTAATTTTTCCTTAGAATAAATTTTTACTAACTATGTACTTTCTTCTAAGCTCAACCATTATAATTGCTTCCGTTCGACTATACCATCGCATTTATAAAAGTTCTTTTCATTTGTCATTTTTGTTGTTGTTGTTGTTGAAATCAACTTAATTGAAGGATTACAATCAAGTGACAGTCCAATAAATGAGGAACAAAACAAAGTCCAAAGAGTTCTTCATAAAAATAAACTGAAAATAATAATAAAAAAAAAAACCAAGACGGAAATTGAATGACTCAGCTATTAACAATCAGCAGCGGTTCCTATTCTAAAGTGGGGGTGTTTTTTTTTTTTCTTCATTTTTATACCCATTTCCATTATACATAATATTTTGTTTTTTTAATTTGAAGTAATAAAATTGATTCTTGCGGGTCGGGTCGCTTTGTTTACCCTTTTTGTAATTAATGTAAATTACCGAGGCAAATGTTTTGACATGACCTTGAAAGAAGAACCATTTAAATTCTCATAAAAAATAATGTTTCGTGTTGTCGGGTTTATTTGGAATAAAAAAAAAATTCAATACGCCACTTAATGACTTCATCCCTTTTTGTTCAACTTTCTTTCAACTTAAACAATTAAAAACACAATGTTACAAATTCAATTGGAGACTTAATGGCTTCATCATCAGCTTCACATTATTTATTGTGCCTTTTTGTTTTTGGATAAAATGAATGAAATAATCATTGTGTCAACTGTCAACTCTGGAGTGCAATCCATTCACCGTACCAGCTGCACCAGTCTCAGGAAGATCCAATCACATCGTTGAAAATGGAAAGTCTTATACGGTCATTTAAACTGTCAAACACCTAGTTCCAATTTTGCCGTCCTGGAAGGTGCTTCACTTAAATGACTCAAAAGAGCTTTAAATTCGTGAACTTGGACTGCAAAATATTCACAATTTTTGAAGTGAATTTTAACAATTTTAATGCGTTTTTGAAGCTTGTGTCGTTCCATTTTTAGTAATTTCAAAGTAATCAAATGTGACAACTTCGAAAGTGACAGCTGCTCAAAAAACGAGCTTTTTCAAATGAAACCTCTTACGTCAAACCCTTTAAATGCGAGCCATAATATAATTTCATGGAGTTCTTAATGCCTCAATGTTGTAAAAGGTTGGTGTAAGTACGGAACCTTGTGGAACCTCAATTTAAAGATTGATTAGATTTGAAGTTCTACAATTCTAATGAACTTGAAAACTTTCAGGACTTTCCAAAAACTCGTCAGCTTCTGTCCAAAGAAAACGGAAAGTACTGTACTTCAATGGATCCTTAATTCGACAACAGTACCGATCGCATTTCCTCCCGTGAAAATAAATTCAATTCGATCGAAAGTTCCCACATGGATAAAATTTTATTTTTTAAATTTAAATATTAAATACAAAAATCCATTTCAATTGTTAAAAAAAAAATATGCACACTTCATCTCTGACAAACAGATTGACAAAAATGTGTGCCAATAATTTGTTTGTCTGTCACTTAAAACAGCTGTTTATTAAAAACCGAATTAAACATAAAAAAAGTAAACAAGCATTTTCGTATTAACCTCGAGTTTTTAAGAGTTAAAATCAATCCAAATTTTGCCACTCCCCCATTCACTTCCACCCCCTTTCCCGACTTATTTCCACTTTATTTGCCGTCTGTTGTCTTAATCGTGATACATATGCAATACATACATATGTGTCGGTAATGGAGTTCAGTGCCGTTTACAGAGTAATTAAGATTAAAAGAAAACAAAAAAAGTATCTTAAATGCTTGCGCATACATTCAAATTGTCTGGCAACAAACACAAATAAAAAATAAATATTCAAATTTCAAAAACAAAAACAAAAACACAAAAAACAACAAAAACGGAAAATTAGTTCCATGGGATTAATTAACTGATTGCAGAAACATTAAGCAGAGCTTTCTGCGAATAAAATTTTGAGTGTTGTTCTTTTTTTTTTATTAATTCATTTTTATTGATCTTGTGTGGTACTTGATAATTTTTGTATTTTTGTATTTTTTTTTTTCAACCCATCAACTTTAGAAATGGGGCGTGTTGTTTGTGTGTAGGATTTTAAGTTCATTGATGATATCTCTGGACACATTTTGCCGACCGACATTTTGGTCAAGAGTTGACGAAGATATCAACCGTTAAATTGGAATATTATAATTCTCCCGATTCTTAAGACGACAGACGACGACGACGACGTTTTTTTGATCCATAATTAATATTTTTTTTTATCCCCAAAATTGATCGAGTGATGGATAAAGGGGATAGATTGAACTTTGAAATGAGCCCCATTTAAATAAAGAATGATACAATTTGCATGAAATGGAATTGTTCAAGTTTGAGAGGCGTGCAAGTCTTATGTCTCATGGGCACATGTGCTCCATTGAAGATTTTTCATTTGTTTACTTTGTCAAAACCTTATTTCGAAACATCTTTTGATTAAGAGATTTTTGTTTCGGTAATAACAATGATATGCTATAATTGCATCAGTCTAGGAAATATTTATATTTTTTTTTTTAAGATGAATTCATTGACATTCATTTCGAGTTTAATGGAAGTGGAACTGGAAAGAATATTATCAGAACACGTGCAGTACTTTGTGGGCTTTGGTAGCGGAACTAAAACGACGGCACTGATAGAACAAACTTTGTAGAAGAAAATAGGAGTTCAATTAGATCCTTCTTTAGTCTGAAAAAGTGTCATCACCTAAAATAGTGCTGCCATTGTTTTTAAAAACATATATTCTATATTGGAATCTTTTGTTAGGGACTTTCTTGTTGTCAAAATCTCTTGTGACCTAAATTATCAAGAATCAAATTTTGAAATGAACATTTTTATGAGCTGTTCGAATTACAAAAGGTCTGCGAATAAAGGCTTGGAAAGTTTGTTGGAGCTACATCTGTCAAATTGACTGTCATTTATTTAGTTTGTTTAGCCAAATCAACACATGCAAATGATATTTTTTAAATATGTGCTTTTTGGGGTTACATTCCATTTTACAGTCGCCTTTATTGTTATAAAGAGGAGACCATTCGCTGTCAAAAAATGTATGTTTAGTTCAGCAAATAAAATCAACCAGTGTCCGTATGATGAGTCTTGGCTAGAATTTCAGTCAGTTGAGCAAAATGTGGCGTATCGTATTGTAACTTGAGCCACAATTAGTACAAAAAAAACGACTTTGATCAATAAGTTCCCGTAATCACCGCAAGAGTAAAAGTAACATTTTGTCACATACGTAACATAAAAATGTCAAAAGCGTAACATTTTAAAATATTTTTTTTAATTTCTAAGTAATATTTTTACTTTTTCTTATAATGGAACTAAAGTTAAAGTTTGGATATAATTTTATCTTTTAAACACAAACAAAAATACAGAGAAAGTGACAGAATCGAAATCCTTATTACAAGTTTGCTAAATTCTGGAACCCCTCTTCAAACTTAGTATATTACTGTATTCAATTATAAAATATTTCAAAAAATCACATTTTGTCACATACGTAACATAAAGTTGTCAAAAGCGTAACATTTTAAAATAAACATTTTTTAAGATTTGTAAGTTGCATTTTAAGTTATTTTTTTTTTAATGGAATTAAAGTTGTTTTTTTTTTAATTGTTACCTTCGCAAAAAAAAATAAAGACAGAAAACATGACAGAATCAAAATCGTAGTTATAAGTGAGTTAAGCTGAGCAATACAACCTCAGACTTATTACATAGTATGCATATCCAAAAAGAAACAATAAAAAAATTCAAACCACAAAATTTGTGACATTTGTGACACAAGTCAAAAAGTCACAAAGTATTTCCTGAAATTTCTGATACTTTCAGTAAAACAAATATTTTACAACGCCATACTCAAGTTCTTGGTTTAAGTGAAATGTTTATCAGTTTCCGTGTCACATACGTAACATTGAAAATCAGCATCTCTCTTCGACCTAATTGTATGGCTTAACATGTAGTTTTTGTCAACACTTTTGTGTGTTTGTATTTTGACAATAAAGCCAGCCCTTTTGTGAGATGATATCATTCAGCTCGCATGGAAGGAATACAAAAAAAAGGTCGGCGTCGTTATTGCAAAAATGACATTAAAAAATTAAACAAAAAAAAAAAACCTAACTACACAAACTCTGATCATCTTTTTTTTTATTGTTATTGTTTTTTTTTTTTTACTTTTTTAATTTGAGTTAACAAAGATCAACGACTGAGTGTATTTGTGTAGGTACTTTACGCACATGTTGTGTTCTTCGTCATCAATTTCATTGTTGAACGTCCTCTGCCTCGGACCCTGGTGGTGATGGTGGCTTGAGCCGCCCCGATCGCGATCGGTCGGTCATTCATCATCGTGGAGCCTTAAGTCTTCTTAGTCTCATAATGACTTTGGAGAAATTCTTTTTTTAAGTTACAAACATTTATTCGCCTGACATATGACGTCCAGTCCAAGTTCTACACCCCTCAACCATCCCCCCCAGCATCCCCTGCCCTGCACGTCCATTCATAATTGAAAATGAAAGTAACGGAGAAAGAAATTTTTATTTTTCTCAATGGGTCAATAAAATCTAAAATGAACGAAGTCAAAGACTTTTATATTATTTTGTTTTTGGTTTGTCTCATCTCATCTCGTACTCGTTGAATGAGGCCATTTTAACAGGAAACTGTGTGTCAAATGCGATGAGAGAGAATTTAAATTTATGGTGGGCTTACATCGAATAAGATAAAATGGAACTCTGACCTTTCTGTGAGTGAAGAAGGTGGGGAGGTGGAGGTGGAGGAGAAGATGAAGATAAATTTAAGCAAAGAAATTATAAAAATCAACGGATAAAAGAGTTCGGCATTTAATTGAGGAATAAATTCAATACGAGTCTCTTATGTCATCGAAATGTCAATGAAGATGTTTTGTTGGACACGATGTATGTAGCTGCGTCATGAAATTGTAATGTGACAGCAAAGAATTTAATCAAAAGTGACAGTAGGATCTCGATTTGATCATGTTTTTTGTTAAAATTCGGACTTAGGGTTTTAACAGGTTGACAGATAATTTTTATGTGATATTCTAATTTATATTTTTTGGTCTATTGCCTTACTTTTTAATGACTGATTTTTTTGTTTCTTTCTTATTCCAGGACTACCTCCAAGATTGCATGATTCGAATGGAACAAATATTCGAGGAGCATAGTCGCAATTTGACACCTTACATCGTTACCATGGATGCTCAACAGCATCATCATTCAATGAATGGTAACAATAATAGTTCTTCCATTTTACCTGATCTAACACAAACTTGCAAAATGCAAGCTAACAATCATAAAGATATTCATGATATAAAATTTTAAAATTTATTACTTTTTCTAAAAAACAAAAAAAAAACAAAAATTCTACAAAAAACAAAATCCACACCCATATACCTGCTGAATCAACAAAAAAAAAATTCATACATAACGCGTCTATACAAACAAACAAATAAAATAATAAAATTAAATATCTACACACCACTACCATAATAATAAAAATAATTAATAATTTTTATATAATAATAAAATCGTATAACTTCAACAACAACTGCAGTGAATGATTTTATTTCGAAAGTGATTTAAAGACACAACAACAAAAATGAGTTACAATTGTTAATTTTATATAATTATTTTTATATTTCGTTAGAAACATAAAAAAAAACAAAAAAAAATTAAATTGTTTAAATAGTTTTAACAACAAACAAAATATGAAGCATTTAAGTTTTTCTTTTCTTTTTTTTTATTAATTCTATTTTACACACAAATTGTTTTGTTTGTAAACTAATTAATAATTTTTTTCGAAACTTATGTTAAATTTAAAGTTTATAAAAAGTTTTGTTGGTGCTCAAACTTATATATGTATATTATATAATTTTTATTTTATATGCGTTTAATTATATTGATAAAAAAAATATATAAGAAAAAAGTTAACAACTTTATCAAAGTGAAATCATTTAACATAACAAAAAACAAAAAAATACGAACATTTTCCATGTTATTTTTGGAAAATAAAAAAACAATATTTTTATGATTTATATACTTTTAAAAAATGTTGAAGAAAAAAAAGTTACGAATTATTTACTTAGTTTTATTTTGTATGTATATAAATAATATATATTGTATTTTTATATATTAAACATAAATTCAAAAGAAATATTTAGTTACTAAAAAGAAATTAGTAACACACAATAAATTGAAATGAAAATTTTTAAACAGATAAAGTGTAAAATTTAATTAAAAAAATTAAATACATGCGAGAGGTAAAAGTCAACAAAAAAAAATGTATAATCATAATATGAATTTTCTTTTAAGTTTTTTTTTATTTTTATTAAAAAAAATAATTAAATAGAATAGCTTAACAAAAATAAACAGAAAATAATAGATTTTTATAAGAATTATTTTTTATGAATCAATTTGTTTGTTTGTGAAATAAATAATCAATTTAACTGAAAAATAAAATGAACGCAACGCAAAAACAAAAAAAAACATTTAAATTTTCTTAAAATGTGATTTACAGATTTGATTTTTTTTTTGTTTGAAAAATTGTTTCGAAAACTTAAATAAAAAATCATTTTAGTTTTGAAAAAAATAAAAAAGCAAAAACAATTTACAATTAATAGACTGAAAATTTCACACGCTTACCTACTACTACTATCTACTACTAAAAATAATTTAAAAATAAATTGTTTTTTTAATGTTTAAAAGATAAACAAATAGTTTTTGTTTATAAAATTTGTAATTAAAAATGCGGATACGGTTTAAATAATACAACTATAAATATTTTTTTATTTCCAAAAACTATACCTACCCACAAGCTACATAGATAAATTAAAAATATGTAAAAAATAGTAATATAAAAAAAAACATAGAATAACCCAGAATACACAACAAAACAATAGACTGTCAATATATATTTAACAAAAAAAAATAACTTATTTATTTAAGGTACCTACAACATGCATTTAATTGAATTTTTTATTACATAGTTTTTCTTTTTTAACAAAACAACTGCTATAAGAAATATAAAGGATTTAAAAATTAGCAATTCTGTTACATAAAAAAAGAATCAATATAAAAAATAGCGTATGTATTTTTAGTCAGCCTTTTATTGAAACTTTTCTGAACTTCCAATAAATTTAATATTTTTGTTTTTTAAATTAGGGGGCCGAAATACTTACGAAAAAATATAAATTTAACAAAAAAAAAATGCTAAAACTCTCCAAAACTGAGCTTTTTTCTATTTATCTTTAAAAAAAAAATCACATCAATTAATTTTATACAAAATAATAATTTAAAATAAACATTTACTGAATTTAAATTTTATTTTCACAATATAATAAATAAAAATAGACAAAAATTATTCTATCTTTTTTGTTAATCAATAAATTTTTGAAAACAAACAAATGTTTTGTTAAATCTGTACCTACAAATTTCTTTGTAAATTATAAATTTTTTAATAATTGCATGAGAATAAAATAAAACAACAATCATCCATGTATCTGAAACAAGAAAAAAAAAAACAACCTTGTATATTATTTTTTGTCTTTTTTTTAAATTAAATCTAAATCTAATTGCATGTATATTTAAGTTTTAAGTTTATAATATTTTCTATATATTATATTTTCCTGTTGCTTATAACTAAAATATTAATAGTTATTATTATTTTATATAATATTATTACTTTTTTTCTATTTAAGTTTAGTTTGCATGCAATTAGTAAAAAAACAAAAAAATAATAATAAAAATAATCTCAATTAAAAACAAGAAAAAATATAAAAAAACAAATAAATAATTAAATACATATAATAAAAATAAAAACAAAAAATATGGAACTTGAATTCCTCGCTAATTAAAAATTTAAAAAAAAGTAATAATCCTTATAATAATGACTGCATGAAACGCCGATAAAAAAAAAAGAAATTAAAAATCACAAAACAGTTTTTTTTTTTTTTAAATATGTATTTAAAATAAAACAAAAAATGCAATCCTGTACATCTAGGGGAAGGCATTTCCTTACGCTTTACAAAATATACAACAGAAAAAAAAGAAGGGTTTGAGAAGAAAATTTGAATTAAAAAAACACAATTATCCAACCCTTCTCGAAACATTTAAGTCACAAAAACAAAAATGTTGCATTTGAGTGTTGAATAAAATATTTAACCTTAAAAAAAAATGAGAAAAGGATCTGTAAAAGACCTCGCTTTAATTTTTATTAATAAATACCAATATTTATTTAAACAAATTTATTGCCTTAAAGAAAAATAAAAGTTTCACTGATATTTTAAAAAAATGCAAATAACACATAGTCATTCCTTAAAACAACAACAACAAAACATATATAAATCCCAGCAGGAGTTTCGTTGCAAAAAAGAAACAAAACCTCTTGCCAATTTTATAAAACGAAAACCAAAGATAATCCTTTCTTCTCATATTTATACACTCGAGTGCAACATTTAAGAAAATTTATTTATTAAATTAACAACAAAAAAAAGCCCAACACTTAAAAAGAACGAAACGATAAATTCGAAACCAAAAAAACCTAAAACATGGAATATAATGGCTACAAAATTCAAAACGAAACACAAACAAAAACGAAATATTATTTAATTTATATGTTTAACACAAAATGTCATGTAAATCAGTAAATAAACAAAAATAAAAAAATGTGAAACATATAAAATTTGTATAGTTGAAAAATTGCATCGAAATGAATTCAATAATATGCAATATATCAAATTATTATTTACATATAAAAAATTAACAAAAACAATTATTAAAATGTAAAAGTAAAATAAAAAAAAACTAATAATTATTAAGAATTTATTTTATAAGGAACTATTATTAATTAAAAAATAAATCTTATGGTTTATTTTCTGTAAAAATTGTTAGGTATACACAAACAAAAAATAAATAAAAGAATAAATTAAATAATTATTCATATACGCTTATTCTTTACCATCTTAACAAAACACACATACACACTTGTACATTAGTAACACACACAAATAAAAATAAAAAAACGATATAAACAAAAAAGGAAATCATTTAATTAAAATAAATCAAATGAAATTGTTGTAAAAGAATAAAAAAAAAACTATATAAATATGTGGTCATTGTTAAAAATAACAAAATTGTTTATTTTTCTACTACTACTATTAAATATATATATAAATAAATATTACTATATTTTTATTATAACATTATTAAATATCATAACTTGTAACATGGATTGTAAAATTATAAATAAAAAATAATATAAATATATTTTTTTTCTACTTATTATCTAGTTCATAGAATTACAATTATATTATTAATTTTATTATTATTCATTTAGTTATTATTATTATTCTTACGAAAAACAGAGAAAAAAAAATTATTCAAAATGCATAAAAGAGAAAACGAGAAAAAAGAGAGAAAGAGGGACAGAGAGAATGGAATTTAATGTGTAGAAAACAGTTCAGCATTGCATTGACTATTATTATTATTTTTTATTTTTATTTTATAACTTCAGTTTTTATATTATAGTAAACAATAGTTAACTAAAAACGTAAAAATACATAAACAACAAAAAATGATGGAAAAAAAATATAAACAAAAAAATAGAAACCAAAAATTTTGTCTTTGTTTTATTGGGGAATCTTTTGTTTTCAGAAATGGAATTATTTTTGTGTTTGAAATTAACGATATATTAAATTCGGATTGCAGTTGGAAGTTACAGCTCGTGAAGGATAAGGGACAATAACACTTGGACAAGATATTGAATTGAAACGGTCATATTTTTGAGTTCGTACATTTTGAAGTGATGTTTTCCTTTAGCTCAGAGGCGGTATCTAGGAAAATTACCTACAATTTCCATGATTCCAAAATGCTTTTTTGAGGAAAAAAAATATGACAATTAATATCGATGTAGAACCACTTCTAGTTACACTTCTAGAGTTATATCGAATGTGAATTATTTGTAAATCAATTATTTTTTGTAAAGAAGAAATGACTCACTTAGACTCATAGTGATACTAGTACGTGAAATTAAAATTGATGAATTGTTTCTTCAGCATTCATACAGCTTCTGCAAAAATCTTTTAAGAGTACTTTAAGCTTTGCTTTAACCTATCCTATTAGGCTGTGTCCAGGCATTACACCAATTAACATAAATATTCTGTTTAAAGATATCAAAGACTTGGAGAAGGACTTAGCTCTAAGTTTGGTCAAATTCGTTTTTTTTTTTTTTCCCTGGTAGGTGGTGGGACTATTTTACAGTAGAATGAAGATACGTATGAAGTTTAGACACAATAGATAAAAAAAGGGCAAATTCAAGGCAAAAAATATCTAGTTAAATCGAGGTTTCGTTTGGCCTGCATTTGTTCTTGAGTATTTTGAAGGAAACCATTTAAAAAGTTCATGATTAATAGAAATGCATGGTGACGTTAATTAAGAAACGTAGAAATGACTTAAAAATAGATTAATAAACGTTTGTTTCTTCACAAACTTATTATCTAAAAGGATATTTAACTAATGGTACACTCGGGCGTATACTTATTCTTTATTTATTTTTGACACAAGCGGGCCCGACAAACTTCAACTCACCCTAATTAAACGCCGTCAGATAAACTCCAAATGGAAAGCAATGGATGGCAGATCAGTAGAAATATTAATCGGAGTTTTTGGAATAAGGAATTTTTTACCTTTGAATTTGCCATTAATGATCGTCACTTGAATCACATTGTTTATCACCTGTCAGGCATAGAATAAATCAACGTATACCTCCATCTATGAGGTTGCGGCATTGATTCCTACACATTGCCTTCTATAATTTTTCTTGTTTAACTACTCCACCCAAAATAAATGAGGAAACAACGGAAAAATATCTAGACGAAATCGGTATAGCTCAATTGATGAATTAGTATGATGGTAGTTTTTCGTCAATTTTCCAAATAGATTGACGGAGACAAATTTAACAAATTAAAAACGATGGAAATCCGTCATGGAAACATGGATGTTTATAAAGGCAAATAAAAGTTGCTTTTTTGCTGGTAAAAATTGCATTCAAATTTTTTCCATTAATTTTTAAAAAGAACATTTCAATTTCTTAAAGATTTCAAAACTCTCCCAACAACATATTGTTGAAATCTGATCGTTATTGACTTACATCAAGGACTGGAATTGGCTAAGATGCTAAATTAAGAGTGGATGTCGAAATTTATATTTTCAAATTTATCCAATGTAATGAAAATGTTCTTTATGGGAAATGGGTACGTATGAATCTAATACACAACTCATTATCATTATAATCAAAAAGTAACAGGGCAATATATTTATCTACCGAATGTCGGTGTTGGTGTTGGTATTAATAGCAATATTTCACCCTCAATCATTTTTCACACATATTTGAAATAAGCATAAGCTACGATTACGATATTTAAATAAATGTTCCAATTAAACCACCCGCCCCTTGTCAAAAATTAAATTCAAAAATATATCTGACGTGAGTCAAAGGCATTAAATATGTATACACTTTGAAATTTACCCAAATACCGAATCACCCACATAATGCACAAATGTAAAAATAATGAATGGAAATATGTCTTTATTATTTTTATTATGAATTTTATGATAAAAATTAAATGCAGCACAATCCACCCCAACTCCAGATAAAAAGAAAATATTTGTTTTTTTCCCAAATTGAAATACATAATTATGAAACTTGTCAAAAAACAATAATGAACAAAAAAGAGAAACATAAAATTTTTTGATGTTTTAATCTTAAGTAAAATTTATTGCAGTTGGAGTTTGCGTTGCAGTCTATCGCGGGTTTTTTTTTCATCAACTGTTAACGATTTTAATGGCAAATTAATTCACCTATTATACGGGTGGGGTTTTTTATTCGGTGGTTTGTTTTGCATCATCAAATAAAGAAACAAAAAACTAATGAACTGCATGTTTTTTTTATATTTTCATAAACAAGTAAAAATATTTAAATGAATGAAAACTTGTTGGTGAGGAAATCAAAGCACGCGTCCTTTTTTGTATGGGACACATT
Source organism: Scaeva pyrastri (assembly GCA_905146935.1). NCBI lineage: Eukaryota > Metazoa > Arthropoda > Insecta > Diptera > Syrphidae > Scaeva > Scaeva pyrastri. The sequence continues at coordinate 15,591,953 of LR989929.1, read as the reverse complement.
TTTCCCACCGAACCAGATGGACATTATTTCCCAACACATCGTCACCTCCGACCGCCTGGACTCATATACAAATCCCAGGTGCGATGCATTTGGGTATAATTTTCCTAGGGGAATGTACCACGTGCTGCATTAATGTCATTTCTCACCACTATCTCCATCACCACCATCATCATTAAACATCGCGGCGTTAATTTCAATTCCCTGTGTCGCGGTCGCGTCGTCCTGTTTCCTTATGTTTTCCTTGTAAGATTTTCGGTGAGTGGTAACTATCGCCGTTGCCACCGAAGATGTTGACCTCACTTTTATAATCATAATAATTAAGTGGAGACTCTTGCTCCCGGCATAAGGAAACAGTTTAGGAATGATGAGTGTGTGACTGTACCTACACTCTGGAGCTCTTTATGTTGGCCTTCCTTACAGGTGCATCTGTCATTTCCTTTGTTTATGTTGTTGCCATTGTCTCTTTGGTACTATAGATGCGTGCGTAAGGAGTTCACAAAGGATCACCTTTAGACACAAACACATACATATACAAAACAGGACGAAGGAAATGGCTGCAGGAGGAACTGGTTGCCATAAAAATGTGCACAAGTGAAGGTGTGTACCTATACTCGGATGATGGCTTGGCGAAGCCATGCGACAGGTGTTACAATGTTCCTCACTTGAAACCATTAACTACAAACATACATACATATTTACTGCGTGTTTTTTGTTTTGGCAGCATGTTGCATTGTATTTATGTAAAAGGAAATGATGGCAAATGGTAATTATTTTGTTCGTCAAAGTACAGCCACGCTTGACGCTTGAGTAGTTGAAAATTGCAAATAGCAATCGAAATGTTGTTGTTTTTTTTGCAACACGATATTTTTGAATACAGGGTATCCTTGAATTCTGCGAGAGTATTTTTTTTTATTCTAAGACATAAATCAGTGTATACAGTAAGAATGTTCATATCTCCAATTGAGTTCATATCATTTATTGGGGGATTTAACAGAAGGCTTGTTTTGGTGTATCCTTAAATCATTGACTCATGTTAACGACAATTATATTTAGACGCCATTGAAATTGCACATAAAAAATAATAATTTATGTATATCTTGTCTTTGTCTTATTTTACTGTCTTGCCTTTCTAATTTCATAATTTTAGGCATTTCAAAAAAATATGGGTAAATTTTTATAATTTTAAATAACGGTACTTTTTTAGAAAATTATTAATTTTTTAATTTTCACGTAAAAATAGTATGTATTATGTGTTATTGGTTTGTAACTCGTATTTGTTATCGTATTTTTCCTAAGAAACAACAACTTTGGACTTTTGACTTTTTCTATAACAAATACCAACTTTTTTATTAATTATAGAATTTCTTAAAACTTAAATAGTAATTTTGTTTCAATTTTAAGATTTTGATAATTTGAAATTGAAATTACATTAGATACCTACTTGAGTTCTAAATCACACAATATGGGTTTATGTTTTACAAATGTTAAAAATGCATTTCATAAATAAATAATTTGTTATACAAACGAATTAAATTTAATTTAAATATTTCAAAAATTGTTTGTATTTTTTTTTCACTTCTAATTTTTCTAAAAAAAAAGACAGATATTTTGCATTTTAATTTTTTAATTTTCGTTTAGAAAATTAATCCAAATAGTTTAGTTAATTTAAACTTAGAAAATGTTTTAGAATTATAATTATAACATTTATTTTAGGTATGAAATTTAACTTATAAAATTTAATTCTTTGTGTGTTTGTTACTTTTTAACTTTGTCTTATTTTATATTTTTAAATTCATGTGCTTATTTAAATATGTTCATACAAACTTCTATTAAAGATTATAATTATTTATTTAATAATTTATTTATGTACATATTTTCTTTTATTTTCTTTTATTTTATTTCATTTCATATCATTTTATTCTATTTTTTTCTATTTTATTTTACTTTAATTTATTTTGTTTTTTCTTTTTCTTTCGTAATTTTAAATGTTGTTATTTTATTTTATTTTATTTTATTTTATTTTATTTTATTTTATTTTATTTTATTTTATTTTATTTTATTTACAAAAATTCCAAAATATTATTTTACTTTTAAAAATGAATATTTTAAAACTCAAATTTGCCTGAAACACTACAAGTGTATTTTATTTTGTACTTTTTGTAAATCAAATTAAGTATATTTTATTTTTTTAGTTTCTTATAATTATTTCAAAAAAAACTAAGTGCATCAAAATTCTAAAAATAAAAACCCCACATAAAAATGGGTTGCCTTCTTATTCAAGCACTCCAATAAAATTAAATCCTAAATAGCATACGAGTACCTATGTATGTACATAAATAAATAATGCAAAACTTTTGTTTATGTTTTTAACTTAAATTAAAACAAACACCTCTCATTATATCTACGAACTCACTCATTTTAAAAATCAACCTAGATACACTTTTCAAAATATACAAAATATACTGTCCCAATCCAGGCCAGAACCAGAGCCAGCAGCATTGAAGGGCTTTGGCCGTGCGTGCGTCGTCGTCGTCGTCGTCGTCGTTCTTGTTCCATATTTGCATCACAAATTCCAATAAACGCGCGAATCTATTTTATGCAATGGGTCATACTCTAATTTTATTAATGGACTTGTAGATACTTTATATGTATGTATGTATGTATTTTATTTTGTACGCGTGTCGTACTCGTCGTAGGTACGCACAAAAAGGTAAATTTGTTTGAATCAATTTAATAGTCTGGGACGTTGTGTTTTAAATCATGACTCGAAATTAGGTGCCCCGAGAGAATCCTGAGAGGATTAATTCAGGTTTTTTTAAATGTAATTGTTACTCAGAACGTTTAGTTAATTATGGATTTAAGGTTGAATCTTTTTTAAATTGCTTTTGACGGTCTAAAAACCCAAACTTACCTAAAATTAAAACAATTATTTAAAAAAGAAACAAGTGTTTAAAATGCAACTTAACTTTTCTAAGTATATTATATTTCTTAAACGGTATGGTAATATCATAAGAACATTCAACCTTTTTAATGTCAAAATTTATTTGCAATAGGGATATTTATAAAGATATGTTTACTCCTACTTTTGTGCTTGAGCTACTTTATACGACAAAAAAAAAATACAAACAAACAAAACTTTGTTTACCAACATAGAATTTTTTATTTACAATTATAATTTTATTATCAATTTTATTTTTTCAATTTTGTTCCATTTTCTTTTGTCTATAAACAAAACATTGGGTATACATTTTATATACTTGAGTTTGTGGTTCATGCTTTTTTGTAGCCTTTATATTTTTAAGCCCGAATACTGTTCCACATAATAATTATAAAGTAAATTCGATTGAATATATTATTTGATTGTTTAGCTATTTGTTTTATCGACTGCATTATTTAAAATTAAGAATACCTATAAGGTTTAGTGTGTTTAGCCAATCACTTTTCAAAATCAATACCTCGACAATATATTCTTCAAAAATTTATGTTACATTTGTAAAATAGATTTCAACACAAATAGTGTTGACATTTTTCAACATTTTTATTACAGACAGTGCTTAAGTTTTTAAAAACTGTTGCTTAGATATCGAAACATTTCCACGCCCATAGTGGAAAAAAATTATTATCGCTAAGATTACTCAAAAACCTCTGACTCTACAAAAATTTAAAGTTCTAATCCATAAAGAAGACACTCGGAACAACAATTTAATTTTTTTTTAATTCTTTTACAAAAATTTCTTTTGAAGTTACGGCCTGTTGAAAATCACCCAAAAATTTCGACTTTTTGTATCCCTTAATTTTTTTTCAAGTAGTGTATTTGTTAAACAATTCAAATTTTATTAGTGATTTTTTTACTCAACCTTTTTGGGTCTTATTTTTGAAAGTCTCCACTGTCTCCAACCTCACGAAAAAAAAATTAAAAAATCGTCATCTAGATCAGAATTGACAATAAAATGTAGGTGTCATTTAAAGTTAAAAAAAAAGTTATTTTAAGAGGTTCTATAGATTTAAGTAAGTCGTAAGTCACAAACTGTAGATAAATAAGAACTAGTTTTTTGAAAAAATCAAAGTTTTTTTCGTTAAATCTTGAAAAGAAAGCCGTGTTAGTTACACTATTTATAACTCAAGAACTACTGAACCAATTTGGCTGAAATTTATTACAGAGACAGTGTATGGTCTGGAATAGTCTATAGGCTACTTTTTATCACGGGATGGATTTCTTTAAATTTTTTAAATCGTGCCAGAATGGACTGAACGGATCTGGATAAAATTTGGCACAAAGATAAATTATAGTCTAGCTAATTTTTATCAGTTTAAAATTAATTTTTTTAACATTAAACACTGACAAAGTTTTACACAAAAATAAAAGCAATCTGCGGTTATTGTTGTACATTTAGCATAACGAAACAGATGGTTTTAACAACTAGGACGATTCACTTTTTAAAAAACTCTCGAAATACACAGGGCCATTAAGAAACTATGAAAAAATTACATGAAAAAACGAATAAGAACCAAAATATTTTTTCATAAGTTGAGTTTCTACATTATATTGGGGCGAAACGAAGTCTGCCGGGTCCTCTAGTTTTTTAATAATTGTAATTATAATAAAAATATATTAAAAAAAATTGTTAGGTTGTCAAATTTAAGCCTGATAAACATTATTAATGGTTTTCCAATAAGAGCTTTCATTGTGCACAGCAAGCGGTATATGGGCAGCTGTCACTTTTGAAGCTGTCATCTTTTGACATTTGTTAATCAAAAAGAAGTACACGCTTCAACGAAGTATTAAAAAAGTTTAAATTTACTTAAAAAGCTGTGAAATTTTTAGAATTACAATTCCCAAAATTAATGTTCAGAAAGCACCTTCGAGGCCAACATGTCACTATTGCTGGCCTAGAAGGTGCTTCCTGTTAAACAATTTGAGCTTTTGGGGATGACAGTTTTTGTAATTAATATTCATTCTTCATATAAATTGCCACTTCTGTCAAAAATCATGTCCTGTTTCATTTGAAAATTATTATCAATTTAAAATTTTAAATAATAAATTTAACAAACAAGGATAACATGAATTAATAATAAATAAATTTCCAACCACATGCAAATAACTATAATTTAAAAATTTAATACGTTAATTTAATTTAAATTCCATAAAAAAACCGTTTGAAAATACCGCTCCTATGTAAAGAAGCATCACATATGAACATACATATGTACAACTACAACAATCAAATGAACTGCGTCTTCATAATTGACATTCCATATACAAAAACTACTACTCTCCCGTTGACAATTTGTATTCGGCACTACTTTTCGATTTATTCACCCAAAAACAACCAAATTACTCGTATTGATGTTCCTCCAGCCCGCAAATCACCAATTCTAATTGCAAACCATTTAAAAACAAATTCCACCAATCACATTTATCAGACTTTTTTATGGTCACATAAATTTTGACCGTTTCGTGTTTGGTCATTCAAAAAAGCAAAATCAAAAACAAAAAACAACTTGAAAAAAACATCCTGTTCTTCTAGAATCTAGAATATGAAATTGGAGTCTTTTGTCCAACTCCCGTATACTCGTGGCCACACTCCGAAGCCCCCAGAATTCCCTTTCTCATCACAAAGCATCATAAATTACAATTCTGTCAGTCAAATTCAAAACGTGCTTAGCTTGATCAAAAGCAAAACAAAACAAAATCAAAATCAAAAAAGCAAAAACAAAAAAGCAAAAAAAAAATAAAAATTATTCAAGAACAATAAAAAATTCCATCGAAATTTTTTGTTGATGGACATCAAATTCAGCAATTGCAGGCAGCAGCTCCAACTTCGAAGCCGATTCCGAGGAGACTTCTTCTTGCTCTTGGTCGATTTCAATTCCAATTCTAACTCAATCCGATATCGCAACGATCAACCTGCGGTCATTGATCAGTTTGCCCGCCATCGCCATCGCATCACACCGCCAGCATAATCGCAGTATCTCTGATCGTTATGACAGACATGGCTGGCAGGGCAGTGCCTTTTGCACTCTCAGTCTGTCCCGGCCTCAATCCCGATGCTATTCATTCATAAATGCTGGTCCGGCAGTGATTCCTGGAATTGCCAAATTCTCCATCACTGCACTGCACTCCAGAAACAAGCCACCAAAGAGGACAGAACGAAGATACCACCTTAAAAGAATAAAAAGAAGAAGAAGAACAGAAAGATAAATGATTGAGAGGATCGCCTGAATGCAAATTGCAGCGATCGGTGCCCGTTTGAAGTGGCCAAGAAGAGCAATTGAAGTTTTTGCAACACTTTGCGCTGCCCCACTGCTTTACCGATGTAAACTCTCCTCCAGAGGATCATAATCGATGCTTCAATTCCGAGAGGCGTTGCGTCCGTCCGTTCGTCGATCGTCGGGTCGGTCACGTCTCGATCTCGATCTGGCCCGGGCCCAGTGAATATGGTTGCCGGTCGGATGCAGCACGCAATTTAATAACCAAATCTCTGCAATGAACATAAAAGTGGTTAAGCGTACGAGCACATGGTTTCGGTTTCGTGTGCGTACTGGCGGGCGGTATTGGGTGTTTCGTCCGATCAAGCGGCTCGACGAGGCGGAGGGATACACGGGTGCTCCGCCAAGTGGCATCTCATCATCTCTGGCATTAACCACTACCGTCCCATCATCATTATCGTCGTGATCGTTGCCGTAGCCGTTGCCGTTGCCATTGCAGTGGCATCAACAGATCGGTTTTGACTTGGGCGGCTTCGTATTCTGGCAATGTCATTAAAACTAAAGCTTACGTTCGGCGCGTTTTCGTCGGCCCCATCATCCCCTTGTCCCTCTTTGCAGTTTCGTGTGATGTTGCAGCGACTACGAGTCAGCAAAACCAGATAATCGGAGCAGCAATATAATTCGCGGAACACCAAAGGGTGATGGGCCAGCCGAATTTTCGGTTCATCCATCCGTCCGTCCACGTCCGTGCGTCCATGTCCATTTTCCATGTTTCGTGCGTCGTCGTTGTCGTTGTCGGGCGAATGGAAATTAAGAACGAGCGGCACTTTAATCAGTGACAAGGGAGGCGCCAAACATAAATTTAACTGCTCCAGGGTAGGAGTTGCCTTCTTATACGCACGGTAAGGTGTGATAAATTTTTCGCAACTAAATTACCAATGTGGTATGGTAATTAGCGAAATGCCTCATAAAAATTATCCACTTTTTGGAAAGTGTGTAGAAATACGAAAATTGCTAAATATTGAAGTCATTTTACAGAATTTTTTAAATGCATTGAGTGATGTATTTTTATACTTCGTACGAGTAGAAGCAATTTTTCGGGGATTGAAAGTTTTTAATGGAAGTGTGAATTGGAAGTTTTTGATGTTAATTGCATACTCAAAATATTTGAAGGATTGGATTTGTAAAATTGAATGTTATTGTTATAGGACCGATTTGTCGAATTTGACTCCAAATTTCCCGAATCACTATCCCTTATTTTTAGAGATGTATGTATGTGTTTTTTCGTCGGCTTTTTTACAGGAACGAGCAGAGAACTTCAAATAATTTCTTTTTACATATTTTTAAATTCAAAAGATGCGAATAGGTCTTAAAAGAAAATTTTTTAGTTAGTCTCGAGTGTCTACCTATCTCAGAAATAAATGCTATTGTCTTCAATTTGCTTTTACTTTACACATTATTTTGTCACGAATTTGGATGGAAATCAAGTTACCGTTAATTTAAAGAACGAAAATTATGTTTTTAAAATTATGTGAAATTTTCAAAAAGTTCCAACAAAATATATAAAAAGAAATATCTTTCAAAAACTAGATTTATTATTATTTACCAATTTTACCATTTTTTATTTTGGGTTTGAATATTAATGACTAGCTGTTAACCGCGACTTCGCGGCCGCCTCAATTTATTATTATAGCAATTAAGATTACCTAAGTTTTAAAAAATATATATTTTAAAGTACTTCGTAAAGGATATTTAGGTTTTATTTTATTATGTGTTGTAAATTATACTTGTTATATAAGATGATCGAAAATAAAAGAAGATTAGTTTCTTATAATGATTCAGTGGACTTATCTTTATTAAGGTGGATTCAAGAAGAAGGAAAAGGATATATGAAAAAAGGTTACAAGTAAGCGTATCGTTAATACAATATAATAATATGTTGATATGAAAGATGGCGCAGCTATCACATAAAGCAAAACTTGGGGTCTGTTCAACACCCCCTCTCAAAGTTTTATTTAATAAGTGATGATTGATGAAGTTCATTCCCAATGATGAGCTGCATGATGTATGTTTAATCCTAGGTAGTTATTTTGTTAGTATATCAGCTGGCATTTTTGTTGACATATACTCCAAGTTAACAAGTCTTTGATCACAAATATCACGAATAAAGTGAAAACGGATGTGCTTTTATGAAAAGCTGAATTCTTGGCTAGTTTTTGAGCTCCTTGGTTGTCGTTGTAGATTTTTATTGATTCCAAAGGTGGTCCCAGCTCTGATATAAGTAGCTGCAAGTGTAAGACTTCTCTCGTTGCTTCCGCCAGCGCAACATATTCTGCCTCTGTGCTTGAGAGAGCTACCGTTTTTTGTTTTCGTGCTTCCCAACTCAAGGCAGGTCACTGGTCATTATTGGTCTTTGGTCATAAATTGTCTTTGGTCATAAATAGTCATTGGACAATATAGGTCATTGATCATTATAGGTTATTGGTCATTGAGCTGTACAGGTCATTGGTGAAAGGTCAAAGGTCAGACGTCAAAGTTCAAAGGTCAGAGGTCAAAGGTCAACGGTCAAAGGTCAAAGGTCAAAGGTGCAATGACCAATGACCAATGACCTATATTGACCAGTGACCTATATTAACCAAAGACCATTAATGACCAAAGACCATTTATGACCAAATACCATTTATGACCAAAGACCATTTATAACCAAAGACCATTTATGACCAAAGACCAATAATGACCAGTGACCCATATTTCGTCTATTGGTAGTAGCGTAATTTTGTATAGCTTAAAGTCTTCCTCGATAAATAAACTATCCAATGCAAAAAGAATGTTTCAATTCGAACCAGTGGTTTCTGAGATTAGCGCGTTCAAACAAACAAACTCTTCAGCTTTATATATTAGTACTAGCTTTTACCCGCGACTTTGTTCGCATAAGGTTTTTTGTTTTTTCCCGGCTGTAAGTCCAACTGCAACAATGTCCCATTATCGTGTTCCGGTCCTCAACTTCACATCAAAATTTGTTCAAAAGCAACCTAATCAACCTGACACGATCACGCTAGATTTCCACGGGAATAAGGTATTTTCCCGCCGTAAAAAGTAGCCTGTATCCGTGCCTAGGATTCTATCTTTAAATTAACCAAGTCTTATAAAAATCCGTTCAGACGTCAAGGCGTGAATGAGGTAAACTTTTAAAACAAACGATTAAAAATCACTAACTTAATTAGTTTTCTGCCTACTTTCTACCCCCTAAGTAGGTACGATGACGTGATCATTTTGATCTTATATCCGTTTTTAGGTAACAATCTATTACCTTACTAAATTTCATCAAAATCCGTTCAGCATGAAAGAGTAACAGACAGACAGACAGACAGAGTTACTTTCGCATTTATAATATTAGTATGGATTCAAATACAAATATTTTTTTTTTAAGGTGTTCAAAATAATTGTTCTTAAATTTCTAGATCTCAAAATATTAAGTTTTATTGTCACCATATTTTGAATACAAAGCAAAGCATTTGTCCTTAGTGAGAAAATTCAAACTTACGAATTATTTTAAATAATTTTTTGTACTATTTTTAGACAGAATTAAAAATTCAGTTTTGAACTGCAAAGTAACATAGTAACACCCAAAAAGATTTTATCATAAGAATTATAGAATCCTTACCTAAATTTTTTTTTTATTTTTAACTTTCGAAAAAAATATTAAGAATTTCTGTTCTTCAAATGTTTTATCTGGTTGAAACAAATATTGGAGCTAAATAAATTTTCTCAAACAAATCTCCAACATATTACTAAACCTAAATAATGTTACACATAAAACTGTGTAAGTTATTTGAATGAAAAAAAAATGTTACTAGTTTTATTCTTTTTAACAAACTAGAGAACGACAACTATTGTCATATTTTTATGTGAAAAGTTAGTGTTATTGACAATAAATTGATTAAATTGAAACACAGACAGAGCCATCTATATCTTACACAGTCCAATCCCAAAAAAATCTACGAACCATGGTATTACTGCCTCAAAAATTAAATATTACTCAGTGTGGTACACTAGGGCGTATACGTACTTTTTTCATATAATGAATTTTTGATAAAAATCACCTCGTTTAAAAAATAAAATTTAGGGAAAAAATTAAAAACTGAATAAAGAATTAACTATTAAATGATTTTCTTCATAGCTTCTTATAATTAAGATAATAAGGAAAGTCATAGAGCAATAAAAGAATATTTTCAATTTGTCAGGGAACATCACATCTTTGATGCAAGTTTTTTTTGTTTCTTATGTGTAAAGTTTATCACATTCTTCAATCAATTTCTTGATACTCCCTGAATTCAAGTACGTTTATAGCTTTTTTATACAAAAAATATCTCCTCGTATGTATACTTAATTCTTTCTTAAATATAATAAAATGTTTATTGAACATTGACATCATTTAAAAAAATCATTATACATAATTTTGTTGTCTTTCGAATACCAACATAACATAAGTTCATGAATTTTGTAGTGAAGTATTATTTTGATTCAATGTTACCGCTGAACATATATCTCAATTAATAAATCATACCAAGTCATCAATCATTCATGTATCAAAAGAATTCTCTGCATAATGTCATAATTTCCCGTATTGTCCATTACTCGCTTTTAGCTAAACATCAAAAACACACGAGTATACAACCAGAGATTTCACTTCAACACGATTTTATATTAAACATTCCAAATTGAAGGTCTTTCCCATCGTTGCATCCGCCTTCCGCCACTGCCGTCGTCGTCGTTGCGCCACGCCACCGTCCTTAAACGATCGAACGGACTATATCGCATCATCATTCTCATCCTTCATCACTAAAAGTTCATAATACACGAAGAGGGATGGTGGACGAACAACCGACGACGACGACGGACGGACACACTCTCTTCAATTGAATTATCGTTGTCCAAGGAACATTGTCCATCGCACTCCAATCTATACCCAGCCGATCGCGATGGAATTCTTCTAAGCCAAGCCAGAAGGAACCTCTCAAACATCCTTTTCTCATTCCTGTCTTTTTGAGATTTTTGCTTTTGTTTGTTGCCGATCGACGAGCGACGACGACGACGCTGGGATTGGGATTGGGATCGGGACGGGACAGACAATATCACAGAACACGGACAATGGTTCGATCTCCATCATCAGGCGATTACAGTCCGAAAATTCATTACTCAAGTGCATCACCATGGCATGGCATCACCAGGAACCGAAGACATCCTTCCTTTCTCGTGCAGAGCATCATCGGCTTCAGCCGCAGCAGTCCGGAGTCCGCAGTCCATTGAGTCTTTTTGTTGTGAGGCTTCTAGCTTGGGTCTTCCACAGGCATGCTGAAGTATAAAAGACCGAGGACCTGCGAAGAATTGCCGTCCAATGCCCAAGGAAAACCACATTCACATTCACTCGTTTGGGCAGTGGCGGTGGCGGCGGCGTTGGTGGTGCTGTTGCCTCTTCTTCGTCTTCTTTTTCTTCAACTCTTATTGTGCGGTCTTTCATTGACCACGACAACGACTACGACGACGACGATCGACAATCCTTTAGGACAAAGCTCTCAGGTTCACAAAACAACAACAAAAACAACTGGGGGAAAAAAGATGAAATAAATAATTTTCGTTATGCCCATATCCGCGCGATATGCGGCAAATGAATCTTTTTGTTCTCCTCCACATGAATTCCTGGAAGTGACTGACTGCCCAAAAATAAAACAGGCACCACCGGAATATTTAAACAAAAAAAAACAAACGAAGTAAAACGAAATCCAGATCCAACAGATCCAAGTTGCCTCAGTAGTGCTGTGGAGGAAGCATCCTTTACAGCAATCGATTGGCATATACCCGTATCAAGGAATGAGGGATCTTCAGTGGCCGAATACAATGTAAGTAGGTGCCCAGCGTTACTTTGACACTCCCCTGATGCTGCTCCTCAGAGCACAACCAGCACAGCGCCCCAATTGTCTACCTTTAAATTGAGGCTTCTCATGCGCCACCATCACCACGCCATGTAGGCAGCCATATACCGTGCCGTAGTAACCTGATGAAGACCATGTGAAATTTCACTTGGCTGATGATGGTCCTTTTGAATTTACTTGGAGTCAGGTGAATATTACCAGGCATTGAAATGTTATAGGCCTTGAAAATACACTTTTTTAATTCGGCCTAGAAACCCGGGACGGAACACCTTCACTTCGAGACAAGTTGACAGAATTAGAACATAGAAGGAAATCAGGCCTCCCTTTTAAGAAACAAACTGGACCGACTTTTTATACCCCTTTTACGCTTAACAACCAATTCAACCTAGAACTTCAAATTCACAATATTTGTTAAACTAGTCACAGAAATAAACCTCACTAGTTTCTTTCTTTAAAGAACAAGTCATTCCCAAGACACAGCACTTCAAAAATCCCAAAAACTATAACTCACTGACTGACAGTTCAGTAAAATTATGCTGCCTATGATTAATGAACGCACCCATCGGCAAATGTAAATGGTAGCGTTCGCTAAATTAAATTGCTCACTTTTCTGAACGGAATTGACATTTCCAGTTGCATTGGAGCTGACATAGTGCTGTCAAAAATTGTCGTACGTTCTATTTTTGATCTATAAAGAGGCCTACATCTTTCCTAAAAGTCTTATGTCGTTTTCTAGTGTCGTTACTTTGTACTTTGCTCGTGCTTCAGATTTTCAAATCCCAAAAATACTTCAAGCTAAAATTAAAACTTAGCGGACTCCTTCAAAACTTTTTACACTTTTTGAATTAAACTTGTGAGCATTACAATTTTGACATTTGCTGTTCTAGTGTCAGTTGAACTCTCATTGTGTTAAGCCAGTTACTATCAACGAGAGCAACGGTACAACAACTGACAACTGACATTTTTGGTTAACGTCTTAAAAAGTTAAAAAAATGACATACCTTAACGTTATGACAAAGTTCAACAAGTTCTTAGTCAAAGTTCAAGGGACATAAAGTTGTTAATGTTCAAAGGTAGTGACAATGAGGTTAAAAAGAGCTATTTGTGGTGTGATTGAAAGTGATAAAAAATGTGAAACTATTTAAAACTCATTTTTTTTAATTGCACACAATTAATTCCAATCTAAATGACAATCTTTTTCTGAAAGACTGGTTTGCATGTCAAACGCATAAAGTTCTGCCATAACTTTCTCTCTGGAGTCATCCTTACGCAAAGGCATTGTAGTGTCATCAGAGTTATCATAACCACCCAGTGTGTATGCAGCTGTCATATTCAAAATGATTCCTGTTAAAGTTCTATTACTTCTTCTTCTCCTCCCGATTGCTGTTTTGTGTGCCGGGAATAAAATCAAGGATCTCGTCAGTAGAATTCACAAGGAAACCAATTCCAAAATGCTTCTGTGTCTAATTGGAGAGCATCAGGATTTGCTGATAAAAAGTCTACACATGAACTTAGAAATGTCAATCTTAACATTCTCGTCATTCGAAAACTATTCCCGAGAAATTTCCCTGAACAATTCAGTCCTTGTAATTCGTGGTCAAAGTGAATACAATGAGCAACTTAAAATGATACAACCCTTGCTAGAAACGATGGATATTCGAAAGTTCGTCATAATCTACGCAACAACTCTTGACTGCCTACGGGAGTACTTCACCATTTTCGACAGTTGGAAATTTACCAGAATTTTCGGAATTGCTGACAATAATGTTTCGTATGCATTTTTACCCTATTCCGACTTGAAGATCCAAAGGCTTTCAAATGATCAATCTTTATTGCCAAATGCGTTAATGGATCTGAACGGTTTTGAGTTCAAGACAACAATGACAGAAGATATTCCGCGGAGTTTTCGTTTTCGAAATGCACAAGGAATCGAAAAATTCGGAGGATTTGCTCCTCAAATAATTCTTGCATTTTTTCAACGGCACAATGCAACTTTTAAACACATTCATCTCAATCAAACGAATAGATCATTAATTTTGGAAACGACTCAGGCATTTTTAGACCACACAATCGATATGAGTATGAACGTTTTTCCCGAATTTATGGAACTTCTCTTCGTCACAGCAAAGAGAATGCCCTGGTCATTAGTGGTACCCCTGAGAGGCTACATAAACCCCAACGAGTACTTTCAGAGGCCATTTTCCTCGCAAGTCTGGATCCTGATTGGTCTCACTGGAGCTTACATGGTTTTGGTTGATTTTGCATTGAAGAAATTGTGCAGTACTCGAGCTGATATCTGGAAAAGTTTCAATGAAGTATTTCTGACATTCTTACTAAAACCATACGAAGGACCATCGACCACAGCCCACAGGATCAAGATTCAAGTTTTTATCTTCAGCTTCATGTTGGGAAACATATACCTGATTTCCATTACGTCATTTCTAACAGCCTACATCCCAATCAAACAGTTCAAGACCATTCAGGACCTCGTGGACCACAATCTAACCATCATAATGACCGATATCAGTTGGAAATACATGAATGAAATGGATTCCGTTCCGCCGGGACTTGAAAACATAATCAAATTAGTCGAATATTTCGTTTATATCCGTGAGATAAATTCCATGAACAATACAAATTTTGGCTATTCCAGTGGCGAAGATCGAACCGACTTTCTTTTCGGCCTACAAGAACATTTCGGCCAACCATTGTTTCGATCGATATTCTTTGACAGTATCCAATTTGAAATTGGATTCATTTTGGATTTTCATTCACCATTTAGGGAAAATTTGGAAATTTTGATAATGCATATTAAAGAAGTCGGATTGATTCGGAAGTGGGATTTTGATGCGACAATTCAATCGATCAAAGCTGGATTTCGGTTGCAGAGATCAAATGTGAAATTTGTGAGATCAGAACATGTTCCACTTGGATTGGATCGATTGGTTTTCACGTGGAATATTTTGACAAAAGGTTTGACTTTGGCAAGTGTTGTGTTTGTGGGTGAATTACTGACCAATGCTGTCAAAATGAGGAAGCTGAGTTTTATGGAGTTAGTTTTTAGATTATTTTTTTACTAATATTTTGTTTTTAGAGAAGTTATTAGTTGATAAAAATAAAAAGTGTACCGTTTTTGTTAAATTAAGGCTTATAAATAAAAATTTTGAATTTTTTCGAATATTTTATAGCACTTAAAAAGCTATGGAATATTTTCTGCATTCCTTTTTTTGACTTTTCTACAAGACTAAATCAGATTTATTCCCTGGATTTCGTTTCGTCCATTTTACCATGTAAACGGAGTCTTAGAAAGAACTAAAGATTTTAAAAATGGTGAACTTTTGGCTAGAAAACTGTTGTTTCTTTGCTCAATGTATTTCGAGAGAGTAAAAAAGTCAAATTTTGAGACCAACATTTCTAAAATTTGTGCTTTCCATCCCGAAGCTAAGAAGAAGTTTTATAACTTCGAAAAAAAGACATTTTTAAAATGCGTTACTTTGTTTGCGACTTTAAACGTTCGGTGAATGGTCTCAAAAGGAGATGGCCACCGATCCCGGATTTCAGAAGAACATTTTGTTTTGTTTTGAAGCTCATTTTAAGTTGAATGGTTACCATATTTGGAGTGATCATAATTATTAGTTAACAAGCCATTCTTAAGACGCGTTACATCCTCATAAAGTGACTGTTTGGTGTCCTCTATTTGGACAGAGGAAATCATGTGTCCATAATTCTTCAATGTGATGGGGAACGCTAATGACTTCTTCGTGACAAAAGTGGAAGATGTTGATGTGGACGACCTCTGGTTCCAAGTTTCCGACAAGATGGCGCTGCCGTGCTTCCAAACAGCCAACGAAACAATCAAAATATTGAACGACACTTTTGGTGAGCGCATTACCTCGCGTGTCGTGGGCCTGTGGTGGGCGTGGCCTCCAAGATCGTGGTAATTAGCACCGCTGGAGTATTTTTTGGGAGTTATGTAAGTCGCTTGTCTACGCAGATAAGCCCGTGACGATTGACGCCTTGGTAGAGTATATTCGGTGCGTTTTTCCTGACAATCGCTTCAAAAAGTGGTCGAAAATTGGGCCTCTCGGCTGGAATTTATTCGAGCCATCCGCATCGGCCACTTGCCCGAAATCATTTTTAAAACATAATGGCAAACTAAATATCTTTATAATAAAACTAAATTCTTGGTCATAACATTAAAGTAAATGAATTTTATTTCTTCTTAAAAACCACACGTCTAAAAAAACACCCTTTAATATCTTCGGAAAAGAAGCCAATTTGAATAGTTTTAAATTTCTTGCGGCCTTCTGAACACATACATATCTTCCGAAAGGTATTCCTTTTATACACCAGCTTAATGCCAATTTTAAAGAAGTATTAGCTTCGATAATATTTCAATGTTTTTAGCAAACTTCTGGAAAGCAAGAAATCGAAAATTATTCCAGGTTTTTAAAATATTTTTTTTTTTTCAAAAATGCCAATTGGTGAAATCTCCCTCCTTCTGGTGGCCGATTGAAAATAAAACTATTAACTTACTTGCTGTGCCAGACGAACTATTCAACGTCCAATACATATACAGTCGTTTCTCTGGAGTCCTTTATTTTTTATTGTCGTCCAGGTCTTGTTATTCACATTCCAAGATCAAGATTCCAGAATCATTCAACAGGAGGACCAGTTGATATAGTGATGTCCAGTTCAGTGGTTGTTGTTGTAGGTTTTGTTTGCCTTTTCCTTTCTTACTCGATTCTATATTTTTTGGTTAATTTTTAATCTCTGCTGTTCCGCCCTCACCATCTTCATCATCGTACATCTTCTCCTTCCTTCTTTAGAATCCAATAATGAACGCCTCGTCCCCGAAGTGTGTATAGTGTAGGGTCTTAAGCGAAACAATCGTGTGAATTATTTTGCCAAGAACTCACTTCAATGATGGAATACAAAATTCCAAGGACTCCTTTTTTTCCAGTCTTCTCACTTAAGTCGCTAGGAGCTACCTATCTTCATTTGGTAAGTTGAAAAAAGTTCATATAAACGGCACGGCGGCGGCGGTGGAGGTTTGTTGGACTAAGCGGCACTTGTAGGTTATTATTATTTTTAGATTCTTTTTTTTTGATTCCATGAAGATACTCGTACCATGGCGCACGGATTGACGGATCTTTTCTATTTCTAGGAGCACCACCACACCATCACCATGTTTAATGAACCTAGAAATAGAGTCATGGGGTTTTGTAGAGTTTATTGCCGTTCCTTGGGAGGAATGCGTCATCATTGGTCTATGGGTTCGTTCGTTTGTTGGACTGCGGCTGCGGATGGTCTGGTCTAGACCGGAATAGTAGTTGTTAAGAAGTAGCCTTTGTATAATGGTTGAAGTCGTTTTGTAGGTTCCATAAGAGTTGTCAAGGTAGGATATAATTTCAGAAATTTCCTCGGTGCTGGGAGAAGTGAGAAGTGCTCACTTATGGACAGTGCATTGTGGGAAAATTAAAAGCAAATGGAACTTTATTTATTGGGAATGTAATGGTGGTGAATTTTGAACATCTGACCTTGTGGTGGATCCGGTAGTTCTAATATTTGTTGGTTGACCTAATTAATAATCCAAAAAAATTGTATCACAAAAATGTTTCACAAGGCAATAAAGTTAATGTTCAATTCAGAAAATTAATCATGGTGTGCCTCAAGGTTGCGCTTTGTCTCCGAATTTATTTCTCATATTCATAAATTATTATTATTTCTTATCTAAAATTTTGAATTAATTTGATCGTGAAGTTAAGCTTTTTAGACATATTTAATTCCTAAACGTCTTCCTTATTTTAATAAATAAAAATTTAAATGGTATAGTTACAAAAGTTTGAAATCTTTTAATAGGGAATAACCCCTTAACTTTACACATAAAAAATCAAAGGCATTAACCATGGTTCAAGGAATTTCTTACCAAATTCTTTTTATTGTTATCATTTTATAAGGCTGAGACGAGACAGTGATATTTTGACATTTTGGATAGTAAGCCTTAGGACTTTTTTATTCAAATCAAATCAATAACTAACTCAGATCATGTTTCGTTCAGCTTTAATTGACAAGAGAACTATTTTAAATTTGGACAACCTACAAGATTTTTGTACAATTTTTGAATTCTATGTTCCAAAATACATGAAAATTTACTTAATTTGAATTTAATTCTGTTAGATAGAAAAGCCATTGACATTTTAATGTCTAATCTTACATAATTCGACTAACGCACTTACGATCGGATATCCACCTAAAAGTATGCTATGATAAATTTTATTGCGTCTGCGTGTAATTGTAAAAATATAAGTGGAGACTTAAATTTTCTCCACTTTTGGTCTTCTAGCACATTTTTCTCCAAAAATAGCTACGCTCTACAAACTTTTAGGTTTCTAAGATCATTTCTTAAACTGATTAACTTAACTTAAAAATGCGCGAAATGGTTTAATGCTTTGGCTTTAAAATTTTAACTTTGAATTGAAATTTATAAATTAAAAAAATCTAATAATGACGTATAGCCTCAAAAATATAACAAACAATGTCAAAACTTCTAAAACCATTATTTTCGAGTCTAGACATTGTGACACGTAATTTGGGTCTTATGACATTGGTTTTTAGTGTTTTTTGTTAATCCGTCAAGTTTAAAACGCAATAAAATCAAAAGCTGACTTTTCATTAAAACGTCAAACTAAATGTCATAAGTCAAAGAAATTTTGCACAACACGCATTTAAATCTGTACTTTGGGCGGTATGGCAATTGGGAAAAGATTTTTACCGGTTCGATTTGTCAAATTGAAATTTTATAATTTAAATCTGACATTTCTCAAGAGATGTCTGTGTACTTTCGAGATGCCATTTATCGTTAGCGATATCTCAAAAATGAATAGAGATATTGACTTCAAATAAATTGCGTTCTGCACATTTTGATAATATACAGATTTGATATAAATGCTATGAAAAAAATTAAACATGCCGTAATATTTTCCAAATAGGGAAAACTGTAAAAAAATTCTGTGTGGCTGAAATATAAAATAAACACAAAATTATATCAACTTCAATACAATTTTTACCATGTTTTTGATTGAAAAAAAAATTTCAAAAATAATATATAAAAGTTCAATGTCCGTGTGTATGTCTTGAATGAACTCAAAAACAACTCAACTGATATTCATGAAAGTTGGCATATATATGTAATTTGGTCCAACTTAGATGATAGGATAGTTATTATTTAAATTAACGGTCCCAATAATTAATAATTAATTATAAACTGATCAACAACGTTGATTGTTGTTATTGATCGTAGTTTCCATAAGTCTAGAATAGATGGCGCCTTAAGCGAATTTCTTTACAGAGTAGCTTACATCTCAATTTATTATTTGACAGTCACAATTATCTGTTAGCTCCAAATGATTTTAAAAGATGGCGATATGTAATGGATTGAATAAGTATTCAATAGATGGCGCTATGGTACGTTTCATGTAAGCTACAATATACTAGCACAGCTAAAGTACAAGTTACATTTATTTTGAAGTAAGCTAAATACCCACTCACACAAGAAGGAAGAAGAGTTGATGGTAGACCAAGAAGCACATGGAGGAGAACAGTTGAGGAGGAACCTGCGAGATTGGGAAAGAGCTGGAGGTAGCTGAAATACATCGCTGGAAACAGCGCACGATGGAGAGTATGAGTAGTTGAGGCCCTATGTCCCGCTAGGGAACACCAACGGACTCCGTAGGTCTGAGGACCTAAATAGTATCTAAGTAAATACAGTGAAATTCAATTGTTCGTACCTTTTCAATTTTTGGTGCTGGTAAATAGTAAATATATAAATAGACAGGTTTTTTTAAATGTAAATAAAAATACTTATTAAATATAATTTTACTAAAAATTGTTAAAAATTGTTTTTTCGACTCGACAAATTCATTATTTCATTCAATTTAATTCAATTGAATTTTGAATCATTGGAATCAAAAGAATTCAAATCGATTATTTCTACGTAAAAAAAAAACACCGACATCATAAAGTATTCCAAATAATTCCACGTGTCATTTGAATTATATACATACATATATTTTCGGTGAATCAATTCGTTTCAAATAATTTCAATGAAATTGAATAGAGGACCCTTATCATCCTGACCAAGAAATAATAATGATCGTATTTAATTAGTGTGACCATCTTGTTCTTATTTCAGAGCAAAATAAGTTTAACTGTAACAAAAATATAATAAGAGTTTAAAATTCTTAAAATCAAATTTTAATATAAAGGGTGTTTTTTTTAGAAGTGTTTTTTTTTTTTAAATCTGACAATACTTTTTTTGGAGTTGGTCTTTTTGACAGCTGTCACTTGATTTATGCTCAGTTTGGCTTATCATTTTATAATTAATTGACTTATACCTGAACAAGTGAGTCGCATGTTCGGTGAATGGGTCCAAAAAGGAGGTGGCCACCAATCCCGATATTCACAATTCGAAAATTGGGCTCCTCGGCTGGAATTTATTCGAGCCAGCCGCATCGGCCATTTGCCCGAGATTATTTTAAAAACATAATGGCAAACTCTTATCTTTATGAGAAATTTAAATTTTTGACCATAACGTTACATTATATGCATTTTATTTCTTGTTAAGAACCACCAGTCTAAAAACACCCTTATACACTTTTTAAATTTCATTTCGATTATTTAAAATAAAATATTTGAAAAATTATGTAATACTAAAATTTTATAGTGATTGAATGTTTTGAGTAACAACTTCTTGACATTTTGTAACAGAATTTAATCCCCCTGTTCATTTTATTTTTATTTGATTTTTAGTTTCTCAAAAAGAACATTTTTTAATTTTGTCTTTCTTAAGTCATAATTTGAGATTCATACAACGATCATACAACGATCATACAACGATGGTAACCCCAATTGTGAACATTCTCGCTGCAGTGATGGTAGCGATGATGATAATGGTAGAAACTAAACCTTCCAAAAAAAACTCATCAAATCTCTACGTGCAAGTACGCTCACACACACTCCACATACGTGCCACTCTTTTATCCTTTCCTTATGGATGGACAAAAAGACATCCACTTCCACACCAACCAAAACCAAACCAACCTCATCCTCCCAACCATTCCCATCTCCCTGTATTGCACATCAAAGCCATATGATAAAGACGCAGGTCTTGTAAAAAAGACCGGCCTCAAATTACACAAAATAAAAATTCGAAAATGCCCACCGCCGCCTCGGAACCAACAACAAAAATGCAATAAAAAAAAAAAAAACAAAAAATAAAAACAGAAACTGCATAAATAAAACTAAAAATATAAATTTACAAAAACAAAAAAAATTGAAGCAAAAACTTCTTAGCCAACCGCCTCCGATGAAAAGATTTTTTTTTTTTTTTTTTTTTTTTTAAACTAACCTCACCGAGTCTGGATTCTGGAATTCTCAGGAATGCTGCTCCATCAAAAATGGAGCGCATACCTTAACCAGACTTGCTTCAGACGGGCTTATAAGGAGTCTTCAATATATACGAGTATGAGCCAAAAGGCCGAAGTGATGACGATGACGATGATGATGATGGCTGTTGGTTATAGAATGACAAGGGAGAGGGTGGCAGGACGCCCATTTCTATCTGTTGGTGGTGATGGTGTCCTGAGCGATGACAATAATTAAAATAGCTGGAAAATGTCCTGCGAATAACTATGCCACTATTTATGGTATAATCGTTAACATACGAGGTATATCGTCTTCATTCGGCACCGCATCATCATCGTATCGCGCGGTTGGTCCGCTCGTCATTAAAATTACAACCTCGTCCGTGGTATCGTTGCGTTGGCTTATTAAAAGTTAATTAAAAAATGATCAACTTGGGTTTTTTTGTGTGTGAAAATACAGCACCTATGTGTTTCTACGTATGTATACCTACAGGATGGTCAAACACAATTTGAAAGGCCCTCGAAATTCTTTCGTTTCATTCAAGGAGACCGATGATGATGGGAAGAGGGCTTGAAGCTTGCAAAACTTCATTTATGAAAGATTTTATGGACATACATACTTTAAAAAAATATGTGAAACATTCAGATCACTAAATAATGTAGAAGGACGATTTAAGTGGAGACAGTGGATTCCTTCAAATACCTTGGGTCAAATAGTAGCGCCGCGTCGATAACAACATGGACGAAGTAATATACGCGGACGGTTGATCAAAGCCAACAAAACCTTCTATAGTCTGTCCAAGTTCCATAAACCCAGAAACCTTAACATAACTTCTAAGCTGCTACTGGACGCTGGTACAGGACGATGGTTCTGCAGAGTACTCACATATGGATCCCGAGACATGGGTGTTTAGTAAAAGACACTCCGACCTCGTTCGAGAGGAAAAGTCTTAGAAGAATTGTTGGTCCCGTATGTGAGGAAGGACGATTCCGGAGACGCTACAGTCAAGCACTGTATGCAATCTACCTCGAAACAGATATCGTGAAAAAAAATAAGCTCGATAGGTTGGTCACCTAGCTCTATTGACCGAGGGTAACCAACTGGGAAAGTGCTTTGTAGTACATTCAATAGTTGAGGACAGCGTGTCAGAAATGCTTGGAAAGATTTCGTGGGACAGAACTCCAGAAGCCTTGGAGTGCTCAACTAGATGTCGTGCGTCGACGGCTCGAGATCGTGATAAATGAAAAGACATGTTGGAACCATGACTGAATCCCGGTTGTCGGTTAAATGAGGATGAAACCTATGAAACAGGAAATTAATTAATAAGCGGCTTCCAACAGAAGTAGGAATAAGGCCTTGAGTACAATAGGTAAGGTTAGGTTACGGTGGCTGCTGGAAAGAAGGCCAGCACACTTAGACTATCAATGGTCCATTGTGATACCACATAGATCATAAGATCCTCCTACTTGTTGAACCATTTGGAGCTAACAATAAATCGATTGAGACTGTGAAGGTCTATGTTAATTATATCACTGGGATTATTGTCAAGGAATTTTTCGAGGTGTAATTTACGTTTTTCTGCAGGTGCAGGACAATGGCAAAGAAGATGAGGAACTGACTCTTCTTCTTCCTCATCCATACAGCGTCTACAGAAATCGTTTGCCGGGGCTCCAAGTCGCAAGGCATGTCTGGACAATACTTTTCATTAATTCATCTACGAGATTGTGAAACAGATATTTGAGGATTTCCAAGATTCCGACTTTTGATGACTGGTGTTAAGGGTTCAAGGTTTATCTCAAATTAAAGAAGCCATAAGGTCCAGTGAAGGTTTAAAAGATGAGTTTGGTTGTCAAATATTTATATATCTATGTAAGTCATCTGTTCAAAGTTAACGAAAAGCTATGAAGTTGCCCGTCACTCTGTCACCATTATACAGCCATTTATGCTGTTAGAACTGAATTGGGGACAGGACAAAGTTCACCGTAACCTCTAGTTAAAAATAAAACCCAAAACAAAATTTATTTTAACATTTAAAATACATTTATTTCTTCGTTCGATTTTTTGTTCGCTTTTCACGTATCAATTCAAGTTTTTGTGGGTTCCATTTTTTTTTGTTAATTTTATTAGTTTTTTTTTTCTTCATTTTTTTAAATTAGTTCTTAACATGAGATTTATTTTTTTGTTATTATCTAATTTTAATTTGTATTTAATAATCTTATACAATAATCAATTTTTTTTTCTTTCTCTTTTTGTTTTTGTAAAATTCTATAATATTATTGAATCTCATGCAAATTATACGTATAACTATAAAAAACATAAAAAAATTTTACCACTTATTATTTTTGTTTTTATTTTTTCTTTTTGTTTCTCTATATAAATCTTTGTTTTCTTAATTTTTTTTTAATTGAATTAAATATTACATTTCCTTAATTAAATTCTAGTTAACATTATATGTAATCATTTGCTTCTTTTAGTCATAAGTGTATTTGTTTTTTTTTTTTTTTTTGTTTATTATTATTATTTAATTTATTTAGTTTTAGTTATTTTTTCTTTTTTTTTTTAATTTAAATGTATTTTTGTGAAACGATCTTTACATAATGGGAGACATTTTAGTGAAAGATCCTTTCAATTCAACATTATTAGTTTCTTTTTTTTTTGTTTTGATGTAACTAAATAAATTAGATCTCATTATAAACTATACATAAATTTATATTATTATTTATATGGAAAACATATACATATAATAATTAATTAATTAATTGTCGAGGTTGGCTCTTAAGTATAATAAATATTATTATTTTTCTTAACAATACAAAAAATGGATGTTTTTCTTTTTTTTTTGAAATTTAGTATGCAACGTATTTTTTTTTTGGTTTAGTTTAGTTTTATTTCTTATTTCATTTTGATAAATATCAATTAAAAATATATATATGTTAAAAAAATCATGTGATATACAAATCTTCGGTTCACTTAAGATACATAAATACGTAATTACTTGTTTTGTGTTTTTTTTATTCATTTAGGAATGCGTTGGCTATGTTTCATCTCATATTCTATATTTTCTCGTATATTAAATTTGTAAGTAAAAAAATATTGTTTTATTAAGAAAATTAAAAAAAAAAAATTAAAGTTAAGAAAAACAAATACATTTTTCTATTAGAAGACATTTTTATATATTTTTTTTTTTTATTTGATTTTAAATTATTTTCATTAAACTTTGATTTTTTTTTTTTAAAGTTCTTAAGTTTTAATTTTTTATTTAACAAAAATATTAAAATAAAAAACAAATAAATAATGTTTGACTTTTTTTTTTGTAGCTCAATTTTATTGCACTAGAACGTGCAATAGTTTATTGATTTATGCTAAATTATTATTATGCTTGTTTTTAGTTTTTTATGTTAAGTTATTTATGTTTATAGCGGGATTTAAAAAATTATTAAAAATAACAAAAAATAAAATGAAATTGTCTGCGAATTAAAAACAAAAGAACAAAAGGGTTTACAATTTCAAAGAAAAGTTCAAAAACTTCCTTCGAAAAACTGAGGTCTCATAATTCAAAGTTAAAGGCTTAAAGAACTTAAGTCTGATATGGACACTTTCTTTAAAACAGACTTCTTTCGAGGTGTCTTTTGTGATCATAGTCATGGACTTCCTTAGCTTGATGGGTTCATTTAAAAATTTTGATCACTTGGTCTCCAGTTTATGTTTGATCTTATCTTTTTTCCCGTTCTGTTGCTGGTACCGTTTACGGAGATGGTTACTTCTATTTTTGCTAAATGGAATC